>JANXHW010000003.1:38993333-40454166 GCA_026170595.1 Plestiodon gilberti rubricaudatus
CGGATGCCTCAGGGAGCACACAAAATGAGAAGATACCTGTACCCTGTTGCCACTCACTTGCATCTGACATTCAGAGAGAACACTTCTAAAACCATGAGGTTGCTTATACACATCATGACTTGTAACCTGTGATGGTCTTTTCCTCCATAAATGTGTCCAATCCCCTTTTAAAGGTATCTAGGCCAGGTGCCATCACCACATCCTGTGGCAAAGAGTTCCACAGATTATGCTGGTTGAAGAAATATTTTATTTTGTCTGTTCTAATTCTCCCACCACTAAATTTTAGTGGATACCCCCTGGTTCTGGTGTTTTGCGAGGGGGGGGGGAATCCCTCTTTCCACTCTATCCATCCCATGCATAATTTTATACATCTCAATCATGTTTCCCTTCAGGCGCCTTTTTTTTCTAGACTAAAGAGCCCCAAACACTGTAGTCTTTCCTCCCTGAATAGATCTCAGAATACCATTTCTATTTTGAAGCACTTACACACTAAATTTTTGACTACTGTATTTCAAAATGAGAATTAGGGGACAAAATGCCTCTTCTTGCTGCCTCTGAAAGAAGGATTGACCTTATCAATTCAAAGCAATACTATTGGGGAGCTCATTTGAGATTCATCTCCAGTTTATTTTTATATAAACTGAAAAGAAAAAAATTGATCTTTAATCTTTATTTTTTTAAGGTTAATATGGGATGATGGTGGGGAAATGGTGATGCAACTGAAATGCCGTTCTCTAGGATACAGTGTGGAGTGTCCCATTCCTCTAGTAACCACACCTTAAAATCTGGTAGAGAGATGAAAAGGGGGGGGGGTGGTTTATTATGTAATGATATCTCAGTTGCATTAATAGCATTATTTCCCTGCAGAAACCTTTCATAACTGGGAGGGGAAACTGGCAAGAGCAGGCCTTGGATGATCACTGATCTCTTTCATGAGAGTGTTTTCTTTAAACTGGCTGAACAGAGCAACAGGGAATGACTACATAGCTTTCCATTATATTTCTATTTTCAAATAGGAAAGTTCTGTTATCAGATAAAAGAAATAGAAAGAAAAAAATCAAACCCTTGATACAGTTGACATAGAAAACGTTGCCTTCCGGGAGGAATGGAAAGAATTGCAGGGAATATTGCTTATTAAAGAATAAAGTGATGTAGGCTTGAAGTAGTGCCATTGTCTTGTTATTAATGGGGAGACCAATATAAAGGTAGCAAATCAGTTACTTGTAAAAAAGGAAAATTCTCAGACAGTTTTTGTAAGGTGGTTTTTAATACATTTTACAGTACAGACATCACAATTCTCATTTGTACTCCCAGCAATCCTGTGAGGTAACAGGCCTGAGAGGTTTAGTATAGTTCTATCCCTCCCTTCAAAGAGTTCAGAGATTTTCCCTAGGTGTTCTTCCATTCAGGCACTGCTGGTGAACAGATCTGCTTAGCTTTAGTTGAAGAAGTCTAGTTGTGTGCCTTCAAATCTTCTCTGAGTAGTGACATCTGGAAAACCAGATGGTTGAGCAAGAATATGGACTTGGTATAGTGGTTAGAGTATTGGACTAGGACCAGGAAGACTGGCTCAAATCCCTGCTCAGCCATGAAACATGAGTGACCTTGATCTAGTCCGTATCTCTCAGTCTAACCTACCTCTCAAGGTTGTTGTGGGGATAAAAGGAGGGGGAGGAGCTATGTACACTGCCCTGAGTTCTTTGGAAGAAGGGCAGTATATAAATGTGAAGAAAACAATAATCCAAGTCAAATGCTAGCTATCATTTCCTCCAGGGTATTGCCAGAACTGCTTTAAAGTTTTTATCAGGACCACAGTCAAGTATATGTACAACCCTGCGCAAGCACACAGTGGACCAGCTTGCCTGCAGAAGCAATCCAAGAAATTGCCCATGAAGATGTCTGCAATCTGAGCGGTATGGTCCAGGTCCTTTCAGATTGCAATGGGATCCTGCACACACGTCTTCAACAGTGCAGTGCCAGCCACTCACCATTCAGGGTGGGAGGAGGCAAACTGTCTTGGTGTACCGCAGTCCTGGTGGTACACTGAATGGAACACTGGGTTTGGCTATGGAGACTCCTGTTTGACCTTAAGAACATAAGAAGAGCCCTGCTGGATCAGGCCAAAGGCCATTCTAGTCCAGCTTCCTGTATCACACAGTGGCCCCACCAGATGCCTCAGGGAGCACAAGACAACAAGATACTTGTATCCTGTCGCCACTCCCTTGCACCTGGCACAAAGAAAACCTATTCCTACAACCAGGAGGTTGCTTATCCCCATCATGGCTTGTAAGCTGTGATGGACTTTTCCTCCATAAATCTGTCTAATCCCCTTTTAAAGGCATCCAGGCCAGGTGCCATCACCACCTCCTGTGGCAAGGAGTTCCACAAACCAATTACACGCTGGGTAAAGAAATATTTTGTCTGTTTTAATCCTCCCTCCACTCAGTTTGAGTGGATATCCCCTAGTTCTAGTGTTGTGTGAGAGGGAAAAGAACTTCTCTCTATCCACCTTGTTCATTGCACAACGGAAAACAGAGTTCCTACATGCCTAGGATTACCACCAGCAACAGCAAGGTTTCCCTTTACCCTGTGCTTGGGAGTTTCATTCCCCATCCTGTGATCACCTCCTGTTAGGCAGAAGAAAATAGGCTCAGGCTGAAAAGGAAGTGATAGTTGCAGAGTGCCTGCTAGTGAACTAAGTGCTATACAAATGCTTCCTAACTGCACAAATAAAACGTTAATAATTATCATGACCAATGGCTATTTATCACACTTATGAAACATACAATGTGCTGTTGTGATGATCAAAAGTGAAAACTCTCTTGCTTTTTTGTACTACTTTGTGGAAGGAAAAACTGCTACAGCAGGCCAAGAAATAAAAACGTAAAGTTATTTGCCTTCTACCTAAAGGAAAGAGATACAATAATACAAAAAATAATCACATTTAAAACAATAAAAACAATCCACAGAAACTAGTAAAAAAACAATCTAAAATTAATAAAAACAGATCAAATTACAGTTAAAACAAGAGCATAAAAAAGCAGCAGCACTCCACCTGTACCAGCATAATGTTAAAAAAGGCAAGGACTCAGAAGGCTTCCTTAAACAGGAAAGTTTTCAGGCCTCGCCGGAAGGTCTCCAGGGAGGGGGCAGTAAGTAAGTCAAGAGGGAGGGAATTCCATAGGGTTGGTGCCACTACTGAGAAGGCCCTATTTCTGGCCGGCAAATATTCATTTCATTTATTGAAATGAATATTTGGTTTTGTTTCTGGAATAATTATTAATAAGTTTACTGTATGTTAGCCGATGCATTGTTGTTGAATTGTTCTCTGTTGTTCCCGTGTTGTTGCTTTTGTTACCTGCTTTGAGCTTCCTTCAAGAAGGAAAAGTCAGAAACAAAAAATGAAACAAAATGACTAAATCAAGCTGATACTGCTGGTTTCCTACCTTTAATAGTTATACAGTATTGTGCTGATGGGAGTCACTCTTGTTTTTCCTTTCACATTTGCATAGAGCTTGATGAATGTCGGTCAGACCCATGCAAAAATGGTGGAACTTGTAAAGATCATCCAGGATCCTTTATCTGTCATTGTCCTGATGGCTTTCTTGGAACTCAGTGTGAAACAGGTAAATAGTAGATTCATAATAAGGACCCTTCCTGGGGCTTCCAGTCTTTCTCCCCATCAGCAATGGGAACACTGGTATTTCCCAAACATCCTTGTGACTTCTGATCATCCTAGCTAGGCTTACCAGATCTCCAACCGGGACAGAGTACTAGACCTTTAGGAGAAGGAATGTGGGCAGGTGTAGCTTGTTAAGTCCTAGAGCAGAATCCTAGGCATGTCTACTCAGAAGCAAGCCCCATTGTGTTCAGTGGGGCTTGCTTCTGAGTAGACATGCCTAGGATTGTGCTCTAGGACTTAACAAGCTACACCTGCCCACATTCCTCCTCCTAAAGGTCTAGCACTCTGGCCCGGTTGGAGATCTGGTAAGCCTAATCCTAGCTGCTGTTGCTAATCCAGTTTTCTTTTACCATAGCTTTCTTAATGTTGCTTACTGCTACAATTCAAAGACACACGGCCATCTGAAGTAGTTATTCTCTTTTACCTTGGAATGGAAGATTTATTTTCTATAACCATACGGCCATCTTACATTGTGTACGCCTCCCAGCTCATAGCTGTGATGGAATGAAACTTGTCCCTGCTTTAAGCCCTTGAAAATGTTACTTGAAGCCCTGCAACCTTGATACTTTTCAGCTAGGGAGATTCTGGGTGAGATGGTACCATGTAGGGGCAACCACTGTTCCCTCCAAGGTGCATGATTGAGCGGCCACACACCTCCAAGCCAAGCGGAGTTTGGCAATGAGGAAATTCAGTGATAACATGATGATGCCGCACAGCTGCAGACTGGTGCAGACCCCTTACAGGGGTCACTGGTGGCAACCTAATGTTATTGCTGTGGAAACTGATCGTTTGTCGTGATTAACTACACGATGAAGCCAGCCATAACATGCCCTTGTTACCTTCACATTTCTGTACATTAGTGATGACTTGTGAGCTCTGTTCCCTCTAAGCTGCACTGCCAAAATCGGAACCTTGTGCAGCTTCTGTCGGGGTGCTCTGGAGCTTGGCAATGCCGTCATCGCTGAGTGCTCCAAACCTGCCACCATACAGCTCTGCATGCTCCCTATGAGCAGTCATGACATAGTGCTGTGTTTGTTCTGAAACTCTTCTGGCCTGTTCTCGTTTCCAGCTCCCTCCCCACCCTAGTAGTTTCTTCCATCTACCATTCTAGTTTCTGAATCTGTAAGCAGAAAATACCTCCAAATATTTTTAATTTTTGCTAGCAGAAAATACTTACGAAAATTCTTTCCTACGTAAATTATAGTTGCAAATCAACATGCTTGCAAAACTGCCTAATTTAAAAATCTGTTTCAGTTGCTGAATTTGGAAATTTCAGAGTGGCCTGGGCCATGTACTAATAATCCCTGTCTTTAGACCTTCTTGATTGGAAGGACGAAGAAAGGAGAGAAGGGTCTCTGTAGAGAGCCTATATATTCTTTCCAACACACCCACAGGTAGCATCTTCACAGCTACAGAAGGTCGGGTTGCATGATGGTCACATGACCTAGTCTTTTCGCATAAGTCACGTGCTTCTCGGCTTCCTTTTCCTGACCCATGTTTTTAAAAACCTGGCCACAGATGCTTATTTTGTGGCATCTCAATGTTCATTAGTAAGAGACATGTGATGGCTGGAGAAGAGTCACAGAACCTTGTCTGGCACTTGCTTTGATGATTCAGTATTACAAAATGTACATCTGCAGGTTGTGACATTGTGGTCACTTCCCCCCCTATACGCATTTTTCAGAATGAGAGTGGGGAACATTGATCTTGGATATATCCCTTGCTGAGATGGTTCATAGTAGGAAGCAAGGAGCCCAGATGCTTTCTCTCTTTCAAACCTTGAGCAGAAATTGCAGCAATTTACATAAGAAAATTTTTGCTCAATCAGGCCAAATGCCCATCTGCATAAGAACATAAGCCCTGCTGGATCAGGCCAAAGACCCATCTAGTCCAGCTTCCTGTATCTCACAGTGGCCCCACCAAATGGCTCAGGGAGCACACAAGACGACAAGCTACCTGTATCTTGACCAGCACCCTGTTTCCACAAAAGATACCATTGGGAAGTCCACAAGCAAGAGATGAAGTCAAACTAATCTCCTGCCTTTGTGCCCCTCAGTCGCGTCACTGCAGGGGGGCGGAGCTCTAAGTTCTGCTGGGATCGGAACCTCCGTTACACGGAGGAACGAAGCGGCCCCGCCCCCTCGCCTTCGGAGCCTTTCAGGGAAGCGAAAGCAACGTGCAGGAGACTCCCTGCACGTTGCTTTCGCTGCCCTGAAAGGCTCCGAAGGCGAGGGGGCAGGGCCACTTCGTTCCTCCGTGTAACAGAGGCTCCGATCCCAGCGAAACTTAGAGCTCCGCCCCCTTGCAGTGACGCCACTGGTGCCCCTACAGCTGATATTGGCATGCTGCTGCTGAACCTGGAGGTAGCATGTAGCCATCATGACTTAGAAGGAATTGATAGGCTTAACTGCCATGAAGGGCAAATGGCTTGGATTCAGCAAAGGCCAGTCAAGATGCAGGAGGCATACTATCCCCTATCTCAAATTTCATCTACTGATCTCATGTTTACTATGCAGATAAATATACTGTGTAAATGGCCCCAGGGAGGGTTTTCACGTGGAATTTATGCACTGCACTACAGCAGGCATTTTTGCAAGGGATTCTCTACCCGATGCAGAGTCATCCTCTTAATTCCATGTGACACCTCCTACAGATATCTGAGTGAGTGTATTTATGCCCTCCAGAAGTGGATGCCTGTGAATCAAACCCTTGTCGGAATGGAGGAGACTGTGAAAATTACAGTGGTTCCTACCTGTGTGTCTGCCCTGTGGGCTTCTTTGGCTACCATTGTGAAATAGGTAAGCCTAAATGAAATGGAAAAGGGTTTGGTAATTTTTCTCCTTCTCCTCCAAAAGCTCTCATTAGAATTTTGCTTTCGGGAAAGGTGGATGCAGTAAATAAGTACAGAAACATTTTCCCAGAGGAGTTGGAGCTTCCCCTGACAAATGTCCATGCCTTTCTTGGAAGGCCTTCATCACCTTTATTCTATTTATCACTGTTCTGGACTGTTAATTGTACACCTCTTCCCTAGCTAGTGACCCCTGTTTCTCCAACCCCTGTGGGAGCAGAGGCTACTGTCTGCCCAGTAACGGATCGCATATCTGCACCTGCAAAGTGGGCTTCACTGGAAAGAACTGTGAGAAAGGTAAATAGACTTAAAGGCCACTTCCATAATTGTCTGTAATCATGTTGGTCCCAGAATATGGTAGGTGCAAAATAGGCAATAGAACATTTTATTTTCCTCTCCCCCCCCCTTCTTTCTTTTGATGGGAGGAACGCACTTAGGATAGGCAAGGTCTCCTTTGGGGTCCAATCCTATAAAGTACAGGTTGCAGTTCGATCATACCTCATTGAGAAAATTTCAATGTATTGGAGTAGGTGTTAACTAGAGTATTTTTTGGAAGGAATCTTCTCAGTATGTTTTAATTTAGTGAACTTTTCTTGGGGTAGTTGAGTGGTTCATTCCATTAAAATTTAATGATTAAATGGTCTACCTTTCTAATATCATGTTCTTGTTATAGGGTATGGCCACATGGGGGTGGAGTTATCTCCGTCTCAAATATGTCTGTTATGTGTATCCAGTCTTCTTTACTCCATATGCAAAGATTAAAACAAGCCAGTTCCCCTCCATAGTTAGGAGAAGCTATTTATATTTGTTGTAACGTTACATGGAGCTACTTGCCCGTACATCCCCAATTGAATGAACTGAAGCCATAAGAGAATATTCTTCAAGGAATAGGTATTGTGTTCAAGATCCTTAAGAGTCAGATGAGTAAACTAATTGGAGCCATGCTCATCACAAAATCTGAAGACCCTGGTCAAATGCTTCCCTTAGCTGAAGACTCTGTTGCCATTGTGGAATAGCAGGTAGGTACATTCCCATTTGCCATGCTCATAATACAGTGAGTTATGTAGATGTTCTGTGTAGATGTCCATATTCACAGCAGCCTGAATTATGTGATTTTTCTTCCTCAAAAAAGTGAGGAAAGATCGTGCAGTTCAGCCATTCATGAATATGAGCATCTGTGTGGAGCCACCTGCATTATGAGCATGGTGGATGAGACTGTGATTGTTAGCCTTGAACAGGGTCTGGGAAGCACAAGCTCCCTTATGGGAGTTGTCTACTTTTTCAATAATTCTTTTTTTAAAATTTTATTGAACAGAAGGAATAATATCTATTCGATAACTGAAATGTATGGCACACTTAACGCATTGTACTACTCTTATATTAATCATAAATTATACTTTGCCTCTTGTAGGAATAATTTGATAATGGAATGAGGGAGGAACAGAACTGTGTTGCTTGAAAAAGTCACTATGTTTCTTCTCTTTTTTTGCACTGACACCCTGAAGAGCTGCTGCCACCAACGTCATTAAAGGTGGAAAAGGTGGAGGAGACTGGGCTGTCAATCTCTTGGCACCCTCCCAAGGACCAGGCTGCCAAGCATATGATTGATGGCTACGCCGTGACGTACGTATCCTTCGACGGCTCTTACCGCTGGACTGATTATGTGGACCGAAGTCGTGCTGCCCACCATTTGCGGGCACTAGCCTCCGGCAAAGCCTACAATATTTCTGTCTTTTCAGTCAAACGCAAATCGAACAACAAGAATGATATCAGCAGGCCCATCATGCTCGTCACTCGTACTAGTGAGTAGCTCCTTCAAGGGAATAGAATTGTGGGTATAGAAATGCTTGGCTTGCAACAATGAGGGCGCCACGTTGGCAGGTGTCTTTCAGATCCAGAGAGGCACATTGTAGGTTTCCCAAGCTAATATAGAACTATGGAGCCATCACATATTTCATATACGGCAGGAATTTCTTCCAAGCCAATCCAGGATCATGTTGTATCATAAACCAAGCTTATGTTTTTTGACAAAGCATATGTCAAAAATATTGGTCTATAACCAATGGGAAATGGACTGGGTAATGTAGAAACAAAAAATGCCCCCCAAAGAAAAAAGGACTGGACAAACATTGCTGCATATAATTTGTAATGGAAGTTGCATCTACTGAATGAAATTTCTACATGGAAACGACATCTACCTAAACTAAAAAGGAACGTGCTGTAGGCCATAGAGTGGTCACTCAAGAAATATTTGTCAGATAATATCTTGCTTCTCTGTATCTCTGCTCTGTTTTGGGTGTGCTGATGTAATAGAGCAGGGGTTCCCAACCTGTGGTACTAGTACCACCAGTGGTACTTTGGCTGACTGCTGGTGGTACTCGGACCACCGGAACCCCACTCTGACGTGATGCTTTTGGTGGCGCGTTTTTGCTCCCAAGAAGCTCCTGCCTTTGTTCGAGCCTCTCAGGAACTCTGAGAAGGGCCCTCCCATCCGCCCAGAGCCTCTGAAAACCTGGAAGTAACTGGTGATGATGTCATCGCCAGTCACTTCCGGTGGTACTCAGAAGAAGAGTGGCACCGGAGTTGGTACTCGGCCAGGAAGGGGTTGGGAACCCCTGTAATAGAGTCCAGAAGACACTAATTCATTTAGGCTTTGGAACAGGGTTTTCATGAGATGCCCCCATGCTTCTTGACAGCTTACTCTAACTATGCTTCGACAACTAGTATGTAACAAGGGCAGAGGCTCTGAGCCATCATTGTGGACAGGTCAGTAGTTGCTAATGGAAAGTACATAGCAGCTGATTTAACATATACTGTAATGCCTTAGAAACGGAGAGAAGAACATAGTGGAACCACTTACAATACTTGTGTGTGGAACAATGTGTCGTTCTTGCTTTTAACTGTAGTTCTCCCTTGAAATTGGTGTTTGCTCAAAGTAGATTCCTAGGGTGGAGGAAACCATCTAATCAGAGATTGTAATGATTGATTTTTTTTAAGTTGGCAGGCAAAATAGATGCAAGCAAAATGTCAAATGACCTGAGGTGAAATGTATGGCACACTTAACGCATTGGGGTCTGCTGTTTCCTCCCCCCCCCCCCATCCTGTAACACATGTGCAGGAAGCGTTATAGAACTGGAATACAGCATATTGAAACCTGATGAAAGAAGAGGATTTTATGCCCTTAATAACCTGAAACAAGATAGTGATTAAAATCAAGAGAAGTGAACTGAAGCCTTTTTCATTAAGTAGTGAGAATGCCTTGGAGAATGTTGTAAGCAACAAACTTTTTTTCTGAAGGAGAAAGCCTTGAGGCCTCTGTGCCTTAAGGGCATGAGCTGATAAAGGAACAACCCTGAGGGTAGACTGATTGCATAACTATCTGTTACGAGGTTTTCTTCCATTTTGCTATGAAGTAGTTGCCATCAAAAGGTCAGGAAAAACTCTCTGATCTCCTTTTCTAAGAGTGTGGTATTGTGCTGCCCTTCTTGTCTACCAGGTGGGGCAGGAGGCCTTAATACAGAGCACATGCCATGCTTAACACCTTCTTACAGGAGCAATGCATGCACATATCCTGTGAGCTGTTGAAGGAGTCGGTAGACAAAGGGAGAAAGCAGTTGGTCATTCTACAGTATTGGCTCTTATGACAATCTGCCTTTACCCGCAGGTTCCCAACTCCTTCTCTAGGAATATATGTATTCCCCTGCAAGAGCGTGCATATGATTCAAAACACCCAGGCTACATGATACACATAATTTTAGGAACTTCCCTATTCATTTCTCTTTTAGTGCTATACCACTATATTGGCTGTGGAAGAAGCTGCTATCTGGATGGAGCTTTAGTCCATAGGTTTGCATTCATTGTGCTCTTTCTTATGCTCTCAGGAGATCATCTGGTAACCGCACATTAGCAAAGCATGGCTTGATAAATCACTTTGCATATTCATAGGAACATTGTCTTGTTACTGTCATATCCAAGCCCTACATTGTGTTTGGCTCACAGCAAACTTCTTCATCACTATGAGGCTGAATGGAGCTAGTAAACAGCAAGTTGGCAGTGAGCCTTGGAGCCCAAGGCTTTTCTTTGGTTTCTATTAATTGTGGTCTCAACCTGACTATGTCAATCCTCTGTATGGTTTAGCATTGAGGATAGGCTTTTTTGAGTAGGCTGTTGATTAGGCTGTTACAACCTTGAACTTCTTAGCTACGGTATATTGAACTCCGCAGAATGGAAAACATGAAATGACTTTTCCTATATAGGTGGTATCCCCTATCCAGGTGAGTTGTGGAAGTGACCCTATCTGCTGATTGTATCATACAGTATCTAATATGGGATAATCATATCTATGGAATGAAATGCTCTCTGCTGGAGACAGGAAGGTTCAGTGAGGTTACAAGATGCCAGATATGGTACCCCGAGTGAGGGAGGGAGCCTTCTGTTGTACTGGTCCTGTCAAAAGCCCAGACTGACATTTTTCTTCTGTAGGAAACTTCTGAGCTGGGAAGGAGGCCTCCAGAGGGGCAGTGCTCACCCAAGAGGACCGAGTGAGTGTGTCACTGTCAAGTGGGGTGAGTCGTAACCGCCTCCTGCGTTTCCCCTCTCTCGTCCTGCCAGGACCTCGTCCAGTGGAGGGATTTGAAATTGCCAATGTGACTGCCACAACCATTACTGTGCAATGGGCTCTCCACAGGCTGAAGCACTCCACAGTCAGCAAGGTGCGTGTGTCCATACGCCAGCCAGATGACGTGGAAGACCGTGCTGTGGAGCTAAACAATACTGTGACCAAATACACATTCTGGTGAGCAAGAAGAGAGAGATTTCTGGGGATGAAGGGAGGGAGGTTGTGATGAATAGGCAAATGACAAAGTACAGCAGATTGTTTTAGCAGGTTGGCATTATTATTAATGTAGTATCACCCGTTTGCGTGTGAGCAGACTGAGTCAGAGGAAGAAAACAGTCCAAGTTTAGAATTTCCAAGCCAGGCAGTTCCCCTTCTTGCTCTCCCTCTAGAAATTACAAGCTCTGGACAACCTGAATAGAGAACTGAGACCTGGACAATATGCTGAGTCAATGAACACAGGCAGAAAAATATTGCAAAGAGCTCCAAATGAACACCTCTGTACTAAAAGTCAACTTTCTGTCTAAAGTAACCCTTGTTCACCAATTTCCATTAAAATACAACTTGAGACTCCTTATATTATAAAGAATTGGAGGTTTGGCTGGGTCAGTAAGGAATTTGGAATTGACATTGCTTTCAAGTATTTGCCTCATACCCTCAACAGCTCTCTGTGTGCAGAAGATATTTGTTCACATTTCTCTCTGAGGGTAATTTGTGCGAGTCTCTGAGTCATCAGTAGCTAATAAGGAATTGCTTGTTCCAAAATCATACCATTTTAAGTGTGATTGGAATTTACCTGGCATATCTAATCTTCCTTCCAACAGGGACCTTCAGCCAGGACACAAGTATCTTATCCACATGTGGACCTTGAGTGGACTCAGTACAGAAGACCATCCCACTGAAAGTTTTGCCACGGCACCCTTCTATGTGTGGACTCGTGAGTTTGACAAAAACAAAACTCCCATCTTTATTGCCTATATACCAACCCAAACAATAGCATTTGCTTACCTGTAGTGTGTACTATGATGCTTGCATTTGGTTCAGTGTTAGGACTCGAGACATAGACCTTTGAGGTCAGGCTGAATTGTTGAAAGAAGAGGCTATGTGCCAAAGCCATGAATACGTTTTCAGAGGCTATTTCTGGGCACAGTTCAGAAGGCACCCTTTAAACTAAGCCTTATTTGGGTACTTGAAGGATTACCTGCTCCAATTTGATTCTGCTTTTATGCTAAAGTCATCTTCAGAGGCCCTCCTCGGAGGGAGCAACTGGGGAGAGTGCCTTCACATTAGTGGTGCCCAGCTTATGGATCACTCTCACCAAGGAGCTTTGCCTGTTGCCTACTTTGATGTCTTCTCAGCACTAGGCAAATACCTGAAAGGACCCCTCCTAAAGGTGCTGCCCATGGCTGATGACAGATTGGCAACAAGAAGGGGTAATGCCTTCTCTTTGGCAGTGCCCTTACTATGGAAGTCCCTCCTGGTTAAAAGCTATGCCTTTCTTGTCAGCCTTCCTGCATGGGCTGAAGACTTTTCTATTTTATTTATCCTTTCCACCTCAGCTCTCCTTTTGTTTTGCTGTGTTCAATAAATAATATTGGTTGCTTACTGCCTTGTTATGCTGCTGTGGTAGTTTAGCGTTTTAAATACTTTAGTGCTGCTGCTTTTACAGCCTTCAATTTTTTTTATTTTTGTAATGGTTGCTGGTTTATCTTATTGTGTTGTAATGTTATGATTTATTGTAAGCCGTCCTGGGTGCCCCAATACCAGGGGGAAAGTTGAGGTATTAATATTTATATGAGGTGAGGTATAATTTTAAATAAATAAATAAAATTGTCCCAGGCCTTTTTAAAACGTTGGTTGAAGTTGTTTCAATACTGCTTTTATTTTCTATTTTGCTCTGCCAGTTTCATTGCTGTTCTTATTTTTGTACTGTTTTTTAATTCTTTTTCATGTTGTATGCTGCAGTGGAAACGTGTAGTTTAATACGTTTGTTAAATAAGACACAAATTCATCAGGGAATAAATCAACACAAGGCTGTCTCATATTGAGTCAGACCATTTATCTATCTAGTTCAATATTCTGCACTGAGAGGGATAACTTTCCAGGGTTTCAGTCAGAGGTCTTTTTTCTCAGCCTTACCTGAAAATGCCAGGGAGTGAACCTGGGACCTTCTGCATGCAAAGCACATGCTCTCCCACTGACCTATGGCCTCATTCTTGGACAGACCCCCAACTAAAGGACATCATTGTTCCCAAATCGGCTCACAAGCCATTGACAGTGAAACCCATAACACTGAGTAATCAGCATTGCCACTTTATTTTACCATGTATTGTCAAATCAGACTGCAGTGGTGTATGTTCTATAGCAGAGAAAAAAATTGGGCTCCATTTCTTTATATACATGACACTACTCATCTCACAGCCCAATCCTATCCGGGCACGCTGCAACATGGGTTAGCGGCCTGCGCTACATCCTGTGCTCGGCAGCAACAAGCTGGAGGCCGCTTACACTTGTCCCCTTACACCAGGTAAAGCCCCAGCCAGCGCTTGGATCTGTGCTAGCTCTTGAGCTGGCACAGAATCAGGAAGCCACATGTTGGGCATAAAGGCCTGGGAGGGAGGATAGGATATGGCGCACGGCAGCACTGCCAATCCTTCCCCCCTCCTGGGCCCAATCCGCCCCATCACCACCCTCCCCCTTGCCCTGTTAAACCCCAACCCTGGCGGCTCCACAGTGCAGTCCGGTGGGCTGAGCGGCGGGTGGGCAGTGCAGGCCTTATTCTCAGGGTACCAGAAACATGCTTTACAGCACGTTTGTGACACCATGGGCTGGCGCAGCGTGCACTACACCTATCCCCAGTCCAGCCAGGGGATAGGATTGCACCATTAATGTAAAACTGCAGTTTATTATGTAGTTATTTCAGTTTATTATTATAACATCTGTTTAAATATCTGAATTTTTAAAAAAAGATAAAGTGGTTCAAGGGCAGCTGAAAGAAATTCTAGGCTGAATTTCCGTATTCTCCCTCACAGGACCTCTTCCTCCTCGAAACCTTACTGCATCCAGAGTCACACCCACCTCTGTCCAAATGGTCTGGGAACAGCCTCTGGTTGGCTCTGGAGATGGTTACATCATCAACGTCACCACCAGTCAGAGTGTGAAAAGCCGCTATGTGCCCAACGGAAAGCTGTCTTCCTACACAGTGCGTGACCTGAACCCAGGGCAAAGGTATCGCTTATCTGTCATGGCTGTTCAGAATACGGATCAAGGACAAGTGACTAGTGAACCTGCTCATCTCTACATTACAGCCTGTAAGTGCAGACAGCTACCTGCAAGCTCTTTGTTTTCTTTGCAGTTTGGCAGGGTGTGGGGAAGGTCATCTTAGGGTAGCAGTTTGTATATTCAATATTTCTGGAGAGCGAACAAAGTATCTGCCTTCAGCTGGTACACAGCTAAAGACAGTTAGCCCACACCTATCCTCTGTAATGAGCAAGAGCTGAAAATTCCAGTCTGGGTCTTGCTGTCATGGAAATTTTATATATTTAAGCTCCTTAGGAGTTTAAGCTCTTTAGAAGTTTAGAAGTGCTCTTTGGGTTAGGAATAGTTGTAAGATATGATTTCGGACACTTGCAGCCCAATCCAGCCTAAATCCTCATGCGGCAATGCAGAGGTGCCAATGCAGCTACCACTGTATCCCACAGGGGATTTCTGGCTGCTGGAGGTCTCCTTGGGGACATTTTTCCCTTTGCCCTGGGGTAAGCTCCAGCAGCCGCCATGGGGCATCTCGGACCTGCGCCAGCTCAATCGTTGGTGCAAATCCAAATTGATCCATGAAGGTGGATCAGGCCCGGGAAGGGGATCAGGATTTGGCTGCCACCATCAAACCTGCACCCTTTCTCAGTCCTGATCCAACCTCCTCACTGCCCCATCACCACGCCATTCCGCCCAAACCCTGCCCTGTCCAACCCCTCCCCACCTCCCTCCAACCCCCTGTGCTAGCTTACCTGGGCCGGTGGATCTTCGGCTATCCGCCAGCATGTGGGAGGTGGCTCCAACCTCCCCGCCAGCGGGTTTGCAGCATGCGCTGGCAAAGGCTGCAGTTGCAACTGCTGTAAAACAGCCTCTGCCAGCACGATGCTAGTTCTCTGGAAGGAGGAAAGGGTCATTGTTACTCGTGGGTTATGGCCCTCCTTCATCATGAGTCAGAGCCGGTCTGCAGATCTGGACTCCTCCCTGGGGGAGGGCACCCGATTCCCCAGTCTGTTTTTGGCTCTGACTCTCTTGAGAGCAGCTGGTCTTTTCGCGGGCTCCAAGCTCAGCGTTTTTTCTGTAGCAGATCTTTCTTCGTTTTGTCTCGTCTATCCTACCCTACCCCTCCACCCTCCTACTGACCTACTACCTGCTGGGGGCAGAGTGAGCGGGTTTGCAGCGGCTTGGCCACGGGGTCGCAGCCAGCGACCCTCAGGACAGCGTGAGGAGCCTCTACAGAACAATGTGGTAACGACTTCCCGTGGTGATTATCTCCTGCTCTTTTCCCCTGCTGGGCCCCTATCTAATTGAGGGCTTAGCTTCCTATTGTTGCGAGCTCCTTCTCATTCCAAGCAGGCTCCTTTTCCTTGGCCACCTCCACAGCACGCGCTACGCTTCTGCGGGGTGTGCCTGTGATCGCTATCAAACTCAGACACCTTCGACGCAGGCTGGCAGCGGCGCAGTGGCTCTCTTACCCAACCCCCAGTCCTAGGGGAGAAGTGAGGGGCTGGATACAATCTCGCCGGCTGTTACTGCCCCACGGTTCCCTGTACGAGGAGCATAACGACACCCAGTGAGAGAATTTTTTTTCCTGCCCTTGGAACGGCCTTCCCAACATGGCATCCAAAGCAGGCTCAGAGTGCGACCAAAGGGGGGAGGGTTCCTCCCAGGCTGCAGGATCCTGCGGCTGATTCAGGCCACTGTGGCTAGCGCCCTAAAACCCCCTGCGCCTGCGGACCTAGGTAGGAAGGATAAAAAGCAAGTATCCTCCATAAGCGACATAGATCGCCCAGCGCAACAGAGTTCTCTACTAGTAGAGCCTCTGAGGACTATGTCCCCTTGCCTCGCAAATGCCACAAAAAGTCCTCAAGATCCCATAGGTCGCACCACTCAAAGAGGGGGTCTCGCAAAAAAAGATCAAGGGGCACGGTGTCTCCCAACACGTCCCTAGTTTCTTCAGGCTCCTCATCCCACGGATCTGGCAGGGAGGACGGGGAACTGTCGGGTGAGGATGATGAGGCTGAGCAGGAGCAGCAGGCCAGTAGGCTGTTTCCGACTGAGTTTTTTTTCTAGGGTCCTGGGGAAAGTGGTCCAGACCCTTGATCTGCAGCCCTCTAACGACCCTTCACAGGCCTCTGTGGGCAAAGCCTCCATCTCTAAATTACTCCCATAGGCCCCATTAAACCAACGGTAGTACCTTTTCCGGACGCCTTCAAACGTATTGTGGATGCAGAATGGGCCACTCCTATACACCCCAAACATTCAGCCAAACTGGTCAACAAGTTATATACCCTACCGGACCAGATTATGACGGCCCTTAAGACTCCGGCTGTTGACGCTCCCGTAGTGGCTTTATCCTCGGCCGCCGTCCTCCCGTCTGAGGGGGAGGGCGGACCGAAGGACCCGTGTGACAAACGGGTTGAGGCCTCTCTGAAAAGGTCATTTGAGGCATCTTCACACACCCTTAGAGCCGCCACAGCTAACACTATAATGTCAAGAGCTGTTTTTTCTTGTGCTGAGGACCTAGCATCCTCCGAACCAAACCTGTTCAGCCGTGCAAAAAGCTGTCTTAAAAAGATTGCCCTGGCATCCGCCTTCTCGGCGGATGCTTCTTTGGACTCTCTGCAGTTCAGTGTCAGGGCTATTGCCTCCACCGTAGTAGCCAGAAGGAATATTTGGCTTCACCAGTGGTACTGTGATGCCACCTCACAGACCAGACTGGTGGGCATACCCTTCCAGGGTGCCAAACTGTTTGGACAGGCTATGGAACCCATGCTTGTCGAAAACAAAGACAAGCAAAAAGTCTTACCATCAGGCAAAAGGGACAGTTCCAAACCCAAACCACCCTCTCAGCGGCCCTTTCGTGCCCCCTACCATCCTCGGGACAGGGGATGAAACAAGAACAAATGGAACAGGGGCAGGGTATTCCCAAAGGGTCGTCCCCAAGGGGTGAATTTGTCTATCTCCTCCAAGGCCCAGAAGGAGCATAGGGGAGCCTGCCACCAGGCCCGACGCCTACTCCGCAGGTATCGGTGGGCGCCTCCAACACTTCGCGGAGCGGTGGGGGGAGGTGTCCACGGACGCCTGGGTCCTCAGCACAGTCTCACAGGGCTATTCACTGGAGTTCAACAAACAACTCAGGGATCGGTTCTGGCATGTCCCGTTCTCAAGGGATCTGGAAAAAAATGGCCTAAAATTAAAGGCGATCCAACATTTGCTCGACATCAGGGCAATAGAGCACGTCCCTCACCAACAAAGGGAGTCGGGCTTTTACTCAATGTTTTTCCTGGTTCCGAAGAAGGACGGGTCTTGGAGGGCAATATTGAACTTAAAGTGCTTGAATCACTTCATGCGCCGGAGGAAGTTCAGGATGGAGACATGGAGGTCCATTGTGGCAGCCATGAACCAGGGCGAGTACATGGTATCATTGGACCTCTCGGAGGCCTACCTTCACGTCCCCATCCTGCCAGCCCATTGCAGATTCCTGCGTTTCTGCTACGGCAGCCTCCATTTCCCATTCTGCGCCTTACCCTTTGGCCTCTCCAGCGCCCCGAGGGTCTTCTCCAAGTTGCTAATTGCCCCAGTAGCCTGGCTCCGTCTGAAGGGTGTATCCCTGTATCCCTATCTAGACAATATCTTGATCAAGGCATCATCCAGGGAGCAAACCCTGCGGGAACTCTGCCTAACCATGGAATGCCTACGGAGCCTGGGGTTTGTGATAAATATGGAGAAGAGTTCCCCAATTCCTACCCAGGAGTTGGTGCATTTTGGTCTCCTGCTGAACACCAAATCAGAGTATCACTCTCCCCGGAGAGACAGAACAAGATGCTCGAAGCGCTCCACCTGGTTCAGAAGACCAAAAGGGTGGATGCTATGTCCCTGGCATCATTGCAGGGTCTCATGGTGTCCTGCCAGGACATTGTGGATTGGTCAAGGGCACACATGCACCCTTTACAGAGGTTTCTTCTTCCCCACCAATGACTAATCGAGTGACAGGTTCATCGTCTACTGATCCTACCGGACTTGGTCCGCAAGAGTCTGTCATGGTGGCTGGAGGACGGCCGACTGGCACAGGGGGTCAGTCTTGCGCAACCGGAACGCAAGGTGGTGACCACAGATGCCAGCCTCCTGGGGTGGGGGGCAGTCATGACAAACTCCAAACCCAGGGATCCTGGACAGCAAGGGAATCCCGCTACAGCATAAATTTTCTCAAACTCAGAGCCATCCGCCTGGCTCTCCTAAATTTCAGGGAACATGTGCTGGGGTCCCATATCTTGATCCGGACAGACAACACCACCGCGAAGGCCTATGTCAACCGATAAGGGGGGATGAGGCCTTCGCGGTTGGCCAAGGAGGCCAGTCGCCTCGCGACCTGGGTGGAGCTCAACTTGGCATCCCTGAGAGCGGAACATCTAGCCAGAGTGGACAACACTTTGGCCGACTGGCTCAGCCGGTGCACTCTCAGGGAGGCGGAGTGGCAGCTCCACCCATAAGTGGTCAACCAGGACACAGGAAGGTTCGGACTGCCAAAGGCAGACCTCTTCGCCACGAGGGAAAACGCCCAGGTCCCACGATTCTTCTCGACGGGCCCGGAGACGGGGGCGGAGGGGGTAGACGCCCTGCAGGCCCTGTGGCCGAGGGGTCTGTTGTACGCTTTTCCCCCTATGGCACTACTTCCGGCAGTACTCTGAAGAGTCAAACAGCTGCAAGCAGAAGTGATACTGGTAGCTCCAAAGTGGCCAAGAAGGCCGTGGTTTCCCGATCAGTGGACAGAGCGTGGGAACTACAGGTCAGGACAGACCTGTTGTGCCAGGGACCACTGCAACACCTTCAACCTCACATGTTTCGCTTGACAGCATGGAGGTTGAGCGGCAAACTTTGCGCTCGCATGGGTATTCCGACAGGGTCCTGAACACACTCCTGGCCTCCAGGAAGGCATCCACCAATAAATCATATGGTTCCACATGGCATAAATTCGTAGGCTGGTGCCAGGCAAAGGGTATCGTGGCCACCAACCCCAAGGTTAAAAACATTCTAGAGTTCATCCAGGATGCAGTGGACAAGGGGCTCAGTACCAACACACTGCGTAGGCAGGTAGCGGCCCTGAATACCACCCTGAGGGCAGATAGGGGGCAGAAGGTTTCCACCCATCCCCACTTTAAACGTTTTTTGCGGGGAGTAGCCCTAACAAAACCTCCACCCATCCATAGAACTCCCAACTGGGATCTTAACCGCGTCTTGGTGGCCCTTACCTCGCGGCCCTTCGAGCCTCTGGCAACGACACCCTTGTTAGAACTGACCTTAAAAACAGTTTTCCTGGTGGCAGTCACTTCGACCAGGCGGGTATCAGAATTGGGCGCCCTGTCGGTCAATTCTGGACTTTGTGTTTTCCACAAGGACAGGGTGGTACTGAGGCCAGACCCGGCCTTCGTCCCAAAAACTAACTCAGTGTTTCACCGCTCACAGGATATTGTCTTACCGTCATTTTGTCAAAATCCATCTAATCCCAAGGAAAAACAATGGCATTCCCTAGATGTCCGCAGGGCACTCAGATACTACACTGACAGAACAAAAGACTTCCGTACCTCAGAATCTCTTTTTCTCAACTTTAAAGGACACAGAAAGGGCATGCGAGCGTCTTCCGCATCTATATCCCGGTGGCTGAGAGATGCCATTGCCTTGGCATATAGATCCTCAGGACTGGATCCACCGGAGGGCATCACAGCGCACTCAGTGTGGGGGGCGGCCGCCTCCGCAGCATTCGAAGGGGCCGACTCTTTAGCCGATATCTGCAGGGCGGCTACATGGTCTTCACCACATACCTTTATTAAACACTACCGGGCGGACTTGGCGGGGTCCATGGGCACTCGATTTGGCAGACGGGTGCTGCAAAGGGTAGTGGCTTGACTTCCGAGCGGCTGTCCTTGACCCACCCTAGTTGGTACTGCTCAGTTACGGCCCATGAATAAGAATGACCCTTTCCTCCTTCCAGAGAAAAACGGAATTCCTTACCTGGGAATATCCTGTTCTGGGAAGAGGAAAGGGTCATTCAGCCCACCACGGATTCAAGTGGGCGGCTCGGGGACAGTTTGTTCATAGGGGTCCTGTCCTTTGTTTTGTGGAGGCTCCAGACATTTTCTTGCTGCAATTCAACAGGCAGGTCCTACTATTTATGTTGATGTTTTCCGTTTGTTACTGTCTACCTCGTGTTTTTCTGCTCCGCATTGGCACGTACGTCGGACGAATGGTGCACGTACGTCGGACGAATGGTGCGGTTAGTGGAAGAGGGTACCTGTTTCTCTCAGCTCTTCTGATCCAGACTGGGAAATCGGATGCCCTCCCCCAGGGAGGAGTCCAGATCTGCAGACCGGCTCTGACTCATGATGGAGGAGGGGCATAACCCATGAGTAAGAATTACCCTTTCCTCTTCCCAGAACAGGATATTCCCAGGTAAGGAATTCCGTTTTTATGCCAGCAGCCATGGGCGATAGGATTGGGCCATTGGTCTGAGAAGTTGAACAATCCAAGCTTTTGCAAAGGCATGGGTAACAGCAGCACTGGAAGGTGTACGGGAGATTGGATATGCACATTCAGTAAGTTACTGGAAAACTGAGGGGAGTTGTAAGAGCTCATGCAAGAACTTTTCAATAAAATCTACTTCTCTGCCCTTTTGTATTCCTACATCTGAGCCAGCAGGTGGCGCAGTGGGTTAAACCACTGAACCATGAGCTGTCGATCGAAAGGTCGGCAGTTCAAATCCGTGCAACGGCTCCTGCCAACCTAGCAGTTCGAAAGCAAGAGGTTGCAAGTAGATTAATTAAAATAGGTACCGCGTCAGCGGGACGGTAACAGCGTTCCATGCGCCTCGGTGTTGAGTCACGCCGGCCACATGACCATGGAAACATCTTCGGACAGCGCTGGCTCTTCGGCTTTGAAACAGAGATGAGCACCGCTCCCTAGAGACGGACACGACTGGACTTAATTGTCAAGGGATACCTTTACCTTTATTCCTACATCTGGGATTCCAAGGATACGCAAGTTGCATAAAAGAGCTGTGATTTCCAACTGATAAACTCTAGCAGATAAGAGACTGTGAGCTTGATGATTTACTTGATCTTCTAAAGTTGTAATCTTACTTCAACCTGAGTATGCAGGGTGGACAGAGTCTGGCACCTGTTGAATCGCTCCAGCTATTTGACTTAGCTGTTGTGATTGCTGAGTTAGTTCTTGTGCAATATGGTCATGTGTTGATGTAAATAACTTCCAGTGCAAGATGGCAGATTGTCTAACCGCACTTGCGTCTCTCTCTTGTCTGGCTTTCTAATTTGCTTTGAAAGAGACTTCTTTTCAGACTGATTAGCGGGTAAAGTGGCTGTGTTTTATTTCTGGACTTATTTAAGGTGCTTGCTTGCTGGCTTGCTTCTGTTTAGCTTAACTTTAGCTTTCCCTCTGAAAACTTAAACCAACAGTTGTTTGGATTTGCTCTAGTAGACTCAAGTTATGTGTGTTTGCACTTTCTCCCTGCAAACTGCCCTCATGACTGTTCCAGTATTTTCCATAGTCTCAGGCAAGGCACTGGGTAGCTTCTAACGTGGCTTCCTGCTAAAATGATCCCCCTGAGTGGCATTTTCCAACTGGCTAAATCTAATCCTCTACAGTGCAGAAGGATGGGACCTCAGAACGACGCTGGAGCCAAACAGGGCATCCTCGTGTGCTGAGAAATCGGGTCCCCCCAGCATTCCTGCCAGAACTACGCCTGCTTGCAGATCACAGCACCCCTGAGGAACCCTCACAAGCACCCAGGTAAAGAATGGGGGAGGGTAAAGGAGAAGGTCAGTTGTCCTGCAGAATAAACATGGAGGATGGTTGGTGAGATACTGAAGTCTCAAGTGCACTGAAATTGTATTACAAGTGGCAATGGCCTCATCCTTTTCTTTTTAAAGGTTTACAGAGCTGGTGGATGGCAGAGGGAGGATCACCACTAAATTCAGCAACTCACCAAGTAGATCAGTCACTGTGAGAACACGTAGGTTCCTCCCCCCCCCCCCCCAATCCCTGCAACCCTCACTGCTTGGGTTACTTGTCTCCTAGCACAGCCCACGTCTTTGAGCTGAAGTGTTATTGGCTTTTTCCTTAGAACCGGAGGCTCCTGTAAAAGTGGAGAAAAATGTAGAAGAATCCACTAATAAAGCCAACCTGGCATTGCAGCTGTCTGAACCCGAGAGCAACAAGAGAGAAAGTAAGTCTAGAGGAGGAGCATCTCTGTGGGGTGGAAGATGAAGAGGTACCATCCTTGGCCCCCAGCCTGCTGAAGATTACCATGAGGTCAAACTGGTGTTAATTAGCTGTGTATATGGTTGTTCTTTGCCTCAATCCACTGTCACAACACATTCACTTATATTCTACATTATCCATTGCAATGTGTGATTGTAGTTCACAATGCTCACCCACCCCACCCATAGATTTGACATGGAGATGAGCCATCACAGGAGATACCTCATGGAATCATTCCTGGTTGCAGCATAGGCATACTTGCAATGCCAATAACTGTGATGAAAGCCAAGGAACTGGCTTTTACCTCCCATTCCTTCCCACACTATGGAGTACTACAGAGTGCTCTGCCTTTGAAGAACCCTCTCGTTACCTGCTAGGTGTGCTTTGTGCAATGCCCAGGAAATCTCACTATTCTGTCCTTTGCATCCCCAGGTGACACGCAGAACTGTTCCACAAACTTCTGCAAGAATGGGGGGACTTGTGTGGTTGGCTCAGAGTCTTACCACTGTGACTGTAATCCTGGATTCAAAGGCAGACAGTGTGAACTAGGTGAGTTCAGAAGAATGTGCACTTCTCTGAGCATTCCCGGCTGTGATGCAGCTTTATGTGGGATAGTCATGATTGGATCTCCTGGTATCTTTTTCTTGGGTTAGCAACTGTGGAGGTAGTGATTTGGATTGGAGCTACAGCACTGGGAGAGGGGTTAACACTTTCCCCTCTGCTTTTCCTGCTGTTTAAATTACCCGTCCCCTGAAACTGTGAGCCATGAAAGGGGGGGGGGGGGGAAGGGAAGACAGATTCTATTAATTCTCCATAGCTAATGGCAGATTGGCACGGGGGAGATGCAAGTTGAGGAGAGGGTTACCCACCCAGGAGTCCGGCCCTGATCTGACATTGGGAGCTCCTTTTAGAGATCGCCCATATCACTGTGGATGTTCAAATAACTGGTGTAGTGCTATGAGACAGAGCTGCCGATTGGGACTTCCCTGGCTGGAATCTTTCCTCTGCCATGAATTCCAACTAGGTCAGTGATGGCGAACCATTTGGACTTGGTGTGTCAAATTTTTTGAAAATGCCTAACTTGACTCTGCTGGTGTGTCACCCCCCTAACTTTTAATAGTACTTTGACTATTGCTACTTTTAATAGTAATTTTGAACTGAACTGAACTGAAAATAACTATAGAACACATTGCATTTTATTTAACATCAATTAGTGACTTTTTTGTTGCTGAGTTTTACTAGATAATAATTTGAAAGAAGTCTGCCAAAATCCCTGCCTTAAATGTTCAAGACAAGCCTGTAAAACCTGCGAAAATGTAAGGTGTGTCGGGGCCCTAGGGGAAACGTTGGCGTGTCATCCAAAATGACCTCACGTGTCACCTGTGGCACGCGTGTCATAGGTTCGCCATCACGGAACTAGGTGGTCATAGGCGAGCCACTCCCTCTCAGCTCCAGTTACAATAGGAGGATAATACATTACAGCAGTGGTTCCCAAATATTTTAGCACCAGGACCCACTTTTTAAAATGACACTCTATCAGGACCCACCTAGCTTTATGGGACAAAAAAAAAGGTGATCTACAAAGAAATTATTAATTTATTTACAAGCAATGTTTTATTTATTTGCAAAACAAATAACACTATCTCCTCTCCCTTGCCCAATTTCCCCAATTATATAATATTTCCACAATTTTTCTCTCTAGCTTGCAAGAAGCTGCCTCAGGCTTGTACTCGACTTTACTCGGAAACCAAGTCTTTTCCAGTCTGGGAAGGAGGTGTCTGCCATTACTTGTAAGCACCGTCTCCCTCTACCTCACTGAATCTTTCTCCATTTAGAGAATTCAAGGACAAGGCATTACTCCACTGGAACATCCCCACCAATAGTCCCAGAATCTTGTGCGGCTTTGCCTGTCTGATAAAGCATTGCAATACTGGGCTCTGTACATCTATACAAGGAGCAGAAGCCTCCAGAACATGGGAATGTAATACCGCCAAAAATCAGAAAAAATAATTTCAAAAGTACAGTGATCCCTCTAAAGCTGCTTCCTATAAGTAACAATGTTTTGTTATAGCACTCTTGGTCCTGGTGTAATGTTTACTATTATAAAAATTCAAAAAGGTAAAAATCAATAACCATTGAAAAGTTCCTTGTGGAAAAGTACAGCTGTCTGCCCTGTGCTTTCAGCCAACAGAAGTGGCATATTCTGGCTAGCGCTGCACCAATGAGAGTGGTGTATTCTAGCTAGCACAGGGCCAAGTGCTTGCTACCAGGAAATGCTTGGGGAGGGGAAACAGCGGGCAAGGCATCATACCCCAAATGCCTTCTTCAACAAGAAGCCTGCAGTTTCCAAGGATGCATCACAACCTGGCTCCTCCTCCTGGGAGTAGCTCCTACCATCATCTTCTACCACTGCCATCTAGGAGTGACAGCAGCAGTGGGTCAGTTATAGTGCTTTTGGTGGGGACGGTGTTCTGGAACATAGGAAATCAAGGACTTAGGTACAGTTTGGCCTAGAGACTTTTCATGTTCAAAATACAATGCTGGAGAGCCAGGGATGCTCAAGCTCTGTGTGCCGCTTACAAACTCAGTAACACTTGTGGCCAGGCAGATTTGCCCCTCTACCTTCTCTGACACGTGTGTTGTTGTAACAGATACAAGAAGGTCTACAAAATCCACCAGGATGTCTGCTACAAGGAGAGCTGTGAGAGCACTGTTACAAATAAGGCACTCAGCAGGTATGGAGATTGAAAGTCACCTTGTCGGCTTAATGGCAAAACAAAGCTATGGGGGAAATCCCAAGGACTTCAATGCTCAACCCCTGATTCTCACCATACTGATGGTTTAGAATAGCAAGACATCACCCCATCCAAATTTTCACTTTGGGAGTGTTTCATCAGCTTGAGTACTTAAATCTGTGATCCACATTAAAACTGCTCCTGGGAACCTCAGCCACTTTTATGGCTATATGAGTTATGTTGTGCCTGGCACATCATTGGACCTAAGTAGCATTCAGAGCACTGAAGTCCCTAGGAATAAAATAACGAGTTCAGTATTGCAAACCAAGGCATAATGTTTGAGCATTTCATATAGTAAATGTCCTCTCATTGTTACAGAAAACAAAGTAACAGACACTGAAGAAGTCATGTCGTAAGTATCCTGTGTTTCTGCTGGGAAATAGATGAACCAGGACACCCTGAACCACTATGCTGAATAAGCTGTAGAACTAGGGCCCTTGCTACAAAGAGATTTGGGAGCTCCCTGCATGGGGAGTATGCTTATGCCCCCTGTAGAGGACTCTCTTAAAATTCTTTGTAGTTGAGAAGATGGTGGGTGCTCTCTCATTGCATAATTTGGGGAGCAAGTAGCCAGATTCTGCTTGTGAGACAATTTTACAGTCCTGGTAGCTTGCTTAGCATCAAAAAACAAACCAAAAACCAGCTATGCTCGCTGGATTAGCAGGAAAGAATGCCTGGCTCTTTATTTGTAGACAGATGTTGGATATGTAATATCAGAAGAGTCAGACATGACTAAAAGCACATCATCTCACAGAATTCCTGAGACTTCCTCTTCTACTCATATCTGACTTTTCTGACATTAAAGATGTTCTTTGGCCACTTTTTCTTACCACTTCCCCATATCTTTAAGGGATAAAATGCAAAATCGAGGAATGAGCAGCCCCTTTAGTGCAGGTAGATACTGCTCACAGATTTCTCTTCCAAACCTTATTCATTTAACCCATTTGGTCCCGCAGTATGACTTTCCCAGACTTCCCAAATGTCAGTGTGATCCACATGTGTAAGGGACCCCCATGTAGAAACAATCACCTGCATAACATTTCGCAAGTGTACCTTGCACCTGGTCTACAGGCGGTGCTTTAGGGACTCAACGGGACTTAAGGTCAACTCAACTTGTCCATTTACTCCTATGTAAAGCATGGACCTGAAAACACAAGATTTCAAACAAAAACATAGTTGTGTTTAACACACAGCTCAAGGGCTTTAGGGGTGTTTAGGGGGATGTCTCACCTAAGTGTACCTCAAGTTACAAGTCCCTCCCTTCAAGGGATTTTTTATGGCCCTTTAAATTCTTGAAATACGCAGATTGTGTTGTGAGTCCAGCACGAAAATGCTCAAACAAACATAGTTGTGTTTAACACACAGCTCCAGGGCTTTAGGGGTGTTTAGGGGGATGTCTCACCTAAGTGTAACTCAAGTTTCAAATCCCTACCTTCAAGGTTTTTTTTTTATGGCACTTTAAATTCTTGAAATACGCAGCTTTGGTTCTTTTTCTGCATGTAAAAGGCCAGTGAGTTGTTTCAGCAACGCTTACCCATAAAGTCCCCTTGAGTCCTTTGAGGTACGCCTAATGTTGCGCATGTGTACAGCTGTGTACAGCTGCTTCCCTGCACCTGAGGTGCTCTAAACAAGGTGGATTCAAAAGCCAGGGCCCTGGCCATGAAAACAAAGCCAGAGTTTCATTTTTAATTTCAATGAGGGGGGGGCAGCCCCCCAATTAGGGCATCATTTTCCCTAAAAACAGTGATCTTTGCTCCTCGGGGGGGGTCAGTGGGGTGACCCTAGAACTCTGACAATTGTTTTAAAACATAGGTCCATCTGTCTACTTTCCACAAAAAAATTCCAGAAACATTAGGGCAAGCCATTTTTTTAACTATTTACTTTTTGGCCGTACCTCTAAGGACTCAACAGGACCAATTTGGAGGTTTCCTCCCCCACCAATACTTATACCGAAACTCCCAAGCTGCACAGATCCTCGTTTTAAGAGTATCACAAATCTGCTCATTTGGGGAACTTTGATACTACCCATCCCTCTTTTTCACTGGTTTACTCCTCATTTCAATTGCAAACATGACTAGGGATTAAAGCAACTTGCTGACAAAAAGACAAAGCCTAGGGCTGAAACACAGAGAGAGAGAGAGAGACACTGTTATGTCAGGGTATGTACACATGCAATCTAGATTCTCATCTTCACATTTGTTTGTTTCTTTTGTCATAGGATCCAAAGCCATCAGCATTTCTGCTAACTGGATTGGGAAAAAAAGGGGAGACCTCTCTGGCCAGAGCTATGGACCTTCTCCCCTTTGTCTCGTTCAGGAGGTGTTTACCAAATAGCCATATCCCCCTCTTTGGCAGGATCATAAGTGCCTTCTTGCCTTTTCAGGTGCCTTTTCTTCGTAGCACCTGAATTTGTATACAGATGAGTGACATGTTTTTAAAAAGTCTCTCTCAGAACTGCTGTCCTCTGTGGGCCGCTTACAGCAAGAATAGGGCTCAAACTTTCACCAGTGGTGGAGATACCGGTTATATAATCTGAGGCTAATGAACTGCCTTGGAAGAAAACTAGCCCTGAAACAAACGTCCTGAATTATAACCGAGTGGAGAATCTTTCACTGTTGTAAAATTTAATGTTTAAAGCTATCACAACACTGGCTTTAAAAATCTTTTTTTTTTCCACCCTTTGTACCCAGGGTTGAAAGCATGATTTTCCCCCTTTGCAAGAACATCCCCCCCCCCCCCCCAGTAAGGACAAATCACCTCTGACAGCCTTCTATCCTCCATGCATTCCTATTGCTATCAAATTAATTTTTCAAAAGTTAGCATCTCGCTCAGAACAAAAAGGCTGTGAGGGTCTATATCTATCATCAGACACTGTCATCATTCCGCAATGGATCTGCTGTTCTATGAAACTTTTAGACAATACCATGCCCTCCTAAGCAAAACAGTCTAAATGTTGCAAACCCTTCAAAACTGCCTACACCACTTTGAAGGTCAAAGCATGTATGGGGGGGGGGGTTATGATGCCAACCAAGAAGAAGCATTTTATAGCAAGCAAGTTGTCCTTCTATCCATCTACTTAGATCAGGTTTTTAATGTTTGCTACAAGGATGGCAAGCCATTCAAAGAGCCTTAGCGTTTCCTATCTTTTTGTGAGTTTGTATGACTAGTTAAATATAAGATTGTGTTAATATACATACACTGTATATTTTATAAATTAATACAACCAGAGACTCAGTTATAGTTTAATACTATTATTCCATAAGCAGCATCAGGGAATGTCTTTACAAGCCATTTGGTTTTTGCAGAAGAAGCAGCCCAATAAGATGTATTAATGTTCTGGGCAACAGGCCTGCTGATAAAAATGAAATCCTGGCAGGCTCCGAGAGCTGTACATATACTTTCTTCAGTGAAGGGAAGCATGCTGCGTGGAATAATATTCCCAGCAGGAAAAAGCAGCAACCTCCACCCTTCTCAAAAACACCACAGAAGAAAATACTGCAACAATTCTTATCCCTAAGGGCCATTGACAGATCCTTAAGCTCATTCCGATGTGCTAATTCCAATTGTTGCTTAAAAGCGAGAGGAATCCAACTTCCTCCTGCCCCAAGGTGGATACACAGTATTTCTCACTACAGTCCTCCTAACAAGCCTTGGAGGGAGGGGATCACCCTGGGACAGTAAAAAGAAACCACACTGCTGAAGTAGAGGATCAACACAGAACCCCCAAGTTCTGGCCATTAGTACTTACAACATTGAATGGGGCACTTTGTAATTTGGCCTTCTTATGCAAAGCTTGGATTTCTTAAATTTCTTTTTAAAGTGCTGGAAAAAAGAACAGCAGCTTTATAAAGGCAGCAGCTCAGCCTGGATGGATTGGGATAGGATACTGGCATGACATCAAAGGGTCATAGGTTGCATTATGCATAGTTTAAAACTAGGATGTTTTAAACTTTTCTGGCATTTTAAATGCTGAATCATCTACCACCATGTCAATAAAAACAAACCCAGGCACTGAAAAAAACCTGCATTTTCAAGTCCAGATAGCAAGAGTTTATAAGCACTTAAATTCAGCTATTCCAGTTTAACTGGTTTGTGGGTCAAGTGAAGAGAATCTCAGTATTACAAATACAGCTTCCAAGGTACAAAAGAAAATGGAAGTGAGGTAGTAACACTGTCAGTAAAATGTCATGTTTTTTTAAACCCAATGAGCTTTTAGAAAGCAGCTACAGCGAGTAGCGAGTGGTCTTCATAACCAGTTTGTCTTGTTGCACAGCGACACTGGTTTTCCCCAAGGCACAGTCTAAGGCAGAACAGAGTCTGTATCAAGCCAGTATTTTATAGCCAGATTGAGGCATATGTAATGCAGCAATAAACTAAAGATTTTATTCTGTCAAAGTTATTTTGTTTTGCATTTTAGATTAAAAATACAATTTATTTAAAAGTCAGTCTGGTTTCTTTACAACTACAAAATGTCTTCAAGAGTTAAATTCTATTTCTCTACTAGAAACGTATGTAGCTAACTACCTCTCAGCCTCTTGCTACCAACAAAATCAATTTACAACTGGAATTATTTCTTCAGAAAAGTAGTATTTAATAGTTTGCCAACTGAAAGAAAAAGAAAAGGATGCCACTGGGCACGAAAATTGAAAAGAAAGCCTAAGTATGTTTGTCTTTGTCTCATAGGAGGATTTTGTAAAATAAATGTTTACTGTAGTTTTCAAAAAGCAAACTGTAGCTCCCACCTCCAAGTCACCATCTGAAGGTCTAACAGCACAATCCTATGCATGATTACTCAGAAATAAATCTCAATGGCACTTACTCACAAGTGTGTATAGGACTGTTGCCTAAGTGGACGGAGGTTCAAGAGAACAGGCAGAAGTTCTGGGTTTCATTACGTTTAGGCAGCCACTGTGTTGACCAGAGGAAGGTTCAACTCCCAGCTTCAATCTCATCATGACCTATTCCTCTCCTTTGCAAAAATGATACTTTCATTCCTAGAGACAGATGAGTGAAGACTTGAACAGATTCAACCAGTACCAGACATGTGAGATCTTTAGTTTCCTCTTTTTTTTTAATGCCCTAATTCTATATCAGAGTCTTCTCCATCACTGTCCACACCCATTTGTTCATTTTTCAGTGCTTCTTCCTGTTTCAATCTTTGCTCTACTTCACGAGCTAGCAATTTCTTAAAGATCTCATACTCTTCAACTGAGGAGCAGGCTATTTTAGTCACAAAGTCACTTTCAGAAGCTCTGATTATGTTTTTCAGTTTGGGATTGACAACCTGGGTCTGTCCTTTCTTGTCAGGAGTCTGATAGAGTCCCAAGCGCTCTAAGAAGACGAATCTGTTCTTTATTTCAGTCAGTGATGCTTGGAAGAAACCAGCTTTCACCATTTCTCTTTGTTTAACTCCCATCCTGAAATAGGCAAACTGACAGAAAGAAAGGCTTAACTGAACATGAGTGGAAGGAATCAACTCTTATTGTTGTCACTATTCTGTGTCAAGGGCATAATCTAGTAGAGAAAATATATATTTTGGGTCACCTGAGAATAAGTACTACTAGACCCTCAGGCATAAGCTCAGCAATGCCAGCTAATTGGAACTGTGCCTCACATTATATGGAATCAGATTAGGATTTTCCACATTAGCAAAAAAGATTTATTTTTATTTATTTTCTGTATTTATATACCACCTTTCTCATCATCAGATTTCTCATCAGATTTAGTCAAGGCGGTTTACACAAGCAGGCTATTCTAGACCCGAAGGGTCTTTACAATATTGTTCTATTCATATATAGAACCTTTCCATACCCCAGATATTTCCCTTCCGAGTGTAGCCCTCCTTCTAGTTTGTGCTCTGCACTTCCAAGCTTCACAGTTCACCGCAGTTTGCACTCAGACGGTTGTCTAGATGTTCTCTCTCTAGCTGACTCCTCTGCATTCCACCCTCTCATGGTGTCTTCTCAGTGTCTCCGCGAGGTCCGTCAGCCGCTTCTGTCTCCCATCCAAGCGAAAACTGAGGTCAACCCTGCTTAGCTTCTTCAGGCAGGGCACTGGCTAAGAGATTCCGGCTGGACATCAGGAAGAAACTCCTGTTCGAACTGCAGTTCGGCAGTGGAACAAATTGCCAAGGGAGGTGGTGGATTCTCCCTCACTGGAGAACTTCAAGCAGAGGCTCAACAGGCACCTGCTGGAGATGCTCTAGGACAGGCGTTCCCAACGTGTGGTACGCGGATTGCAGGCCGAGGATACACGAGACACTGTCCCTTATCAGCTGCTGCAATCAGCAGCTGATAAGGGACAGCCTGCTGAAGGGGATTTTTTCCAGGTTGCAACGCAGGCGGGTGCCTGTCTGCAGCGCAAGCCAGAAAAAGGCCCCAAGATGTCCCCAGTAGCTCCTCCTACCTGTTCTTCTGGGCGCCACCATCTTGGATCTCACAAAATCTCGTGAGATCTAAGTTGGCGGTGCTAAATTCTCACGAGAATTGGATCTCGCGAGATCCAAGATGGCAGCGCCCAGAAAAACAGGTAGGAGGAGCTACCGGGGACATCGCGGGGCCTTTTTCTGGCTTGTGGCGCGGACAGGCGGGCCTTCCCATTCGCGCTGCAACCCGGAGGGAAAGGGTACACAGGGGGTATGTGGGGCAGCTGGAGGCCTGCGGGCCTCCAAAGATTGAGAACCCCTGCTCTAGGAGGATTTCCTGCTTCAGGCAGGGGGTTGGACTAGATGACCTTGTACGTACCTTCCAACTATGATTATCTGAAGGTATAATGCTACATACAGTACAATAAAACAGAACTAGACTTACCTGGAATTTGTATTCCACATCATCTAGCTCCTCAAGCAAAAGGTTTGGGCACGTTTGTAGTATTTTCGATACTTGCTGCACTGTGAAGAGGCATTTTTCCCTGAGGAGATGCTCTAGGGCCTGAATTCTCTTTTGTGGCAACGTGAAGATGCTCGGACAATGAATCACCACATGGTTCAGGTTTTCTGTTAAAATGAGAGGAGAAAGAGATAATGTAGGGCATGCCCACACCAGCTGTTTTTCCCTATAAGAAACCCCAGGGCATACCAGGAAAAGGGGATGCAACCTGCTCTTCATCGTGAGTGATGTCCCTGATTAGAAATCCACTTCTAGACCAACAAAGAAACATCCTGAGAAAATTAATGCTTTATTCAAAATGTTTTACCTTTCCCAATATGTTCCTTTAGACACCTGGGCAGGCATCCCAAGGAACACCATTCCCTTCAAACCTGCTTTTTCAAGCAGCTGATTAAGCACCTTTGTGTAACAGACATCAAAACTGCCATGTCATGCAGTACATTTGCTCCTTATTTATATTCAGATCTTTGCACATGTGCGTGTGCAAGTAAATATATTGCACACACAAAGGCAGTACAGGAACAAAGGGAACACTGAAGAACAAATCAAAAAGAAAATGCAGAAATAATTATGTACAGATATAACATGATTAAAGTGGCCCTTTCCTTATTAGCAGCATGGAGGAGAAAAGGTAGTTTTCTTCCACTCAGGCTAACTGAAAAGTCCCTCTTCAGAGAACATATCTGGAGAACTAGAAGAATGGGCTTGAAAAGCAAAAGAAACCCAAGTTTTCTCAAATTTGTCATTTGAAAATCAGTAATTTATCATTTTAATCACTAGTCAACCTTTTCCTTTTTTTGTTTCATGTCTAGCAACAGGAAGCACTCAAAGAGGCAAACAGATTTGCCTTTGGCATGCCATCTAAGAGATGAAAGGCTACATCTTCAAAGCTGGACTGAACCTTTCTCTGAAAGGCCACCTACATCTGTGCTATATGCAGTGGTGTGCCTTTGCAAACAGATCCACATACATACATTTCTTTCAGTGCAAGGCAGCTGTACTTCCTCCTACCCCATATACAACTTAATTTGCACTCTGTTCCCAGTATCAGCTGGGTACTCTCTCGCGGTCCACAAAATGTCCACCCAAAAGGATTAACGATAATGCTCATAGAGTCTAACCAAATCAAGTCTCAAACTTCAGTATGGTAAACAATGATCATGGTTCAATGATTGCACAGCATAGAGCTAGGACTACCTTCCTCAAAGCCAAATCTCCTCAGAAGATCTGCACGGTCTCTCAGGTGCTTTGCTGACATTCTCAGCACTTCAGGACACTTCTGTAGGGCCTTCAATGTGGAGTCTGCGCTTAAACCCAGGAGCAGGAGCTCTGAAACCACAGTCAACCTGGGTTGAGGAGGTAGATTGGGCTGCAAGCTGAACAACTGCACTATCTGAGCAGAACTGAACCCCATGTTCAGGAATGAATCCACCACCTTCTCCAGCTTCACGTGACCCAAGTCAGCTGGTCTCTGCTGCTCTGCAGAGGAAGCAGCAAGTGTCTCCATAAACTTTGGAACGACTTCATTGCTGTCTGCTTTAGAACTACCAGGCGCCAAGCTTGCTTCATTTTCTTTAGAAGAACTAGTACCAGTAGATTTGCACCCCAGGTGTTGAACAGAGTAGAAAAAGGCAACAGGGGAAGAACTCAGAAACGACAACTGGATATAGTGCCTGGCAAGAGGAACAAGGCTGTGCCTTCGTAAGACCTATAGGAATAGATAAAAACTAATTTATTACAAAGCACACTACATCACATCACAATGACTGCATCACATAGAGAAGTTCAGATATAGAACCAGCATCCTTGCAAAAATAAATCAGTCTTCCTATACCACAGACTTATTTTACTACAGTATTTATTTCAAGCACTCAAACTTCTAGTCTCATACCATGGTGGCCACTTGGTGGTCCTTAGAATTTACCAGATTATAAATAAATAAAATGCTATACTTATACATAAACCCTGACCTACAACACTCTAGCTGTAAAATGGGGGGGGGGGGGGAAAGAGGGCATTATTGCTTCCAGTACACATAGCAAGCAAGTTCATCTACATCACAAACGTTAGGGCCTCCCAACACATTCCTTTCATCACATCCCTGAAAGTTAGGGGCTCCCTGGTTTAAAAGGCAACATCCGACAACCTAACCCAGGGGTGGCCAACCTTCCACCATTAGGGCCTCTGTGTTCTTAAGAGTTGTGTAGAAGACAGAATCTTGGCAGCTGCAAGTGCTGATGGTGCTGCTAAAGCAGCTGCACCTGCTGAAATGCCCTCACCTATGCAACCATTTAAAGGGCCAGCATTCATGTTGAAAGGTTGGCCACCACTGACCTAACCCATCAATTTATAGATGGAGTGAAAATTATAAACCATTACTGATTAGATAGGAAGCTGCCTTACACCAAATCAGCCCACTGGTTCATTTAGCTCAGTAGTATTGTCATGGCTAACCATGCAACAGCTCTCCAAGTTTTCAGATGTCGGACTGTTTCCTCTGCTCCACCTGGAGATTAAAACTGGGACCTTTTGCCTGCAGAGTAGATGCTCTTCCACTAAACTCCAGCGCTCCCCAAGTATCAAACTAGGATGTAGTGGTTCTTTTATTCAGACTAAGACAACAATCCTACTACACACTATTTTATTTAACAATACTACTGTTACGGTAGTTGAAGTAGTAGTAGTAACAAGGAGAGCGCCAAATTGCTACATCTCCCCCACCACTTTCATGCCCAATTGGTCAATTCTCTCTCCTTCCTCCCGACGTGATCTGGTGTTGCTTTCTACCCAACTGACACCTCAACATTTCATGGTGTTTCATTATTAAAGAGCCATTTCCGGCTACCTCTGCGGGAAAAGTAATACGCAGAGCTGCAGGCACAGAAACGTGCACCATTAACGTGCGGCTATTGCAACAGCTGTTTCCATCCGGAAAAAGCGCTCCGCAGTCGTGCCCATCCCCAAACCAACCCACGGAGGACTTTTTCAGCAGCCCACCTTGTGCTGGGTGATGGGCGGACTGAATCACCCGCCACCCACCTACCTGACCGCAGAAACGTCCCAACTCCACGCCCCACATCCCGGCTCCTAAGATAAAAACGGCCGGGGATGGAGTTCGTGCAACGCTCTGCCCCGGAAACAGAAACTAAAAAAAAAAAACCGTTCCGGTCGGGCTCTGTTGAAGCCTTTGTCGAATGCCTGTGCCGGGGAGATGGTTGCTAGCCTATTGGCCACGTGAAGCGGGCGGTGGTTGCGATTAGCGGCTTTGCAACCGCTATAGCTTGCAAAACGATAGATTATTCTCTTCTAAAGGCTTAGCGCCGGTATACATGTGATGGTTTAAAGAGGTGTCGTATGTTAAACTGTTTTCGTTTGTGTATACGTATCAGTCTGTCCTCTGCAACCATACCAAACCCATCTTTTCACAGATGCATCATAGCAGTGGTGGCCAAACTTGCTTAATGTAAGAGCCACATACGATAAACTTCAGCCGCAATATTTTTAATTCTTAAATATATTGACTCACCATTAACATTAAATTTATGTTTTAATCCAGTAGACTCTGTTTATACCTGGTCAGTAATTATAAAGCTTGACAATTTCTTATTTACCTTTTATATTGTGATGCAAAAAGGAGCTCAGCCAACATATTTCCGAGAGCAGAACATTATACGTCAAAAAGCCGCATGTGGCTCAGTAGCCAGTTTGGCCACCCGCCCACCCCTGATATATACAGTAATTTAGATACCAGTACTCACGGAACTGAGATTTGACCTTGGCCCTGTCTTTTCAATAAATATTCTCGTAGAATGTGTGAAACAACCTTTTGCCACCCTCAAGTTGTTACAGAGAAAAATGCATGGATAGCAAGCATGACTAGGTTAATGCTCCCATGTGACGTCAAGCCTAAATTGTTTTTGAATTCAGGTGAGCTTTCTCAGCTGCAATTTCCACCTCTAGTTTCACAACAGAGCAGGAGGGGCTATATACAGTATAATATATTCCTTCTGCAGCCCAGCTTCCACCCTGGCAAGCAGTACATTATAAATAGTATGTACTGCTGTATATAGTAAGAAGATCTATTAAGAACTTAATTTCCTAATGTTTCACCCACAACTCTTAGGCATTTTTGAAAAGACTAATGTCTGTTTCAAGCTAACAGTAAGATTGAGAACTGAACAATAAAAAAATATTTTGTTGTCAACATTATAGTATTTTGGTTTGCATTTTAGATTCATACACAAAATTTATTTAAAAGTTAGTCTGGTTTCTTGGTGAATATAGGACTCCAAAAGTTTGCTACATAAAATTCTATTTGTCAGAGAAATTCTCATAGAAATGGCTTTCCTTTTGGGCATGTGATCTGGAGGTGCAACTCTCCTGTCCTCCTGATAAAAAAAATTAGAACTTGGAAGCTAATAGCAGCAGACAAGCTCTTCTTGTTGGAGAAGGACATTAGATTGGGATGGCAAGGTTGCAGGGCAAGAAGGCATATGGTGGAACAGGGTAGTTACAGGCCTGATAGCTGTTGCTGAAGGCATACATACACACACACAAAATGTTAAGATACTAGCATTTATTCTGTTCACTTGAGAAAAAGTGATACTGCACAATTAAGATGGAAATCACAGAAATAAAAAAAAACCCTTCATATTCTAAGTTCTCATTTTAAAATACAGCCTGCAGTAAAATTCAAGATTTGTCTGACCAACTAGTTTAAAAGGCACATGACAAATCACAATGAGTCAAGACTGCTCTGCTCCAGGGAAGCAGCATCCAACAGGGCTTTCTCTGGTTATTTTTTCTTTGCATCTGGCCATAATAATTTCCTGCAACACATTTCTTTAATGTTATAGATAAGCAAGGCTCCAATTAATAGACAGTATATCCAATAAGTTCTCCAAGAATGAGCATCAGATTCTTGCTAGGGTAGAATATATTGATTAGATTCTGTCTTGGAAGTGCCTACCCAATAGCATGTGTGTGTGTGTCCACAGAAGCAGCCCTAAGCTGGGGTCCAATCAAATAAATTAAAAAAACCCAAGCTCTTATTCTATGAGAAATGAATTTGGAGATGGTTATATTACTGAAGTTCTTGTTTCCTGGGTGCATCAGAGCTATTACAAGTGTTGCAATGCTTTTAAAAGTGTGCACCCTCTGGTCACACAGCCAGTAATAAGACATCTCTGTGTTGTGCTAGAGTACAGCTCATTTGAAAAATCAATGGAATGTTCCAGACCAGACCAGACTTCAAAAGAGCACGATAAAATGTAGTTTGACAGTGTTTTGTTCCGAGCGTATGTAGAACAGCCCATACTCTCATTAAGATCAACATTTCACAGATCACCACCCACAGAACTGATGTACAATATGTTCTTAAAAGAGGAAGAGGATGTGAACTTTGAGGCTTACTTCTTTCCGCATGATCAAGATCCTAATTTAATTAAATCATGGTCAGAAATGTCTGACGGGGACTCTACTGAACAAAGCAGAGGACCTCAGTTTCAATAAAATACCTGAACAAAATACTAGGAAAGCTGTCTCCCTCCCCTCTCGGTCTTCAGATAATTTTTGCCCTCGCATACTACCAACTGCAAAATGTCACCTACACTAATCCAAAAAATGAAGGCATGAAATTGTTGGCTCAAGTTAATCTCTTCCTTGGTTCTGAGTGGTACATTAGCCTCAAATGGTAGGGTGATCTTCTGCAACAGGAGGAAGTTAAATTTACAGTGATCAGAAACCTTTCCCAACAAAAGCCCTGAAGACACCTATCACCTATACTGAAACTCACATTATCAGAGGTCTCATGAGTGAACATCAGAGTGAATATGCCCAAAGGATGCCTTGATCTATTCCAGGGAGTAGAAAGACACAGAAGTAACGGCTTCTGGCCTCCCAAAAAACTTAAGCAGGAAAAAAGAAAAATCACCAGGAAACTGAAAATCAAGAAGTAGGATGTCGAAGCCTAGAAAAGGTGCTGGTATTTCTACTTTTCTACTTCCTGCATCTTTTTGACACTTTCATCTCTGTGCTTTCTGGCTCCTCCAAACTTGCCTGGAGTGTAAAATGCCTACATCTACAGAAGTGACTTAAAGCCAAAGAGCAGTCCCATCTAAGGTACTTTGGCACCAGAGGGTTCTGCTGCGATCAGTAATTACAACCCAGGTAACATTAAGCTGGCTTAATGAGCTGGCTCTGACAAACTTACTGGCTACACATGGTAGGGGAGTGGGATTGTCCTGCCTCACCTCCAGGGCTGCTAGACATCCATGTGTGGGTGTCTCAATTGCATGTAGCCTATGCAAAGTGTCAGTCCAAATCAGATTTTCTCAGATCTTAGGTGGCATGTGTCACAGTTTTGAGCCCATGCACCGTGGACTTTTCACACATGGATACCATGTGTGCATGTCTAGCATGCCTGGACATGCAACAGGTGCTTGCAGTGGGCCAGGTGAGCAGATTCCACTACTCCATCATGTGTATCCAGTAAGTTCATCAGAATTGGCCCAATACAGAACTCATGTCCTCATGGCAATTGTTTTGTAGTTCAGGAGGAAGGCTTAAAAAAGATATTCTTCAACAAGAGAGATATCCAGAGTGCAGATTTCACTTGTTCTGAATATAGAAAGAGGTTGATGGCTCTTGTTCTACATTAGTGACACTTCCTGGCAGCTGGGGATCTATCAGTTCATTACTACTGGTATCATCAAAGCTCCGCCCACTCTCCAAGCTTGGAACTGTCCAGATGCCACCATGATTACAACCAGTAGAATGAGTTCTGAAGAAGCTCCTTCCTGAGCAGTGGGAAAGAAAAGAAAGGAAAGTTAATAAAAGTTTTAAAAAAATAACTAGTATTGTTCAACAACTAGTGCATACTTCAATGGCAGGAACCTACAGCTTTCCTTTTACAATCACAGGTATCTAGTTCAGACAATCCCATCTAAGTGCTTTGGGCCTTTGAACCCACTGTGCTGAGTGGGGCATTCTTTTATAGTAATCTTTGTAAAACTTGCTTATTTCAAAAGCCAAGAAAAGTTTTGAAAGCAGCTTTCATAACCCTGTCTCCTACCAGGTTTGGCAGCAGCATACACTTCTTCCCAGGTATAGTTAGCCAGGTTCACAGATTGTGTCACCCAGGGATCCTTCAGTACTCCTTCTAGAGTTGCACGATCCTCTGGAAAAGGCTGCAAGAGCCCAGACAGGAGACCCATCAGTTCTGAGCAAGGAAAAGGAGGAAGAGCAGTCATCTTTAGCTTGTCTGTAGTTGTACTATAGCTGATGCAAGTTCAATAACTTGAGCAAACAACAATTCAGCACCTACTAACTGCAATTTCAAACAGTGCCCTACAGCTTCCCCCCCTCAAGCATCTTCCTTACTTAACTTCCTTCTCTCAGAACAGCCTCTGCTTAGCTATGAAAATGACTAAAGCTAAACTTTAGCACCACCTGCCAAATACGCATCTTATACGGTGCAAACGGACTCATACAACTATAGCACCAGGTCAACTCCTGTTTACTCTGGTTTAACAGTTCCAGAAGTTGTCCCTACGGCATCTGTCAATTCCATCGTTTTGGATTCTTTTCACCTTATACAGCCTGAGGATGTGGATAGGGTCCTCTGTAGTTTGAGATCGTCTTCCTGCCCGCTTGACCCTTGCCCAGCTTGGCTAATACGATCTGCGCGGGTTGGGCTGGCCGACTGGGTGGAACCTATTGTGAATTCATCATTGCGGGAGGGAGTGATGCCTAGCATCCTGAAGACTGCAATTGTGCGTCCCCTCCTGAAAAAACCATCTCTGGATTCCTCCAATTTAAATAACTATCGGCCAGTTTCCAATCTGCCTTTTTTGGGTAAGGTGATTGAGCGGGTGGTGGCGTCTCAGCTCCAGGGGATACTAGATGAAACGGAGTATCTGGACCCTTTTCAGTCTGGCTTCAGGCGGGGCTTTGGGACGGAGACAGCCTTGGTCGCCCTGCTGGATGATCTTCGCCGAGGACTGGACAGGGGGAGTGCATCCCTGCTGGTCCTTTTGGACCTCTCAGCGGCTTTCGATACCATCGACCATGGTATCCTTCTGGGCCGATTGGCCGAGTTGGGACTAGGGGGCACTGCTTTGCAGTGGTTCCATTCCTACTTGGCTGACAGGTCCCAGATGGTGATGCTGGGAGATGCCTGTTCGGCGCCCTGCCCTTTACAGTGTGGGGTGCCACAGGGTTCTATTCTGTCTCCCATGCTTTTCAACATCTACATGAAACCGTTGGGAGAGATCATCCGGGGATTTGGAGTTGGGTGTCACCAATATGCTGATGACACCCAACTCTACCTCTCCTTGCCATCTCGCTCCAGGGAGGCTGTGGAAGTCCTAGAGCGCTGCCTGGAGGCGGTTGGGGTCTGGATGAGGGCTAATAGGTTGAGATTGAATCCAGAAAAGACAGAGGTCCTACTGGTCAGGAAAGCTTCGACGCAGGTACTGAGTCATCTGCCCGTTCTGAATGGGGTTGCACTCCCCCTGCAGGAACGGGTGCGCAGCTTGGGAGTACTTCTGGATTCACAGCTCTCCCTGGAAAGCCAGGTGGCGGCTGTGGCCAGGGGTGCGTTTGCCCAGCTTCGGCTGGTGCGCCAGCTGTGGCCGTACTTGAGTCGATCGGACCTGACCACGGTGGTCCACGCCTTAGTGACTTCAAGATTGGACTACTGCAACGCGCTCTACGTGGGGCTGCCCTTGAAGATGGTTCGGAAGCTGCAGTTAGTGCAGAATGCGGCGGCCCGGGTGGTCGCTGGAGCTAGGCGGTTTGACTCTGTTGAGCCGCTGCTTCAGCGGCTGCACTGGCTGCCCATTCGTTTCCGGGCCCAATTCAAGGTGCTGGTAATGACCTTTAAAGCCCTTCACGGTTTGGGTCCAGGATATCTGAGGGACCGCCTTCTCCCATACATTCCGGCCCGCTCTCTTAGGTCATCTGAGGGGGCTCTCCTGCGTGTACCACCTCTATCGCAAGTTAGGGGAGTGGCAACACGTGGGCGGGCTTTCTCCGCTGTGGCGCCACAACTGTGGAACTCCCTTCCAGGGGATCTGAGAACCACCCCCTCCCTCATGACTTTTCGGCGAGGGCTCAAAACATTTTTGTTTCGTCTTGCGTTTGGGTGATGGGTTGTAGCCTGCCTCCTGTGTCTCAAGATGCCCTGCCATGCTGCTTTTGTGCTCCCTACTGTTGCCCCCCCAGTGGTTTTTATTGATATTATTGTTTTTATTGTTTTTAAATTATGTATTTAAACTTTCTGTATTTTAAACTGTTTTTAATTTTTGTTGTAAGCCGCCTTGGGCATTTGCCTTGGCATGGGATAAGGCGGGATATAAAAATTTTAAATAAATAAATAAAATAAATAAATAAACTGCCTGGATTACCTACTTGAAAAGCAAATCTTCCAAGGTTTTTCTTAACTTGGTTTATTTTTGTTTTGAGGCAGTAGTATTCACTATTTAGCCCACAGGTCAGATAAAAATAACTCAAGAACTGAAGAGAGCAACAGAGAGGCCATTTGATTAGTACGGTTGTTCTGACAGAATGCCCGAGTACAGAACTATACTATACACCAGCGCCAGTCAGTAGCCAACAGGATAGAAAGCATACATACATTTCTTTCGTCTTGCCAGATTGTATCCCACCTTTTCATGGGAAGTGCACAAGGTGGCTTACAACATATTAAACACCACAATAAAAATAAATCAATATTTTTTTAAAAAAACAACAACAACAATTAAACAGGTTATAACACCGGGGGGGGGGGGGGGAATCAAAACAGCAGCAGAAGAGGAAACAGAATAGATTGACATATTAGGCCCCAAAGGCTAAAAATGGAAAACATTTTCAGTCACCATTGGAACAGTGTGACAGAAACAGCCTTACATTCAGGGCAAGGAGTTCCATAACCTAGATGCCACTGTACAAAAGGCCCTCTCACGTGTCACCAACAAATGCAGCTTGGCCAGTGGTGGGACATGCAAGAAAGTTCTCCCAGTTGATCTCAAGAGGTGGGCAGTTTCATATCAGGGGAGGCAGTCCTTCAAGTACTCTGGTTCCAGGGCCTTCAAGTACTCTGTTCAGGGCTTTAAAAGTCAATGAATTCTTGAGTATCTTGAACTGCACCCAGAAGCAGAATGGCAATCAATGCAGCTGATAAAGGACAGGCGTGATGTGCACACCATGACTCATGCTAGCCAATAAACATGCAGCAGCATTCTGCATCACTTGAAATGTTTGAATGGTCTTCAAGGGCAGCCCCATGCAAAGTGCATCACGCTAATCCAAACGCAATGTGACCAGTGCACAGAAGACCATCATCAGGACAGGCTGCAGCTGGTGCACCATCCTAAGGCGAGAAAGAGCACCCTGGACCACAACCAACACTTGGGTATCCAGGTGCAAGACTGGGTCCAGAAGCACTCCCAAACTCTGAATCACCTCCTTCAAAGGGAATGCAACCCTATGCAGAATAGACTGACAATTCATAACCTGGTCGCACATCTCCTAATTAACAGCACGCCGTCTTGTCCAGACTTAATTTTAGCTTTCAATAGGTGGTGTTCAAGTCCCTAAAGATTGTAGGAACCCAAAAGTGTTGTTCTGCTGAGAGGTCCAGCAAACCTCATCCCAGGTCTATTTTGTCTCCCTTCAGTTTCCAATTTCTTTCATAATTAGTGAAATGCCCACCTTTTGACACCCTGTAAGGAGGCCTTAGTATGGCATCCATAGTTTCTTCCAGCTCACAAAAAGGATTTTCTCCAAAGACTAGGGTATAAAGGGTGATACCAAGTGACCACATCTCCAGTTCTGGTCCTCGATACCTAAGGAAGAATACACAGGTTCAAACTGCAAGCCTACAGTTGTTCACAGAAATCAAGCAAAAAGGGGAACGCAAAAAAAAAAAAAAAAAGGAACCACATTTAAGAAGTAGGAGTCAGACACAAAAACAAACAAATAAAATTCCTCCTTTCTGCTACCCAAGACACGGGGTTCATCCACCCTGCCCCCTTCTGAAATTTCTTGCACAACTGAGGATGCAAGTTCTAATTGGAAGAGTGGTGCATGAGGGTGAGTAAATAGCCAGGGAGATCTGTGGAAACAGCCTCAAAAAAGGAACAAGGAGGCTGAAAACCATCCAGTTGATCACTACCGAGATGCTGTATTCCCCCACTCCTTTCTTGTAGCTGTTTTACAGGCCCTGCCCTGAACTAACCAAGGTACTACTGGCCAGGTATATAAATTCTACTTTAACCCCATACATACGGATTGCCTGAGAGCACTTCTGGTGAGCAGTATTCAATTGTCCCACAGAAGGTGTAGAACAGCTTGCCAGGTTCCAGGTAAGCAGCTGAGCCAAAGTCTATCAGCTTGATACTGAAATCTTCAGCAATGATGATGTTTTCATCTTTGATGTCTCTGTGAAGGATATTCCTACAGCGTAGATAGCCCACAGCAGATAGCAGCTGATGAACAGAGCCAGAGTTCAAAATGTGCCTCATTACAGACAATGCAGATATTTACTACTTATAAAACAATTTACAATTGAAATTTATTTCAATAAATACATTTTATTGCTTCTTTTATTGCTAGAAATTTTATTGCTTCTTTTTGATCTAAAAAGGCATTCACTAAGTTAGAGGACATAGAAAATTGCTTATTAGCATCACCTTTTTCACATCCTTCAGTGATCTGTTTGACAACAGAGGCCCCCTCAAAAGTGCTCCTGCCAACTGGGGTATGGTGGGTGAGAACAAGAGACAAGATCTTCTCCTTTGCATTGTTGGGGCTGTAGAACACCCTCCGCGAAGAGATTCAGATATTCACCTTGCTGTTGATTTTTGCATGTGCAAAAGTCTTGACTTTTTAGGAAAACCTAGAGGGAGCATATCAGGGGAAGGAAGACTATGGGATACTATGCTACCTTGTTCTATCAAAATAGCCCCCTGCTCTCTCAGCCCTGAACAGAGACTGCATCGGACCTCGAGCTGCCTCCTTAGACAGGCTACCTCAGTCATGCCTGTGCCAACAGTCTTGTACCTGTTGGTACAGGCAGGCTCACTAACCTTGAAAGTTTCTGCAAGTTCCATCATTCCAGCATGAGTTGACCATGGCTGAGGTAGCACATGGGCACATGTAAAAACCAACAGTGCGGTGGACATGGGAACCTCTTTGCGGAGGGTGTTCACATTTTCTTGCTTAAGTGCCTTAAGTGCCTTGCTGGATCAGTCCAAAACAGTCCTTCTTGGCAAGAACCGCAGGAGCCAGCAGGGGCTAGGCAGTGCACTAGAAATTGCTGCATAGCGAGACTGAAGCTTCACACTAGACTTTTCCCGGCGCGCATGCCCCTGCCCTTGCGCCTGTCCCTGCGTCTGCGCTTGTATGCGCTTCTCTATGCGTTTGGAACTGGGGGCTGCTTGCCGCCTGTTGTCCCTCCTTGTGTCCCACCTTCTTGAAGAAAGCGCAGATGTGACTTGGTGAACAGAAGTGCGCTCCGATTGGCCAAAAAGCGACCCTTCTTTGACCCTTCGCCTTTTCCTCCCTCGGAAGTTCAGACAGACAAAATACAGAAAAGGTCTGTGCCCGCCTCGCTCGCTCTTTTTTCTGTGCTCCTCGCGCGCTCCCCTCGCTATCCTAGCATAGGGAGCTGAAGCTCTTGTGGTGGCAGTGACTCCCAGGTCTTGGTGGAAAGTTGCCCACGGGATCTTTCCGACGGGATAATTTCCCACGGAAATTTTTATTGATTTTATTGAAAGTTGCCCACGGGAAAATTTCCGGAGGAGTATGGATCCCACCGGCGAGGAAGCAGAATTGGATTCCAGCGAGGAGGAAGCAGTGATATGAGCGCGTGCAGTGTTTGTTTGTGGGTTATGAAAATCCATGCACAGAAGCATTTAATTTTTCCACATCTGTTCATTTGAATAACGAGGGTGCATGATTGCAAGCCATGGGAGTGCGAATTAAGTAAAGGTGTAAGTCAAGTATTATTAAATATATTGCTTTATAAAAATTGTTTAAGTCGATATTACATAAGTAAAGATGCCCTAGCCGTTCACTGAGCCCCGCGCCTACCCTCACCCCAGACTGCAGGCGAAAAAACCTTGGTCTCCCATCTGCTTGTTGCGCTGTTGATGGATTTGGTCTTTTGGGAGTGATTAATGGAGACTAACCTTGCAAGAAAACCCCCACGCCGATTGGAGGTGGCTATGATTGACATGCGGCCACTCTCCTCCCCCTCCCACCCGATTGGTGGGCTGCCGTAGCACCTCAAGCATTCCCGCAAGCGCAAGCACATCAAAAGATGAGGGGAAACCATCTTTCCTGCCTCTCCGCAAGCTGTGACGCAAGCTGCGACGCAAGCATGAAAAAAGCTCCGCAAGACCCAATGCAGATCCACAACGAGCCGGGAAAAGGCTAGTGTGAACCAGGCTTGATAGGCACAGCACCTAGCATCCTAGCATCCATTCCACCTCATCCCGAAACTGGGTTCACCTGGGACGGAAGATTGCTGCCACCACCCAAGGCAGGATGCTGCCTTGCGGAAAGTTTCCCTGAACCTAGAAAAATGGGGGTGGGGGGGACACCAAGGCAACAAGGGATAAAGTAAAAAGGGCAAAAATAAGGCACCTGAGAAGTAATGGAAAGGCAAAGAAAGGTATAGGTGGATGGACTGGGGCAAAGAATGGCATGGAGCTTAAAAGTGAGCCGAAAACAAACCACTAATGTGATTTCTCAGGGTACTTTGCCTACTCACACTCATGGTCCTTGAACCAACACCTAGCCAGGCATGTGGGCAAGCTCATGTGAAGCATCAGATACTCCTAACGTTGAACCAGCCCCCCCCCCAAGGGTGTGGGTGTGAGACTTTGCTTTTTATAACCTTTGGACATTTATCTGGTCTTGCTTGTGGGATTAGATGGGGGGGGGGGGAACGGGACTTAAGCTCTTGACTTTCCCCACTCTTAAAAGCCAGGTGGACTTCACCTCACTTAGACTTTACTTGGCTCAAAGCCAAGGCTTCTGTTTACTGGCCCAAAACAGAAGGAAACAATGGCAAATGCATCCAAATGACTCAGCAGCCCCTGCAGGATGCTGAAGCACTACAGAAGCCTCCCCAGTGATAGGAAAGATCAAGACCACGTGAAAATATGCAGAAAACGTGGGGGGGGGGGATTTGGGATTTTCATCAAAGGACCTCAGTCTATCTTCTGTCCACCCTTGCCCTTTTGTTAGAGGTGTTTGAAAATGGTGCTTTTTGCTTTTTTTGAAAATTTGTTGAATTAAAATGCAAAATGTGGTGTTTTGTGGTTTTTATTCACAGGTCCAAATTCTCAAGCATCAATATCAGGTTTAATATCATTACATTGCAGTCTTCAGTGTAAAAACAAATTATTCAGTTATTTCTAACTGGAAAAGTAATCTATTTCAACCAGATGCATTCCACAATCAGTAATTTGATTCCAATTCTGTTTGAAAACGTGGTGTTTTGTGTTTTTATTCGGTTTGAAAAGGTGGTGTTTTGTATTTTTATGTAGTTATCAAAGACAAACACCCCTACCTATTGTACATATTTGCAGCAAATTGTTATTCACGTAAAGAGGTGACAAGCCCTCTCTGTTATCATGAGTGATCAGTATTGCCAACAGAAACTGGTGCCACAAATACCGTATATACTCGCATATAAGGCGATCTCACATATAAGACAAGGGGCAGGTTCTGAGCCAAAAATCCTGACATTTGCTATGACCATTTGATAAGTTGAGGGTAAAAAAACTTAAGGATTTGTGCAATTCTTTGAATTAGATCATTTGGTCTGATTTTTCCCGATGGCTGAAGTCTGGAGGAGGAGGGTGTCTAGAGGAAGAGGGGAGACAAGGGACTGTAGCCTGGGAGTGGAGGCTCAGAGGGAGCAGCTTTGCTACTCAGTCTCATCACAGCCACTGTATTTTAAAGATTCATGCTGCCTCAGGGGGTGGGGGTGGGGGGCAGCCATTTGCAAAGATCACCCTGGGAGCTGCATTTTAAAGATCCTCCCTCTCTGTCTCACACACATACATGCATGAATGTCTCCCTTAAAAAAGGGGGAAAAGATATCCGTGTCACTCACAAACCAGCAACAACACCAGAACCCCACACACACAGACACACACAGCTCCCCTCCAGCAACACACACACGCATTAATAACGCTTTGAAGAAGCCCCCCGTGCCTCCCCATTACCTTTTTGCATTTTAATTCAACCCTGTGTCTTGCTTTTACAAAACATCTGCTTCTATGCTTTAACTAGCAGGGAAGCAGACAAGCCAACTGGAGGGTAGAGAGGCTCAGCCCAAGCAGGAACTAGAACTACTTCCTGTTAATTGCTGAGCCTCTCTACCCTCCAGTCGGCTTGTCTGCTTCTGAGCTACCGTAGTTATCTGTAAAGCACAGAAGCAGACATTTTGTAAAAGCAAGACACATGCTTGAATTAAAACAACAAAGGTAATGGGGTGGGGCCACGGGAGGGGGGGGAATACAGTGAAAGAATGTGCATTGACCCGATGTGAAAACAAGGCAGCTTTTCTGGGTCCTTTTTTTTGCCTAAATTTCTCGCCTTATAAGCGAGTATATCTGCTCTTGACAAGCTAAGCTCTGGTCATAGAAATATAACTTATGATCAATAGAAGTTATAAACTAACATTCTCATAAAGGAAGAATTAGCTAGGCAACCTCCCCCAGCTGCAGATCCATTTAATTCCAATTACACTTTGGTCAAATCTCACCTGTCTAAATATGTAACTTGTCAAAGGCTCATCCATGTCAGGCTGGTTATCAATGAATGTGAAGAGATCCAGGCCAGAGCCATGCTTCTCCATCACCAGCTGGAAGAACTGCTGGTTCTCAAATACATCTAGCACCTGGCGAGAAAAACTGCCACATGACTTCAGATCCTCAAAGACCTTCGCAAACTTTATGCCCCAGCCCACAAAAGTCTCTTTACATTTTCTGAGGGACAAAGATAAAGGGAAGAATTCCTCATGATGATGCTTCAGGAGAGGTTAAAAAGGAATTGAGGGAGTGGACATTCTTCCTGGCCTTGAGGCATGCAGTGTTTCTCCCACTCAAAAACAGGGGCAGAATGCTTGACAAAGCTCTAGAACAGGCGTGGGGAGCCTGGGGCCTTAAAGCCACATGTGGTCGTTTGGGGTTCCTGTCAGGGGCAACTCGGTCATGGGCGAACTGGCAACCGCCCAGTGACTTCCGACATAGACCTGAGAGCTTCTTAAGAAAAGAACTGTAATGTGTTAAATAAAAATATAAGCCTTTTCTAGTTAAGAAAAATAATTATGAATTATATATATATAGACGCAAATACTTCTTTGCTTCTATAGAAAATGTGGCCTTCCAATATAAAAAGGTTCCCCAATCCTACTCTACAAGCTTCTGAGGTTGCTCTAACACATCCAAACATAAAAGAAACTCATTTTAAGAACTCAGAATATAGCTGTGCGTTTGTATTATGGATTAACTGTACCGTAATAATATTGGGGTGCTGCAGCTTTAACAGAATTGTAATCTCCTGAGTAATTCTCCCCAGCTCAGGATCATCTACCCAGCAGTAGTCCAATATCTTCTCTTTCCAAATGAACTTCACTACAACCTATGAATAATACAAAGCAATATAAATCCTAAGTAGATAACAAGGGTGGGGAACTAAAACTGCAACTCTATACACACTTACCTGAGAGTAAGCCCCACTGAACACAGTGGAACTTACTTCTGAGTAAACATGTATAGACTTGCACAATAGGCTACTTAAAAACAATGCCACATTGTTACATTTCCATTAACATCGGAATACATGGGTTTCAAAAGATATGCTTAAACTGCATATTTGACAATCCATAACAAATGTATGGCATCAAAATGTATATTTTATCTGAATAGCTGCAAAGCCGTGATAAAAGATTAAGTATCTTTCTCATGATAGAGATAGCAGCAGCAGTCGGACGTACCACTGGTGGTACGCGTACCACTGGTTGAGAACCCCTGGTATATAGCACTCAACACGCACTCGTACAAAAATGACTTGCACTCGCGACCTAGTTACTTAGATACATCCCTGGTATATAGTATATAATGATACTATATAAAATTATATAAAAACTGTATATATTAAAAACTGTAATCACAAATCAATTTAACCCAGAGACATGAACTATTCTATCAGTAACTTTTGTGAGTCTCTATCTCAACTATGAAATCAAGAAATCGAGGGTTTGAGGCAGCTACAAATACTGTGAAGTAAATATAGGAGGACAAGTTTTACTCTTTCACCTCCTTATGGTCCGTTCTGCATTTGGCTGTCCAGACAAATCCAAACGCTCCTTTGCCAACAAGAACGAGCGTGTCATATTTCTTCCCATAGTCTCCCTCGCAAGCCCTCAGTCGTTCTAACTCTTCGGCTCTTCGTGAATTCTCAAACAAAGGTGTTGTTTTGATCAACTGCAGCAGAAAGGAACACAGACAATCTGAGTGGACTAATCAATATGTGTATGACCTAAGAAAAGGCAGAACAAGGAAGACACAATGACCACACACCAAAGACAGCCATTGAAGCTTGGAGTTGCCTCAAATATTATGCTCTGTGCTGGTAGTCTCCAATTATATCCCACATTTATCTCCTCTTTCAGGAAGTTAGACGATTTCCTAGGTTCAAGGAGAGAGAACCAGGGAAGAAAGGAGAAATGGAGGCAAAAGGACAAGAAAAGGTTGACTGCCTTCTTAGGTGCCAGACTTGGCACAGACGTTCTGGGATGATGAGAGGGTGGTGCATAACACAGCACAAGCAAGTCAAATCTCAGGCACACCAAGAATAGGAGAGAAATGTGCGGTTGGGGGGGGGGGTCTATGGCCAGACTCTGTATAGCATTTTGGGCCACAGGCTAACATGGAGTCTGTTGTGGGACAGTTGCTTGTGAGACCTGTGCTACAATTTACGAAGGGCTCTAATGAAGGTGGTGAGTGAAAGGCAGGGTCTAGAGGTCCACTCTTGGATGACCCCAAATGACCATATTTCTTAAGGCCAGGAAGCTCTCAGAAATGTGGCATTGTTTTGCAGGTCTGCATGGGATGACAGGGCGAGGTTCAGCTACTTGGGGAATTTTATTTGAGGCTTCTCCAAGCCAGAGAGAGGAGGGGGTGTTGTGCCAAAGAACCAGTTTGCCTTTTATTAGAGGTTTGTGGGCAGAGGGACATCCTCCCTCTGCTGCATGAGGGTTCGCTTGATAATGCTTGATGAAATTCAATTGAAACGTAGCATTGTAGATTTTGATTTTAATGATAAAAGCTGGTTACTTTGTGTTTTTAAACGTGTAACTGTGTTGTTGTGTAACATTTTAAAACTTTATTAATACAGTGTTTTTTCAAGTTTTGGCCATTTTAGCCTCATTTTATTATTTTACATTAGCTTTTATTGCATCTGTCATGGCCTTTTAGCCATTAACTTCTGGACATTCACAAATCATTGCTGGCCATGAAAATCTTAAACCGTTTTTGAGCATTTGTATTATTATATTTGTATGTAAATACTGCATAAGCATTTGTATTTTTAAAACCATCAGGAATTAGAAGGCAGACAGTGACAGATAGCAGGGAATGATGTGGAATGTGTCCCGTCTAAATGTGAATACCAGATTGTGCAAAAAGAACAAAATAGTCTACCCAGTTGCAGTGGTGTTGCTGGAGGTGGGGCAGAATGCTAAGTTCCGCACCGTGCTGACCCTCCATTACTCACCGGAGTGAGGCGGCCCCGCCCCCTTGCCTTCAGAGCCATTCATTGCGGCAAAGGCAATGCACAGGAGACTCCCTGCGCTTTGCCTTCGCCCCACTGAATGGCTCCGAAGGCGAGGGGGTGGGGCCGCCTCGTGCCGATGAGTAACGGAAGGTCAGCGCGGTGCGGAACTTACCATTCCGCCCCACCTCCAGCGACGCCACTGCCCAGTTGGGCTGCATTCATGTTTGCTCATTGCTGGTATTCATACTCGTTTAAGGGCTTAATGGACAGACGATCCAGTATACTTACTTCTCCCAAGCTAAGCGCAGAGTTATCACCTAGGGTCTGGGAGGAGCTGGCCAAACTGGAAAGTAGTAACTGTGTCTTTGCCACTGCTTGCCTCTGGCTCTGGAAGAGGTCTCTGATAACCCAAACACAGAAGAGAGCAGTGGGCTCATGCAGTTCAACGCGCTTCACTTCAAAGAGAATACCTGCAAACATATAAAGCATGTCAGGCAGGCACGCTAATGCCCAGCAAATGGCAACCAGAGAAAATTTACAATCCACAAATGTCATGGTCTAAAAACCTTTTTTTGATAATTCCTAAGTATGAGTAGTGACAGAGCTTTACTATGGATCAAATGACACTATACTCTGCTGGGCCATGTGTTTTTGTTTTTATTTAAATAGCAATTTCCAAGGGCATGTGAAGATCAGGACTGGGACCACAGAACACAAGGAGGGCACACCGCACCTTGAAGTGGCTATTAGCTCCAATGGTGTTAATGGAAGCTTCCTTCACAGAGTCAATAGCAGTTTTGGTGGGAGGGGGGGGTTGATCTTCATTGGGACAGTGTAGAAGGAAAGAATTAAACATCTCTCCCCATCCACCACAGTCTCAGTTCTGATCAAGCCTATGGTTGCTATTTTAAGTAAAACAAGAACCACAAACACATATGCAGAGCCAAACTTACTGTAATGTGTAGCTTGATTCCAAGAACAATGAAATAAGTGACTACTGAAAGAATGGACAACACTGGCTTTGTTCCAGTCAAAGAACAAAAGCACAGAATGTCCAAATAAACTGCAAATTGATGCAATTTATACACATAATATATCATTCTAAAACAACTTGTTCTGGAAGGCCAAGAATTAAGTATTCAAACCCACCCACCCACCACGGTTCACTTCATGGGGACTAGCAGACAACTAACCAAACCAGAGTAATTAAGTATACAAAGTTGCTAGACAGACAAGAGTGTTTCGCTAAACATTTTAGGCACCTTTTTGGCTTCCAAAAGCTTTCTGTTCTAATTTCACAGCCTGCCAAATATATCTTGAATGCCAGAAGTTAACACAGTTGGACCTCCGTATTCGCAGGGGTTCCGTTCTGGACACACACACACACACACACACACACACACACACACACACACACACACACACACAGAGAGAGATACTGAAATCCGCATAAAGCAAAATTGCTTTAGCGCGGATACAGAGGTCATTGTAAAAACGTGGGGGGGGGGGAGTTAAAAATAGCATTCTTTACCTTTTGGCTGGCAAGCATTCCTTACCTTTTGGCTGGCAAACCGCTCTGTTTGCAGGGCTGTAGAGAGTGAAATCGCGCTCCTACAGCCTCTTCCGGGTTGCTTGACTTTCCCCCTCCCTTCTCCAGGCTCACCCCAATGCATTCTGGGGCGAGCCTGGGGAAGGGAGGAGGGAAGTCGAGCGACCCAGAAGAGGTCATAGGAGCGCGATTTCACTCTATAGCCCTGCAAATGGAGCGGTTTGCCAGTCAAAAGGTAAGGAACGCTATTTTTAACCTCCCCTCCCCCCAGGTTTTTACAATGATCCCCGTATCTGAACATAAGAGCCCTGCTGGATCAGGCCAAAGGCCTATCTAGTCCAGCTTCCTGTATCACACAGTGGCCCCACCAGATGCCTCAGGGAGCACAAGACAACAAGATACTTGTATCCTGTCGCCACTCCCTTGCACCTGGCACAAAGAAAACCTACTCCTACATCCTACTGCATTGAGACAAATCTGCAGATACCAGATCCGCGGATAGCGGGGGTCCATCATAACATCAAATTAATGTTCGCCTTTGCTACTTTGCATTCCAACCCTAGGTGAATAATTGGTCAAACCATAAACTGACTCTCAACCTCCTATGTCCATAGGTATACTTTATCATCTCCACACTGCTCTTACTAAACACATACCTCCTATACCATTTTCAAGTGAAACAGAAAGATGCTCAAGAAAAAGAGAGGGAGAGCGATAATCTTTGTTTCCAACATACCTAGTTGGGAACCATCTCGGTGGTAGCAGTTACCCGAATAGCGGCCTTCCAGGATCTCAACGTTCGAAGTTGTACCTGGGGACCACACAGCTTCTTGTTTCACAGGTGTTGATGTTATCTGTGCCATGTTCTGCTGCTTTGATGGCATGAATTCTTCTTGGGAATGAACATAATTGTTTGGTGAATGTATTTCCAGATGATTCCCCTTGCTCTCCGTAGCACTTTCAACCTCTGAGCACCCAGAAAAATCTGTGTTAGCAAGCTCCAAATGCTTGCCAGAAACGAAGCTCCTCTGACAGCCTATGAGAGAACCACCACTCAGCGGGAACTCAGCCTGATCATTTGCACAAGTATTACTTTTCTCATCTAGGGGCTGGCAAATATCTTCCTTACTAAACAAGGATGCCTTTATTGGTTCAAAGGCAGCAGATAAGTCTGAATCCACCTCTGCACTAATCCTCAGAGTTAGACCTGCCAAGCCACAGCAAACAGAATCCACTTCTTCACATGACTTCTTACTATCCACAATTGCCAATGCAGGGACATCACAAGGTTTTAACGAGCCTGCAGGGACAGAGTGGCAACCACTCTTTTCATCAGGAATAACAATTGGTAAGTCCTTTGCCAAATTTTCCAGTGTAACATTTTCCAAGCTGGAGCTTTTTGTGCTATGTACAAGATTTGCCTGTGGCAGGCGATCTGTTTCCCCATGTGTTTGCTTGGAAATAGATGCTCTGCTATGCATTGGCTCATCCAGTGTGGGAGTCCCAAATGATACATGCACAGCATCACAAAGCAAGCTCACCTCAAGTCCTAAATCATCTTCTGTTCTACATGCAACACAAGTCTCTTTTTTCAGAGATGTAGCTGCAGGTTGGCACTTCATGGGGATTGGAGTGACGGAGCGTTGGCTCACTTTTTCCCCCTTACGAGCACTTTCACAAAAGGAAGCTGTAATGGGAGGTGCTGAACACCACTGTGATGAATGTGATGAATTGGAACTGTGTATATCAAGAGGGCCACCTTTCTCTAGCTGAACTAGCTCATGAGGACTGCTGGCAAGATCACTGTCTAGCGGCTTAGCTCTATCTTTACTTAACACACATGGTTCTGAATGAAACCACTTTAGAGAATGTGCTTCAGATTGCTGAGAGTCGATAGGTTTTGCAGCTTCTGTTTCAGTGCGGCCCCTGCCATGCAGACTCTCAGAAGGTGGCACTTCATCATGGACCAGCATGTCGCTGGTGGATGTACTGTCTCTGTTTTGAAAACAAACAAATCAAAGTTACTGGCTACATTGTTTTGAATGAAAGAACGTTTTCTTTCATATCCCCCCCCCCCTTTCTAAGGCTGGTCAGCACAAGGGTTAGAACTTCTTTGGTGGTGGCATCTACATTGCAAAACTCTCACCCAAAAGAACCTTCGGATCCACAGTGCTAGCCCATGTAGAAGGGCTGTTAAATGTTTTTAATAAGCATTTTTATTTTATTCATATTTATTTATACCACATTAAAGTAGCACTTAGATTGCATGTTAGCAGGTAGCTTACATTTTAAAAAAAACTCATGCGATTAAGAAGGGAATAAGAGGTGCTCGTGCAAATCCTGAATTGCATGGGGGTCTCTGTCAAGACTTTATATGCAATGCGCATGTGTCAGGTTAGAAGCCTGACATTTTTTGAAGGCATAACTCTTATGCATTTAAAATTTGGGTGAGGAGGAAGGATTTGGAGTGAGCTGGCAGGGCATTAAAAAGGTTAAGAGCCTCCTGCCTGCGTCTCCACTCATAACTTGCTCCCTCCTGAACAAGCTTTCCTTTTCAAAATAGGTGCTGGGGCTCAGATACTGTATATGCATTAATGTGCAACACAGCTAATGTCTTAATGCTCTGTACTTAGTAAAAACATGTCCAGATGCTGGGGGGGGGGGGGGGGGAGAAGCAGCAGCAGCAGCTAGCTAGGCCAAACTACCTAACTTGGGGTCAAAGCTAACTTGGGGCCAAACTACACATGACGCAAAATGCATCAACTGTGTAGTTACAGGCTATGTTTTACTCATTTGTAGGAGCCACATGGAGTCACGATTTAGATTGGGATTACAGCACGAAGATAGAGGGTATTTAACCCTTTATCTCCTTGCTTTTTCCCCGCTGAAAATTGCCACTTTGCAGGGACAATTTACATCAGAGCTTATAACAAGCTGTCCAATCCTGAGCATTCGTGGCAACTGAGGGCCCGATTTTAATGGTGCAAACCTCTGACCCATGCAAGTAAACCTACCCATTCAGTGGTGTGGATGCCTCTGGAGGAGGTGACAGAACCGTGGGGAAGCTACCCCCACTCTCCAGCTGAGCCTCCTTCCTTGTACAGAGCTCTGCTTCATCACTCCTTGTTGATTCCCGTTGTTGTTCTTGCAAGCTCAGCAAAGACACATCTCCAGCAAGCAGTGGGCTGGTGCCTGGAACAAAGAAAGAGGAACAGTGGTGTTCAGCACCTCCCATTACAGCTTCCTTTTGTGAAAGTGCTCGTAAGGGGGAAAAAGTGAGCCAACGCTCCGTCACTCCAATCCCCCACACATAGTTGACCAGCTGCAGAAAAACCTGGATAGGGATGTGCATCCAAATGCTCATGTTAATGTGCATCCAAATGCTCATGCCTTTGAAAGTGATGTGCTACAGCAGATAGCGGACAGCCACACTGGCTAACTTGCTTTTCTTTTTTAATGTATTTTATTGGTGGCATTACTGCCACTGGGACTTACTTTCCCCACAAGAGCCATCCAGCTGGACTTCTTTAAAGTCACCTGAGGAGCTCACATTTTCTGCATTCACAGCATTGTCAAGAGGCGGCAGAGGCAAGGAGGAGTCATCAACTTTATCCATGTAATTGTAAAAACCAGGAATCAAGAATGTGATATTCTAGAATACAAAATGCAACATTATGAAATTCATCTGCTTTACAGTGATTAATATCAATGTAATCTACATTCAAGCAGATTACAGTATTATCTGTTTTGTTCAGAAAGACATAAAATATCAGTTGTCCAATATGCAGGCAAACTGCTGTTAAATAATGTAGCCTGTGCTAAAAGTTTGCAAAGTAAGCTTTTCCCATCTTTTGACACAGTCAAGCTAAATATTTCTGATAACTAGGTTAATCACCAACATGTCCATCTGCTGAACGGCTGCTCTAACAGTAACTCCACAGCACTTAGCAAAGGAGTAAATATTATTTCCAAGACCCACAAATGCTCTAGGAAGTCTACCAAAATTGTAACATTTCATGGCTGCTGCAGTAGTCTCTCTCTAGAGACAAAAATAAAAATAAGAACTTGTACCTTCCCCAGCAGCTCCTTTTCCTCATAGCCAAACAGCATTAATGAAAATGCATTGTTGATTCCATAAATTGTACCATCCGCCTGAACAGTTATCAGCCCGCTAATGCTGGTGAACACCCAGACAGTAGCACAGAAAGAACACTCTATGGGTAAGGCTGCCATGCCATCTTTCAAAGTTTCAGCCTCACGTATTGGCACAGGGTCATCTAATGGGGTAGCTTCTTCAGCAGGAAAGTTCAACTTCAGTTTCAGGCTTAGGGGAAACGTTGTCCCCTCTCTTGCTCGGCCAACAGACCGCTGTATCTTGATGTTCTGGAAGAAAAAGCCCCTAGTCACATGGCAATACTAATCTATGCTCACACACATGAAATGTACACAGGGACATTAAGTAAGCAAAGAAAGCATTCATTGTCAAAGATCAAGAAATCAATCAAATGAAAACTGAAGGTTTCAAATTACTACCATAATCACAGTTTAAAGTAAAAAAGGCACCATTTGGCAATATGTTTAGCAGGACCAGTCAAATACATGCAAAACCTTAAGCAAGCTTTTGAGTTCCCCACAACTCTACATCAGGCTGTATGTTAAAGCAGAGCAAAAAGGGGAGGGGATAGTAGGGCATGATATGAAGCCTCCAAAGTCTGCAGTTTATAAACAGTCCCAAGATGTATGTTTGTTTTTAAGTTGGGAGTTACGGTATACACAGAACAGGCCTATACAGAAATCTAATACCCCGTATTGTCCTGAGTATAAGATGCACCTGATTATAAGACGCACCCTTAAAGTTTGGTGCTATTAAAAAAAATAATTAAATCACTGGCATTAAATTGCAACAGCCTGATTATAAGACGCACCCCTAGTTAAAAAACTTAAATTAGGAGAAAAAAGTGAGTCTTATACTCAGGCCAATATGGTACTTTAGGACCATGTCACACATTACTGAAAGCCAATACGGTACAGTACAAGCTTTTTTTTCCTCTTTAAAATAGCCAAAGGGAGGGGAGGGCATGATTGGGAGCAAAACTGGTGCAGCAACATCCTAAAGCCCTCCAAATACCTCCCTTGCTGCAGTGCCCCCTGATCGCTATTAAAAAGATAAAATACACACACAAAGCACGTTACCCATTTGGCCCTAAGTAACATTAAGAGAACAGATGTATCAATAATTCACAACATGGTACCTTTGGAATTTTCTTGCCAGGCGGAGGAATTTGAATAGAAGGGATCAGGTCAGTTATGCAGTGACCAATCACTTCTTCCGATGTTGAGTAGCCATGGAGGTTAGCAAAAAGAGGCTCACAGGAAGTAATCTGTCCCTTAAGGTAAGATTTCCATAGAATACGTTACATGTTACAGAACACTATTCCAAAGCATCTGCTTCAGACAATATTAAGGTAAAAAGGCCAAAGCACAAACAAAAGGGGGTGATGGCATTGCTGACCACCACTTCAGTCGTCTAGAAATAATGAAATGCTACTCCGACATGGGTGACAAACCTCTACATAGGTTTCACATCTCCTATTAAAAGCCAGCCAATTCTTCCACATTTATTTTGCTTACCATATTTGTGTGTTACATTTCTGGCTGACAACTAGCTTTCATGGCAGCTGACAACAAGAGAAAAATCAGACACAAACATAAGGGTTTTTTTTTCTTTTAATACATAATCCGCTTTCATTCAGTACAAGTGCCTGACAATACTCTGCAACTCCTTTACTGAAAGAGAAAACAAAAATAGCTCCCCGACTAATTTCAATTACAGCAACAAGCTGCAAGGTCCTGTGGCTGGAAGAGAATTTATTGAAGCAATTCCCAGTGTGTTTCAAGCACAACATCGTTCAAGGAAATAGCTCATACAAAAATCACTAGAGAAAAATTGATCAACATACTGTATATGGCTGGCATATTGCTGGATGGATGTTGAGCATTGAAATTGTTTCAATAAATCCTGGCCCACTCATAGGTGTTTATAGCTACTCAGCTTAAATAACAAGCATCATTTTGGAACTAACAGAATACTCACATTGCTTGTGAACACAACAGAGGCAGAGAGTCTTTCCACAGGCTCCAAAACAACCACACAGTACTGACTGCCATGTGTTTTCATTCCTCTCATCCATATCGAGGCTGGGATTTTTTCATTACTACGGGAAACAACATCTACCTATTAAGAAAATACGTTGTTAAATTTCTACCCTGCAGAACTGGACAAGTCCAACTGAATCTTTTGGTGCCAATTTCAATACAGGGGCCCCCCGTATCCACGGATTCACTTATCCCCACGTGCCCCCTGCACCCATTACCTTCGTTAAAGTTTGTAGTGCTGGCGCCAAGCAAGTGCATCTACTTTCTTAAACAAAACACTGTAAGTCAGCATGCTGGCTTATAGCACAGAGCAGGCATGCAGCCTGCATACTAGAGAGGTTCCCGAACATTAAACAGGAAGCTTCCTTTGGGAAGCTTTCTGCTTAAGGAAGAGACACGCTTGCTTGGCACCAGTGCTAGACATAAAACTCCTTATTTAGGAATAGTAGCTAAATTTTTTAAGTACAAAAATTCAGACAGTCCAACCTCAATACTACTCTAAGATACATCAAGAGCCTGTATGAGCATGCAAACAACCTAGTAATTGCAAATAAATCTAAATTCCATCTGCTCTTGAATTTGACTCTGGTTGTAGCCAAAAGTTCAGTATTTCATGCATGTATGATTACTGTACACAATTAACTATTCTACCATCACTTATGACATCTAGTATGTTTACTATTCCTATCCAGCATGTGGACCTACAGCGCATAAGCACACAAACATGCTTTATTTTTATACCGCCCTTCTTCCAAGGAGCTCATGGTAGTGTACATAGTACCTCCCCTCCTTATGTCCTCAAAACAACCCTGTGAGGTAGGTGAGGCTGAGAGATAGTGACTGGCCCAAGGTCACTCAGGAAGCTTCATGGCTGAGCGGAGATTTGAACCTGGATCTTCCCGGTCTAAGTCCAACTCACAAACCACTACACCATCCTGGTTCTCTCTTTACATCTGCAATTACAGCATTAGCTATTAACGAAGCAATTTTTAAAATACTTACTCAAATTTAAGCAAGAATGTAACATTGATGGGATTCTTATGAGTGCCTATTCAGTTATTTTGTGGCCATTTACCACTGTATGGGTAACATAATAAAATACAGGACTTTTTTTTTTTTTAATGACCAATACACATATTTCTACACTGGGACATTTATTCTAGTGTCTTACCCACCACTGTTCCAGGAACTACTGTTCCATGTCCTTTAGCATTAACATGTTCTTCTTTCAGCACTTCTGCTATATCCCAGTTAGATTTTGAAATCATCTGAGATAATTTCTGGCCAATCATTTCCTGAGTATTGTAACCAAAAAGCTTGCAGGCTTTGTCATTTGCAACTAGAACCTAAGAGAAACCAAAGGGAAAAGACAACGAAAATTATCTTCTACTTTTTTTTTTTAAAAAGGCAACACAAAGACCCATCCTGTACTTTAAAACTGGAACACAGGGAAAGTAAACTGTGCTGATTTGTGCTAAAAACCCCACTGATTTTGATGAGCTCTGAAATGTAAACTGAAGTCCAACAATCTAACGGTACATAAACATTCTTATACATATTTATTCAAAAATAAGACCTACCAAATTGAAAGGGGCCAGGGTAACATTCTCTGGATTGTTTCCAAAATCTGGGGAAAGGTCTGGTAATTACTGCTTCACAATTGTTCCTGATTGTCAGATACTATTTTCTTTTCAGCCTTCTCTGGGTATTTCTCAAGCAGTTTATTTTATAGGATTAAAAGCCAACATCCCACTGACACAGCATTATAGTTTTGTTTCCAGGCATGCCTTCAGTAGGTGCTTCAAGTTAAGATGTTAACCAACCAAATAATCAGCAAACGACAATATTACCGGGTCCTCAAATCCAAGCAGTAATCTCTGGTTAAAACAGCAATTACTTAATTGGCTCTTCACAATAACAGTGGCATGCCAAATACAGTTATTACTAAACTACATCCAGCCCCATTTTGGTCTTTAGTTTCCAGACATAGCCAGCTGCAGCTGCTTTCAGTGATAGAGGCTGTTTATAGCATCTGCCACACATAACAATGTAATAGCACCACTGGCGTCGCTCGAGGTGGGGCGGAAAGCTAAGTTCTGCAGCTTTCCACCCCACCGTTACTCTCCTGCATGAGGCACAGGAGCCCATAGGAGCCCAGTGGAGAGAAAGCAACGCGCAGGAGAGTCCCTGCGCGTTGCTTTCTCTCCGCTGATGGGCTCCTACGACGAGGGGGCGGGGCGCCTCATGCAGGAGAGTAACGGTGGGGCGGAAAGCTGCAGAACTTAGCTTTCCGCCCCACCTCAAGCGACGCCAGTGAATAGCACAGGATAAAATTTCCTAGAGAGATCCCATTCCATTTTCAAAATGGACTTGGGGTAAGCCCTCTTTTCCAAAACTAATCTGGACGCAGGTAGGGCGAGTTCTATGTTCTAACACTGCTTCACCACTGAAATCTGTTTGCTGTTTTGTCTCATATTTAAGAGATCAATTCTTATATACTGGGACAGAAAATTGGTGCCTGAGGTGCGACTCTGTTCTGGGTTGTGTCTACGAAGGAGGATGTTCTAAAGACAGTGGGAGGCACTAGCGTCGCTCCGGTAGGGGCGGGGCTGTAAGTATCGCTGCGGTCATAGTCTCTTTACCGAGCGAGGAGGAGGCAGCCCCGCCCCCTCACTGTCCGAGCCAGTCCCCTACGGAGAAAGCAGCAGGCAGGGTCTCTTCCCTGCCGGTTTCTCCGTAGGGGACTGGCTCGGACAGTGAGGGGGCGGGGCTGCCTCCTCCAAGCTCGGTAAAGAGACTATGGCCGCAGCGATACTTACAGCCCCGCCCCTACCGGAGCGACGCCTCTGGTGGGAGGGAGAGCTGTTCCACCAGGTAACTTTGGGGGGGATGTTTGGGCTGTCTACAGGGGGCATCAGGGATATATTGCAAACAAAGTATTTTGTAATGCCATTGTGTGTGTGGGGGGGGGGGCTGATCCTTAGCCTTGTGTTTTGGAATGCAGCCTTCTAGGCACTGGCCAGACCTAAACCAGCTTAGCTTCGGGATGGTGGCTGTATTACGTTCTCTGAAAGATCATGTCTTAGTACCCGACACAGTTATTAATAAGGTCATGTAGACACTACATTAAAAGTGAGTGAAATATATCAATTCTGGAGAAAAGGGTTAATATGGAAATGCCTCAGAACTTCTAGGTGCATTGGAACAAAGTAAAGACCAGCACCCTTCTGCTGGTGCAAAGCCACTTACAGCACAATCCTATCCAACTTCCCCCCCCCCCCCGGTGCAGCCAGCGGTGCAGCGAGAACAGAAAGGGGATTCAAATCCCCCACTGGTTACACCGGTGGGGGAAATTGGATAAGATTGCGCTGTTAGTTGGAGTCCAACTCAGCCATCCTTTGACATTAGAAAGACTGCAACTTAGCAGCCCAGTATTTAACTTCCCAGCAGCCCAGCGCTGCTGGGAAGTCCTGCTGATGTCAGTGGATTTATTTCCAACTATGTATGCTTCAGATGGCAGCCTAAAGCCCCAATTGCAAGTCTCAGTGAATTCAGCGTGGCATGTTCTGACTAGACAGTATTAGTTAAAATGTTAGCTAACATGCAAAAGTAATCAATACTAGGTATTACTCTAAAATTGCCCTTTATGTGGCTGTATACATATTGCTTGTTTTGTGCATTTGTAGTTAAGAAAAAACAATGAAAAAAATTAAGGCTAGCGAGTACCTCAGTTGTTCTGACATCCACAGTGAAGATGGCTTTATTTGGGTTACGCACAGCAGTTGGAAGACCCTGGATGGATTCTCCAAAAGCCAAGGCATTTAAGAGAGAACAAGACGAGGCACTGCATATTGAACAGGAGAGGGAAGTAGGTTCTAAATTACTCCAAGAGTTATGAAGTTTGCTGGTACAGATGTTCCGAGCAGCTAAAGAAGATAAGCAATAGGAATTCCATCCATTTTCTAAAAGAAAGAAAACCAGAATTCTACAACTATTTGTAATGTCATATTATATTATACAGTATATGAAAGATTTCAAGACAACCACTTATGGGCAGTGAAAAACAATACTGTCAGATCCAAAAATGTATTTTACATGGTTTAGAAAATACGCTGTTAGGAAAAAAATTTATAGCTACATTGCTTTTAACAGTAAAGGCTGATCTACACCAACTCTGGTTGCATTGCATTTGGAGGCTCGCAAGCGTTGGGGACAGGACGCCCTGCCCCGAAACGCTGCCCTGGGCTCCACCAGTTTCTTCAACTCGCTTGTCCCTCCCGATTGTCCCACCTTGTAATAAAGCTCAATGATGATTGGCTGAGAGCCCCCTCTCATCCCATTGGTCAAACAGTTTGCTCCGCATCCCGCCCTCAATCATGAGCATGGTCCACGACCGATCGCAACGGAACTCAGGAGTGCACAGCTCTCCCGTGTTCCATGGCAATCGGTTAAAAAGGAAGTCACACCGCTCCGCACATGCCCGGGACACGCTGGGATACTTGAGGTGCAGATTAGCCTTAATAAAGTCACATCAAAGAGACCCAGGGCCCAGTCCTATCCAACCTTCCAGCACTGATGCAGCCGTGTCAATGGTATGTGCACTGCATCCTGCAGTGGCAGAGCAGTCACAGAGGCTTCCTCAAGGTAAGGGAATGTTTGTTCCCTTACCTTGGGACTGCATTGCAGCTGCATTGGCACTGAAAAGTTGAATAGGATTGGGCCCTCAGTTATGTTGTTCAGACATACCGGTACATGAAGTAGAAGAAGGCTGGAAAGGAAGTCTTGCCTCACTCATTAGACACAGGGAACAGAGTTAACAAGACTGGGCTTACTCAGTCTTTTGAGTACTCTCAAAGCCCTGGCCTCCACAGTTGATATTAACCATAAAGAGATTTCAGAGGGGAAAGGGGCAATAGCAAGATGTTAAAAACTTGGTCAGCATATACAGTAAAAGAGGCTAGAGCAAGTTGACACGCAGTCACAATTCAAAGATAATTATAATCTGCTCCTGTCCCATTTTCCAAGCAACACCCTCTACACCTCTCTCTCTCTCTCTCTCTCTCTCTCTCTGCAACAAACTAAAGCAAGCATCTGGAAAAAACCCTCTCTTTTTGATGAACCAGAACACTTTATATCTCACAACATGCCAAGTACTCACCCGACAAAGATGCTTTATTCCTGCAAAGTCTGGAAAGGCCGCTCTTCCTTTTCTTGTTTGTCCAGGGAAAGGACTTGCTCAGCTCTTCACAGACCACAGAAATGGTTGGGGCTACTGGGGAGCCTACAAGGCCCTCTTTGGAAGAGGTATCCTCCTTGGCTGCCATGGTCGTCATGTCTGTATTACTGTATAGTCTTTCCTCCTAGAAAATCCAGACCCTGTAAGGGAAACAGCAAGTCATATCAAGGATTGAAGATGTCATTCGGTTTGGCTCAAGAACTTTATGAGATAGTGGTTAAGAGGGAGTAAGACAGTGCAAAAAAAAATGCTAGTACGCTGGGGTGGAAATGGAAAGCAGGACAATCTAGAAGATGGCACCCATATGGCTTCTGAGCTGGGCAAAGGGGAATGAGAAATATGTGACACGAACAGACAGACAAGGATGCAAAACAGCTGAGCTGTTGAGCACAGATGCTATTCTGGAGTCAATGGAGCTGAAAAAATAAATAAAGAATACATGGTGAGCATTAAGGCAAACAGCAGTCAAACACAGTTTCCCATCCTAGTTGCAAGATTTCGTTCCTCGATTGAGAACCAACCAGAAATGATGAATGAGCAACGGGGCTATCGGGCAGAAGTGGGGACTGGCACTGAGGCACGCCTGACATCAGAGCTACCTACACACATCCCGCTTACCTACCCGACACCCAGAATCCCCGAATAATGGACAGGAACGTGCCCCAAACTAACCTAATTCGCGCTGCCCGAGAGCGCAGTAGCTTATTAGTAGTAACAACGACCGAACCTGTTTGGAAGTGGGGGGAGGGCTTTAGACAGTCACCCTGCTGAAAACGAACTGCACTCCACGCATGCTCAGAGGCAGTCTGTTTCTTCAATCATATGTAGCGGAACAGATCCCTAGTACAGAAGACTGAGCCGCGAGGCTTTCCCTTCCACTCCGCCAAACTTCTGTTCCAGCCTGAACCAACTGCCCGCCTCCGTGGATCGAACCGAAGAGGCGGGGAACGGAGTCCGCTGTTGCTTCGGGAACCAATGAGACGTGGCGGAACTTGTAACTGGCAATCGGACGAACCAACCAATTTCGAGGGGTGGAACCTTCCTAACGCTCTGAGAAGAAGAAACCCGCGCAAATGGTTGCTAGGGACGCGCCAAGCCCGTTCCCTGAAGCCAAAGGGGAGCCATTAATCCACCCAAGCGTCTTTGTGGGGAACTTTTGTAGGGAACGGGGCGCGCGGGAGTGGAAAACGCAAGCCTCTTGCCCAGAGAGAAACTTGTCCTTTCAGAACGTTAATAATAGACTATACACGTGCTCGATTACATTTGAGAAAATGGCAGAGTTGCTGGTTCGGTTGGGTGTTTGTTTTTAAAGAGTATGGCTGCAACGCTATGCACGCTGACACGTGAGGAAGCACCCAAAGACTCTTTAGTAAAGACTGACAGCATCAGGTGGCAATCCTATACACATTTTCCTGGGAGTAAGCCCCATTATCGAATACAAGTAGGGCTTCTGCATAGGATTGCGTTGTGTGAGTTTTTTTTTTCCGAAGTACCGGTAATTTTAAGGTAGAGATCAGTCCTGGGGTTGCCAACTTGTGGCTGCAATCCGATCTATGATGCACATCATGCACACTGTCCTGGGAGTAAGCACCATCGAACTCAATGGGACTTCCAAATAAAAATGCATAGGATTACGCTGTAAAGCTATTCCATCCTGGAGATTTTTTTTTTCCTTCCAATTTGATGCAATGTTGGAAATTCCTAGAGGTCCTGCTTAAATTTGGATTGCTTTGGTAGTCTTCTGCAGATTGATGCTGATTCCTGGACACTCCTGGTCAGTCCTGGAGGGCTGGAAACCCTAACTGGTCCCTTCCTTCCCACTTTCAGCATTGAATGGGCAACTGCACTGTCCAGTCAGGCCAATATATAGTCTCCAACTCTTCTTCTCCACCGGATCTCTCATGCTGTCGGTGCCTACTCCCCTTTTGCTCTCTCTCAATCTCTTGTTTAATTTTGTTTTACTTTATGTGTGATTGATACACATAAAGTATCATTTGTACTTTATAAATGTATAAAGTACTGTATACATTTATACTTTATAACCCACCCCGCCACCCTGAACTGTCCACAGTCCACCCTTGTGTGGCAAGAGAGCAACTCTCTTGGTCTTGGTTGGCTGATATAGTCTTTATGTCACCTCGCAGTCACTCATCTGCAAATGGGAGCTCCCCAAGCTCTTGCATCATTGCAAGGGAGGTTGGAGCAAAGTTTCCATTTGTGGATGAGATGATCAGGAGGTAGCAATGTAAGAGGGGGTCCCCACCCCAGTGAGTCAGTGAGTGAGAGTGCAATCCTGACTAAAGATCCGGCAGGCGGCTCAGGCCCCCCACCGGATCCTATCCACGTTCCGGGCCGATTGTGAGTAGCCCGGAGGTCTACTCGGAGGAAGGGGATGTTCGTCCCCTTCCCCCGGTGTAGCACGGGGAAGCCCCAATGGGCCTCCTCAGATTTCCCCCAGCTATTTAGCTGGCGCATGACATTATGTCATCATGTCACCGCCAATTACTCCCAGTTCAGTGATTTCTTCTGTGTTCCTGCACCAGGTGACACCCAGATAGGCGGCACCACTGTGTATATCCATCCATAGTCATATCTATTTGATATATAAAATATATAGTGTATTATGTATGGCAAACACCTAGAAGAGAAAAACAGCACAAAACATTAGTGAGTGACAGAATCAAAGAAAAACGGATGGTCCCGAAGACCACGCACACAGACGACCCACCATAACCTAAAGGCTGACGCACACCAGCTGCATTCTGCGTGTGGCGCGTGCTGCGCGAGAAACGCAGCCAAAGAATTCTCGAAGGGAAGCGTCAAACGAAAACGGACCTCTCTGCGGCTCCTGGCGGCTCTCGGCGTTGTGGGACTTGTCTCCAGCCGGAGAGAACGCAGACGCAGCCGCCCGCAACGGGCTGCACGGACGGAGGGCGGAGCTGGTGTGCTTCAGCCTTAAGCATCTGCAACGAAAAGACCAAGCAGCATCTTTCCTCTGAAGAAGTCCACGGATGGCTAAATGACAGCAGCAAAGATGTAAGCGCTGCCTCTCAGCACTGACCACTCTTGTCTTATTACTACCCCTAATTAGTGTGCTTCTTTTTATCAGTCATATAGTCCTGAACTGGAAATAGCTGTCTTTTAAATTGCCAGTCTAGAGGCGGCAATGACAACGCGGCCATGGCGATGCTACCACGGATGCTACAACCAGTAACTACCGCCCGCCCTGTTCCCCTGTCATTCTGCCTGTAATTCCCAGGCTTGCCGCCAATGTTCTCGAGAGAACTACATTTTCCAGGAGGCTACGGGGCCGAGCGCAGGCGCAAAAATTCCCTTGGGAGCCTCTGCGGTGAAGTTGAGCGTAGGATTGGCTGGAGGAAGTTCCAATTGAGTTATTCATTGGCTGATCCAGGTACTGCGTACCATGCCGGAAGGGGGAGGGGGAGCAAAGCATTATGGCGACGGCAGTAGCTGAGACGGAGAGTGGGGAGGGAGCACAGGAGATGATGGAGGGTGAGAGGCCGAATTGGAGCGCGCGGTGTCCGAATCTGGGTTAGGGCAGGCCCAGGCCCCCTACGGGGAAGTGGGTAGGGCTGTGGGCGCTGTCGTTACGTGAGAGGGGAGCGCTGTGGAGGGGGATTCTGATGGGTTGGCGTGTTGTCTGTTTGTGGGGTGGTGGGTTTTTAGGGGATGGGGACGAGAGGAGGAAGCGCCGTATGGCGTACGGCAGACTGGTGCATGTGGAGGAAAAGATGTGAGTGCTTACCAAGGGGGGGGCAAAGCAATTACAATGGATGGAGAATCCTCTTTAATATCTACACCACCCCAATGCTTGTCCCTGCTCTGTTCCCCCTCCTGCTGCTTGCCAGATTTCAAACCCTCCCACACACACACACACACTTTTCCTTTCTTTTAATTTGACACTTTTGAGCAGGGTTGTCTGACTTCTTTTATACTCGGAAAATGTGGCATAAAAAAAGGAAATTTTCATCATGCTTCGTGGAATGTGATGCTTTGGAATAAGATGCTAACGAGGGTTATATTTTGGAACAAGGGACGTCTGGCAGTACTGCCTTTCAGCAAATGAGATGGTACCAGTGTGTGGCCACAGGGATCCTTGATAATAGTGTAGGCTGCTCCCTGCACATAAAGTAATGTTTTAACCCCTTAGGTTTTATTTTCCTCAAGATCCTATCATTTGCTTCTTGCATTACCCTTTTTTGTTCCACTGTCAACATTCTCCTTGCTGTCTTTACTTTGTAGCATAAGGACTATAATATGAGCAGTTTGTATGGATCTTTTGCACTGTGGACAACAGTATCTTGCTGCCCATTGTGGGGACTGAAAGAAGAGTTTGGAGAAGTCCACTCCTGGTTTGTTTATGGTGATGAGTTTTATTTAAACTCGGCCATATCCCGGTCCCCGCTGGGCTGGCTAGGCTGTTACATGGATCCTCTACTTCCGCCAGCTATATAGATGGCGGAAATCCGAGGAGGCCGGTTGAACTGGCCTGCAGTTACATGCGGGGAAGGGGACGAGTGTCCCCTTCCCCGAGTAGACCTCCGGCCCGGTGGCAACATGGCCGCCGGTGCACAGGATCCGGCGGGCGGCCCTGGGCCGCCGGCTGGATCCTTACGGTGGATTGCGCTGTGAGTTTTGTTGAGGAATGTGACAGAGCAAAGATGATGTTCAGTGTGCTCTGCTGTATTGTTGGACCCCAGTAAATACAGTGGAGCATATTGCACACAAGCACTGTAATTATAATATATTACAGATGTTGCTTTGTGTTGTTACAGAGAGTATAGCTTCAGCCAGGCTGACAGAAAACACAGCCATGGTACCTCTTTTCAGTGTCGGGGTTCAAGCTCAGAAAACATGAATGGAAATACCAGAGACATTTACAGTGGTATTTTTTGCTAAAGGGCAACACTCTGTTAGTGGAGGCGTCATTGGGGGGGCGGGGGGCCACCACCCCCAGGCGACAGGGTGCCAGGGCAACAGAGGGGTGCAACTTACCCAATGGTGGTGAAAATGGCAGCGGTAGCGGAAAAGACGAGTTTTCGGCTCGGCAGCAGGTTGGAGATTGGCCCGCCAGGGGGTTTTTTTTCATGCCGAAAAGGGCCAAAGGGGGCCGGGCTTGGGATGGCCACGTGGGGTGTCACGTGACCACCCCCGGGGGGTGTCTGGCTATGCCACTGTCTGTTAGCCCCTATTTGCACCTTTTCCAGACATTGCTAGATCTATTCTGTTCAGAATGTGATAATATTTGCAGTTCTTTTCATTAGAGCTGAAAGCATTTCATGTACCTTATTTCAGCCATCCTTACACAATTCTGCAAGGTAGGCTAATATCCGCATACTGCCGATAGGGACCTAACAGCGCAATCCGACTTAACTTTTGTGCCAGTGTAACCAGCGGCGCAGCGAGACTGGGAGGCCCCAGAACGGAAAAGGGTTTAAAATCCCCTCCAAAAGAGGAATTCAAAGGGGATTTGAATCCCTTTTCTGTTCTGGGGCCTCCCGTTCTCGCTGCGCCACTGGTTACACCGGCACAAAAGTTAAGTCTGATTGAGCTGTAAGGTTAATAGAAGATTGGTTTGTCCAAGGCCACCTGTTAAATTCATGGCTGTGCAGAGCTGAGATTTGAACTAAGGATGTTTTAGTTCATGCTCTTAACCATTAGACTGGAATCTACTGTAGTAGTTTTGTCCCACAACTTGGTCCCTATAAAGAGGAACCTAAAATACCATTCTTCCTATAAAGAATGTAATGGTAGATAAATAACATGATAGTTAAGTAGTGGTACTTTAATGGTAGGTAAGTAGCATGCCTTTATTACTTTTGTAGCTACAAGCGTTGCAGTGTCTGCCTCCATTTAACATCTGTCAGGCCTTGCTGGTGTTGGGTGACAAATATGACAAATTGGATGTGCCTGCAAGTGTCCCATCTGGTGAGCTGCTTCTGGTTTGCACTCTTTGTATTGTACACATAAGTGCTTTCTGTATCTCATAGTGTCTCATACACGGAAGTGCTGTATGAAATTCACAACATCCAAAGGACTCCTAAGCAGTGGGGTAGCCAGGCTCCCCAGCAACTGGGGCGGAAAAGCCCACCGCCCCATTATGCAAATTAAGTAATTTGCATAATGAGTTTTCGGGTTTTTTAAAAGTTTTTTCGCGGTTTTTCCGCAAATTTAAAGTGTAAAACAGGGATTTTCAACACGTGTGTGTGCTTTGCGGCCACTTATCTGAGCTCCGTAAACTCCGGAAACTCCTGCGCCCGGAGCAGGGAGAGGCTGTGTGCCCTGGCGCAGGAGTTTTCGGAGTTTACGCATGCGCAAACCCACGGAGTTTGCAAGGACGGAATGGGCATGCGCAAACTCCGAGTCCAGAAGGTTTGCGAATGCGCTAATAAGAAGATCGTCGCTGCTGCTGCCAGCCTGCTGGAACGTCCTGGAGCTCAGATAAGTGGCCGCAAAGCACACACACGCGTTGAAAATCACTGTTTTACACTTTAAATTTGCGGAAAAACCTCAAAAAAACATTCAAATTTAAGGATTCCCGCGCCCCACTCCCGAGCCTCTCCGCCCCTCCCAGAGCCTCTCCGCCCTAACGCCCTGGGGCCCACCGCCCCACCGCACCATATCAGCCGACGCCTCTGCTCCTAAGATCTGTGGTGATATGCCCTAAAACTGCTCTGCCATGCATTAGTTGAAATGTTTTTAATTTGTATCTGCAGACTAGCTGGAGAAAATGCGCTAGAGTTGCTTCAGGATACTCTTGCCATCGAGTCACCACAAATCAGTCTCCAGGCATCTCCTAATAAGGCATTTTCCAGGCGAGCTTGATACCTAGGACCTTTTGTGTTATTTTTTTTTACATTGTTACTCTTTGGTCCATACAAGGATCATGTCAACTAAATAATGCACAGGTTTGTGCCCCTCCCCACTTTCTGTAGAGAATTGCTGCAAAGCATAATATTGTCAGGTTGGCCCTTGGGACATGTGCAAACTAGCTGCCATTTGATTTAATTTGGCAACATTGGGGCATTTCAACTAATTCTAACATAGTTTGGATCCTAAAATCAGACTGTAATCATGTGTGCTTACTTGGAAGTAAGTGCACTCAGTGGAGCATGCATCCAAATAATCATGTCTGGTATTGGGTTGAGCTTCTCTCTCTTCTTTTTTCTTTTTTTTTTTTTTGAAAATACAGGAGCTCTAGTACCTTTTAGTAGCCTGTGTGAGCCCGAGTTACTGTTTGCCAGCAAAGATTAGTAAAAATATACTATTTATTTATACTTATTAGTAAAAATATACTAATTATTTTGTGTTTCTTTACGTAGTTGACAAGAGAATTGAGTCTGAAGAGTCGGGAGATGATGAAGGGAAAAAACACGCAGTTTGCATAGTAACAGACCTCAGTCAGCAGAGTTTAAGGGATGAGCAGAATGGCGAGACTTCAACAGGTAAACTATTTCGAGTCTGAGAGTGGTTTTCTAGGTTGTGTGTAGTGAGTGGCATCCAATTAAAAAGGCTAGAGATGCGGAGCCTCTAGCCCAGTAGTTCCCAAACTTACCCTGTTCACAGCGCCCTGTTGTGCCACGGAAGGACAAGATGGTTTCTTCCTGGCTCTCCCAGGCACTGCTATCTTATCTGGGCTGAGATCACATGAGATCTCATGCAAATCTTGTGAGATCTCACAAGATCTTGGCCCAGACAAGATGGCGGTGTCAGGAGACAACTCCAGAAAACTCCCACGGCGTCCCTGTGAGTTTGCCATGGCACACAGTTTGGGAACCACTGCTCTAGCTTGTGAGTCATTCTAGACTTCCTCCTTTAACATATCATAACTTTGGAATTCCCTGTCTGGGAAAAGCTGTTGGAACCCATCTCTCTTCAGCTTTAGGAAGTAGGTGAAAATGTGTTATGAAATCAGGCTTTAAAGATGTGATTGACATATTTATTAAATAAATATATTTAATGCCATACCATGTTAGTAATACTTACCGTATTTTTCGCTCCGTAACACGCACCAGACCTTAAGACGCACATGTATTTTGGAGCTAAAAACTGGGGGGGGGGGGGGGGGAATGTCTTCCTTTAACAAGTTTTCCAGCCGCTTGGCCACTTACCGCATTGCTGGCTGCATTGCGGCCCCGCCGGGACTGCCCCCAGTCAGCAGCTCCAAGACGCGAGCCTCCCAGATGCTAGACGTGACAAGAAAGCTCTCCGAGAACATTGTAGAAACTCCGATGTTTGCGGAGAGCTTGCAGTCACGTTCAGTGCCTGCGGAAGTTCCCAGACGCTGGACGCGACAAGAAAGCTCTCTGCAAACATCGTAGTAACTCTGATGTTTGCGGAGAGCTTGCAGTCGCGTTCAGCGCCTGCGCGAAGTTCCCAGACGCTGGACGCGACTGCAAGCTCTCCGCAAACATCAGAGTTACTACGATGTTTGCAGAGAGCTTCCTTGTCGCGTCCGGCGTCTGGGAGGCTTGCGTCTTGGAGCTGCTGACTGGGGGCAGTCCCGGCGGGGCCGCAATGCAGCCGGCAACGCGGGACAAAGATTGGAGGTGCTAAAAACAACAACGCGGTAAGCAGCCAAGCGACCGGAAAACTGTTAAAAGGATCCCATTTTGGGCAACATTCGCTCCATAAGACACACAGACATTTCCTCCTATTTTTGGGGGGGGGAGTGCGTCTTATGGAGCGAAAAATACGGTATGTGTGTTTGGGTCTTTTGTGCTTGGTTGGATTTGTTCTTAGCTCCAATTACCGGTAGTTTTTTTTTTATGCTGCAGCGTTGACGATACTGTGAATCACCTTATGTTCTTCATGGTGGAAAGGAGAGATTTAAATTGATTGTTTTGGTTATTGCAGGATATAACACTTACAGCTCAGTCCTATGCATGTCTTCTCAGAAGTAAGTCCCATTATAGTCAATGGTGCTTACTCCCAGGTAAGTGTGGATAGGATTGCAGCCTTAAGCTTCTACTTTGGAGTAATGTTTTATTTCTGTTTTTCTGGCCTTGTGTAACACCTGCATTAGCCTGGCAGCTTCTAGTCCTTTACAGAGAATGTACTTGGTTGAGAAAAGCTGAGGAACTACCTCTGCTAAAGTGAAATTCAAGCTTGTGACCTCTAATGGTCCTATTCAAGACCTTTCCATAAAACCTACAGAAATACACATTTGAGTATATCTCTCTGGGGAACAAACAGCAGTGTTTGAGCAGACTGATGTTGTGCAAATAGCACTTTTCACTTTTTAGAACCTCTTTATGGGATATAAAATGTGATTGGACATAACATATATAATACATTGATATACTGTAATATATATTTGTACTTGTATAGTTCTTTTGAGTGCGGAAATCACACTTACCTTACCTGTGTAAAATGTGTTGTTCCTTATTTTGACGGGGGAACAGGCTGAGAGGGAGTGGCTTGCCTAAGACCACCTAGTAAGTTAATGGCAGAGGCAATATTCGAATAGGGAAATCCTGATCCACAGCTCACAGCCCAATCCTATCCTTCCCGGTTTGGGCTCTGTAGCGTGGACTGCATGGCCCATGTTGTATCCTATCCAGGGAAGGGCCCTGCTGGAGGTCTACTCAGGGGAAGTGCTTGCCCCAAGTAAAACCCCAGTTGCCGCAATGGGTCTATTCAGTCTCTGCCGGCTCTTTAGCTGGTGGAGAATCAAGCTGCCCCATGTCGGCTGAAAGGGCCTGGGAGGGGGGATAGGATATGGCATCTAATGTGAGGAAGCCAGTCCCACCCCCTCCCAGACCCGATCTGTATCCCTCCCCGCCCGCCCCACTGCCCCTGTGCCACTCGGAGCAGGACTAACCCACTCCTTGGCGCTGGTTCCTCTGCTCTTCGGCACCAGCGCCGCCTACTCACCGGGTGCTGCAAACTTGCTTTATGGCACGTCTGCGACACCTTAGGCAGCCTAATTCCTCAATAGGATTGCACCGTCAGTCTCTTAACCAGTATGCTACATCAGCTCTACACCACAAAATGAGGACTGCAGTTGCAGTGAGAAGCAAAAAAATGTTTATGGGTAGTGTGAAAGAAGTACCTTGTCTCTTGGTCACCATAACATTTTTACTTTGAAGTTTTATATTAGCCAGTGGTGGTTAGATTATTGTATTCAGAATTGTTAAAGAAGCAAGCAAGTAATCAAATCCTTCTAAAATCAAGCAGAAGAAAGAAAAGGATATTGATAGAGGAGCCTCTTCTGTACACTGTAATAGCCACTTTGTATATTTTTGTCTTACTACAGTAAGAGCAATGCTCTTTCAGTTACACCAGATTCTGGATAGCATTAACAGCCTCCCTGTGATCTTAATTTCTCTTCTGCCTCATGATGCAAACCAGTATTTTGAGATCTAAACTAAAATAGTGATTTTGATGAACCATGCACTACAACTGAAACTTTTAATAACCAAATCTTATACAGAATGCAAATGAACACAGGTGGGTTGTGCTAGGTGACTTTCTGCATATCCAGAGTTGAAACACCCTTCCAGAGGTCCCTCAATAATACATTGGCCCACACTGCATAGGATAATTAATCAAATGGCTGTTAGTATCCAGTACTGAAAATGATAACCTGGCAGTTAACCCATGATGTGCAGCTCTCAGGCTGTCCTATGACACAGAGGTTCTTGCAGATGAGAAGGTAGATAGGTTTTTTAAAATGTTAGGTAGCTCAAGATTGAGATTGAGAATGCTCCTAATGTGTGTTATTCTTGAACTGAGTCCAAAAATTGGTAACATGTTTCTGCCCTAAACACCACTGACGTCTGCACCTTCATGAGGAAAATGGTCTACTTTCCAGACTGAATAGCATTAGATTTCTGTTTCACTGGCTCATTTCATGAATGAGGCCGCATCCAGCCTCTTCCCTGGCTGGGTAATTTTTCAAGGTTCTTCCTCAAAGATGGAGGTGATTGTGGACCCTGACCAATGCTTTTGTGGCAGCATTCTTTCATCACAGTTCAGGGTGACCCCCTTTTGAAGCAGAATTGGAGGCAACCCTACTTTATATGATTTTTGGTTGTTCAAGGGTGAGAATCTATTTTTTTTCCTCTTAAGTTTATTTTTGGGCTTTTCAGGCATAGTCGGTGCCTACAACAGCTATCTGTCATCCAAGATGGGGATGAGCAGCATCTCTGCTTGCTACAGCATCTGAAGTACAATTGGGTTATCTGCAGTCTTATGTAAGACAAAAAGGAACAAAGAAATACTGAACCCTAAACTTGCTATGGGCTGTGAGTCCAAAGCACAGAATTAGGTCAACAATAGCGCCTCACATTTCATACGCTGACTCACGCAAATAACTTTATTTGTTCACTTTTTAAAAATATTAAATTGTATTATAATAATTAAGAATGTTTATATATGGCTTTTCAACAAAAGTTCACAAAGCAGTTAGAAGAATCTATTTTTGAAATGTAAATATTGGCTCTAGTTTATGACATAAATGAAATCTGTTTCTCCTGACATGTGTTGCAACAGTAGTCATGAATCAGGAGAGCAAGATTCTTGCTCCTTAGACTCTCTAGCCGTCTTCAGACATTCTCCAACCTTCGTCACAGAACACATGGAAGATCTCGGAGAGCGTGCCACACGAACCCCACCCCTGCCCATGATGCATGCTTTGACCCACCCCTCTACAGTCAGTGTTTTAACTGCTGAGCCCAGGGTGGTGACCATGGGGTGGAACTCTCCTTGTGTTCAGCATTGCTGCAGACAAATGCTGAGCATGTGGGGGTGGGACTAAGTGTGTGCATCATGGGTGAGGCTAGCATGACGCAATTTTAGGGGCCCTCCATGTCGTGGTCTACTCAGATTGGAGAATGCCTGAAGAAGGGTCTTGTGGAGGCAATAATAGCTGATATATCAGAGTAAACCTTTTGAGATAGAATGGCAATAAATGTTGAGCGCTATCACAAGGTCATGGCAATAGGCTTATTAGAACAGGTCCAAAAGTGGGATCTTGTGAGGCCCAGTGTTCAAACTTTGACACCTTGTATAGCCTCACATTTATTTCTGTTTGGGGTTCCTTGAAGCAAAAGGACAATTCCCTGCAGAGGCAATTCACCCTATTGGGCCATTTTCTAAAAGCTTAACCATTCTCAGAACTGGAAGCAAGCTGTTCAATGGGGCTTACTACCAACAAAGAGTGTATATATAGGATTGCAGCCTATATAAATGGGATTGAGTAGTTGGGATAACCTCTAGCGTAGTGTTCCTAATGATGACATGACCTACTACTAGTTTAGTAGTAATTGTCAAGACCTCTGTTGGCTTTTCTAATCCTGGCCTGGAGCCTTATTGTCTGACTGTAATTTCAGCACAGCTACTTGCTTCTTTAACACAGTTTGTTTGGGCTGAGGAGTTGGCAGCCTGTATTGTATCTCCTGCACGTATGTAGTTTTGGCATTCCGCTGACTTGGGCTCCTTTATTCTACTTTATTATTTCATTTATTTACTGTATCTATTTATTATTATTATTAATAATAATAATAATAATAATAATTGAATTTACTGTATTGTCCCGAGTATAAGATGCACCTGATTATAAGACACACCCTTAAAGTTTGGTGTCATTAAAATTTTTTAATTAAATCACTGGCATTATTGCAACAGCCTGATTATAAGATGCACCCCTAGTTTAAAAACTTAAATTAGGAGAAAAAAGTGAGTCTTATACTCAGACCAATACGGTATATCCCGCTTTTTCCCCCATAGGAGGGACCCAAAGCGGCTTACAAAAATACAATCATAAAAATGCAAAATACATATAAATCATAAAACAGTAAATATAATATAAAACTCTAAAAAACATTAGTACAATCTAAAAAAAAAAGACAGCTAGATACAAAAACAGCAATAAAAGGGCTGGACCACTAAAATAGTCAGGCTGGGTGGTAACTCAGAGGGCTTGTTTAAAAAGTAATGTCTTCAGGCCCTGCTGGAACGCCTCTAAGGAGGGAGCAGTTCGTAAGTTTAGAGGGAGGGAATTCCATAAGGTCGGTGCCACTGCTGAGAAGGCTCTGTTTCTTGCCACCACCCCTCCCACCTCTGAAGACGGCACTTTTAGGAGGGCCTTCTCCAATGACCTGAGGGGACAGGTCGGATTGTACAGGAGTAGGCGGTCTCTCAAATACCCTGGCCCCGAGCCATATAGGGTTAAAGGTCAAAACCAGCACCGTGAATTGGGTCCGGAAACGAACTGGCAGCCAGTTAAACTGGCAACAGTTAAAATATTGTATAAAATTACCTTCAGGCTATGTGTATAAGGCGTATATGAGACATACATGAATTTCATGTTTAGACTTGTCCCATCCCCCAAAATCCAGACAAATCCGAAATCCAGACAGCTTCCTGTCCCAAGCAGTCCAGATAACGGATACTCAACCTGTATTGTCTAAACGGGTCACGTACTTCTCAACTTTTCATTACTTTTCCCCATATCCTCTTTGCCAGCAAAGCAGTTCATTAGGAGGAAATGAATGAGAAAGTTTCACAATATTATATTTATTTATTTACAATATTTTTACCCTGCCTTTCTCCCCAAAGGGACCCAAGGCGGTTCATTATATTATACAAGAATTATTATTCATATTATTATTGAAGATTGTTTTATATTGCTATCACTATACATGGCAATACACACATACACCCAAGTAACATAAGCACACAAAAAAATGACAGATCTCTGCCTCAGTAAGCTTACAATATATATTTGTGGCAGGAGACAGCAGAGGGATGGAAGGGAAGAGGAAGAGAAATGAGAGGAATCTGAGCAAATGCAATTACATACTGTGTTTTGCTTGTGACTAGGATTAAGGAGCAAAACCAAAGGGGTTGCAAAAAAAGAAAAGGTTTTGAAGAAAAAAAGTGTCGCCATGTAGGTTCTAGAAGGGAATTTTGGACATAAAGGAGAGCAAGAGACCTGCTCAATAGAGAAGGGTAGTGAATTTTTCAATAGATTACTGCGAATCCTGTATGCTGGACTAGGTAGTGAGCGTTTTCTGTATGTTGCTTAGTAATGTGTGAGGGAGAGAATCCACCCACTTGCCAAATGGAGAGTGTGTATGAATTATTCAGCACAAATCTCTGTGGTCCATCCCCACTCTCTCTGCACTGAGAGAGAATTGCATTTAGCTACGTGATTTTGTTCTGATTTCAAAGCAGTAAAACAGTTTCTTCAAGGTGCTGGTAATACTCGGCTGCTTATGCGCAAGGCCCGGGGTATATTCTGATGAAAAAGCAAGAGCTAGGAAGATGGCTCGTAAGCACATTTGGTTACTTTTCTTTCAGGAAGAATGTAGGTGATGTACTTCAAATGGGTGTCAGTCTGTTAAGTAAGACTTAAGAATTTGTTTCTTCCATTATAAGTACTGTGCCACGTTGCTCACAGAGAACAGACAGGTGAAAGCCTGAGAAGATGGCTGAAGTGAGTGGGCGACCTGACTTTTCCGAAAACAGAATAATGTTTGTACTGTTAGCAGTTAGTCATGTTGTCAGCCATGACCTGCTTTACCTGTCATGGTCATTGAGGCACACATTTTGTGAATGCCCTGTTAAGAAAGGCTCTGTGAATGTTTTGTTAGGATGCATTGGAATTATTAGGATGCATTGTACATAAGATGATAGCCATGTCTTCCCTGTGGAGTTTGTATAGCTGTAGCAAAGTTTGAACACATGAGATATTGTACTACTTTGCCTCCTTAAGGCATGCTTTCTCTTATGAGAAAGCTGACTTTCAGGCTTGCTCTCAAAGACTTACGCAAGGTATACTTGCTATCTTGCAGGAGAAGCGGAGACGCCGGTGGATATGGAGACGATTAACCTAGACCCTGAAGCTGAGGTAAGTCAGGTTTCACTTACTTTTAAATAATTTATGGGAAGGTGACATACTTTGAACTTGGTCAACCAAGCATTGGCTTCCTGAGGGTTGAGGAATATATTAAGAGAATGTCTTTCCTTTTGAAAGAACTGAGTTCTGGATATCGGGGTGGGCGTGATGGAAAGGAAATGCTTTGTATAAGAGAAGCTGGATCACAGCAGCTTCAACTTCAGACAGAAGTTCAGACGGAGAACTTCAAAGGCAAAAAGACACTTTGCTGGTATAAAGTTGATACCAAAGGGAGTATAAGCACCTGCTGTTTGCTCTCTGAAGATCTACACTGTCAAAATATTTGAAAATCCACCGGCGTGGTGGAAAGCTTGGATTAGTTAGCAAGTCAAGGGATTTTGGCACCCATTCATTTACCTGAAATGTATCTTCACGGAAGGATGTAAACAGGGGTTATGTTGGATATGTTTGTGTGTTTCAGTCCCCCGAATGGAAAACCTGTATTTTCAGACTGTTCATCTTTACAAGTCTGTAGCTGTAAAACTACAGAGCAGTTTCAAGCTGAAGAGGAAGGCAGGGCTCCTTTCATCTCTGTCACCAGAGGGCAACAGAACATTTGCCATGGGAAGTGGAAATGTGGAACCCTGCCTAAGCCTGTTTCTTTGGGCTTATCCAAGTGTTGCATTATTATCAGGTGTTGCCTACTGAATGTTGACCTTTGTGGGACAGATATACAAGTCCTGATTTAAATGCACTATCCAGTTCTTATGTAGCAATTGGGTGTTGTAGTTGTGCTGCCTACCCCCCCCCCCCCCCCCGTTATTTCTAGACTTTGTGATGAATTCCTGTAATGTAAGGGATGGGGAGGTATGGTTGCTCAGCCTGCATGTTGGTGATTTATACTGGGCCTGAAACAGTCTCAGACAAAAGACTTAACAAGAAATCTCTTAATAGTTGTACCTTAGGTAGCCAGTCTAGCTAAAGTATCAAGGCAAAATCTACATATTTTGCTGCAGACACAACTGGCAGTCATGCAAGAATATTTCACATAACATTCCAACTTAAAATGATCCTTCTAGCAGGGGAAATAATTTCATTTTCCAGGTAACTCTGTGGGTGTGTACAGGTATACATAATTTACAAAGTGCATTCGCTGTATGGTGTTCAAGTATATGAACTTCTCTAGCAAGGCATGAAAACCAGCTCTGCCAGTTTGCCGCAGAAGCAAACCAATTGCTCTGATTTCCTCACCCTTGTGGAGCACTAAACTTCCTCCTCTCCTTCCCCAGATAACTTGTCAACTGTGAAGACATTTAAAAACAAAGTAAGGGGCAAATGTAGATTTCAGTGCTTTAAAAGCAGAGGTGGGAAGAAGAAAAAGCTTAAAGCAGCAGTTCTCAAAACTTTCAGTCTCCGGAGCCCTTCACACTTCTAAGAGGAGTCTCGGGGAGCCCCGCCGGTGCATGCATGGAGTCTTGGAGCGATGGCATATACGGAGCGATGCAACACCATGCAGATGGTGACCACTTATGGTGTGCTCAAGGAGCCCCCGAAGGGCTCCTAGGGAACACACTTTGAGAAACACTGGCTTAAAGGATTGGAGGAAGGGCCAAGCTCTGGTGTCTGAATCAGCATTGAAATAGCTGGCATGTATATCATTCATAGGCAAGTCAGGAGCTGGGCTAACCCCACAGGAATAAAAGCAGTGAGTTCTATTTTTAATGTATGTCTGTATGCACCATGTGTTCCTGTGTGAGTGTTGAAAAAAGTGATATTTCCCCCCAAAATGCACTTCCTTGAGGGAAGGAGTCTGGGTCCAGTGCTGGTTTTTCTTCTTCTATAAATTGGTAATTTGGAAAGGCCCTTGAGTTCTAAGCATTCTTATTGCTGGGGTGACAAAGTCCAGCTCTTCCTTGCACTTAATATCAATGTTACTCACTGTAAAATATGTTTTGAGAAGTTTGATATCTAGTTACTGTAAGTCTACAATCCGCCATTAAGGAAGTAAGATTGAAATGAATCGAATCTTTTGTATGAATTCTAAGGCAACCTTTGGCTCCCCCCCCCTTTTCAGGAAGTTGATCTGAATCATTTCCGAATTGGCAAGATCGAGGGGTTTGAGGTGCTCAAGAAAGTGAAGGTGAGACACTTAAAGGAATTTCAGCAGACTCTTGTAGCACCTTAATGACTGACTGCTTCATTTCTGGCTAAATGTTCGTTGCACGGCGGCTCACTTCATCAGATTATAGGAAGCTGTCTTATAGTCAATTGGACTATTGGTCCATTTAGCTCAGTTTTGTTAGTACTGACTGGCAGTGGATCTCCAGTGTTTCATACAGCTAGAGATCCAGAGATAGAATGTGGGATCTCCTGCATGCAAAGCATGTGCTCTGCCATTGAGCCACAGCCCTTTCCTGAATGCACAAAGTGAAATCGTGAGGGAAGCTATTAGCAGTTGTGGAGGGTGATTTTTTTTGTTTGGCAACATGTTTAAAAACCTCTTTTTGCTGTGCCATTGTCCCAAACTGACTCCTTTAAGCTTTAAAAAGGGTGTTGCAAATCTCCCACATTTGTAGCTTGGCCTGAACTTCCCTACTGGGAACTGTAGTGGTGTGTTCATCTTTCCTTGCCCAGAGGCTGCCCAGATAGCAATAACAATATTGTTCTGCTGTGTTGCCACCTGAGGCCAGACAGTCAAGCACTCTAGTTGGTTGCCACAAGCTGTGACAAATTGGGAGGGGTTGGTTGGAGCAGAACGGGGGCAAGTAATTGGCGCAAGAGGTAGTGATCACTCCTGGAGAACTTACTGTCAAAACTGTTATATGCCATGGTAAGTACCTTTTAGGAGCGAGACTCTTATATCTTTGTCTTGTCTTCTCTCCACCCATTAGAATCTTTGTCTCCGTCAGAACTTGATTAAGTGCATTGAGAACTTGGAACAGTTGCAAAGTCTCAAAGAGTTGGACCTATATGACAATCAGATTCGGACAATTGAAAACTTGGAAGGCCTGACTGGTCTTGAGTGAGTACCTGGAGAAAAGTGAAGAAGTCACTTGAGCTATCAACGGGAATATGTTCCATCTGCCCTTACAATGGTTGCCAAGAATTAATCTATCTCTCTTGGATTGGCTACCATTATTGTAACAATGGACTTGCTTAGTCTTGGGTTACTAAATTGTCCTTCCATTGACTCCTGTGGATGCCATGTGCAAGGTACTAGGTCAATTCAGACATCATGTCAAACCATAGTTTGGGGGTGTTTTTATATCTTGGAGACCTATACTCTGATCTCCTCTTCCATGAACTATCTGTCTCGGCTTCCAACCTGTACTAATGAGAATAAAAGTAACTTTGTGTGATTGTGAGAGCAATTGGGGTAAGGAACTATTGCAACCCACATTTTGGGAATAGAGTGGGCTAGTCTTCTTGATCTATAATAATGAAGTTTCATTCTAGGACCCATGAGCAGCAGGGAAGAGCTTTGAGACAGACCAGAGTTGGCTTGTGTATCAAGTTGTACTGTAGTTACAATGACGTAGGAAGGTGTTTTTCCATACCTTTGTGGTCAACCTCTGCTGCTCATATAAAGGTAGCATGTAAAGCCCTGAACAAAATCACATACAAACAATATCTGTATCTGCCAAAGAAGAGGACTTGCAGCATCTCCTTCCTTGCTAAAATGACTTCAGGCAAAGTCTGCTTGGGCTCAATATGTAAAATCCCTTTTGTGGGAACAGATGCCTAAATGTGCTTCTTGGGCTCCATTTTCAGACTCTTGTACCCTGTGTGTGCACCCCTTTTTCTGTGGAATGACTGCTTACTGCTCCAAGCTGCAGAAGTTCCACCTCACCAAGATACTCACAGATCCTTCTGATTTCCTGAATCCACTGGTTTTTGTGTATTGCTTCATGTTTGTCTTTCAGGTTGGCTACGTTCTGGCTTGAGACATTGGTGAACACATGTTTTTGTATTGCTTAGGCCAGGGGTCCCAGAAAGCTCCCCAAATGCATGTCCTGAGAATCTCTGAACCTCAGTTATCACACCTCTTCACTGACATCTCCTCTAGCTTGCACCCCTGCTCTCATGCACCATCTACTCTGCCAGGGTCTTTAAAGCTCCTTTAGCTTAAGTGTCTTAATTTTGGGAGAACAATGCCATCAATTAATTACTTTGTGCTCGGTCGGCTGGAACATACTAAGACAGGGGTTCTCAACCTGTGGTAAGTATACCCCTAGGGGTACGCGGACCAATGGCAGGGGTACGCCAGAGCCTGCCCCTTATCAGCATCAATCAGTAGTTAATTACTTGTTAATTAGAACTTAAATGCAATCCCCCGTGTCTCTCTCTCTCTCTCACACGCACGCACGCACGCGCGCACGCGCACGCGCACGCGCACGCGCACGCACACGCACACGCACACGCACACGCACACGCACACACACAGAATTAAATAAGACATTTTTTCACATTTAAAATTGTTTTAGTACTTTATTTGATTGATTGATCCAATTAATTAGCAGGGGGTACTTCAGAAAATTGGACTGTGATAGGGGGTACCCGGGCCTCCAAAGGTTGAGAACCACTGTACTAAGACATGTCACTCACAGTTTAATAAATGTCCTAAATCAGAGGCTTCAAACTTGTTCTTTATTATGTAATTGGAACACGGCATAAAAGTTGTCCCAGCTTCCTGAGGCATGGAGGGGTCATTGTGGATAATTATTTCCTCATTTTTTTGATAAAAGAAGCACTGCTGTATTTCAGTGGGCCATCAGGGGATTGTAATGTACTAATTATCCTTTGTGGGTGTGGTGCAATGGAGGAGTGTAAGACTTAGGCCAGGAGACCCAGGTTTGAATTCTGTGCCCTGCCCCTGTGCTAAAGTTCACTCAGGCTTGCCTGCCTCATAGCTGAGTTTTAAGGATAAATAATCCCTTGTCCAGCAGCTGAACTACTCGGAGTCGGGATGAGGTACAAATGTGATGGATGTTGCCTTAAGGTTTTTTCACTCAGTTTTGAGGCATTTCCTTTGTTTCCTATTAGGATCCTGGATATTTCGTTTAACGTTCTACGGCACATTGAAGGGCTAGATCAGCTCACTCAGTTAAAGAAACTCTTCCTGGTCAACAACAAAATAAGCAAAATTGAGAACCTCAGCAACTTACAGCAGTTACAGATTTTAGAGCTGGGATCTAATAGAATCAGGGTAGGTATTTCCTTCTCCCTGACCGAAGTCAGTAAGGATTGTTTCAAGGTGCAGCTGATTAAACCAGTCCTATCAAACAGCCTTCAGGGTATGGATCTGCTGCTGTGAGTACAACAGTGGCTTTCAAATGCAGCTTACGAAGCCCTGAGATAGACAGTGTCCATATTATGGCTTCCAAGCCTTTTCTTTGGCTTTTTCCCACATTTCTGTGAGAAACATGTGTTGCTCCCTTTTCTGAGAACAATACAAGAAAAAAGATGCACCGGACGGCCTAATGGACTATGCAGGATGCAGCCCACACCACACGGAGCTGGGGCTCACCTCGGGGGGGGGGAGGTTTGCGTCTGGCAGCTGAGTGAGAAATGCCAGCCTCCGCACCGGCACCACTTACTCTATGGGTGCTGCAAAAGTGCTTTACGGCACTTTTGTGACACCCTAGGCCAGCAGAACGCTTGCTCTGCCGGCCTTAGTTTGTGCAAGATTGCGCCCTTAATGAGATGAGAGAGTGCCTTTTAGAAATAGTTATTTCTGGGCCAAAAAAAAAAAGGTAAACTGATAAGCAACAAGAATATTCTCATTTTGGAACAAGGTACCTAGGAGCTAGCAGTTCAAGATGAAAGATCTGAAATGGGAATTTAAGACCTACAATGAGGCAAGACAATTTAAAAAAAGTTTTCTTTGTATCAGTGCAGTACTCAAACTTGTTCCAAAATGAGAATGTTTTCATATTCTTGGGGGGGGGGGGGGGATACAGTTAATCAGTGTTGGGCAGTCAGCATCCAATCTTTTCTGCACCTTTGCATAACTTCTTAAGCTTTAGATAAGGTTTTTTTTTTTCCTTTTAATGATGATGCTGGCCATGTCTCCGCTTCCAGAACTTTGTATTGTCTTCTGCCAAGAAGTATGATCTCATTGTTCCAGCTCTACATGGATTCCCTGAGTGTTAATAATTAACTAGCCCGGTTGAGTTAATAGAATCTAGCATGCCAGTTGTTCTGAATGAGCTGCCCTGATGGTTCTGCCTCCTTAAGTTTTGTTATGGAGCCTCATACTGAGTTGGAATAAAAAGAACTTGGACATGAGATATTAAATTCCTTCAGTGCTCTCCTATAGCGACTGTGATTGGGCAGTGCAAAAAAGAACTACCCAGTCATCTAGCCTAGGTCTTCTGGTCTGAATAAACTTATGGGGATCTTGTAACTCCCAGGTCATGATAAATGAGAATGGGGGAGCAATCCAATCCTACTTATGCCACCGTTGTAACCAGTGGCGCAGCGAAAACGGGAGGCCCCAGAATGGAAAGGGGATTCAAATCCCATCCAAAAGGGAAATTCAAAGGGTATTTGAATCCCCTTTCCGTTCTGGGACCTTCCGTTTTCGCTGCGCCACTGGTTACAATGGTGGCGTAAGCAGAATTGGATTGCACCCTGGGTGAGACAGTTTGGGTCTTGCTTGCTTACTGATGGATGTGTTCTTGCAATCTGGCAATGTGTTGTTTGCTTGCTAGCATTAAGGGTAGTAATATTGTTTGCTGTGATCACTTCACAGGCAATTCAGAATATTGATGCCTTGACTAACCTGGACAGTTTGTTTCTGGGAAAGAACAAAATTACCAAGTTGCAGAACCTGGATGCATTGACAAACTTGACAGTGCTTAGCATACAGGTACCAACCCTGAACTTTCCATTTTGTATATATTTTCAGGAACATTTATTTTTCCCTCATAGAGGCTTGTAACATTTGCTGCTTAGACCTTTGCAATGAGAATTGCAAATAACTAGTAACTAGTATTTAGTAGTAACTTTTTCTTGCTGAAAATAAAGGATGGTAACCATAGATCAGATTAATATTGTGTGGCCTTCTCTCCTCTCCGTCTCTTCCCCAACAGCAATTATCTGGTGTATATCATCTTTTTGTATTAGGGAAGTTTGCTATTCCAACAGTATGCTAGATGTGTACAATATATGTTTCCTTTTTACAGTTTATTCAAAATATTGGTAGAGAATAAGATCCTTTTTAAGTTATACAGTGATCAGGTAATTCTGTAAAATAGCAAGTTTTGCTTCAACAGTATCTTAAGTAGTGCTGAAAGAAGGGATAACTACCATACACTCCTTTGCTAATTCACAGTGCAGGAAACCCATGCTTTATCTTCCACAAAACTGACCAAGTCAAGACTTGTATGGATTTAATTTATCACAACATCTCACACTGCTTTGGAAAGACACAGATGCAGTCTAGAGTTGCACCTGTATGCAAAAGGCTGATGCAAATGTCATGCCTAAACTGTAATATACATCAGCCAGTGTGTGCACTTGTCTCCTCAATCTATTTTTCAGTTCTGGGATGACTTAATTGATTCTCATGTAAATGTGTTGTACAAATGGGTTCTCCAACACTGGCTTATTTCAGTGTAATTGTTTGAACGGCTGCTGTTCAGGAATGTGGCTGCAGCTTACATGGATCATCTGTGAGGAAGCTACACAGAAGTTCCCCTGTGCACTAAATGGTTTCACCTTTGTTCACCCACAGAAATTACTCCAGGATTCATCCCATCCCTGCAAAATACTGTTTTGGATGTGGACGTTTTTCTGGATAGTCTGTTGGGCAGAGAGATCTGTAAAATTCTTACCTAAGTGTTCTGCTTCTAACACTTTGACTCAATGTTATGCCCACTGTAGAGCAATCGGTTGACCAAGATTGAAGGTCTGCAGAATCTGGTGAACCTACGGGAGCTGTACCTCAGCCATAATGGCATAGAAGTCATTGAGGGGCTGGAAAATAACGTGAGCTGCTACTTGCTTTTATTTGTAGAAGCATTGGGACTGATCTTAAACATAATGTATTTGATTGATTGCTTCCTAAGTAGAAAACTTTGATAAGAAGTGTCATGCTAAGGAGGATCGGGGCATTTTAAATACGGTGGGATGTCAGTCCAGCAACATTTTCATTGACTAGCCTGAGTTTTTTTTTTATACATCTATAGCTTAAAATGAGCGTATATAAACTATAGTTTGTGGAAGACTCTGTTTTTCTTGGAAGTAATTTGCACATTGTTGAAATCATTGGGTTGTTGGGATGTACTGCATATATTCAAAGTCCCTAAGAACCTGCATGATGCTAACAGCACACAGCCTAGACTTTGCCTGCACATCTAGTTCTAGAGACATTTGAGAATAGTAAGGCAATGTCTATTAATGACTTAAAAACAAGACCGAGCTGTGTGATAGTTCTAATGGATAAAGAGGCAGGACTTTATACAACAATTCCCTGTTTCTTCCCTTAAACATTATTGCAGTTGGCATTGTGATTAAAGGAAGAGAAACAGATGAGAAATTATGCTAACCTTTTCATCCTCCCGGATGCAGAATCCAACTTGTTTGAAAATTTTGATATCCCTTGCATAAAGGCTTATCCCCTTTCTGAGAGCTGCATCTTTAACCTTGTTCTTCAGAGTTCTAAAAATTTCCCCTCTCCCATGGCTGAGGTCCCCTCTCCAGAGCAGGTTTATTACTGGCTTATTACAGTGTTTTTTAACCACAGCTAGTTATATAAAGCAATACTGGGTGGGGGAGTGCCAGCCAGCACATGAGTATCCTGGAAGGTGAGCTGTGGTTGTTGTTGTTTTTTTTGGGGGGGGAAGGGTGTTGCATGTCTCTTGAAAGTGGAGCGAATGGTCTCAACCCTTTACTATTCGGTCCAAATACTGCTGGCTGTCTTAAGATGCCATCCCGATCAGAGTAAGCCTGGTGGAACATCATGAGATCTCCTTCTGACTATTCGGTCCAAATACTGCTGGCTGTCTTAAGATGCCATCCCGATCAGAGTAAGCCTGGTGGAACATCATGAGATCTCCTTCTGGGTAGGCATGACAAGGATTGTACTCCAAGTTGCCAACCATCCCAAAAGAACTTTCTCTCTTTTTCTGTAACCTCATGTCATATTTATGTGTTGAGGAGCAGGGGTGAGGATTACACTGAGTAACAAAAGTAAAACAATTTTGTGTTTAGCTGAATATTTTTATGTATCTTTATTTTGTTGTGAGGTTTAAAAAAATGCTGCAATTTTTGGCATAGCATCAATAGTTCAGCCACGATTTATGCTACTCAGGGAGAGCTTACAACCTCTTGTCGTGGCCATGTTTATCCTGGTGTAAAGGTGAATGACAGTGTTGATACAAAAAAAACCCCAAGAGTACCGTTGGAATCGGTGCCTCTGAATTGTATATGAAACATTTAGAAATAAACCTAAACAATGTTTGTGTTACACAGTGTTATGTATAGCTACTGAACTGTGAATGTCTTCTTGCTGCATGGTGTGTTCCTTTAACTCCTAATGTTCAGTTCAAGGTGTGTGAAAAAGCATTGAGTCAAAATCCAGATTAAAGTTTTCTGTGTATTTGTTTTAGAATAAACTTACAATGCTGGACATTGCAGCCAACAGGATTAAAAAGATTGAAAATATCGCCCATCTAACAGAACTCCAGGAATTTTGGGTAAGCTAGAAACCAGAAGAGATACAGAGAGAGAGAGAGAGAGAGAGAGAGACAGAGAGAGAGAGAGAGATCCACCTTGTGGATATCCACGACAGCATTTTAGCAACTGTTTCTTTGTTTTAGTGTTCGGTTGATTACCTGTGTGAGAGTTTCTAGCCGTCTGGAACTCGGTGATGACAGAACTTTTGAACCTAAGCTATCCTTGCAAATAGTCAGAAATTGGGTAACTAGAAAGGCACCTCTAATGCAGTACTACTTCAACAAAACCTGAACCTTATTAATTGGGGGAGAGGGATATTCCTTCAGTTGAAAGTGATACAGGATCGCTATAAACGCAGCTGTTTTCTGTACACATGCATTACATAGTAAGCTATGCAGAAAACTCATGGAACGTAACGAAAAGCCAATAGTACTGGTCTCTTCCCTTCTTTTGATTTACTCCAATTTCATCTCTTTTTTTGCTCTCTTTCTTTCTTTCTCCTTCTCCCTGCTCCCGCCCCGCTTCTGTCTACTCGTCCACCCTGAGCTTAGTGGGAATCTTGGATGTAGGTTGTCCTGCAGCATGGCTGGCTGGAAGAACTCCATCATGTGCTTCTCAATCCAGTGAGAGGGGGACGAACACAAACACAGTTGTTCTCCCATCCCTGCCCATACTTCTAAAAGGGGCCTTAAGTCCCCTCCTTACTTTATGCTGGCAGCGTGGGAACTGCTGTAATGTGTATCCTTCCTACGCCAGGCTAACGTAAGAAGCCCTGCCCCACATGGGAGGAGCCCATGCTGCAGCTCCTGAATATGCCAACATTGCCCTTCCTACAATCTGTAGCAGTGTTGGCATGGTTAGGATGTACAGCAGCTTCTCCCACTCAGCCCAGGACTTCTTGCATTTCCCCAGTGGGGCCGGGGAGCTGCACTGAAGTGGTTTCTCCACCGCCAGCGTAAAGCAAGAGCAGAGTCTTGAGTGTTCTCACAAAAGGGTGGGAAATACTCACCTACAATGAATAAGTTCCTCGGAAGGCTGCCAGTATGGAGGGGACAGCAATCCTCCTGCGGATCTTATGCTTTGCAGGCCTAACGTATGCAAACATCAACAGGTGGCCTTTATGAAAAACGGAGGAAAATGCCAAAATTATCTGGGCCAGCACCGAATCTCAAGAGTGATATTGCCGTTGCTCCTTCTGCCACCTTTCTCTATTTCTCGGCCTCCTTTTTATATGTATTAAGATGCTTTTTCCCAATGGGCAACACTTTGAAATTCAATATGGATGAATATATCTTCCTTTTTTGTTGCCTCCCAGTATTATGAGATCCTGGCAAATGCAAGCTTCTTCTAGGTAAGGGTTTGTTTGCACATGCTCACATCCTACCTAGCATGAGAAGATGGGGTTGAAGTGTTGACTGTGCTCTTATTTCCAAGTCAAAAGCCAACAGTCCCAATGTCTTAGCTGAGGGATCAGAACCTAGACAGAGCTCATTTATGCTGGCTGGGTTGTTCTGAACCTCTGGGATATTGGGAAAGCAGATGTTCACCCCGTCCCATTTTTATTTCCTTTTACTAATAAAAGGGGCATGGATTAAATCTCAAGCTGGCAACTGGAAATAATGCCTGTTGTGTTTGTCTCTCAAAATTTGCTAGCAGTCTTGTTTGGTTTATGATCCCCAGATGAACAATAACCTAATTGAGTGTTGGAGCGATTTGGATGAACTGAAAGGAGCCAAGAAGCTGGAAACAGTCTATCTAGAGCGAAACCCCCTGCAAAAGGATCCTCAGTACCGACGCAAGATTATGCTGGCCCTTCCATCTGTCCGGCAGATTGACGCCACCTTTGTCCGGTTCTGAACCTTCTCCAGTCCCTTCCCCCACCTTACCTGTCTACCTTCCTTCCTCTCCAAGTGTCAAAGCTGGGGGTTTTATCCACACTTCACCCTCCTGTCTTCAGTCCACTGACACTTACAGAGCAAACGGCCAACAAAGAGCACTGATATCAGACCTTGCATATAATGCACACTCATTGTTTTTGAATATTATTAATATTAAATCTTAATGTGTGAGATTTTAGTTGTGACGATGTCTGTTTCTGTTGGGCAGTCGAGCAGGAAGTTGGACTGAGATGCACTCTGGAAGCCTAAACCTCTTCTGTGTAACTGTTTGTCTTCAAGAATCATAAACCTGCTTGTCCCCAAAGCCCTTTCCTGGCCAGTGACACCTAGTAGTAAGCTCCAGAACAGCTGTTCATATCCGAACAGCAGCAGAAGTGGGTTAAGCATTGGCATAAAAAGGTAAAGGTATCCCCTGACAATTAAGTCCAGTCGTGTCCGACTCTAGGGTGTGGTGCTCATCTCCATTTCAAAGCCGAAGAAACGCTCCATTTCAGCGTTGTCCGAAGACGCCTCCGTGGTCATGTGGCCGGCATGACTCTCCTTGCCGCAGCGCGTAGCATGCAGCTGGAACACGGAGCGCTGTTTACCTTCCCACAAGCGGTATCTACTTGCATTGACATGCTTTGGAACTGCTAGGTTGGCAGGAGCTGGCCAAGCAACGAGCACTCACCCCGTTGCGGGAATCGAACTGCCAACCTTTCGATCAACAGCTTATGGTTCAGCGGTTTAACCCGCTGCGTCACCCGCTGGCCATAAAGCCACAAAAGAATGGGGTGGGATGAAGGAAACTTGAGCACGTTAAATGGACAGTAGAGCAGTCGCTTACTCTGTCCCTTCAGTTGAGGACAGGGAGGCCATCGGTCAGCATCTGCCCAAGGAGCACATAGGCAGCTAGATGTAAATGAAACTGAACTGTCTAGTTTAGCATCTTTGATCAGTTTCTACTTGAATCTTCATTCATGGGTTAGAGCAGAGCTATCATTTGCACCTGTCAATATTTGTACTGGAAAGGATAGTTAATCATATCCTGGTTCTTCTCGTTGTACAAGCATGGCTATGTTCCATATGTCTCTGTTTACCTTTCTGGCCATCTGATCTGCAAACCTGCATTCTTGTGGGATGCTGTTTAGCAGCTTAGAGTTGCCACGTGTTAATGTGAAGTGCATCACCCACAGATTTAGAATTGTAGAACATAGTAGAGCAAGCCTTCACTATCAGTGTGTGCAATTCACCTTTTGGTCATATATTAATTAATTATGGAATGAACCATCCTATTCAAGATTTAACTATGACAGTAATTTTCCCAACTTGTTATACAGTAGGTGTGGTGGGTTGAACTTTACCATTACCTTGAACTCTCCACCATCACCACCTGCACACATTTAGCCAGATAATCATCCCTCTCCATGAAATTATTATTTTTAAAGTTGTTTTATGCAATCTGGGTAAGATACACACTTGAACATAGACATAATTTAATCTTATTATAGCAAGAGTTTTAATTTTGCTCATCCTGAAATGGTGGAATGGTCAATTTTAGGAGGAAAAGTCGAGTAATGGCAGAAGGGATGAGCTAACATAAGGCAATGTCACATGGGTTTCACTTGGCAAAAAAGAAACTGCTATACCTATGCATAGAAGCACAGAACTGTAACTGCATCTGTAGGTTACAGCAAAACCTGCCAACAATTAACTGCCACACAATGCAGCACAAACCTGCCAACGATTAATTGCCATACAACACAACACACATGTGTGCTGCATTTGTGGATGGAGCAAAGCTTTGAACAAAGAAACCATGGGACATTTGATACTCTGCCCGTTTACTTTGGAAATACAACGCCTTTCCCTGCCATATGGAAACAAATTGTGAATTGACAACAGAAAAAAAACCCACAGCATTATATGCTGTATGATAAGGCAGTAGTAAAACTGCATCAGCCAAGAAATGGCAGAGCACCACTTGGCTACCAGTAAGGAGTTGTGTGGAACCAGCCCTAGAGAGTGCCATTGCTGGCTTCAGAAAAACAAGTCAAACTGAATAGACTAGTCATTTGCAGTGCAGTAGTTAGTGCTGTAGTGTTATAACTCCAAATTCTTGGCTGAGAACTATGCACATGTGTGCATGCACTCTTTTTGCACCCCTATAACCTCTCTTGCACTCCTATATTGGTGTACACTTCTCTCATATCAGGTTGGAGTAGACAAAACCATTTGAAGAAAGGCTGATGAAACTGGCAGTATTTAGAGAAGAGGGAAAGTAAGTTGATGACAATTTCAGACACACAAATTACCTTAGAAACAAAAGGGGAGTTCAATGGTGAACACAATCCACTGAAGAAAAGACAACAAATGGATTTAAATAGGAATGTAGATTTAGGTTAGACATTAGGAAAGAATTCCTAACTCAAAACGTGGTTCAGCTATTACCTGTCTGTAGTAGGCTTGAGGAAGGTGTACCCTATAAAATGAATTTCCTCCACTTTCCCAACCCTTTCTTGCCTGTGTGCCTTTCTCCTGAAAATAAATAAATGAAAGCACTCTTAGCTTCTGAGGCCTGTAGTACCTTTCTAGCTGCTTCTGTTATACTGCTGACACTTTTCATTTCAAAGGGAGCCAAACCAACCTGCTTAAAGTTTCTCCACAGGATGCGAGTTCTTGACTTGCTTTGCAGGATTTAATAGTGATTAATTCCCTTAATGTCAGTCTTTCCATCATTCCTCAATTATGATCTCACAGATGATGGCATCAGAATGCTCAGGTTATGAGCAGAAGGCGAGGTTCTGACAACTCTGTGGGAGCAGATGGTTTTCTGGGTCATTAAGGTACAGTCTGTAACTCACAATAATGAGTTTAAATATGGCAATCTGGCTTAAGGGTTTTCTGGCTAGCCTGTTGGCTGCAATCCCTAGTTTTTTTGTCCCAGTGTTCCCATCTTTACAATGGTCCATATGAATCTCAAGCACACACGATGTCAGCAAGATAAATTCATTAATGTTGAGAGGCTTCAATGTGACAGTAATGAGAGTTCTGTGAGTTATAGAACTGACATGCCCTTATCCTAGGAACTCATTTACACAGAAGTTAGACCCATTTAGATCAACTGAGCTTTTAAATTTGCTTAAGATTGCAGCCTTGTGTGCTTCCCCAATAAATGGTGTTTGGACGCACATCAAAGAAAGCTGTTTATGCTTGTAGCAAGAAGGACGTGGTCAGGTTATCTCCAAATATGCTGTGACTGCAGAGTTCTTGCAGAAAAGACCTATGAATGGCCTTGGGAAAATGCCCATAGCACACTTTGGTTGAGATCCTCTGCAGTTTGTAAATCACCTTTGCCCCAAATCTAACCGTTTCAGCATCTTCCTTTCTGCATAGTCCCTTGCTTTCCTTCTGATATCTGCCAGTATTCAAAGCTTCTCACAAAGCAATACAACTTCTGCAGCCACATACACGCAGTTCTAAACCTTTTTTCTAGGCTTTCTAATGGGTGGAATGCTAGGGGCCTGGGGGAGTTTCTGCCTGAAGCCTGGTTCTTTCCAGAATGATACCTTAGGAGGCTAATAAACATTTGCCCACCCAGACTTACTACTCTTGACAAATGTAATGACTTCTATAGATTGGCCAGCTATACAACTGATGATCTTGCATTTCAGCTGTGAGAAGAGATGAGAAGTGAAGTGAGATTATATCTGCTTTCAGAAAAAAAGTAGACCTTGCTTATTTAGCCCTTAAAATATCTAAGCCTCCAGGCTGCAATCCTTTCAAGTAAGCATCCAACGGGTCGAGAGAATCTTAAATACCGGTAGTTCCTTCACATTGGCCAAAGCAGAAAAATGCTTCAGAGAATAAGATGGTTCCTTCTCTCCAGGGGCAGCCCACCCACGGGGCTGACAGGTCGTTGCCTCAGGCAGCAGACGAGTGAGGGGTGCCCGCCACCTCTGTCTGCCCATCTCCACTGCTGCTCCTCATCTTCCACTCCTTGGATTGGAAAAGGAAGAGGGGGGGGGGGCACAAAGCAAAAGAAGTGTGGAAGAGAGGAGAGAAGCAAGAGGAGAGTGGGGGGCTAGAGCGTTGGAGAGCAGGAGGGGCAAAGGCTGGCTGGCACATCACCAGGAAAGGCGGGGGTAGCATTTGGCACACCACCTCGGACACCAGGAAGTCTTGGGCTGTCTCTGCTCCTCTGCTTGCCTTGCATTGATAACAATGTAATTGCTAGTGCTGATGCATGGATCTGCAAATCCACACCTTCATATCAAATAAAGGCAAGGTCTTGGGAACCTGCCTGCAAGTTTCATATTCCTCCACCTTATGCATACACCCGCGTATTTGCCAAAGCAGGGACTGACTGAGCTGATGGTGAGCAGCGTTGGAATGGACACGTTTAGCAGCAGCAACACCTTGCTGTCTTAGCAATTCCTGGGAAGAAAGAGGCTGAAAGAAGGAAAGGAAGATAACACCACAGTACTTGTTAGTATCCTTTGTATTGCCTTGGAATCTTGTAGGAATCTGTGAAATGGAGCTACCGTCTTACAGCTACTCAACAGAGAGAAGGAGAGTGTGGATTCAATAACCTCTTCCCCATAATCAGGTACTTATAATAAGCAACCACTTCTATAGTGTAACACTGTAATGCATAAACTGGGATTGGAAAGTGCAAAGCAAATTGCATAGGCCTGTTTAGCCATCATAACTTCTATTGCTTCTTCTTCTCTTCCCCCCCCCTCCCCGCTTTCAGAGGTTCTGACGCTCTCCTGCCTCACATCCACCTTGTCCTCAGCTGAAGGGCAGAAGCTTGCCAGCATCCTAGAAAGCACAAAGTTCATCTCTGTTAGGGTTCCTTACTATAAACCTCTGTATGTGGCATTACAGAAATTGAACCCCCCCCCCCATCCAAACACAAGCAATCCAGGCCTCAATGCGACATGAGCAGAGAACAGCTACTGTATACCACATTATGGCATTCTCAGTGCAGAAGCTGCAAGTAACCTGAGTTAGTCCCCATCACCACAAGACATAAAAGAGGTCTCAAGCAAGTAAGCGATGCCACTAACTATGGGGGGGGGAGGAGAGAAAACTGGGTGGGCTTACCAAACTAAACAGAGCAGATGGGGTAGGGTGAATCCTTCTGGAACCCAATATCAGCGATCCATTAGATCAACTGTTCCCCTTCATTTCCCCAAAAAGAACCTTTATTCCAGTGGAAGCCCATTCAATGCTATGAACCAACCAGCAAGCTTTTGTTCATCATATGTGCACATGGTAGTGTTTCCCCCACTCCTCTGTTTTGAATAGCATTCTCCCATGTACCTTGGTGTTGGGGGTAGGGCACAGTTGGGGGGGGCTGGAAAAAGACACTATAAAAATATCTTAATATTTGGAGGGGGGGAATTGCAGCTATAGCCCTATCCACGCTACAAACATTATACAGTAGGCCCTCCTTATCCGCGGATTAGCCATCCGTGGATTTGACTATCTGCGGATAGCCATCCGCTGAGGAGGGACTCCCTCTGGAAGCAGGGGGAGGCGCCACTATACCTGATTTAACAACTGTGCTGGTCCGCCGCCCACTTCTTGCCTCTCGCGATGCTTTGTAAAGCTCCAAGGCAGGGGTGCACAACATGCGGCCCGGGGGCCGCATGCGGCCCTCCAAAGGTTTTCTGGTGGCCCCCAAAGGTTTTCTGGCTAGAGCGGCAACATCACTTCTTTGTTGGGCTTCTCTAGCCAAGCACTTCCCATAACTCCGGCGCTTCTGTAACGTGGCTGGAAGCTTCGGAATCGTCCGAGGAGCGGACGATTCCGAAGCTTCCAGCTGCATTACAAAAGTGCCGGAGTTGGTGTTGGCACAGCGGTTATTACGTAGATCCCCGGGGAAGTTGGGCTGCTATGATGATGACGACTTCCTTAGGAAGCAACGTGACTGTGAATTGCTAAAGAAGAAATCCCGGGATTTCTTCTTAAGCATGAGCTCTGGCTGAAAGCCCTGCAGAGGCTCTGGGAGGAGTGAATGAACATCTAAGCTCGCCGAGGTAACCGGTGGCCGATTCTGTGATGCTTCAGCTCTTCAGGCTGTTGGACCCTCACTTCGGGGTGGCCACGTTTTTCCTCTGCTGGTCGGTTATGCATTTGAGAGCTGCAGAACGTAGTTTGTTAGGAAATACTTTTCCCAACACGGAACCTCCGTGCCATGTGAGGTTTCAGAGGGGAAGGCCCTGATGATGATGATGATTGATGGGTATATATACGGTATATACCAGGGGTGGCCAAATTTGCTTCATGTAAGAGCCGCATACGATAAACTTCAGATGTTTAAGAGCCACAATATTTAAGAAGCATTAAGAAGCCAACATATTTCCGAGAGCTGCACTTTATATGTTAAAGAGCCACAGGTGGCTCATTACATATTTATTAATATGTTGCATTTCCGGAGATTTTCTGGCTCATGGACACGCCCCCCCTGTGACATCACTTCCTGAGGAAGTGACATCATGGTTCCTTGCCACGCCCCCCGCGACACCTATCTGCGGCCCCGAAGAAGTTTAGTCTATTCATTTTGGCCCCTACCCACTGCCAAGTTGTGCACCCCTGCTCCAAGGTGTCTGTAAAAAGAGAAAAATGTGATCAGAAGTGACTTCCGGTTGCGGGTTTTTTTCTTTTTACAGGAACTTTGGAGCTTTACAAAGCAGCACAAGAGGCAAGAAGTGGGCAGTGGACCCCAGTGACGCTTAAAAATAAGGTATTGTGGCACCACCCTCTGCCCCCCATGGCCCCGCCCATTGCAGATTTGATTATTCATGGGTTTTGGCAGCCGCAGGGTTTCCGGGAACAGAACCCCTGTGGATACCAAGTATTTATTCTTTACATGTTTATAATTGGAAATTCCCAAGAAGTCTAGCAAGTTAAAAGTAATAATGCAGCCAGCAATTAAATAACAAGAACAATTTAAAATTCAGAAAAGAGGTTCTTTGTTCCTGTGATTTGAATTGTTTATGAGTCTTTACAGCATAAAAATCAATTAGTGGGGCAGAATACAAACATAAAATTAGTCATAAAAAGTCTGGCAGAATTTATTTGGATAAGGTTTTCCGAGTCCATCTAAAGGTACAGGGGGGGATGAAGGATTTCACCAGGGTAGAGTTGCATAGTTGCGGTGCTGCCACAGTTGCGGTGCTGCCACAGCTGGTACTTGCCAATTGAATCTGAGTTAATGAGTGGCTGGAAACAGCAGAGGCACTGCTGTCTTTATAGCAGGGAGGGCTATGCTTTCCATGCTAGGGGTCATTAGGAGAGGGATCAAGAATAACACTGCTAATATTGTAATACCCATATACAAATCTGTGATGCTGTCACATTTGGAATACTGTGTACACTTCTGGTTGCCCATCTGAAGAAGGAAATTGCAGATCTGGGAAAGGTACAAAAAGAGGGCAACTAACCTGGAAAGGCTACAATATTTGAGACTTCTTAGCTTGGAAAAAAGGCAATTAAAGGAAGACATGATGTGCAGCCCAATCCTGGGGTCTCCTCGGTTTCTTTGAGGGAAGGGGACGTTTGTCCCCTTTCCCTGGGTGTAGCGCGGGGAGGCCCCAATGGGCCTCCTCGGATTTCCACCAGCTATTTCGCTGGCAGAAGTCAGAGGAAGCTGTGTAATGGTGGATCCAGCCCAGGAAGGGGATGGGGATATGGCGGCTGCCATTCCTGCCCCCCCCCGGGGCGGCTCGGCCAACAGCCGGCCTCAGGCCTCCCTTGCCACCAGAACCGCCATCCACGCCCGCTGGAGCTGCAATTACCTTCTCCGGCGGCCACAGAGACTCCAGCGGTGGAGTGAGGACGGCCAACCTCTACGCCGGCCACCCTTGTTTGCGAGTCGTCGCAAATGTGCTTTGGATTGCTTGATGGAGTAACTTTCTAATTCCAAAGAGGGGCCAAGACTTTGCCCAAGACTGCCAGCCACGTTTGTGGGAAAATCCCTCCAGAGACATCAGGAAACCATTAGGAGGATTTCCCTATAATTCCAAGGATTTCCTGGACAGAATTAGTACTTTAGTTTCCAAAATTAGTATTATAAATCCCAGGCTTTCCTAGGCAGAAGGATGGCTGTTAAACCTATTGAAGTCTGCATTGTGGATATGCTTTTCTGCCTCTAGCTGCTTCCACCTACATGAAGCCCCAGAGTAAGTGGGAAGAAATAAACACTTTTGTCTTCAAGTCAATCAGGTCAGTTGTCAGGGTGAAAACACTGGAACTGGATTCCATAGTGAGGAAGAATTTAGAATTTAAAAGCCATTTAGGAAGTTCTGCTATATGATTTAAAAATGGCTTTGGGTTTGATTTGAGCCCACTGTGACCCCAATTTGCCCACGTGACATTGAAAACCAGCTTAATCTATAGCAAACATACATTTCTGAATATTTCCCTACTTTCATTGATTGTCCAAATATCGCTAATGACTTCCTGAGGCTTGGCCTTGCCCTCTTCTCCCTTCTAATACTGTGACATCTTTCTCAGATACTAACATTTTGCTTCTACTTTCACCCTCCAGTCAACACAGAAATTAACCTGCGATGTAATGGGGAGGGGGAGCGAGAACCACAAGTCGTCTTATACTTTTCCTGGCTCCTTTCTGGTGAGACAGGTCTGTCTTGTTTGCTCAACTTTCTCCAGACCCAGCTGTGCTGCCAACTGCAAATTCAGGAAGCTGTCTCATGGCTGAAGTCTGCTTTCATTTCTATGGTTGCTAATTCTGGCTCTCGATTTGCATTTCAAAGCCAAGGTAGAAACGAGCTAGAAACATCAAGCTGTGTGAATGTGAAAACTCCTTTTTTTTGTTACTATTTGTTTCTATAGAAGTAGTCTGGCAAGATTTTGCCTCTGTAGAGCACTTGCAAGACTGGATTGGCATTAGGACGTTTCAGGAAGACAGCCTTCCCAGCAATTCTAGTGCCAACGTATAAAATAAAACATACCTCTAAGAAGAAACTGTCTGCTTGAACAAGGTTGTGAGCTGCCGGTGCTATTTTTGGGCAGTGATTGCTGTTGCTCTATGCTGCTAGCATGTTTGTCTTGTGGGGATCAACACAGAGATCAGCAGCACTCTTGATGGTGGGTTGTGGGTAACAGTGTGCTGTGTACACGTTACTTACAAAAGGCTTGTAATTGCTGGGAAATACTCATGTCTGGATGTGCTCTTTTATTTTTTATGATTTATTTCCACCAAAAGGTGTCACTCTGGTCAAATCTCTCTCTCTCTCTCTCTCTCTCTCTCTCTCTCTCTCTCTCTCTCTCTCTCTCTCACGCACACGCACATGCACACGCACACGCACACAAGTTGTTTGGTGAGATGACAAGCATGGTTAGAGCTCCATAGAGCCCTATCCAGCTGTACGATTCTCTGCGGAGAGGAAAAGGCTATTAAATCTCTCTGTCTTTAATGGTGGAGGACCTGGTCTTGTGAGCAGTTCAACATGCATTCTACCTCAGGCAAGGCCAGTCCAAGACCTCTTGATACCAGAGGTGGCATGCCAAATGCTGCCCCCCTTACCTGATGATGTGCCAGCCTCTGTACCTCACACTCTCCAACGTTCTAGCTCAGCACCTTCTCCTCCCCATCACAATTCCTCTTCCTCTCTGTCCTCTCCATCCTTTTCCAATCCAGGGAGTGAATTGGAAAAGGAGGAGCAGTGGAGACAAGTAGGTGGACAGAGATGGGTGCCTGCCTCCCACCAACCTGCTGCCTGAGGCGACCGCTGCAGTTGGCCTCATGGATGGGACAACCCTGATCTCAAGCCAACACAGCTTGGGTCAGCCTTGAAAATAATCTCCAATCAGTGACATACCTGGGGGGGGGGTGCAGTGGGGCGGACCACCCCAGGGCATCAGGCCACACAGCTGGGGGAGGGCGACAAAAAGATGCAGCTCGTGAGAACATGAAGAAGTGATTCAGAGCGGGTGGAAGAGCCTGGGTAGTGTGGTGGCTGTGGTGTCACCTCTAATTTGGTATCACCTGGTGTACCCCGCACAACACACACACACACACACACACACACTTTGTGCTTTTAGAGATGTGTTTGTGTTGAGGATTTGTGTGCTAGTAAGTGCAATAAGGGTTAAAGTGTGTGTGAAAAATCCCTTTGTCTGGGTCCTTAATCTATCCCCCAGCATTTGAAAACCAAATTCATATTTGGCTCAATAGTTTGCCTAATGTTAAGTGTCAACATGCTGTTCTGGTACTTCTGGTACTTATTGTTGACTCTTCTGCAAATGATTACCATACCTAGGGCCATTTCCTTCTTTCTTTCTACCAAACGTACATTCATACAAAACAAAGCTTTCTACAGCTGGGTGAGTAGGGGTTAACAGTTGGTTTTATACCTCACTTGAGGAAACTGTGTCTCCCTGCTTTCCTCAATCACAAGTAGCGGCTACCTCTTTGCAGATTACTCTTCATTTTTCCTGTATGTATTTACAGGGAGATTCTGCTACCTTCATAAGCAGTGGAACTGGGTAGACATGGAGTAGACTGCCAGAAGTAATGAGCAAGACCAGAAAGAGTGCTAGGCCATGTTCACTTGAGAGACTGGATGGGTAGAGGAATTCTCTTGCAGCACTTAAGTTTGAACTTCTCGGTGCTGTGTTGGAAATTCAGTTGTTTCTGAATTTTTCCTAGACAGCCCAGAAGAGTTCTGTCTCAGTGGCATGAAGAACAAAGATGCAGGAGAGAGAGAGAGCAAAGAAGATGACAGTTTGATCACCAATGAGCAGACTTTGAAGGAGGCTGATTACGGGAGCCTAGATGCAGGACCTAAGCAGAACATCCGTGAGGCAGCTGGTGGGAATCTAAAGGCGGGACCTAAGCAGAACATCCGTAAAGCCGCTGGTGGGAACCTAAAGGCGGGACCTGAGCAGAACATCCGTAAGGCCGCTGGTGGGAACCTAAAGGCGGGACCTGAGCAGAACACCCGTAAGGCCGCTGGTGGGAACCTAAAGGCGGGACCTGCACAGAACATCAGGGAGACCACTGGTGGGAACCAAATGGCAGGCCCTCAACAGAACATCAGAGATTCCTGTTATCAAACTGTGGGCTCCAAGCAGGATACAAAGGAGAACACTTTTGAAAACTTATGCATAAACAATGTTGAGATCTCGCAGGTATGCAAATAATCACTCTTCTGAGTGTTTGGTTTTTTTCCCCCAGTGCTGATAACTTAAGCCTTAAGGAACGGGCTTCCAAGGATACAAACACAATAAGAAATCCTCTAGGGCAGGGTCCCCAAACCATGGCCTGCAGACCACATCAGGTCCACCAATGCATTTTGGCCAGCCCACTGAACCTAGTGGTATTAGAATTGTATATAGGCTACCCCTCCACTCCTTCCTATCCCCCAACCAGGGCCTCTGAGAGGGAGGTTAAGGGGGGTAATTGTACCTGGGCCCAGGGCCAAAAATAGGTCAAAAAAGGGGCCCTGGCGCAAAGTCACATGAAGGGAAGGGCGCTCAAAGAAACTTTGTACCCTCTGAGAAAATTCCTCTGAGTGGCCCTGCCCCCAACTACTGCCTGTCACCATGCCCCTTCTTTCTTTTGCTGATTTTTTTGCAAGCTATTGGGCCAGTTTGCTCTTGCTGAGAGGCCTGCTGAGAGCAAGAGATTGCAAGAAGCCCTGCAGTTGCAAATATTTTTCCCGTGTTGTGAAAATTCGTAGTTACATACAAAATTATACAGTACAGGTGTGCCCCCATATCCAATGATTCGCTATCCACGGTTTCAGTTATCCACGGATCGTGGTGACCCCCCCCCCAGGCTTTTACTTTTTTCCCAGTAAGCTTTGTTTCTTCCTTAAAGAAACAGGAGAAGCAGCCTCTGGCTGCTTATTACAGGCAAGTAGAACGAGACTAAGTACTAGAGAGGCTCTACAAGGTTAACAGAAACCTTGCAGAGCCTCTCTAGGACTTAGTCTTGTTCTACTTGCCTGCAATGGAGGCTGCTTCTCTGTTTGTTTTAAGGAAGAAACAAAGCTTGCTGAAAGAAAAATAAGAGCTGGGGGGGGGGGCAAACATGCCTGCCTGCAGGGGAGGCATGGTGGGGGGGGGGGCTCTCAGGAACCCATGGAGGGGGTGTTCGCTCTTATCCACGGTTTCAAGTATCCACGGACGGGCCTGGAACATATCCCCAGCAGAAATGGGGGCCCACCTGTATATTATTTTCTATAATTGACCCTCTCCAGCCCAACATAAGAGCAAGACTGGGTGATGTGGCCCTGGCAGCTGAAAGTTTGGGGACCCCTGCTCTAGGAAGTGTGCTTATTACAACTTTGGCAAACCAAAGTGACAGGAACAATCTTATACGTGGCTAAGAAAAAAATAAGTGCCTCTTAATTTGTAGCTATAATACAGTAATATGTTTCTGAGAGTGGAAACTGCTTCACATGTTTTACCTTGATATTGTCCTTAAACAACCCTAAGCACTATTCATATTGCAGCAGGGGGGTAAGGCTGAGAAGCCTCCTAGTGGATTCGGGGGGGGGGGGGAGAGGAAAAATTTGAATGGGGGAAGGGTTACCACAGTGCTTTTAAGAAACACATGTAACAGGTGCACATGGGAACAGTTCTCTCTAGCCTGAACTGAGGTTCTCCCTGATTCCAGGTGCGCAAAGTCCCTGATCAATCACTGTCCCTCTACAGCAATATTATGGAGGAGAGGAGCAGAGATTTGGAGGAATCCATTTTATTTGCTAATTTTGCTTCACTCTTGAGCAGATGGAGAAAAAGCTAGCGAGCTGGTGTAGCATAGCAGCTAAGAGACTGAACTGCCAATCAGGGCTGTCACGGTTTGAATCTTGCGTCTGCCACCAACTCACTAGGTGGCAGCCACTCCCTCTTAGTTTCAGCTCCCAGGTTGCAATATGGGGACAATACTTGCTTAATCTTATAGGGATGTTGTAAGGATATTGAGATAATACATGTGAAGTGCTTTGTTTGATCAGGAAGCACTGTGCAACCGTTAGAAGTACATTATTATTATAAGAATAGCCTGTCCTTTCACCAACAAGAACCCCCTTTTCGCTGGTTGCTGGAAATTGTGTTTTTCTCTCCTCCATGTGTCTCCCTTGAGTTGATATCTAAGTTTTAATGCCCCTCAGGGCAGGGACCTGGCCTCACTTTCTCTGTAAGGCACTGTATACCTGCATGGTGGTATAATAAATAAATCAATCAATAAAATAATAGCTAGCCCATTCTCTCACTGCCTGTGGGTCTTGGCTGGAACAGGATTGAAGTTTAGGTGATGTGCTAAAATAATTTGTACCATGTGTAAATCGACCTTGTATAATATTCAAATTAAGTTGTTCATATTCGGAAGAGAAGAGGCACAGATTTGAATATGGCAGCGTAAGGTGATTTGGCCTGAAAAACAGCTCATTGGTAGCAGGTGTTTCTTTTCTTTTCTGACTGTCTGGTAAGTGGAACTACAAAGCTTTGCGGAGAACATTTGTAGTTGTGAAAACCTGAATGGGGCTATTGTGAGAGAGACCACTTGGGAGATAGAGCAGTAACCACTGATGGAACCGGGTTGACAACTCTGACAGAAGCTATTCCTGAAAATTTATTTTCCTGGTATGATGTAATATAATGAAGCCAAGGAGTTAAAATCTCCAGGATTGCATTCTGTAGTCGCCTGGAGATCAATGCTGATTCCTGGAGACTGCGGGCCATTCCTGGAGTGTTGGCAATCCTGGTTGAAGATAAGGCAGGCTGACCAACTCAGCTCTTGTCTCCTTTTATCAGCCGAAGACCTTCAAGTGCTTGAACTGGTGTGCCAGATGTCATCTCTCCCTTATTTAGTCGAGTGCTAGCTGCCACCGCTTCTCCTCCCACATCCTGAATTCAAAAAGGAAGAGGCAAATGTAGCAGAAGAAGTGTGGAGGAGAGGAGAGTAGTGGGCTAGAGTGTCTTCATGGAAGCAGGCAGATAGACAGAGGTGTGCACAGCTGCCAGTCAAGGGGACTGCCTCAGTCAGCCTCGTGCATGGGCTGCACCTATCAGTGAGTGAGACCTCCTGGGGTGAGAAGTCTGAGCCCATCTCCTTTTTTCTAATTCATGATTTAACATTTTGATTTCAGATGGATAATATATCATCAGGCCATGTTGTAAAGAGCGTCACAAACTTCTTCAGTGATGGGCATACCAGAATAGGTAAGGTACCAGAATACTGTACCAGAATAGGTAACATCACTAAAAGTGCAAATTGGGCAAGAATTTCTGTGTTAAGCGAACCTTTTATTTTGAAAAGATACTGAGAAAGAGATGGAGGACCTATCCTCTCTCCTCCCACCTTCCATCCCTTTCCATTGCCCTGCCCTCTCAGCATTTGCCTTCTGCAAAATCAGGACACATGTAAACTTGCAGGTTTTTGCGGTTTGCCTTATTTGCATGATGTTAGGTTTCTGGGTGGTGGTTTTTTTTGTTTGTTTTTTTGTCAACAATTCATAGGAAAAAAATAGGGTCTAGGAACACAGGAACTGAAAGATGGGCTGTATGCAAAAAATTCTACTCCTGGCCACTGGAAAGCACTTGCTCAACAACTCAGGGCCAAACTAGATGTTAAAAGGGACACTAGGGTGTGGAGAAGGAGCATTTGAAAGGGAAAATCTGCTAGTGTGGGCAGGAGGGGTGTGCTTAATCCCCCCACCAACAGGTTAAGAACTTAAGAACATAAGAGGAGCCCTGCTGGATCAGGCCAAAGGCCCATCTAGTCCAGCTTCCTGTATCACACAGTGGCCCCACCAGATGCCTCAGGGAGCACAAGACAACAAGATACTTGTATCCTGTTGCCACTCCCTTGCACCTGGCACAAAGAAAACCTACTCTGAAGCCATCCCCAGATTCTGCCACCCTACGCCACTCACACACACACACACACAGAGAGAGAGAGAGAGAGAGAGAGAGAGAGAGAGAGAGAGAGAGAGAGAGAGAGCACACAGGGCCAACCCAAGACCTCCTGATGCCTGAGGCTACATGCCAAATACTGCTCCTCAGGATGTGTCAGCCTCTGCTCCTCCCACTCTCCAATGTTCTAGCTTAGCACTCTCCTCCAAATTTCCTCTTCCTTTCTATCATTCTCTTCCTTTTCCAATCCAGGGAGTAGTAGTAGTAGTAGGAGCAGTGGAGGCAAGTAGGTGGTCAGAGATGGGCACCTCCTACCAATCTTGCTGCCTGAGGCGACTGCTTCAGTTGGCCTCATGGATGGGCCAGCCCTGCACTAGCATATATCTTACCATCTTGAAGAAGAAGAAGAAGAACAACAACATCCTCCTCCTCCTCCTCCTCCTAGTGGCTCTGGCTCCCTTTGTGTTTTTTTTACTGTGTTTCCTGTACAGTGAATTACTTTTCTGACTGTTTGATTTATTCCAGTTGGGCAACAGGAAACAGGGATAGAAAGTGCAGACACACCTTGGTGCTTTTGTTCCCCTCTTGTAGCATCCCTCCTTTTTTGAACCCCTGCACTGGCCATCCATTGCTGCTCTTTGTTATGAATGATCTAGTTTCTAGCAGGTTTCTTTGACTCATCACCTTCCTCCTCTGCTTACTTCTAATTTAATATTTGTACTCTGTGTGTGTTCTGTCTCAGATTTTATCCTTGTGTGGGAATCAGATCTCCAGAATATGGAAGGACAAAATACTGAGGGCAAGAATGAGAAACCCAGGCGAAAGAGGGCAATTGAAGTGCACAGGGTGTGGCGAGAGAGGTTTCTGAATAAACTCCGGATGGCAGGGCTCCGAATGGAACTGGTAATCAAACTCTTTACTGCAAGCTTTTGCTTTGACTTTTTATTGCAGCCTAATTTTGGTCTTATAGATATCACCTTCTTCTGAGGAGAAAGGGGAAGGCAGGGACTGTGTTTCCAAAGCTACAATTTATCTGCACTCTCACTTCTCAACATGGTGAAGGTTTCTGATGACTCAGGTGAATATGAAGGCGGCACAACACTCAGGTGGGACTATACGTTAACTTGGCCTATAGTCCCCAAGCCTCCATTTGCCAAGGTAACACAAATAAATGTGGGTGTAAGGGGGCACCTGTAGAAGAGAATCAACTGCTTAACTCTTTCTATATCTGCCATTTTTCTGTGCAAATTCCTCTCCAAGCCAGTTTTCCCCTAGTCTGACTTCATTTTTTGCCCATCTCCAACCACATTTTCTGAATGCCTTGGAATAATTACTCTGGGAGTTACTAAAGTCCAACTGAAGAAAGATTGGGTTGAAAATTGTATTGCTGAGGCATTTAAGAGGCATTTAAAAAGACAGTTTAAGAAAGACAATTTAAAGTAGCGTGCAGAAATGAAAGAGCATGAACTGTTTACGTTTTAGTTGTTTATAAATTTTACTGTTTTTCTGAGAATGCCACTAATATTGGTGGTGAAACATCAAGAGCTGCAATATGTAATGTATCAACTGTTGGAATATTTATTAAACGACGGATTTTCCCGGCACAATGGAAATTTTAAACTCAGTTATTTGGTCTAGTCGTGAAAACTTAAGGACTTATTAAATAAACAACTGTCAACAGACCCTGTGTGACCCTGAGGACACATCTGTTCCCAATCACATGAGATTGCTGAGTGCCTTTGAAAAAGGTACCTTGCTTCTGAGAGGGAGTTTCAACATGGCTAATTAATCTCGATGCTTTCTGTGTCTCTCCTCCTTTCTTTCCAGTACACAACCCAGAATGCAAAGAAGCTGGTATACTATATCCTCCTGAGTGCCCCCTGGAGTGTGCTCTGTTATTATGCTGAAGATCTCAGGCTGAGGGTTCCCCTGCAGGTGAGGATATTCACTGAGCTTCAAGTTGTGCTTATATTGGGACCTGATCTATACACACAGCAGATGAGGAGGTAAAACTGTTTCTGGACTGTACCACTTCAGACTACAGGTGGTAGTGGGGAAAACTGCATAGGTAAACACTCTCATTAGAATGAGTCACTTATCATAGAAAACTAGCATGTTGCGGAAAGACGAGTCAAACATACTTCTCCTAGTTTTTATGCAGAAGTTTGTGTTTTTTTTAATAAGTTGGAACATTCCATTCTTGTGGTTCTCCCACTGTAGTCCAAAGTGGTACACTCTACTTCATCTCCTCTTTGTAGACCAGGGTTCATGTTCTGCTTCACCAGGTTGTACATGGCACTGGCAGGCAGTACAAATGAGTTTGCATCTCTTTCTAGTTCAGCTCTTCTAGGTACAGTTGGTAGACTGCCTGCTCCAGTATTAGATAATAAAACCAAATTGTGACCCACAAACATTTTACACAACACAGGGGATGAAGGGAATCTTGCCCTCTGTCTCTCTCTTTCTTTTCCATCCCTTTATTTTCCCCACCCTCCAGGTAAGGGAGAGGTGGCAATTCAAGCATGAAGGGTTACTCAATCCTTGGATCCAACACCCAGTGGACCCAGTAGTGCTAGCGTCTGCATGCCTCTCTCTGCTGCCAGGAACATTCCTCAGTGGCTGGAGGGAAGTGCGCATCTACTTCCCTTCTGGTTGTTGCATATTTTGGATTTTTTGTGTGCAGAAAAACATTGAGCTGTTCGATCCATCATTGTTTTTCCTGCAAGGATAGAGTGTCTCTGTGGTTGGTAATATCAGCTCCTCCCATCAATGTCCATCCTCTGTTGTACATGCTTGAAAATGGAGACAAGTTAACTGCACGTAAGCTGTTGATACACACAGGAAGAGAATTGGTGCTGTATCTACTAAATACTGCTGCTGAAATGTAATGGGGTGCATGAGAAATTTTTTAATTTCTCTTCCTCCATGAGTGGACATGTACTTCTTGACGTTTGCAGACTCACAGCAGTTTCATCCACTTCTACTTGGTTGTATGTACACTATTTGTCTTGGCTCCCTTGCTTGAATGCAGACTGACGTGACTGACTGCTGACAATGCATCCCTAGCATAGTTCTTCTCTTCTCCCTTATTTTGTTCCCAGGCTGTGCCCAATCAGGCTGTGACTAACTGGTCCCAAAGAGTTCTAATGAAACTGGGCATTCCTAATCTGCTCTATGATGAGGTTCCTGACCTGCCCTTGGATCACTACACGTGTCATTTTAAGGCAAACAAGTTACAATGGTAAGATTTCAGAATTACAATTATTCTCCCCCTTATCTTCTCATATCTCCTCTCTTCCCAAACTGGAACAGGTTTTGTCTAACACTTTCACAGATCCTTTGAACATATCTAAATATCCCATTTTTTATGCATCTAATTGAAGTGCTTATGCTAAAAGTTTATGCTAAAATACCTTTATTTGCCTTTTTCTACAAGACTCTTTGTTTTTATTTTCCACTGATGCCTACTTTTAACTGTGTTTATGCAATGTAGCATTTTATGGGGTTTTTAACTGGTGCTGGTATTTTGATATTTTGCTCTGTCTCGGATGATTTTTTTGTAAGCTGCCTTGAGGTCTTCAAGTCAAAAGGCAGGATAAAATTTCCCCAAACAAATAAACCTCCACTACAGTTTGTGGCAGCATTATGTATGCAAAAGAGCAAAGAGTTTTCACATATTTCATTGCAAAAGTATCTATTGCTTCATGCATTTTATTTCACTTCTGGCACCAGGTGTGGTGTTGTACTCATGAATCAAGAACTATGTTGTTAAAGTAATAGCTCTCATTTGATAGTTACTAAATTACCTCTTGTATCTGAGTTCTAGATTCAAATGTCAAATCCAGCAGCTAGAATGCAGCTCAATATGCTATTTCTCTTGAAGCTCCTATAACACTAAATATCACAGGGGAGGACCAGTTAATGAGTTCCTACTTTCCCCACCAAAATACTATTAAGTATTACTAATACTATTACCATTAAGAATCTTCCAAATTTACTGTGGGGAGTAATTCTGGTTCCTTCAAGACTGGGGTGTAAAGGTCAGAGCTCTCCCTGTTGCTGCCAGACAGCATCAGCCAATATCTGTAGTGGGTGGGTGGGACGAGCACCTGGCAATGGTGGAGAAGCAGGCCTTCTCCTCTCACAAGATTAGGGTTCCATGTCCAGTACGTTCTCAGTCATAGTTTTTTTCCCCTTAGGTTTCTTGGGAGTGATAACCATGAGACCTTCTTCAGCAGCACCCAGCGACACAGAATAGTAAGTTCCAATCCCAGTCTGAAGGGAATGCAAGCCCAGAAGCAGTATTCAGTAGGAGCCCAGAAGGACTTGGCCCATTGCTTTTGCACTGGTGACCATCTTTGCCTCCCAACCAATGTAGTTGCTGGCCACAGGACTTTCTTCATACTGTTGCACACTCTCCCCCACATCCACGCACAGCGGGAAAAACCAGGGGCATGGTGCTAGTCACATTCTGACTTTCTTTGAAGGAGAGAGCACTGGAGGCTTGTGGTGTCTGCAATAGTTGCTTAATTTGCAAATAAACATGTTGAGCATTGGATGGAGGCAGACAGCAGAGCACTCCCTACAAACAACAGCAGGCTACTTCAGTTCCCCAGAGAGTGGCCCTGAACCTCAAGGTGCTTTAGCACATGGCTTGCTCTCGCCTACCTTCTCCATTCTAGTGTGCCCTTGTCTGCCTCGTGTGCAGATCAAATCTGCCTGCCCTTGTACTAGCAAACGTTTCCTTTATCCTTCCATACACTGACCATACAAGGATGACAAATTCCCAGAGTAGTTACTACTCGGGTCGAGCTTGCGTGCCAGGCTCTTTCACACATCAGACATCAAGTTTGCAAGAATGTGATGCATACAGGCAGACCTTATATCAAGGCAGGCAACATGGGGCCCTATGCTATCCCCAACAACCCTACCCTGTGTAACCCTACATTACAGGCGGAGAGCTTCCACATAGAAAACCCAGGCAGATATACAGTAGGGGCTAAGGCTAGAGCGCTAAGGGGTGAAGTCAGCCCCTCCCCATTTTCTGTTTGCCTGCCTATTTGACCAGAATACATAGAAAATCAAGCACTGTGTCCAGACTGGTATGTCGGTAAACGTCCCAAGCCCCCTGGAGGTGGAGCTCCCCCCATGGGAGGAAGGGGTGGAGATGACACAATACGATATTTATTGCAATATTCTTAATTATTAGGACAAGCATTTTGCACTGTTTTTCATCCTGGTCCTCCTCCTATTCAGTTTATCAGGCATGTTTTCCTTTCATTTTTGCAGTCTGCTTGTGCACATGTCTACCTATTAAACAATCTCTGTCTAGACTTCATACTGCCACTCTTTCTTCCCCCTGCCCTTGTACAAGCCTTGGATATTTTGCAGCTCTTCTTTCCCTACCTTTTTTAGTTGTACATAGTCCATAGAAGGGCAAGTAGCTTTCTATGTGAATTTTGGCATTATTTAAAAAAGAAAAAAGTGAAGAATTTTAATTCTGCTCTCTGAATTAAAGAACAGACAGATGGCTAACCACAAAAAAAGGATATGATTATACAGTTACCCACTCCATCCAAAGCAAAAGGATTACAGTGGAAAAGTGGTGTTGCAAACTTACCTTAATAGTCAGGCTTTGGACTAATCCAGAGAGAATGATGAGTGCTACCTGTGGAAATCAAAGCACAGCTCTCTTTATGCTTTCCTTCAGCTATATGAGATCCTGGCCACCACATCTTATGGCAACCCAAAGGAAGGGGAGGTTGGAATCGAGAGGCTGCTGAGTGAGGACGTCTTCACAGCTGCATTCCCACTGCATGATGTAAGTTGGCAAACAGATTCGTCCCAACCCACTCTGAAGCAATTAGGAATGTCCAGGGGTCTGGTCTGATGCAGCAACCTTACTGAAGCTAAGCAGGCCTGTGTCTGGTCAGTGTCTGGATGGGAGACTGCCTGGAAACCTTGAGTTCCATTATGGAAGAAAGGTATGATATAAATGTATTTTGAGTAGTAATAGTAATATATTTGAATTGGCTCTGCAAATTACCTGTAATCTTGGATGCTGATCACCGTTACAGGACGACTGTACAGGGCTTATGTAGGCAGCAAATCCCTGTATTGATGGTCAGTTCCGAAGACTGACATACTATGCCTTCCTTTTAATGGGCTTCTTTCCTAGGACATTCTCCTTATTTCACTTATATTTATGTAAATTTGATAAACATGAGAACCCCAGATTACCATTCATGAATGGTTTTGACTGTGCAGTAGAGGCTTCTGACCAGACTTGTGCAAGCAGAATTCTCCTCCTTTCAGTCCTCTAATCTCTACTTGATAGTACAGTACAGAAGACCAACAACCAGCACCTACTTAAAGTTTAAACTCTGCTCATACAGTTCTGTGAAAGAATGGATAGATTTTGTCAAAGGATAGAAAAACTATTATTGCTTTTATGAATAAGGAGGTATATAATTAATGATCCCTATAGTGTGTGTGTGTGTGTGTGTGTGTGTGTGTGTGTGTGTGTGTGTGTAAATGTATAAACAGGGTCTTTGTATATGTGAATGTAAAATACATGTAAATGTTTAAAAAAATCTCTGCTTCATGAGAATAATATCCCACTCTCTGCCAAAAGGGTCCCTATAAGATTCCATTGGTGGAGATACCCTCCGCTAGGCTGAATCAAAGACAGATTCTTTTCCACTATTGGGCCCAATGGAGTAAGTGGAAGAAGTACCAGCCTCTGGATCACATTCGCAGGTACTTTGGGGAGAAGATTGCTCTCTACTTTGCCTGGCTTGGTGAGTATGAGACCCCTTGTGTTCAATGCCTGTGCACTCTCCAATAAACACGCGAGACAGTAGTATGGATGAAAAGGGCCACTTTATTAAAACACAGGAGGGAAAGCCAAAGACCAGCAGCAGTTGACTAGAATAGTGCAGTGGCAACCAGCTGAAGGGACATCAGACCAAAGCCTGACCCCAGGCAGGCGTTACAATCCTTGACTCGAAGCCATGACCCCCTTACAGGGGCAAGCAAGCTTATCACCATCAGCCCCATCAGGGGGCCAAAGCCTGCCCCAAGCCAGAGAGCATTTGAGACATGCCACGTGACCCAGGCCAGGAACAGTCCTGCTGCTAGCACCTCGCGCTGGTGAGCAACTAAGGGGTGGGAGATGGGATATGCCCTGCCTTTGCTGCCTCAGGGGTGTACACCGAGAGAGCCCGCCTTCACGCCTTCATGCCAGAGGCGTGGAAAGACTGGAGCGAGCGGAGCAGCGGCACCTCAGCCCCGGGCAGCGCTGCTCTGCTCGCTCCAGTCTTTCCATGGAGCGAGCGCGCCTGCCAGTTTTAACGTTCTGCGCATGTGCAAAACAAAGATAAACAGCGCGGCGCGGCAGTCGGCCTTCAGAAAGCCCCGGCCACCGGTTAAGGTGGACGCTCCGGGGCTTTCTCCGGCTCCGAGGCCGGGGGAGAAGGCCTTGGAGCGCCCGCAGAAGCCGGGGCGCCCCCCCTGGAGCGGCGGCGCCCCCCCTGGAGCGGCGCTGCCCCCCCCGGAGCGGTGCTGCCCCCCCCCGGAGCGGCACCCCCTCCAGGCAGCACTCGCTGCTGCTACACCTCTGCTTCATGCCCACACAAACCTGCAAAACAAATTGACCGTTAGTGGAAAAGAATGGGGGGAAAGTCTGAGGTAGGCAAAAACAAAACAAAACTGCCTGTCACGGCCAATCAGGTGGACAGAAAAATTCCTACTTGGCCCACTCAAAAAGGCGACCATACAAGCCCGGACTGCAGAAATGGGAGGGTTATGAACAGCTTGCCACCTCTGTGAGCACAGGAAGGCTCCAACAGCGGTGAGGACGGCCAGGTAAACCCTGCAGTCCCCGCCCCCTTACCTGAGGCCACTAATAACAGCAGAGGGGCTGAATGCCCCCCCCATGTTATGAAGAGGCCAGCCAAAGCTCGAACCCCACGCTATAGGCGTATGGTTTGGGATTCCCTTGCATTGATCTAGTGCCAGATTGAGTTCTGTGACCACAGTGGTTCTCTCTTGCTACTGAGTGGTGCAGCTATGTGATAAATGTTAACATATTCTACAAGTGGGCAAAAAAGCAAAGAAATAGTATATATTAGTACGACAGACTTTAACTTGGTTAACACTATGTTATTCCGCAAGGAACCCTGGGAATTCTAGTTCTATGTTAGGAGGATGGGTTTGGGATCTCAAATAGGACAATGTTTAGAAACCTTGCAAACCACAAGTTCCAGAATTCTTTGGTGGAAACATGTCAGAGTGGTTTGAAAGAAATGTAAATATATAATGCAGATTAGGACCTTGGAGAAATGGATTTACCTAAACCTTTTTCTCTGAATGCAGCTCAGCAAGACTTTAGGAATAGGAAAGAAATCCAGTGATGTACTGTGGAACTCGTGTGGTAAAACACTTGTGACTAATTATGATTGTGTTGTGTGAGCATTGTGTGTTGAAGATCTTCAGTTGTTAAGCTCTGGGTTAAAAGACAACTTTACTTGCGATGGTGGTATGATTGGGGAGGAGGGGGGGCCTGTTGCTGCCAGTGCCTCCCGCCTTTCCCCTGATGTGGTGCTATGTCACGGCCAAAATCTGTAGATTCTACTGCCATCACATGGACAAAGCCAGGCAGAGAGAAGACCATCCTTGGAAGCCTCCCCCTCTCAGTTATGTGGAGAATTCCCAAAAAACTAGATGAGAGTAGGGAGCCAAGGGTCCAGGAGGAATGGAGCTAAGTTGCTCTGACTTATGGTAGTTCAACCAATCACAGACAAGTAAGAGTTCAAATATAACCATAGTGTGTTGGGAATCTTGTCTGTTATGTTGTTGCTCCAGTCTACTCTGTTCCATCCCTGGGAGCATAGACCTTTTCATAAGACAGCTCCTTTCCACAAAATGGCTGAAACTTAGTTCTGGCTTTCCAGCCAGCAGGTAGATGATCGGTAACAACTGGGGGATGGGGGGGGGATGGTGGAATATGTCATTTGCCTTTCCCAATATGTCATTTGCCTTTCTTCTGCTAGGTTTCTACACTGGGTGGCTCCTACCAGCAGCTGTAGTTGGGACACTAGTCTTCATAATAGGCATATTTATGGTTTTTGATGACATCCCCACGTAAGTATCAACATTTCCCACCCTTTTCTTTCCCACTTTCTGTTCAGCAGTCCTACAATCAACCTGTATGTCTTCATTGTGCCTCGTTTCATATGGGTATTACACATGGTTCTTGAGCAGAGAAAGCCTTTCAAGATTTCCCACCAACCAAGATCAAATACTTGAGATATCAAATTCCTATTTAGATTAATAAAGTTTACTGGAAATTTGTTCCCTTCTCCCAGGATACGCCTCCGCTGCTGCTATGGGTCAACTCGGACTTGTGCCAGCGATATTGCTGGTGCAAGTCCACGTTGACTGGTGAAGGCGGATAACCCGCCGCGGATTGAGCACAGGAAGAAAGTTAGGATTCGGTGGGTGCTGCCACCGCCAAACTCACCCCCTTTCCAGGCCCAATCCACCCTCCTCCCCACCTCATCTCTTCCCTGTTCCACCCACCTTCACCCCCTCCCCGCCTCCCTCCAATACCCTGCACGGCCTTACCTCTACTGGCAGGTGTCCTTGGTCAGTTGTTGCATGGATTCGGCTGCTCGTCACTTCTGGCGGTATCACATTTACGGCAGCCGCAAAGTGCGTTATGCTGGCGGAACATGCGTTCCACCAGCATAATGTGTCCTTAGGATTGGGCCAAAAGGCTATCATCCTATGCAAATTTTCCTTAGAATAAATCATACTGAACACAGTGGGACCTACATCTGATTAAACACAGAGAGGCTAATATACTTGGTATATTTATCTGGGATATTTTTAAATCTCATCAAGTATTTATATACCGGTATTTGTTTTAACTATTGCAGTCCATTCCAAGAGTTTGGGATGAAATGAGTTAGATCTTTAAATGAAGTATGATGAGCTTCATCAAAGAGATAAGTAGCAGGAGAAGGGAACAGAACAGTCTTGTGAAGACATTTTTAAGTTGACTTTTTTGTTGTATAGTCTTAGTGGGGTGTGGCTTTGGGGGGAATCATGACAAGCTCTTGCACTTCAACGTTTACTACTACACCACTGTGCCTGTACAACTAGTTTTCAGCATTGGGGACCTAATGCCTTAAGGGAGAGGAGGGGCCATAGCTTAGTGGTACAGCATGTGTTTTGCATGTAGAAAGTCCTGGGTTCAAGCCCTGACTGGGAAAGACCCTGCACGAAACCTTGGTGAGTAGCTGCCAATCAGTGCAGATAACTCTGAGCTAGATAGGTCACGGAAAGGATATGATTCAGCATAAAGCAGGTCCCTGGTTTCCAAATGCAGTTGTGCAGTGTCTTGCAAGAATGCAAGGAGATGTTACCTTGAGCACAGAGAGAGCAAAAGACCACAAAAATGCAGAAGTTCAGAAAAGACTAAAAGCTTCTAACCTACAAAACTGATGGGTTAATCATTTTCTTTTCCCCACATTTATTTCTTCTCCCTATCTGGTACAGACAGGAGATCTGTAACAGTGGTGGTAAATACCAGATGTGCCCGCTTTGCAAAGTCTGTCCCTACTGGAACATCTCTAGCATTTGCCCCATGTTTCAGGTACAGTTCATAGCTCTGAAGAAGCACCTGTGACTAAGTTGTTATTTTTTTAAAAAAAGGGTAAGAAATTGATTAACTCTTTAAGCTTCAGTAGTGCTAGATTATACTTCCAATACGTGCACAGCATGAAATGCCACACAAAAATATTTCCCTGCGTGAGATGGCCACATGGCGAGATTCCTTTGTGACCTAGTAATTCTATTCTCCATCTCTTCACTGAGAGCACCATATGGAGGCATGTTTAAGTAGCTCCATGTGAGTTCAGACAATTGCTTCCATACTACCTGTGCGTGCATGTGTATGTGCATCCATTTGTGGTGGTGGTGTGGAGAAAATCAATATAAATGCTAACCATGTGCTACTAGAGGCCACATATAAAGTAATTTGATGTGCATATGTGTGTTTGTAATGTCTATTAGCCATTCTTCAACCAAACTCTTAGAGCAGTGTACAGTTTTTAAAAATACAATTAAAAATATAAACACAAATATAAGAAACAAAACATAGAAGCAGATAACATTCTACTGTAAAATCACATGCTTTAAATGGCCTGGAGAGAAGATAAAATGTTCACCAGTTACTGAAGAGGATGCAGGGATAATACCAGGCAAACCTTTTCTGGATAGGGAATTCCAATGGTGGGGTGCCAGAACTGGGAAGACCCCTTCACCATCCACCTCATCTCAGATGACAGGAGAACTTGGAGCAGGGTCACTGAGGATAATCTTACCCTCAGGTCTTTAAATGGAGATTTTCCCCAAACAATGCCAGCAGTTAGTATGTGTGATTTTTAGTGAAAAATCTTCATTTTAAGGATGAGGGCTTCTGCAGTTGTGTACTTTGGCCCTGATATGTCTTAGTATACGCTCAGCTGCAATTCCTGTCTGCTTTTTTCAGGCTGGACGTCTCTTTGACCATGGTGGGACTGTCTTCTTCAGCATCTTCATGTCTCTGTGGGCAGTCACATTCCTTGAGTACTGGAAGCGAATGAATGCCACTTTGAGTTACCGCTGGGACTGTTCGGACTTTGAAGATATTGAGGTATGGCCTCTGGAAACCACTAGTGCTGCAGCTAAAACCTAAAATTGACAGATAGTACATTTCTGGTTGTAGGCCAGCGGGTGGCGCAGTGGGTTAAACCGCTGAACCATGAGCTGTCGATCAAAAGGTCAGCAGTTCGAATCCGCGACGGGGTGAGCTCTCGTTGCTTGGCCAGCTCCTGCCAACCTAGCAGTTCCAAAGCATGTTAATGTGAGTAGATAAATACGTACCGCTTGCGGGAAGGTAAACAGCGCTCCGTGTCCCAGCCGCATGCTACGCGCTGCGGCAAGAAAAGTCATGCCGGCCACATCACCATGGAGGTGTCTTCAGACAATGCTGGCTTTGAAATGGGGATGAGCACCACACCCTAGAGTTGGACTGGACTTAATTGTCAGGGGTCACCTTTACCTTTACATTTCTGGTTATGTCTGTTATAGGAACGTCCACGACCCCAGTTCACTGCCATGGCTCCCATGACAACTAAAAATCCAATTACAGGAGAGGAGGAGCCATATTTTCCCAAGAAGAATCATTTCAATAGAATCGTCGCTGGATCGATGGCCATCATCATGATGGTGAGAGAGCTGCTGTTAAGGGGTGAGGTGGGGGGGGAGTGAGAGAACTGAGTGAGCTTGGGACATAATGGCTCCTTTTCGTTATGCACATTGCTCACAGTTTCCCTTGCTAATTAGTCTTCATTCAATCGAAAAGGAATAACATTGGCAGTAGAATTTATAGCTTTCCAACAACTTGAGGTGCAATCCTATCTAATTTATGCCACCGGCTGAGCTCTGCTCAGTCCTATCCAACTTACGCCACCAGTGTAACCAGCGGTGCAGCGAGAACGGGAGATCCCAGAATGGAAAGGGGATTCAAATTCCCTTTGAATTCCCCTTTTGGAGGGGATTTGAATCCCTTTTCCGTTCTGGGGCCTCCCGTTCTCACTGCGCCGCTGGTTACACCGGTGGCATAAGTTGGATAGGATTGAGCAGAGCTCAACCGGTGGCATAAGTTGGATAGGATTGTACTGTTAGTGGCTGAAATGAGGAAAACTATTCTCTGAAAGTTCACAGAAAATGCCTGCCCTGGAATTATTTGAAAACGTAGAGGTTCAGCCATTTTCCCTGCTCATCCTGATGAACTGGTACTGTCAAACGTAGCAACTGAAGAGCAGTGGGGAGTAGGCGCCATGATCTCCCAGCTCTGCTGATTTTCACATGAAGGCATAGGGGAGCACTGTGGGATACAGAGAAGGCAAGATATGCTACCTCTGTTCCCGCTTCCTTGGCTACCATCACTGCCTCTAGTTTTTTGTCCTAATCAGGAAAGGACCACCCTGCAAGCAAAGCTATGGCTTCTGTAGTAAACTCTCCAATGACTGTATGTTCTGAGGTTTTCGCGACCGGTACATATCTTTGAGTTAATAAAAGGAAGCATTTTCCAGGTTGTTCTGGTTGTTTTATTAAGTTAACAAGAGAACAAGGGGTTGTCCTAACGTTTTGCTCCTAAACCATATGGAGCATTATCAAAGGTGCAGCAACTTGCTGTCTGCTCTAGTTCTTCTAATCTTAGCACAAGTTAACAGTTGAAAGATTGTTTGCCTTTGCCAGGTTCCTTAAAGTCATACCACCATGTCTCCAATGACTGTTAACTTTCCTCCAACTAAGAATAAAATTGTGAAGCCCCTTGCTTTGGATTTTGGGGACCACTAGAACTGGAGATGAGATTTTATGTGGGGCTGACTTGTCTTCATGGGTCAAGAAATGTATCTCTTAGTTATCCTTTGTGAATGGGGTTTGCTTTGTTCTCCTTTAAGATGGATGGTGACACATTTGGTGTCAGGAAACTTTTTTTTTTTTCTCCACAAGAACAGATTAGCTTGCAACTCAGAGTATTGCTGGGTCATTGTGGATATGGGATCTTTGGCCAGGGCAGAGAGGTGTTGGATGATATTTTTCCTGAATGTTTTCAGATCTGTTATCTAAAGTGGGTCTGGAGAACAGAGTGTTTGCGTGTGTGACTTTGCAAATAATTCTCTGTTGAAACTCTTGCAAGGATTTAATTGCAACCATGCTTTCGGCAAGAGCAAGGGATCTGTCTGTGGAAAATGAATTACTAGTGCAGAGCATGTGCTTTGCATGCAGAAGAATCCAAGCACAATACCCAGGGTCTTGGGTGTTAAGTCTGGGATGTGGCATCCTGGGTGTCAAGTCTACCCATGTGGCATCCTTGGAGAGCAGCTGCCAATCAGAGCAGAGTGCTACATTAGAAGGACCAAAGGACAGGCATAGTATAAGGCTACTTCATAGACACAAATTTTGCTTTCCTCCAAAACATGGTGAACATGGTTTGTAGCTTCAGTTGACAAACTATTACAGGAAATCCTATCATGCAGTGACCATAGGTCACTTCATGGTGGGAAAATCTCAGTTGTCCAAATCCCTGCTTATTCAGGACGAGCACTGATGTTCTGATATGGTATGCTAGCTGGTGTTGTCACTATGTGTGTGAGGTGGGAAGTCGCCGGTTCCAGTGTTGTGTCAGCCACAAACTTACTAAGTGGCCTTAGGCAAACCATTCTCTTTGTCTCAGGTCTCCATCTGCCATATGGAGATAATGCCTGTCTGAAGGCCAAGCGAGACATTACACACAGACACATCTACAGTAATGTTACTTCAGCAGTGCTTTTTAAATAGCAACAGCTGCTTCTGGAGGGACAATCAGGAATGGAGAATTGGCAGGGATTGGGAGAGTTTAACTCTTTTCTTGCCTGCTGTTTCTCAGCTCCAAATTGCTCCTTGACTTGGGTCCCTACCATGGGATTCCAAATGCTTGTTTCCCCCAAACCCTCTCTCCCTGCTCCCTACCTCACAACACCAGCACAATACCACTTCTCCAATCCCAATTACTTCTCAGGAAGTGGCTTTTTCTGTAGTTATGAGGGGGGAAAAGGCTTTGGGTAATGTTTAACACCTCTGCATGTGCCATCTACTTTGGCCCTTACATTCCCTCATTAATTCTTGCAAGATTTCTGTATGTGTAATGTTTGGACTTTCAAAAGCACTATATGAGTGTTTAAATGTTTGTATTGCTGTGTGTTCCCCACTGCACTACCAGGTTTGTTTTTATTTAAATACAAGAGTGCTAAAGACCTATGGTGTCTTTGTTGTAATTGCAACGTTTACCAACATACACACAGAGTGTAAGTGGAAGCAAACAAACACTCCTGCAAAGGCAGCCGCACCCCATCAGATCCCCAGAGAGAGACCCTGCACCCCAAGGTACTTCACCCTCAGTTGGTTCACAGCTCACTGTCAGCTGCCTTTCTCGGGCACAGTCTGCCAAGCATTCATCTCGCATCCCACCCCAGCAGGTGAATTGCCCATTCAGGGGGACTATCTATAGCCATTAAAAAAAACACTTAACATTTTTGGTCAAATCAGACACTTAAACCCGTTCACAGTAACCAGACAACAAAATCATGAGAGTATTATTACAACTCGCTCTGCCTGACTCTTTCTGCAGATTGCTGTGGTGGTGATGTTTCTGATTTCTATCATCCTTTATCGGGTTATCATTGCCATCGTTGTCTCCCAGTCCGGGAACTTCCTTGTCGTGGCTTCGGTAAGACATCTGTGTGGCTCCACTCTGGCATTTTGTTTTGTTGGTTACATTTGCATTTCATATTTTCTCCTGTGGCGTCCTTTAGGCTACTCGTATTGCCAGCCTCACGGGCTCAGTGGTGAACCTCCTCTTCATCCTCATCCTCTCAAAAATTTACACGTCACTGGCACATTTTCTTACCAAATGGGGTAAGTGGGAATATACTATACTGTACTCTCTCTCTCTCTCTCTCTCTCTCTCTCTCTCTCTCTCTCTCTCTCTCTCTCTCTCTGTGTGTGTGTGTGTGTGTGTGTGTGTGTGTGTGTGTGTGTGTGTGTGTGTGTGTGTGAACTAATATTCTGCAAAAAGCTTCAAAAAATTTTAAGCTCTTGAAGCAAAAAATAATTAGGTTTCCCTTATTAAAAAGATTATTACACATATCCCAGAGTCCCAGTATCCTCTGGTAAGTAACATCAGAGTTCCTTCAGGGCTTTTCTGCTCATAATGTTAGTCTCCAAACTGCTCCTCTGCCCCGATTCTGATGCACTGTCAATACATACTAAAATCTTACTACGACTGCATCCTTTGAATTACCCCACCTGCAGCCCCCATCATATAATAAAGGATCAAATGCGTTGTTGTTCTTGAGATGGATATCCTTTTGTAGGCTGTCGCCTTAATGCTCATAGAACGCTCATCTTGGATAATAACTGGAGTCCCTTTAATAAGAGTATCCTATCACTTGCCCAAGGTTGCCTGCTTGCCTTTATATATTTCCTTCAAATGAAGGCAGGCAGCATGGGAGGATGTGCAAGAGATATATTTTCCAGGGATTTGAGCACCACAGCATAACTGAATTCCACGTGCCTGTACTAGTATACCTTATATACTGTAGTTTCCTGGTGCTGAAGTGGGCATACCCAGTGAACCATTTAAAAACAATAATCTATGCAATCCTATGCATGTCTATTCAGAGGTCAGCCCCACTGTGTCCTATAGGACGTACTCTCAAGAAAGTGTGTATAGAGTTGCAGTCAAAATATCTGAAAGTGAAAAGGAGATTGGTAAGCCTACAATATGTAGGACTACAGGTGGGCCCCTGTATCCATGAATTCGCTATCCATGGTTTCAGTTATCCACGAATCACGGGGACCCCCCCCCCCCCAGGCTGTTACTTTTTTCCTAGTAAGCTCCATTTCTTCCTTAAACAAACAGGAGAAGCAGCCTCTGGCTGCTTATTGCAGGCAAGTAGAACGAGACTAAGTCCTAGAGAGGCTCCGCAAGGTTAACGGAAACCTTGCAGAGCCTCTCTAGGACTTAGTCTCATTCTACTTGCCTGCAATGGAGGCTGCTTCTCTGTTTGTTTTAAGGAAGAAACAAAGCTTGCTGAAAGAAAAATAAGACCTGGTCATGCGTGCACGCACGCCCACAGGGGAGGCAGGGTGGGGGCCCCATAGGAAACCATGGAGGGGGTGTTCGCTCCTATCCACGGTTTCAAGTATCCATGGAGGGGCCTGGAACATATCCCCAGCAGATATGGGGGGGGGGAAGTAATGTACTTGCGTTTCAAAATCAGCACTTCTGTGGTGGGAAGAACCATTGGATGTGCTTTCTAGCAGTTGTCGTCCCACCTTTTTGCAAGTATACTCATTGGTGTTATGTCAGGAGAGAACCTGATAATGAAACTGCCACAAGGGGAAAAGATGTCCTACATGACATGCACCAAGAATCATAGTTGTTCTCCAGTTCATAAAAGCAAATGTAGAGGTAAGCAACTATGCCCTCCAAGGCAACAAAATTTCTACACTTTTAGGATGATGGCTGCCATAGCTTTCAGTGGCCACCACATTTAACCAACAATGCAAGTGGGTTACATGTTTTTCCATCTAAACTCCATAATGAATGTGGGTAATATGATTTGTGCAGCATTCATCACATTTTGTCACAACTTGTTCCCTGTCAACTTCTGCTCCTTTCAGCCAGGATGTTTAATTTGAAGGTGCTTGTGGGCCGGGATTTGCGTTAGAATTCTTTAGAAGGGAGACATAGGGCGCAATCGAAACCTACTTAGGCCACCGTTGTAACCAGCGACCCAGCGAAAACGGGAGGCCCCAGAACGGAAAGGGGATTCAAATCTCCTTTGAATTCCCCCTTTGGAGGGGATTTGAATCCCCTTTCTGTTCTGGGGCCTCCTGTTTTCACTGGGCCGCTGGTTACAACAGCGGCCTAAGTAGGTTTGGATTGTGCCCATAGAATCATAAACTACTAGAGTTGGAAGGTGCCTTGGAGGCCTTGTGGTCTAGCTCCCCTGTTCAGCACGGGCGACTACAGCATCCCTGACAGGTGGCCAGCCAGGCTCTGCTTGAAAACCTCCAATGAGGGAGAGCCCACAACTGCGCAAGGCAGGCTTCTCCAGTGCCAGGCGACTCTTACAGTTAGGAATTTCTTCCTCATGTCTAGGCTAAATCTGCTTCCCTGAACAAAGGAAACAAATGTGTGAGGAGTCCAAAACCTCAATTCAGAAAACACTTAAGAGTGCTGCTTGCCACAGTTCTCCTGCGGTGGTGGGGGGGAGGGGCTTGAAAGATGTCCACAATCCTGATGGCAATTTTGTTTCTCTGCCACAGAAATGCATCGCACTCAGACCATGTATGAAGATGCGTTCACCTTTAAAGTGTTTGTCTTTGAGTTTGTCAATTTCTATTCCTCTCCCATCTATATTGCCTTCTTCAAGGGCAGGTAAGTTAATTGGAGATGGGTCTCTTTCTTAGTCCCAAGTGCAAGTAGCTTTCCTTAATAGGACAGATGTGCTGGAAAGACCTATCTGCACCGCCAAAGTATGCCCCAACCACATTCTTGCATTTGTCTGGTATTCCCTCCTCCCCCCCCCCCCAGCCAAACGCTACTGCCTGAAGAAGCAGGGGCTCTTTTCCTTGTTCAGCAGATGTAGCTTCCTGGACACAGAGCCCTGCCCCTTCAGGCAGCAGTATTTGGCTGAGCTATGCTGTGTCCTGTCCATTGGCCTTGAGCAGTAGTATGAACCTATGCTGTTAGCCTGCCTATTTGCAGGCATAGCAGGGCTTCCCCATTATCTAGGACCAGGTCACCAAGGAGGCGATTGAGCTCAAGAAGGTAGATGAGGGGAGCTTTGGCAGTTGCTGTGCAGGTGTGGATTAAGCCTTCCACCACTGCTTCCATGCCTCTCCCCATTAGTGGATGGATAGATTCTGGGCGGCATGGCCACCTCAGATCCGCCGCTGCTGCCTTGCACTGAAAAAAAAAAAAAGCACCTTACCATGGTCTGTTGTCTGGTTTTTGCAAACTCAGAAGTGCGGGACTTCCTTCACATGGTCTCTGCAAATAAAATTGGAAGTCCCACACTTCTTGGTTTGTGAAAACTGTGTGACGGAGCATAATAAGGAAGCATATCAATGTGGCTTGTGTCCGTGGTGGGCTGGAGGGAGGCAGTGGCAGATTTGGGGCAAAGGATGCCCCAAATCTGCCCTCCTTTGCCCTCCTGCTGTTGATGCAAGCTGGATCAGGTTGCCTCATGGCTGGGCCAGCTGTGGGTACATTGGAAATCGGAGAATTCTGGTAATGTGGACAGCTGTTCCAGAACATTGCTCAGGCTTATCAAAGCTGTGAATTCAGCAGCAACCCTTCCTGCAGCATTGACAGAGTGATGGAAAATGTGACAACAAGGAACCTTGTGGCACCTTAAGGATGAACAAATTCCAGTCCCGAAAGGGCTGCAAAAGCTTTTGTGAACTAAAATCCATTTAATTCAAATAGCCATGTCTTGGCTGTTTGACTCTGCTGCCTGTGTGATCTGCCAACCGAGGATAACAACTTCATGCATCTGAGGAAGTGAAGTTGTAGTCTACAAAAGCTTGTGCTAAGTGAAAATACAAAGCACTGTTGCCATCTGTTGGCCAGAAGCAGTGTAACAGTGTAAATCCAGGGTGAGAAGATGCTGGTACATCTGGCTTCTGGGTCTGCTCTGTAGCACTGTGTCATCTGCCCTGAAAATATCAGAGGGATTATGTGTGTAGATATAATGTTGTGGTGCTGTAAACTGCACTGGGTTGGAAGAGGGGCAAACTTTCAACATCCACTTATTGTTCTGCAGGAAGGAATTTGTACAGAAAGTCTTTGATCTGATGCCAGGGCTACTTTCTGCCTCCCTTGTTTAGAAAGGAGAAGTTTGCAGTTTCTTGAGTATACGTTTATGTAGTTGCCCAAATTCAGCCCCAGTTATTTCTATGAAAAAGAGCGTTAAAAATAAAAGAAGCAGTTGAGATCATAATTTTATCAGATGTTTCTTTCTTTTGGGCCCCTCTTTTTATACTGTATTTTGTGCAGTTATGTAGATACACTAGTGGTGAGAAATAAAACACTAGTAATTATGCACTACTTGCCAGAGATTTAAAAAATGGAGTGGGGGGGGTATGATGGAGGATGGAAACGGTAAACAGTCATTCTTAAGAGACTGACCAGTTGCTGTCTTCAAGAAGATGTGAGGTGAGATTCTTTTAGCAGAGCATTAAGGAGGAGCAAAGACAGACCTTGATCCTTGTTGTAGAACCAAGCCAAAAGGGATCAGTAGAAGGGCTGCTTCTATGGCCCTGACATCTTTACTGCTAGCCAGAATAATTAAAGACAACAAACAGAACAAACAAGACTATAAAGAAGATTGCATCAAATATAAATCTGTTCCCTTGCTCTCCGTATGTGTACAGATTTGCAGCCAGTGGAAAACGAATAGTTGGAGGGAGGTTTCCTTTTTGTCTTCCCCTTACAGTGTGTACTGTTGTAGTTTGAGCCATCGGAAGCTTTTGCTTTGCAGGTTTCTGAATGTAGTCCTTTTTAGTGTTTATGACACAGCTTGGATTGGTCTGGCTGAGCCACCGGAGGCTGCAGTTAGACAATTCTGTCTCTTGTGAGTGGAGTTACAGTACATAGGTTTTGGTATTTTGTGGCGCCTTTCTCTGGATAGGGTAGAGTTTTTAAGCCTACAGTTAAGGAAGCCAGCGTTGACTGCCTTGTTTTAGTTTTTTCCTTCTTCACCTCCAGGTTTGTGGGCTATCCAGGCCACTACAAAACACTGCTGGGCATGCGCAATGAGGATGTGAGTAGTAGTACTGTATCTCATAAGACACAAGAAAAAGGGACGGGACCTTCAAAAACAGCTGAGTAGGGATGTTCTAGGGTGGCTGGTATCCCCAATTCCCCATAAGAAATTACCTTAAGGAAACGGGGTCAGGGTGACCTCTGCTACTCCAATGACAGAGAACAGATGAGGAGGAGGGTCTATTAGCTTAAAAGCCAAAATAATCCCTCCTCTGGTTCCATTCATTAAATGACGAGCATTCCTAGCCAGATTCCACCCTACCATCTCTAGCATGATAGAACTCTCTGAGATAGTTGTGGTCTATCTCAGGTGCACGATGGGGAGCTTGCTGATAGAACAGAACCAAGCCTGTATGGTCACAAACAGCTGATGAAGTGATGCACTTGTGTTTGGACTGTACCACCTCCAGCTGCAGCAGGGACTCACAGAATTGAATGTTCCTCCATACAAAAACAATATGCTGGGAAAAGCATTCTAGTTCTGTACTGTACTGTTGCATAGTAATATTTCGTTCTTCCATGGAGGAGCATCCCAGCATGCCAACTTCTATACTCCATCTCCAACAACAAGGTCTGTTGTTGTTGAATCCAAGGCTTGGGATTCATTCAACTGTAAATTGACATCTGCCACATACTGTAAATTCTCCTTCTAAAGCCTCTGTCTCTATTCAGTGTGGTCCTGGAGGCTGCCTCATTGAACTTGCCCAGGAGATGCTCATCATCATGGTGGGAAAGCAAATCATTAACAACATACAGGAGCTTCTCATTCCGTGAGTATTTCCTCACTTTTGCGTTGCTGGAGTAGCATAAACGAAACCCAGTAAGTGGAAGGTTTCTCTGGGCCATCGCCAGAATGGCTACTGTATATGATGGGGTCATATAATCAGATTATGAGGAGGCTGTCCCTGATTTAGTTAAAATTAGAGAGTCAGAAAATTTCCAAGAGGTCAGTAGAAGTGGGGACAGTGAGGGAATATTGATAATAACATGACTGCCTTCAAGGTGATGGGGCTGCAACTGGAACACTGAGAATAGTCTAACACCTACCCAACAATTCTCAACTAAGTTCAAATGGCCAACCACAATGCTTCCACACCAGAGGCCTTTAAATGCTGCCTTTACCCAGTTAGAGGGAATTAAAATGGACGTTCTATACAGCAATTTAATAGCATTATATTAATCTAGCAATGTTCTTCCCTATGACCAAGATCCACCTAGAATGTTTTCTTACAAGTCCGACTTAGCAACACTTGCTGACAATTTAATTTACAAGTTCACTGCTTGCAGGTTCAACCCATTTTATTGCTTTCTGTTGAACTTAAAATCCTGTCGATTGCTTCTTGAATAGCCTCTCTGAATTGCTCCAGTGTCAATTTCTTTTTCTATGGCAGTGAGGACTTAAATTACTGGTTTCCTCTCATTGTGTTATAGCATAATAGTGATATTTTGGGTTTGTGGTGAATTTTAAAAAAGAAAAACAAGTGATAGAATCCAGTACTTTGCCTTGAGCAACTTGAAAAAAGGGCAGGATAAAAATGAAATAAATACTCTAATAATGCTACAGAGACCCTATTTGGGGCTGTACTAGCTGTGACACTGTTGCCAGCTGTCATTAGAAGGGGACATTCCCTGAGGATACATACAAAGCTATCAGGAGAATTGTCTGGGTGGGAGAGGAAGCCAAGGCCAATATCTGTCTTCAAGGATGGTAGATGGTGGCCTCCTCCACCGTTGTGTTGTCCTCCGCACTACGCTAAGGCTCATGTGTGGCCTCAGGGAACTCTTTTGACAGCAGCAGTTATGAGAACCAAATAATCCCTATGGGCGGAGGCAGCCAAGTAGTCACTAGTCCCACGTGTAGCCTGCTGATTGTGTGGAGAACGATGTCCCTTTCATTTTCCCCAGGAAGTTGAAATCATGGTGGTATAAGAGGAATCATTTCTTGAAAAAGAAGCAGAGCAAGGAGGACCAGGAAAACTTCATACAGCCGCTCTGGGAGAATGATTATCAACTGTTGCCCTATAATGGGCTCTTTGAAGAATACCTGGAAATGGGTATGAGCGACCTGGGGGAGGGAAAGAGATGAGTGGTACACTGCAGCTGTCAAAAAAGGGGGGGATTAGAGAGTTTTAGTGTTGTGTTATGCAATGGAAATGTTATAACCCCCACATGGAAGCTATAAAAAAACCTTCTCCTACAGCTGCACTCCATACTGTGAGCATAAAAAAATAAAAGCATAAAATGTATGCAGATCTCCACACTGGTGCCAGGGTTGCCGAGAATATATGGTGTTTGCATGGAGGATGTAATGTTCAAATTGGACCTCAGTCCCATGAAATGAGGTACCATCTGTATTTTTGATTTGTCCATCTCTCTCTCTCTGAGAGAGAGAGAGAGAGAGAGGAGCACATGCTTCTCATCAAGAAGGTTCCTGGCTCAATCCATGGCAGCATTTCCAAGTAGGACTAGCCCAGACCCTTGTTTGAAATCTTGGAGAGCTGCAGCCAGTCTAGTGTCGACAATACTGCTCTTGATCGATCAGTGCTCCGACTCTGTATAAGGCAGCTTCATATATTCACCAAGGCAAGGATTCAGGCTGTACCTGCTCTAGTGGCTCCCTACATGCCCAGTGTGGGAGGGAAGATGCACACTGTATCTCTTAAAATGGCATGACCCAGTGTCAACCTTATTCCTGACAAGAGTGGGCTGACACCTTGCAACCATTTGCAATGTAACGCACACAAATCGTTTGTGCATCAGTAGATGTCCATTATAAAACAGACCTGTAAATCTATGCTATTGCAGACGAAGTCTGAATCATTGGAGAGGGTCAGTTACTGAGGGCTATGTGGGATGAAAGTCTTGCCATCTCTCCCACAAAATACATATACAGATTACAGGAGTAACCCAACTTGCAAACTGTTTAATCCAGTACAAGACAGTTAACGCCTCTGCAATTTTATCTATACAATCGTTAAGAGCTAAAACCGTGGTTAGTGGCAATTTCTTTGGTAAGTCTATGCAGCTGAGCTACAGTCAATCATGGATTTCTTCCCACAACTATATTGCAATCTCAGTGGATTATCCTTCCTATATTCTGATTTACTAGCACTGGGAACTGGCACAATCCCACCAGCTGCAAGATCTGAACATTCCTAGTGAATTGATTCCAATCAATTTAGAATGTGTAAGGGGTAGTCATTGGTCTCATCCATGTCAAAGGTGTGTGTGTGTGTGTGTACATGTGCGTGCACGTGCGCGCGCATACCTAAAATATATATTTTTACACACAGACACACACACTGGTAAACTCCAATTGACTGGTCTTCCCAAGAGTCTGCATCCAAATTGAATGAGAGTGCTCCTGGCTCAGGAATGGGCTGCTGTCCCTACACAAGCAACATCATGCCTGGCTTGGTGATAGTGTCACAAAGACAAGCTACAAAACTCACTTGGCGACAACCCAAGCGACTTGGCAGTTACGCAAGTAGTGACGGGAACGCTCAAGCCAGGGAGCACTGAGGGCGCCTAGCATCTCCCACTAGTCCAATGTATCTGAATTTGGTACCACCTAGAATCCCAAGGGTGCTTGAAGTTTTACTGTGTTTTGGAGTTTTACTGGAGTTTTAATTTGGAGTTTTACTGTGCAAGAACAAATAGCAAGTGGAGTGGAGTGCTTCTAGCCTTGCTTGCAGATTTGCTACATGGAACTCCCTGCTTTATCTGCATGTGACCTTTTTGCCCTCCTTCCCTCAGCAGTTAAAATCTCTTTCCTTTTCATTTCAGTCATCCAATTTGGCTTCATCACCATCTTCGTGGCGGCTTGCCCCCTAGCACCTCTCTTCGCCTTGCTCAACAACTGGGTGGAAATTCGCTTGGATGCCCATAAGTTTGTCTGTGAATACCGGCGCCCAGTTGTTGAGCGAGCCCAAGGCATTGGCATCTGGTTCCATATTCTTGAAGTCATCACACATCTGGCAGTCATCAGCAATGTGAGTGGTAAAAGGGAAGCCATTCAAACAGGGCCTCAACAAGTTGCTAGACTATTTGGAGGACCTTCCTAGGAATAATTGCTCCATCCTAGAGAGCTGATCCTTGCCTCCAAGGAGACAGGATTTAAGATTGGTCCAAAGGATTCAATTGTACAGTAGTTCTCTTGGTGGTGTTGGAATAGGCCAGGGGTGGCCAACCTTCCACCAGTAGGGCTTCTGTGTTCTTAAGAGTTGTGTAGAAGACAGAATCTTGGCAGCTGCAAGTACTGATGGTGGTGCTAAAGCAGCTGCACCTGCTGAAATGCCCTCACCGATACAACCATTTAAAGGGCCAACATTCATGTTGAAAGGTTGGCCACCACTGGAATAGGCAGAGATACATCCAAGAACATGCCATACTAATGTATGTATGTTCATGTTCATGTAACTGCTCACTCCAGCAATCTACTTACATGGAGAACAATTGCAGCTTTCCTCTTCCCCTGCCTGCTTGATTTTGCGCCTAACTGGTTTTATTAGTTAGGCGCCTAACTAGTTTTTAGATATGTAGTATGACTAAGAAAATGAGCCAAGATGGAGCTATGTAGAAAGGAGTTTGATTCTCTACGAGTCCTATTAAATCTGAGACAAACAGGCTGTAGTTGGTAAGGCTGGTGGGAGAGGAGCTAGCCTTGCTTCTCCCAAGAAACTGAAGCCATCAGAACCAGAAGGCAGGCTTAGAATTATTCAGTAGAATAATAATGAACTCCATCATGAAGGTCTCACTGGAGCCTTGCAGAAATACACTGAATATATGTACTGTGCCAAGAGTTGAAATAAGACAAGTCTTACAACTGGAACAGGAACTAGTAGATAGCATGAGAGAGAATTTTTACTCATTACAGGCCTTCCTGATTGCCTTCACATCCGACTTCCTCCCTCGACTATATTACCAGTACACTCGGAACAGCAATCTTAGTGGCTATATTGATTTCACCTTGGCCTATGCCCCTGCAGAATATGTCACGCATTACAACGCAACATGCAGGTATGATCTCTAGCTCTTCTATTTAGGCCTCCTGATTAATGAGAGATATTAGGCTGCTTCAGAGATCATAAGAGGTCAAGCCTTGGGAGGAAAAGAAAACTCCAATTCTATTTGAGGTACAAAGTAAATTATCTCAGAAAATCAACTGGTGTGGGAGTTCAGATTTGATTATTTTTAAGGGGAATCTCTCTTCTTGTGTCACATGGAATGGTACAGCTCACTTTTTCAAAGTACTGCATGTATCGCTCCTAATATAGGTATATTTGGTGTGGGAACTAGTCCTTGTGTGAAATGTGCATTAATGTACCTTTTAGGTTGAGCTTTGCCAAGACATCTACGGTAAGTAAAAAAACCAATGAGATATATAGCCCTGTGCCCTAAACATACTGAGAAGTCCTAATATGTTCAACAGGACTTGCTTCTTTAGAAACAGGATTGCAGCTTTGGCAAGATGACTTGTTCTGTCTTGCTCATAACCAAGTAGACCGACATTACTCATATGTAGAATGGCAGCTAGAGTGTAATTCCTGCACATCTGCTGAGGGCTGGAGAAAGACAAAGACAAGTTTTGAACCCTAGAAGCATGTGATCATGCATTATACCAGTTGAACTTGCAACTCTTATTTCCACAGGTACCGAGCATTTAGAGGAAAGAGTGGCAACTATTCACTAGCATACTGGAATCTTCTGGCCATCCGTCTTGGTTTCATAATTGTATTTGAGGTTGGTTTCCCTTTGTTTTCAGAATGCTGCCTTCCTAAAATATGTAGCCCTGGATATCCAGCCCTATTCAGTAATGCTGCTGTAAGGTGCACCAAATATTTGCGGTGGGGGAGATGCTGAACACTTTTGGTGTAAAGGGGGCCTTTAGAGTCCCTAAAATGCTTCCTGAAGGTCCTCAAATGCCTACATTTTGTTTGCAGCTCTTCACTAGTTTTTTTTTGTTTCCTGACAGTTGGGTTAAACTATTACTGTATAGTACTGACTTGCCTGCTCTGACTGATGTCATGGTAGACTACTGATCACCTCCAACTTCCCCCCTTTCTCCTAGCATGTGGTTTTCTTCATTGCACGTCTGATAGATATGATGGTTCCTGACATTCCAGAAACGGTGGGGATAAAGGTGAAGCGAGAACAGTATCTAGCCAAACAAGCTCTGGCTGAAAATAAGGTAAAACAGACTGTTTCACTGTCCTGTTTGCTGGATATCCTGCATCTTTTCTTCACAGTGGAAAATGTTGCATTAATGTAGCTGATTTAAAAGGCTACTAGTCAGCTAAAGTATTTAACTGGTTTATACAGTCCCGGTTACTATAGCATGTTGTTCCTCCTCGACCTGCATTTAGGACAAATTATTAAAGTTTTCACAGACTGGGTTAAAACGGGTTCACAGCCCTATAACAAAGTTTTGAGTTAAAAAACCCAAAATTTAAAAACATAAATCAATTTAAAAACAAATGTTTTAAAATGATTAAAACAGCACAACGTTTCATTCGTCTCTGTGAAGCTCGTCAGGTGAGCGAACCTAAGCTGTGGCTTACTTGGCTTCATCATCACGCAGCTTAGGTTCGCTCACCTGACGAGATTCACAGAGACGAATGAAACGTTGTGCTGTTTTAATCATTTTTAAATACTTGTTTTTAAAATTTGTTTTTTAACTATAAGCTTTTTTACATGGCTGTTGAACCAGTTTTAACCCAGTCTGTGACTCATTGCTGGCCATGAAATGTTTGTCTTATTAAAGTTTTACTTCTTGAAATAGCTGAACATAACTTTTTTTCTGGACAGGCTTTCATTGAGGTGATGGACGTGACAAAACCAACCCCTCTGGCAGAGAAGCAGACAGCATAGTGGGAGGCTGAAGAGCCAGAAACTATTTTACCCTGGCCAAGGAACCAAGCTTCTGGAGGCGCAGTTGTCAAGGCAAGAAAAGGCAGCTAGTGGAGATCATACAGTGAAAGTTAAGTATGACCCAGATGCCATATTTATAGACAGGTGCTTGAAGCCTTTGAGGCCTCAGAAACGTCAGCTGATGTTGGAGCTGCATCAAGAACTCGGATGAAAAATGTTGCAGCATCAATGGAAGAACAAGACATGCATTGACCATCAATTTCCCTCCTCCAGAAAAAAAAACTGAACAAAAAAGCATGGCCTCGACATTTATATAATATTGAATGGCCAGCAGTGAGCACAGGAGAATACCATGCCCTGCTAATACCAGGAGAAGGCTGCTTTTAAATTGTGAAACACAAGTTCGGTGCAATAAATTTTCCTCGGAAAACTAAATCTGCAATGCTACCCGGCCTGAAGAAATGAGAGCTGCTCCATTAATTCTGAAAGGTCCTACTGCTTTGCACTTGAGCTAAGAAATTAAGCTGCAGCAGGGCCGATTACTGGATAGTAGTTGTGCTTAGCAGGCGAGTGACCCGCTTAATGCAGCTGTCCAACCTGTTGTCCCTTTTTCAGGCATAGGAGTAAAAGCTTGCTTTTCTCTTCTTCCCCACCAGAAATAATACAGGAAGTAATCTTTTGTATATCCATTTGTGTTCGCTTCAGCTGGAAGCTACAAGTTTCAGCATTATGGCATATGCCAGTCTTAATAATCATGCTTGAACAGTATCCCTATTGACAATGGGCAGTCTGTCAAATATTCAATATGAATAGTTGAAGAGGTACAAGTTTGTGTACTACAGTTTAGAAGAACCTAGAAAGACTAGAGTCAACAGCTGTTCAGTATTTCATTTGAAAGGTATAGGAATCTTGAACTGAAGTGATTTTTTTTCCTATAGAAAATAAAGGCAACCACTCAAAGCTGTTTCAGGTTTTATTTTTTAGAATTTATAAAATTCCAGTGTCATCCATACTCATGAGCCTTTATACATGTTTTGCATATAATCTCCAAATTCCAAAGTTAAGGCTAAGGGATCATTGCCATGGAAACATAATATGGAAGACATTAAGAGGACATGGAGCACACACCTCCACAGAGCATCTGCTGCAGACTACATGGGACAGAGGGGTGGGGTGGGGATACTCCCACAACAGTTTGAACAAATGGCAGGGTTGGGGCCATGCTCAATGGCAGTTCAAGCCTAAAACACATGTGCAAGTGATGTGTGACATTCAGACACCAGGTACCACTGGCAAGACATTAAACACTACTACCCTGTTTCAGTCTCCTGCTCGGATGGCGAGAGGGCTCATCCTACCCCCCTCTTTAAAGCAGAATTACCATAGAGAAACTCCTCTCTCTCTCTCTTCACTTGGGCTCACTAAAGCAAGATGCTTTTACCTTCTTCATTAGGCTAGTGGTCTACAAAAAGAGCTTTGCAGACCTTTTCCTAGTCTGTATTATAGGGGAATAAATTAACCCGGGGGCTAGGATCTTAGCTAATGGCTCAGAAAAGCTCTTGGCAGGGGAGGGGAGGTGGTAGGCAGAGGCCAGAGTTGGCACAGGACCCAGCACTGCCACCAGCACCTTGGGCAGAAAAGGTTTACACTGTGTAAGGGCTGGAAGAGTAGCTTTAAATACAAGCAGCCTTGTATTGATGTATGGTGGTAGCTAGGATGTAGCAACTACTAATGCCAAGGCTAGGGGACAGAACACTTGCTGCTAGGCTACAGAAGGCTTTTGCTGAATGTAGGTATCATCTCTTTCCCCTTTGAGAGGCTTCATTTTAAGACTGAATGGCATTCAGCTTCCCTTCAGTATCAGTGAGGACCACTCCTTACCTGCCTCCCTCCAAAGCCCAACCTTTGTCACAAGATTACCAGCCAAATTATGCGGCAGCAATTAACACCATCTTTGTAAGAGGGCAACATTTGAATGCCATGTATCCTGGCTGAAGCCACACACACATCCTCTGCTTGTAGAGGAACAACAGTCATGATAACAGGAAGCAAGAGGGGCTGTCTGAAAAAGCAGGCCACTGTCATACTGGCTTGAGGTAGAAAGAAGGCAATAGTAAAAAGCAAAAGACACACCCTTAACCCTGGTACTTCAATGCCATCACTAGCAAGCCGGGGGGGAGGGGGCGCAATACGCCCTCATAACACCACAATATCACCCGCCATCTTCTGCGGCATGCTACTGTGGCACTTTTGGCAGAACCAAGTTCTGCTAGACCCAATAATACTGTCAGTTTTCTGGCTCCACTTAGCCATATTACTGCTGGAAAGGAAGAACAAAAAGTGATTGGGGAGGGAGAAATACTGATGATGAGTTGCCATTTGATATTCACACCAGGGAAGAATGTTGGTACATATTCTGCTGCACATGAGCACAGCAAGGCAAGGGCCACATAGCCTTGCTAGGGGCTCCAACACCAGGCTAGACCTCCTCCGCCACCCATCAATTCAGGCCCATTTTCTCTCACCTCTCTTCTCCAATAGCAGTGTTAGATGGGTGTGGGGTTGTTTTTGTGGTTTTTTTGGCAGTTGAAAGGGAACCTTGATTGCACTCTACAAAGGTAAGGCCTTGGAGAAACAGGGCAGGAGGGGGAAGAGCAAATATTTTGGCTTTTGCAGAAAGTCAAGGAAATGTGTTTCCTGAGGTTGTGAGACAGGAAGTAGATTCCTAGCCACAGTAAGGAAATCTCCTAATGGAGGCTAGAGTGCTTTGTACCTGGGAGGTTTGGTTACTACACCATGGCCAACATGAATGTGAGAGGTTGAAACTTCAAAAGAAAGGGGGGGGAAGTGTATTTTAGGCTAGAATCAACATGGAAAGTTTCTTCCAGGGAAAGGAAGAAGGAAAGTCAAACTGAAGCATAGTGAGGCCTAAGCACAGGGACAACAGAGAACCTCAAAAAGGGGGTAGCACTCTAGCTTCATTAAGAGACCCCCCATGGACAATCTGTGCTAGATCCAGCCACTAGGTCAGAATTGAGAACAGAAACCTTGTGGCAGGTGGCTGGACAAGATTGCCGATTCCATGTCATTACCGCTTGGGACCCCAAGGTAGAGTCTTGGGGGCCACCTGAGCTCCAAAACTAGGGAAATCTTCAGAACTGCTCATGTCAGGGGCCTGTGAGCAAGACAAAAGAAAGAGTCATAAATTGGTGCAAGTACTACTGCTGCATTACACACTATCATCAGTGATTATGTAGGAATGAAACATCTCCAGAAATCAAACCATTAACGCCCACCCCCCAGAACACCCCAACAATTATAAACTGGCAAAGAAGTGGTGGTTCATTGTGCCACTACTACAGAAACAGTACAGATTTTCCAAGGATAAGAACTACTTGCTAATAGTAAAGAAGCCCTACCATACTGGAGCTTTTTAAAAGCACTCCTCTCAAGATGTGCAAAGGAGTTTTAGCTGCAGAAAATATGTCACTTATGTGGAAGGTGTGATGCCTTTAATGGCAGAAAGAGGATTAGGAGCTACGGGGTTCCACAGTAGTACCAAATAAGTCAAGTCGATGAGGTTTGCAATATTCTGTATCTTGTGGTAAACACAACCTCCATAACTGTCAACAATTCCTGATATTTCTAGCTGGAGGAAGAAGTGCTCAAGAAGATCATAAAAGCAGTTGGACAAACTCTGGCCTGTTCTGTCATGGAGTACTACACCATCTTAAAGGCAAAGGAATGGAGGCACAATCCCAAAAATGTGACACCTGAAGAGAGCTTTTCTGGAAGACACACTTATATTATAGTCCTCAAAAGGTCACATAGATTCCTACAATCCATCCTGCACCCATGTATTGTTCATGTATTGCCTGTATTGTTCTCCCACTAGTTTGCATTGGAGATGGCTACAGCCACCTAACAGCTACAGCCTGCACAACGGAAGTGTTGGCAGGCGGTTCTCTCGCACCACATCAACCTGCTTTTTTCCTTGTATTCCTGCTTAGTGCTGAAGCAGGGGAAGCTCTCAGGATGGATCCTAAGTTCATAAGTAAAGGATTCGTCTCCCACAGAACTGCACAAGCCATGGAAGCCTACCTTCTCGGTGTTGCCTGCTGTCCAAGGGGCATCTCTCACCACAAATCCCTTGGATGCAGCCTTCGCTTCTTCATGGGCAGGTGGTTTCATGTAGACTTGCATTGCCTCATTGTCTACTACATCAGCCAGCTGAAACACCACACAAGAGTAGTCCAGTTAGATAGGCTTACTTTCACCACAAGTTAACCTTTGGCTGTTGGTATTCTCAAACACCACGAGTGCCATTTCCTTGAGGATACCCACATACAGCGCACACAAGAGATTGACTTTCAAAATGCGATACTGCTGGAAAAGCCATTCCTTCAGCTAGTTTAGTACTACACTCACATATTCCTCCTCCAGGTTCAAGATGTGATCAATGGCTTCCTCTACATTGTCAGGAAGTCCAGTTACTGTCACACAGTTCGGATCAGCAGCTCCACTTTGGGGGAAACGGATATCCACCTGGAATAGCAGAAGAGATTTGAGTTGAGTAATCTGTCTAACCTATGAAGAGAAGGTTCTGCTTGTTTATTTTCCACAAACCCAATGAGACAGCAGAGCAAATGAGATGAATAAGGACCAGAACACAGAGAAGACTGGCTGAATTTGTTCAGGTTCCCAAAAAAAGAAAGGATGTTTCATCCTTGCAGGTGCCCCAATAAACAATGCTCCCTATTTACAATTCTGTCTATTTACAGTGCAGTCAGAGGCGTTTCTACGGTAGGGGCCCTAAGTTGCACCCCATGCTAGTACCGTGTTTACAAACCGGAGCGAGGAGGCCCCGCCCCCTCGCTGTCAGAGCCATTCCGCACAGCGAAGGCGAATGGGCAGGGAACATTCTGCCTGTCCTGCTCTGAATGGTATTCAGATCCCACTCGCAGTTGCTCCTGAAAGCAAGGGAGAAAGGAATGGAAGGGAAGTTTGCTTCCCTTCCTCTTTCACGTCATAGGTGTGTCACTTATGGTATCACTGTTCTTTCTGCAACCCGCTGAGGAGTTTCTTGCACGTCATCATTTGATGCCAAAAAACAAACCTACTGGCTGCCAATAACTATATGTACATCTAGCCTCCTTATTTACCAGACAACCCATGTGCTTTATGTACCTTGAATTCATCCATGATTTTGCGGATGGCTTTCCCACGTGCTCCAATAATGCGGGCGTGGACACGATGGTCTAGAGTGATGTCTTCAGAGACCATTTGCTCCAGCTCACCAACAATCTTCAAGATGGCATCTCGAGCAGACTCGGTGTTCTTCTCATAACCAGTGATGGTGATCTGGGCCTGAAGGGGAAAGCTATGACAGTCAGGACTGTGTCCCGCAAACAGTGCTGGCCTCAGTGATAAGTCATGGTCAGCTGCCTGACAACATTGCTGGAAAGACAACACTGGAAACAGAGCAGATGGCACTACTTCTGCTGTGCCAAGAGAGAAGCCCCCTTCAGTCTAAGGGATTAAGTCCACACATAGCTCCTTACCTGAGATTCATCGTCCTTGTCTGGAAACTGTATGGTAACATCATGCTCTGTGCGAATTTGCGTGATCACTGCCCCTTTCCTGCCAATGATTTTAGGGTGGTATTTAGGGTCCACGGTGACTGTCAGCTTAAAGTTTCGCAAGGCCTAGAGCAATCAAAGGAAACAACTTTAAAGATCTGTATAGCTGCTGCCTCTGATCAGGCTATTTTTATCTACTTTGACAAATACCAGATTTTGGATCCAACAGGGGAGTTCTAGAAGGATAGTCAATATAGGTCACTTCCTGCATGTGTAGAGGTAGAGGTAGAGGTAGAGGTAGAGAGAGAGAGAGAGACCTTTTTCTAAGGAGGCAGAACAAAATTTAACCTTTCAACAACTAGGCAACCACTACCTAGTTTGGCTCCGAAGACGGTAATGGCTTACTACTACTACTTATTTTCCAATGAGCTCTTCCATTACTACTTTTGTCCCTGCATGGCTGTGTAATTTGAGATACTAACACATAGGAAAGTTGCAACACCTGCTAGAACATTATTCACTACTGCTATCTTAAGAATGAAACAATCAAGTCCTTACCAGCAGATTAATACCATGCCCTCATTTCTTCCCCCTCTCTCATCAATATCTTACTTTTAAAAAAGTGTCTTAGAACAGAGGTTCCCAACCTGTGGTACATGAACCACAAGTGGTATGCGGGTTGCCTGCAGCCAAGATGGCGGTCGGCACGCCAAAGCCCGAAAAGCAGCAGCTCGAGCTCTTCGGAGCCAGCTGAGCTCAAGTGTGCAAGCTTCTAGTGCAGGGAATGGTCCTCCCTTGCATCTTACCTTGCACCTCTGCGCTCCAGCATGACTGTGAACCCAGAAGTAAGTGCCGATGACATCATCAGCACTTACTTCCGGTGGTGTGCGGCAGGCCAGAGGCCCACAAAAGTGGTACGCGGCAGCAAATGGTTGGGAACCTCCGTCTTAGAACATCTGAGAGATGGAACTTCAACTCAAAAAATCAGTTGGACTTCGAGAAGCATTTGGGGCTGGGGGTGTAATTTATGCATGCACATCCTGTGTGCAGGCCCAATACATGCACAAGCATTCTCATACATAATTAAAGCTAGATATTTAATCCAGTTCTCCTACAAAATAAAAAAGGTTTACAGGCAAAGGCATGCTCAAAGGGAAAAAGATAACTGATCAGACAGAAATAACTCAATTCTGAGGCATCCCGGAAGCTGCTGTAGTATGCTTTATGATAATTTAATGAAAATATTAGCGTATTTAACTAAAATTTACTTTCCTAACTATTTCTATTAACCTAACCTAAGTAATTAGGTTAAATACTGCAGCCTCAAGACAACAACCAGGGAGGCATGGCCTACCCAAACTCACTCCAAAAGACTTGGCCTGAGGGAGGAAATTATCTTGTTGACAAGAACGAACGAATGAACAGGCACACGCACACACACTATCCTAAATACTAGCTAGACCCAGAAAAGGTATTTTTAGCAATCCTAAAACTTATTTTACAATATGGATGAGACCAGAAGGGGGGATGATTTTGAATTTCCTGAAATGGTAAGATAGAACATGGGATAAACCCTTTAGATTTAAAATCATTGCTACAGGAGGTTAGGAAAGCAACTTCTAGTTCTCTTGTCCTATGGCTGCAAGATGGTCAAACATGTAAAGCCACATATTTAGTTTGACAGTATTTCTGAACCACAGACCCCTTCCACAACAAGCTATTCCTTGCAATTGGTAGCCCAGATCCATAGATCTTGAACCAGAAATGAATCTTTGGTTCAAAGGCATTTCAGCTTATAGGGTGCAATTTCATGTTCAGTCAATAGGGGCAGTGCTGAGCCAACAAGAAGGCTGACGTGGCAGGAATACCTTACCTGTCCAGACTACACGAAACTGTCAACATCAGGTCCTCCACATCTGTTGCAACTCACCTGCTTAAGGCTACTGCTAAGATGCCAGAGCCTCCTCTGACTGCAGCATCCTTAATTAAAAGTATATTTTGTTCTTGAACGTTGATCTTTAAGGTAGAGCAACTGGAAGAGACTGGCAAAAAGTCACATGCATTCCAGCACAACATACCCGATCTTCTTGCTCAGCTTGCAGCTCCTTCACTCTCTCCAGTAGTCTGGCCTTGGCACGGTCAAGGTTTGCAGCAAGCCCACTTATAGAGATGATGTCAGACTGAAGGTCTAGGGCAGGAACTTGGATGTTTACCTAAAGAACCAGGCAAGCTATAATTACCTTAAGACCAGGTACCTGATGTACAAGAGAAGCTTTACAGCTACCCACAACCTGCAACATCATAATTACTTCAAATAAATGGATCTTGTAAGTGCTTAACATAGCAAAAAAGAGCTTGAAACATCATGGCTGGTTTCAGATTGCCTGCTCTGGTTCTCAGCAATACAGACTGCAGCAGAACACTAGCTATGGAGGTGAATTTACTGTGCATTTCAGATGGACTGCAAGCACATGGCAAGAAAATTGTGCTTGAATGTGACCATTTTAAAAAGGTTCTCAACAAGAGGACAGGCAGACAAGAGTAATGTTCTTACTCTGGATCCCAAATGTATGTGCATGGGAGGGATTTGATTTTTCCCCTACAAGCAGAAAAGACAGTACCGAAGGCCAACTAATCATCTCTCCAAAACCCAGGAAAGAAAGGCAATGGAAAAACAGCTCACCTCAAATTCATCCATCATTTTCCGGATTCCAACACCCTTTTGACCAATGATGAAACGATGAAGGTCAAAAGGAACTTCTACTTCAATGGTAACTGGAACCAGAGCCTGAAGAACACCAAGCACAGAACTCATAACCAAAGAATCAAGCCCTGGTTTCAGACAATCCAAAATGCACCAAGTAAATTCTCACCCCAGCAACAAGGGAAGTTCCCAAACCCAAAGTCCCAGGGCAAGTTAGTATCCTAGATGTTAAGTGAAGATGCTGCACAATTTATCCTACAGCTCATTTGATCAAGAGGCCACTGTTTTCACAACACCTTCCTGTTCAGCCGGGCATCATACCTCTGCCAATGGCCATTATTTAATACTTTCACTGAGGCTAGGTCCCTAGAGCTATTCAAAAGCTCCTTATGATCAAATATGGCTGGATCATTCCACAGCAGCCTGAAAGCAAAGCCAGCAGACTTTCAGGACATGGCAGACCCCCTGGGACCTTACAGATACCCAGCATCAATCTCACTTACCTGCAGGGCCTCTTTTGCTGCCTCACATTTCTCTCGACGACCAGAGATTATGATGGTGTCACATTTCTTTGGGGAGCCAGGATCTGCTTCTTTGTACTCTTTCCCTTCACCGCTCTCCTTGTCATTCTCTTGTGTTGTTATCTCTGCAGTGGGGGCTGCTGCGATGGTGGAAAAATGAGAACAATGACTGATGCTGGCTAGCCTGAAGTTCCCAGCTACCATCTCAACTTGCTATTTTCAATGTATCTGAGAAGTACGGATTGCTTGTGCTGCAAAATTCCAGCCTTGAGCAGAATCACAGTAGAAGGGCTATATGTCATTATTAGAAATGCAGCAGACCACTCTATTCCAAGCCTGTCTGATTCCTCATATGGAAGTCTGGCCCACTGAAGCATACCTCACCTATAGGCCAGAGATTCTAATAGTGTCAATCTGAGCTGTGTCTAAAAGCAATGAAAAAGGATGCGTTAAACAGCTTTCACCATATTGAGGAATAGCACAACACAAGAAGGCAATGTGGTGTTGCTGAATCTTCATTTCCACCAGGTGCTTTGCCATTAACCAACTCTGAGCACATGGTGCCTGTAAGTCTCATGTTACCCTCTCAGTTGGCTTCGGAGTTAGCGATATGCTGGATCTTTGTGCTAAGAATTAGGCAGGTCACCTTCACGTGTATACAGCACACGTTTCTCTGTCCTGTTGAGCAGCAGCTCCATGTTTACTTGGGTTCCTCCGCTACTGCACTTTCCCCTTACCTTCCTTCTGTACTCCATTTTCCCTATTATTCTTATTTTGGTATACCCAGCACTTTTCTTCTCTTTTACATGATCTACCTTCTTATGCTAGTACCCCACTGCTTCCCCTTCCTCTGCTGGGTGGAAGGACTATTGGGTCATCATTACTATTATTTGATCTTTAAGATGTTTTATTAAAAAATTATAATGAGAAAGTTCACAGCACGTCAAATACTGTGTCTAGTTGGTCCCCTTGGTAGCATACAAGAGTTCAATTTTTACAGTGATCAAAACCTGAGAAGGCCTTGCTGTTGGGGGGAAAAAAAACCCTCAAAAATAGCCACAACAGACAATACCCTTCCCATGCAGAGTTAAGGATTTTCCAGAAAACATGGGAGAATTTTAGATTGTTCCTCTCATAGGCACCTGCTCTTACTGGCAGGCTTGCAAGCTATCATACCCATGTTTTCCTCCCGATCTGGGAATTTGATCTGAACACCATGGTCACGGGTGATTTGTTGGATCCTGGAACCTTTGGGGCCCATAATAGAGCGGTGGTACTTCTGAAGAATGGTGCATTCTATGGTTACTTGAGCTTCCTACAAGTACAAGAGGAGAGAAATTTACAAAATATATTTTTCCTGCAAATACAATAGTAGAGACATTCTGCAACATGGGAGGGTCTGAACAAAGCTTAGGCATCTATGCAGTGAGCCAGGTGAATCTGTCTGGTCAGTCATTTATTCTGCCAGGAGAACAAGTGCCTTGGTGCTAAACGCCTGCATTAATTCAAGTCCAATCTGATCTAGTAAATCTCCCCCCCCATTGTTTAAACAAACACAGAATCAAGCTTCTTAGAAATGCTCAACTATCAGTTTCAACAAGGTCAGATAACAGCAAGCTTAAAGAGGGATATGTGCATTTCTAAACTACAGATTCCAAAGTCTGGAATATTTCAGTATTTAGGGAGACTAATTATATTCTGCCTCATTTCAAAAGAGACTCAAGGCACTAACATATTTTAATACAATAGGGCAGTGGTTCTCAAAGTGCTGAGTTGTGATCCAGAAGCGCCACCGTCAGCCCGCCCCCGCAAATACTTGCAACTTGTCCAACTCAAGGGGAGAACTTTGAGAAAAGCTGCAATAAAGCATTAAAGAAAAGCAAAAATCACACACACACACACACACACACACACACACACACACACACACACACACACACACACACAAAAGAATAAAACCAGAAACTAAACAAACTAGGAATACCTGAGCAACTAGGTACATTTTCAGAAATCAATGACATGGAAAGAGGAAAGGAGAACAAGCAACTCCCAGGACAGCGAGTTCCACAAAAAGAGGGCCACCACCCAGACAGCTCTCCTATGAGTCCTCTCTGATGTTACTTTAGACAAATGTGAGATGAACAACACTCCCTCCCCCCCAGGTATGGGTAATTCATACCGAGGAAGGAGGCCCTTCAGACATCCCAGTCCAACACAATTTAGAGCTTTAAAAGGTATGCTGAAGACTTCATTAAGTAAAACATGAAATTATGCTGTAAAACTAGAGAGAAAAGCTGGAGCGGTCACCATCCCCGCCTGTCTCCTAAATACAGAGATGTACGGATTCATCCTGCTCACACCAGCAACAAACTAAGGCAGTAATCTGTGTGAGAAGACCAAAATTCTTCTACATCTACATCTAATTCTTCTACATCTAGAAAATTCTTCTACATCTAGAAAAGACAAGCCAGAGCTATCTGGAGTAAACCCCTGCAGTCAGGATCTTGCACTTTTTGTAGTCAGGAAACTCCTAGTCTGTTTGCATTTAAAACTTGCTACTTCAAACTTAGGAACACACCAAGGGGTTTGTTTCTCAGATTGCACACTCAAAAAAGAAAAGCAAACCCTCCATTTAACGGGGTTCAATTTAACAGACTTTGGAAACAATGGACATTTTCTTCATCATTAAAAACTAGTAATATATGTTTTGCACACGTGTGTTTCCATTGACTTAAAGGCATTCAAATTTAATGGACTTTCAGCATTAATGGACACCCCTTCCCCCCATTAGTCTGTTAAATCAAGGATTCACTATTAACCCTTTATTAACCTTACTATTCACAAGGGTTCACTACGAATAACCATAAATCAAGGGTTCACTATTAACTCTAAGTCAGTATGCACACTATAAATATGTGCATCAGCATACTAGACAAGATGGAGATGAGAGACCATCCGAGTGTGAGACGGTGTTCGTGGGAGACCCGGGTAAAGGGGTGGCCAGCGCCGCCTCAGCCCCTTTTGGCTCCGGATAGACCGGGTCGACCTCCAGCCCAGCAGTGGTGTCTTAGCCCCAGTAGAGGGAGAGCACGTCGACCTCAGAGTTGGTCAAAGGTGGGGGTTTTTCGATCACCCTGGTTCCCAGCCTTTGCCTGGCTCCCTTTTGGCTGCCGCTCCGGAGGTCCAGCCTAGCCGACAGCCGACCTCCTCACTGGTCTTGCGTTGCTCTTTATATACAGGCTTCCCTTCGGGTCCTGCCCCGTCCGTTCCCGCTCCCCAGCCCTGCAGCCAATCCCACCAGTCTTGTTGCTTACACCCGCCCCCGTCTACTGCCGACTCCTGTAGGGAGCTGTCTTCTGGTTCGGCGTAGATGTTCGTTCTGCTTCCCCGACGGCTGTAGGGCACGGCCTGGGCCTGTCGAGTGGGGCTTCAGAGGCGGATCCTACCTGCGTCGGGTGAGAGGACGGGGTGGCGTCCGAGACCCGGCCAGTCTCCGTGCAGGGACGGGGCGTTGCCGAACCAGCGCTCGTCCTGGAGGTTTGTCGCTGTTCTCCCATCGCCCCTGGCGTCCCGGGCCACGCCGGGTCCGGCCCGTTTGAGGAGGTCCGCTCTCCCCGGGGTTGGTTGCCCTGCAGAGTAGCGAGCCCCTCCCTCGGGAGTACGGGAATGGGAGGCCTGTCTCCTGCGGAGGATCCGGCCAGATCCCGTGCCGCTCCTGCTGGCTCCGTAGGGAGGGCGCCCGTTCCCGTACACCGAGACAGCGGTTCTCAAACTGTTTGGTCTCTGGAGCCCTTTGCACTCCTAAATGGAATCTTTGCTGGCACATGCGTGGAATCTCGGGGAGCCTCAGAGCCACGGCACATGTACAGAGTGGCGCAGCACCAAGCAGATGGCAGCCACTTATGATGTGCTCATGGAGCCCCTGAAGGGGTCTTAGAGAGCCCCAGGGCTCCTAGGAGCACACACTGAGAAACGCTGACCTAAGTCACTCACCAAGTCATCAATGATCTCCAAGATGCGCTTCTTTGCCGCTTCAACACAGTCCTTTGCTCCTTTAAGGGTGACCTTGTCGCTTTGTGTGCCAGGACGTGGAAAGCTGACCATTACACCTCCATACTCCTCTGCAATGGTACGTAGTACTTGCCCTTTTCGGATGACAAAGTGCCGGTGATGTTTTGGATCCACAGTCATAGAGTCTTCGACTACGTTGTCCTGCAGACAATACACAAGGCACAAGACTGACTGGACTCTTCTAGGACATTTATACACAAGAAATTCCATGCCAGTATCAAAAGATTATTTCCTATATAAAATAATTAAATGCATCACACTCACCAAGTTTCTGATGAGCACCTCCAGCTCCTTCTGGGCTTCCTTGACAGATTCCTCTGTTCCCATGATAGTAATCAGTTCCTGATCTTTGTCCTCATTGGTGGGGAAGATAATGCGGGCACCTGTATTATCACGCACCTTACGAATGTTACCACCTCCTTTGCCAATCAGGAATTTGTGGTACTCCGGCTTGGCACGTAAATCTACAGTATAACTCTTGGTTTGCTGCAAGAGGAGAAATAAAAATCAATTCAAAAGGTCATTTTTGTAAATTATCTCATTTTGCTACAAGAAATTAATATGGCTAAAAACCCTCTGTAAATGTACATTTGTAGAGGATAAGCATTCCAGGATCCAGAAAGAAATCAGGTTTAAAAGCCTCATTTTACAACAGTGACATGAAGACAATAGACACTAGGCACATACATTAAAGTAGAGCTGCACGTACTGTGACAAAAACCAACGTTCTACTCCAGGAAAAATAAAATTACCTGTACAAATCATGCAAATGAAATAAGTTTGCCTATTTCTGATTATTCCACTGAACATGGAGAAGGGCTCCACTGGGCTCTACAGCAATCCCCACAAGTGTGAGTGGCTGTTCACAGTGGAAATCTATTCAGATTGTGCTGTAAGATTTGCAGAAAATAAATTTGTTTTAAGGAAGAATGAAAGCCCAGTGTCAGCTAAAGAGAGCTGGATTTGTGGATTAGGGAGACCTGGGTTCAAATTCTTGCCGATCAAGGAAGCACATTTAGGCTGTAATCCAACAACACTTTCCTGTGAGTAAGCTCCACTGAACACAACTGGATTTTCTTCTGAGTAGACATGCATAGGATTGTGTACTGTAAGTGACCTTGGGTCAGTTTACGTTCTCTCAAAAGGAGCCAACCTCACACACTTAGCCTAGCCTCCCTCAGAAAGGTCTTAGGAGCACAAAATGGGATGATTCTCATGTACACTACCAATGACTCTTTAGAGGAAGCGAGAAATACAAATGTAATAAAATACACATGAAATCTTCAGTCTGCTAGAAACTAATGCTAGGGATTCAAAGCATGCCATTACTGCTGTGAGCTCCTGTACAGCATCTGAACTGGGCTTTAGTGGAGATTGGATTCTGGGTTACCTGAACAAATGGGCTGAAACAGTAGCGCTAAAAAGACAGTATCAAAATGATAGTTTGTGTAGGAGTAACTTTACAGGGCTAAACACACTGTCATTAACTCATTCTGTAAACTGAAAACCTTAATAGTTTGGTTTAACAATCACAGAATACAGTAATTAACAGGAGTGGTACCAAGTAGCTTCATGAGACAAATGCCTTCAAACCTAGCATGTGCTAGTTGCAGCACCTTGTGGTCCCAATGGGGGCAAAGCAAATTGTGCCCCCTCTAAGAGCCACTGAATTGCTTCAAGTCACACCAAAAGAACAGAGGCCCTCCTGGATCACAGAAAATCTACAACCACATGCTTCTCCGTTTCTAACCCATCTCTATAGAACTCAAAGTTGGGGGTGGGGTAGCATGGTTAAAAAAAGTCATAAGATACTACGGGTGTGTGTGTTTCTCCTGGGCATAGCTGCTGATGGCAACTGTATTGTTACCTGAGCCTTCTAAAGAGAAGTGGATGCGAACCCAACCCACATGGCAGCCAAATCTCTTTGGCACTTTTATATGCTCTATATTGGTTACCGACATTTTGCTTTGTGCTTGGACTGGATGTTTTTACGGGCCATGTTGCCATAAGCAATCTTTGAATTGGTAACCGTTAGCTGCCTTGAGTGGACAAATCAATATTTAAATAGAAATAAATCCAAATGCACAAGAAACTGCCTTATAGAAGAGAGGTCAGACCATTGGTCCATCTTATAGGTAAAAAAAACACCCTACTAAATTCTTCCATGGTTGATTCACAGCACATTTTTATTCACTAAGAACAGGATTACTGCATGCTTGACTATCAATATTCTAACAGAAAAACAGCTCTCGCCACAAATTCAAAGATGCTCATAGATTGAGGGAACTTTGTGGCCAGCACCACACCTTTCACGGTCCTTACCTTCTCCTCTGCCAGATGCAGCAGTTGATTCTTAGCCTTCTCAACATCCTGTGCAGGGCCCCGGATGGTGACCGTATCGCTACCTGAGCCTTCCGTGGGGAAGTGGATGTGAACGCCACCACACTCCTCCATGATGGAGCGGATGAAACGACCTTTGGCACCAATGAGTGAATTATGCAGCTTGGAAGGAATGGAGACCTCCACCTCCACAATGTTTGCCTAGGAAAGAAGTGTTACATGTTGCGTTTATTTTCCCATGTGGTGGTGCAAAGGGAGACAAACTCATTCCTCCATAGTTAAAGATCAGTGGTGGAGGAAACACCCCCCCCCCCCATTAATTCATATTCAAAGCCAAGACTGAAACAGAGGATCTGGGACACGTGCCAAGAAGCAGCTGGATGTGTCAGCAAATGACAGTCACCGACTGCATCAAGCAGCACTGTCCTCATGGAAATGTGTTCATCTGTTTCAAGGAGGAGTTCCAGTGGATTCCAGAGGAATACTAGTAATTATTCAGACATATGATCTGGTCAGAGGTTCTCTAGGAAGATAAAAAACATTACAAAATCCTACTCTTTCATGTCTTTTCACATGAGGAGGGATTCCCAATTCACTGCACTAAGGCTCACTGCAGTTCTCTTTTCTCAATCGTCTGTGCATGATAGGAAGCCAAAAAAACACACACGAACAAATAGGCAGTGACCTAAAAAGTCACAGTTCCATTATGGAAACACAGTGAGCCTGAATGCAATTGTGATTATAATAATAATCCTGAAAATTGCCAATATTAGTAATATGGGGCTATCTGAAATGCCTTAAAAATTATCTCAAAAGAGTAGCTCCTCTCACCAACTCTTTTTGGATAGAAAGAATCCGGTTACGAGCAGCTTCACAGTTGGCTCTTTTGCCTGTGATGACAATAGTCTCCGAATTGCTGTTCTCTGCTGGGAGATCAATCTTGGTGTTGCATTCTTCACGGATCTACAGCAAGAATAAAAAACATTAAACAGGAACAGGCACAGAGTGCCTTCCAGGCCAACAGGAAGTAGCTCGTAGCTGTGAAAGTGGAGTTTCATCTGCTACAGGAAGTGGCAGAAATATCCAGATGAAAACAGGGATAACCAAAAGAATTATTGAGGAATCAAAGAAGTCTCACCTTTTTGATATTTGCACCTCCTTTTCCAATTATGTTCTTGTGAAATTGTTTGAAGATGGGAACAGAAAGAGAATAGCTGTTTTCAACCTTGACAAGACAAAAAGGAATGGAATAAAACTCTGGATAGAGTCATATCAGTAAATGTGACTTCATATTTTACCATTTCTGTCTCTTGCCCACAGTCAGCCCCTAACAACCGTGAATAGTTCCGGGCAACCTGTTTCAACGAAGGACATCACAAGGCAAACAAAATGATCAAAGAGTTGGAGCATCTTTCCTATGAGGAAAAGCTAAAGGGCTTGGTGCTTTGAGTTTGGGGGGGGGGGGGGGAGGAGAGAAGGAGGGAAGATTTATGACGGAGATTTATATACAGCTGGCCCTTTGTATCCATGGGGGTTTGGTTCCCGAATCCCTAGTGGATACAAAAAACCACGTTGAAAGAAATCCGCTACAGGGGAGGGTGAGGCAGGGGCTGGGCAGCATCACAGTACCTTAATTTAGCAGCCTGCTACCCGCTCCTGGACTCCCGTGCGGCTTCCAAGTACTTCAAATGGCTGTAAAGAGTAAAAAAAAACCTGATTCACAGCAACTTCTGGTCGTGACATGAAACTGGATGTCACTGTGAATCGGTTTTTTAAAACTCTTCACAGCTGTTTGAAGTACTTGGAAGCCATGCGGGAGTCCAGGAGAGGCCTGCAGACTGGTGGGCTGCTAAAATAAGGGACTGTGATGCTGCACCTGGCCCCCAGTCAGTCCCTTTCTTCCCCCAGGGTAGCCATCTGCATTGTTGAAAGACAATGAAGTGTGGTGAACTGACAAAAGCAGAACAGAAACAGATAAAAGAAAGCCAGTGGTATTAATCCATTTAACCACTAGGACATGCTTTTGAGTTTTCCCAACTCAAAAGCATGTCCCAGTGGTTAAATAACAATGGGAATTAAACAATGGGAATTTTTAAGTCTAGAAAGCTGTCCTTGGCCCTCATCCAGTGTTGTTTCAAAGATGGCAAATGGCAGAGACCATTTGCCATCTTTGAAACAACACTGGATGAGGGCCAAGGACAGCTTTCTAGACTTAAAAAAATCCCATTGTTTACATTATTCCCATTGTTTACATTATATCAGGAAACACATTAGCTCCATCACTTAAAACGAATCAATTTCTTCACTCGTTAACACAGTACTAGTGCACACCTAAGGGGCAACAAGAGGATGAAAACAAAGAAATTGTCCCTTACCATATCCGCCACCATTTTCTGCATATACTTTGTACATTTTTCCACCTCATTCTTGGGTCCTCGAAGCTGGACAATATCACTCTTGTGGGATGGGTCTGGGAAGTTGATGATAACCTGCAAGAAGTGGTCGATTTAAGGCGTGATTTACACAGATGGCCAAGTGGCTTTTGCAGTACTGAGGAAACCGCCACCCACCCAGTTTTCCTCTAGGCTCTTATTGCTAAACACCATGATAAATCTTGCTTTGAGAAAAAAAGAAAAACACCAGCATTTGCCTAAGATGCTCAGGTCCCTTTTTGTCTAAAAGCAGCATCTCCCCAATCAATCCTAAATGAAATCAACCCTGACTGTTCCCTGGAAGGACAGGTACTGAGGCTGAAGCTCAAATATTTTGGCCACCTAATGTGAAGAGGAGTCGTCTCTGGAGAAGACTCTGATGCTGGGAAAGATTGAAGGCAAAAGGAGAAGGGGAAGGCAAAGGATGAGATGGTTAGACAGCATCACCGATGCAACGAACATGAAAATGAGCGAACTCAGGAAGATAGTAGAGGACAGGAAGGCCTGGCAGGATATGGTTCATGGGATCACGAAGGGTCGGACACGACTTAACGACTGAACAACAACAACAAAGCATCTCCCCAATAGAGCTACCAGAGGGCATTTCTCTGCAGAAAGGTTGTAGCAGTTCCAGCCTAGCCAATGAAGAGAGGGATGAATCAGGAAAGCAGGAAAGCGGGAATCTCACACAACAGAAGCTGGTTCCAGGGAAAGGGAAGTCTTACAGGATCACACAAGGTAGTGGAAGATCAAAGACAGAACAGAAAGGTCCAAACAGTGGCAGGGAATGACATAAATCAAGACGAGAGAACACAAACGAAAAAGAAAAGGGTGAGCAGCAGCCTAAGGAAGACTGGATAGTTGAGCACTAGAAACCAAGTTTGAAAAGCTTGTTAAAAATGGATGCTTGAAGAGGTATCTCTGGATTATTGGGGTTGCCTGTTACTTGTCTGACAGGCTATAGTCTTGCAGATTTCACTGCAATGTACTAAACAGAGTTTGCCATTGTATCCAGAATTAGTGGCCAGTATACTCCTACTGTCATTCCATTTTTGAGATGGCATTGACTGCTAAAGAGCTTTTCCTTTAAATCTGAACACCAGTTATGACCACCCGTCTGCAGGAAGGGACTGCATCAACCCAAACTACTCCACAAAAACTTCAAAGAGAGGCAAAGATCCCCACAGTGGCAGCTTTGGACTCAAGGTGAATGTTCTAGATGCCCAATGATGCAGAGTGGCGGACTCTGAGTGGGTGTGAACTTTCATGGAGCTGGATGGGAGACCATCAGGAGCTTCTTGGAAGAGCAGAAGTACACATAAATAAAAATACTTTATTACCTCTGGAAATTTATCCCGGGTGTCCCGAATCCGTTCACCTTTCTGCCCAATGATAGTTCTATGGAATTTCTGGTCAATGATCAGGTCCTTGGTGCGTTCATTTTCCTGAAAAAACAAACAAAAAATAGTCCCTATGATGTACACTATAGGCTGAAATGAACACTGTCTCTGGTTTACTTCAAATGTAGGTAATGATTTTCCAGCTAATCATATTTTATTATCCAACAACCCACAATTATACATAGATGTACCATTCAGGCACAGAACGAACAGAAAAGCTTCCCCAGTGCCTGTGGGAAAGGTTGGCAGAAATCCTTGCTAATGCGGAACTCTTTCCCCTCCTGAACACAGTTCTACTCTCCCCGACTCACCATACGCGACGCGAGTTCCAGCAGCTCTCTCTTGGCCTCTTGAACTCCCTGAGGATCTCCTTCAATTCTGATGAGGTTGCTCTTCTCGTTGTCTGGAGGGATTCGCACAGACACTTTGTACTGATCCTTAATCCTGTTGACTACAATGCAAAGATTCTGCTAAGAATGCTTATCCATTTCACATCCTCTACAATTAAGACACTGGAGAGTTTCAGAGCAAGCATCTTTCTCCTTCGAGAATTATGTAGGCTCCAGCTGATGTCATGGATCCATGGAGGACAAGCCAGTAGAGAGGAAAGTGGGAGTTCAGTTTTCTTAGTCAATAAGAAGTTTAGCAAAGACACAAGTACAAAAAAAATGTGTACATAACCGGGGGGGGGGGGGGGGGGGAGGGGAGAAATGTATGACAGAGTTGGCTCCAAAACTTCTCATAAACACACTCAACATTTCCTATATGTAACAATTCTAGTTAGGAACACTAACTGTTCCTTACTAAGGGGCTCCTATTTCAGTAACCAAACAATAGTTCTCCAAGTCAGCTTACTTGGAAAAACTAGAGAGCCACATTAATGACACCAGATGAAATCTACTCAACTTAGACATAAGGAGCCAGCATCTTTTAGGCATATGAAAAGAAACTGCTAAAGATCACCCACCCACCCACCCACCCACCCACAATAGGCACCCACAACATACACAATAGGCATCTAACTCACTGTTGGCTCCACTCTTTCCAATGAGATGTCTGTGAAATTTATGGTCAATATTGATTTCAGAGTAATCCATCCGGTTGATCTGCAAAGAGCAGTCCATAGTTAACCAATATCAGGAGCAATGACATGCTTCTTCAGCCCAAAGAAAAACAAAATAGGACAATATCTATGACACCATAAATAACCAGCCACTGTTACACACAGATGTTCCATTCCTATGGAGAACTTAAACAGCTTAAGTCTGAATAAATGGCACAGTTTGGGGACACTCAGCAATTTCTCTAGCGCTTCACCTGGAACATTTTCTAACACAGCCCTTCATTCTCTTTATGACCATTCTGTTGAAAAAAACGCCATCTCCTTTTGTTTCCAGGGCTGCAGCACTAAGCACACGTACCAGAAGTCAAGTCTCCTGAACACAGCAGACTTGCTTTGCTATTAAATACAATCTGCATATTTGTGCTCAACAGAGGCAAAGGCTTGTCAGCTTGATAGTTCAAGTAACATTTTACAAAACAGAACTATATTGCAAGTGCAGCTTGCTGACTGTTTAGCCCAGTCCAGACAATCATGATTGTGAATAAGCTGCAATGAGCCTCAGGCTTGCATGCTCCCTCTCCCTTTAGGTACGAGAAAAGGAGAACCAAAGTTCCTGCTTTTGACTGAACCACAGTTTTGCATCATGTCTGAGCTCTGGGAACTGTGGAGTAGTCTAACTCTAGTTACTAAAAAAATACAGCAGAATCAAACCATGGTTTACTCAAAAACAGAAGTGGAAGCTCTTGTCCTCTTGTGCACAAAGGAAGAAGAGAGGGAATGCACAAGCCTGCAGGTTGTTCATGGTAACCTAAACAATTGTCAATCAACATTAGTTTGGATAATCATCTGAACCAGGTCATCATCTTACATCTGAGAGGATGACTACTCAACTAGAAGCTATAGCTTGTCAACTCACCAGATCCTTGACCATGCTTTCAATCTGTTCTTGGGCCACATTGACATCCTCAGTGGGTCCCTCCAGAGTGATTTTATCCTCTCCCTCAGTGAATTCTATATGAACCTTTCAATGAGGAGAAAATTAAGCATCAGCATGAAACTATTCAAGAGGAGCCAGTGCTGCAGCAGCAGATGTGGTTTTCTCCAGCAAGTAGAGAGGTTTCAAGGCATCCCTTGCATGTATATTTTCTAAGTTAGGGGTAAACTCTCCAAGAGAAATAGGACCTCAACCTCAAATAAAAAAATGAATGCAAAAGAGGCAACACCTTGATTGTTAAAGGAGGCGGTGACAAATGAACCTGTTTTTTTCCCAATTTCCATGCTTGCTGTCAATTTAACATCTCTATTTCACAAGAGTAAAAAGTTCCTCGGAATCTTTGACCTCGTTTATTGGAACTTGGTATAGACACTCTGCAAAGCCGTAGAGTCTTCTTCAAAATGTTTCAACTCATTTTCTTTATACCTCCTAAGAGGATCTCATACCTTTGGCATCTGTTGGGTAATTTTGGCCAGGTTTTGCCCTTTCTTGCCAATGATGAATCGATGAAGCCAAGAGGGGGCGGAGACAGAGGAGACTGTGAAACTGTTGGCCTAGAAGAAGACGACATCGCTGATGTGAACAGTTATCAAAATTCCCTGAAAACCACACACCAGCCTCAACCACACAAACAATGAACAACTTTAGTTCTCATCTCAATCCAATAGCCTTGGTGAACAATTTTCCAGTCAGCTGCTAAAAAAGAAGCTGCAGACTCTAGCACTTTTGAAGCTATTCAGCAGAAAGCCACAATGGTACAATAAGACTATCACACTATTGACTCCAATTATCCATTTTATATACAGTTATTTTATATATTTTATATAAGTCTACAGTTATTTTATATAAGGTTTCTGGAAGTATATTATAGCTAAATGTGCTTATATGTATTTTAGCCACTGTACTCTAGCAACTTATCACAGTTAAATATTAGTTAACTATATTCAAGGTAAGTACAGCTGAGCTGTACCCAGGTTACCTTGGCATAGACTTCAGTCAGTGCTTGCCCAAGTTTTTCAGGTTCACCACGCAGTATCACAGTCTCCGAGCTGCTGTCAGTGGGTGGGATCTCGACCGAGACTCCAGTTTTTTCCAAGATCTCCTGCAGGGAGTTCCCCTTGGGGCCGATGACATACTTGTGCTGGGACTTCTTCACCTCCACGGCAATGGTGGTAGTCTTCTTTTTCTGTGGGGGGAGGCAAAGGAGCTTGGGCATCAATCATAAGAGAAAAAGGTGTGTGAATACGCACGTCTGTCTGTCCTGAAACACAGGCAGTGGAAACCTCCTTGTCCCCATAGGAAAGCAGAGCTGACAGAGGTAGGCATGCAAACGAAACTTTTGTTCTGTGTGCGCACTACAAAAAAAAGAGATTAGAAATGGGGCTTTCAACCAAAGCATAAAACATACAGTAGTAAGACTGCATATCCTCTTTTATAGAGACAGACCACATCTGTATGCAGTTCAGCAGCCAGGACATGCTTCATCTGGTTTTGGCTCACCACGACCAAGGTTCCTTCTATGGCTTGATGAGAAGATTAAACAATCAGTGGATCTGTGTTTGTGCTTCAGTGCCAATAACCAAAAATGCACTTGTGAATTGAGGGTCTGGTTGCCTACCAGCTCCTCTCCTCCCAAATCATATGGCTGAAGAGTGTGCGGAGGGAAGGGGAACCTACTCCTGTAGATAAAAAGTGATCTTCCCTCAGTGTGACAGAAAAAAGTAGGAAAACCAGCTGGCATTAACCTGGCTCAATATCCAATTGTCAGTCTCTGGAGACTGGTGGAATGGGAAGCAGCTAGGAAAATGCCACTTGTTCCCCATTTCTGCCATTCATTCCCATGATCCAACTGCATAGTTTCCAAGCAGTCACTGATTCTAGGTTTTAATTGTTTGTAAGTTCTTGGTTCCAATTTTTTTTAATTGCAGAGTTTTAAATTCCTTTTCAGTCATGAAAATGCCAATTCATATTTTAATTTGTAAGCTTTTCCCCATGTCTTCATTATGAAGCTTTTCTCATACATCCTGAAATGGAAGAGTGGAATTCATACTTTCCAGTTTAGTTCTATAATCCCAGGATTTTTTTCCCTCCAACAAAAACATGAACTGTGGGGAGAAAAGGAAAAAGTAGGAAGCGTCTTTACAGAGAGGACACAGAAAACACCTTAGAGCTGTTCTGGAAGGTTTTGTGGCTGGCCTGTTTATGTCACATTTTCCAACAGGGCACTGCAAAGACACTGTGTAAGAACCATACCTTTTCCTCATAGATCTTCTTAACACGAGCCACTGCTTGGGCCAGCTGCTCCTTCTCTCCCGTGAAGACTATTTCCGTTCTGTTGACACTGGGAGGTGGGATGTTGATGCGTGTCCCTGTCTCCTGCATGATCTCACTCACCAGCTTGTTGAAAGGGCCAGCAATGAAAGGATGGTACACCTTATCCACCTCAAGCCTCTCTACTGCACGTTTATCCTGGGGAAAAAACAGGGAAAAAGTGAGCTTTTGTACAGCATTGTCTGAGACACCATGAAAAGTGTTGTTGGGTAGCCACTGCCAAAAAATGTCTAGCCTTAACTTCTACCAACATTCCTTGGTATGAAACTCGAGACAGATGTTAGGGACAGTGGCGTCACTGCAGGGGGGGCAGAACTCTATGTTCCGCTGCGATCGGAGCCTCTGTTACACGGAGGAACGAAGCGGCCCCGCCCCCTCGCCTTCGGAGCCTTTCAGGGAAGCAAAAGCAACACGCAGGAGACTCCCTGCGCGTTGCTTTCACTTCCCTGAAAGGCTCTGAAGAAGAGGGGGCGGGGCTGCTTCGTTCCTCCGTGTAACGGAGGCTCCGATCGCAGTGGAACTTAGAGCTCCACCCCCCCTGCAGTGACGCCACTGGCTAGGGAGTTTGGAAAAGAGAAAGAACCTCAAAGACCGAGTGAATTCACTTCTACAAGGACAGAAAGATTGGGGGGGAGGGGAGAGAAGAACACGATTGAGTTGACCAAAATCTTGCAGCCAGAGCAGTGCTTAACCTTAAACAGCTAATGACAATGTCATAATTTGGGAGTGGGACGGGGAATTTAGCTTGGCCTAGAATCATTCATGAGGAGTACTCTCATCTACTTCATTCTGATGTCTGAAGAGGCTGAAAGTGCCAGAGTGATTGTAACTGGAAGGCAAAATAAATCAGTTCCCTTATGATAAGTTATGATGGGGTCAAAAACAGTCTTCCTATACCAGAGAACCACCTGACTCAGGAGCAACACATTTCCCAGAAACCCTCCTGTTGACCAACAGCCCCTGGCTTAAAGAAGTTCTATGTTGATCACTACTGTAGGAAACAGATGTTACCCCAGTATATCCTGTAGTTATCACCAACATACAAAGCTCTGCAGAGATTAAGACTAGGGCCCAGAACAAATGTGCAAAAACCCATATGGAAACCAGCATTTCCCACAGATGTAGCACACATCTGGTTGTAAAACCCACATGGGTTTCCCTATCTGTGAGGATTTCCCACGGAATAAGCCAAGTACCTTTTTCATTTCTTAATCTGTGAATTTGGAGACTTCCACATACCGGTAGGTTCTAAATGTATGGTTGAAAAACTCATGTGGTTGTCCGATATCTGCGAGTCCTTGGAGAAAGTGAGACAGTGTCCTAGACGGTCTCCTGACAGAGCCCTCCTTCACCAGAGCTCGTCCTCTCCTTGTTTTGGCTTTAAAGTGCAGCCGTCTCCCCCCTTTGCTTGTGGCAAGTAGGAACGAAATGAAAGTGGCTTCTGCTTGATCTTTTTGTCTGTGAATCTGGTTGGAATCTCGGGGGCGAGAGGAGCGGGAAGCTCCCTTCCCTTTGGGACAGTCAAGAGTGAGTGAGATTTGGCCAGAGGCAGCCCCTTTGGCACCGAGTGGTTCCTTGGAGAGGGTGCTGAACTGATGAGAACCCCCATCTTCTAACCCACTGCTGCTGGAGCCCCTCTCATCTGCACTTCGAGGCATCCACAGAGCCTTGTTTCCACAGACAGGGAGAAGTGCCCCTCCACACGACTCCCGCTGTGTTCAATGGGGTTTACTTCCAGGAAAGGTGGGGTGTGGACAGGAACAAAATGGTGGTGGAGAATGCTGACAGCTAATAATATGTCCCCCTAGCACCCTGCAGAGTCAAATTTCTTCTAGCCTTCTTGTTACTTATTTTTAGAATTGAAATGTTTGTCTGCTTTTCTGAGTGTGGGCTAATGAAGAGATGTGGGACAGCGGCTTGAATGACTATCTTCATGCCACTGGCGTCGCTGCAGGGAGGGCGGAGCTCTAAGTTCGCCGCGGTCCGACCCTCCATTACACCGGTGCATGAAGCGGCCCCACACCCTCGCCTTCGGAGCCATTCAAGGTGGTGAAAGCAACGCGCAGGGAGTCTCCTGCGCGTTGCTTCCACCGCCTTGAATGGCTCCGAAGGCGAGGGGGCGGGGCTGCTTCATGCACCGGTGTAACGGAGGGCCGAACTGCGGCAGAATGTAGAGCTCCGCCCCCCTGCAGCGACGCCAGTGCTTCACGCGCCTGCTTTGGTGCATGATCCTATGCCCGCTTGCTCGGAAGCAAGCCCCAAGGAGTGGCTGATGATTAACCCTCAGTGCATGGTCTGTGCTGTTGAGTGGAGGGGGGAGGAGAAACCAGAAATCATACTGCAATTTTGAGCACACTTACTAGCATCCAAGTCCCAGTAATCTTAAGGGACTTGCATGGCTGTGGGAATGCCGAGGACTGCAGCCTGAACACCTGGTGCATGCTGGCACAGTAAATACAAATAGTAGACAAAAAGCACATGGATCCTGCTGCACCACCCTAACGCACCAAGACACTTGTGTGACCAGAAAGTTTACTGCCCTCAGAATGGCAAGCCGGGGGAGGGGGGAGGGCATAACTCCCACCCCTTTGCGCTGGCAGGTGCTTCTGGGACACATGCAGACACAGGAAGTCTGCCAAAGGATGACTGACAGCACTGAAGGAAGGACTAGAGCAGCTTTTTCCACAAAGAAACCCCCGATTGGAGTGGTGTGGTTACAAATCCCATGTGGGATTTGCACAGATGTCATCACGGATGCATTTTCCCATGGAATAACTGCATGTTTGGTCAGGTCGCTAGTACTAGCATGCTTCCTCCAAAAGAAGAGTTAGACCTGAAGGCAGTTAAGGTGAAAAAGCAGTTTACCTGCTCAGCAGAGATCAGAAGAATCTCATGACGAGCCTTTTCAATCCCTTCTTTGGTGCCGGTGATCTTGATCTGGTGGCTGGGGTCATCCGGGCGGGGGATCTGGATCTTAGTGGCAGTTTTGAGCTCAAGGTCCTGCAACTTCTCTCCATTTTTGCCAATGACAAAGCGATGATGCTCTTTGGGAATAGCCACCGTTGCTGAAGCCTGAAGAAGAGATCAAGTAGTAGAGTGAAAATCACAAGCTTATTTGACAGCACAGACCCATCTCAGTAAGTGTAGAAGCTGTGTTGACCAATTCAACAGAGGACTATGCTCTGTCTTCCAACACCATTATGGAAGACAGAACTTCCAGCAGGTTCATCTCTTCCTACCATATAATTGGGCAGCAGTGGAAAAACCACACCTGCCAAAATTTACCATTGCATACAACCATTAGAGACAAGAGGTCTGTCCATATATTCAATAGAATCAAATAGTAATGTTTTGGGGAAATGGTACAACTTCAGGTTACAGGTGTGGGGGGGGGGGCGCTGCCTGTTTGAAGGCTGGTCACATATTTCTCTTTTATACAAAACCTCTACCTCTCATGTCACACATCCAATCCACTCAGTTCTACTAGATTCCACTCCCTCCCTAATATGCGATGTTTCCACATCCAAAGAGGCTATTGTTTTCTGGGAGCAAGGGTGGGGTCAGAAATTATTCAAACACGCCACCTCCCAAACTTCAGACTGAAGTGACACAGTCCAAAACGAGCTTTACCGCTTGATTCTGCTGAATATATGAATTAACATGATTTTATGAGCTAGAAGGTAAACATTTTAAACACATATTATGCATAATTACGTTGGACAAATCCCTGAAGCCATTTGCTACATCTTGTCTGAGCTATAGACTGGGCTTTATACTAAGGCTGAAACTAAAATATTTTGGCCACCTAATGCGAAGAGAGGACTCTCTGGAGAAGACTCTGATGCTGGGAAAAATTGAAGGCAAAAGGAGAAGGGGAAGGCAAAGGATGAGATGGTTAGACAGCATCACCGATGCAACGAACATGAAAATGAGCGAACTCAGGAAGATAGTGGAGGACAGGAAGGCCTGGCGGGATATGGTTCATGGGATCACGAAGGGTCGGACACGACTTAACGACTGAACAAGAAAAAGTGTACCAAAGAAAGAGTTTGTTCTGGTTTGAGGTGTCTATGGAATTAACCGAGAAGCTACACATCTTGACCAAGTTGCATCCAGCAACTTCTTCACATTGTTACAGACCACAAGGCTTTGGCTTCTCCCAACACATTTTCACAAGCAGTCAGTGGGATTGCACTCTCAGGGAATAGGATTATGGACACAATATCTGAAATGAACTACAGAACAAATCTTGAAGTCAGCTTTGCTCATTATCAACCGAGATCTTGAAAAATTCCATATCCCCTTTACTGAATTAATCCATGTTCTTCTTCTAAAACATCTTCTTTAGTATGTGTAAAATCAGGTTCTCTCATGCACACATCCCATCCACTTGGGTTTACTCTTTCATATTGTAGTGGATGTGGCTTTACTGGTTAGCTTGATGCCAACATGCATCTCTTAACATTTCCTGGACATCTACTTCTAACAAGAACACACAAGTCTGCAAAGTAAAAACGTTTTGACTCTTCAGGCCACCACTCCTTGTCTTTTTATGGCATCTTATGACTAAGAGGAAACGTGTACGTCTAGCCTTCTCAACGGGAAGAGAGACAAACCACAGGGACGCTACCTATCTGGATTTTCCTGCACACCCTCTTCTGCAACTTATCACAGTCATCCCTCTGGTTATGAAGTCGAGATGTGGGTGAAGCACTAAAAATCAGCCTGTACATTAGAATATTCCACATTAGAAACTGTATACATGAAGACATTAAGCTTTGGCAGCATACTTGTCTTCAGACTGCAGGCCAATACAATTAAACAGTGCAAATGTGGCAAAAGAATTGCATGCAAGTTTTTGGCATCTCCACCCCACTTGTAAATTACTTTAGAAATGTCCTAGTAAGATAAATGAGGATCAGAGTAAAAATGGATGAGAGTTCAACTGGCAACCATGGCCTCTGGATCAAATTATTTGAACTAGCCCTGCAAGTTCAGACCAAACTTTCATCTAGTCCAGCATCCCGTTTCCACCAGTGGCCAGCCACATGTCTCTAGGAAGCTCATTAACATGGCATGAAAGCAATAACCCTCCCCGTCTGCTCCTCAACAAATAGCATTTGGTGGCATACTGCCCCGATCATGAAGGTTCCAACTAGCCATCATGGCTATCCACTTTCTCTGAATCATTCATCATTTTATAACAGTGCCTTCTCAGAAAAAATTCCAATTGAGTTCATTAGGACTTATTACCGGGTAAGCCTGTATATAATTGCAACCTTAATTTCTATTATATCTTTCCCTTAGTTACCTCCCCCAACGCTTTAGCTTTTCCTCACAGGGAAGGTACTTCACCCCCTGAACATTTTGGATGCCACTTTCTGTACCTGAATTATTTCTGAATTATTTGGTGCCATCTGCAAATTTAGCTACTCACTATTCACCCCCACTCCAGATCATTTACAAACACCACCCATCCCCAAACAGTTTCTTGGGGGGACCCTACTGTTTACTTCACTCCATTGAGAGAACCATCCATTTACTTTTGCTTTCTCTTCTTTAACCAGCAACCGATCCAGAAGAGGACCTGTCTGTCTATCCCACAGTTGCCAAATTTACTCAAGAGCCTCTGGTTAGAGACGTTTATACACTTCCCAAGAACATTTGACAATACTTACTGGATGACCTCATTCACCTATTTGCCGACATCCCAGTTCCTCCTAAGTGTAACCCATTCTAACTTCTATCTCACAATTTGTATATATACAGTTGGGGCCCCAAATCTGCGGGGGATATGTTCCAGCCCCCCCGCCCCGTGGATACGTGAAAACCACGGGTAGGGGCAAATACCCCCTCACCCATTACCTTTATTTCTTGTTTGAACAGTTCTTGCTTAAACAGAACGCTATAAGCAGCAGCGTGCTGCTTACAGCACAGAGCTAGAGTGATTCTAGCAAGCAGCCTCAGTGGTAGAGAGGCTCCAAATGTTAACAGGAAGCAGTTTCAGCTTTCTGTTAACGGTCAGAGCCAATGGCATCTCCTCAATGGAGGTTTGTTCAACTTCATTTTTTGAAAACTTGGAAAAAGGGAAGGAAAATCCTTAACTACTTTAAGCAGTTCAGTTTTTTGCTAAACTACTCTTAAGAATAAGAGTTCTCTCTCTCTTTTTTTTTTTTTGGTCTATACTCAGTGAAGGCTAGCATCAACTTTACCTTATTTCATGCATGAAAAGTCATTGAATCAAACCGAGAGAGAGAGAGAGAGAGAGAGAGAGAGAGAGAGACTTTTCTTCCTCACTTCCCTCCAGTTCCGGCTCTTTGCTGATATTCGGGGTTGGGCTTGGTGTTGCACCACTCTGCAAATATGCCAGTGCTCTGGGGCTCCGAGACTCTGTGCATGCACCGGTAGGGCTCCCCAAGACTTCTTTTAGAAGCGTAAAGGGCTCCGCAGACTGAAAAGTTTGAAAACTGCTGATCCAAAGTGTTAACCTAATCAGTCAGCAATGAATGCATTACCCATGACCATCACAACACATTCATATAGCACAGGATCCATATGCTTAAGAAGAAGGTAAGGAGGGTGTTGCTGGATCAGGCCAAGGGCCCGTCTAGTCCAGTTTCCTGTATCTCACAGCAGCCCACCAGATGCCTTTGGGAGCACATAAGACAAGATACCTGTATCCTGTTCCCACTCCCTTGCATTTGGCACTCAGAAGGACATTACTTCTGAAGGTCATTACTTGCCTCTGAAGGACATTGCTTCAGATCAGCAGCTGCTGGCAAAGTACATAGGAAGGCCATATTTATGTAATTTGCTTTTGAACTTTAAAGGTCTGGCAACCTTCCAATCTACTCATTCACATGTAAGATGCAGTACAAAGGTGAATCGAACCATTAAAAACTACCTTTGGCTTTATGAGAACCTATGTCTTGAGGCATCCATGCCTGAGGAAGGTCATACAGGAAGAAATAAGAATCAAGTCACCTGTGTTTGAAGCCGAGCTACGATCTCCTTCCGAGCCTTCATCACTGCTTCTAGCTTGCCAGAGACCATGATTGAGAGTCCCTGGTCTTTTGCAAGAGACAGCTCCAGGTGAGCCCCCGTCTTCTGCATAATGTCTAGGCAAATTTTGGCCTGCTCTCCTTCCCCAAACTGGTTCATGTCTTTGTATTTCCTCTCTTCCAGCGGCACATGGAACACCTGCTCAAGGAAAACAATGGGTTTTTTTCAGTTTGAACTACCACAAGCTTACCATCTTTTAGCTGCAAGCTGAACAGCTGAGATTCTCCCTTAAGCACCAAATCTGGGCGCAACATTAACAGTGTGAATAAGGGAGACTTAAGATATCATAAGAGAGATCATCTTTCAAGTTGGAAGGTACGGTACTTCCTGGAAGTCAGCTATTCTGCACATCTCTCCAGCTTAGCATACAATGAGTACTCTAGCATCTGTTTTCAGAGCTGCAATGTCACTAAATGAATGGAAATTCATTCCATGGAGTACATGGAAATTCCTCACTTGACACCCAAGACCTCTCCAAACTATGAAGCTTTGCTTACACTGGAGTTGCTTTTTAAAATGTCTGATCTGCGTTTCATAAAGACAGTGAAAAGAAGGGCGAGGAAAACCCTGTATGCACTGACCTGAGTGATGACAGAAGCCTTGATTGGTCGGATTTTGCTCCAGGCACCAGCGGGTTCCTGGGCTGGCTCCAAACATGCTGCTTTCTCAGGGAGAGGGGGAAAGGCATCCTTGTAAGTTGGAGGGTCATTCTCTTCTTCAGCATTTAAAACCGTAACTAGAGTGGAGCGAGCAGGGAAACAAAGAAGGATTTCATGGATAGGCAACACTCAGACGTTTATTCGACCCTTCCCCCACCCTCAGCGATTCTTAACACACTCTGGTTTGGCAACAGAAAACACAGGCTACAAGTTATTTAAACTCACTCTCACACACACTCACTGAACCAAAACTTAGGCTGCAAGCCAATGTGTCTACTCAGAAGTAAATCCCACTGGGTTCAGTGAGACTTACTTCCAGGTAAGCGTGTTTAGGATTTCAGCCTTACTATCTCTTTTAGCCAATCCCAGCCAACATCTATTGTAGAAATCTGGGTTTATCCCATCGTAAGCAGTCTACACACACACGCCTAGTGCCCTCACACATTGTGCCACGTCATCATTACAGCCAATGGAATTGCAGCACATGGGTTTAATTATAAACAGGTAGGTTATCAGCTCACACATCTCTAATGTCAGAACAGCCTTATCTGAGAGTGAATTTCAAGCTATTGACATTGGCTGCGAGTAGCAGACCTCGAACTGCTTGCTACAATGGCAAGTTATTTTCCTAATGGATTTCTGCTGCTTGTTTTGTTAATATTTTATTAGGAAGGCAGAGCTTTCAAGGTGCCTAAACTTTTGCTTGCAGTCTGACTCCCATCAATATATCCCACCACAGCTACGCTGTGCCATATTCTTGGAAGAGACTTTGAGTGGCATCTATGCAACTCATTAATGTTACCTTAACATGGTTTCACCCAATCACTATTTAGAATTGTGCATGGACTGGAACTCCCTCGATCAACTCCCCCAACACCTGATCACTCTTATTAAATTCTATTTACTAGTCGGCTTACAGCTACCTGTAAATTATGTCACCATGTAGCAAAATAATTCTTACTCTCTTTATAAGAAGAGCTGACTAGATTGTGAGGAAGAATGATTAAATATAACAAAAATGTAAGCAGATCTAGAATTGCTATCCATAGATTGCACCTTGTTCAACTCAGCACTATGAAAGCCTGAGCAACAAATATCTAATCACTCAGGTGGCTGTGCATGGAAACATGATAAGGTTGCAGCTATAGAATGACAGGGTTAGAAAAATCCCAATGGTCATCTATCCCAACCCCCTGCTCCAAGGCAAGATCCTCTACATTAACCTAAGCCCACATTATCCCATATGATCTAGATTTTGTAATATGCCACATAGAGAGAGAATGAACGAATGGGGTGCAGCATGCCAGAGATGACTGCGAGCAACAGCTTGGTAAAAAATTAGAAGAACGAGAAAGGAGTATCTGCAGATTCACTTACTGAGATGCCCCACCTGTTCTAGCCTTGAATTTTGTTGTCAACCCTATGACACCCGAGTAGACCATGTACTGTACCAATCAAGAATTAAAGAACAAGAAGCTAGGGCACCACCAGAAAAAACTGTGACTTCTTCCCATAAATAGCAAAGCAACCTTCAAAGTACAGAGGGGCAGTAGAAGATACTGCATCAGCCCAATAGTTAGCAAGTGGGATTTTGCAGCAGTCTTGCCTTGCAATCTTACCTTTCACCTGCTGTTGAGCAAGACCACTGCGATGTTCAGCAAAGCTTTCTTGGGTCAAAACTGCCACGGAGCTCATGGTCGATTTCCCACCCACACAATATCCGGGTATGCCACTAGTAATGGGAAAGAAGAGAAACTGTCATGATGGTCACTGTTTTTGTGGGTTTTTTTTTTAAAGTGGGTTTGAGTCACGTGGCACAATTAGCCACATGCTTGGCACAAGCAGAAACTATTGCTGGTTGAGCAGGCAAGTGATAGCACCTCCTCCTGGCCACAACAGTCCTTCTCCAGTCTGCAAAGTGTACCATGGTATTCTTCCTAGACAGGAAAATAACCAGTGCATTGCAATCACTGCCAATACAAGTCCTTCAAGGCCAGGAAAAAAGATGCAACAGCCCCATGACACTAATTCGCCTGCTAAAAGTAGCAGCTAAGTGCTGTCACCACTGCCAGCCTTACAGAACCATGACAGATAACTACAATAATTTTGCTATAACAGAGCTTTGAGGCTCGAGTCCCTGGGCCTTGGGGGGGGGGGGTGTTTCAGAGTTTACCTAGGCTGAGGAATTAGCCCATAGGCCTTCAGCTTCCCCTTAGTTGAAGGACTGGCTGTTAAAAGGGGTGGTGACACCTATCGTGGACAGGTTGAGCCAGTGAGGTGGAGGTATACAAGACCTTAAGCGCAACAAGTAGAATTATTACTTTTTGTGAGCTGGACTCTGCCTCTGTTCATACAACCCAATATTGCATTAGCTTTTTTTTGCAACCGCATCACACTGCTGGCTCATGCTTAGTTTGTGATCTGCCAAGTTCCCTAGATCCTTTTGACATGTGCTGCTGTAAAACCAGGATTTCCTTGTCCTGTAACTGTGCTTCTGACTTCTTTTGTACCTATACGCAGGACTTTACATTTATCGTTACCAAACCTCATCATGTTGGTATGATACTGATGATCAAAGATGGGGGGGATACAAGACAGAAGCACACTTCCACAACTATAACCCCCATGTCAGGGCCATATGGGACACCAGCCTTTACTAATATTCTGATTATGAAGACTTCTCTTGCCTCCTCCTCACCGTTGAGCCTTTGTAGGCTAGGGCAGGAGTGGCCAACCTTTCAACATGAATGCTCCTGGACCTTTAATGGTTGTATAGGTGAGGGCATTTCAGCAGATGCAGCTACAGTTGCTTTAGCAGCACCATCAGCAGTTGCAGCTGCCAAGATTCTGTCTTCTACACAACTCTGAAGAATGTAGAGGCCTTAATGGTGGAAGGTTAGCCACCCCTGGGCTAGGGTATTAGTCTATCACATAGTCTCTGCCATGGGCTTTCTGTTTCACGAAGCTAAATGACAAGCTATTACAACCAATGTTGTTGCTCTTGATACGGCATCATCAAATTGCACGATGCTTTACAAGAGAAGGCAGGTTTCTGCCTTGAGGTGCTCACAATCTATGAAAAAATATATGCCAGGGCAACAGAGGAAGGGAAGGGGATTGGTGGCAAGGTAATATTCACAGAGATGTACTTTGGCGTAGCTAAGGGGGGCTCAGGCCCCCAGATGCCAGGCCTCTGGAGGGTGCCACGGGGTGGTGGTGGTGCCATTTAATAATAATAAATTCACTGAATTTATATCCCACCTTTCTCTCCTATAGTGGGACCCATTTTTTATTAGGGTGTGTACTGTACTGTAAGGGTCTGGGGGGATGAAATGTTACATTTCTGTGAATGTTTTGGGATTATTAAATAAATTAATATCAGTTAATATTATATGTAATGAGTTTGTTGGTACTCGAGGGGGGGTGCAAAAATTTCAAGGGCACCGGGTGCACTGGACCCTAGCTCCTCCTCCGACTTAGATTAGTTGCAGCAGGAAAAAAGGAACTGGGGGTAGTGCCAAAGTTTCACAGAAAAGGGAGACTTTGAGGAGGGATTTGAAGAAAGTGAGGAAGCATCACGCAGCTTTTCTGGGAGGGAGTTCCAGGCATACGGGTTCCCAACGGATAAAGGAAAGAGCTGCCCGAGGGAGAAGGAGAGCTTTGGATGGCAGAGAATGGCAAAGCCAGAGGAGTGAAGGTCACAGGTAGGAGTGTAGCAGGATATGCAGAGAACCAAGGAGGAGCAGAGAACCAAGGAGGTGCAAGGCCATGGAAAACACCCAAAGTAAGGACCAGGAGTCTTGTGCTGGATCAAGGAGCAGACTTGAAGTCAGTATATGGATTTAAGCAGGGGCACATATGGAGCAGTATTTTGAGGCGGCAGATACCCCACCCATGAAATGCCATATTAGAGGAGATAATGATCCCTAGGTCATTAGCCAGTCTGACAACGGCCAGTTCCAGCAATGGCAGAGGAAGTATAATGGCTCTTTATAAGAAACTGGACAATCCAGTCAATATTCAATTCCAGTTTCCAACTACAGGAAGTAAAGGTTGCCTGGAGGCAAGGACACATAGCCAAGGTGGCTGGGGTTAATAGTCCATAAAACTTTGTAGCACTACTTTGAATCCAATTACACAAAGCTAGCCTTCAAATACCCCATGGCATAGGCAGACTGTGCGTTGTGTTGAAGGCACTTCCTTTTTATCCTTGCCGTCTGCTAATTAGAAGAATTAGGCAACACCCAACTAAATTATAGGAATGGGTACATAATTCCTTTTCACTTTCCCTACGCTATTATATACCTCTTTTATGTTCCCTTTCATCCTCCTCCTTCTGAACTTCTCCAGATACTTTAAAGAGTCCCCATATAATTTTCCCCCTTACTCCCCATAATCATTTTTATCATCTTTTCTTGTTTGTCATACTTTGGATATCGTTTTTAAGAGGAAGTAAAAATACCGTATTAATGGCACAATGCACCCTTAAGAGAACATTGGGAATATAATCCACAGCTTTAACAAAAGCTGAAATCCACCTTCAGTCTTATGAAGGGCCTTAAGTGACTATGGCTGCAATCCTACACCCATTTAGGTGGAAATGAGTCCTGATGAGCTCAACGGGGTTTACTTATGAGCAGACATACATAAGATTTCAGTCCACTAACGGCACAGTCACAAATATTTCTGTCTAGACAAGTGCAATATCCAAGGCATTCAAAATACTCCTAAGATTCTTTTTCTTAAAATAGAAACTCCAGTTTCTGTGCATTTGATCAATATTCCCGATATGACTCAAGGAATTGTAGTGCTACAACTTTTCATATTCTGCCAAGTTTTTCCAGATCTGAAAACATGGGATGCGCAGCTTAAACAGAAACTATAGCGAGAATAACCAGGACACATCAAAAGTGCACCACCTGGATATTTTCCCTAGAAACCATTCTATGGCACAGATAGGAGGATCTAGAGATTTGCGATGCTCATGGATGATTGATCAAAAGAGTCTGGCTCAGTGGGGAGAGCTGCTGCCTTCAAAGCCCAAAGACCTGTGAACTTGATAAGTTCAAGACACGCCCAAAAGCTGTGAAAGCCTCCAGGAGGAGAGATAAGAGCTTCCAGCTGCATCGGTTGAGTGTGGGAGACGAAAGCCAGCAGAATTGTCCGACTGTAAAAAGGATACCACCTGGAAAGTAGCCATTCATGAAAGATTGGACATTTATATATATTGTAAACCCCCCCCCAAGGGGGGGTTAGGACATCCTGCCCATGTACACCGCCTTGGATTAAAGTCGGAGGAGAAATCCAATGACCGAGAAAGGCGGTATATAAATACTGTATATTATATTATTATTATTATTATTGATAGGGACTATAAAAATCTCATGTTGAAATGGTCCACAGGCCAGAAGTTGGACACACAAACCTTTTACAACACAGATCTGTAACTTACCAGCTAAATGGTCAGTAGCCAGAAAGTCCGTCCTGTGAGCCGTCTGTTTGTCAGCCTGCCAGCTTCTGCTTTTTAGAAGGGAGAGGGGGGGGGGGGAAGTTACTCAACTCTAAGAACGTTATAGCTCTATTATTAGATGTAGTAATGCAATTTCAGTGGCCTAGAAATCAATCAGGTAAACCCAAGTCTGCATGATTCAAAATATACGATAATTAAATAATAATAAAATTGGTAATTCGTCTTTCAACTATTTTTAATAACAGAATCTATCAAAAACTAGTGAAGGTTAAAGCAATGAAATTTCAGTACCTTCTATAACTCAAAGTTTTACAGTGCAATCCGACTTAACTTTTGTGCCGGTTTAACCAGCAGCGCAGCGAAAACAGGAGACCCCAGAACGGAAAAGGGATTCAAATCCCCTTTGAATTCCTCTTTTGGATGGGATTTGAATCCCTTTTCTGTTCTGGGGCCTCCCGTTCTCACTGCGCCGCTGGTTAAACTGGCACAAAAGTTAAGTCGGATTGCGCTGTTAGTTAAATAAGAGAGTTTTTAAAAGCACTTCTGAGTGGAGCACCTAGTGTGAATCTCCATTGAAAGGAAATTCTACAAATGCAGTGAGAACTGGGCACACAGGATCAGAGCTTTAATTTTCACTGCAACAATTAATACAGCTGAAGAGACAAACCTATGCTTAGTCGAAGAGGCTCGCCTCTTCTGCTTTCACAGCAAACTCCAGGTGTGTGCAATCCTCACCCATATATAGCACCTCTGGACTATAGCCAAAGAAATCAGATTGCTATTTACATGGTGCTATATGGATGCAGAACAACATACCATGAGATGCACTAGGAGGATTTCCTGCTACAGGCAGAGTGTTAAGACTAGATGATCTTGTGGGTACCTTCCAACTCTATGATTTTAATCAGACGTTATACCAGTGTCACTTAATATTCTGTTTCCTAACAAATCAATACTTCGACTAGAGCACCCTGGATGCAACAGTACAAAGAGTAATGCATTATCTGTACCTTCTTGTCAAGTCATATTACAACTATGGGGTTAACACCAATAACTTAGTTAGATTTCCTATGGACATTGGCTTGGTTCATTTTCGATTCACTTGCACAAAACTACCCTAAGTAGTATTAAACTAAAAAATAGACGAGTAGCAAATGTAGGGTATGAATTTGGAATTTCAAAGACTATAAGAACTTTGATGTGACTGTCTGTCTGTCTCTTACACACACACACACACACACACACACACACACACACACACACACACACACACACACACACACACACACACAGAGACACCCAATACACTAAAAACCTACCAAGAAAACTGACATCTGTCAGAAGACAGGAATGTAGTTTGGCAGAGCATGGGCAAATCAGGCACTTTCTTACAATCACAGGCAGAGAAAAGCACGGAGCTTTATGAAGTTAGCCTCTGGCAATTCAAGGCTCAGACAGACACACACTCTAACAACAATATCTGACTTGTGCCTGTTGCATCTTAAGACGACCATACACTTCTACACAAGATAAGAGCACCCACCATGATGGGAAATCTTTGCAGAAAACAAATGGGTAACCTATAGTTGCCTTCAGTTAAGTTTCTCCAAACGCTCCTGTTGGATTTCAGTGTCAGATGTCTAACTGCAAATACCTGTGCTACTGGGAAAAACTACTCAAACCAGCTTACAAAACAGCAGCAGCGAGGTAGAAGTGCGTCTAATCAGTGTTTATGGGTAGGGCCACCATCTACTTTGAACATTGTAGTGATAGCACTTGTTCTAAGAAAGAACATCTTGAAAGAAGCTGGAACCTTGTATTTCTTCACATTTTAAACCAAAATTTGAAAATTGAAATTGTGTTGCCTCCATAATGTGCACTAAGTACTCCAAACAAAACAAAACCAGGGCAAGTCAAGAGATGTCATTTCTCTGAACAGGATTCAGTAAGCAGGGGAAAATGCAGTAATCCAAATCCACACATTTGGGCTGGGCCAGCATGTGCCACTCTTACAATGCAATCATATGCATGCTTACTCATAAGTTAGCCCCACCAAGTTTTTTTTTAAATTTATATCCCGTCTTTTCCTATGCCGAAAGGCAAATGCCCAAATGGCACAGATAGGAGTTCAAATGGGACTTACTCTCAGGCTGCAATCCTATGCATGCTTACCTGGGAGTAAGTCCCATTGAACTCAAGGGGCTTACTTCTGAGTAGACATGTCTAAGAATTCACTGTAAAATAAGTGTATAGGATTGCAGGCTTAGTGGCTCTAGTAGCATAACACTGTGACTAGGGGCCCAATCCTATCCAACTTTCCAGCACTGGTGCAGCTGTGCCAACGGGACATGTGCTGCATCCTGTGGTTTGAGGGAAGTCACGGGGCCTCCTCAAGGTAAGGGAATGTGTGTTCCCTTACCTCAGGGCTTTCATTGTGGCTGCATCAGCACTGGAAAGTTGGATAGGATTGGGCCAGTCAGGTACAGATAGCTTTATGACACCAAGTTGGGCCAGGTCTTAGCAAATAAAGTAGCTGGACTTTGAATGGTAATTAAGAACAGTACTGGATTATGGAAACTGAATTATGTCCAAAACTAGGGTAGGCTATGTTGTTGGAAAAGGTCAGTTTACGTTCCAATTCCAAAGGAGGGCAATGCCAAAGAGTGTTCAAACTACTGCACAATTGCACTCATTTCACATGCTAGCAAGGTTATGCTCAAAATCCTACAAGCTAGGCTTCAGCAGTACGTGAACCGAGAACTACCGGAAGAACAAGCTGGGTTTCGAAGAGGCAGAGGAACTAGAGATCAAATTGCCAACATGCGCTGGATCATGGAGAAAGCATGAGAGTTAAAAAAAAACCCTACTTCATTGACTACGCAAAAGCCGTTGATTGTGTGGATCACAACAAACTGTGGCAAATTCTTGAAGAGATGGGGGTACCAGACCACATTACCTCTCCTGAGAAACCTGTATGCAGGTCAAGAAGCAACAGTTCGAACTGTCCACGGAGCAACCGATTGGTTCAAAATTGGGAAGGGAGTACGGCAAGGCTGTATATTGTCACACTGCTTATTTAACTTATATAAAGAGTACATTATGAGAAATGCAGGGCTGAATGAATCGCAAGCCGGAATCAAGATTGCCGGGAGAAATATCAACAACCTCAGATATGCAGACGATACCACCCTAATGGCAGAAAGTGAAGAAGAACTAAAGAGCCTCTTGATGAGAGTGAAAGAGGAGAGTGCAAAAGTTGGCTTGAAACTCAACATTAATAAAACTAAGATCATGGCACCTGGTCCCATCAATTCCTGGCAAATAGAAGGGGCAGAAATGGAAGCAGTAACAGATTTTACTTTTTTGGGTTCCAAGATCACTGCAGACGGAGGCAGCAGCCATGAAATTAAAATACGCTTACTCCTTGGAAGGAAAGCTATGGCAGATTTAGATAGAGTAATAAAAAGCAGAGATATCACCACGCCAACAAAAGTTCGTATAGTCAGGGCGATGGTGTTCCCAGTAGCAATGTATGGTTGCGAGAGTTGGACCATAAGAAAGGCGGAGCGCCGAAGAATAGATGCTTTCGAACTGTGGTGCTGCAGAAGACTCCTGAGAGTCCCTTGGACTGCTAGGAGATCAAATCAGTCAATCCTAAATGAAATCAACCCTGACTGTTCCCTGGAAGGACAGGTACTGAGGCTGAAGCTCAAATATTTTGGCCACCTAATGCGAAGAGAGGACTCTCTGGAGAAGATTCTGATGCTGGGAAAGATTGAAGGCAAAAGGAGAAGGGGAAGGCAAAGGATGAGATGGTTAGACAGCATCACCAATGCAACAAACATGAAAATGAGCGAACTCAGGAAGATAGTGGAGGACAGGAAGGCCTGGCGGGATATGGTTCATGGGATCACAAAGGGTCGGACACGACTTAACGACAACAACAACAACAACAACAACGTTTTTTCCACCAGCAGAGACTGGAGAAGTTCAGACTTGTACCTTGTGATAAACACTGAATATTCATTACTTCAAGGTTGCCAAAGACAAGTGAGATTAGTAAGAAAGCAAAACACCTGCACTGTCATTGAGGAGAGAGAGAGAGAGTTTCTATTAGCACAAGTGGCCATTACCCAGACCTGAAAAACAAACCATTTGCCCAAGACAAGAACCCAGAGCAAAAGAATATAAATCAGAGAAGCATATTAACCCTGCTTTTTAAAATCGATTTTTAGATACTGTTTTTATTAATTTTCATTAATTGTGATTATTTTTTGTATTGTATTTGTTGTATTTTTTTTTGTAAGCCGCCTTGGGTCCCGTCGGGGAGAAAGGCAGGATAAAAATACTGTAAATAAAATATTTCTAGTATTTTAATCAAACTTTAGTTTCAAGGAAAAGCAGACAGAACAATGACCCCAACACCACATTATGTTTAGAGCTAGGCCAGTCCATCCTAGAGATGAGAGCATGGTGTCCAATGTTTAAGTATAGTATTGGTCGCGTGTCTTCTTTAACGCCCAACCCAACAGCTTTGTTTTTCAAATGCCATCAGATTCCGTTGTTCCCAAGTGGCTGAATATGGTCTGGGAGAAGCTAAGTTTACTGGGCTTCTCTCAGGAAACCTTCTTTATGACATGGGAATCAGAACTGGTTGGTAAACTGAACCGAAGACTCTCCGATATCAAGTCACAAACCATTCTCTGACCATTAGGTCTTGCTCCCTGCTTTACTTCCATATTCCAGTGTCTCATGGTCAAATAGCCCCCTGTTTTTCTTAACTGATTCAAAAGAATGTCAAGCGATGTCTTGGACCACATTCAATATGACTCCTTCCCAGGTCTCTCTGGGTAGGTATTCTAATACTCTGCTTACTGACCGTTGTTACCCATGTAATATGAGCTTTGTTAAATCTTTAAACCATATCCTTCTCTATTGCACACTTCATGCTTCTTCATGGGCTGTTTACTTAGATCAGTGGTACCCTAACTGGGGCGTCGCGACGCCCCAGCCGGGAAGAAAGGGTTGCTATGCCCTTAAGGGGCATGGCAACCCGCGGTGACGACAACGGCGCGCCTGGGATCCCGCTGCCGCCGCCACCGCTGCGCCCGGGATCGCGGTTTTTACCGTCATTGGTGGGCAGTGGGTGTCCCTCAGGGGTTGGGGGGAGCCTGCGGACCCCTCCGCAGGCCTCCCCAAGCGTCGGAGCAGCGCTCCAACGCGATCGCAACTGACTTCCGGTTTTACGCAAAACCGGAAGTCAGTTGCGATCGCGTTGGAGCGCTGCTCCGACGCTTGGGGAGGCCTGTGGAGGGGTCCGCAGGCTCCCCGCAAACCCCGAGGGACACCCACTGCCCACCAATGACGGTAAAAACCGCGATCCCGGGCGCAGCGGTGGCGGCGCAATCCCAGGCGTGTCATCGCCACTCCTGGGAAGGCCCCGCTGCTACTTAGAGCAGCGTAAGGCCTTCCCAGGAGTTAGGGAACCTCTGACTTAGATCCTATTTTGGTAAATATATCAGGCCTCCCGGATGTTGAGAAACTGGCTTTCCTTTTAAATGATGGTCCCCCAGATGTAACTGGACAAACTGCGAAGTTCCTGAGTTTAGTGGAGCAAAACTTTCTTGCTAGGCAATGTTGATTTGGTTCTGTAAGTTCTTTTTATGTTTTGTTGTTGTTCAGTCATTAAGTCGTGTCCGACCCTTCGTGATCCCATGAACCATATCCCGCCTGGCCTTCCTGTCCTCCACTATCTTCCCGAGTTCGCTCACTTTCATGTTCGTTGCATCGGTGATGCTGTCTAACCACCATCTCATCCTTTGCCTTCCCCTTCTCCTTTTGCCTTCAATCTTTCCCAGCATCAGAGTCTTCTCCAGAGAGTCCTCTCTTCGCATTAGGTGGCCAAAATATTTGAGCTTCAGCCTCAGTACCTGTCCTTCCAGGGAACAGTCAGGGTTGATTTCATTTAGGATTGACTGATTTGATCTCCTAGCAGTCCAAGGGACTCTCAGGAGTCTTCTGCAGCACCACAGTTCGAAAGCATCTATTCTTCGGCACTCAGCCTTCCTTATGGTCCAACTCTCGCAATAATACATTGCTACTGGTACTTATGTTTTAGGAATGTGTATTTGTTTTAGTATGTCTATGCCAATAAAGGTTTTTGAATTGAATTGACACGTTTCTTGTTTTGTTACTTTGCAGCAAGAGGATGATTTTATGATGTATTTCTAGTGTCTGTTTTTTAAATTGCGTTTTTATTTTGACTTTATACCACCTTTGCTGAAAAGACATATAATTTTTTAAAAATAAAATATGACCAAATCACAGAAGTTCCACCCTTCTTCGGGCCCCCACACCAAAGTTAGCAGTTTTTCTGGTCCCATCTCCGTTTCTCAAAGTTTCCACCAGTTGGGTACACATTTACGTTGTCCTAGGTTTTGCTCCAGGAAGGCTTAGCTCAAGATGAGATGTTTGGGCGCTGTAACCTGATTTAGTGCCTGCCTGACAGGAATGTAATCTTGTAGCACAGCTGCTAGTTTCATCGTGCCCACAGAAGCTGCATAGATTTGCATGGTAGTTAACACCAGAGATTCTGGACAAAGTATTTATGAACGAACGAACGCACACACGCACACAAAAAGCCCTCTGCAGAGAAATGCTGCTTCATTGGTATGGGAAATATGAGTGAGTCTCCCTAAAAGTTCATGCCAGGTCGTAAGTGGAAGTTGCTAGCAAACCAGTGAAGAGTCTCTGGTTTACTAGGTGCGTGTTCCCTAGTAATGAAATCATGACCTACATGTCAAGGGCTAACTACTTTTGTGTTTTTTTAAAATTGACCTACTAATTTACAAAGCTTGGTGGGGGGATACACACCCACACACCATGAGGCAACATACCAAGACTGGTGGCAGCAATCAGTAAGACTGAAGAAGTGGGAGAGTGGGTGAAATGAGAGACATGAACAAGTACAGACAGCGCATGAGTGTGCCTTCAATGAGGCAGGAACAACCTAGTATTCACGGGCAGCCCGATCCTGCCTAACTTTAGGCCAGCGGAGTTCTTGCTTCGTCCCCTTCCCCCAATATAGGGCTGCCTGGGACCTACAGGACTCCTCAAATGTACGTCAATTCTTGAGCCGACGTACATTCAGGACAGTGGGGAAAGGGCCACCGGGAATGGGGATGGGGATATCACAGTCGACATCCCTGCCCCCTCCTGGGCTGGCTCAGCCAACGGCTGCCCTCCCTCCCCCCGCCCTTGCACCCACCAGCGTAAGCCTTACCTTGCTCCGGTGGCTGCAGGTCGGTTCCGCAGTAGAGTGAGGGCTGCCAGCCTGTGCACCGGCAGCCCTTACTCGGAGGGTGCTGAAAACGCGCTTTACATGCAGAGTGCATGCTCCACAGGTGCAATGTTATGCAAGATTGCATAACATTGCGCCATAAATTTCTCTAACCACAGCCAAGCATGCAGAGTGCTGCTTTAGCTTTCCACAGTTGCAATCATCTACCTGCTTACCTGGGAGCAAGTCCCATTAAACTCAGTGGAGCTTACGTCCAAGTAGACATGCATAGGATTGCACTGCCAGTTAAATAACTGTCTAACAGGGAATTTAAGAAGCCAGGACACATGATAAGTAGACATTTATCCTTGTAAGTAAAAATGCAATGACAAAAGGAAAGCTGAACAGCAAGATGACCATTTGCACCAGGAGGCAGATTAATCGCCAGGTCAGTCACCAAAATGGCTAATTTGAGAAGAAATATTTGCAGTGGTAAACCGGTTGATGCCATCTGGATGCACTCAAATGAGAGAAACAAGTCATTGAAAAACAGGGGGAAAAACAAGCACTGGCTAACACTTCTTCCACACTCCATAAAAAAGAAATCCTGTAGGAATACAAAGATACTTGAAGGCGATGCAGTCAGATCAAAACAACAGCTATTCTGCATGAAGAAAGGGAAATCCTGTTTAAAAGTTTGCTGCAAAGAAAAAAAAAGTAGTATCAGTGAGGAGAGGGATGAAGGTAAAAGGAACTTGGCTGTGGTCTTCTCCACAGGACTCTGGACCATACACACTGCATTCAAAAGGAAGGATATAGCTAACAAGGAAGCAAGGCCAGGGCACAGCAGCTGTAATATTGGATGCTAACACGACAGGAAACTGGTTTTATGCTGGATAAAAATATAGGATTAGACAACCTAAGATGCAAAGAAAAGCACTACTGTAGATGCAAAGGAAAGCACTACAAAGACAATTGATCAAAGTGGAAAAGGAACACTTCAGAACCTTACTGAACAAGAGAACTTGTGTACAATGTTCTTAACATGTTCTGGAAGCTAAAATGCTTCACTGTAGAAGAGGCTAAACAAGTATCGGGTTAAGTAAAGAACAGAAAAGGAAGGGACTATGACAGACTTGAGAGCTAGAGAAATAGCTAAACATCATTTGGAAAGGCCAAGATTCTGAAAGAGGAGGAAACATCAACAGAGATTCAATTCTAATGTCACTTTTTGCTACTCACATATCTAAGGTGCATGAGATAAAGAACAAATACATGAAGCATTAGTGTGAGAAAGGCGTGGTTTAGACAGACAATCATCTGAACCATGATTTAGGTATAACTGAGAACAAGTCTCAACAAAACTTAGGCTTGCGTTCTCCCCCTACTGTCTGCTCCTTGCATGAGAGAACAAAAGTGAACGTTTTTCACTTTAGACAAACACACAGTTATGGCCTCAGGAAACTAGTTAGTTAGTTAAAACAAACCAGGATCAAACTGTGATTTGACATCATGGTTTGTTACCTAAGCAGTTAAGAGAACAAACCAGAATTTACCCAAGTTCATAAGTAATTGTGATTTATTCAAAAAGTGACTTTCACTCTCCTCCTCTTGCACACAGAGGGAGTGCAATACTGTAAGCAAAAGTTAGACGATTATCTGAACCAGATCGCATACCAGGCAATCTATTTTGCACATTTTTACCCCACTCATGTGTGAGGGGGACTTATGCCTGTAATTCCAATTATCTCTGTCATTTTCTGCCCACTTTCCTATTTGTATCTTGCATGGGTGGGCAAAATAATGTCACAGTTCCCCCTTGTAGGGCTGTATCCTAACATTTAGTTAGTCATGATTAATTTCCTTAGTCATGGCTGACAGCGCAATCCGACTTAACTTTTGTGCCGGTGTAACCAGCGGCGCAGCGAGAACGGGAGGCTCCAGAACAGAAAAAGGATTCAAATCCCCTCAAAAAGAGGGATTCAAAAGGGATTTGAATCCCTTTTCCGTTCTGGGGCTTCCCGTTCTCACTGCGCCGCTGGTTACACCACCACAAAAGTTACGTCGGATTGCGCTGTAAGTCTCACTGAAATCAATAGGACTTAATCGTGACTACGGATACAACCCATTGTTTTCATCTGAAAATGTAACAAGGCACTGTTAAGTCCATTTCAAACATGTTTTGAAGGACAGAACATTAAGGCAATTCTCAAGGTTTTGTTCCCCCCACGTTAAGTATATGTTGACTTTATATCTATATCAAGGTAAGAATTACGTGAGGAAAGAAGCAACCTGGTTTCAATGAGGGCAAGTCACCACTGATTTCATTTGAATGATCCACCAGGAAAAGAGCCTGGTACCATTGCTCTGGGAGGAAAAAAGAGGTACTGTATTTCTTCAATTCTAAGACGCATGTTTTTTCCCAATTAAGCATTTCAAAAAATGGGGTGAGTCTTAGAATCGAAGGTCTCCAAAAAGCACCCCAAAATGCTATCTTCTTACTTACTGGGGCTTGGGGGAGCTTAAGGGAGACCTGCGCGACCCTCTGCAGGCCTCCCCGATCTTCAGTACGGCAAAAAAATGGTGATTTTCAGCCATTTCCGGTTTCCGTGAAAACCAGAAATGCCCAAAAATCGCTGGTTTTCGCTGAACTGAAGATCAGGGAGGCCTGCAGACGGTTGCGCAGGCCTCCCTGAAGCTCCCCCAAGCCTAGGTAATGAAGGAAATGGTACTTTCTGGCAGGGCCAGAAATGCTATGCAAAGGCAGTGCACTCAGTCATCCTCAGCTGCAGGAGACATGCTGGGGAGAGTTGGTGCTGAGCGGGTAGATTCAATGAAGGGAGGTGAGTCTTACAATCGATGGATTTTTTCCCCCTGCTGGTGGTACTGAAAGTAAAGGTGCGCCTTAGAATCAATGGCGCCTTAGACTCGAAGAAATACGGTATTATGGAATAGTCATGTGTCTACAAAAGAAGGCTACAGCTTGATTCCATGGGATGCAACACTTGGAACAGATAGCCAGTTTAAGCAACTACTGAAGTCACAATGAAAACTGAACATGAGGTTGAGATTCATATTCTAATTAAACTAAGCATAAATACACAATAACTGTGATCTGAATCCACTATGTTTAATGTTTAATGAAAACTTTGCTGCCTTCAGTGATGCAAGCAGAAAGGTAACTTAGGATACAACCCATTGTGTTTCACAATGATCTGGAGAGTAAATATCTATATGCAGTTTGATGTAGTCCTAAATGTACAGTGTGAAATACAAATGTCTATTCTTTAAGACTGCAATGACTTCATTGATCCATTTCTTATCAGGGTTCAGCAAGAAAACAATTACTCTCAGATGTATGCAAATACTGCCCCCCCCAAAAGCACAAAGTGTTGCAGAGTGGGTTGACTTAAATCAAGGTGGAATCATGAAAGACAAAGTAGGGCAGGAAGAAACACAGAAGTCATTTAAATAAAGTTCACCATTCTGAAATTCGTGTATTTCCTGAACAAGCATTAAGACATATTGCTTTATAATTGAATAGAGCCCTTACACAACCTACCGAATTGCAACTTGGAACCTCTGGTCATGCAAACCAGAGGCACTAAATTATGACCACTTAAAAGGCAAGACACAGATTTCTGTTTTGTTGTCTATGAACATAGGCAAGACTACTAAGCAAGATCACTTCCTTGAAAGTTAAGGTTACAATCCTATGCATATTGATTTGGAAGCGGGTGGCGCAGCGGGTTAAACCGCTGAACCATAAGCTGTCGATCGAAAGGTTGGCAGTTCGATTCCCGCGACGGGGTGAGCGCTCGTTGCTTGGCCAGCTCCTGCCAACCTAGCAGTTCCAAAGCATGTCAATGCGAGTAGATAGATACCGCTTGCGGGAAGGTAAACAGTGCTCCGTGTTCCAGCTGCATGCTACGCGCTGCGGCAAGGAGAGTCATGCCGGCCACATGACCACAGAGGCGTCTTCGGACAACGCTGGCTCTTCGGCTTTGAAATGGGGATGAGCACCACACCCTAGAGTCGGACACGACTGGACTTAATTGTCAGGGGATACCTTTACCTTTACCATGATGGAAGTAAGGGAGAATATAAAATATAATGAACAAAACCAATATGATTTTACTTCCAAGTGATCATGCACAGATTCCATTCAGATTTCTGTGCACAAGTACTCCATGCAACCACTTCTATGCATGCAAACCCTCTTATACAAGCAGAAAGTTAACTTAGGATACAACCCATTGTGTTTCACAATGATCTGGAGAGTAAATATCTATATGCAGTTTGATGTAGTCCTAAATATTCATAACCTGAGAAGTGAACAAGATTACTCATATGCTCCATAGATGATCCTGGTGACATACAAAATGGAATGTCTTGAATGCTAGCAACTGTGATGACGTGCTAATATCCGAGTACAGTACAAAACCCTCAAAAATAAAATACATGTGTGCCATTTATAATTCTTAACCTCAACTCACAGATTTTTCCTCAATGGTTCTTCATAGAAAGCAGATTTTAACTCAATGTACAGTATTTGATAGATGGTCATGATGAGAGTTTTAAGATTACAGAACTATTCAGGCATTAACCTGAATGTCTAAATGGGGGGGGGGGGAGAGAGTGAAGAGGAGCAGGATGACTATACCAACTCAGTACCCAAAGTACATTTGGTGTAATGTCTGAAAGACTATATGCACAAACAGTATTGCACACATAGGCTGTGTCCAGACATTTGGGGATTCTATTTATTTATGATTGAGACGTATAAAATTATGCATGGGATGGAGAGAGTGGAGAGAGAAAAGTTCTTTTCCCTCTCACACAACACTAGAACTATGGGACATCCACTCAAATTGAGTGGAGGGAGGATTAAAACAGACAAAAGAAAATATTTCTTTACCCAGTGTGTAATTGGTTTGTGGAACTCCTTGCCACAGGATGTGGTGATGGCACCTGGCCTGGATGCCTTTAAAAGGGGATTGGACAGATTTATGGAGGAAAAGTCCATCACAGCTTACAAGCCATGATGGGGATAAGCAACCTCCTGGTTGTAAGAGTAGGTTTTCTTTGTGCCAGGTGCAAGGGAGTGGCGACAGGATACAAGTATCTTGTTGTCTTGTGCTCCCTGAGGCATCTGGTGGGGCCACTGTGTGATACAGGAAGCTGGACTAGATGGGCCTTTGGCCTGATCCAGCAGGGCTCTTCTTAGGTTCTTATTTTCTTATATTCAAAGTTTCCACAATTGAATGGACAAAGTACAGTACACACACGTACAGTTTCTATATGTGCCGGCTCTTTTGGGCATTAAACCAAATACACTTAGAGGCAGGCCAGCAGCCATGAGCAGGTGTGATCCTACTCCCCTCTGTACATACATTCCAACAAATGTCTGAACATACCATATAAACTTTACAAGCTTATTTTTAATTGAAAATTTTTAAAACTATGTGTTTACCCTGCCCAAAAACTGGCAAACGTCCGACAGTGGAGATTCCGTTATAATACCGTCTAGACTGGAAGAATTGACACTGAATTGACATGTCAATTCATTCTTTGCTTCAGAATCCTCAGGTTACATAGCAAAAATCGAAACAGATAACATTTCCCATCTCGTCACTGAAAGACCCATCCAACTCCACTTTGACAATATGAGCATGTCATCTATGGCGTATGCCTTGTCTACCGTTTTATTGGGAGGTGGCGGGAGAAGTGACCCTAGCCTCCAACCATAGTGAGAATTCTGCATGAGAATCCTTCTCTCTCAAAACATTTTCCTTTGCCAGAAAAATTGTGATGACCAAAAGCCCAAATGCCAATAATAAAAACTAAGCCAGGAAGAGTTGCAAAATCCTGACATTGTATAGCCATACATCCAGTCTTTCTAATCCTGCAAAACATATCCCACTTTCTAAACTTTCCTTTGTAATTATCAATGCTAAAATCTTGTCTACTTAAACAGAAATATTTGAAGTGCGTAATAAGAATAGGAATTAAACACTGTAGGCGACAACATCCCTGCCACCCAAGGCTGATGCTGTAATCGCAAGAGGGTGTCCGCCCCTGAAAACTGAACTGTATGGGAGGCAGACTTTTTATGAAAGCAGAAAGACATATGCTTTAAGGATCACAAGCTAAGGTTATGTCAGCAGGGGGGAGGATCAGATTTCTGAGGTTACAGAGGCTCAAGACAAGAAAATGTGCCAAGTTAACTTATTTTCCATTTTGGCCACAGGGCTAGGCAGCAAGAAGAGTAGGGCCACAACAAAGCAAGTTGCCCTAGATGTGGATTGTGCCCCTTCCTCTGACCTGGAACAGAAGAGGTTCCCAGAGGCACAAGATGCAGGTGATTGATAGAGATTAGAATGAGTACCAAGCGCAAGAGAAAGGTGGAAAAGCGTCATGATTTTGGAGCATTCAGCACCGGGAAGCCTCAAATCTACTTTGCACTCGGATTTGCCATGTCAAAGGATAAACTGTCATCACAAAAAGCATGAGAAGGTAGGAAGCTGAAGGACGATACAGTAGAGCAGGGGTTCTCAACCTTTGGAGGCCCGGGTTCTCAACCTTTGGAGGCCCGGGTACCCCCTATCACTGTCCAATTTTCTGAAGTACCCCCCTGGCTAATTAATTGGATTAATCAATTAATTATCTAATTAATCATTAAATAAAATGTACTAAAAATTTTAAATGTGAAAAAATGTCTTACTTAACTGTGTGTGTGAGAGAGAGAGTCAGACAGACAGAGGGGATTGTATTTAAGTTCTAATTATGAAGTAATTAACTACTGATTGATGCTGATAAGGGGCAGGCTCTGGCGTACCCCCTGCCATTGGTCCGCGTACCCCTACTTAGGCGCTGCGTTCACCGCCTTGAATGGTTCCAAAGGCGAGGGGGCGGGGCCACTTCGTGCTCCGGTGTAACGGAGGGTCAGAGCCGTGGCGGAACGTAGAGCTCTACCCCCCCTGCAGCGATGCCAGTGGGTTGAGAACCCCTGCAGTAGAGCAACGAAGCGAAGCTTAAGGCCTGCAGAACTGGGCATCTGCAAAACCGCAAAATGCTCATCAAGGAAGTTGGAAGAAATACCAGAAACTTACGAGTATGTCTGGTCCTGTATAAATGAATGAAACAGCAAAGAGAGACTAATAAAGCCTCGAATTCCTGAGGGAAAAATGGATAAGCAATAGAAGCTTTTAACATATTTTTCAAAATGGCCTCTAGCTAGGGACAGACTCCTGTGCTTGAGCACAAATAATTCCTATGAAAATAATAAAAGTATGCATGCACACTACATGTCTAGCCATGATTTAGATTTTCAATAGGATCAGCGTTTTCAGAGACAAAGGACAAATCATGTGCCATTTTAATCTATTTTAATTTAAATGGTTAGCGTTTTATTAATAGAAGCCATTATATATAATTAAATGCACTGCAAAAAAGGCTGAAACTGTACACATGCATACTTCAGCATCCTGCTGATTATCACAAGGTCAAACAGAACAACCATTTCCAACACCAACTATTTGCTCTTCCAGAACCAAAAGACCCAAAGACTCCCAACACAGCTCTCCCAAGCAGCCTCATGTTACCATCATTTAGAAGTTTTAACTATAATAAGTCTCCAGACAGCAAACAGGACTGGGAAACAAATAATCTGAGGATTTATTTCAAATACTTTTCCCACCACTTACTCTATTTGCAAAAAGTTGAAACTTAACACACTACTTGAAACACTAACACACTACTGAGGAAAATTCCCCAAACACATTTAAGATTAAAAGCTATGTATTAAATTGAAATTGGGATTAGAAGAGCTTCTGGGCTGTACCCGTCTTGCTGCTGTTGCTCTCTAGTATCATATGCATCAAAAGAGCAACCATGATAAAAGTGGAAGGAAGAGTAGATACGGTCGGTTGTGCCATGTGCCAAGACGACAATACCGTATGTACAATAAAGGTAGTCTCTGGTCTAATTCTCACAGACAGCAAATGAGGTGGCAAAATCTATGCCTGGACTGATCCATGTCAGACTGCTGGCAAGGACTTGCTTGAGGGAATGCTGTTGCACAAAAGAACAGACACCTGCACATACAAACACTGAAGTGGTACAGTCTAGAAAAAGGTTTGTCACTAAGGTTTGGGAACTAAGCCTCATTACCTTGCCAGTTTAATTGCAATAGAAGCAGCAGGTGCTGTTTTCCAAGAAGAACTTGCCCCTCCCCTTTTGACCGTCTCTCAACTGCACTCACCTGCAGTATCAGAAACAGGTTGCTGTTGCATATCTCAAAATTGTTAAGCAACGGCTCCAGAGGGGACTTCAAACACGTCATTTGCCCTTGCCTTCACAGTCTCCCAACCACACCCTGAGACCAAGTGAGCTCAAAAGGTGCTGGTGGAAGCCTGGGAAAAAGCCAGAGGCATCAGCAGAGGCCTAGTCAGGATTTGTGGGACAAAGGCAGAAAGGTGCGGGAAGCTAGCCTAAGGGGGTTAGCAGTTACGTGGAAGTCCGAAGGAAGCAAAGATGAGAGAAGCAGTAGTCACAGGAGCTTTATGTAGGCTACTTTCAGAAACTACAGAGTACAAGTAAACCCTCTAGACTAGAGGCAAAAGAACTACGCAGAGGGCAAAGCCATCGCTTGCGAAGGGCAAACTAGGGTGACTTGGAAATCGGAGTGCAAGATGCAATACTTTCCTCGCATGTATCCACCACAGTTTGCCTGTGCGTCTCCACTCTGCCCTTCCAGTCCACAGTCCTACCCCCTGCCTTTTCAAATGGCAAAACGAGTGGGAAGAGAGAAGGATGAGGTTTGTTAAAAAATGAAGACAACTTGCTGTCATAGTGGCAGTGTTTTGTTTTTTTAAAAAAACCTTTATAAGGGAGAAGGGTGTCTGCCCATTGCCAAGACAGCAGCAAAAACAAGAAAGCAGGAGAACACCACCACCACAAGGCCTAGTGCCATGATGGCGAACCTATGACACGCGAGGTCATTTTGGGTGACACGCTAGTGTTTTCCCCAGGGCCTCAACACACCTTATATTTTCACAAATGTTTTACAGGCTTGTCTTAAACATTTAGGGCAGGGATTTTGGCAGACCTCTTTCAAACTATTCTCTAGTAAAACTCAGCAACAAAAAGTAACTAATTGATGTTAAATAAAATGCAATGTGTTCTATAGCTGTTTTCAGTTCAGTTCAATTCAAAATTACTATTAAAAGTAGCAATAGTCAAAGTACTATTAAAAGTTTTTTTGGGGGGGCACACCAGCAGAGTCAAGTTAGACATTTTCAAAATCTTTTGACATCACTGCCATCACTGGCCTAGTGGCTTGCTGTCCTGTGTGCACTAAGGAGGGGGCCAACAGCTTGCTCAGAGACTCGGGTGCCACGGGAGATTGGGCCTGTGTTGAGGGAGGCCCCTACAAACTTATTTGTCCAGGGCTTCGCACCCACCTAGGGACAGCCCTGGTGGAGAGAGTGGTGGTTGTGGCAACAGGACTTGCTGGAGGCCGACACTTTGAACAGAAGGTGATCGGGCAAGGTCACCCTTCCAAAGTGGGCCTCTGGTAAGACTAATTGTAGACCTGGGATGGAAACATAGACCAGGAGAAGAAAACAGAAGAAAGGCAAGGGCTATGGCTTTATGCTACATGAGACTTTCATTTTACACCTGGCTCTTTAACTTGGGCTGTTACTGGACTATATTAAAGTGTGTGTGTGTGTGTGTGTGTGTGTACGTACATACGTACGTACGTACGTACAAGATGTGTGCGCGCGCGCACGCTTTTAAACAAACTGCAACTAAAAGACTAGAATATGACTAACTAAACATGGCCCAAAAGCCTTATTTGATGCCATTTGGACTTGTTTAAGCCATCTGATTAAAAATGGAATAGATTTCTTTTCAACACCTACTAAAAAGATATCGGGGGGGGGGGGGAGAGAAATCAAACAAATGCAATAGAACATGCTCTTGTGAGCAATCTCATAGCTACAGACACTCCACCTTTCAGGTTTGATCTTGAAGCCCAGTATTTCATTATTTGTATGTCAATGAGAAAATTGAACTCAACAGCAAGGCAAGGCAATAGCAGCACTTCAACTGTCAAGTAACCAATCTTTGAAAAAAGTGCCTACGTTCCAGAAAGCCACAACTCATTCTACTGTGTCAACCGCCATCTCTTCTGTTCGACACCATTTCCAAAACCTAATATTGCCAATGCCATTTTGACTTTGCATGCACTTCAGACAGTATAAAATGCCAAAATGGCTACATCTCAACTCACACTCCTCTCTCCAGAGGGCTACAACAGTGCTTTAATGTGCACATGATTCAGCTGTACATTTTATTTCATTAACATGAAAAAGAAGCTGCCTACCCTACTCTTCTCCCCAGTTTAGCTTACCAGCAATTCTACCCTCTAGATTGGAGATTAATTGGGCCTCACTACATCAGAAACTATCAGTCCTAAATTACACAAACAATAGCATTTCAATCTTCTCTCATAAAAACATATTGCAAAGAAGGAAACTTATAGCAAGTGCTAGAAGGCTACCACAGAAAACCTTTAAGTAAAAATTTAAAAAGGAGTTTGGCTATTACTGGTAATAAGAAGCTAATTTGGTCATTTGAGCAACCTGTCCCCAATAAAATAAGGTCAATTATTTGGACCAGTTCCCCAGAAAGATTTCAGAGTTTTACCCTAGAACAGGTACTCTCAACCAGTGGTACTTTGGCTGACTGCTGGTGGTACTCGGACCACCGCTCAGACGCAGTGCTTTCCGTGGTGCGTTTTCACTTCCAAGAGGCTCCTGCCTTTGGCCGAGCCTCTTGGGAACGCTGAGAAGGTCCCTCCCACCCACCCAGAGCCTCCTACCTGCGTTTTCTGGCCTCTGAAAACCTGAAAATCTGGAAGTAACTGGCGATGATGTCATCGCCAGTCACTTCTGGTGGTACGCAGCAGGAGAGTGGCACCAGAGGTGGTACTCAGCCGGGAAGGGGTTGAGAACCCCTGCCCTAGAACAAAAACACCTCATATATATTACTAGTATTTTATGCCAGAAAGCCTACAACCCATTTATAACACGTATGAGGAGGGGGCAATGTGGAGCACTGGGAATGTACTTGCAGGTGTGCGACTATGTCCTGTCATACAGAATTTCTGTATAAAGGTTCATAAAAAAATAAAGTCCATAACTTCCTGTAGGAATTTCATCCTTTCACAATGCTGTTGCTCTAGTCTATATGGATGTGAAAAGTGATTCATGCAATTGTGAAAGTGATGTGAAAAGTGATTCATGCAATTGTGAAAGTGATGTGAAAAGTGATTCATGCAATTGTTTAAAAAAAATCCCACTTATGGTAACACACGCATGTCAGTGGAAATGATCACAAACTTTAATGCATAGAAATGGCTATAGAATTCTGAGACAATCATGATGGGAAAAGGGTCAAATTCAGAGAGCAATGGAAAAATTCATTCTTGCAAGCAGAGTGGGTTGCACTCTGGGGTCTTGTGGGACTTGTGCCAGGGGCCACCAGCTCCACACAGGGACAACCTCTCTTACCACAGCCAATGGGGAACAAAATTGCTCCCAGGTTGCGGCCCCTTCATTAGCATGGGGTAACTGCTTGGGAGCAGGCCAGGGTGGCTGGGAACAGCTCTTGCCCTTCCACCCTCTGAGGGTGGGAGGAGGAAGAGGAACTGTCCCTGGTTGTCCACACAACTCAAGTAAGTGAGTGAGCAAGTGGGTAGGCAGGAAGATTGAGAGCAAAGTCAGGGGGCACAAAAAAAAAAGATAGTGGGGGGCAGCCACATGGGAGGAGGCCTTCAGGGATGGTGCCCAAAGGCCTTGTGTAACTTGGTGCTGACCCTATTTACAAGCTTGTGCATTGCCCAAGTAATCTCTTGTGGATTTAATATGATTGACCTTAAGAGGATACATACTTACTAATGGATACAGTATATTGTTCAAATTATTACCACGTAAATATTTAAATGGAATAATTTTTCAGATGAGAAGGGAGAATACAGGGTAATACTGTAATTTTATTTTGTTTTTAGGTATTAAAAATGTAAAACTATTTTTTATCAAATGATGTTTTGTTTTAAAACTTTGGCCATTTAACCCCACTCCCTGAAATGTATGTAAAAACAAGTACATTTTCATATCTGGGAGAGTGCAGGCACATCTCCCAACCAATCTGTTATTTAAAAGGGGGGGGGAGAATTCAGAAGTATCTTGCAGAGTATCAGTGTCAGCACAGAGCAGAGTGTAATTTTCACAAATGCCACCTCAGCACTGCCTGTACCAGCGACCATTCACAGCTTTGGAGGCGGAGGGGATAGAATAATCTTAAAGGGCTAGTAACACTCCAAGAGGAGTTAGTAATTGTAAAGCACCCTGTATACCCAAGAATGCTAGAGAAAGAATATGACAACAGCAATCTTCATTTGTCTGCTGCAGCAGCAGCTACAAACTTAAGTCCTTGAATGGGGCAAGCTTCATACTAGTTTGCCAGGGATTTTACTTTTGTTGATGGGCCAATCAAAGTAATCTGTCAGTATCAGCAAGTTTCCTGAACTGCAGTAGTGTATTGAAAAGCTCCTCGACTAGGTCTAATTACACTCAAACATAATCCATTCCACAAAGCACTTGCTTCCAAAAACAGCATAATTTGCAATACAAACCCAAATTTGGGCTGGGCAACACTGCAGATTTAGGGGTTAAGAAGTAACAGTTAGACAAAGCAGAAAGCAACAATACAAAGACACACATATGGAGGGCAAACAGATTAGTCAAGTGTTTATAGAAGAATAAAGCAAGAACTGTGAAGTTGGGTGTCATCAGTTAATTCTACAAGAGAACAACAGTCCACCACCACCACCTCCATCATTTTGACAACAATTTTCTAGAATCACTCTATCCATTCGGTATATCTTTTTCACTGGAAAGACTTTACACGCAAAAAATGTTTTAAGACAATTCTATGGGCAAGAACATGAGCACACTTTCACACACCTATTTCCAATAGAAATAATACTCAGTGCAGGCATCTGTTATACAATTATATATGAATACACGCACAAAATCCCAAATTGGACAACACTGACAAAGAGCAACTCAAAGAATTAGATGTTCACTAATAAAATGGTTTGAAAAGCTATAAAAATTGAACATAGATCACTGGGGATCTGTTCTGGAAAGTTGAGTGCTATATGAACCAATGCAATAGAAGTTCAACAATGTCTATGAGGCAGGAAACTGGCACTGATTGGCTCCATGTTTCTGAGAATGCACTGTTCCCATTGGCTAGAATAGCTGTCAATCATGTCAGGACACAGAGCACTATAACATACCAGTGCTAAAAGAAGCACTATTACGGAAAGTATTACTGTGCTGGGTAATAAACATTTTGAAAGACTGATCTGGTGTAGGCCATAAGCCAGAAGACCCAACATGTTTCATAATCATCCTTAGCAGTTTACCAGCAAGCTCTTCACCTTCAGTCCTTCCAAAGGGCTTCATAGGGTATTTGAACCCTTAACATTGGATCTCATGTATTGTGTGTGCATTTCCTATTCATTAAAAAAGAGGGTGGAGCCAAACATCTTCTCTCCACGCAATCAAACTCTTGATGACTTTATAGAAGTCAAGACGACCTAACAATTCTTCAAAAGTTTAAACATATTCTCAATACAGGACATAGTGCAATCTTATATGTCTACTCAGAAGTAAACATTGAGTTAATTGGGACATACTCCCAGGTAAATGTGTGTAGGATTGCAGCCTAAATCCATTCACATCAAAGTGCTACCAAGTGTGTGTATGCTTGTTGCTGTACAAAAGGCTTTGCAAGACCAGGGTCAAGAATTCTTCCCCACATCCAGCTTATTCACAATGTCACTCATTACACCCTCCCCAACCTTGCTCAACAACACCCAGCCCATGAATGTCAAGCTGAGCAAGGCCTCTCTCTGTATGACAGACATCAACAATAAACATCAGGGATGAGCCAATTTTGAGTGATAAGACTTGCTCTGTGAGTCAACCACCCTCATTCTAATGCAAGAGAACACAGATTTTGTAACCTGCCTCCCCTATTTCCATGGGCCGTGCTTTTATTCCCAGTCATTAGTTGACAGTTTCTTCCATGTGCTGTGAAACAAGGTCCAGACATTTAATTAAAACCTACCCTGTCAGGCTTACCCACCTACCCACCCAGGGAACCCAGAGTCTCTCAGGGAAGGCACTGGTTGTACTTAAAGACTACCACAGAATTTCTGTCCAAGTCATTTTTTCAAAGATACTGGTGGAGGAGGAGAAAAAAAGTAAGAATGAGGTTTTCATGAATTCTACAGGCATGTGTGCTATGAATGATTCAAAATTCCTGGCTCCAGTAGCACAACTTGCAATAATCTCTGGAAAAGTGCCCATACAAACTTAAGAGCAGCAGGCAGCACAGAGAAAGTTACAGTTTGTCCTTCCCTTTACAGCGCAGTTCTGAATGTGTGGGATTTGGAGTTTGCCAATAGGTTCGATGCTCACATAAAAGGGGCAAGGAGACGAACCCGATATTGGCCCCAGTTTCCGGCAGCGCCATCGTCGTCCCAGACTTGATGCCCCCCCCCCCCCTCAACCCCACAGGTCTTAGCCAGTGCGTGGGGGAGGACAGCGATCGGCCTTCTTGAGCCCCCTTCCCTCCTGCCCTGTAACCCCTGAAGTCTCCTCATCATCAGCCACAGAAGTATGAATGTTGCTTGAGGCCCTACTGCAAACGCGGGAGGGGGACGCCGTGCGCAGAACAGCCCCCCTCTCTGTTCTTTTCTTCTGGTTCCTTAAGGTTAGGCGCCTAGAACGTGCCTGGCCGGGAGGGGGCTTTCAACTCCCTCCCTCCGCGGCTCGTCGGAAGAGCAGGAAGAACCTGGCCAGGAAAGTTGGTGCAAAGTTTTGCGGCTAAGTCGGGAGGGGGAGGAGATCCGGCTGATGAGCGCCTGTGACACGTAGCCCGGTCGGTCCTCCCGCCCTCTGCCCGCTCCCCCGACGGAGCCCTGGGCGCACAGTTAGTGCCCCGTTCGGATCAGTCTCCATAACGGAGGGAACGGGTGGGGGGAGAGGAAGAGGAAGGAAAGGAGCTAGTGGAGGGAGCTCTGCAGGGGAGGACACAGAAGGGCAGCCAGCTCCGCCGCCTCCATTCTGCCTCCACGTCGGCAATCAGTTCGCTCCCCGCCCCCAACCACCGACCAAGCTCCGCTGCCCTCTCCGAATTTCCCATCCCAGCGGCGATCGCCTCCCTATTTGCCCTCCCGGAGTGTCCCGAGCCCACCCCCACCCCGCCCGATTGCCCCGTACGTGGCACTCACTCCGGCCCGTGCCTGCTTAGCTCGCTCTGCTGGAGAAACCCCGAAGCGCTCCCGGGAAAGCTGCGAGGCACCTTCCCGTCTGCTATATGGTGGCGAGGCTGCCAATCCCAAGCTCACACGTCAGAAGAGCCGGGCCCCTTCCTTTCCCTTCCCGGGAAGGCCCGGCCCCAGCAGCTAGCCCGCACAGGGCTTGGAAGAGAAACGCTGAATCGCAACGCTGCGCCTCCCCACCGAGTCCCGCTACTACCCTGCGTGCTTCCTTGCAGCGCACCAAAGAAGAAGGAAAAGCAGCCCTGCGGCCGACCCTGGCCCCTTCCCAGTCGTCAAGCGGCTCAGTGCTAGTTTTTCCTCTCAGCTTCTAAAGGGAAGCTGGCACATGTCTAAAAACGAATCTTCCCCTTCACACCAAACGGCCAGACCATGTGCATGTTTACTCAGAGCCTTGCTGCAACCCTATAGTGCAGGGGTGGCCAAACTTGCTTAAGGTAAGAGCCAAGTATGATAAACTTCAGATGTTTGAGAGCTGCAATATTTAAGAAGCATTTAAATTCCTAAATATATTTACTCACCATGAACATTAAACTTATGTTTTAATCTAGCGGACTCTCAGTTTATACCTGGCAAGTAATTATAAGGCTTGAAAATTTCTTACTTACCTTTTATAGTAAATGTGATGCAAAAAGAAGCTCAGCCAACATATTTCCAAGAGCCGCTCCTTATACATGAGCCGCATGTGGCTCAGGAGCCACAGTTTGGCCACCCCTGCTATAGTGCTTTCTTGGAAGCAAGCTCCGTGGAACTCGGTTGGGCAGACTACCAAGTAAGCATAGGGTCAGGCTGAAATCGTAAACTCATTCCCTAGCCAGTAAATTCTATTGAACTCTATGAGGCTTACTTCCATGTAAAGACCCTTGGGCATCACACTGTGTCACAAATACTATATACAGCCATTCAGTTTAATCACTAAACTTCTCGCTCCAGAGGAAAACAGTTCTCCAAGCATCCCAAATCAGGCAGCAGGTAGGGATGTAGAAAGTGACGTTGGAATGCCTTAGCAGCCATAACCCATAATCTATGAGTTCCTGCAAGGTAGAAAGGTGGGATATAACTTTTACAAGTAAATAAATAAACTCAGCTATTTGTATTGTAAAACTAAGATCATGGCATCGGGTCCCATCAATTCCTGGCAAATAGAAGGGGCAGAAATGGAAGCAGTAACAGATTTTACTTTTCTGGGCTCCAAGATCACTGCAGACGGAGACAGCAGCCATGAAATTAAAAGACGCTTACTCCTTGGAAGGAAAGCTATGGCAAACTTAGACAGCATAATAAAAAGCAGAGATATCACCATGCCAACAAAAGCTCGCATAGTCAGGGCGATGGTGTTCCCAGTAGCAATGTATGGTTGCGAGAGTTGGACCATAAGGAAGGCTGAGCGCCGAAGAATAGATGCTTTTGAACTGTGGTGCTGGAGAAGACTCCTGAGAGTCCCTTGGACTGCTAGGAGATCAAATCAGTCAATTCTAAATGAAATCAAGCCTGACTGTTCCCTGGAAGGACAGGTACTAAGGCTGAAACTCAAATATTTTGGCCACCTAATGCGAAGAGAGGACTCTCTGGAAAAGACTCTGATGCTAGGAAAGATTGAAGGCAAAAGGAGAAGGGGAAGGCCAAGGATGAGATGGTTAGACAGCATCACCGATGCAACAAACATGAAAATGAGCGAACTCAGGAAGATAGTGGAGGACAGGAAGGCCTGGCGGGATATGGTTCATGGGATCACGAAGGGTCGGACACGACTTAACGACTGAACAACAACAATTTGTATGGGATCAGAAGCAAGTCTGGGATTTCACACTGGCTGATTCCCTACACATGTGGAATTTGGGATAAGAAATTTTTTTTTAAAAAACGAGATATGGTATGTAGATTTATAGTACAGTGGTCGCTAGGCCTTATTGCACCAAGCATTGAACTAAGTTTTAAGTAGGTAGTTATCTTTAATTTCCAACCAAAACCTTTCTTCTGTCAACAATCAGGTCAGGAAGCTACAGTAATCCAAGAGCCACATCACACAATATTAAACCTAAAATAAATCTTTTAAACAGCGTTTTCCTGGCAGTATGCTAATTGTCAACTCTGAAATCTGGTCATGTCGCGATAACCTTCAAAAATACTTATTAAACCTAAGTTTCCTCCTTGACTTGACCAGAATGATTCGTGGGCTGGAGTACCTCCCTTATGAGGAAAGGCTACAGCGTTTGGGGCTTTTCAGTCTAGAAAAAAGGCGCCTGAGGGGGGGGGGGAACATGATTGAGACCTATAAAATTATTCATGGGATGGAGAGTGGATAGAGGGAAATTCTTCTCCCTCTCGCACAACACTAGAACCAGGGGACATGCACTGAAATTGAGTGGAGGGAGAGTTAGAACAGATAAAAGAAAATATTTATTTACCCAGCGTGTAATTCATCTGTGGAACTCCTTGTCACATGATGTGGTGATGGCACCTGGCCTAGATGCCTTTAAAAAGGGGGTTGGACAGATTCATGGAGGAAAAGACCATCACAGGTTACAAGCCATAAGCAACCACCTGGTTTTAGAAGTAGGTTCTCTCTGTGCCAGGTGCAGGGGAGTGGCAGCAGAAAACAGGTTATCTTGTTGGCTGTGTGCTCCCTGAGGCATCTGGTGGGGCCACTGTGGGATTAAGGAAGCTGGACTAGATGGGCCTTTGGCCTGATCCAGCAGGGCTCTTCTTATGTTCTTATGACTTCTAAGACCCTGTAGCCTCCCTTAAGACCTTTATCAACTCATGAGATTTTTAAATTTATTGTTTATAAACAATGCTCTTAAGTTTGTTGTCTGTCACAGGGAGAAAAAAAAATTACAGTGGTCCTATTCCTTGTATTTTTCCAGAACCCAGGCATGTATCAAGGCATCATGTTCAACTAGGGTAAGAAAAAAAAGGGGGAGAATGAAAAAAATAAATAGAAGGGGAGAAATCCTGTAAAGGAAAAAAATGCTAAAATATTTATATAACCGCTTTTCAACAAAAAACGTTCACGAAGTGGTTTACAGACAAAATATCCAGATTTGTATCAACATCCTCCTTGAATTACAGTATGCAGAGCTCAACAGAAAACTTCAGATGTAGTCTTACCAGGGCCAAACAGAATATTACTGTTGCTACCGATCACAATCAAAATAGTTATTTAAAATATTTATATCATTTCCTTTACTCCTCCCCATTGGGAGGTGTTCAAGGCAGCTTACAGTACCCCCCCCCCCCCTACATATTAGTAGTAGTTCTCAATTATATAGAGCCTGGCTGGAATTTTATTACTCATTCATACAATACAGTACCTTCAATTAGCAAAGTTTTTCATAGTCCTTCCTATCTAGTCTCAGTAACAGAGCCACCATTTCCACTCTTACCAATAAAACCAGAGTGTGAGAGGGGAAGGAACAAAAACAAATACTATCAGGTTGCTACACCATACTGACTCTAGTCAATGTTGCATTTCCATTTTTAATTGCAAAAGGCAGTTAAACCTCTGCCAGCATTTAACCACCAGATCTCCTTCCCACTGTGTTGCCCTGCAATGGCTTTCATAAAGATGCTGCAACATTTTACAAGGAAAACCACACAACACATCACACTGTACATATCTGTAGCAAGTTCAAATCTATGCCAGTATAACAAGCTAGTAGATGTGCCCTTATGGGAAAAAAAACCTTCTGACTGTTAAATAGGCATTTGCCATTCTTCAAAAACACATGACTGTGATTGCAATGAGAAATGTGCCTGAATGGGCCACCAAGTCGATGCTAGAGAGAAAATACTTGGAAGGGGCCCATCACATTCCATTGCTCCTAGTCCTGAAGTAGACATTTCTGGTTGTGTGAACCTGTCACAGCATGTTTTCAACAAGAATTAAAGTTTCAAAAAGGGGGAGGGAAACCTGTCATAACATGTGCCTCCCCCACACATCAAGATCAGACATATTCTGTAGGAGGATAAAGAGATGAAGTTTCAGGGAAGGCAAGAGCTCTGTCTTGACCTGCTTACCTGCCCTTAGATGCAGCAGTTTCAGGAAGACTGACCTGCCATGCTCACTTCCGTTTTCTCCGCACAGACAAAATTGTTTATAGCATGCTCTTGCCATTCTCCGATCAGAATGACACTTTTTTTTTAAGAGACAGGATACCCTTTGTGTAAAATATGCCAGGACTGCAATCAATGGGCTTAGAAGCGTTTCCCAACTTTTTAGCAGGGAGAGAATGGGGGGGGGGCGGGGAGAGAAGCAATTCTGGACTTGGGGAAGGTAAAGGAACAAATGGGCAGTCACAAATAATTTCAACCCATTAAAATAAGTGTTTTAACACAGCCAAAGAACATGAAATTATTGTGTTTATTAAATATGCTGGATAGAAACCAAGTTTGTTATTCATTTTCATGGTCCAGGATTAACCCAGGCATCTGAGAGGAAGGACACACATTCCGATCCAACTCTTCCCAAAAAGAAATATTCCCAGAAAAAAATACTCTAAAGTACACTAGCACATGACACGCTGAATCCTAATATCATTATCACCACTTACATCAGTCATGAGCATCTCCATAACATCTCGTTGCAGTGCTTAGGGCATACTTAGATCAATAACTGTTACAATTTAGATAGAGAAGAACTGTTACTGGAATTCTCCATAACAAGAATGAAAAGTGCAAACAGGTCAAAACCAGGTATGGAGCTCTTCTTGAATGGCACAAGGTCAGTTTTCAGCGAGTTAACTGTTTACTTGTCCAGCCCTGCAGCTCCTCCCATCAGGTTATCAAACCTTGACAGACTAGTTCATAATAATCAGCAATCACTTGGACAGAAACATGAACCAAACCCATCTGTGAAATAACAGTTTCTCACATTCATCCCATGGTTTTGCGAGGATGACGTTGGCCAAGAAGTTGTGCTTACATTTGAAAGGACTGTCCCCAATACCATATTTGATGCTTGTTTAAAAAAAAAAAAGCAAAAAACCCACCATGATGATGGGATGTACCAAGCCCATACAGGCAAGATAGATTTAATTAATACCCCAAGTGATTCATTCTTCCACAAATTCATGCCCCAGCTCACAGGACTGAGGGCACCTGGCCCCTCTAGTGAACACGACACCTACCAGCACACAAACCTCCCCTAAGCTTTCATTTGTACTACAGTCTGGAGAACAAAGGTACAAAAGTATATTTTGAGCTCTAGGAGAGACTCCTTTCCTTTTTCATTCCTCATAATGCAAATGAGAGAAGACCTCACCTCTCCCCAAAAGCCCTCTGGCTCATGACAGGGACGGGTTGGCAGTGAGTGACCACAAATAACGGCTAGTTCATAAAGCTAAGCCAATATCTATGGACCCCACCGAGTTGAATATAACTGTAGCTTTATGGTAAAAGACCTATGAAAATATGCATGCAAATAGAACCCATTGACCAACTTGCTCTGACTGAACTGCTTCATCTGGGCTGTATGAGAGTGTCTTCTGAACAACTTTCACTTGCCATACATAGTTGATAGCCAGAAATTAAATAGTTTAGCTCTACCTGACACTAAGCTCCTGCACCAAAGACATCTCTGGTCAAGGTACATTTCATCTAAACCTGCACACCAATGCTACTCCAAGATAAATGTCAAGGGAAACAAAATTTTCCAAATGGGGAAACTAAGAAAACTGATGTTATCTCAGCAATTTTCATATCAGAGTGGCTTCTTCATTTGAAACTCATTATTTCTTATATGCTTTCAATGTATAACTCACAATAGTAGAGAGTTATGAGTGACAGAACAAGTACCAGTACTTAAGAAAAAGTCTTATTTCTATCAGCCTTCTGCAAAAGATAAGGACAAAGAAGCTATCATGATCTCAACTATCTGATTAGAAAGAATATTGAATTATTTAGGAAACTATAGCTTACTATGAAGTTGGCCACATTAGATAAAAGTTTTTAAGAAGAACTGATCAAATACACATCAGTTGCATTTTGAATGCATTGACTGATAAGCTAACAACCCAATCCCATGCTGCTTATTCAGTCCCAGTGAACATGGTGGAACTACTGACTCCCAATTAATGCCTTTTAGACAGCAGCACAACAAGAAGGTAACACTATCTATGGAGATCAAATGTGCTTTGAGGTAGACCTGGTCTGTGAAACATAAGGCTGGTGGGCCAGATATGGCCTGCGGAAGCTCTTTATCCGGCCCAAGCGTGGCTGAATGAGCAGTCCGCGTGATAATTGGAATCTTTCATATCTTGAAAATACTGTATAATCAAGATTTGCATATTTTCTCTTCTGTCATTTGCAGCTAACATGAGAACAAAGTGCTTATTTCTGGCCATCTGCTTAATGACATCACTTCCTGCTTAACAATGTCACTTCCAGCCCCCAGCAGGCACCATGAATATTATTCAGCCCGCGGTATGAAATGGGTTTGACACCCCTGATCTACACTAAGCTCACTGTCAGTGGAAGTGATAGTAAGAGACAGCACAGAATATGTTTGAAATTATTTGGAGTTATACAGCCATGCTTATGAATAGGATCTTGTATTTATTTATTTGTTTATTTGTTCATTCCTACAATGCAGAAGTCTAGATTTGGTGCCAAGATGTCCAAAATGGAACTACCCACAAACAGCAAGGAGGTACCTGAATGTAGATAGTTCTGTAGAGCAGCGGTTCTCAAAGTTCTCCCTGCGAGTTGGGGAGAACTGTGAATAGTGGTGGGGGTGGAAAACTGGAAGTATGTCGCAATCACCATGGAGAGCCAATCGGCAGCATGGCGAGGGCCGGCAGAGGGGACCTTGGACCATCTCGCACCCTCCGGCCAGTGCGACCACTGTACATTAAAAATAGCGCCCTTTGCCACTGGTGGCGCAATCCTGGTGGCGCTGATCCCAGGCACACCATGGCCGACACACCCCTTAAGGGGCTGGCGGCTGCTCCAGTTATCCTGGTGAGTTGCAACCCACCAGTTTGAGAACTGCTGCTGTAGAGGTATGCAGAGTTTCAAAACTTTCTTGGCAACCTCCCCACAAAAAAAATCTGTCTACCTGGAGAACGTAGTGTTATGGAGATAGAGAGGGGATTCCCAACACAACCATTTCATGCCAAGAGTCAGCCAGGCAGGAGTAGGACGTTTATTTTCATAGTGAGTTGTATGATTTATTAGTCTAGGAGGGAAAGAAGAGATTGGAGACAAACAGAGCAGAGTAGAACAGAGCCGAGAAGATTAAAGACACAGCCTTACATAATTCATGGCATAATTCAGGGGTGTTCAACCTTCCACCATTCATCATGGCATAATTCAGGGGTGGCCAACCTCCTACCATTAGGACCTCTGCGTTCTTAAGAGTTGTGTAGAAGCCAGAATTTTGGCATCTGCAATTGCTAATGGTGCTGCTAAAGCAGCTACACCTGCTGAAATGCCTTCACCTATACAACCATTATGGAGCATTCATGTTGAAAGGTTGACCACCCCTGGCATAATTACTCTAAAGTCCCATAGAGTCCAGTGGGACTTACAGCACAATCCTATTCTTGTATACTCAGAAGCAAGTCCCATTAAGTTCAATGGGATGTACTCTCAGATAAGTGTGTACAGGATTCTAGCCTTAGTCTCAAAAGAATGTGAAAAGAAAACTGAAAAAAATTGAGGGGAAGGAAAGAGAGAAAAGGCTCCCACCAAGCTCCGGCCACCTATTATAGTAAAAGTTGTGATATCCAGCACCTGATGGTCTGGAAAGCTCAATTAACTGGAGATTGGCTAAAAGACCCATTATATTTTGCTATTCTATTAACTGGCAGCACTTAGTAACAATTCCAAGGGCCACGAGAATTCAGAATGCCTGCATGCCACTCCAGTGGCCGCAAATGTTCATCATGACAGGATCAACTAAGGCAAATGAGGAGAAGAGAGTGATGAAGAGTAGCTTTGGTGTTATTAAGGTGAGTTTCTTTGGGGGAGTGTTATCCGTGACGTTAGATATAATGCCCTGAATATCTGGAAAATTATAATATCAAGCAATTGTTTGGTCTCAGAGATACCAGATACTGCAAATTTTACTGTATTTTGATTCAGGGCATGTTTACTGAAAAAACTGATACAAACAAAGAAAATATTGGAGAGATCCAAAGAGAAGACCAGGGGTGGGAAATACAAACAAGCAAAGAGCAGTGGTGTTGCTAGAGGGGATGCAGCACCGTAAGTAGTGCGAGGCACTGCACCACACCTTGCAAACTGGTGTAACATGGCCTGTCCGACTCCCCCTCCCCCCCAGCCATTCTAGCATGTTGCCTTCACCACCAGAATGGCTCTGGGGAAGAGTGGGAGGGGCCGTGTTACACCGGTTTGCAAGATGCAGTGCAGCACCTTGCACCACTTACGGTGCCGGAACCCCTCCAGCAACACCACTGGAAAGAGTTAATGATCAGAAAAACATCAGAGATACAAAAAGAGAACAAAAACTAAGAGAGAGACAGGCGCCCAATCCTACTTAAGGATCCGCCGGGCAGCCGAGGCTGTCCGCCGGATCCAGTGCTCCGCCGCAGGCAGCCCGTGGTGAAGTCTACTCAGGGACAGGGGCGCTTGTCCTCTTCCCCGAGTGTAACGACGGCTGGGGCCGATAGGCCTCCTTGGATTTCTGCTAGCTATTTTGCTGGCAGAAGTCGGAGGAGGCCATGTAGGTCCAGCCGCCTTGCGGAGACTGGCGAGGACCGGGATATGGCGGATGCCCTCCCTCCCCCGTCCACCGACACCCCCCAGCCGTCCGCCAGATCCTACCTTGCTTGGGTCCGCCAGTGGCCCGAGTCCTCCGCTGGCAGAGCTGGGAAGGCTGGCCTTGCGCCGGCCTTCCCAGCTCTGAAGTAGTCCACAAATGTGTCTTATGGCACGTTTGAGACTATTCCGGGTGGCGGAATGCTAGGTCCATCGCCTGTAACTTGCGCAGGATTGCGCAGAGAAGGACAGAGAAAAAGCAAGAAACAGACTGAAGAGGAAAAAATGAGGACAAATGAACAGAAAAACATAAAGGTAGGGTACATACCAGCTTTGACCTATATGCCTGATTAATAAAAGCAAATCATTCCTTTTAGTGACTGGTTAGATGCTGCAACACTTTGTTGTAACCCTCCCCCTTTTTAATGAAGCACCTATGCTGTTCTTCTAAACACTGTACATAAATTTAAAAAATGACAGACCCTGTCCACATGCTTACAATTAAGTTCTCCTAATGAAAAGCTCATTCTAGTTAAAAATACGTTGGATTTTGTCAAGAGAGCTTGTCCCATTATAAGGCAGAGTGAAGCCCACCTTCCTCAGACAGCAGATTGATCAGAGGCAACAAACTGACAGGTAACAGAACACCCTCTTATGCACCTGTCAGCTGGGAAGGACAAGGTGCAACTTCTGCCAGTAGGAAAATCAGGACCCCAAGTTTACAATTTAAATTTTGATAGTGGAGAAAGCAGTAAAGGGGAAGGGAGGAGTGGAGTAAGAAAGACAAGAGATGAATGTGAGCAAATGCACATTAGTTTCATTTCGGGAGGGATAGGACTCATACAGCACAATACTATGTGTTACTCAGAAAGAAGTGCCATTGAATTCAATGGGGCTTACTCACAAGTAAATTATTTATTTAAAGAATTTATATCCCACTTTTCTCCTGACAGGCCAACCAAGACGACTTACAGAATTAAAACAATGTTAAATGTGCATACAATTGAAGTTGAAGCCTTAGCCCCTGTGCTGATCTGGGATTAGAGCTGCAATCCTAAATAAATATTAGGGAGGAAACCTCATTGAATTCGTTGGACTGACTTCTGAATAAACATGCATAGATAGCCTTGCTGAGATTGGCACACACAGACCAACCTTCACTTTCAGATAAATATGCAAAGTATTTCCAGCACTTTAATTTGCTTTTTTCTTTGCTGTGGCATACTGACCTGATCTTTTCAGTGACCTTTCTACTCTGACCCTAGGATCTTTCTCAGTTGTTACAGCTAATTCAAACCTTATCTGTGCACGTATAAAAGTAGGAGTGTTTTGCCCCAAAGACGAATTTCATATGCCTTTATTTATTTATTTACCATATTTCTATCCCGCCTTTCTCCCCACGGGACCCAAGGCGGCTTACAAAAATAACAGTGGCACTTTCTACTTCTCTTTTTTTTTGGCATATACCGTATTGTCCCGAGTATAAAACGCACCTGATTATAAGACGCACCCTTAAAGTTTGGTGCTATTAAAAAAATTTAATTAAATCACTGGCATTAAATTGCAACAGCCTGATTATAAGACACATCCCTAGTTTAAAAACTTAAATTAGGAGAAAAAAGTGAGTCTTATACTCAGACCAATATGGTATTTATATTTTATTAATATTAACAATACATATTTCGTAAGGTTATAGCAAGCGCGAAGCAATACATCCTACTAGCATACTAATGCCTTTTTACTCTGCTAGTTTGAAGAGTTCCTTTTGGAACACCTCACAACTTGCTTGAGATCTCATCATCTTACCTTATTGCTAACCCTACTTCTACATCATTCAATACTATTTTTCAATTATGGAATCTTGGCAGTTACTTTGCAATGCAATCTATGCCTATTTACAGTATTTGAAAGTTGGTCCCACTGCATTCAGTGGGTTTTAAGATGCTGAACTACAGACCGGAAGGTAGGTAGGACAGCAGTTCGAGATCTGAGTGCTGCGTGATGGAGTGAGCTCTCCTCTCCTGTCCCAGTTCCTGCCAACCTAACAGTTCGAAAGCAAGAAATTGCAAGTAGATAAATAGGTACTACTGCAGCGGGAAGGTAATAGCATTTTGTTAGTCATGCCGGCCACATGACCACAGAAGCATCTTTGGACAGCGCTGGCTCTTTGGCCGTAGAAACGGAGATGAGCGACACACCCTAGAGTCGGACACGACTGGCTTTTGAGCAGGGGGATACCTTTACCTTAACACACACAGGACTGCACAGATAGAGATAGGAATAAACATACCATTTTCATAGCTATCATCTGCTTCCTGTTATTTCACCAATTCCGTTGCTAAGAATAAACTCTGTAAGATGTCTTGTTTTGTAACGTGGTCAACAAATGTATAATTCTTTAAAAAATAAAATCTGTAATAAGTGGCACATTGGGAACTCAGTGCGCTGCTTCCAAGTGGCACTGTTACATGCCAATATCAATATCACAAGAACTGTTCTTTGTTAGCAATTTCAACACAGCACTGATGGGAGCTCTTCAGAGCCAAAGATAAAATACATCAGTTTAGCACAAGATACTAGAATCAACTGCTACATTCTCTATTGTATTGGCCAAAGTAACCAGATGCAGAGTAACCAGATGCAAAGGAAGACATAGCTTTTGTATTTTAACAGCTAAGTAAGTTGCCTTTTGAAGAAAGAATTTTGGTAGGTGCAGCTTGGTACGTTTGCATCTGGTTTGCATTATTCAGCCAGTCTGGTATCTATGGGGTTCGAAAAGGAAAGCTCGCGTATATTCGTCGCCTGTCCTGAATTATTCTGGGAGGGATAGAGAACAAGAAGATTTTATCAGTGAGGACTGTAATGAAAGGCGCTGAAAAGCGGCTTCATGGTTTGCCGCTTCTAGCACCTCTAAATCCCGCAATCTCTATGGTATGGGGAGAGCTCGTAAGAATATCATGTGTCCCTGACAAACCAATTGCAATTGAACACACCATAGAGTTACTTGAAGGTTAGTACAGAGTTCCCGCTCACGCGGCCCTGTTCCCCTACTAACATCTCCCTATTGATGCAAAAGCCTTAGTATAAGCCAGGTCAAAAAACGCTTCCTCATTATAAATAGTTACTACTTATGTTCTGTCCAGAAGATGAGACGCTTACGAACTTACCTTGCATGGGCTCGCAACACAAGCTATGCTGAATGCGAAAGGCCAAGCGCCATCTTGGTAAAGGAAAGAGGGTTATGTATGACCCGCTAAGATAAGGAGGCAAACTCCTCCCCCCATCAGTGCCCTCTAGTGTTTCTATAGCGACAAGCTGAGTGGTTTACGCACGCGCCTTTGTTACCAGCGGCCTTGGCGCTGTTGTCTCATGAGAAGGCCTGGGGCGGTGTCTTTGCCTCACGTTGTGGGCGGTGACAAGGGGGGGGGGAAGAGGCGTAGACCACGGCGCATGCGCAGCGGAATTCTGTGAAGGGGTTGGGCGGGTTCGAAGATTACGGCGGCTGTTTGGCAGGGAGTTTGGGGAAGGCTACCAGGTGAGGCGTCGCCCGTGTAGCAGTTCTTTTGGGGATGGGCGGGTCCGTGGGTGGTGGCGGCTGCCGCCTCTTAGCACGTGTGAGGGCACACTCGGGGTTGCTGTTTTTTTGCTATTCTGTGGGGAAAATTGCGATTGGGGCGGGGGGGGCGTCCTTCCATGCGAGAGGGGAGTAGAGGGTCGGTCGGTTGGTTTCAGTTGGGGTACGTTACGTACGGAAGAATGGGCGCGGGGGCAGATGGTGGCTCGGGAGCGGGCTGAAGGAAACCGAGGAGATGAAGGGATGGGCAGAATGGGGGGAGGAGACTAAGCGCAGCACTTGCAGCCCCCGAGTGTCAGCGAGTCACTGGTTATAAACTTATCCTTTTTGAAAAACGGTCATGAAGTGGAAAATAAACAAAAACCAGCCCAGCAGCCACAACTCCGAATGAAACGGAAACGGGGAGCCACTGACTGATAGACGCCCTGGAGCAAACACGAAGATATTTTGGGCCCCAGCAAAATGGGTGTGTGTGTGTTGAACTTGTTAAGATGCAGGACTGTGGCGTGTCTCTTTTCTGTGATTTCGGCTCCTTTTAAACCCCCGCCAGAATGCTTTTTATCGTGGTTGTTGCTTCTCAAAGGAAAGAGCGACTAGAGGCCCTGTCTTCGTCGTCCGTAGAGTTAACAGAGAGACGAGCAGAGCAGCTGTAGTCGCTCAGTGCTGAGACAGATTTCCGGTTGGATGTTGGGAACGCCACTGTGTGTTGGAGGAGGAGGGAGAGATACTGGGTTTTTCGCGACAGGGTGTGTGTGTGTGCGCGCGCCCTGAGTGACAACGTACAGTCGCTTGTGGAGAAAGAGTCTGGATGGCATTCCTGCATCTTGCGTCTTGTATATGGAAAACTGCTTTTCTGACCGTTAAACTGGACAGTGTTGTTGATCTTTGGGCTGAAATGCAATTCTTCCACTGCAGTAGCAAATTGTGCATGTTAATACTATGTATAAAAATTGCTTTGGGATTACAACTCTCACTCCTACTTGCTTGTACCATTCTGAGGTTGTAATCCTATACACATTTACCTGGGAGTAAGTTCCACTGAACACAAAGGAACTTACTTCTGAGTAGATATGTACAAGATTGCACAATAGAATGTCTTAGTACTTTAGAAACTTCTTTGTTCTTCCATACTAAAGATTCTATACTTCCCTCTCTAGTACAGACTCAGTTTAACAGACTAATGGGGGGTGGGGGTGGGATGTCCATTAATTCAAAAACTCTGTTAAATCCTAATGTTTTTATAATGTGCAAAAAATCTATGACTAGTTTTTACTGAAGAAGACAATGTCCATTATTTCCAAAGTTTGTTAGAGGATTCCCTGTACTAGGACACATTCCCATAGTGCGGAAAAATCTACAGGAAAATCTTTCCCTCCATGGGCAGCAAGGCTGCCTATGCTACTGTCTTGCACAAGGGTAGAGACAAGCAGTTTGACAGAGAGGCATTGTCCCTACACAAAAGAAGACTCATAATGTTCAGAATGTAGCTCTTCACAAGGTTGGCGTGATCTTTAATCTGACTTCCAGGCACCTTTAATTTTTAATGTCTTGTTTAAGTATTGTTGGTCTGAACAAGGCAGAGGAGGAGCTAGAGTCCGGTGCACCCATGAAATTTTTGCACCCCTCTCGAGTCCCAACAAACTCATTACGTATAATATTAAGTAAGGAACCTTTATTGGCATAAAAACAAAATCAAACAACATAACACTTAACACATAATATTTATATTACAAACATCTACAAGCACAACAAAATTACAGCTTAAATATCATAGGGAATACTATCAGCTTTACATGCTATAATGATTGTATTAACAAAGTCTGCCGACCTTTCCATTACGCCATCCATCTCCGTCGATAAAAGGTAACGTACTACCTCCTGATTTGCCCAGCCCTGGAGCTTGACTAATATAGGGGTCTAAATGTTGCTTACAAGGTGCCTCGTGGAATGGGCAATACAAAAACATGTAGTAATGTTTCTATACAACCCACTATGATATACACAATATTAACTATAATAACAATTAATAATAATAATCCCAAAACATTCGCAGACATGTAACATTTCTCACGCTCCCCAGACCCTTACAGTAAAGTACACACCCTAATAAAAATGGGTTCCCTATGGGGGAGAAATGGGGGATATAAATTCAATAAATAATTCAATAAATAAATTTATTAAGTGGCACCCCTCCCCAGACGCGCCCCCCCCCCTTAGCTACACCACTGGAACAAGGCACACACAACCATTTTTTGTATTCTTGGCCTCTTCCTTAGATCTAGAGTGTTGTAGAATAGTATTATATTCTATTGTGTGAGAGGTACTAATTTTTAGTGATGCTAAAGATCAGAATGCTAAGTGCATAATTTTAGAATAAACATCTGATGTAACTTAGGTTTCAAAAGTTTCAGAATGCCACAGATTTATTTTTTTGTAAAGCAGAATTGTTAGACTCTAGTTTCTCAGAATTATTGTGGTGGTTCACATGTTACTCCAAACCATAGTATGCATGAGTTGCGAGTGAGCCTGGAACTTGTGCGCGCTCTCTCTCTCTCTCTCTCTCTCTCTCTCTCTCGGGCATAGCAATTCCCTGCCTCATTTCCTGATTTGAGCCAGTTTGCTGTTTTGTCTAAAACTAGCAGACTGGAGTTTGTGCTTGCCCTGCAAACCACTATTGGAAGTTTGGAGGCAAAGCACAAATCTAGTTTGTTGGTTTGGTTGAAACCAGAAAATGAGGCAGTTAATTGCTATGCTTGAGGAAGGAAAGCATGTGAGTCTGAGGTTCACTCCTGGTTTGCTCACATAATGTGAAACCATGGTTTGACATGGCATCTGAACCAACTCAGTGAGTTGAAAGGCTTCAACTACACCATAGTCTAATCTAGTCCTTTGAAGACCACCCATCCACTTACAGATTTGTTTATTTTATATATAGACTATAGTGTGCCATGTGGAGTGGACTGTTGGAGTAAATAAGCCAAAATGACTTAGCAGTTGAGCTAAGTAGCACATTCCTAGGAAATGCAAAAAGACCTTCAGGTCACTTGCCAATTTTCCCTGGCTAAAATGAGTTCTTGGAGTAAGTTGAGAAGTGTACCTGAGTTCATTGATTAGCAATGGTTGCTCACAACAGCAAATATGGGTAGAGGGAGTCGATGAGGGGGAATTTGCATGCAAGAGGAATGAGCAAAGGAAGTCAAAAGTGGGTCTCAATTATCTCCTTTACTGTTCTTTATTTACAAATTGTAATGTTTTCGTCTGTTTATATCTGAAAAACGTAGGTTAAGTACACCAAGTACAACTACTGTACTTGAAACTGATTTCCCTGAAGAGCTTACAATAAATTCAATACTTACAAGTTAAAACAATGGGAAAAGGGAGTTTGAACGTTTTAAATGTAGCTAAATGACCCACCCTTTTGAACTGAACGCTACTCTCTATAATCCACCATTTATCTAAACACATTTTTTAAAATGTTTTGCAAATTTACAAAAAGTACTGATTCACATAAACTGCCAGACCAAATCACCTACCTATATTTGCATGTGTTAGTAATCCGTGATTTAAGGGGGGGGGGGAATCCTGTCAGCTTCATGGAGCAATTCTTATTTGCCAGAGGCAACCAGGTAAGTGGCTAACAACAAGCATATTTTTAAAACTGGGTAGAAAACGCAATAGAGGTATGATTACTAAGTGGTTATCTGCTTGGCATAACCCCCACCTGCATATTACTAGCTGAGAAATAGAGAGGTCTTGTACCACTTGATGAAAGTGCTTGAACTTGGTGAACTATTGGGGAAGTGAGTAATATGGTGGAATCTTTATTTGCTATTCTGGTAACCCTTGTCTGCATCCTGCTAGGTGCGCTGCAACAGATTCAGCCATTCATGACTTTCTGATGCTGTCTTGCATTTTGCACTAATTCAGTGGCCATACTTCTCTCCAGGCCCTTAGTTCACAGGCTGCTCTCAGAAAAAGTGTAAATACAGTGGGTGCTATCCGCGGGGAATTTGTTCCAGACCCCCTCCCCCATGGATAGCGAGGATCTGCGGATGCTGGAATCCAGCATCCAACAGGAAATTTACTTACTGTGGCGACCTCCGGAGGCCTGTTTCCATGTCCCGCATGATTCAAAGTGACTTCTGGTTAGACTGGAAGTTACTTTTGAATCGCATCAGAGTGGCTTGCAGAGGTCCTCAGAGGTTTCTACAGGCCTTTCCAAGCCAGCACCGATGGGTAATGGGCCTCTGGAGGCCTCCACAGTAAATGGGCCGTTGGGTGCTTGATTCCAGCACCCTGTTATTCGCGGGCTGCTCCAAGGATATTGGAATCTGTGGATGCAGAGCCTGCAAATAACGAGGCCCTACTGTACTGGAAGTCTGGAGAGAAGATGGACACTGGACCAAAACTAGGTCTTTTTTATATCAAGGTGATGTGCCCAAAAGCTATTATGCTATGTATCTGTTTTAGCTGATACTATAAAGTGGTGTGTTTTCCCCCCCAGATTTACTGAACTTCCATAAAGATGTCCAAGGTAAGGAATGCCTTTGCTGTTGACTGTCAATGGTTTCTGTTTTGCTTCTTTAAAAAAATACAACTGTAATGTAGGTGATATAGGCCTCTTATAGTGAATAGAAATGTTTTTGGAGTAGTTGAAATTCAACAGATGTTGAATGGACCTGTTTTATAAAAAAATAGTTTGTGAAATTATGCAAACAGTAAATTTTTGCACACTTTAAGCAAATGTTTACAAAACCAACAAAATTCATTTTTGTTCTTGTTGGAGAGGATATTTGTTCTTGGTCTGTTAGCCATTCATTTGAAATACTATAGACTTAAACAATTGTTTGTTTTCTGTTTACTGTGTCTAATATTAGGGGATGAATTTGACTTTTTTGCTCCTCCCAGCTCTGATTCTTACTCAAATTGTTCTGTATCTGCTGCATTTCATATTAACTTCGGAAGAGCTCCCATCTGCGCTGTTTACCATGTGCCTTGGCATGATTACTACTTAAATTTCACTTTTGTATGACATTTATACTGTAAAGTATTTGAATCATACCGTCGGTGCTAGAGTCTGGGTAGTCTTCAATACTTTTATAGTATCTGGAGATTAGGTTAATTTGGATAAGAAAATCTAATCCAACCTGTTTCCGTAATGGTAGTGTGACATCGGTACACCTCGGTGCAAATTACTGCTGTAGTGAAAAAACATCTAATGAATAGTCAGTGTTATGGTTTAGTAGTTCTTTGAGGAAAAACTTGTATTCTTTATGTTCTTGAACTGAAACAATCCAAAAACGTGTTTCCAGTTGAAAGTAATACGTTAAACCACTTTGAATTTGTCATTAATCTAAGAACTGTCAGCTATCATGTTGAAGAGAGACATGTTTCACACATGGTGGAGCCAAAGGGAAGGAGTGTGAGTGAGACTCTGCTCATACAAGGAGGGCTGGGAGTGTGTGGCTAGTACTGGAACAATTACTTTCATCACTACATTAACATTATATTAATTTCATTTGTCTCTTTTCAGCAACAGCCTGCTGAAAAGTTTACAAATCCAGAAACTCCTGGTTATGTTGGGTTTGCGAACCTTCCCAACCAGGTTCACCGGAAGTCTGTGAAAAAAGGCTTTGAATTCACTCTTATGGTGGTTGGTAAGATCAGTTTTTTATAATGTTAGTTTGAAAGTAGGAATTGAGAAGAATGCATCACTAGCTTTTTAAAGATACCTTTTAAACCAGGGGCGGGGAACCTTTTCCCTGGCGAGGGCCGTTTTAAATATTAGAAATTTGCTTGAGGGCCAGCCGTAAGGCCGGGCGCCATTTTTATTTAATTAATTTTTGCCCCCGCCCCCTATCGGCCTCCGGAGGCTCCGCGCTCACCTCCGAAGCCGCCGGGTCCGTGCGTCACCTCTGGCGTACCATGCCGATGAGGGCAAGAGCTTGCCCTCATCGGATTGGTACGCATGTGTGAAATGGCCAACGGCCTGGTGAGAAGGGGTCGAGGTGGTGGCCGGGGAGGACATGCAAAGGCCCTCTCCCGGCCTCCGGAGGTGACGCGCGGACCTGGCGGAGCCTCCGGGGCCGGTTGGGCGGCCTCCCGGCAATCTCTCCGGGGGCCGGACCGGATGGCCTCAGGGGCCTGATTCGGCCCTGGGGCCGGAGGTTCCCCACCGCTGTTTTAAACACTATAGTTAAATTCTCACCATCCATGAGAACTAGCACATAAAGTCTAAACATGCGAGCTTAATGTTATCATGTCATTTCCCATCCCTGAAATCTCCTGCTGAGGATCTGGTAGAAAAGGTGGAAAAGAACTCTACTAGAGAAATTGGAGATGACTTTGAGTCATTTGGGCTAGATGTAGCTATGGTCTAGAATGTGGTCTTCAACCTTTTTTGTGCCACAACCCCAATAAATAAAATAAAGTATGAGGCTGGGGACCCACCATTGATCCCGCCCCCCTCCTGGGACCCAATCTGCCCCTGTTGCCACCCCTGCACCAGCAGCCTTGTCCTGAGCTCGCCAGGCCTGCACCACCAGTGGCGGGGTTCAGTCCGGAACAGGAGCACCAGTTCCCCACCGCCTCCCCAGCACATTGAAAGGGGGAGGAGGGGGATGAAATCCCTGTGGAAGCCCCCCCAGCAGGCTCCTCACCCCCAGCGGCCATTTTGGTTGCTGTGACCCCACAAATGAGGCTTCGTGACCCCATTGGGGTCCTGACCCCAAGGTTGAAGAATTTATATAAAGCAGTTCATATCCTTCATCAACTTGCTTTTGAAGTTGCTCTTCTGGTGAGTTTACTGAAAAAATTATGTGAAATCAGGACCTCCTAACTGATAGTAGCTGAGATTAAAATGCCCCTTGCAGACAATTTGTTTGGCCCCAACATTGATAACTTGAAAGAACATTGACCTGGTTGTATATCTGTAACAAGTATTTTTCGCTCTATAAGACGCACCCCCCCCAAATAGGGGGAAATGTCCGTGCGTCTTATGGACCAAATGCTGTAAAAATGTCTTGCTTTTTAACAGTTTTCCGGCCACTTGGCTGCTTACCTAGTTGTTGTTTTACAGCTCCAATCTTCGTGTGCCCCAGCTCCCAGTCGCATTCAGCACCTGCGCTAAGTTCCCAGGCGCTGGACGCGACCAGGGAGCCCTGCACAAACATCGCAGCAACTGCGATGTTTGCGCAGAGCCTGCAGTTGCGTTCAACGCCTGCGCGAAGTTCCCTGACGCTGGACGCGACTTCATAGCCCTCCGGAAACATCAGAGGAGGATGGTTCCAGAGGGCTTTGAAGTTGTGTCCAACGTCAGGGAACTTAGCGCAGGCGTCGACCGCGACTGGGAGCTCTGCGCAAACATTGCAGTTACTGCAATGTTTGCGCAGGGCTTCCTGGTCGCGTCCAGTGCCTGGGAACTTAGCGCAGGTGGCGAACGCAACTGGGAGCTCTGCGCAAACATCTCAGTTTGTGGAACTCCTTGCCACAGGAGGTGGTGAGGGCACCTGGCCTGGATGCCTTTTAAAAGGGGATTAGACAGATTTATGGAGGAAAATTCCATCACAGCTTACAAGCCATGATGGGGATAAGCAACCTCCTGGTTGTAGGAGTAGGTTTTCTTTGTGCCAGGTGCAAGGGAGTGGCGACAGGATACAAGTATCTTGTTGTCTTGTGCTCCCTGAGGCATCTGGTGGGGCCACTGTGTGATACAGGAAGCTGGACTAGATGGGCCTTTGGCCTGATCCAGCAGGGCTCTTCTTATATTCTTATGTAAAACATTTTTCCCCTAATTTTAGCTCCATAATACATATACGTCCGGTGCATCTTATGGAGCGAAAAGTACGGTGCTTGTCATTTTTCAAATGTTAAATGCTTGTTTTTCATAGGTGAATCTGGATTAGGCAAATCTACTCTAATAAACAGCCTGTTCTTGACAGATCTCTACCCAGAAAGGATAATTCCAGGAGCTGCTGGTAAGTTTGATTTTTTTGTGTGTGTTTTGACAGCAATTAGATTTTAACACACAACACACTCAATAGAGATTTTGTGTGGGCATGAATGAATGAAAATAGTTGGGTTTTTAGTCATGGTCGCCTCATTTTATTTCCTTCTCTTTTCAATAATTTCTTGCCCCTTTATTCCATGGTCACAAAAACGTTGCGTGTCTCTTACGTATTTTTCTAGACTCATCACTTCTAGTTGGGTCTTGTATTTAAAGCCTGTTTCCTTTTAAAACCTTGATAATTCCTCAGTGTGTTGAAGCCAGAACTCAGTGCAGTATTCCAGAACTCAGTGCAGTATTCCTAGTGAGAACTGGCAGTTAAAACATATAGAACTAATTTCAGCCTTGACTGCAGCACAGACCTTGTGTCTAAAAAGACAATGCCCTCTGCCCCATAGCTTGTAGCTCAATTCTCTTGATTTACGGTAGTCATCTGGCTATAATCTCTGTCTAAAAAATTCTGTGTTGCTCTTGTGGCACACTGTGATTTAAATTATGTAGGTTGATACTGTCACGGATGTGTACTGAGTAGGGGGGCTTAATTTGGAGGTTACCCCATACTCTACCTTTCAGTACAACGTGGTCCACTTGCAAGCCCTGCAAATACATAATTTTCCCTACTCTCTTCCCCATCTGCGCTTCTCCACCGCTATCAGCTCAGCTGCAGAACGAAATGGGGGAAGAGAGGTAGAATTTGTATCAATACCTCCTTGTTAATACAGGTGGGCCCCCATATCCACTGATTCGCTATCCACGGTTTCAGTTATCCACGGATTGTGGGGACCCCCCCAGGCTTTTACTCTTTTCCCAGTAAGCTTCATTTCTTCCTTAAACAAACAGGAGACAAACAAACAAACTAACTTATTGCAGGCAAGTAGAACAAGACTAAGTCCTAGAGAGGCTCTGCAAGGTTAACAGAAACCTTGCAGAGCCTCTCTAGGACTTAGTCTCATTCTACTTTCCAGCAATGGAGGCTGCTTCTCTTTTTGTTTTAAGGAAGTAACAAAACTTGCTGAAAGAAAAATAAGAGCTGGGGGGGCAAGCATGCCTGCCTGCAGGGGAGGCAGGGGGCCCCCCTCAGGAAACCATGAAGGGGGTGTTCTCTCTTACCCACGGTTTCAAGTGTCCACAGAGGGTCCTAGAACATATCCCCAGTGGATATGGGGGCCCACCTGTACAGGCTCTTTACTTATTCTGGTTCCCCATGAAAGACTGCTGAGCCTGGGCAGCGTGGCGGGCTGTGACTGGCTTCTCCACCTTGGTGTCACCCCCTCAATGGGTGTTACCTGGTGCAGCCTCCCCCCCCCCCCCCGCAACCCCCTTGTGACACCCGTGCTTGGCACTTTTCAGCTTTATAATTCTATAGTACAACTGATAAGTTAAAATGTATATACTACTATGACCTAATTGGTCTTGTGATTTGCCTATATTTTTAGTCATAGATGTAAGACAATGCAGGCTATTAATTTCTGGTTTTGCTTCAAAGGTTCATTTTCAATAGTCATCTGAGATAAAATTTTATTGCCTTTCCAGAAAAAATTGAAAGAACTGTGCAAATTGAAGCTTCTACAGTTGAAATTGAGGAAAGAGGTGTGAAGCTCCGTCTAACTGTAGTAGATACACCAGGATATGGTGATGCCATTAATTGTCGAGACTGGTATGCATACAGTGTATATGTAACTTATGTTTCTAAGGTGTGTTAGGAATTTCTGACGTGACATTTTTGGCCCAAGTTACAGGAAAGGAAACATATTTTTAAAATATCTTCTCTATCCAAAGGTGTATTAAACGTGTTCAGCTTCTGTTGTGTGTGCAATTATTTATGCTTCTGAGTTGAAGTGCTGAAATACATGGGATTATAAAATAGTGCTTACATTAAAAAACCTTATTTTGGGGCAAGATTTTTGTTTTAACATCTTGGGATCAGAATTTCCATTTCTTTAGCATCTTTCAAAGACTCATTACCCCATCCACTCTGTGGGTAGCTGCTACTTACCACATGTTGTAGTATTCTGTATGCAGATAGATTCTATTGGTGTTTTTCTGTTAGCTGTGTTTCTGTTTGTGCTGCTCTCCTAGTGACATGCACACAGTTAAATGCACACCTCTTCATCCCTGAATGTTTCTGGACACAGAAGCACAGTCTTCTTCCCTCATATATACATGCACTCCCATCACTGCAATCTTTGTGCTACTAGTCATGATAGCTATGCTACCTCCAGGTTTAGTAGCAGTACGGCTCTGAATACCTGTTATGGGGGGTGTAATGGCAGGAGAGAGTTACGTTTTTTCTCCAGCTGGTTGGCTTATATAGGAAACAGGATGCTTGACTAGATGGATGTGGCCTGATCCAGCAAGGAGTTTGTTATGATATTCAGCCCCACCGTTGGAAAGACTTCCTTGTCCTATCTTTCCATTACCGGTATATGTACAGTCAGGAACAATACTAGATAAAGGAGATCTTTTGTCCAAAGGCTGCGGTCCACATCATACACCAAGACTTGGCAACTGGCAACCCAGGGGGCATCTAGCCCTACAGTGCTTACAATTTGTCATGCCTTCTCCGGTGATATGATATGGAAAACGGGACATGATAAACAGGACATGAGAGTAGGCTAGGAAGGAGGTAGGGTATGTGAAGTGAAAAGGCTGTTCTAGGGTCCTTTCTGTCCTTGCAGATGACTTGGACATATTCTCACTTCATGTGCTGCAATTGAGTGACTTGGAAGCAGTATGCCACTATCTCTAGTGCTGCTTTTGACTTGGTTGGTGCCACTGCTCCGTGTGAGTGAAAATGGTTAAAAATGACTGGGAGGGGAGCAGAGTAGAAGACCAATAATGAATTTAGGCTAGATTTCAGAAGATTTCTAAATACTTGAATAATACAGTTCTGAAATGGTTTCAGAACATCTTGGATAATTTATGAAGATTTTGGTTTTTGTTCTGATGCTTCAATTGTAGCCCATTGGGGTCATAATGCTCTCATTTTACTCATCAGAGCATTGGTTTTGCTGGGGTGGGGGAATGCTGCTTCTTCCTGTTAGGAATCAACTTCAACTAGGGAAGATGTTGGACAAGATGCACTCTGTGGAGTCATTTTATTTTTTGCTTTGGGTTTGATTGCTGTTTGTGAAATTTTATGTGTATACATAGTATGGAGCAGAACTTGACTTTTCTTAGAATAAAACGTCATGGCATGCAATGTTTCCCTGATGAAGAGCTAATGAATTTGAAATGTGTGGAGATTTGTTTTGTAAAATACATTGTTCTCTCTCCATCCTCTACATTATATTGTGTGTTACAGATATACGGAGTTAGGAAATAATTTCCCCACAGCTCAGCCAAGCTTGTGATCCTGAAGAGTTGTGTTCAGCTTTCCCCTGCAATAGGATTACTTTTGCTCACCTGGGCTCACCCCACCTGCACAACACAAATTCTCTGTTCTGTCTGTCCTTCACCCTTTTAATGTGAGCCATCCATGTATGCTATAATCATAGGCGTCCGCTGACATGGTGCGGTGGGACGGTGGGCGTCAGGGCGGAGAGGCTCTGGGAGGGGCGGGGAGGCTCGGGAGTGGGGCACGGGAATCCTTTAATTTGAATATTTATTTGCGGTTTTTCCGCAAATTTAAAGTGTAAAAACAGGGATTTTCAAAGTGTGTGTGTGCTTTGCGGCCACTTATCTGATCTCCAGGACATTCCTCCAGCAGGCTGGCAGCAGCAGCGACGATCGCAAACCTGCCGAGTTTGCTTGCGCATGCCTAGTCCGTCCTTGCTAACTCCCTGAGTTTGCGCATGCGTAAACTCCGGAAACTCCTGCGCCCGGAGCAGGGAGAGGCTGTGTGTCCTGGCGCAGGAGTTTCCGGAGTTTACGCATGCGCAAACCCAGGGAGTTAGCAAGGACGGACTGGGCATGCGCAAGCAAACTCCGAGTCCGGCAGGTTTGCGATCGTCGCTGCTGCTGCCAGCCTGCTGGAGGAATGTCCTCTGGAGATCAGATAAGTGGCCGCAAAGCACACACACACTTTGAGTGGCCACAAAGCACACACACACTTTGAAAATCCCTGTTTTTACACTTTAAATTTGCGGAAAAACCGCGAAAAAACTTAAAAAAACCCCGAAAGCTCATTATGCAAATTACTTACTTAATTTGCATAATGGGGCGGCGGGCTTTTCCGCCCCAGTTGCTGGGGAGCCTGGGTACCCCTCTGGCTATAATATGGTCTGAATAATCTGTAGGGTCTGCTGTTTGGTGGGGAAGCTCTTTCTTATGGGCAAGAGTTGATTTGATAGCTTTTTAGGCCCTTCCTGTTCCATGAATATGAATTTTAGGAACATAGGATGCTACTTTATACTGAGTTAGACCATTGGTTAATCAAAGTCAGTATTGTCGGCACTGACTGGCAGTGGCTCTTCAGGATTTCAGACAGAATTTTTTATCTGACCTACCTGGAGATGTCGGAGATTGAGCCTGGGACCTTCTATTTACGAACACGTTGGGCTCCAGGAGTCTGTGCATAAATCATTTTGTTCATATGTACAGTAATGCCCCCCAAATACTTCGATCTATTCAGTTTCAATTCCAGTCCTGTCAAATTCCTTCAAAGCTGTCTCATGAGAGCTGTTTCATTGCGGAGCTACTCTGAGTGCTCCTGAGCGACTTCCATAGTCGGCATGGGCTTCAAGCCAGAATTTGGGGCTGCAAGTGTTACTTAACTTGCATGCTTGTAAATTGAATGTTTGTAAGTAGGGGAGCCTCTGTATGTGCAAACCAGTTGCTCTGCCACTAAGCTACAGCCCTGTCAATCAATAGACTGCATGTTAGCCTCAGCTAGAATAATAATAATCTTGGTTTGAGAATTGTATGCCGCTTTGGGTGCCCTTCAGGGACAAAAGTGTGGTACAAAATGAGTAAGTAACTTGTCATTGAGGTTGGAGATCACCATGTTGAAGACGGTGACTACAGTTCCTATTCCCAAGATTGAAAGACCTTATCAGCAGTTACAGCCCACATGTACTACTTTTGCAAACAAGTTTTCAGTCTCAATCAGTTTTGAAATTGCTCTTCGAAAATTTGTTCTTGGTTTGATGTAAACAGCTATTGCTAAGTATATTGGAGACAGTGGCGTAGAAATGGGGGGCGGGGGTGGACTGCCCCTGGGCAGTAGGGGGCATCACTCACCCCCAGTCGTGGCAGTTTCGGGGGGGAAACACCTTGGCCGCCAGCCCCTGGTAGGGGGGCGCCTAGCTATGCCCTTGATCAGAAAAGGAAATTTAAACATAATTCATCATAATTGAATTAGTTTCAGAACTATTATCTCGTACATTGCTGAACAATTTGAGCGCTATCTTCATGCTTAGTTTCAGGACTATTATCTCGTACATTGATGAACAATTTGAGCGCTATCTTCATGATGAGAGTGGTTTGAACAGACGGCATATTGTCGATAATCGAGTTCACTGCTGTTTCTATTTCATTTCACCATTTGGTCATGGGTACGTATTATACGTCTTCTGAATTTATGGCAAAAGTACTTATTTTACATAGTGGCTTAACCTTTGTGTATTCTAATGTGGTAATCTTCAACCTTGGAGTCATGACCCCAAGATCTGGAGGGAGACAGTGTATTTTCCCATTTAGGGGGTGTGGTGACATGCGGCGATGGCACTGCCGGGTTCGTGCTGCTGCTGGTGGGGGGAAAAGTGGTTTTTCAGCCCTACCAGGGGGTCTTACCAGGCCACTCCCCGCACCCCCTGGAGGCCCACCCACTTTTTCCCCTGCTGGCACATTCCTGGAAGTGCTGTCCCCGCCAAATTGCAAAGACTTACAGTGATCTTTACCTTCAGGTAAAGGTTGAAGATCACTGTTCTAATGGCAAAGCTTTAATATGCTAGTTAAACGTGTGTGTGCTCTCTATTTATATACGTGCACACACATTCATGCACATACTTTTCCTTCAAATGTGAAAGGCAATGCAGTTTAAAATAGCAAAAAAGGAATTAATAATTTTATCTGAAAATATATAGTTGTGTTGCCTGTATAAATCATCCTTTATTTTTTGAATAAAATTCTATAAACACTTACGTTTAAAATGCTTACCTTTTACTTTTAGTCTCAAACCTTTGGATGTTGAGTTCATGAAAGCTATACACAACAAAGTGAATATTGTGCCTGTAATCGCAAAAGCCGATACTCTTACTCTGAAAGAGCGGGAAAGACTGAAGAAAAGGGTGAGTGTTTCATACAAGCATGGAAAAGTTTCTGACGTTTCATTAATAAATGTTTGGTACAGCCAAGAAGAGAGACAAATTATCCTTCCTACTTGTCTTGAGCTAGTGGCCCAGATGCTGGAATGCTTTCCCTTCTGCCCAATAGGAGGCAGGGTTCTACATAATGACTGTGGCTGGTATCTGAGAAGCCCTGTGTGCAAGTTCAAAGTGCTTCTGCTCATATAAGAAAAGTTGCTGACTACTCCTTTTGTTTTAGATTCTGGATGAAATCGAAGAGCATAGCATCAAAATCTATCACTTGCCTGATGCTGAATCAGATGAGGATGAGGACTTCAAAGAACAGACTAGGCATTTGAAGGTATAGTTTGTCTTTAGGTAGCACACTCAGTGATAGAGATTGTTGCATAGATTGGATACTTTACGTAGTCCTCTTAGATTATCCCGTTGTCTTCACAGCTTAAATGAAATGCCTTCAGTTATTATCTATGCTGTATCACTATTTGTTTACATGGCTTTAAATTAGTTTATTCTCCTAATATGTCCCACCTCAAGTGACTGACTCCCTCTTTGGTAAACGATTGTGATGGTGCTGAACCTAAAGAGGTTTTTGTTCAGGAAAATATGATGTGCTTCACTTTTTCTCTTAATCCTCTCCAATTTCAGGCCAGCATTCCTTTTTGTGTAGTGGGATCCAATCAGCTGATTGAAGCCAAAGGTAAAAAGGTTAGAGGTCGCCTCTATCCATGGGGAGTTGTTGAAGTGGAGAACCCAGAGCATAATGACTTCTTGAAACTAAGGACCATGCTAATGTAAGCTTGTTGCCCTGGCTTCAATACTCAATCCAATGTTTTATCTCAAAAGAATATGGATTGAACTAACAGTACAATCTGCCTTTTGTTGAATTACAAGCAGGATGAATTTTGTGCCCTTATTTACATAAGAATAACTTCTAAGGACAGAAGTTCTTGAAATCTTCACTCACAATCTTGACTAGAAAACAGGCAGCGGAATGAGCGTTTCGGAGCCCAAAACTGTTGCAAACGTGCTGTAAAGCACGTTCGCGATGACTTGGGAGTAAGGGCAGCCGGTGCAAGGCTGGCCGCCCTCACTCCGCCACTGGGACGTCCCCACAGCCACCGGAGGCAGGTAAGAGATCCCCTGGCTGGCAAGAGGGCAGTCCAGGTGGCGAGGGAAGGGGGCCATTGGTTGAGCCGGCACAGGAGGGGGGATGGCGTCCGCCATATCCCCGTCTCCTGCCGGGCCGGCTCAGCTGTTATACGATCTCCTCCTACTTCTGCCAGCTATTTAGCTGGCGGAAATCTTCCCAGCTCTACACTGGTCCCCTTTCCCCGAGTAGACCTCCGGGCCACTCCAGAGTGGTCCAGAGTGAGCATGGGGTCCGGCAGGTGGCCCTGTGCTGTCCGCCGGATAGTTGCGCAGGATTGTGCCGTAAGTGTTATACCATTTGGCTGTCAAAAGAATCCAGAAATTTTGCTGGTAATTTGGTTTACGACTTGGGTCTAGCCTGAGATCTATAGATTGACTGAACTTGATACACGCTGAAACTGCCCATACAGCTAGGGTGAACATCAATGTAACGACATGCTTTTTAAAATGTACATTGAATTTAAAGGATGATTCCGCTTACAAGCGTCGTTGTCCCCATATCTGCGGGGGATAGGTTCCCACTCTTACTGCAGAAAAGAACAAACCTTATCTTCGTGGCCCCACACATACCCATTACCTTCTTTTTTTTTCTTTGCTTTAACAAACGCTGTCTTGCTTTAACAAAAAGCTGTAAGCAGCATGCTGCTTATAGCACAGAAGCAGACAAGCAGCCTGAATGCTAGAGAGGCTCAGCCTTAACGTTAAATTCCTGCTAATGTTTGGGCTGAGCTTCTCTAACATTCAGGCTACTTGTCTGCTTCTGTGCTATAAGCAGCATGCTGCTTTTAGCATTTTGTTAAAGCAAGTCGCGCTTGCTTGGCACCACTGCTACAAAGAAAAAAGTTAATGGGCGTGGGTGTGTGTGTGGTGAACTGCGGAAAATGTAACTGCGGTTATGGGGACCATGGTTACGGGGAGGGGACACTTGTACTTGGTTTGGTCTGTTTGTCCTACTCTTTCTCTAGAATGCATACTATAGAAAATAGGTTATACCAGTGTTTATCAAACTGTGGGTCTGGACCCGCTTGGTGGGTAGCGAACTGATTTCTGGTGGGTCCCGGGTAATTGAAAGATCAGTTATGTAATTGCCTCAAGCCCTAAGGCTGTTCAAAAATCAGAAAGCTGCTAATTGCCCTGCAAACAGGTGAGCTCCTGCAGTTTGCAAGGAGTTAAGCTCCTGCAGTTTGCAATGGGGGTGACTTAATAATGCAGCACAAACTGGTTAATGCTGCACAGACCAACAGCAAGACAAGATAGCAATGAACGTGGCAAATGGTGAACATGAGGCTCTAATGCCCAGGGGTGTTGGTTGATTTTTGCCTCATAGAATCCTTATGGGACCCTAGGTGAGGTGAACTAATCAGTGGATCCTTTTTTTGCTAGTTGAGGACCCCTGCTTGATTCTGCCTTTGTTTTCACACCCAGTAGAGGGTGTAGTGGCTAGTTTGGAGGGTTGTTGGCTTGTAAACAAGACTCCTTGATTGAACTCCAAATATGAAGTTGGTGAGGACCGTTGGGAATATAGATTTTTAGGAATATAGATTTTTATTGATGTACATTTCTCACTATGTATGTGTTTTACAGCCCAAAACATGAAAAACCGTAACATTGCGGAATTCTTTCTTGTTTACTAGCTAATACATGAGGACCTTTGGGGTCAGGGATTCTTCTTTTGTGTTGTTAAATTTTGCTTTTCCCAAAGTTAGGAGCTCTTAGGTGGTGGCTACAGTCACAAGGTATGAGATCTGCTGTTCTGCCAGGATTTGAAGTCAGTATACTCCATTAGAACTTTGGAGCTATGAAAACTCCATTTGATGGAGTTCTCAAGGCTCAGTTTGCTCAATTAGTGTGGGGGAGGATGATTGCTTGATTCAATCAAGTGTGGCCCTCCTGGCCTGTGGATCTGAGGCCTTTTGCCATTGGTCTAGGCCCGGGCGCAACTGCATTACTGGTTGGCCCATGCTTTCCAGGCAGGTGCTCAGCAGCAAGTCCTCACTTCGTTGTTTCGTTTAAAGTCGTTTTGTTTTAAAGTTGATGGGGAAATGCCATAGGAACATCTACATTTATCAATTAGCCTATGGTAAAATTAGTTTCATTATAAGTCGTTTTGCTGAAAGTCGCAGTTTCCAAGAAGAACCTATTGACAACTTTAAGTAAGGACTTGCTGTACGCAGACAGACAGACAGATCCTCCATGCCTTGAAATGAAATGTTGGCCATGTAACACACTGTTCCTTGGTTTCCCCTTCACTCTTTTTTGTTGATCCAGGTGACAAATTAAGTAAATTAGACACATCTATACAAATGTTTGCCTTGGCAGGCTCTTGCTAGATGGCCTTTGGCAAGCCCCTACTTCTCAGCTGGCTGTAATATAAGGATCATAACACTTGGCTTACAGGGTTGCTGTAAAGATAACATTATACCTTTTCTTAACAAAAAAGAAAATTCTCAAAATGGTTTATGTTGCTAAATCAATCAGTGGTTCCCTATCCCAAAAAGACTCAACCTAAAAAGATGTAGAAGAAATACTAGCAAATGGCCACCGGAAGAGATGATATATAGTGGTAAATAGCAACAGTTGCTCTCCCCTGTTCAATATAAGAGAGGCACCACTTTAAAAGGTGCCTCTTTGCCCAGCAAGCAGAGGTAAGGACATGTGATAAATCCATAACACCTGTGAAGTGCTTAGAACTCTTGAAAGAGTTATACAAATGCTGATGATTACTATTGCTGAAACTTTAGTGGAAGGAAACCAGAGAAGAAATTATATGATAAGCCAGTTAAAAAATATCAGAGAAGAGTGCAATATATTTGTAACTCTGTATTTTGGGGCCAAAATGATGTCATTTGTCATAACAAATGTGATACATCTCTAATTTCAGCACCCACATGCAGGATCTCCAGGAAGTTACTCAAGACCTTCATTATGAAAACTTCCGTTCTGAAAGACTTAAAAAAGGTGACAGGTTGGTACATCTTACTTGGTACCTTAAATAAGACTCTTATTTGCATGTATAGGTTTATTGATTTGGAATGTTCTTTCCCTTGGTTTGCTTTAACCCTTTGCAGAATTCCTCTCTGTCTGCGCAGGTTACGGGCGGCGGACCTAGCGTTCCGCCGCCCGGAATAGTCGCAAAGGTGCCAGGAAATTCTACATCATTTAAAGCTTAACCCTAGTTGAAACCTTTGCTGAAATCATAAGCATGCTTGAAACCTTTTTGTGTATGCTGTACCTTGGAAGACTCTAAGAAATGTTCTCTTCTGCAGGGTTAATTTGATGCTTATATGTGTAAAAAGGTAAAGGGTATCCCCTGACAATTAAGTCCAGTCGTGTCCGACTCTAGGGTGTGGTGCTCATCCCCATTTCAAAGCCGAAGAGCCAGCGGTGTCCGAAGACGCCTCCGTGGTCATGTGGCCGGCATGACTCTCCTTCCCGCAGCGCGTAGCATGCAGCTGGAACACGGAGCGCTGTTTACCTTCCCGCAAGCGATACCTATTTATCTACTCGCATTGACATGCTTTGGAACTGCTAGATTGGCAGGAGCTGGCCAAGCAAGGCAAATGAACCTGGATGGTGTTTTTAAGAAGTTTTTTTTTTTTATTTCTCTACTCTGTAAAAATAAAAATAAAATACTGGGCGATGTTTATAAAATTCTCCTAACTTGCAGGTGCAGGAAAGTGCAATTTTGTTAATAGAGTTGTACCCCAGGTTTAGTTAGTTGTGATCTAAGAAAGTCAATCATAACTAAGCCCCACTTAAATAAATGGGACTTAGGGCGCAATCCACTGGATCTTTGGAACAGGGGAGCGAGCGCTCTGCTGTTGCAAGGTGTCGCGAACATGCTGTAAAGCACGTTCACAACGCCTCGGGAGTAAGGCCGAGTAAGGCACAAGGCCAGCCTCCCTCACTCTGTCACCGGACCAGGACGTGGCCGCTAGAAGAAGGTAAGCTCTCCTGCTGGCGGCTGTGTGGGCAGTCCAGTGGGTGAGGGAGGGGGGCCATTGGCCTAGCCTGCCTGGGAGGGGGCAGGGGGTGGCACCCACCATATCCCTGTCCCTGCCCCTGCTGGGCCGGCTAGGTCGTTACAAGGCCTCCTCCGACTTCTGCCAGCTATCTGGCTGGTGGAAATCAGAGGAGACACATCGGGCCAGCCTCGGTTTACACCCGGAGAAGGGGATGAGCGTCCCCTTCCCTGAGTAGACCTCTGGCCCGCGAACAAGTGTCACCTTTGGGCACAGGATCCGACGGGTGGCCTTGGGCCGAGGCGTAACTAGCGCTTTCTGCGCTTGGCTCAGGGTTCGATTTTTTGCGCCTTTACTGCCTTTTTATAGTGATTTGGGGGGGCGACTCTGGGGGACACTGCCCTGGGCGCCCCCCTCCGGTTCCAATAGCGCCGGGCCCGGCTTACCTCCTTCTCCTGGGGAAGGCTCGGGGTCTACAAGGAGGAGAGCCTCCCCCCCGGCCCCGCCCAGCCACGACGTCGACGACGATCGTGAAGAGGAGGAGGAGCCGAGCAGGAGTGGAGGACAGAGAGGCAAGAGGCTGGGCGGGTGGGCCGGGCTGCGCTCGCGCTGCCTGGCCCCGGTGTAGAGTGAGCGCCTGGAGGTGGAGGTGGTGGTGGTGGCCGCGGCGCTTGGACTGGGTGAGCCACGTGCTCCACCCTCCCGACACAACTGGCCTTGGGCTCCCGGCCGGATCCTTACACAGGATTGCACTGCCTGTTATGAACGACTAAACTTAGGATACAAACCATAGAGATATACGTATATAGGAATAAATATTGTTTATTATGTCAATGGCGGAATGCTAGACACAGAGCGGCAAGAGGACATCAGCAGAACTCTACACTTTTTAGCTGCAGAGGACACTAGATATAAAGTAGCGCCGGCAGCCTATCTGTCACTGCTGGAGCTCCCTACGCATAGGAGGGCCTTTTTTTGGGCCAGGTGGAGAGCCCTTCGGCATTTTGGAGGGCTGTTTTAGAAGGATTCCAATAGTAGAGCATGTCCTGTTTCGCTGTCCATTTTATCAGGGGTTGCGTGCTAGGTTTATCTTCCCCTTTATTAAAAAATATCCCAGTTTGACTGACGTGGAGTTGGCCAAGATACTCCTCATGGGAAAAAGCCCCTGGTTTACTATCCAGTGTGCACGTTTTTTGGCAGCTGCTTGCAGAACTCGAAAGAGTATTGTCAATATCGAGGGAAAATTTTAATGCTTATTTAAGCTCTGTTTGTTCTCCTTTGTGTAGTGTTTCCTACTTGTTTTAACTTAGGCTTGTTATTTGATCTGATGTTGTGTTTTGCTGTTTTATGTTGCTGGTCATTGACCGTTAATAAACTATTGGATTGGATTGTTTATTATGAGGAGATGCTGTTCTCTCAACAAGAGTTGAAAAGCTATTTTTAGGTCTGAATGTTACAATGAGTGCTTCTTTCCTCTGCTGTATACAGGAAGGTAGAAGATGAGGAAGCTAATAAAGACCAAATCTTGCAGGCAAAAGATGCTGAAGTAAGATTTTTTTTTACTTTAAAGCTATATTTAATATCTCACAACTGATACCGTTCTTAGTTTTTGTGGTCTTGAGAGGACAGAGACTGTTATGCTTCACTTGGGGCCGAGACCTGCAGACCACATAGTACTTTTGCACATCAAGTTGTATTCCTTCCCCTGCTAACTGGGCAGAGAGGCACGTTTTCAAGTGGTGCTCATCTTACATTTAGCAGGGGAGGAGAGTCCTTCAGCACAGTGTCTCTTCTACTGGCTGTTGCTGGTGTTTCTTCTACATCTGTTTAGATTGTGAACCCTTTGGGGACTGGGAGCCATTTGGTTACTTGATTTTCCTCTGTAAACGGCTTTTGAACTATTTTGTTGAGAAGTGGTGTATAAAGTCTTAATAATAACCTGTTGTAGGTGAATTTCCAGCCCATAGACAAAGAAGATGAATGTTTTGAACTGGTCATGGGGATGTTACTCTCTTTTGGGGAAGTGATGCCTCAAATCCTAAATAACATAGTTTGTGCTATAGCAGGAGTGGCCAACCTTCCACCATTAGGCCTCTGCATTCTTCAGAGTTATGTACAAGACAGAATCTTGGCAGCTGCAATTGCTGATGGTGTTGCTAAAGCAGCTGCACCTGCTGAAATGCCCTTACCTTTACAACCATTAAAGATCCAGGAGCATTCATGTTGAAAGGTTGGCCACCCCTGGGCTATAGTACTGTTTCTCACTCTTCAGGTAAGTGCTGAAATGGGAGTAGAGGAAGCGCTCATGTAGATATAAACATATTTTCAGTAAGGTTGACTATCATTCAGTGATCTAACTGTTTTAGAATATAAAGGAGTTACTGGGCAAAGAAGCAATCTTGAAAGTGGTGCTCCTCCTTTACTTAACAGGGGGAGAGCAACTGTTCCTGTTTACCCCGGTGGAGTAGCTGTTTGCTGATGTTTCTTTTGCATCTTTTGAGATTGAGAGCTCTTTGGGGATAGGGAACCATTTGTTTTTTATATTTTTGTTATGTACCGGTAAACTGCTTGGTTGACAAGCAGTATATACATTTATGAAATACATTTTTTGGAATTGTGAAAAAGAGCCCTTTTGGACAAACTCTCCCAACAGGCCCAGATTGTTGGAATGAAGAAACCTGACTGTTTTTATGAAGAGAGAGTTTGCGCTTACCTCATTAACAGAAACCCTGCTACGCTCCTTTGTTTCCTATAACTCGGATTTCACTTTGGATTGATGTCATTGCCTCAAAACCCATTCAGCGACTCTTCTGGGTGTACCTTCCTTTGTAAACTGTTTGACATATTGGTCAACTTCCTTCCAAAAGTGGACTGTGTTGTTCTGTTCCTGTGTTCATCATCTTGTGTTCCTCTCCTCCTGCTAAATATAGGAGGAGGAGCACTTTCAAGAGTGCCTCTTTGCCCAGTTAGCAGGGGTACATTATATTCTAAAGCACATGGTGTATTACTTTTTATGTTTATAAAATAAAAAATATTAAAAATACTAAAAGAAAACTAACTAATAAAAATACTAAAAAAACCTAAAATAGTGAAGCTCATATTGACAGGTTCTAACCTGTTTATTTTAAAAGTGAGTTCCTGTATCTTTTTCCCCACATCCAGTTTCTTATGACCCAGGTGGCAGTACACCAAATTTCTCTTTTCATCTCTCCTTTCTTCATTTGGAATCTGCTACTAAAAAGCTGTGGCTTGCTACAGATTGATATTGTCATGCTTAGAATAAATATTTCACATCAAGGATCATTAAGGCAGACGAGGGTGTTTAGAATACAGCAAATGAAATACCTCATCGTTAAAATTCACAAAGTAAACTCTTTTTAAATTTAAAGTGTGATTTTTGGTGAAGACCAGTCTGACAGTAGAAAACTGTATGCTTGCATTATTGCCTTTGCAAAATACACAGTATATTTTTGTCCTCATAAGCAGTTATTTTCTGTTTCTTACATAGCAGTCTTGAAAGCAGCCTTTCATATCCGATCCCAAATCTATGTAGTATTTTCACTTTGGCAAGTCTGTTACCTCTCATACTTCTAATGCTAAATGAAATAAATTTTACACCTTTAATAGTATTTGGGGCTGCAAGCTATAATTGTTAGATCTGAACTGACTACAGCTGCAGTCCCTTGCACACTTTCCTGTGAGTAAATTACAATAAACTCGGGGATTTCTTGATCTGAGTAAACAGGCTAAAGACTCCAATGTGCATTAATCATTGGTAACCAGTTTTAATCAGTGGGCTACAAGTTAAGGGCATACTTGTTTTGTTTTTGAGGCCATTTTTGTCTAGGTATGTTCTAATACAAAAGTGTACTGTATTTTATATTTTACCTTCCATAGCAACAATGTTAGTCACAGTGAGGTTGTAACATACTGCAGGATATCCATACTTTAAGAAGAAATACATGGCGATAATAGATATTTTTAATGCATGTGTTTCTAGATTCGTCGCATGCACGAAGTGCTTGCAAGGATGCAAGCGCAGATACAGATGCAGAGAGGTGAAGGAGATGCCAATGTAGCCCATGGGCACAAAATTTGAATTACTTGGTAAGTATTTTCGCACGATGTGACCAGATAGCAGAATTAAAAATTTGCATGTTACCAGGAAACTGTCGTTAAGATTACTTTTGATAGAAAAGCAAAATATTTTTATGCATGGTAAGCAGTGCTGCAAACTTGATCTTTTAATGCTAATCGTGATTTCCGAAGAAATCCTTCTTTGTGTAGAAGTGTTTGCATTCATGTGTTGGTGTGCGCATGCGTCGCACTGAAACATTAATAGACAATCCATTCTCTGTCTAGAGTACCATAAATACGACCATTCTTGTCAGCCTTGTAAACGTAGCAGTGCAGCATGAGTTGTTTCTCAACCATCCTTCCTCATGCTGCCCTGAAGCTGCTTCTCTGCAGGGGGATTTGGCCTTTAAGTCTGGGGGAGAGTATGCATTGAGCCACCCTTGCGCTATGCTTCTGTTTCCCCAGCTGCAAATAGCAGCAAAGAGAACTGTTTTGGCATCCTTCCCTAGCTTTGAAGGGCCAAGACACATAACGCGGAATAATGCTACAACCATTGGGAATTATTTGCAGGGTGGAGAGGAGGAAGAGACAAGCAGTTTACTACTTGGCTTTTTGTACCAGGTGAACTGGCAAGTGATAAATTGCACTTCTAAGTTCTGCATACCACACAACTTGTATATTCTGAGTGGCTCTGAAGTTCCTATATGTACTCAACATAGAAATGGAGGCATGTCAGTAGAAGAGTAGTAACAAAATTAATAAAATAAGTTAATTTGGCTGTGAGGCAAGAAGGGGTGACTTGCTGCTCCAAGAAAGTGATCTGAAGGAAAAGTGCATGGAATAATAGGCGAAGAATATAGGAGGTCAGGAAGAAGCTTCCTTCATAGAATTTTTTTAAGAAAAAGTGATCAATACTTTAGCTTCACACTTACGGTAAGGTCTTTCAAGTGGAGTCCTATTGCTTCACCTTTGACTTAATAGGGTGCATATATAAATACTCCAAATAGCAATTCCATTTGTGAATAATATGGTGCCGCAGCTATATTTAAGTGATTTGTAAGGAAAATCTCTTGTGGGCATTGGTTTTTGTAGCTCTGTAGTTGAGAATCTGGTTGAGTGTTGATATCTAAATTCATATTTGCACTAGAGCAGGGGTAGGCAACCTATGGCCCATGGGCCCACCACTCGAAATCATCCAACCCGTAGTTCCAAAAAGATACATCCACCCAGTCCGTGGTGGTCCTAAAAAAGAATTCAAGTTTGTAATACTATCTCTGTAAGAATTACAGGGTAAGCAGAACAAGGGCAGAAAATTCCTTTTGAATGTCGTTCTCTGTCTAGGTATGTGTCTGTCTGTGCTATACCCATCTCTTTTTTTCTTAGCTCTATGGCCTTGTTGGGAGGTTAGTGCATGCGTATCGAATGCACATACGTTCTTACCATTGATGAACCCAATGTCTGGCCCCTATGTGGAAGAAGGTTGCTAACCCCTGCACTGGAGCTTGTGCAGAATCTAAGCATAAGTAACATCAGTGGAACCCATCAATATTCTACTTTCATTTTGGCAGATACCTTAATTGGAGCCATCTGAAACTTGTGATGCTGTGGTGTGTTTTGTCAAGAGAGAGGCTTTCTGTCCTTTTACTTGGGAGTTCCATTCACATTCAGTGTGCAAATGCATTGTGGTCATTTTTGTAATGCCTACTTTTAAACATGACTTGGTCAATTTTATGATGTAATGTGATTTTTATTAACTTTGATAGTTATTACTCTTTTACTGACCTGATTTTATTAACATTACACTGGGTATATGATGATTCAAATGTTTCTAACTGAACTTAATAATCTGATGGTATGGATTCCTATAACTATCTTGTATATCTTTTTGCACTGAGAACACAACTGATTTTTTGCCATAATCCTGCAGTCCAAAATCTGCATGTGCACTTTGGACTTCCTCTGTAGTCTTCCCTGATACCTAGCATGATTTACAGACAAATAAGCACCACTTTCTCTATACTTCTACATCTCAAAGCATCTAAAGCTATAGTTTGCTCATGGGAGCTTTTACTGGGGAAGATAGTGAAGAAAGTCTTGAGTGAAACACTTGGGCTTTGAGAATAGAGCCCTTTTGCATGTAAGCTGTCCAAAAACAACGTTAGTGACAAATAGGGAATTGTTTGATACAAGATGTTCTTAACATCTTATAGCATATAGGATCGCATGCCTGTAACACTCCTGCTCTGCCTTCTTAAAAGTTGTATAGTCATTTAATCAGCTAAGTAGCACGCATATACTTCTGTCTTGAATAAGAAAAATTAATGTGTTAGACATGATGCAGTTAAAAAGCAAATTCTGTCATATCTTCAGGAACATTTTTGTAGTCCTTTTACCTGTTTTGAAAAAGTAGGACCAAACAGTTCCTCTTGGACATATGATCTACTGTGAAAGGAACAGTAAGAATTCCCATAGTCAAGAGAATGGCATCTGTCTCTTCACCACTCAGGCCCCAAATGCACAGATATGGGTATTTGCACTGCACTTTTCTATAAAGTTCATTTGTAAACCACAATCTTTGAACTTTGGAAAAAGAAAAGGATACCAAGGAAAGTGACATCAAACATCATGCCCTTTAATCCTTCAGTTAAGGAAAACATGAAACCTTTAGGAAATCAACAGGTTGTGTGCTGAGGTCCTTCCCTTGGTCAGTTTTCACACACAGAGTATCAGAAAGAGTTAGTATATTTTAGGTCCATATGATATATTTTTGCAGAAAAACAGGAAACTTCTTTTTCTCTCCCCCCCATGTCTGCAAGCAACTACAAATCAAATTGATGATGTACATAAAGAATAAACCTAAAGACTTGCTCTTTTCAGCAAGTAGTGGTAATTTCCATTCTGAAAGGATAGCAGACAAAGTTCCTATAGGAAAGTTCCTATACGAACTTTGTAGCTTCATTTGTAGTAGAAAGATTCTTAATGTAAAGTGATTCTGTTTTAATCAGTACATTGTTTTCTTACTTTATCTTGGAGATAAGATAATTCCCCTAAAATTGCAAGTGCTTGCTTATTGTTTCAGCCAGCCAGGCTTGGTAGTGTTGGTCTTCAGTAATGGCAATAGCAGCTTCCTCTTGGCTAAGGTCTTATTAACCTATTTGAAGTAATATTCAAATTTGAAAGTGTGCTCTACCCAACCATTATCTATCACTGCAGAATTTGTTACTACAACAGTATAAACCCTGGTCCCAAAAGGCTGAATGTGGATATTGTCACCAAATCTTGACATCTCTAATCATTGCATATTCTTTTTCCTTACTATAACTTAATCCTGCATGTGGTTTTGTAAACTGTTAACTTTTTAAATTGTGTGTGCTTTTTTATGTTCAGTTCTAAAGTTCAGAATTTTGAGTTTCAGTACGTTCCTGGGTTTACTTTCAACACTGTCCATTATCTGATCTTGATAAGCAAGAAACAAGCAAACTTCACTTTGTATTTATAAGAGGGGGAAAATCTAATCTCAAATATACAGAATTCATAGGGAAGGTAATAAAATGCAAATGTATAATTTTGCATACTCTAAGAAGAAACCATAAAGCTGATTTTAAAATCTTCTATCAAACTATTTACAAAATTATCAAAATGGGCCAAAACATTTGTTCGCATATTCCCTGGTAGAGGAACGGTCATTCTCTACAGCACAGGTTCCCAAACTGGGGCGTTGCAATGCCCCAGCCAGGAACAAAGGGTCGCTACACCCTTAAGGGGTGTGGCAACCTGCGGTGACATCAACGGCATATCCAGGATTGCGCCACCGTGGACTAAAAGTGGCCATTTTACCTTCCCTGGTGACTTTGGAGGTCCGCTGGAGGTGTATGGAGAGCCTACGGACCCCTCTACAGACCTGAAGCATCGGAGTGGCCCTCCTACGCAATTGAGACCCACTTCCTGTTTCGTCGTAAAACCAGAAGTGGGTCGAGATCTCATTGGAGGGCCACTCCAACGCTTGGAGGCCTGCAGAGGGGCCCGTAGGCTCCCCACACACCCCTGGCGGACTTCCAAAGCCACCAGGGAAGGTTAAACGGCTACTTTTAGTCCGCGGTGGTGGTGGCAGTGGCACGATCCAGAACACGCCACCACTACTCCGGGGAAGGCCCCGCTGCCACTAAGGGCAACGGAGGCTCTTCCCAGGAGTTTGGGAACCTCTGTTCTACAGAATGGGGAAGTGCCTGTGCGCCAGCTCGAGGTAAGGTCAAACGGACGCTTCTTTGCTTTATAAGGGGTATCATATTTGCTGCATAAAGATTGTTGAGGTTACATTATGCTATTTGTTTTGATCACACTTTGGAGAACTGTCTGTTTTGCCAAGAACATGCTCACATTTCGGTATGTGTTTTTTGAGGCCATTATAATAACCATACAGCACTGACATATTTTACCAGTATTAGAAAAACTGTGAAAATGTAGTGTTTGTGTCAGATAATTAGAATAAGCTTAACTCTGTATAATTGTGTATCTTGGTTTGCTTTAAATCTAAGTAGCTCCTACATATGCTCAGTGTTTGGAACTATTCTATTCACATGCATGTGTATGTTGGTTGCTATGATTGAATTTTATTACTCAGTATGGTCTTTACCTGTGGAATTGTATTTTGATGTATCATCTTGGCTTTTTATGATAGCATGTAACCATCAAAACGTTTTAGTTACTAAGCAATTATAAACTCTTTAAAAAAATGTTTTTAATGATAGTTGAATATTTTCCAACCAAGTAAAGCTTAAATTCTTACCAATGTTTGCCTGATCTGTGCCTGGAATAGTTCTAAAAACCAGTCTCTCTTTCTGTAGAACCATTTTAATATTTAGAGTTGGAGGAGAATGAAATAATGCTTTCTTGACCATTTTCCAGACTTTAGAAAGACTAGTGGCATCAAATTTGTCTCTTTGACCTCCTTTAGGTTTGTCACCTGTGTCTAGAACTTCCAGAATAGTTTTCTTTCATAATTTGCATAGTTACAGTTTTAAGATTATATATTACACTTTTTTATACTTGGATACTGAAAGGGCTAATTTTTGTATGATCATATTAACACATTTGGTTTTCTGTATTCTGACGTTAGCCAAGACTATTAATAAAAATAACCAATCATTGTGTGTGTCTTATTTGGTCCTTTGTTTTAATTAAAATGAACTGTTACAGATGTTAGTAGAAAATATGTTAAAATTGTGATGTTGCTTAAATAAAGATGGTTTCTTGCAAAACCCTTCAGATAATACAAGTTAAAATAGCCTGCTGTGCCTTTAAAAACCTCCCCCATCACAGAGTTCCACTCAACTATGTCTGGGAAGAAGAGGGAGGAACTATAAACTGATGTTAGCCACCTTGAGGGCCTCTTAGAAGATGGGATACAAATACAGTATCTGATTCTAGATGAATTAAAAATAACTCATGCTCAACACTTAAAGCATTTCACACGAATACCTATCTTTAGAAAAACAATTGTATTTAAAACGTTGGAGTACTTATTGGTATTGAGACATCAGGAGTTGTCAGGTGACAGGGTCCATTTCATTTCAGTCCAGCATAATAGGTGTTGACGTTGCAACAGTTCGCAGTGCTCTTTGACTGTCTACAACCCAGTGTTGTCTTCCCCTTCTGTTGGTGGTAAGTCAACCTAGCTTTCCGATGAGGTGCAAAGAACAAACCTGAAATGGAAATTAATGGGTGACTGTTCCAACAATCTTGCCTCAGTGTAGGGATTTACCAAAGCAGGCTGGTTTTTCCTCCAAGAAAATCAAAGGTGGATGGCGCTTTTTTGGGGGGGGGGGGGGAATGACACCTTGATACCAGAAGAAACAAGGATGGAAAAATCAATGCTTTCTCATTTGGGAAGTCTGAGTTCTTTGTGTAACAGAACTTGGGCCTAGTCCATCATTCATATTCCAGTTGTTTCCAGGTTGGATTGCTGTTGCGTGCTTTGGATGGGTCCTCCTTTGAAGATGCCTCAAACTTCACTTGATCCAGAATGTGGCTTGCCAGAGTTCTTTCTGGTTCCCAAAGATCAGATCATACGTTCAAATTTACAAGCTTTGCACATTAGCCAGCACATTGAGCTGAGCCCAGAAATAAAGGCTATGACCTCTCAATTATCTTCCCGTATTATTCTGCCCATGACCTTTGTTTCACTTCCGAGGTCCTTCTTTGTGTCCCTATGCCATCACCAGAGCAAGAGAGCTGCTTTGCCTCAGGCATTCAGAATATGCAATAGTCTGCTAAAAGAGAGATTGGCTCCTTTGCTGCCCACTTCTAGATGAACAGTGAAAACAGTTTCGTGTTTGACAGGCATTTTTAGGGCAGGTAGCCTTTAAAATTGGTATTAGCCTGCTGCTGTCTTGCTGCTACAGGATTTATATGTATATATTTTAAACTGTTGGGTTTTTAATCGTACTGTAAGCCACCCTTAATCTTAAATGTATCTTTATCACATATTTCAGATTTTAGAGATTGAGGAACAATCTGTTTTCTTTGTGTTCTAGTTTCAATCTGTTCTCATTCAAAGGGTTGTTTTGCACCCTGCTTAGGAAATTTGCTGTGAAATCTGTCCACTGTTCACTTTATCACATTCATGAAGCATCTTGGAAAGGGGAAAGAGAAAATGAGAGCAAAAATGTATTGTATTTACTGCTCCAAGTTTGGGAGCCAAAGTAAAGTGGTGAAGCAAATATCTAAGGATATACCCAGGGGTGGCATCAAGGGTCACTTTAGTTTGACTAATCCCTCAAACGTCGTATTAGTGGCAGTGGTGGAGAACAACACAGTCTCAGGGAGATGGGGTGGTTTGGAGGGCCCAGTGCTGGGGTTTGCTCCAGTGGGCCCCTGTTAACCTGGTGCTGGCACTGAAGGTATGGATAGCACTTGAAACTAGAGGGTTTAACATGAGAGGTCTCCTGTGCAAGCTCATCCTGTGAAGGGTGGGAAAAAACGCTGTATAAAGATTATAATGAGCTTGATCTGGAATCATACAAGCAGGAATCCTTTCCCCTAGGGGGCAGTACATCGCCACATTTATTTGGTTTGCAACATGTTCCTATTCACAAGAGAAACCTGCTTTTCTGCTGTTGGGTGGGCTTCAATTTAAGAGCCATTGCCATTCTGTTAAACGTTTTGGCTTTGAGCAGTTCAGTAGGTAATTTTGCATTGTTCTCTTAGCTTCAGCTGCTGTAAGCTGATCTTTAGGATGTAACCTGTTTGGACTAGTAAACTGATAAAGCTTGTAAGAAAAGTGGGAGAGCATGTGTGAACATGTACCAAAGTATATTTAATACAATATGTATTTCTGTGGTAAGAATTCACTTAAATGCAGACTTGTTTACAATCAGTTAAGATGTATGTCATCATGCAGAAAAACTAACAACATAATCTAATGATACTCCCAATATTTGTATAAAAGTCAGGAAACCCCCCCCCCCAAATGTGGATATACTGTATGTATACAGTACTGACTTTTCATAGTGGACACAGTGGCCTGGTTTAGATGGAAGAGGCGACCATGGTTCTTCACCACAGGAATGAATCATGTGTCTTTTGCATATATGAGATTGAAAGCTTTTCTTTGTAGTTGAAGTAAACCATAGTTTGTGGAATGCATGAACTTGGGAAACCACTTCCAGTTAGGGTCAAACCCATGGTTTCAGATCTTGTTTTGTTCCCTAACTATGATTTGAACTAATCCACAGCTCCCCAAATTCATACATAATGCAAAATGGTAGTTTGATCAAACAAAGAAAAAGCTTTCCCTTTCCTCTTGTGTAAAAAGAGGAGAGGAGGGAGGGACTGGAAAAACCCATGGCTCACTGAGGCTCATTCTCATTGTGGGAAACCATGGAAATGGTTCCATTATGTCTGAACTTGACCACTGTGTGAGCAGTTTGTATTCAGTAATCCATCCCTGACTTAAAACAAAACAGCCGGAATGTATGGGAGAAGGCGGTCCCTCAGATATCCTGGACCCAAACCGTGAAGGGCTTTAAAGGTCATTACCAGCACCTTGAATTGGGCTCTGAAACGAATGGGCAGCCAGTGCAGCCGCTGAAGCAGCGGCTCAACAGAGTCAAACCGCCTAGCTCCAGCTACCACCCGGGCCGCCGCATTCTGCACTAATTGCAGCTTCCGAACCGTCTTCAAGGGCAGCCCCACGTAGAGCGCGTTGCAGTAGTCCAGTCTTGAAGTCACTAAGGCGTGGACCACCGTGGTCGGGTCCGATCGACTCAAGTACGGCCGCAGCTGGCGCACCAGCCGAAGCTGGGCAAACGCACCCCTGGCCACAGCCGCCACCTGGCTTTCCAGGGAGAGCTGTGAATCCAGAAGTACTCCCAAGCTGCGCACCTGTTCCTGCAGGGGGAGTGCAACCCCATTCAGAACAGGCAGATGACTCGGTACCTGCATCGAAGCTTTCCTGACCAGTAGGACCTCTGTCTTTTCTGGATTCAATCTCAACCTATTAGCCCTCATCCAGACCCCAACCACCTCCAGGCAGCGCTCTAGGACTTCCACAGCCTCCCTGGAGCGAGATGGCAAGGAGAGGTAGAGTTGGGTGTCATCAGCATATTGGTGACACCCAACTCCAAATCCCCGGATGATCTCTCCCAACGGTTTCATATTAGAGGAAAAGATAGTTATAAAGGAAAAAAAACATCTACTTCGTTAGATCAAGCACCATCCTACAAGAGGCACTGCCTCTTCTTCCCCATGGGATGGCATGCCTGATAAGATGGCACATGCCAACTGCAATTTTTAAGAACATTGCAGTCCTTAAAAAAAAAAACCCAGACCCAGACACACATACACACAGGAGAAGCCACCCTGAAGGAACAGAAGGGTAGAGATGAACTATAAAAATAAAGCTGGCTATCTGTTTAAACACCACCACAGACCTCCTCCATGTGCACTGAGTAGTGGTGTGCAAAATTGCCACTTCTATTCATGGTCATTCATTAAGTGCAGGGAGCTGCCACCACAAGTAGGACAGCTGTGCACATTGGCCCTTAGAAAATGCTAAATTGGACATTTGGAGACCAGGATCATGAACTTTAGTGATTCTTGATTATACTCTCTGAGATCAGAAAATTACTTTGGTTCATGTGGGCAGGAGGCCCAAGGACAGTCTCTGAAACAACCCAAATGACAGGGTGTTAACACTTCTAAGGATTTCTCCCTCTCTCTAATGCTTGTGTCCCTCCCTCTCGAATAGCTACTACAACTGCTTACTGCCAATCAGATTCTAAACTGAAAGTTTTATAAGAGATAATGTTCAAGCCCTGGGACAAACTGAACTTTGTCCACATACTTGTGAAAAATGTTTGTTTACACTGACCCTAGACTAGGCATATGCAATGTATGACTTAACCATAGAGCACATGATTTTTATGCAGAAGGTCCCAGGATCAATCACTAACATCTCTAGTGATGTATGTATTTTGATTTATAACCTGCTCAATCGTTTGGGCTCAGAGCTGCTGCCAGTGAATGAAGACAACGCTGATTCAGATGGACCAATGATATTTATATAAGGCAGTTTCATAAGCCAGGGTGTATTTTATTTTTCATATTTTTATATTGCCCTTCCTCCAAGGAGCTCAGGGTGGTGTACGTAGTTTGTCCCCTCCTTTTGTCCTCACAACAACCCTGTGGGGTGGGTGAGTGAGTGAGTGAGTGGCTGGACAGACGGGCCAAGGTCACCCAGGAAGGTTCATGGCTGAGCAGGGATTTGAATCTGGATGATCCAGGTCTTAAGTCCAACTCCCAAACCCCTACACCATCCTGGCTCTCATTATAAGGTAATGTCTTATGATTAGAGGTGTTTGAAAATGGTGTTACTGTATTTTACTCAGAAGTAAGCCCATTGTGTTCAATAAGGCTGTAATCCTCTCATATTCAATAAAACCTCTACCTACGGTATGACCCAGCAGGGTCTCCATTACATTCTTGTGATTGTTGCATATGTGAGACTGCAAAAACAAGAGCTTCCAAGCCTCTGACAAGCTACTATAATAGGCTGCTTTTGGCTTGGTAGGTCACAGGGGCCTCTCTATTTAGGAAAGTGGTTATTACAGCAGTGGGTGTACCTGCCATGAAACAGGTTGTCACAAGTATCCAACTACCAGAGCCAATCAGGAGACCAGGGATCAATTAGTTGAAGAAAGAGGTTGAAGACAGAAAGCAAAGCACTTATCCAGGTTCAAATCCCCGCTCAGCCATGAAGCTTCCTGGGTGACCTTGGGCCAGTCACTATCTCTCAGCCCCACCTACCTCACAGGGTTGTTGTGAGGACAAAAAGGAGGGGAGGAAATATGTACACCACTCTGAGCTCCTTGGAGGAAGGGTGGTATAAAAATGTGAAAAATAAATAAATAAAATAAATTAGTTGGCACTAGAATTCTGATCAAGGAAAACAAAGAATACTGTACTGTAATTAAAAATGCCAAATGTCCAATTTGTTAATCATCCCAATAGTATTTACTTGGCATATCCTTGCCACCCTCAAAGCCCCCATGGCTGGCCCTAAAACTCCAAATTTGGGCGTCTCTAAAGCTGAGTGGCGCAGTGGGTTAAACAGCTGAGCCATGAGCTGTCGATCGAAAGGTCAGCAGTTCGAATCCACCACGGGGTGAGCTCTCGTTGCTTGGCCAGCTCCTGCCAACCTAGTAGTTCCAAAGCATGTCAATGCGAGTAGATAAATAGGTACCGCTTGCAGGAAGGTAAACAGCGCTCCATGTTCCAGCTGCATGCTACGCGCTGCGGTAAGGAGAGTCACGCCGGCCACATGACCACGGAGGCGTCTTCGGACAATACTGGCTCTTCGGCTTTGAAATGGGGATGAGCACCACACCCTAGAGTCGGACACGACTGGACTTAATTGTCAGGGGTCACCTTTACCTTTACCTTAAATTTTCCAAAGGTGAATATTTATTACTTACATAATTGTAAGCTTGCTTATGCTGATCAACAATCAAAACAAGATACACTTGACAGGGAGGGAAGTAATTTGAATTGCAAACTTGTTTTGGGGGTGGATATTGTGGTTAATAGTAAAATGCCTTAATCTGATTACGGTAAGTAAAAGAGTCTGGACAACAACTTGAAGTGCGATTGTTGAAGGGCCCTTCTTAGGATACTGCCGCCATCTGAGGCCAGAGGGATGGCAGCAAGATGTAGGGCCTTCTCGGTTGTGGCACCATACCTCTGGGATCGATTGTCAGAGGAATTGAGGACAGCCCCCTCGCTTCATGGGTTTCGGCAGGGGTTAAAGACCTATTTGTTTCATCTGGCATTTGAAGAGGGAGGAACCACCTAGGAGCTACCTGGGACCCTTTTATTTATTTTTCATTCCCTGTTGCTGCTGTATGCCTGTTTTTACTGTTAATGCTGCTCTGTATTACTTTTTTTAATTAATTTTATTTTAATATTTAATTTTAATTATGGGTTTTTTAAATGGGTTTTAATTGTATTAGTGTTTTGTATGTTGTACACTGCTTTGAATTTTTAGAAAAGCGGTATATAAATCTTTTAAATAAATAAAAATAAATATTAGATCTGGATTATTTCAACTTGTTAGTATATCAGTGTGTTTCTCTAGTGTAAATATACGTGTCTGCATTTCTGTATATCTGTAATTTGGATAAGATTCTAATGGATTATAGAGTATATCTTTTTATCAGGTCTGCCATACATACAGTGTGACTGTATCTGCTCCATGGGATCTGGGGGGTTTGCACCTCCCCCCCCTCCATGAGCTACACCTTTCAAAGCATGCTGTTGGCTTTTCAGCACTATCAGGAAAGGATATATCAAGCTTTTAAAATATATCAAGCCACCGCCCTGGAAAAGTACACACTGCATATGCAATAATAGGGTTAAGAAAATAGTGTTGACAGAGATACCTAGAAAAAAAAGGTAAGTTGCATGCAACAGGAAGAATGTTCCAAATTATTTTTCATGGTCAGGTATGGACAGACACAGGCCCTAGAATCAAATTACTAGTAGCTAGTTTCCTGAATCTACATTTTCCATGAAACCTTAATCCTCAACCACAGTAGAAATGAATCTGCATATATGTATCTTCCTTACTTGTTATCCTTGACTTTTCTCTCCCCTCCCTTCCCCCTGGTGTCTTCCCATTGGCTTTAGACTGGTAGCACCTAGGGACAGGAACTTGTCTTTCTACTTTCTACATCATGTAGTTTGATGGTGCAGTATAAATAATAATGATGAATACAGTACGTGGGTGGATCATTCTAGCAATTTTTTAAATTTTGCCAACACATCCTACCTAGCTACACCTCTGCTCACAGAAGGCTGGGCTTAATGAATGGTTGGTTTGTGGCAGCCATGGTGGATATGTTTCTGGTTTATTGTCTTCTACCATTTTAACTACTATATTGTGCTTCCTCCTTGGGTATAGGAGACAGTGGTGGGAATACTGAATAGAAGGCAGTTTGATTGCAAGCTCATCTTCTGTTGTGTATTAGTATGATGCTGCTGCTTTGTGATTATAAGGGTAGCATGGACAGTTTCTCTTCCAGAGCAAGGAGTTGTTGCATTAGAGGAAGGAAGCTCAAACTGAATTGCGGGTGCTATATTTTTGTCTGGTTCTTACTGTTAAAGGGGGGGGGGGGATGATGATGAATTAACAGTACAAATGCTGCACTTACTGAGGCGTGACAGATCAAGGCTGCAGTCCTGTACACACTGACCTGGGAGTAAGTCGCACTCCCACTGAACTCAGTGGGGCTTACTTCTGAGTAGATATGCATAGCATTGCACGGTAAAAATAGTTCCTAGTGCCGTTTGTGAGCACGCTATTATGCTGTCGTAGGTAGTAGTCGTCGGTACTACTCTACCGCGCACGCCTCTGCGGCAGTGGCAGATGTTGGAAGAAGCCGGTGTAGCGCTGTAAGCGACAAGTGTAGTTTCGGACCCCCGTCCCTACACACGTTTCGGCAGGCACCGCTGATCCGGTCCCGTCTGCCCGCTGAACGGGGTTTGTTTGAGGGCGGGTGAAAGGCCCGCAGTGGTTGCTGACTGCGAGCTTGTAGATGAGCTCCCGGCACAAGCCCCACCCTGGGAAGTCCGTGGCAGCCAATGCCTGACTGGCAAGAGGGCTGTTGATGGCGCTGGCCTCCTGAGGCGGGCAGGGAGCGGGAGTGTGGGGAAAGCGGAGGAGGCGCGAGCGCGGCTGCCTGGCGTCGCCGTTGTCGTCGACTGAGGAGCGGCACCTTTTCGTCGGTGAGCCGTGGAAGTCGGCGGGACTGGTTCCTGCTCTCCCGCAGAACCGCGTCGGGGGCCTACAGAGGCAGCTCCTTCTCTCCGACTCCAAGGCTGCCGCTGATGTCTTTCTGATGGCACCGTAAGAGACGTAAGACTCGTGGTGGCCCAAGCCAAGACGGCGGGGTAGGTGAGTCGGTTGGTGCCTCGGCCCGCCCGGTACGATAACGCGGCGAGTCCCCTTCTTCTTGTGATAAGTGCCGAAAAGGGGGGCTTCGGCGGCTCTTGTGAGTGACTCGGTTTCTCGCCCGCCTAAAACATGGTGTGTGTTGTTGCTCCCTATTGTCAGGAACTGTGGTGGTGGTGCAGCTCGGAGCTTGTAGTTGCAGGAGCACTTCACTGGAGCGGCACGTCTGCTGCTCTTTATTCTGGTTCGAGCTCTTTCAATATGGTCGGTCGTAAGTGAGTCTGAGGAGGAGGCTCTTTCCCGATTGCGGCTTTTTAACAAATCTGCTGCGTTCTGCTATCGTTGCGGTCGATGGGATCCAAGTACGTCAGCTTTTACAAGACATTGATTTTGAATGGTATTGCTTTAGGTTTTTCCCCCCAAAGCCCTTTGAGAGCACTTCAACTTCGTTCGTATCTTTTTAAAGTTGAACGGGCGCAGGCCATTGTTCCTATGCCATCTATTAGTACCATTTACCATCTCGCTGTAGTAAGGAGCCTACGTGCTCACTTTCGCTCGGTTTATCCTTTTAAGTTTTGCATGCATGCTCAATTATAACCTGAGGGCCACATCGCAGGTTAAAGGCTTGCCATGCGGAAATCACTTCCGCACAGCAACATATACTGTAGCATGAAACAGGTTTTGCATTCATGACATATGTAAACACAACGTATATACCTGGCAATGCCAGGTATATATGCGTTGTGTTTACATATGTCATGAACTTGTGGGTAGGGAGAATATGCACATGTATGCAGTCATCATACATTACATTGTGATCTCCTTATGGATTTCATTTTCTTTCTTGTATGGAAGTACAGTACTGTACATTTTATTGGAAACCTGCAGTGTGTGAATCATGGGGAGCTTGTCAGGCAGCAGTTCCCCTACATCTACCCGTAGTTTCATGCTTTAATGCTAAATGGGGGCTGGCGCGGGGAGAAGAGTGCCCCCAAAAAAGTTAGTAGCACTGGCTATTGGCGTACTTGTCTGTTTTTTTTTACTGTTTCTCCTCCGCTGGTCTCATCAGTCTTAAAGAATCCTCACTGAGATTGACCCTTTGTCCAAATGGCTTATAGGTGTTACACTGCATTAGTATGCCTGATGCTTGAAAAACCATTTTCACGAAGTTATTCTAATAAATACTATCCCTTGCAGTATTTTACTTATGATGCAGACACTTCACATTCTTGCAATGCTGCATTTATTTTGGCATCTTGGGTGAATATCGTTTAAGTCAAGACCACACTGCAATGTGCTCCTCGGTTAGTAATCTAACAGTGTAATCCTATACATGTTTACTTGGAAGTAGGTCCCACTGTGTGTAGCCTAAGTTTACAGCCCTATGTTTAGTTCTATCATTAAAATTATCCGGGTATCATGACCTCAGTCTGCTGATGATCTAGCTCCTTAGTAGCTAGATATTTTACCTGCACTCTTAGGTGGGGCTACCTTTTGAAGACAGTTCGTAAATTACAGTCACTACAATATTTAGCATTGAGAATCTTAATGTTCACAAATCTCCAGGACCTATAACGTTAGTTCTAAAATACTTACCATTGATTACTTGTTTCTCAATAGTTACAAGTCAGAGTTCTAGATTTTTTTTACACAATCAGATTCTGCCTATCTGAAGGAACACCTTCTCCCTTAATTTTTTTCTGCACCATTGACAACTGTAGAAATGGCTCTCTTTTTAGTGTTCCTTCTGTCTGAAGTACAGAGTGTAGTTATAAGCTGGAGAGTCTTCTCAGTGGTGACATCCTAGTTATGGAGCTCTGTGCCCAAGGAGATTTGCTTGACATCTTCCTGGTTGACTTTCAGGTGGCAAGGGACACCTTCTCCCCCCCCCCCCCCTGCTTTTCATTGAATTAAACATTTTTTTAGTTGGAGCCTTCTTCCTCGCCCTTGATAGTGATTCTGTTTGTGGCACCTTATTGTAAACCACAGAGACAGCTTTGATGTATAAAAGTTACACAAACTTAAAGTACATTGCGTTCAGTGGGATCTTCATGAGCATGTACTTTATGCATCGGGATCTTGATGAGCATGAATTTTACTTATGTGGATTATGTCTATGCCTGCTTTTGTATCTGTGCCTGCTGTATCATAGATCTTCCTTGCAGGATTGGGAAGGTAGTGGAGATGTTTTACAGCAGTTTGTGAGAGCATCTTTTGACAACCTATTGTGTGGCAGAATATTTTCACTACTAGTTGTAATTAACAACTTCTCATTCCAACTGTTTTGCAGAATAGGGAGTAGGAAAATTAACATTTTTCCAAGTGATTGGTGGTGGTTTTAGAATATACAGGGTGTCTCCAAAAAAGGCGCACACATTTTAATGAGTTTCAATTCATACATACATCATTATAGAAAATGTGCAACACTTGAACATTTAAGGAAAGCAATTGAAAAGATGTGTGGAACCATCCCAGCACGCACGTTGGTGGATGTCTGCAGGTCCTTTAGTCAACAATGTCAGTGGTGTATAGATGCCAATGGGAAACATGTCGAGCACTTGGTCAAATTCATTAACTAACTGCGTAAAGCAACTGCTTCTGTATATATCATAAGCAGAATATGTGTGAATTATAGTATATGTGTAAGTTATAGCATGATGATTTTGACACTGTGATATCTTGTGATACCCTGTATTTTACAACATACAACTGTTGTCTTGTCGATAGTTCTAGTGATACTGTGCTGAAAATGAACTTTTCACCTGGTATAGCTTGTGTGTGCTGCTGCTTCTCTTACAGCAGCGATTTTCAACCAGTGTGCCGTGACACATTGGTGTGCCACAAATGGTCTGCAGGTGTGCTATGGGAGTTTGGAGGAGGGTCATTTATTACCGAAGGCCTGCGGGTGGCGCAGCGGGTTAAACTGCTGAACCATAAGCTGTCGATCGAAAGGTCAGCAGTTCGATTCCCGCGACGGGGTGAGCGCTCGTTGCTTGGCCAGCTCCTGCCAACCTAGCAGTTCCAAAGCATGTTAATGTGAGTAGATAAATAGGTACCGCTTGCGGGAAGGTAAACAGCGCTCCATGTTCCAGCTGCATGCTACGCGCTGCAGCAAGGAGAGTCATGCCGGCCACATGACCACGGAGGCGTCTTCAGACAATGCTGGCTCTTCGGCTTTGAAATGGAGATGAGCACCACACCCTAGAGTCGGACACGACTGGACTTAATTGTCAGGGGATACCTTTACCTTTACCATTTATTACCAGTAGTAGGGCCATTGGGGAATATGAGCTTCCCACCGGCGGCATGGTGCGCCTTGTAAATTGCACAATTTTAGTGCCTTGTCTGTGTGCTTTGTGATGAAAAAGGTTGAAAACCACTGCCTTACAGTCTTATGCAAGACTGGCAGGTAAAGTTGTTTGCCAGTTATTGCAGAGGATTGGTCTGCAAGGGTTGTACTTGCTTTGCTGGGCTCTGTCCACAAGAGATTTTACAAGAATTTCTTACTATTTATAGCTTTCCATTTATTTTAGCTGAAACACTTTGCCTCTGTGGTTAGCTATTGATTTAGAATTTTAGCCTTCTCTTTTTGACTCGGTGCAGATATCAGTTAAATATATTCAAAATATTTTTATTTGAAAGAAGTAATAAAGATGCTCACATCTCCCAGCTGCAATACACCTCTCCAAATAAATAGGCCTTATGTTGTTTCCAGAAGATATTTGGACTTCACAGTACCTCTAAGGAGGAGGTTGCTAAACTGAAAGAAGCAGCTACTAAGAACACCTTTCTGCATACCTTAGCAATTTTGACTTGTTGTGCGGCATTAAGAAGCTGTTCTCTAATGATGAAAGGATAAAAGGAAAGAAGAAACTTCATTTGCGGTGTTTGCAAAACTTGCACTGGCGCTCAGATTGTGCTTACTGTCCTGTTGTCTCAGCGAGTACTTTTGAAGAGCAAATTTACGTTGCTGATTTGGCTGCTGTAGCACAAATGATGTAAATTACTTGTAATTTTTGTCTGCAAAGTGGCAAAAGTGTTGCAGAGGCCAGAGCTTATCTATGGCTCTAAATTGATACAGCCTGGAAAGCCACCCTCTACCCAAAGCAATCTTTGCAAATGCTGTAGACTGTGGCATTGATTGCTTCAAGTTCAGAAGATGGGGATTGCAAGGCTATCAAGAAGGAGGTTTGGCAATATTGTTGACTTGCCATATTTTCCAAGCCAGTATTGTATCTATGAATATGGTAAGACACTGTTTAACATAAGATGTAATCTAAAGCGAAAATGCAGTGTATACTGTGGGCCCTCCTCATTCGCAGGTTAGCTAACCCCAGAAGTAGGAGCCCCACTGGGGTTGGGGGGCATCATCACAGTAACTTATTTTTCAGCTGTGCCGGGCCTGCCACCTACTTCTTGACTCCTGCGTGCCTTCTAAGTAGTCCAAAGTGCAGCAAACAGTTTAAAAAAAAGTGATCAAAAGCAACTTCTGGTCACAACGCGAAATGGAAGAAAAACCCTGTGGATATCGTGGGCCCACTGTATTTCAGATTACTTATACTTAGTGATTCTGGTTGCTGTGCTGCCGCACTATTTTTTGTTGTTGCAAAATTCTCTTTCATGTCTCTTCTTTTATGCACACCTACCTGCTGCTTCACTCATCCATAGCTTTCTAGATCATGTGTCTTTATGCCTGCTTTCTGGGGAGAAATTTCAGCCCAATAGATGGCATAGGTATTCAGGATCTCCCTGACCGCACTCTGCTCCCCTTCAGTTTGGGGGTAGGTTGCAAGGCTGGGAAAATCCTTGATTTATATCAACATGGCACAGCCCACTTAGTGGTTTGTTTTTTGTTTTTTTGTTTGGCTCAACACAGCAATGGGAATAGAGTGACAAGAGCTTAAAGCTCTTACTGAGATTTCTCCCTAGAAAGAACTGTAACTAAGAGAGTAGAATATTCAGGTGACCTTGCATCAGGTGATACCTTACAATCTACTTCTACTTCATCTTACAACCTACTTTAGTCTTCTCGCCATCTCTTGAAAATGGGTGTGGAGCTCATTGAGGGTTCAAGCCCGTCATGTAAAATAGTGTCCTGAATGTTCTCGCCAACTTTCATTCAAATATTTATTTATTCACTGTATTTATATACTGCTTATAAGCAGAGTTCTCAAAGTGATTTTCAAAACAAAAACATAGCATAATGGAGGAAAATGAATGGTGGCCCTCTCCAATAATGTCTCCCCCAAAGTGGTGACCTGAACGGTACAATTCACTTTGGATTTAGCCGTTTGCTTATGACAGGCCTAGGGGAAATAGCTCATTCGCCCAGAAATGGCCTCTAGGACAGGGGTTCTCAACCGGTACCTCTGGTGGTGCTCAACTGCTGCCCCCCCCCGAAACCCCGTAAAAATGTGGTGCTTTTGGTGCCATGTTTTTGCTTTTGGCCGAGCCTCTTGGGAGCGCAGAAAACAGCCCACCTGGAGCCACTTACTGGCCTCCTGCGTGGTGTCGGGTGGCCTCCTGCACTGAAAACTGGGCCGAAAACCTGGAGGCGGTGATGATATCTCCACTTACTTTTGGTGGTACTTGGTGCAGTGGCGGCCATGTAGTACATTGAGAACCCATGTTCTAGGAGCAAGTGTTTCAAATGTTGCTGGAGGCAAGGCTCTCCTCCATCCAGGTCTGGATGAAGGAAATGCAGCTCCTTTCTCAGTCTTTTCTCTTCTCAGTTTTCGGAGCCATTGCATTGTGGTTTACCCCTTTATTGACCTTAATGAATAGGTGCGAAGATGGAGCTAGTGTTCAAACCTGAAATGTAGAATTGTCCTGAATGTATGTGTAACACTTCATTTCAATATCTAAATGTTACGTAGAATTATTGTGTTGCACACAACCTTGTAAACAAATAGAATGTTGGTTAAGCCAAAGTCCTCACTTGGCTTGACGAGTGAGTGAACAGTGCTGTGGCACTGTTTCTTTCATGGCTACAATAATATTTTGAAGAGCTGGACAGTAGCATCAAATTCTTGTGCAAATGCATGCTGTGTTCATTTTTGAAATATATTAAGCATGTCAAAGTCTGATATTCAAAGCCTTTTTTTTCCTTTTAGATTATTGGATGTTGCTTGATGGTGAAAAATGGGGGAGATAGAAGGCACCTATAGAGTATTGCAGACTCCTGGTTCTCGTTTGGGAGTCCAGAAAAACTCTGGAGTGAGCACTCTAGAGCCAGGGCAGAACCTTTCCTCAGCCATAGCATCAGCACCAGCTAAAACACATGAGAGAGCTCTGCAGATCAAGATAAAGCTTTTGGACAACACGGTGGAGGTACTTGATATTGAGGTAAGAAAAAGGCTTAGACGTGTTTGAAAATGGTTTTATTTTTTCGCAGATTTCAGTGTGTTAAAAAATTGAAAATGGCAGAAAGCGGTGTTATTGTGTCCTAATTTTTTGTTTTTATTTTTTTAATTTGCTTTTAAAGTGTTTGGGTAGACTATACTACTGTTCCACACACCCCAAAACAGTAGTACAAGTATTCACAGATCCACTTCCTGCTTTGGAAGCTTATCCACAAGAGCAATCTATAAGCTTCACTTCAGGAGTAGAATATCATGCATATTTTGGCATCCTCGGTTTTCAGTCTCTCTGTTTTTGGGCCTCTCTTTCCCCTTTGCAGTTATGTTTCATTGCTTCCCCCCTTTCAAAAGTGGAATAGGAACAAATGAGATTGAGTTCAGAGGGTGAGCAGCAGCTTGCCAAAATACTGTATACTGTGCTACAGAAAGTAAAATAAACTAAAGGTGTTTATGAGGGCCAGTGTAGGAGCTAAAATGGTTGCAGAAATGTGGCTCGCATTTCCGCCCAGCCTACAGGTGTACGTATTTAACTCCACATGCGAATATACACCCTTGGGGGGGGGGGAATGCCTTAAGGCCCTTCCTAGCTTTTTTTTCTCATAATCTAAGCCAGGGGTTCTCAAAATGGTGGGTTCCACCACTTTTTCCGGAAGTGTGTGAAAGGCCTTTAAGGGTGGTGGTGGCCAGCTCCAACGTCAGGGGTGGTGCTCAAGGATCGCGCCCGCCCCAACCCCAAAACACTTTTTAAAACATACCTGGTTGTCCTGTCAGCTCCCCAAAGGGTGGGGGGGAGGGACTGCTACCGCCTCTGCAGGCTTCCCCGATCGCATCAAAAAGCCCACTTCCTGTTGTTACAGTTGGAGGGGCGTACTTTGATAGTTCACACAGTTTTGCGGAAAGGCAGTGTACTTCTTAGCTATGGTCAGTTGAGTAGTCTTTCATCTTCTCCTATCCCCTAGTCATATTTGAGCTCATATTGATAAAGGATAGTAATTCTGAAATACTTGTACAGTATTGTGAACGTTTTCTTTGAATCTGTTCTGTACCTTTATTTGCAAAACAGAGGTAGTACTGCAGCCTTGTCTTCAACCACTTGTCTGACAACCTGGGATTTATGTTCAGTGAGTGGTGGAAAGGTGCTTCTTCTTTTTTTTAAACACACCTTATTTTTGCTGTTCCTGTGCAGGCAGCAGTGACTTCTGCAGCATGTAAAGTGTTATTGGCAGCTGGCTCCTTCAAGTTGTCAAATTTTTTTCTTCTTAAATGTGCCTGGAAGTGACCCTATGTCATATTGATGGGTCATTTCCTACAGCATTCTGAACAAAAATAGTTACTCCTGGCAGCCACGTCTGTCAATGCCATTGACTTTTTTTCCCACATGTTACAGAAGGCGAGTTAGTTTTTTCTTCCATTAATTACAAGGCTGCAGTATTGGATCATTTAAATATTCCTTTAAAAATAGTATATATGAGAGGGACAATATTCTGATATGTCTGTAGGCAGGGCAGGCCTACCCATGTGATGGGGGCTGAAGCAGCTGCCTTGAGCATGGGCTGGGGGAGGTGGCAAACTGGTGTGGGTGTCTCGCGGATGAGGGGAACAGCTTACCTTCTCTTCCAGTGCTACTGCTGAGGATTGTGGTGGTGGAACTGCAAAGGTAGGGCTGCTGCAATCCTGGCCCCTGTTACTCTCCATTTCGGAGAACAATTGGAAAGAGGATTGTGACTACTGCCTACATTGCTGCCACCTCAAGGCCAGTTTTGAAGAAGTGGTGGTTGGAGAACAAGGGGTGCACTAATACATGTGTGAAAAGGGGGGAGGGAGGGGTACAAATTGGGCATTTTGGCCAGCCCTTTTTAGGTAACATTTTTCCTTCATTTTAAGATGTTTGTAGTATAAATGGGTGTATTTTGTCCCAAAAGGTTACTGGCTCTCCTGAACACTTTACCTAAGAAGCACCTGCTTAAAGTTACTGATGAAAATTACATCAGATCTTTTGATTTAATTTTGTAACCAAATTACAACAGATTTTTATCTTGAATGTGTGACTCTTATAATCAAGTTTTCCCAAGGAGGAGCATCTAAAAGGTTTCATTTAATGTAGGCAGTTTGGACTACGTCCATGCTAAACGCCTCTGCTACTTGATGCATATGTTACATTCATTTTCAGATTAGTGATGGTTGAGAGAGAACCTAATTTGTGTTCTGTCTGAATTCCTTCTCTTCACTAATTTCAATGGTGTGAGCTTTGCCAGCCCCCATTAAAATTCTTTAAAGAGGTATTGAACGTTAGAATTGTTCTCTTTTGTTAAAGTATCTTTTCATAACTGCCAGAACGTTATTCTTTAATGCAGTTAAAATTATGGATCTATTCTGTATTTGGAAATGTTGCAAATCAAGTTTTGTTTTCCTGGCTTGTCACATTATTCAATATTGGGGGTCTGAACCCCTCAAACTACTTTTTCTGAGTAGCTTTCTCATTTTCTAAACTAAGATTGGAATATTCAGACTACAGTATTGCGAATGTGTGGCTTTTGTGCAACTTTAGCAAGCATGGTGTTGTGTAAGCATGGTGCAACTTTAGTAAGCATGGTGTAGTAAGCCAGGATGGTGTAGTCAGTGGTTTGGGAGTCCGACGTAGACCTGGAAGATCCATGTTCAAATCCCTGCTCAGCCACGAAGCTTCCTGGGTGACCTTGGGCCAGTCACTATCTCTCAGCCCGACCTACCTCACAGGGTTGTTGTGAGGACAAAAAGGAGGGGAGGAAATATGTACACCACTCTGAGCTCCTTGGAGGAAGGGCAGTATAAAAATGTGAAAAATAAATACATAAATGGTATAAAAATCTGTGTACATTTAGCTGTTACAGGTCAGTATTTAGATGTCTGATTTACTTGAAATGTAATCTGTGTTTGGTTGACCATGACTCACCACATTCTGAGGCCTAAGATCAGGAACTGTTTTTGGACCTTAGACTTTTTATTGAGCCATACAGGAAGTAATCTGGAAGTTTTTAAACTAGCCTGTGATTTCCTGTGGTTATACAGAAAAAATCAGCTGGTAACTCGAGGAAGATGTAAAAAAACATATATGCACAAACAAAATTGTGCTGTTAGGCTTAAGCAGAAGCAAGGTTTACTGGCTGCTTAAAGAACATTTGAGGGGAAAATGTGAAAATAATTTTGGATGATGGAAACGACTTATTAATCAGTTGAGCTGAGAAGTAGATACTACATGCAGAATGTTGCTATTTGACAGTAACTTTTTTCAGACAGTGTTTGGCAAACGGCCAACATTTCTAACTGCTCCCAAAGAAGGAAACAGACTAACTTTTAAGTATCTTCTGGCACAGACAAGTTCTTTTTTTACATTCTTCTACTTTGGGTCATTCTTCCATTTTATTTCAAGAAGCTTCTTCTGTGAAAGTATTAACAGTTTTAAATATGCAGAGGAAGACAGGATCTTTCAAGTTCTATTATAGTACTTCAAGAATCTAAATACTGTTAGTATAGTCAATGTATTGTTGTCCAAGTAGCAAAAAAAATAGATGAAATTCCAGAAAGAATCATTGCCAGATGTTTGTCATGACTCTGAATACTCTAAATATGGCCAGTAAACGGCTTTGAGCTTATTTTTATCTGTCCTCAGAAGAGAGTTAGTAATTCATGACTGTGGATATTACAGGTTCTTAAAAAAAAAGCAATTTAGACTTTCCGTTTGCCCTGTTATTTGGTCTGCTATATTGTTAAACCTGTTATTTTGTTAATAGCTTGACTTTCCTTTGAAATTGCTTTTGAGAACTCTCATGAACTACTTAGTCAGTAACTAGTAGAATTTGGGCCTCTGCTAGTGTTTGACTCAAGGAACAGGTTGTCTTTCCTTGGCATTATCCTTTATAATATAATATCCTTAGAACTGACTTGCCAATGAAATAATAGGTGAGTGGTTTCTGGGAAACGGAAACTGTTCTCTGTAAGAGGTATAGTGCCCCAGTTGGCATCTGGACCAGTGAGTAGTGTCCTATACCCTGGGTGGGTGCCCCATTGAGTGTATGTGAGTGGAGGGGAAGAGTTGCTGCAGTGTTCCCTGTTGTTTTTTCTTTAAGGGACAAAGTCAGCGTAACTTTCAGTTAGCTTAATGCTAATTGAAATCAAAACTGGTTGATCTTGGAGGGGAGCAGAAGGGGAGATAAGTAGAATGATGTGCTTGCTGGACAACCACGCAAGTCTCTTCTATTGCTTTTGTCATTTTTCCCCATTCAATATTAACTGTTTCTGTATTCAGCAGGCATGCTGCTGTTGTCACTGCCTTTTAAAGTGACAGTAGTAGCAAAAAGATACCTTGTCTTGGGCCAGCTAGTGACCTTCCAAGGATCCAGTGGTGCCTAAAGGCTGTCAGTTCCAGTCCCTGGCATAGTGTGGTGGTGTCCTAATTAATATTCACCTGCTGGTCTCTCTGGAAATTGAGTATTATCAAATTTTGTAAAACTTCATATAAGAAAGTAAGTGCAGTACTGTATTAGCATTTTAAAGCAAACTAGATATTTCACTATCGGTGGTCCCCTATCTCCACCCTAGAATCCTCGATTAATTGTCACCCTTGATTCTCAACTGTCCGTCCAAATTAGTTCACCTCTGTCCTTTGCCATTTTCACATTCCTTTTCTTCATGTTATTTAATTACTAGTCTGAGGCTGCAATCCTTTGTGGAAGTAGGTCTCATTGATCTCAGTGGGACTTGCATCTACAGTAAGTATACTTGCATAGGCTTGTTCTGTAAGATAACTTGGCCTGCAGAAATTGTAGATTAGTTCTTCTACTTTCTTTCAGAAACCTAATGGTAAAATCGTGTGGAAAACACCTAGCTTGATGTAAATAGGGCTACTACAATTAACAGGGCTAGTACAATTATATTAACATGGAAACTAGCTTGCTTTTTCCTGCAGGAGTCTATGCATTTTATGAAACACAAGCTAACACATAATGACTAGTAGCCATTGATAGACTTGTCCTCCATAAATTTGTCTAATCTTCGTTTGCAGCCCTCTAGGCTGGTGGGGCTCCACATCTTGTGACAGTGAATTTCATAAACTAATTGCATGCTCTATAAAGAAGTACTTCCTTTTGATGATCCTAAATCCCCTCCCAGCCTATTTCATTGGACTCTGGGTTCTGGTGTTGAGAAAGCTTTTCTCTATCCACTTCCTACACATGAAGCATAATTTTATAAACCTCTGTCGTGTCTCCCTGTAGTTGCCTTTTTTCTAAACTAAAAAGCCAAAATGTGTCAGTAGTGCCCAAACTGTACATAGTTTTCAAAGTGCTGTTGCATTATAGATTTCTTTAAGGGTATTATGATATTGACAGATCTATTTTCAATCCCTTTCCTAAAGATTCCTAGCATGGAGTTACCTTTTTAAGAACTGCTGCTCCCTGTGGTGAAACTTTCATTGACTTTCACCATGGCTCCACAGTTTCTTTCCATGTTGGTCAACTCCAGTTCCGACCCCATTAGCATATGTTAAAATTGAGGTTTTTCTTTTTTTGCCCCAATGTAGGTTACTTTACACTTCCTTACATTTTGAAACTCTTAGCCATCCATTTTGATTTTCACTACCATTAATAATTTGGTGTCATCCGCAAATTTCACTGTTTCCCCCTAACTCCAGAGCATTTCTGAAGAAGTTTAAAAAGCACTGGCCCCAATATAAATTCTTGGAGAGCCCTACTTCTTCATTTCCAGCACTATGAAAGCTGTTCATTTATTTCTATTCTCTGCCAGTGGCGTAGTTTTGGGGGTCGTTGGATCGGACTGCCCTAGGGGGGCAGGCTGCTCAGCCGGGAGGGGCAACAAAAAGGCCATGGTAGTGGTAAGGAGGAGGCGATCAGGGATGTGTCTCTTCTGGTTCCATTACCAACTGTCTTAAGGGACCATCACTCTTGTTATTTAGAAATGTGGTGTCTTTGTTGTGACTCAAAACATACATTCATCTAGTCTATGTAAAGGTTAGTCACCCATTTTTACAACACTTTCTGCTGTTGCTGCCTCCCTGATTTATTGCTCTATTTCAATATCATCAGCATTTTGATCCAGAGATAGTATTATATCCCTTTTTGGGTCAAATATTGCCATCCTCCGTGATTAACTGAAGGAATCAGCCCCTTTTGAGTATTCTGTATACAATAGGGCCCCCATATCTGCAGGGGATACGTTGCAGCCCCCCCCCAGTGGATACGTGAAAACCGCTGGTAGGGGTGAACACTCCCTCTGCAGTTTTCTAAGGGCCCCCAATCCATGCACGTGCGTTAAAATACAGGGGGGGGGCAGGCTCTTACTTTTAGCACGGCAACATTGGTTTCTTCCTTAAACACGATAAGCAGCCTCCTGCTTATTGCAGGCAAGTAGAGCGAGACCAAGTGCTAGAGAGGCTCAGTAAGGTTAACGAAGTGCTTCTGTTAACCTTGCAGAGCCTCTCTAGCACTTAGTCTCGCTCTACTTGTCTGCAATAAGCAGCAGAAGGCTGCTTATTGTGTTTAAGGAAGAAACCAATGTTGCCGTGCTGAAAGTAAGAGCCGGGGGGCAGGCCCCCCTGTATTTTTTTAAAAATTGTCTTTCCTTTTCAGTCCTCATAGGGGCAGTCCAAGGCAGCTCACAATAAAATCAGTATAAAACAAACCTCATAATGAGCATACTATAACACAAAATTCAAAAAGTAGCCACAGACATCAAAGAAAACCTAGAGCTAATCAAGTCTAGTTTATTGGACTCTGTCCAATAAATAAGGCTACACCACCTTAAGTATATTCTTCCATGTCTGTTGTATTGAATTTGTGTCCAGGATAGACACAATCTCATTGGTTCTCTCCATATCACCAGGTTTCCATTAAATATAGTGGAAGTATCTCCTCGCTTATCAACCAAGCACTCCAACTCCCTCTTTTCTTGGAGCACTCCAACTCCTCATCTTTTCTTGGAGGCTTTTAACTTTCACATATTATAGTAAACACCTATATGTCAAGTGCATCTCCAAATATCTCTTGTATGCATGTGTTGGTAATGATTGAATTCCTGGTGACAAAGGTCTCTCACCCTTGGATCATTGCTCAAGAAATAGGTCCTGTGTTAGAACTTGTACAAAATGTCTGTGACTTAGGTAATTTCAAACTTACGCAAGGCATTCTATAAGCCATAACAGGATCACAGTGCTGCCCGTCCTTTCTTTGCACAACTCTTTGTCTGCTTGTCCCATACTCTTCCACGGAGCTGTGCACATGCAGAAAGGCATCCAACTTTACATAAAAATTGACTTGCATGAGGGAGGGTGGTCAGAATGGAACCCTTACATAGGTCAAGGAGTGCCTATACTTTGCCCCAGCTTCCTTTGCGTTTCTGTAGAAACTATTGGCTAACTGGGAGGCCAAGATGAGCTATTTGGAGTATATTTACAACCTACTCTAACCTTCCTATGGGTATGTGTAATCTGTTGTTAATGCAGTATCAAAGTACAAAGTTGCATATGGGCAGTGAACTCTCTCTCCTCTGCAGGAAGTCAGGAATAGTCAAATCAAGCCTATGCTAATTTCTAGAATAAGTTGACGTGGTGAAATCTGGAGCAAGAGATATTGGCTCATCCAGGGGTTTCCATGTACCTAGTGGAATTTTTGACTTTATACAGCTGAACCCCAAGTAACACTGAAACATGTTCTTGAAATTTCCCTCTGTTTCAAAAGCAGTGCACTATGCAGCATGGTGGTGGGATGATGTATAGGCTGCCATTTGAGGAAAAACAGGTTTGCATTCCTCTTGAATGCATGAAACTAGTTGCATGGTTATTTGAGATCTTTGCCGTATGCTTAATTGGGCGACCTCGCATTATGTGAACTCTGTAAATCTGGATCAACTCTGAGCTGTGTCCATTCTTCTCTATGCCTGAATACATAAGTTTGTTCATAGGCTTCTGTATGTGTGACAGAGAATAATGATTTGGCATTATATTTGTCTTTGACTACCCAAGTGTAGTCCTGCCTTTGGATGCGTCCTCAAATCAAAACTCCAGGAAACACAGAATTTTAACCTGCATGCAGTTGCACATTTTGTATAACTTATTAGGTTAGGCATAGGTAGGACTTAATTTGTACCAGAGCTCCCTAGGACTTAGCCCCACTTCCTGTTGTCATACTGGAGTAGAGCCTTGGGGGAACTAATTTGTATTGTTGAGTGACTCCAACTACTTAGCAACTCAAAACTGCTGAGCAAGAAACCCTTTTCATTCTGCACAAACATGCCTTTTTTCAGCACACGCTCAATAAGAATGGGCATGCCTGCATAGGAAAACATGTAGGCATCCATTCCTAGAATGGGTCATCTATGCTATATCTATTGTGTTGGACTGATTGGTGCATTCTGTTTGCTGTTCATGCAGTGATCATGCCAAGACAGTTAACATAAGAACATAAGAAGAGCCCTGCTGGATCAGGCCAAAGGCCCATCTAGTCCAGCTTCCTGTATTTATTTATTTATTTGCAGTATTTTTACCCCGCCTTTCTCCCCGAAGGGACCCAAGGCGGTTTACAACAAAAAACCCACTGTGTATTACACAGTGGCCCCACCAGATGCCTCAGGGAGCACACAGCCAACAAGATAACCTGTTTCCTGCTGCCACTCCCCTGCACCTGGCACAGAGAAAACCAAGTTCTAAAACCTGGAGGTTGCTTATGGCTTGTAACCTGTGATGGTCTTTTCCTCCATGAATCTGTCCAAACCCCTTTTAAAGGCATCTAGGCCAGGTGCCATCACCACATCCTGTGGCAAGGAGTTCCACAGATGAATTACACGCTGGGTAAAGAAATATTTTCTTTTGTCCGTTCTAACTCTCCCTCCACTCAATTTTAGCGCATGTCCCCTGGTTCTGGTGTTGTGAGAGAGGGAGAAGAATTTCCCTCTATCCACTCTCTCCATCCCATGCATAATTTTATACGTCTCAATCATGTCCCCCCCTCAGGTGCCTTTTTTCTAGATTGAAAAGCCCCATACGCTGTAGCCTTTCCTCATAAGGGAGGTGCTCCAGCCCACGAATCATTCTGGTCGCTCTTTTCTGCACCTTTCCCAATTCAAATATATCCTTTTTGAGGTGTGGTGACCAGAACTGGACACAATACTCCAGATGTGGCCTTACCATCGATTTGTACAAAGGCATAATGATATTGGCCGTTTTATTCTCAATCCCTTTTTTAATGATCCCGAGCATGGAATTGGCCTTCTTCACAGCCGCCGCACACTGGGTCGACACTTTCATCGACCTGTCCACCAGCACCCCAAGATCTCTCTCTTGATCCGTCACAGACAACTCAGAACCCATGAGCGTATATGTGAAATGTTGGTTTCTTGCCCCAATGTGCATCACTTTGCACTTACTTACATTGAAGCACTTACTTACATTGAAGCCAAGTTAAGGTTGCTCTTCTTGAGTTCAGCGGTTCCACTCGCTAATTGAAGAAGCAGCTACCATGGCATGACAATCAGCAGTATCTTATGTTGTTCATCTCCTTGTTTGCTTGCTGATTTGCTCCTGTGCACATCAAAAGCTGGTAGTGCAATCCTATGCATGTCTACTCAGAAGTAGGCCCAATTGAGTTTGGTGGACTTACCGTATTTTTTGCTCCATAGGACGCATGCATCCTATGGAGCAAAAAATAGGGATAACATGTTTTTTTTAAATAAAAATAATAATAAAAAAATGTAAAGAAAAAAATACTTACCGGGGCTTCGGGGAGGCCTGCAGAGGCTCGCGCAGGCCTCCCCGATCTTCATTTCGTCAAAAAACTGCCATTTTCGGCCATTTCCGGTTTTCATGAAGTGGCTGAAAATGGCCGTTGTTCGACGAAATGAAGATCGGGGAGGCCTCCGCGAGCCTCTGCAGGCCTCCCCGAAGCCCCGGTAAGTATTCCTTTACTTTTTTTTATTCGCTCCATAAGACGCAGGCTTTCCCCCCTATTTTTTGGGGGGGGGGAAGTGCGTCTTATGGAGTGAAAAATACGGTACTTCCATGTAAGCTTGTATAGGATTGCAGCCTAAGTGAATCTTTATAAGAAATCAATTCCTAAGTTGAATTCAATTGTTCCGATTTTTTTTTTTAGTCTTTTGTTTGTAGGAGCTGTTGTAAGCCGTTCTTTAAATTTGCAGCTAAAATACTCATTGGACTTTTATAACCAGAATATTTTTTTTCTTCCTTTCCACCCAATCCCCTGCTCTCACTCTGGCAGACAGGATGAATCCAGGCAGCTAAAATACTCATTGGACTTTTATAACCAGAATATTTTTTTCTTCCTTTCCACCCAATCCCCTGCTCTCACTCTGGCAGACAGGATGAATCCAGGCAAACATAAATATTTTTAATAATATATTTTTGCAAAAAGGGGAAGGTTTGTGTAAGCAGAGCAATCGACAGAAGACCCTCCTTTTCCTATGTTAACTTGTACCACCCAGCTAGTTTGCTGCTATCCATGAACACACAGAAGCAGAGGCAGTTAATGTTTCAAAAAGAAATCCTTTACTACAGTTTCATAGTTGTATGCATCTTCTGTGAGGTATCAGAGGTTTCTACTACTTGGGGAACAGAGAACCCTACATCTGTTCTCTTTGTGTGGAAGTAAGGGGACGCTTGTCAGCAATGGCTGCCCGCCATTCAGGGACAGAGCTCAGGAGCCTGGATGCTGCTCCTTCAGTGGTCAGGAAGAGAAGGGAGGAATACGTGGGAGAAAGGAAGAAGTTACTCAAGGGACACACCACCTACGGGTACTCCGTCCAGAGGATAGGTAAGTGGTCTTGGGCAACTGTACAATACACTGCGCGCGCACACGCACACGCACACGCACACGCACACACACACACACACCCAGACTCTTGCAGGCAGCTTTGCACCCATATTTCAACATATATCGCTTTTCAACAAAGTGTAGTTCACAAAGTGGTTTACCGTAGCTAAATAAATGGTTCCCTGTCCCCTAAGGGCTCATAGTCTACAAAATGATGCAAAAGAAACATCGGCAACAGCTACAGGAAAAAGACACCATGCTAGGGTGATGGTGACAACTGCTCTCCTCCCTGCTAAATAGAGACATTTGACCACTTACCTTCTCAGTTTTCCGTATTGCTCTGAATTAATATACAGTACGGTATATTTTGACTGCTTATATCTCACTCCCTCCCTCTTGCATTTTCTGATTCATTACATGTGATCTGCTGTTGCTCCTTGTGTTTCTTTTTAGATTGTGAGGGTCTGGGGGACAGGAAACTATCTTCTCATTTCTTTTGCTTTGTTAACCACTTTGAGAATTTTTTGTTGATTAGCAAAAATTTTGAATTTTGACAAGTTTATAAATATTAGTTCGTCTCCTAACCAGAATCAGAAATTGTGTCTTGAAGATAAACAATGATTTGCCTAATTGGGTGAAGTGAAGGAGACTGGAGTGAACCCAAGGTATGGTCCCAGTGACTCTACCATGGTTTGACCACTACGTGTGAACTAAAATCTAAAGTGCACACGTCTTATCAATAGAAATGTATTGCATGGAGAGAACGTGCTTTTTAAAAAAAGTTGTACAGTGTTTTCGTGTATAACAACTTTGAATGACAAATTTATAATTTGATTTAACTGGAGCTGAAGAAAATAATTACCGGTATTCAATCATAACGTATCCATCTACACTTTGATTTCAGCAAGTAGTGAGTCAGCCAAAACTACTTCAAGCGAATAAAGTTATACTTATTGACTACCTCATCCTCTTCCCATGTTGAGGGTTCTGTGCCATGGATTTACTGACTTGTGTTAAGGCTTCTCTTTGCTTTCATATCCCCCAGTTGAAAAATGAGAATTCATTCTTTATAGAATTCAAGGTGGCATAGATGGGATTGTTAGGTGGTTGCCCATCCAGGCAGAGATCCAACCTGGACCTGCTTAGCTACAGCAAGGTGGCCTTAGACCATGTTCTGAACTCAAGAAAGAATAATGCATATAAAGAAGAGTTTGTTCATCTCTCAGCATAGGTGTCCCTAAGGATTTCCCAATGTGCCCCTTTCTCTGTCAGTGACTCATTGTGTGTTCTTGACCATGACATACTCTGTCTCTATGTCTGCCCCCATTTGTATAGTGACCTCTGGCACAAGAGAGTTCTGGAAGAGTTATTTCTTTTTGTGATGGTTCCCACTTGTGAGTGTGGGTAGAGTATCCATCTGATATTGTAGCTTGTGCCTTCAGCCCGGATCTCTCTGTTGCTCTTCTTAAAAACAAACAAATTTAATCATCAGTCGTCATATTGGAACCAATGAGATGGTTTCCCATTAACTTGTTGTTTAACTTTTTGTGAATGAAGTAATTTACAAAGCACAACACTAGAAACTAGGGTATAGCTGATGTTACTGTATATTGATCTCTTGTGGTTGTTTTGGATGTAAAAGGCAAACCTTGAGTTAGCCTTCTCAAATAAAGAAGCAAGTTAGAAGTTTAGACTCAAATTGTGTAATGACTGGTAGTTGGCTTGTGATTTCCAAACCTAGAGAGCTTATTTGGCATCAGTATCTTAATTCTCAGAATGCTAGATTGGGTTATCAAACATTATTTAACTCTTCTGTAATTCTGTGAGATCTTAGTTTTTGTCTAAATGTACTGATTAATTGAATCTCTCATTCTGGAATGATGTGAAATTGGTAGAAAGATAGTATCTGCATTCATGCAAGTAGAACTTGGACAAAATAATGATTTCGTGTATACAGTAAATGAAAATATAACAGAAAATGTGTAGGGTAGTTTACTGGAATTTAATGATTGCATGGTTAACTATAAGGACAAGGGACTGAAGAAAACCCCATCCAGATCTTCAGAGATGGAACTGAATAGATGAGAGGTCAGTCAGTGATTTGTTCATATCGAGTTAGAGCTGCATTCCTCTAGTATTAAAGCAATAACAGCTAACAGCTGTTGATATATTGGGTCACAGCTGAAGAATGCAAACTGTGCTTGGAATGCATGAAGGTGTATTTAGAAAAGTGTTGAAGAGCATCATCATGAACTAGATATTACTTTCACTTAAAAAGTACAGTTCTGTCGCTAGATAAAATTTACCTGGGCTGCTTGAGAGAGATAGAGATCTCGATTTATAAACTGTCTCTTGCGAGAGAGAGATCAATCGATGGGCTGTGTGCACGCATGAGAGAGATCTCGATTTGTAAACTCGCGAGAGAGAGTTTACAAATTTTAAAACGTACCTTTTTTCCTGTTGGCAGCCATCTTGGATCTCGCAAAATCTCACAAGATCCAAGATGGAGGCGTCCAAATCTCGTGAGGGCATGAGGCTGCCTCGTGCCCTCACGAGATTTGGGCACCTCCATCTTGGATTTGCGAGATTTTGCGAGATCCAAGATGGCCGCCAACAGGAAAAAAGGTACGTTTTAAAATTACAAGCCTCTAAAAAGTGGCGGAGGAGGAGGCTGGGGGCACCAGCAGGAGTCCTGACCGGCTCGGATGCAGTCGGCCAGGCTCCAAAGATGGCGGCGACGGGCAAGGGCACGACGGGTGGCGATGGACTGCGGAGGCTGGATGTGCGGCAATGGCGTGACGGGCGACCATGGCGCAATGGGCTGTGGGGGCACGACGGGCAGCAATGGTGGTGGGGGCATGAGAGGCTGTGGGGGCACGATGGGCGGCAATGGCAGCGGCGACGGGCGGCAGCAATGGCAGTGGTGGCAGAAGGGCACAACAGGGACCAAATTGGATGCAGTAACTAGCAACACCAGGAGGTGGAGCTGGGTAGGTGCTTGAATGAAAAGCACACAATCCCCCTTCCCCCATGTGTTGGTACACCAGGGACGTTTGCAGGTTGGCTTGGAGTGAAAAGAGCAAATAAAACAAAATTAATTCCTCATGTGACTGTCTAGAAATATCATCCCTATTGTTAGCAAGGACAAAGACTACTACAAGGGGATGTCCCAGTAGATTTTAGGATGCTGATTTGGCATGGAAGCCACTGTGCAATTAGAAGTGTCCAAAAAGAGGCAACAAATTGGGGGAAAACAGGACATTTATCACAATGGCATACATACCTTTTCTTCCCCCAACCCTAGTGATCACTTTTGGGAGACTGAGTCCTAAGTTTCACAGTGTCCCAGTTAAACTGACAGCAATAGAACGTTGAAGTAATGCAGCTTCCGGTGGTTCAATGTGGTTATTTAAAAACACCCACAAAATTCTACACAAGGCAGACAAAAAGCAGTATGTGGGTAGGCAGGCAGGCTGAGGTCTCGGAAGCTAGTGGAAAGAAGGCGAAAAGTTCATGGAGAGGCATAACAAGGGCGGAGCGTGTGGCGCACCAGCTCCAGGCGCAACGTCACAGTGGGGTGCAAGTTCGGGCGAAACCGTCTCGGCCGCCATGTAGCTGGAAGGAACGAGCGGGGTGCGGCGAAGCCGTGCGCTGCTCGTTCCAGCTACACAGCGGGCGGCGAGCCGCCAACGTCATCCTCTGTCTAGGTCCTCCACCCTCCTTGTAGACGGAACGGAGGAAGACGACGAGGGCGGGCTTCTTGCTGACGTCACACACACCCCGAGAATCGCCAATGAGGACGGCTTTCGTGCGCGCGCGCACGAAGCCATCCTTCCGTCGGAGCTCGGCAGCCTGGAGGATGCCGCAGCCGGAAGGAGCCAGCCGAGCAGAAGGGAGCAAGTCGGCGGCCGGGAAGGAGAGGGGCTCTGCTGGCAGGACAGGAGGCTCGCCGGAGAGAGCGGCGGAGGCGGCCTTTGCAGCCCGCCGGAGAGAGCGGCGGTGGCGGCCTTTGCAGCCCACCGGACGAGAGGCTACTGTTGGGGCCTCGAAGCCTGCTGTTTAGGACCCCTCGCCGGGCAAACTGGGGTGTCTTCACTGAACAACTCGTGGGAACTAGTCGCCTGTAGAGGAGATCGCCTGTGGAACTATTCAGAGGAGGGCGATCGGAGGAGGGAGCTACTACAGTAAGACGTGGCGCCCTTTCGCCGTGGAAATACCCCCCCAATTTATTTAACTGCGGAAATACTCCCCCAAAAGCCAGGGTCTGTTTAACCACTTCAATTAACCCCCCAAAAATTGTTAATTTCCGCGCCAAGGTGAATTTCAAAAAAGGGGTGGAGCGTGCGCATCATGTGACATGCGTGATGACGTCACGTTACTCCCGGGGGGCGCCCGCCCAATGACTCGTGCTCCATGCACCAAAATGACTCGTCACGCCTCTCTGAGAGAAGAATACATGTTAAGTAAAGGCAGAGAGGGCTGACAGGAAAGGTCAAGGAACAATAAGCTGGGGAGAAATCTTACAAAAAGCCTATAAGACAAAAAGCCTATAATGCCTTAAGGAGGAAATGCGACTGATATGAACATTGGAGCATATATGTTTTGTGGCTGGAAATCAAGGAAGTAAGACAGCTGACGTTGATCAATCTACATACATGACTTCATGTCTCTTATCTAAATGGATTGTTATCAGAAGTATAGGGGCCCCCGTATCTGCAGGGGATACGTTCCAGGCCCCCCGCAGATACTTGAAAACCGCGGGTAGGGGTGAACGCCCCCCCCCCCGGTGCCCTAACCTTTTATTTCTTTACTGCTGGTGCCAAGCCAGCAAAGGTCTTGCTTAAACAGAATGCTGTAAGCAGCAGTGTGCTGCTTGTAGCACAGAGCTTGAATGATTCTAGCAAGCAGCATCTGTGCTAGAGAGGCTCCAAATGTTAACAAGAAACAGTTTCCGCTTCCTGTTAACATTTGGAGCCTCACTAGCTCAAAGACTGCTTGCTAGAATCGTTCAGACTTTGTACTACAAGCAGCACACAACAGCTTATAGTCAGTGATGTAGGTAATTAGCAAATGAATGGTAAAGATAAGCACTTTGCAGAAGAAAAAACTCAAGCTGCAGAGCTGAAGCAGTGAGGGTTATTTCTCTGCCTTTAAAAGATCGCAATAGCCCAGTATACAACTTTTTGCATTACAAATATTGTTGATAGGAAGTGCTTCCCTGAGGGAAAGAGAAAAACTGTGAACTTTGCAAGACCAGCAATTGAAAATGGTGAAAGCTGAGCAGCTCCTACTCATAGCAGTTAATATTAATAAGGTATTTGGCGGGAGACTGCAGAGCTTGCATCTGTCTTCTGTCCTTAGCAGCCTGATTTCTTCTGATCATCGTCTGAATCAACATTTTGTCAGCAGGGACAAAGTGTGCATTGTTTTCCCCTCCCAATGGCTCTCTACCTGTTTTTTTTTAAAGTGGGGACTTTTTTTTCAATGGTTCTCAGTCATTTTTTGTTAATGGTGCTCTGTCATATGCTCTACCATATTAACATGCTCTTTTCATATGGTCTGCAGCTGCAATGTTCAATCCACCTCAATGCATCTCTGTTAATATGGTCTGTTGGGGGTTGTTTGCTTTTATGGCTACTGTGCTTCATCCCAGATATGAGTTGCAATGTTAGCATCACCTCCCTCTATTTATTTATGATTCCTGATTTAATAAAACCTATAATTTCCTAAAAAGAATAATTTATTTACAATAGTAAAATGACATCACTCAACTTCTATCAAACGTTTCCTACTCTTTTACTGTTCAATACATTTGAATATAGAGCTCTTGGGTAACGATTACTGGTGATTTGAGCTTTTCCAGGATCTGCCCCCACAAGTCCTTAAGTTTTATCCTCTTCTTATCAAAGGGTCATAGCAAATTCCAGGATTTTTGGCTCAAAACCTGCCCTCGTCTTATCAGTGAGATCGTCTTATATGCAAGTATATACGGTAGTTTAGTTGCTTCCTTTAACGGGTTTATGTAATCCATTTAAAAATAGACATTGCTACAATAGCAAGTGGTTTCTAGAGGCGGTTTCTGAGGCATGCAATAACACTTTAAAAATAAAATTGCCTGGCTATTTATATTTCAAGGCAACAATTTCTTTGTAAACATATGTCCAGTGATTCAAGCCTGGCATTGAACATTGACAATTGTCTGAGCAGTAATCTTTTTATATTACTTGATGGTGAACTGCAAATGTTCCGCAAAAATGAACTGCAAAAAATTGACTTTTACATACAAATAAGAGGTTTCTTACTAGCTATGAAGCTATTGAATAAGTTGTAAAGATGAGCAATAAGCGAATTAAGGGTTTAAAACTTGCCCTGAGGAGGTGGGGAAGAGGATGGCACACTACTGAAATTTAAACTGGGTAACGCATTCACCAGGAGAATAGCGTCTTGGCCTAGACTAGTCACTAGAGCATTTCCTACCTAGGAAATACTCAAGGCCGGCACTCTGCATTCTCTTCTATACATTTCCTCTTCATCTTCCACTCCCCTTTGCCTGTTTGAAATGGGGAGTAGGGAGAAGCAGTGGCAGTGCTTCCATGAAGGAAGGCTTGGCTGGAGAGGAGAGAAAGGTGGCAGTGTATGTGTTCTCTGCTGGAGGGGGGGAGGAGAGAGGAGGGTTGGGGGGGAGATAGTGCTGGGTAGTTTGGGGCTGGGCCTGTTTTTTGATACCTTAGGTCTCCAGCACTCTTTACTAGAACTGCTAAACAAGGGTAGATTTGATTCTTTCTAATTAGTTTTTTTTTTTTTTTTTGGAACAAGCATACAAACCCTTGTATTGTATACAAACCCATGTAAACCTGTATTGGACATACAATCTTTGTTGATCATACAAACCCTGTTTTAACAGAATGCATCTATTTGTAGCTTAATAAAACTTTTATACTATGTGGAAGCATAATCCAAGAGCTCTAGTCAGATAGCCTGCATGCCATTTACACTACAGAGTGTATAGTATATACTGTAGGCTTAAGGAAGCCTTGCAAAATAAAAGATTTCAGTTTCACTTTCTCCACATGGAAAAATACTAGGCAAAAGCACTTACCGGTAGTTGAAGATTAAATGCCCAGAATTTCTCAAAACAAGAGCTGGTAGTTAGCGAGTAGAAAAAGTAAATGTCCATATTGTTTGGCTGAAAGGCGAAATGTGCATAATTTAAGCAGTAATTTATAATCTCCTGTCATATTGTAATAACTTCAAAAGTCTACACATGATTATTCATTTTTAATCCATCAAGTACTAAGCACAGCTTTGAGTTTCTAAAGTAGTCATTACCATTGGAAGTTTTCTGATTTTTCTAGCATATTCAAGTGGAGGGTGGGATTGCCTCATGTCAGCTTTCCAAAAATACTTCCTCCTTCAGGTGGTAAGCTTACTGTACTAAGATCTTTATCCCACTTCTTGATTTAACCTTTGTTTTTGCATAACAGCCATTAAGTATTTGAAATAATTCTCTTTGAACACCTCCAAAAAGGTGTCTGTATTCCTGGAAGTGCCTTCAAGACTTTTATAAAATAGTACAACTTTTACAGTGCTGGATATATTGTCGGGTTGTGAATGAGTGTTCAAATGTAGCCTTAATTGGCATTAACTCTTTTATTTCACAATGAAGCTTTGAAATTACCTGCAGTCATTGTCAAGTTTTAATATTTTTTTATTGTGACAAATTTGGATTCACATTTTTATTTGGTTTTATTTTCCTAGTCAAAATGCTATGGCCAGAAACTGCTGACAGAGATATATAATAATTTGAATTTGGTTGAATCGGACTACTTTGGGATTGAATTCCAGAACCTGCAATCATATTGGGTATGTAACAGGTCTCTTATCTAAAATTTTAAAAACACTTAAATGGTTTTTCTTTTCAGCTTTGTCTGTAAGGGATGAGCTTTGGTACTTCTGTTGCAATTTAAAGTTGCATAAAATTTTCCCTAAATGTGGGAAAAGAGGGCTGCAGCAAGTAAGCATGCTGCCCCATGGTAGCTTAGCTGTAGTTCCATCAGATCATAACCCCACCCAGATCTGTTGAATGTTGCTTCTTGTTTCTTCTTCTGTTTGGGACAAGCACTGCATGAACAAGATGCAGCCGCATTTGAGCTTTGAGCACTTCCTACTTCTTCATGGTTATGTTCTTAGTTCATGATAGCAGTGTTTCTGTTTAAACCAAATATATCTTACTACTGTATTTGATTAACTTTTTTCTTGAATGGAATCTGAGTTCATAAATAGAAACCAGGCTTTCAATGAGAGGTATGTTATTGCATTATTTTCTTAAAATTACAACTTTTGTTCTGACAGAAACATGATGTAGAGCAAACAAAACAACTTACAAATTTCATGACTGAATCAGGTACAGTCAATTCTCGAATTTGCGATCTGCAAATTTGCGTATCCGCGAGCTGCAGAAGTGAGACCACCTTGCGCAGAAGTGAGACCACCTCTAACCCCCTGCAAGGAACCCCACTGATCTTATAGGATCAATGGTTCATTACCTGTGGTGTTTTCTAGGAACCTAACCACTGCGGGTAGTGAGAATTGACTGTAATATAATGCAAAAACTGATAACCTCTCAGATAACCTCTCAAGGTGCCCTGCAGCCTGATCCTGCCTAAGATGCAGTGGCCGTCCAAAATGGCCAGCCGCTGCATTCTACACAGGATGCAGCCTGCGCCGATATCCCAAGCCCCTTCCCGGGTGGGGCCGGCCTTACATGGCCTCCCCAGTTGCGCGCCAGCTAAAGAGCCAGGGCTCACCTCAGGGGAAGGGGATGGTGGTCCCCTTCCCCCCCAGTGTAAGCGCCGGAGGCCCCAATGGGTCATCTCGGATGTGCGCCTGCTCTTTAGCAGGTGCACAACTGGGGAGGCCATGTTAAGGCCGGCCCGGCCCAGGAAGGGGCTTGGGATGTCAGCGCAGCCTGGCGCCAATATTCCCACCCCCTCCTAGACCTGGCTGGCCAATGACCCCCTCCCCCGCCATCCTGGCCCTTCCTCCCCATATCCTCTTGCTGCCGGCACAGGGCTTACCTGTGTCCGGCAGCACAGAGCCCAGGGGATGGCGCAGTAAGCGGTGCCGGCCTCTGCACCGCTTACTTTCCCAGTGCCGCAGAAGTGCCTCACGGCATTTTCACAACACTTAGGCCTGTGGAGCACACACTCCACTGGCCTAAGGATAGGCTGGATTGCAGCCTAATAATCTTAAAAAGGAAAGCTAGGAGCCTTTGCACTTGCTGAGATACTTAAATGAACATGTTAACCATAAGACATCTGGATACAGTGTTCAGAGCTCACAACATACTTATAATTTTGCTTCAGATGCATACATTTTTGGATTGTACAAACTCATTGTCCATGCATTTCTTCTTCTATTCTTGTCTCCATACTTTACGATTTTGCAGAACATGGGAGTTTTTACATTTTTCAATTAGAATACATTGCATGAGTTTTCACAGTTCTTGATGATGTAATGGTAGACTTGCTTATTTAGATGTAGAGTGCTAGGTTTTTAAAGAAACTTTTTTTTCCTTAAAAAGTTTTCTGGTCACAGTACAGATTATTTGTGCCTGATAGCAAAGATTTATGTGAGTGACTCTAGTGGAATGCCAACAGCTTTCAGTGGCTGAATGAAAAAGTCTCTGAAGTTATTCCTTAAGCTTATATGAATATATGTATTCATACAGTTGAAAGGGGTCCCCTGGGTCATTCTGATCTTTGACTGTCAAAATTCCCTAGACCTTAATTATCTAGGACAGATTTCATTCAGTCTCTCATTTGAAATCATCAGAATAAGAGTCTGTATCTTCATTTGGGCAGTCTATTCCACCAGCAATCTTTATAGCTAGATTCTGAGATTCCTCCAAAATATTCTGTGCTGTAATTAGAACCTAGTACTTTGTGCTCTCCCCTCAGTGACTTGAAGTTAGACGTTTTTGCTATGTTTTCGCAATGCCTATTCATATTTTGCTGCAGACTTGCTCCGAGGCTTACTGTATAGCTAAAAATATTAGTTTTACTGAAGTGAAGTATTTAAGGAGGTGTATTACAGCTGTTAAAGAATTTGTTAGTATTCTGTATTGATGTGATGCTTATCTGACTGTTTCATCTAACTTCTGTTTTCTCATTCAGATTTGGCTTGAGCCAATGAAACCTATCGTAAAACAAATACGAAGTAAGTATAGTTTATCACAGTTGTATTTCATTCCAAAGTTAGAGTGAGGGTGGAGGGTTTTGGTGCTGTTTCTTTGTATTTTCACTCCACTCATAAGATTATAAACCTGTCAGGGTGGTTTATAATAGTTTTAAGAACGAAGAAAAAACCAATACAGTACATAAAAATATAATTAAACTCAACAGCATAAAATGGTTATAACGAACCGTCAAAGTCCTGGGCAAATACAAACGTCTTCACCTAGCATTGAGGAAATAACACTTACTGCTCCAAGAGAGCATTCCATAGGTGAGGGTGCTGTACCAAGAAGGCTCTCGTCTGGCCTTTGCCTAGCTTTGTCTGGTGCGCCAGCTGCGACCGTACTTGGATCATGAAGACCTGACCACGGTGATCCATGCCATGGTGACATCGCGGTTAGATTATTGTAATGCGCTCTACGTGGGGCTGCTCTTGAAGATGGTTCGGAAACTGCAGTTAATGCAGAATGCGGTGGCCCGTGTAGTCACTGGAAGTAGGCAGTTCGACTGTCAGGCTGTTTCTCCGACAGCTGCACTGGCTGCCAATTCGTTTCCGGGCCCAATTCAAAGTCCTTATATTGACCTTTAAAGTCCTTATACGTCTTGTGGCCAGGCTATCTGAGATTTTGATATCGGACCACTAGATACTGGAAGGTCAAAATAGTCCATAGATTCACATGGGATCTTATATTTTTTGTACTGTAGGATTCCTTTTACAAGGTTCTAATATAAAAGAAATCCTAATAAGAACTGTATAAACAATTCCACAAGAATATTTGTAGGGAGGAGGCAGAAAACATGTGAATTTTTAGATGCAAATCTTGGAGCAACTTCTGGCAAAGTTCCTAGAAGTTTGTCTGTTGTTCATACATCTGCGTCATAATGGCATTGTTTCTTGAACAAACAGCCCTTTAAAGAATTTTAGTGTTGGGTTTCTGTAGCTTTATGGAGGACTGAAAATTTGGAGATAGTCTAAAATAGCATTGCGGGTTCTTACGTTAGAAATTAACTGCTGATGTCTTACATTGGGTTGTAGTGGAATGGTACCTTGGCAGCAATTTCTAAACTTTTGCTGTTGTGTCTTTTGTCATAAGTTCAAGGAAAATTACTTATTTTCTTAATTACTACAGATAATGTATTCATGGAAGTCCCATATACTCTAAAAATCTAGATGGGCTGAAGAAAACTAAGGCTTTAGAAATTCTCTCTATTCTTGAGAACTATTCTCAAGATAGTTCAAATGCTGGCATTCATTAGTGGTACAGTACACAATTGTTATCTGTTCCCAGCATCTTTTGATTTAGTATGTTTTAGTTACTAAGACAATATCTGTATATTGTTAGACTTTGATAGCATATTAAAATGAGTTATCTTATTCAGAATTCCTGATTCTGTCTAATTTCTTTAGAACACTTAACAGCCCTTTCTTTCATTTAGGTTATTTGCAGAGCAGACAGTGTTGTTGTTTTGTTGTTAATAATAATAATAATAGCATTTATATACCACTTTTCAACAAAAAGTTCACAAAGCGGTTTACAGACAAAATCAAATGATTAAATGGCTCCCTGTCCTAAAAGGGCTCCCTGTCCCAAAAGGGCTCACAATCTAAAAAGTTACAAGTTCAGAAGTGTGTGCCCTCTTGTTTGTTTTGTTTGTTATAGTGTGTGTGTATGCTCACTCAGCTTGCTTGGGTTACACTATTCATAATAAAAATATGACACGTGTAGTAACACACATCTCTGCTATGGGGGAATGTCTAGAATTCTGTTTCCTTGTCCCCAATCAAAGGACAGGCTACTCCCAATTAATTTGATTAAGACTACTTTGGTTCTGAGGATTACGTTAGAAGCCTTCAGTTTGCTTGCCTCCAGGCCACACTCATCTGGTTAGCTCTCTACATGAACTACATAATTGCTGCTGCCAGGATAGACCAAGTTTTCGCTGCTGAACAACCAATTCTCACAATTGGTCGTTCAGCAAGAAAGTTCTCCTGCTCAACATTCTATCGCTTTGGTGGCTTCTAAAACTTTGTCTGCTGCTGCTGCTGTTTTCAGTTAAAACCTCTGTGCTTCAGAGGAAAGAAACAGCTAATCTGGTATTGGGCATGGGGCTCTTAAAAATTTTTTTGTACTGTTCCAGTGTTATATACTGATGAGCATGAGATGTAACAGTCTAGGTTTGGAGCCCTGTGTATAGAGGGTCTCTCAGGCTATGAAAACCTCAGGAAGGATGCTCTACTACAGGCAGCAGGCTACTGGACCAGTATCAACTCTGTGACTACATGGCCTCATTTTGAAAGTTAGCAATTGAGTCTGCCTAACTGTGTTAATGTCAGTATGGAAGTATACAAAAGTAACAAATATATTATTTTTCCTAAAGGACCAAAGAACGCAATACTTCGTCTAGCTGTAAAATTCTTCCCTCCTGATCCTGGGCAGTTGCAAGAGGAGTATACTAGGTAAAGAATCTCTCATTCCTAAATTCTTTAATTATTCACAACACAAATGGAAAATATGGGTTACTAAAACAGTAACAACATCAACAACATCAAACAACTTCAAGTCAATATGGATTTTAATTTTTTTGTATGGTTTTGAATGACATCAACAGTTTTTACGTACTCTTAAACTGAGGGAAATGATGCAACTTCACCTTGCAAATTCTAGGGTTGACACTTCCAAGGCATCTTAAGCACAGTTTTATGTGTGAATGTTGCCTCATTATTTGTAGGAGAACTTGTGTGTGTCGTCGTCGTCCCCCACGAATTTATCTAACTGTGCCTCTACTTTGCAGTGTTCCGTTCTGTACATGCAATGTGGAGAAAGTATCTAGGAAATGATTTCTCCTTCCATGTACTTTCTCTGATTTTGCTGAAGTGTAGTTTTTGCATATGCAATTACCACCAGGCCTCTCATACCTGTTTTTCTGCCAAGCCATGGTGTTTGTGTTTTCACCTTGTCTGAGCAGGTAGACTGAGGTACAACATTCCTTCACTAGCATTCCTTCACTAGAATACCTTCTCGGTATTCACTAGTTTTTGCTTTTCTGCCCAACTGTACTTATTGGGTTTGTCACTGCAGTACTTTCTGTCTTTGCTGTCACTCTTCCATTCTTGAATAACTGTTGATGACTGCAGGATATGTGAGAGATGTAGGTGGCCTGGAAAATAATGTCTGTTCAGTATTTTCTGTCCAGATAGGATGTCCGGGTGGAGTGTGTTGCAAGTCCACCAACATTAGAGGTAGTGTGGTTGAATGATTTGGTGGTAGTGAAATTTCACTAAGAATGGGTATGGGTAGGGCTATGTCTGGTGATGCCAAGTGCCTTGGTCAGCAATGGCTGGTAAGCTGATGTAGCACTAGTAAACAATTGCCACTAAGGAAGGCCTCATGCCTTTACCAGTGCATGTCATCTGGCATTGACGATGAGGTCAGTACCATGTAGGGCCATGGCTGCTGACTGACCAGCAGCAATGTGTATGGGCTGCTGCTCTCCTGCTGCTGTTGACCTTGGTTACATTTTTTCTTCCAGAGTGAATAATTTGTCACTGTTCAATTCACAAAACACTGTCATGTTGATTCTTCCCTTTTAGGTATCTGTTTGCATTGCAAATCAAGAGAGACTTAGCCGAGGAACACCTTACCTGCAATGACAACACAGCCGCACTTCTCATTTCTCACCTTCTGCAGTGTTCGTATCCTGTATTGCTTAAAAGTTATCATAAAGCAGCTATAGTATTTCAGAAAGCTTAAAGATACTGGGTTGGATCTTGATTGGTATTTATATGAACAGATCCACACTTCTACTTGTACCGGGGGTGGGGGGTGGGATTTCTGCTGATTTTTTTCCACCCTCCACCGGCAGTCCTCCATGCTATTCCCTGCATTGATCCTGGGGATTGTCAAAGAACTGCCAACTTCACCACCTTGATTCCAGATAACCCAGGACAGATATCCTAATGAGCCTGCCATTTCCTGGCTCTCCCTGGAATCCTACCTTAGATTATTTTTACATTGGCAATCTTCTGGTCCTCCGTTATAGCAGCTAATATTAGTGGCAGGATTACACATTTTTGTTGAAAGATGAGTAATCTTGTACACAAGTTCCTTTAGAACTTTCTGGTATATACTGCCTGCACTCAATAACTTGTCAGTTCGCCTTATTACTTTATCTCGTCATTTCTCTGTGACATAATTCTTTAAACACTGTCCAAGAAAAAAGGTGGTTTGGGTGTAGGTTTTTGGCTGTGAACGCAAGTACAAAGAACCAGTTCAATGTCTCTGAAATGTCCCTATTGATTGTAATCCTTTTGCTCCTTTGCCATCAAGCAGTCTGACAACCACTTGGACTAGCTTCCTACTTACAGGCAACACCCCCCCCCCAATCTGAAACAGCTGTTGACCAAAAGCAGACCATGTGTAAGAGACCCTAACAAAGAAACCAGACTCTGCAATAAATGCAGGAGCAACTCTGTTCCCCTATCCACTCAAAAACACCATTACAGGGTTCAATAATATCAACGATGCTATTGGGTGCTCCTTTACTTGCTCATTGTCTTATATCGTATATGCTGTTAGCTGCCATCAGTGCCCTTCTGCTGTCTGCACAGGACAAAAAGGTCATTCTCTGTACCATCAGAAATGGCAGTATTCACAAACCACTAGGAGAATACCTTAACGTATTTGGACATTCTCCTGCATATCTCAAGGTGACAATTCTTCAACAGAAAAGCTGGAAAGAGAGACTCGACAAAGAAAAATATATGAAATTGAGTTTATAATTAGACTCTGTGCCATGTCAGTAGGCTGTAATCAGGACAATTAGACTCTGTGCCATGTCAGTAGGCTGTAATCAGGACAATTAGACTCTGTGCCATGTCAGTAGGCTGTAATCAGGACAATATAACATACTTTATAACATGACAAAATTCTAAAGTTATCACCAATTGCAAATTGTCCCAATGTTTATTTTGTATTTTTATGTTTGTCACAAGACTTACGGCGCAATCCGGCTCTATCAGGCGGCGGACCTAGCTTTCCACCGCCCATAATAGTCGCAGATGTGCCGTAAAGCATGTTTGTGGACTACTTTAGAGCCAGTGCAAGGCCGGCCTTCCCAGCTCCGCCGCCTGAAGACTTGGCCCGCCGCCGGACCCAAGTCCAGTAGGATATACCGGATGGGGGGGAGGGTCGGCGGGGGGGGGACGGCGGAGTTGGGAGGATGCCCATAGGCCCAGCCGCCCTGGGCGGGGTGTGTGGACGTGGCTTCCGCCATATCCCAGTCCCCACCGGGCAGTTGGGTCGTTTCACAGCCTCCTCCGACTTCCGCCAGCAAAATTGCTGGCGGAAATTCGAGGAGACCTATCGGCCCCAGCTGCCATTACACTTGGGGAATGGGACAAGCGTCCCCTTCCCCGAGTAGACTTTCCGCCGCGGGCTGCCTGCTGCAGGCTGCCTGCGGCGGAACACGGGATCAGGTAGACGGATTCGGCTGCCCGCCCCATCTTTATGCTGGATTCGGCTGCCCACCATTTTTATATCCCATCTTCTAACATGCCAGCTTCAATGTTTTTATCTACACTGTGTATATACATAGGTATCTGTACCCACACCACCTGTCTTCTGGGGATTTCACTTCATACACCTGATAAAGTGGATTGTCTGAAACTGTTCCAGTTTCCCTTAACTGTGGCTCATAGTAACCTTCCACATCATGTCTTTTCCTCACACTCTGAACGTTGTGTAGTTTGCAAACCACTTTTCTACACAATTTTGGTATCCTGTGATGTATTTCTTCTGGTTGCAAACTTAGTACAAAAATTGCTTAAAAACTAATGGATTCTAATAAAACCATGCTTGTCTAAACACGTAGTTGGCCATTTTTTTTTAAATTTGAGGATTTGACCTTTGAATGTCAAAATACAATGTGGCAAAAATTCAGTTTTTGGTCATCGTGGAAATGCCTTGGAAAAAGCTATTATCAAAAATGTCTTATACTTTCACATTTTCTGAAAGTTGATCTAGTGCAGGGGTTCTCAACCAGTGGTACTAGTACTACCAGTGGTACTTTGGCCGACTGCTGGTAGTACTCAGACCACCGCTCTGATGCGGCGCTTTTGGCGGTGTGTTTTCACTCCCAAGAGACTCCTGCCTTTGGCCAAGCCTCTCGGGAACATTGAGAAGGTCCCTCCCACCCACCCAGATCCTCCTACCTGCGTTTTCTGGCCTACAAAAACCTGAAAACACAAGTAACTGGCGATGATGTCATCACCAGTCACTTCTGGTGGTACGCAGCAGGAGAGTGGCGCTGGAAGTGGTACTTGGCCAGGAAGGGGTTGAGAACCCCTGGTCTGGTGTATAAGAAAAGCTAATGCATGAGGACTTGTAGATGTGGGAAATTGGTCATTCTTGTAAAAGAACAGTACTTTACAGACTTATTTGTGAACTAAACAGCAGCAAAAATGTAGTATTTCCTTGATATGTATAATATATGTGTGTGTGTGTGTTCTCTTATAGCGGAGATTGGAGATTTTGATGAAGCAGGGGACCGGGAGTACCTTAAGAATAACCGGTACTTTCCAAACCAGGAAAGACTGCAAGGAAAAATACTTGAATTTCACAGGAAGCACACGTAAGTGTAAATTAATATTGAACTTCTGCTAATCAACACACTGATCTTTTTATTATTAAATTAATTTCGCAGTAATACTAGGAGGATAAGCTTGATGTGCACTAGTTAAATAAATTTTTAAAATTTTGTTTTGAAGCACAAGGAGTTTCATTACTTTGACTATGTTTGTATCCCATTCCCCCAACATAACTTCAGTTTCAGTTTTTTAATTCAAGAATAATGAAGCAAATTTCCATTTATTGACCTGGATTTAACAAAACAAAACAAAATCAGTTATCCTAAAATGGCCTATGTTCTATGCCTAGTGCCTATTTCTTGAACTACTGGACAAACAAGGAGGATGGTGCACTTCTGGCTATCAGGTGCATATTTCAGGTAGAAGTTATATGCATATCTTCAGATTTCAAATCATCTGGAAATTATCTTTGAAATTATCTGAAATTATCATGGCCAGCGTTAATGGATAAAGATTGAATGAATACAGGATTGTAAGCCATGTTAAAAAAAATAGTTAAGATCACAGGTTTAAAAGCAGAAGAACTGCTAAAAAAACAGGCTTAAACAGGATCAGATTCTGCCTGATGACTATCGTGAATACGACTGAAACTGTTGCATTTCTTGTAGTTTAATCCTGTTTTAGCAGTTCTTCCACGCAGCCTAGACAGAGCAGATAAGACTCACTCAAGTCTGCATAGAATCATTGTTGGATGGGTCTTTGAAAATCATCTAGTCCAACCCCCTGCTTGAGGCAGGAAGTCCAGAACTGGAGCATTCCCAACAGATGGCTGTTCAGTCTCTATGTGAAGACCACCAGCAAGGGAAACTTTCACCTTCTCACCCGCTTTCTAGGTAATGGTTTCTGTGATTGAGCTCTTACGGTTAAGAAGAAGCTCTTAATGTTCAACTGGATACCTCTTCAGCTGTTCGATAAGATACCTCTTCTTTCTTAAGCCCATTAGATCTAGTTCTGACCTCTGAGGCAACTTGAGATCAAGTCTTTGCCCTCTTCTGCGTGACATCACTTCAGGAAGTTGAAGAGTGCTCTCATGTCACCCCTCAATCTTCTCCAGGCTAAACATGAACACTTCCTTCAACCTTTCTTTGTAGGGCTTGCCTTCCCGACCCTGATAATCTTTTATCAAGATCATTTTGAATTTCTTTCCCATCTGTTACTTAAGTAGCTCCATCTCTATTTTGTGTCATCCACAAATTTGATAAGGATTCCCTACACCCTTTCATCTAAGTAATTGATTCATAATTGCCTCTTTGTGGTAAGAGACCCACCAAATTTGGGGTTTTCATCAAAGAAATTGTGTCTAGCCTGTGCTGTGAAGTTTGTTTGGACAAATCTGGTTCCTAATAAATCTGGTTCCAAGTCTGCTTCCTATAATGGAAATGCACACTGTCAGCAATTGTTGTCCCCAGCCGTTAATTGCCTCCCGCGCGAATCCGTTACAGTATTCTGCTTCATAACATTACAAGCAATAAAACGGCAAAATTTCCCTCGCGAATGCAGGCATGCCAACTCTCCGCTACAAGTCATAATTTGCGGGAGATTTGAATTTTGCGGGAGATTTGAATATTGAGGCGGGTGATCAGAAAATTAGTGTTAAATTCAGGTCTGTGCATAGATTAGCATGGGGCCCCTATGTTCGTGAGCTCCCCGGGCAACTGCCCAGCTTGCCCATGCATTAAGATGGCACTGCACATACAGCTCTTTGACGTATAATGTGTGGCTCACGGAAATATGTTGGCTAAGCTCCTTTTTGCCTCAAAATTAATATAAAAGGCAAATAAGAAATTTTCAAGCTTTATAATTATTGACCAGGTATAAACTGAGAGTCCACTGGATTAAAACATAAGTTTAATGTCCATGGTGAGTGAATATACAGGTGGGCCCCCATATCTGCTGGGGATATGTTCCAGGCCCCTCCGTGGATACTTGAAACCGTAGATAAGAGCGAACACCCCCTCCATGGTTTCCTGAGGGCCCCCCCGCCTCCCCTGCAGGCAGGCATGCTTCCCCCCCAGCTCTTATTTTTCTTTCAGCAAGCTTTGTTTCTTCCTTAAAACAAACAGAGAAGCAGCCTCCATTGTACTTAGTACTAAGTACTAAGCCTCCTAGTACTTAGTCTCGTTCTACTTGCCTGTAATAACTTCTCCTGTTTCTTTAAGGAAGAAACGAAGATTACTGGGAAAAAAGTAAAAGCCTGGGGGGGGTCCCCACGATCCGTGGTTAACTGAAACTGTGGATAGCGAATCAGTGGATATGGGGGCCCACCTGTATTTAAGAATTTAAATGCTTCTTAAATATTGTGGCTCTCAAACATTTCTCTTGCAACTCTCAAACATCTGAAGTTTATCATATGTGGCTCTTACGTTAAGCAAGTTTGACCACCCCTGTACTATAGTATGTAGTGTTCAAGTTAAAGGTAGTAAAATGGGTAGGGAAAATATTGCAGTAATCAAATATGGCTTATACAAGGCTAGAACTAGTTTCTCTCTTGCTCTCATTGAAATCTTGCAGGGATGTATTTCTTGTTGGGAAAATGCTTTAAATTAGCAGTCTGCTAGTTGGAGGGCGGCTAAGCAGATTTATCTGCTTAATGGATAACAAAATTAGACCGGATTGTATTCAGGCCAGTCTGTGAGGATTAGTCAACTGAAAACATCTGAAGATAATTACTCTGAAACTGCTTTGTGCTTGTAAACATTTATTTGACCAGGGTACTACTTGGCACCATCCTTGGTTTTTCCTGCTTCAGAATTGCAGTACCTTCTGTACACACAGGAAGGTTAAATGAAAATGCTGTCATTTTAAGGCAAGCATTATGGTGTTGTATGCATATTTACTAGAGATTAAATGTCAATATTCCTGTTCTTTTCTGGTGGCAAGAATTCAGGTTAGGAAAGTGATATTTTTGACCACATATACTCTGGTTTACATTTAATTACTACTTGGTGATCTCTGTATTATCTGACCATTCTCCCAGTGGCAAAAGACCTGTGTGAAAAGCAGTTACTTGCAATATTCAGTTTGTGTTGACTTGGAAAATGTGTATTGTATGTTCCAAAAAGTTTGTTCTTTCCCATTTTATCATCTAGCTCTCAACTCACTAGTAGTAGTAACTCACTGAGAGCCAGAATGGTATAGTGCAGTGGTTCTCAAAGTTCTCCCCGCAAGGTGGGGAGAACTTTGAGTGCTTGTGGGGGCGGGGACAGTGGCGGCAACGGCGATCCCTGGGATCGGGAAACAAAGGTCATTTGTGCAATTACCAGGGGTCCTGGAACCCTCTGGAGGGTTCAGGGAGGCCTGCACTACCCTCCACAGCCCCCCCCCCCCGAGCTTCAGATTGCCGTGGAGCGGCGATTTATGACCCAATTTTTATGAAAACTGGAAGTGGTCATAAATTGCTGCTCTGCGGTGATCTGAAGCTCGGGGGGGGGGCTGCTGAGGGTAGCAAGGCCTCCTTGAACCCCCCGGAGGGCTCCAGGACTCCCAGTAAGTGCACAAAATCACCTTTTAAAACTTTTTTCTTGGCGCCAGTGGCGATCCCCGAGATCGCCACCGCTGCCATGCTTTTGCTGCCCCTTAAGGGAGCAGAGGACAGCTTTTGGTTCCAATGGTGGAGCATGACCCACCACTTTGAGAACTACTGGTATAGTGGTTTGTGATCAGAAGATCCAGGTTCAAAACCTGCCATTATCTCTCAGCCTAACCTACTTCACAGGGTTGTTGTGAGGGCAAAAGGAGGGAAGGAACTATGTGCACCACTCTGGACTCCTTGGAGGAAGGGCAGTATAAAAATGTGAAAAATAAATAGTAATTGAGATGTTGCAAGTGAGGGGGTGACAGGTTTTGTGCTCTGTCTTAACAAAGAATAAAGGCAACTGGACATTATTAAAAGAAAATGTTATTCTGCTGCTACTTTTTGCTGCTATATTTGCTGCTGCAAATATCCAACTACCAAGCATGTCTGGCCTGCAATTGGCATTTTCTCTGGGAACAATTGCTGCCGTACTATGACTACCATTGTAGGTGTTCTTTTCCAAAACATTTCATTTCAAATAAATACTGCATGTTGTAATGGTAGTTGGTTCCTATTGATTTGTGCCCAACTCCAGTCCACCTCTCTGCTTCTCAAAATGAGGTCTCATTTAGGTTTCTTATTTGATGGCAAAGGTCTCTTCAGTACCAAGTTTGGCATTGCTTTGGAAAACTTGAAAAAGTCAGATCAGTGGCTTGGTCTCGTGGTATTACTTGCAAACAGTAAGGTAAAGGTAAATGTGACCCCTGACAATTAAGTCCAGTCGTGTCCGACTCTAGGATGTGGTGCTCATCCCCATTTCAAAGCCAAAGAGTCAGCGTTGTCCGAAGATGCCTTCGTGGTCATGTGGCCGCCATGACTCTCCTTGCCACAGCGCGTAGCAGTAGCCCTCTAAATACTGGTCAGCACAACAATGCTCCATGAACCCACTTCTGATCAGATATTTTTCAAGAAATTGCACTTGTATCTTGTCATAGCTTTCAGTGTTCTAGACTAAAGGCCTCTGGGTAACCTTAAGTCCTTGGGCTCATCTAAGCAGAATTTTTTGACTCCTGCCTTACCACTTTTCAGTTTATCCGGTTGTTCAGTTCCAAGCTCCTGAACTTTGCCGGGGCCTGAGAATCTATCATTTTCAAACTATCTATCAGATTCAAACTGTGGGTGTGCTAGTGGCTCACAGAAATTCTGTCCACAGAAATTAATCTTACAGAAACCCAAGTTCAGGATTCCTGTGATATTTTCATAGAAGTGACTCTAAAGAAAAACTTCAAGGCACCAGCAGCACATCAGTAATCAATTATTTTCACAAGGGTCACTTTCACATGAGCATAAGAAGTTGTCTTTTTTGACCCAATCCAAGGATCCTCAAAGATAGTTTAAAGAAAATCTCTCCATTAGTTTCCCTCCTAGCAGAATAGTCCCTAGCGTAGATGCAATCCAGCTAACTCCAGGACTACAGCCTTCAGTGTCCTAGCTGTGTGGCAATGCATTTGGAACACGAATCCAGGTTTGCTGCTGTGTCCAGTTGGTTACATATCCATTGTTTCCTTGCCCATGTTTTACCAGGCACTAAGAAATAGATTTTCCTTATTGAGCAGACATTGCGTTTGGTTGAAGAATTCTGGTCCTGTGAGGACTCCTTCCCCATCTTTTTGTATCTCAAAGGATCAAGAATGCCTTCCTGCTTCTCAAGGTTGAAAAAGGGAATTTCTTACCATAAATTCCTGTATTTCAGAGAGGCAAGAGGACATTCTGCCTACCACTCTTTTCTGAGGTGGGATTGCTCATCCTTCTGGGGAATTGGCACATGTGAGGAGGTAGGAAGGATCTTCTAAGGCTCCTCTGTTGACTGTTTTCTTTATACATGATAATGTGGTGTGGTTTGCTGACTGCTTACATTGATATACCATTGACATTAGTTTGAAGATTTTTCCATTTCATAGCTTTTGATAATGTTGTTAAATCATGTTTAGCTTATATCTTTCTTCTGACAAAAATAGGGGCCAAACTCCTGCTGAATCAGATTTCCAGGTGCTTGAAATAGCTCGGAAGCTGGAGATGTATGGCATGCGATTTCACCTAGCATCTGACCGCGAAGGGACAAAAATTAACTTGGCTGTCTCGCACATGGGTGTACTGGTATTTCAGGTAGGAAAGCAAGACCTAATGTGAGAGTCTCTTTATAGTAATGCTGAATGATAGCCTATTTTAACCCAGAGGTAGAAATTGCCATTTGCCTTTTCTGGGGCAGGAAGCAATTGTCCTGAAGAAGTGGCAGCTTCTACAACAATCTTTCCAGTCCAGAAAGAGATGCCAGTGTGACACTTGTATGTGGGGACTATGAGCAGCTGCACTTCAAACCGAGAAGGAGCATCAGGACACTATTGCAGCTGCTTCTTCTGGTGCCTTGAGGGTGGGAGAGGAGCATATGATATCGCCACAGCTTTCCTTCTGGGCTGGAGACTGAGCACTGTGGAGCAGTGCGCCTTGAAGACCAAGAAGAGATTAACCTGTAACTGAGTCCCTAAACTGGAGAGAGAGCACTGTGCCAATGTAGCAGCCACCACTCGGGTTTAATTGGCCAATAATTCTGTTGGTTTTTATGCAACTTAGGCTTGAAATCTGGCAGGTTTTGGCGTGCTGAGGCCAACTCCAGAGAGAGAGAGGGCTGGACTGTGAATGCAACATCTCGAATGAAGGGTTCTATGAAAGACTAGAACGTTGTTATATTGTAATTGGGGTTTAGAACAGCCTGCCCATGTACACCGCCTTGAATAAAGTCAGAGGAGAAATCCAATGACCAGAAAGGCAGTATATAAATACTGTATTTATTATTATTATTATTATTATTATTATTATTATTATTAAGGTTTTCTGTTTTGGCTATATCTGTTTGCAAAAGGGTGGCTAGAAGAGAGAGATTTTCTTTGCACTGGCACTGTTGTCTTCCATTGCTCCCAGATCATCCAGCAACAGCAATGCAGTGTTTCTTTGCAGATAAAAATGTATTAAACTCTAAGATTTTTATAAAAAAATGTTCAGTGCTTGGAGAAGTTTCCTGCCTCTTATTGATGAGCAAAGGCAAGAGAGGCTTATAAATACCGGGGGGGGGGGTTTCCTACATATTCACTTATCTGTGGATAGCAGGAGGCCCCCTCGCACGCCCCCGGTCATTAATTTACCTTAGAAGGTGGTCCATGTCTTCTTTTCAACAAACGCTGTAAGCAACAGCATGCTGCTTATAGCACTGAAACCGGTTGAGTGCTAGAGAGGCTCGGCTGAAGAACAGGAAGCAACTGCTTCCTGTTCTTCGGCTTCAGCCTTCTTATAGCGTTTGTTGAAAGGGAGACACAGACCATCTTCTAAGATAAATTAATGGCCAGGGGGGAGTGGAGGGGGCATTTCCCCCTATCAGCGGTTTGCCAGTATCCGCAGCGGGGCCTGGAACGGATACCGGGGCTTTGGAGACATTGGAAGCCTTTTTTATTTTTTAAGGATCTGGTTGTTTTATATGACAATTTAGGCTACAATCCTAAATCCTGGGAGCAAGTCCTCCTGAATGCAATAGAACTTACTTCAGAGTAGACAGGCACAGGATTGTGCTGTTAGGCATTGTTTAAGTCTTATCCAAAGGATAGCGATTGGACAGTGTAAGTCTATCAGTGATTATATTCCATTTAAATACTGTGTATTTACTTAACTGTATCTTAACTGTATTACTTAACTGTATCATTGTATCTGATTATATAGGGCAATACAAAAATCAATACTTTCAACTGGTCCAAAGTTCGAAAAATAAGCTTCAAGAGAAAACGATTCCTTATTAAGCTTCATCCAGAAGTTCATGTAAGTGTGGCTGTGACAATGGCCCTTCTACATTTTAGAACTGGTTTAAATATGAACTGAAATGCATACAACTTCACTCATATGAACCAGTTATTCCCAGGGCCTGCAGATTTTCATGATAATATAGGACAGTGGTTTCCAACCTGGGGGTTATTGCGTTTGAAAACTCCTGCCACCTTAAGGGGGTGGAGATTGGATACAACCCAACAGCAACATCGCTGTCAGGTCCTCGGAACCACTGACGATCGCTGCCAACCCTGGTGAGGGGAAAAAAAAGGGTTTTTTTAAACTTACCGGGATGGGTGGGGCTCCCCTAGCTGCCACCGTTGCGTTTTTTTTCCTGAAGGGGGCTTCCCCCCCATTTTCGGTGCCAGCAGGAACCCGAAAGCGACAGAGCTATCGCCTATGGGTGCCACATAGGTTCCCAACCTAAGGGGATAGAATGTTGGGAACCACTGATATAGGATGTACGTCTCAGATTTTGAGGGTTGCTTAATTCTATATTCTGAGTTTACTACCTGAATGAATGCTGTATCTAACCTGAACATGCTTAAGCATTAAATGTACATTGATGATTATGTTAACTGTTGAACTCTGTATTCAGACATTAATATGTGCCAGTAGGGGAAAACTTTGAGTTAGCAAAGTCTGAGTTCCTGACTCTATTGCAATCTTAAATGCTCCCAGTGATGTGCTTTACTTTCTTGTTTGCTTTGTCATCCCAGGCCAAAATGAAACATGATATACTTTTAAGCTCTGTTTCAGAACTCAGCTAATTCAAAGTGAGTTCAGTTTTATTTTGACTGGGTTTGGCAAATGGCTGCATGTAATCTTGAAGCTAACTTTGAGGGAGGGGTAGACATAATGCACATGATCTTGTGGCTCACATCTCATTCCCAGTCTTTGGTTTCAACTAAATCTGAACCAAGTATAAGATTTAGCATTTTCTTTGACTTCCTATTATAGCTAAAGACTTTCTTAAAGCCAGGAGGTGGTGAACTACAGAACAGAAAAATTATTCCTAATGCTAATGTTTCTTAATATTATACATTTCAAATGAGCATTTCTGTATTAACAAATCCTGAATTTTTAGGTTGCTGTTTTTCAAGCACTATACGATATTGAGGGAAATAGAAGTTCCCTGTTTTCTGTCAGTGGGGTTTAGTGGGCAAGAAGCAGGACACATTGATTGATACATGATTCTGGAAGTTCAAATCGATACATGATTCTGAACGTTCGAAGTTCAAATCATTCATATATATATATGCGCGCAGTAAGCATTGTTATGTTCTTATCAACCTCCTTACTGTGCTCCTTGCAGTTTCCTCAAACCTGGAAATGGTGGACTTTTGGTTTTTATTTACAGTGACCATGGGAACAAAGCAGTCGTCTTAAAGAAAACCAAAATCCCGCACTTCTGTGTTTGAGGAAACCCCGTGAGGAGCACAGTAAAGGCCTTTTGCTATGGTGGTGTCTGAGGTTGCACCATTCCTGGTTGCAAGGGCCAGTTGCTTCATGCATGTGGAACAATATCATATATATAGTGTATGTTAAAGGACTGTCATGTTCAGTGAAGCTTGGTTTGTAAATAGCTATTAGCCTTGTTGACTGTGACAAGAGTCTTCTTGAGACAAACGTTTTGTAAATTGGAAGAAGAGAGAGAGGTCATTAGTGCACCACAAAGAATTAACAGAGGAATGCAGGGGAGCTAGTAAAAATTGTTGTGAGCCAGCAACTTTGTGCATCTTATTTGTGCAGTTGTCCATTGCCATACTTTATAACAGTTCCAATCACTCTCTTTAGCTATGGCTTTACTGTGATACCAAGAGATGGGTAGGAAGGATTGTACAATAATTTGCTTAGAGAAAACTCTATTTTAAACTATTCCCTCTATTCACAGAGAATTCTTAGGTGTTCTGGAACAAATTCTGTAGACCTGCATTGAATCCTGCTAGTTTCTCTCTGAGTTGGTGTATTTCAGCCCCACTGTGTTTCAATTCTAGGGTCCATACCAGGATACTCTGGAATTTCTGTTGGGCAGTAGAGATGAGTGCAAGAACTTCTGGAAAATCTGTGTTGAATATCACACTTTCTTCAGGCTATTTGATCAGCCAAAACCAAAATCAAAAGCAGTCTTCTTCAGCAGAGGGTCTTCTTTCAGATACAGGTATGATATAACCCAGCTCATATTAATCCAGGAAAATGGGATCAGAAGAGAGAGATTTTAAGTAATTCTTTTTAAATGAAAGATTTAGATTTTATTCAAGTAAAAATGTTATTTGCTCAAAGCCCAGAATTTTATGTACTTGTATGAAGATTTTTTTGGTAACATTCATACTTATTGCTTTGCAGTGGGCGTACACAGAAACAGTTGGTGGACTATGTTAAAGAGAGTGGGTTGAAAAAAATGCCGTATGAAAGGTAACATCTATTTGATAAGTGCTTTTAATGCTTTCTTGCAGACTATTTTGTATCTGTGTAGCCTCTTCAGTGATGATGAAATTTGACATTTGAGACAAGTTGTGCAAATTAACTCTGTTTTTCCTAGCACTTAAACCATTAAGCATTAAAACTGTAGTGTTCCTTTCCATTTATTGGTTTTTAGCTTCAAAGTTAGGCATTTGTATTTCCCAGATCCTAGATTCTCAACCTGTGGTATGCATACCCCTGGGGGTACACAAACCAACCAGTGGGGGTATGCGGCTTGCTGTGTCTTATCAGCTGTGAGTCGGCATCGGCTTCTAGTTTTTTTAAATTTAAACTCCCGACTCACAGCTGACTTGCAACTGATAAGGCACAGACTCGCAACTCCCATATTAAAATAAACCTCAGCCAAATCTCTATATAAACCCCTTTCTAGCATTTACATCCAAGTTAGGGTGAGTAAGTTATCTGACTAAATAGTCCCTAATTTATTACTAAAAAGAGAAACTTCATTGACAGTGAACATAAGAGATTCTTGTGCAACAAAACCACCCCTTCTCTCCCCCCAGACTGTGTTCCCAATTGGAATGCAAATTAAGTGCTTTCCTACTGGCTAGTTCAATTTATATGCTGGGTTTTAGAATACATAGTTTTTTCCATTTAAAGAAGGCAGCTCTTATGGCAGATTGAGGTGGTTCTCTGCCTTCTTAAGGAAGCTAAGAAGGACTTGCCTTGGTTTGTTTTTGGATGGGGGACCTGTGGTGATATTTTCTTTTAAAAAAAAGGGTGGCAAAAATTGAAAAAAGGGGTGGCTAACAGTGTAAGCTGAGTAATTTTAATGATTAAATTTTACATTAAAGAATGCTAATTAATTAATTGGCACGGGGTTACTTCAAAAAAATTGACCGTGCCAGGGGGTACACTTAGTGAAAATGGTTGTGAACCCCTATCCTAGATACTTGACACTGGGAACTGTTTTGAGTAGAAAAGAATCATAAATTATTGGCCCTGTCATTTTGCATATCTTAAATGGATTAGATTGAAGGACAGGAAGAGAGTAGGATTGTATTAAACTAGACCAGGGGTTTCAACCCCTTCCTGGCCATGTACCACCTCTGGTGCCACTCTCCTGCTGTGTACCACCAGAAGTGACGCAATGACATCATCGCCAGTTACTCATGGGTTTTCAGGAGGCTCGTGGGGGTGGGAGAGGATCCTTCTCAGCGTTCCTGAGAAGGCAGGAGCCTCTTGGGAGCAAAAATGCGGCATCAAATGCACCGTGTCGGAACAGGGTTCTAGCGGGCCCGGTACTGCCACCAGTTAGCCAAAGTACCACTGGTGGTACAAGTACCACTGGTTGAGAACCCCTGAACTAGACTTTTACTCCAGGTAATATCAGTTGGACACATACAGTGCGTTGCATACATCTTATTCTCTGTTCCTATGTTATAAATGTCTGTATTTTTGCCCATTATTAACACTAATAATGTATGCATATCAGTTGTAGGTGGTCCTTACTGTGTAATAAATTGCATGGGTGAATTTCTTCTTTTTCATTTCTGCTGCTTCAAAATGTGTTTGAACCCGTCTCACCTCTGATAGAATGACTAAAGTTGTACTGGATATCTATGAACATATGAAGCTGCCTTATACAGAGTTGAAGCATTAATGCCTGTAGGCCAAAACTGTCGGTTTGACTGGTAGTGACTCTCCAAGATCTTAAGACAGCAGGAGTCTTCCCAGTCCTACTACCCAAGATCATTTTAACTGAAGATGCCAAGAATGCATCTTGGCATATGTTCTGCTGACCCCCCCCCACTCCCACCCGACTTAAAATTCCTAGTGTCTTTTGAAGTGCTGTAGAACAGTCAAGTCTTCTGACCCTTTCCAAGTTAGAAATCCTTTGCATCCTGGGATTTGCCTACTGCTTCTTTCTGCTTTGCTTGGCTCAAAACCTCTAAGTAGGAATTCAAGTTGATCTAGCCATCTTCTACCACTACCAACTCATCTTTGCTGAGGGGCTTTAGGAGCTTTCTGCCCTTGAGCTTGCCTAACTAGGATTATTTGCTATTCTTTGCAGATGTTGTCAAGGCCAAAAATCTAATATGGTCTCACTTTAACTTCAGGCTGCTTTCAGTAGAATTGTGCTGCATGACCAGAAGAGTTATACCAGACATTAAGCATTTCAGCCTCCTGTTGAGATATTAGAGCTATGTTTTGAAAAGTTAGAAAAAACCAAAACATCCTGTTCTGCATCTACCTGTTTTAGAAGCGTATTCAGTATGTTATCTGTTTGAACTTTTTATTTGCATATTCTCTGATTTGATCCACTCTCCTCTCGTGTGTTTCTAACTTGTAATCAAGAATTGCTTCTAATAGTTGAAATCACTGATTGTATGACAGCAATATTCAGAGACCCTACTATTAATCTTCATAGCACCTATTCATTTCTGCTTGCATCAGCCCCATGAAGTAGGTTATGCTGATAATGTCTTTCCTACACGACTTCAAAAAACACATTTGTATGTAGCTGAAATGGGATTAAATGTTGGATTATTTCTCAGGTTCTTACAACAATATTCTCTGTTTACAGGAGACATAGCAAAACCAGAATGTCTGCTCACACCTTGAGTGCTGATGCACCCAAACAGGTTAGTCCTGGAATGAACTATCATGGTTAGGTATCACAGTCTAACTTTTTTGCTCTGAAGTATGAAGTGATACTCGCATTTAAAACAAATTTTTGTTGAACATTGTTTCTGTTAATTTTTCTTCTCCTTATGGTGGTAGTAGTAATACTGTGTCACTTTAAGTGACTCATAGTCTCTTGCATAATTTATACTTGTATTTGCTGTGACATTCACAACTGTGACCACAGTACCCAAGGAGAGACATCAAGATGTTTGGCAAAACTCCATCTGTATGACAAAAATAGCTTTTGAAGAGACAGAATCCAAAGAGCTGCTTTAGGTATGCTCAAGGTCTACAGTATCCCTTGTCTGAAATACAGTACAGAACACAGTTAATATGGTGGTCATGAATTTATAACCATCAGGGGACTTTTAATTAGAGTTATTGCTAGACTGTAAAATGATGCAGAGAGAACGGTACTGTTACTTCAGTTGGTTAAAGGAAAAAAGTGAGGGTATCCTTGGCCCACAATTCCTTTTATTTGTTCATTTTACACTTCTTCCTTCTTGCACAGGGCTTCATGCCTTACCCATCCTAATATAACATTTGAGATCATTATGACTTGAAGTGAGATATGTATGCTATAGTGAATGCTGAGGTTTTAGAGCAAAAGCAGGTGAAGAGAAAATAGCAGTTGTGAAATTGATTTTGTGAAGCATCCTACTTCAGGTGTATGGCAGAGTGAAGTGGCTAGTTTCTTATCCAGAAACTTCTAATTTGTGTGAACCTAATACCAACCACAGCAATTAATGCTTTCTGTATTTTAATTAGCTTTAATATTGCATTTGGATAATGTTTTAACACATGGGACTATTTTAAGAACTACTTTTGCAATTAAATAATTAAGGCTGTAATTCTGTGCATATGTACTTGGGAGTAAGTCCTATTGAGTACAGTGAATATGCATAGGATTACAGGTTGAAATGAGATCACTATGTTCCCTTCTGCAGAGTTAAGCTTAAATGACATAAGTGAAGGGGGTATAAAAGAAGATTTGTTCTGTAAGAATCTTGTTGTCAGGATCGACAACATAAAAGTTTTTTCTGCTAAGTGTGGTATTCATTTTAGCCTTATGAATGTAAACTACAACTACAAAGTCTAGTAGTTGATGAAATAGGAACTTGGTACCATTAAAGACCCCTAACTTGTCCACATTAACTATGTGTTATATGAGTTTCTTCACCACTGGTTAATTGGGGAACAATGAGCCTCAACTTGTTTACTGTCCTGTCACTTCAAACATCTTGGTGAAATTCCTGATTGGCATTTCACACAGCACATTTCATGGTCCTATGGAGAAAATATTTCCACTTAACACATTACACACTTATCCCATGGCTCCAAGTACACATGCCAAAATAGTTTGTCTAATGTCAGCCTATCTTTTTTTTTCTCCACAGAGTGTTTCATTTACAGAAGGTTTAAGAACCCCCGGGCCTAATGCTTGTACGTACGCCTCCTTCCATTCAGACAATGTGTTATCCACAAACATTGCCAGTTTGCCCACTTTCATAGAGAGCAACCCTTTCTTTTTGGAGCCCAGAATATCGCATACAAGGAGCTCAACAGCAGAAGGAAATAGTGGAATATCTGAAGAAACTGGGAAGAAAATAGCACAGCAGCCTGGATCGCCAATACTCCAACCATTCCAAGGTGTTGGGTTTTGTAATGTTGCAGAAAACTGCAGCCCTGTTTGTCCTGGTGTTGAGAATAGCTCTGGCTTAGTTGTAGCAGTAGAGAAGTGTGTTAAAGAAGGTGGGTTTGCTTGTAAAAATGACAATGATGCGGATGTCTTTACCACAGGTGTATCCACAGAGCATCAGCCTAAAGGTAGGGGTGCCCCACTTATAAAACTAGCTAACTCCCAGCTGCAGATTTCAGAAGAGTTCATTGATGATGATCCAGCAGATATTTCCTTCTTTGCTGGAGGATCTGAAGCATTTTCCTATTTGTATGATGGCTTAGATTTACAGGAGTCTGATCTGCCTAGGCATCTCTCAGATTCACCTGCTTTAACTAAAGAACTTCTTCAACAAAATATGGTATCATCTCAGTCAAGTCCTGACAGGTATTCTATAGAAGCAGTAGATATGAACATGGACGATGAATTTGACTTTGAAGGAGAGAGTGATTTCAATGGGAATGAGCAGCCATCAGATACCTCAGAATTATTTGAAGTTAAAGCTCAGGCAAGCAGAATGCAAAGTCTTCTGAGTCCTTCTTCAGAAACTAGCTCGCTCATAAACAACCGTTCTGAAAGTAGTTCTCTCAACAATTTGACATTAAACGGTACAACATTTTTGCACACTTACAGCTCTGCTAATCATTCTGAAGCTAGTTCTATGGTTAACTTTCCAGCATATTCAGTTCGCTCTGAGTCAAGCTCAGCCTTTCAGTTCACTGACATTATTGACCAGTTAGAACAGCTGAGCTATCCTCCTACCACTACAGAAGACTCTAGCAGTACTGATGACTCATGGGATTCAGAAACTGCAGCCCCATTAGATATAAACCTCTTTTTCAGTAACCCCTTTGCTCAAGCTACTGGAGAGAATTTCTCCCTTGATTTTCAGAATAATCTGAAGAATCTCGCCCAAGAAGATGAAACAGAAAAAACACATGCAGGCCATTAATATTTGGCTGATATGGCACATTATGCAGTCTAGAATCAGGTTTAAAACAGGGGTATAATGTAGATTGTATCTGACCTGATTCATTCCATTTGCTGGATTTTCAATTTACATATTATAGCTGACTTCTCATATTTCTGATTTTCCACAAATTATCATAAATTTAGGATGAAGTATAGGCATACAAACCACTATAACTTTACTAACATAATACGTGTTTTAAACTTGTAAACTCCATAGGGTGTTAGCATATCTGAGGCAAAAGACAAAGTATCGCAGTTGATTTTTCTTTGCATCTGGCTTTATTCAACTCAGTCTAGCATAGCCAACCGTTGTCTTTGGCAACCTATTATTGTGTACTGAGGGTTAAATGTCAGCTGGCCACAGATGCAAGTCCTTGTCCTGCATAGTGGCAGTGTTTAGAATCAAGTTGGATATAAGTTTAGTAGAAAGGATTTTAAAGTACTGTATAACAAGGCTGCAACCCTATGTACAATTACTTGAGAGTAAGTCTCATTGAGCTCAGTGGGACTTGCTTTTGAGTAGACATACATAGGATTGCACTACATGTAATCCAGTGTTTCTCAAACTGGTGAGTCGTGACCCACCATTGAAACCACAAACTGTTTTAAGGGGCGGGGACAGCACGGCAGTGGCAGCAGTGATCCTGGAGATTGCCGCCGCCGAAAAAGTACCTGAAAATGCTGGGGGGGGTTTCACTTAGGGTGGGGGGGCCTTCGGAGAGGCCTGCGTGACACTGTACAGGCCTCCCCGCTCCTCCGATCGCCGAAAAACTGAATTTTGAGCACTTCCGGTTTTCGCAGAAACCGGAAATGGTCGAAAAATGCTGTTTTGCGGCGATCTGAAGAGTGGGGAGGCCTGCGGAGGGTCACGCAGGCCTCCCCGAAGCCCCCCCCAGCCCCAGTAAGTTGGAAAAAAAGTGTTTGGGGGGCGTTTTTCACAGTGGTGGCAGCAATCCCTGGGATTGCTACTGGCCCCGCCACCACCAACACTCAGAGTTCTCCCTGCCTTGCGGGGACAACTTTGAGAACCACTGATGTAGTCTATATGCACAACAAATCTGCTGCATACCTCCAAGTAGAGGTGCTTTTAGAAAGCCTGCATCCATTCTTGTAGGGCATCATTGTATGTAAGCACTTGGCTCATTATTGCGCTCCCTCTTAGCTTTATAAAAAAAAAATAGTTTGCACCGCAGAAAGAAGCCTGCAACTTAACTGAATCAAGACATGAAAAGCTTGTTTGCCGTAGAAGAAATGCTGGAGGAAAATGCTTGTTGCAGTTTTTATTTGAGTTAGGTGCTGCTGTCAAGGAAATGACCTTATGAATGTTAGAAGAATGTGAATGCACAGATGTCTCCGTCTTGAAGGCAGCGCATAACTTAATTCATATTTAAGGTGGTATTGGAAGACTGTTGAAGGAAGAGAGTTAGTGAACCCGTTTCCTTGGGATTTCACTGGTTGGATTCCTACAGCTCAATTCTGTCTGTGTGGTATGCCATTGCAGAAGCCTCTCTGCTGTGCACATGTACTGCTGCTGCTGGTAGTACAAGGTCCAGAAGGCTGTGCACTGTTGGAAGCACTCCATAGATCAGCCACCAGCATGGTTTTGCTGGTGATTGGGGCAGGGAATGGACCAAGATGGAGGTGGATATCAGTGGCACCCGCTATATCCAAAAATCCCATCCCCAGAAGGGTCCTCAAGGCTATGCCCTCAAAGGAGCTGCCGTAGTTTTGAGTCCCATAGGGTACCAGGCTGAGGAGGTATGTAACAAAATTTTACTTGCCTTTCCTGACCAGCTTGATCCCCAGCCAGCCTGCAGGATGTAGCAGACGCTGCAGGCCCGCCCAGCCCAGGATACGATTGGGCCATTAAGTTGTAATGCATGGTTGCCAAACCTTGTATGAGAGAGAAATTAAAACATTGTCGGGTTTGAGTCTGAAAGGATTGCATCTTGAGGTTTATGTATCTTTATCGTCTAATTTCCTAACTGTGCCTATAAAAAGAGGAGGCTAGTGCAATATGTACATTCATCAGCTTCCTTCAAAATGAACAGTGTGTTGCTGATTTGTATAACCTGTGATGATTTTATTAATGTTCACTCTGGTTTTCCCATCATCTGATACTATCCTACTTCTAAAAACCACTTTTTTTATAGACCTCCTGATTAAACTTTTATTAATCTTCTCAATGTGAAGCTCAGCATAATGGAACGATTATCTTTTGGTTACCTGTTAATTTAGTTAGCTTTCTGTTTTTTCCCCAGACATAATTTGCCCTTACTAGCAATTTTTACAGTAGCTGTGGTGAAATTCCTTGTGCTTGAAATACTTATCTCAGTGATAATTGTATCTATCTGGGGTAGTGGCACTTTAAATAATCATAGTACATACCGCACAGTGTGAATTTTGGAAGTTGCATTTACATATCTGACATCTCTTTATCAAGATAATTGCCAGGGATTGTCTGTCTGATTTGCAAGTCTATCTCTTGATACCACCTGGCATACTACTTTGGGGTGTGGGGGAATGCACTCTACATGTGTCCTTTATCTATATTGATTTTGAATTTTAGTTCTTTGCTTTTTCTATACCTCTGGTGATAATGCCATGAAGTGCCATATATTTGTTAAGGACACTTTTTTTTAGTTCTGTTACTAGATTGGGCTATAGACTAGCTGCAATCATAATTCAAAAAGGGCTTTACTTAAGCAATTATTTTAGGCTGAAGGAATACACATCTTTGATAATACAGACTAGGTGTTCTTCAGAATATTTGCTATGATGCACTGGCTCTGAAGCATACATGCAACGCCTACAAATAGCATCTCTAGTTAAATACTGTAGTAACATGAGAAATGCATCTTCTGACAGGGAAGATATATGTATGCCACTCCACTTCTGAATTCTTGGCATAAGAAAGCTGCTTGCCTGTGATTTCTGTTGTTAAATGGTCCTAGATAGATCAGCCATCTCCTTTCCATTTGGGGGCATTGCATAGCATCAATATATTGTTCAGGGTCTGCATTACTAAATATGGGACTATTTAAATGCAGGTACCACGATACATTTTCTCCGATGGATCTGAAAATATTACCTATTGCCAACTTTCCCAAAGGGCTTTCTAACAGTGCAATCCTATGTGTCTACTCCTAATGAGTTCAATTGACTTACTCCCATGTAAGTGTAGGATTGCAGCCCAAGTTTCTTCTGCTTAACTCTGTTGACCATCTATAAATGAAAGCGTATTTTAAAATAATTTTCAGAAAGCTGTCCTCTTTTTAAACAAAAGTTGCTTTAAAAAGCCAATTTCTATGTACTTAATACATTTTAAATGCTAAAAGTTCATAGGGGAAAATGTAAGTACCATTTTGTAATGAAAATGTGATTGTTTTTACTGTTCCATTAAAACATCAAATTGATTACATTCCCTGTATAAGATAGGAAGTAGTTCCTAAGCTTTCAACACATAGGTGTGAATATGTGTTAGGGTTTCTTTTTTGAAGTGAAACATGATTAGAAATTATTCCTTTCATAACAGTACTCAAGTTCTAACGGAGGCTGTGAAGCTAAGTGTCGTCAATGTAATGTTGGTCAAAGCCAGGACTGATATACATTGCTGAAGGGAAGTACAGTATGTTGGACAGCACATGGTTCCCTCTTTAGTTGTATTTTAAGAATTCAGGTCATGAGCAGTGGAGTGGGTAATGATGACATGCTGATCTGGATTTTAGAGAGCCAGGCTCACTTTTCCTCTGGACAACAGACCTTGTAGAAGGTCTTGAACTTAAAAGATATGGAATAGAGTGGAGGAGGGATCTCTGTTGTACCTCCTTTGGGCTCATAGGGTACCCTACTACTTTGCTAAGAAAGCTATAATAGTTCAATAGCTGTTCGTTCTGTCTTAAGCTGCCTGTTGTACAAGCATCATCTTTGTTCATCTAGGAGCATCTTGAAGTAGTCTTGCTTATTCTGTGAAGCCTTTAAATGTTGTGACTTTGTTAGGAAAAGCCTAGTTCTTGGTAGAAACTTCTTTGTTGATAAAGCTTGGCTAGCATTCCTGTTTTTGTGTTTTATTTTTAATGTGCGAGTAGCAGGTTGTGGTACCAGTAAGTAGCTGATGATAGCCCTCAGGGTCAACAATCAAGCTGGGAAAAATTCAGAGTGATTACTCCTGACATGAAAAGACATGGACTAGCCAGGGGAGGTGAAAGATTGGAAAAACAAGGCAATCTGTACTAATTTAATAGTTGCAGCAACATCCATACAAATGGATTTAATTCTGTTTAATTCAAATAAAGCATTTGACTGCACTTTATGGTACAGGGAAAGGTGGTATTAAATACATTAGATGTTAATCGGGTATACTCGGAGCAATCCTTACTTTATTATAGGTTTATATTTATTCTGCATTTAATCACATTTATTTTGATCCAGTTAAAGGTGTGAGATAATGTTCTAGTTGGGGTGTGCAGGTACTGGAGCTGAGTTGATACAACATACAGTAGTGTGTGTTCTAGCTTTGACAGAACAGACTGCACATAATCTGTGATGGTGTATCCTTTAATTCTACAAATATATAATGATGTAATCTCATTTCCAGTAATTATTTATATTTTATCACTTGAATTGGGTAGAGATACTGTTCTTCCATCAGATTAACTTTTAAACTCACCTTTTTTAGTTAATCTTCTATAGTAACAAACGTTTGATCAGATTTTTTCGTATAGGTGGTATGTATGTATGTTAACCTTTTGGAGGGCATTCGTTAAAAACCTATTGGTAATTCATTCCCATTATTGTCATTTTGCAGAGTTTAAATTCATCTGGTATTACATTCAATAGTTACTTTTTTATAGCAAAGACCTTAGTACTGACTCCCACATTGGTCACTTACTCTTTAATAACTATTATTAAACCTCCCTCCTAATAAACCTAGCCTATATAATTGTACACGTATACATAATAAATTGTGAGCTTTTTGCATTTGATGCTTATCTTAAGTCACTCATTATTTTATCCACTAAATAATAAAGAACATTTCCTAAGTATTCTCTCTGCAGTGCTTCACCTAAAACCAATATAGGTGAAATTGTAGTGAACATTTTGAAAAATTCCCATTTTCAGCGTCAAATTATAGGTTCATTATGTGGGACCCTTAAAAAAAACACTGTATTGTTGACAAAATGCAAACAATTTCCTTGAGAACTACCAGACGTATATATATATTAAATGACTTGTGCCTTGGAATTGAGGAGTTACTATGAAATTGGTGCTCACCTACTATATTCAGGAAAGAACTACATTTCTTGGGGCTGGAATTTTTTTAATACAACCTTTTGATTATGATTATTTTTAATACGGTAAATGTGTGTTGAAATCAGTTTTATACACATTCTGTTGAAATTGATGATATATTGACAAGTTTGTACTAATAGTTTTGAAATTGTTTATACAATAAAATGAGGAAGCATTTGATATAAATAACAATTTGCACTTCAGCTCTTATTTTTCTTTTTTACAGTTTAGTTCCAAAAGAAGCATTCTATTGATTCCATTAGGCTGCCTTTCCAGATTAGCTGTGTACTCTTTAGAGAGGATTAGCCATTTTTATTCAAACAACTTGCCGTGGATGGAGCACAACTGAGATTACTTTTCTTGAGCCACTTTCCTCTGTGATCTCTCTAGAGCAAGCCCGCTATCGCCATAGGCGGCATAATATTGATGATACATATTCTGTTAAAATCTGCATGTACACAAATAAAATTGCAGCTGGCTTTATTCATGCAGATAGGTCTGTAAAACTGACTCACAGTGAGCTTAGGCAAGAAGCTATTTAAATTTCTTGGGCTGCATTCCTATACACACATTTGCCTGGGAGTAAGCCCTATTGAATGCAGTCATCTTACTTCTGAGTAGACATACATAGGATTGTGCTGGTGGTACCCTTTCACACCAGTAGAGTGTTCTGGATATCCAGTGATTGTTGTGATCTTTCTTATTTAAAGTTATCTTATTTTCCATATTTGACTAGCTTTTTATTTATTTTTTAAATGCAAATACTATTAAGTAAACTGCATACAGCTCCCCCCACCCCCCAGTCACAGCAAAACTCTGAGATCTAGGATCAAATATCTTTTTGAAACTTGCCATGAGAAAAATATTGTAGTACTTTGAATTCCATTTCTCTTTTTTGATTTCACAATTCAGGCCATAACACTGTACTACAGTGCTGCAGAGGGAAGGTACCCAATACACATTCATACTTGCGTGTTCCCCCCCCCCCCCCCCGCTCAGTACTTTCCATTCAGGTAGTTGTACTCTTCATTGTGTGTTTCAGTAGGAGAACTTCTGTGACTTAAAAGAGAATTTAGTATGCTGTCTCAAGATGACTCCTCACAGGTATTCCAATGACAGCAGTATTTCCCAAAACCCTTTTATATTTGGGGGCATCTGGATTTAACATTACAAATAGGTTAGTCATTATTTGGAAACTGAAAAATACATTGTATATTTTATTTTTGTATTATTTAGTTTTCTTTTTTAAAAAAAGGTTATTTCACAGTCTTAGCATCCTCTTATTTGAGGTTGTCTGTGCTTTTGATATACTATGGAACCAGTCTAAAGAGCCGTGCTCTCTATTTGCCCGCGCACTCCCCAATAAACACGCGAGACAAAAATATGGGTGAATGGGCCACTTCTATTAATAGTTAGTTACAGAGAGGGAAACGTGAGACCTGCAGCAATAAAAGGAGTAATAGTCTGTCGTGCGGAGGCTGATTAACTGAAGGGGTATCAGCTGATTGCCCGACCCTCAGGCTGGGTGTTCCCAAGCTGCACCCTCTGCCAGGGACACACAAGCTTATCACAGTCAACCCCGTAAAGGGTAGAGGCAGCCGGACCGCACAAGCCCACCCCAAGCCAGAATGCATTTGAGACAGTCCCAGCGAACCTGGCCAAGGACTACCTGGCCAGCCCCTTGTGTCGGCAAGCAACTGAGGAGTAGGAAGTGGAATCCAAAACAGCATGTAGTGCCAAACCACAAAATGGCAGCTGCACAAGGCCCAGCCTATAAAATCAGTTCAGGCCCTGCACCACGTGGCCACCAATGAAATTAAACAGTAGAAATCTTGCGCGATGGGGAGGCCGGGCAAAGGCGATCTCCGCATGAGTTGTGACTGGGGATCGGGAGAATGTACAGAACTGGCTCTTGAGGAATGACCATTGCAGGTAAGTTAATATGCCTCCCCCTTAGCATTTTTACACACGCCATATGTTTTTGTTTGGATCTGTTGACATATATACTACTTGGATTAGAGAACCAAAAGATTGAGGTTACAATTACTCCTTTTTTTTGCTAGGGAAAGCAAAAGCAAGGAACCGTGCCTTACTTCCCCTCAATTTTGCGATTTTGGTGTGGTATCTAGAGGAACTAGTAAATATATCAAAAGGAATAGCAATAATAGTATTCATATAGTTCTACTTCTAAGTGGTCTCTCAGCATGTTGCATAATACTTGAGTAATCCATAAAATATCCTAAGTAGGCCTGTATTATCTTACATCTTGGAACCTGGAAAAGGGCACAGGCTTGGTTCAGGAGGATATTGGGAAAAACAGAGATGTATTGGTTCATTGCTACCCTAGCACTTCATTAATTCTGTGTTTGCATTTCAGACCCAGTTTTTGGTACCCATTATGAAACTTGGGCACAGAGTAATAGATTCCTGAATTTATACTCCTTCTTGCTTACTCATCCATAGAAAAAGTCTAGTAAGGAGCTAGAATTTAGAGGGTTTGGGTGGATGATGACAGAATGCCAGTTGCTCTCACATTAGGAGGCACATTAGTCCTGATCAATCTGTTCAACAGCATCTTTAGAAAGCAGAAGTAATATGAATTTGAGTAACAGAAATATAAATTAAGTAGCTTCCTTAAATATTATTCTTGCATTAGAGATGTTACAAATAAATCTCATTGAAGAGAGCACTAAAAAGATGAAACCAATAAGGGTCACAGTCGGCAACCTTCAAAGCAAACTTGAAAAAACCTTAATCTTTACACTCCCATTTTTTTTATATACAGTATTTATATACCGCCTTTCTGGTCCTTGGATTTCTACTCCGACTTTATTCAAGGCGGTGTACATGGGCAGGCTGTTCTAAACCCCAAAGGGTTTTTACAATATAATAACGTTCTAATCTTTCATAGAACCCTTCATTCGAGATGTTACTTTCACAGTCCAGCTCTCTCTCTCTCTCTGGCGTTCGCCTCACCATGCTTCAGCTGACACAGGTTTGCAGCTCCACTCCCTCACAGAGGCTCTGCAGCTTATCAGCTCGGCGTGCCAGCAGCTCTCTGACAGACTTCCGGCTGTCTTGAACTGCTGTCCCGCAGATCTTCAGGCATTTGTGAGACGAACACTCTACCAACTGAGCCAGACGTCCTGATTACTTTGGTAGAATCCTACTGACCCTATGAAATTTATTTTAATTACTCATCTTAAAACACGGGAGAAAAAAAGCATTAGAAAATGGCTTTCTGTTCAAAATGTTTCATATAAACTGGACATTTCAAGCTATTCTGGAAACGGTTGTACATATCTGCAAGCTTGGTTTTGGTTTGATTTTTTTTATTTTGATTTTTTTGCTTTGGTTTTGGGCCATCATGTGTGGGTCTGGAATGTCTAGCTTTTTGTATTTTTTGAGAAGCTATCACATTTCTTTTTGAAAGAAGAGATTGTGTCCATGAACAATAAACAGCTACACAGTCCATCTTCAGAGGCAACTAGTGGTTGTGGGTGCATCATTTTTATGGAATTGTAGTGGAGGCACATTAGACTGAATACGTTCCATTAAAGTAATTAGTCATTTTAAAAATTGCAGCCAACATTCATGTTCTCATTCTATACAGTACAAATTTTGCTAAGCACTGCAGCCTTTGATACCATCTCTGGCTGTCATTAACTTCAGTGGTATTAGTGTTGGAACTGTGGTAAAAAAAATCTCACCTTAAAGGACTTAAAGGATTTTAATGAGGAAATGCTCATTAGGGTATAGTATCAGAAGAGAACCAAAACACTTGGTCCCATTTTTCTCTTGAACTACTGGTAGGTTTATGTTAAACTGAAGATGTTGGGCCCAGCCTGGTTTTGTTCCTGGTTCTCTGACATTTGGTGGCTTAAAAAACCCACAATGTTCTATTTGATGAACTCCATGAAAAGCTTGCTTCAAAGTGCAATCATCTCTGGAAGCACATAAGCTGGTGTCAAAGGAAGTACAGTTTTTACATCCTCAATGGATCTCCAGTTTGACTGTGGTCAGAAAAAAAGACCCATTAAATTGTGAGATGAGTGATTGAAGTCTCAAGACAAGTCACTGGCTCCTACAAATGTCACTAAGTCTTTACTTCAATAGTTCCCACTCATGTTCTGTTACGCAGTTTCTTTTTTCTTCTCTCTGAATTTTTCCCCCTGAAATACATCAAAACTGTATAGGAGGCATCCCTTCTAAATTATCTCGGGTTATTTCAGCTTCTATCAGGATAGGCTGCAAAAGTTGTCATCAGTTGATTCCCCTGTAGCAGATCAGTAGCTGATTAATTCTGAGAACAATTTTTTTTAATGTAGGTAAAGCATTAAAAATGTGTTTGTTGATTTGCATCAACTTTCAAAATTATCCTGTATTTAAAAAAATCTATGATCTTCTGCAGAAGACAACAATTGAGTCAAAAACTCTTGTCTTTTTGCAGGAGGATAGCAGTACCCCAATGTCAAAATACCTGTTAAAATCTTAATGCTGCTAATGTGCGATGTGGGCCACCGTTCTCTGTAGTTAGTATAACTTTTTTGCCTTATATGCACACAGAAGAGGGAGAGACCTTCCTACCATAGCTCTTTCTACAGTGTGCCAAGTCTGGTCTCCCACACACAAGGGAACTTTGCCTTTCAAACTTGAAGCAGCTTTTTCAAACTGCATGTTTTAAAAAAAAATTGAAGTGAGAACCATTTTCTATGGAAAGGTTTTAAAACAACAACCAACAGTAGTGACATTTTGTGTCAGGCAAGCTGGTTGACTGCTCATTTAGGAGCATGTGTTCCCTTACTTTGTATGTTTAATTTAAAGCAGATTTTCAGTGAACTGTGTTTTGTGGAAGGAACAAATGCCAGCAAATTCTTACACTGCGGATCTTTCAGAAACAAAAATGTTGGAACGAGGAAAAAAACTGCCTGAGCTGATCTACGTAGTGCTTTGACCAAAGAATGTTAATAGTTAACTTCATGCCTGATATACTGAATCTCTTCCAGGTGACTAAGTGTAACATTGTTTAGCTTCCTGAGTTAGTCAGTGTGAACACATGCACTTCAACTTCCTCCCCTTTCATGCTGTATTCATGGATTTTAAAAGGCTTTGCTTCCTGAGTCAAACGTCTAGCAGTCAGTTCTTCCGACAGTGTAACAGAAGACTTGCAACTGGCTCTCTTCCAACTGCTTAATCTCTGCTTTAAAATAAGTGTTGGAAAGCTTTGCGTGCGATGTAGTATTATGCCATCGGAATCTGATCACTTTGGGTGCACAGTTTTAAACAGCTTGGCGTAGTAGCTTTTTAAAATGAGCGAATCACAAGAGTAAACGTTGGCCAGAGCACAAAGGTTCACGCTGTTTTGCAGAGACTGCACAGAATGGAATTTGGAGTGGGAGTGGCAACATATCTGTGGGAGCATTTAATGGTGTCAATGTAGGAGACATCTGTGATGCTAGCCTCTGCAAACAGCTTTCCCATGGGAATGAATGATAGGCTCTATAACACCAAAAAATGTCAACCTGATGTAAATTCCAGGAAGCTTCAACATTCATCTCTAGAGAAACTGTTATGTTTGAAAAATGAGTGGTGTAGTGAATATAGAAGTTTTCTGGCAATATGTGGCAAGGAGCAAACAACCTTAGGTAGTAGAACTATTACAATTAAAGTCCCATTAATTTCATCAGTTGCAACTAATTTGTTTGGTTGATTTAAATGGTGCTTAGTTGTGACTGACTTTCTTTGGATGTGACCCAACATTTTGACAGAATTTCCCATTTGTGCAATTTATATTTATATCCACTGTGTCCAGAGTATGAAACTGAACACAGTATTGACTTGCAAAGCACAGCACCCGAAGTTAATTGCTTGATGAATTAAAGTGGTGGGGACCTTCTGTGTAGAAAACAGCACTTCAAACATAAAATGAAGGCTTAATAGATTGCTTGTTCCAGGGGAAAGGCAAATGAACTGGAACACTGCTCTGAGTGGAAACTATAATCATGCTAAAATAGTGTCTTGATAATTTCCCCACCAACCCCTGGGAGAGGTTTTCTACGTGACAATTATCATGTTTCCATGCCTGGCCGGACACACCCTCAGTGTTATTTGATGATGGATGAAAGAACTATCTCCACCCAAATAATGAAGCGATGTGGTTTGAAGCCAGTGGAGAAAATTGTATATAGTGTAGGTAGTTTAGCTCAAAACACTTATACACTTACTGAATCGGGAAGGGAAGCAGTCTGTGGTCCCTGTATTTCTAGAAACAGATTTCCTGTCCACGCAAGCACTTCTGAAATCAGATGTTCTTTGCACTCTGAAAACTAGAGAGGCTTTCCAGTTCATCTCATGCCACATGTTATTTGTTTTTCAGTATTTTGTGTCTACCGATCCATCCCTTTGCAGATTGTAGAGAGAACTGTAACTTGCCCAGAGGAACGTATTTAAAGGAAAATATTGTATTAAATATGTTCAAACACAGGAGAGGGAAATCTGATTCTTATTGTTGTATTTCTTATACAATTTATTTCTTCTGCAGTCTGCCTTATTGGCTAATTCTGGTTTGACCTACAGTAAATCATAGCTGCTGTTTTCAAAGACTGGTTGAAAATATTTGTGGACTGGTTTCTTTGATAATTTTGAAGTGAGAGGGAGAGACCACTGCTTGCTAAGTACGCATGTAGATGGGGTATATAACTAGTATATATAACTAGTACTGTATATATTGGGTATTTATAACTAGTACTGTATATTTTAAAAACAACTGAACCACACAAGCAAAAAAGTTCTTAATCTCTTTTGCTAATGTAATACTTAGGTCCTCAACTGTCTTCTTTTACAATGAAGAATCCAATGACCTTGAACCCTCCATTTCATGTGAATATGAATACAGCTGGCCAGGGCTCATCTCCCCTGTTGAGTCCTGTCTTGAGTGATGTTGGTGGTGCCAGGGTAGAAGAGGAGGATGAAGCAAAACGTAAGGTAAGGCAGGAAAAAGAGAGATCTTGCTAATGAGAAATGTGATTTCTATTCCTGCTTGTCATGCCATTCGCTTCTTCTGTTAATTTTTGTGCTGGACAGTGTGCAAGCTGGTATATTTGTGGCCAAAAATGTTAAAGCCAACTTTTTTGTGTTGTGTTCAGGTGTCATGCTAGAGTCAAATGATCTACACAGGGATCCTTTTTCAAAAATAGATTCTCATCTTTAACATTAAGTTTCTTTCTTGATGGAGGTGGGGTGTGCTGTGTGTGGGTTCTCCCCCCCCCCCCACAACTAACAAACTCAGCTTACTCCTTGGGCAATTTACTTCAGTGAACAACAATATTGATTCAGTCAGTGAATGTGAAACTGTCCAGAACAGAAGGCACAATCCTGAAATTGTATATCTAAGCAGGAAGCAAATTAAGTTTACAATTGGGAGTCTTCTTTTCCCACTGCAAAACAAGGACACTTTTGCAGTTTTGTATCACTCACTTAACTGACAGAATATGGAGAATATGGGTTTTAGGGTTGCCTTGTGTCAGTACAGGTTCCATAATATTAAATCAAGATACTAAGATGGTTTGATGCCAGCCTGCACAAAAGACTTTGTATTGAAAATCATATAGTAAGATGAAAGGCTGTGGTTTGGTGCCTTGTCTGAGGTTATATTACTTGTATAAAGAAGCCACTTTGTGGTTTCTAGTTTTCATGTTTCTGTTTTTTATCATGCTCATTGTGACTAAGAAATAGATGGCACAAAGCAGTATGTCAGTGCACAGGCATATACTGTCTAGTCTGGTGAATCTTCTTGGAAGCTGTTCTGCCATTTTTGCATGAGTCAAGCAAGAAAGAGCCCCCCCCTTCCGAATTTCTCCATATGGATATAGCAGCATTGCTTCTGAGGCTGCCCCCCTTGTCTGTGCATGGTGTAAGATGGTGTTGAGATGCACATCTGGTTGCAGTCTAACCTATGTGATCCCCATCGGCATGGCACAAGTGTGAAATGAGGATGCATATTTTCATCTGTTTTGGGACACTTCCGTTTCATCATATTACTTACACGCACACGCACACGCACACGCACACGCACACGCACACGCACACGCACACGCACACGCACACGCACACGCACACGCACACGCACACGCACGTAAGGTAAGGCCAGGTTGTGTATATATATAAGGAGATGATATATATATATGGAGACCATGGTTTCAGCTACTTGCTATATTGCTACATCTGGATGTTTCAGGGAGTCTTATTATAGCTTAACCAAGTTCATGGTTAATAAGAAACATCTTCAGTTTCATTTATTTGGGACTTGCTTCTGTCTTTCAGAGATACCCGGCAGACAAAGCATATTTCATTGCAAAAGAAATTCTTGCTACTGAACGAACTTATTTAAAAGATCTAGAAGTCCTAACTGTAGTAAGTCATTTTAAACGTACTATGATCTCTTTTCCCTCCAAAATAGTTGTTTTAATCACTGTTTGAGGAAAGCTGTCAGAATTCAACTAAAAAAAATGTAGTCTGCTACTGATACGTGTGGGGTGTGGGGGGAGGGGTCTGCATTGCATCCCATGTTGTATCACTGTTGGTGTTCCCCATCATGGATTTCTCCCTCGGTACCATTTAACTCATGATGTTTTGTTGCAATTGGTATGGACCAAAGTCTCATGCTGACCCTTCTGTTCCTCCATCTTTGCTATTAGTGCTTCTTTTTAAAAGTTAATTTGCAGTGTTGTACACTGCAAAGTTAATGTGCATTTCTTGTATTTCAAGCAAGTCCCACATGTTCACATAGAAATCTTGTGTACTTCTTCTGCTAGCTACAAACTGGTCTCCAAACACAGCTACTTTGTGATCCTATCTGAAGGTTCTTTTTTTCCATAAGGATTATTTTGCATCTGCTAGTGTTTGGTTTCCTTTAACTTATTTTGGTTGCATACAAAAAAAAAAGTGAATAATGACTCTGTTTAACACAGTCCCAGAAGAAATATCCCAACCAACCTGGCCACCCTTGATCCTAAAAAGTTTCTTTTTTTGAGTAAATATCCCCAGTGGAACTTGTAGTTTTGGTTTGGTGACCATGCAAAATATGTTCGCTGTTTTTAAAGACCAAACCCAGAAGTGGTCAGAGCAGATCTGCTGCCTCATTTGAGGCAGAACTGCTGCCCTGTTAATTTCATATTTTTTAAATTTGCTTGCATGGGTTTTTTTGTGGGGTTCTCTGATGCTTCTGGCATTGCTGATACTGGAATCAAGAAATCCAACAACTTATCCTTGTATGTCCTTCCTCTGCAGTGGTTCCGCAGTGCAGTTGTCAAGGAGAATGCCATGCCTGAAAGTCTCATGACCTTGCTCTTCTCCAACATAGACCCTATCTATGAGTTTCACAGAGGCTTCCTGAAAGAGCTTGAGCAGCGACTAGCACTCTGGTAAGTATTAATAGCACAGTGCAGGTGAATTTCAAAAATATTCCAGGAATATTTGATTCTTGGAATTCCTTGAAGCCTATTTCTCAAATACAGGGGTTCTCAACCGGTGGTATGCAAACCACCAGTGGTACTTTGGGTACCTCTGGTGGTACTCGTACCACCTGGACCCCCGGAACCCCCACAATCCTGCGGAAACACGGTGCTTTTGGTGCTGTGTTTTCACTCCCAAGAGGCTCCTGCCTTTGACCAAACCTCTCAGGAATGCTTAAAACGGCCCACGTGCCATCCCGGAGCCTCTTAACTTTGTTCTCCAGCCTCCAGTGCGTCATCACCGCCTACTTCCAGTGGTACTTCGATGCAGGCTGGCGCCAGAGGTGGTACAGTGCCGGCCTGGGATTGAGAACCCCTGCTCTAATACTAGGCATGTTTACTTATATTTGCTCCATGATTGCTCAATATATATTACATGAAATCAACCCTAGGATCTCCTGAATCGAGCTTCCCAGCTTCCCAATACGATTCTAAACATTCAGTTGAATACTCAGTCTTTCCAGTGAGTGTACAAGAGTTCTGTTTTTACCTTGAATTGAAGGGAGCATGAAATCCAAAGGCTAAAATGTATATTTCTTCCAGGGGTTGCATTTTTTAATCGGGTAAATATTGATCCAAATTGAATAACTGGGAGACCTGTAAATATACAGTACATAAGCAAAACCATTATGTTTGGGATTCAGCTCACTTTTGTCATATGTATGTGATATATAAACATTAAAAAATGTTCCATACTAACCAGATTCCCTTGTTAAACTCTTATGAATTTCTAGTCTGGATTATTTTCCTTCGGCTTGTAAAGTGGCTGGTGTCGTATATAGAAAGCTGTTTATAGCTAAAATACATACTGCTGAGTGGCCAACAAGAGTAAGTTAAAATAAAAGCAACACGTTTGTCCCTAATATGAATCTTTGTAAAACACTGAAAGTATAGACAAATCTACTTGATAGTATGTGGTGTTTATATTTTTCCTTTTCCAACTTTTTTGTGATTATTATTATATTTTTTGCCATGAGGCTTCAGCTTGAGCTGCAAAACAGGAAACATGGTTAGCTGCTACTGGGAATACTTTTAACTCAGAGTAAATGATCAGTTTTCCCTAGAGGTGAAACATAATTGTAACTTCTCATTCTCTTGATTGTAGGGAGGGGCGTTCCAATGCTCCCATGAAAGGAGATTATCAACGAATTGGTGATGTCATGCTTAGAAATATGCATGCATTAAAGGTATGGAAACTCCAAACAACTTGTGTGTGTTCCTCCATTTTAGTTTCTCCTATACGTAGGTCTCTATACTGTATTATACTTTTTGTTTCCATATTTGTTAAACTGGCTAGTGACAAATATGTGTATATCCTGTGTAGACAACAAACAGTTGGCAATTTCTCTGAAAGAAATTCATACACAGGTTTCTATTTCAATTAGAGGGTGGTATCCAAAGTAATGCTTCCATGAATGCAAGCTCCTTTTGAGAACAAGTACACCGAGAGGCCTTTGCATAAGTGGAATGCTCCTTCCGTTCTTGAAATGAGCTTGTGTTCATGGAGTGTGTTTCCATTCACAGAAGCATTACCCGGGATGCCACCTAATCATTGTTACCAGTTGATAGACTTTATCTGAGAGGCTAATCGGTATGCTGTGACGCGCAGAGCAACATGTTTTGCCCTATTCATCGAGTGTCTATTTCTGTTCCCTTACCACTTAAGGAAACTATATGTTATAATGATTGTCATATCATCATAAAAATATGAGAGCTGCCCTATTGAATTGGACAAGTCCATTCAGTCTAGCATTTTCTTTCCAACAGTGGCCAACCAGAAACAGGGCTCCTAGACTTTTAGTGAAACAAAAATCTTCACCAGACTTTTAGTGAAACAAGCCATATAGGGTTGCAGAGAATGGTTAAGACCAACTGAAAAGCATGCACACAGCTGGAACACTTCTTTGTTTTATTAATTGGTTCAATGTTGCAGATAACCGTGAGATTGGATGAGCAGCTCCCTTCCATTGGTAGGACCAAGAATGTGAATTGGTGTGCCTCTCTACTCATCATAACCACACCTTCTGTTTCCATAGGAATTTACCAGCTATTTGCAGAAACATGATGAGGTCCTAACAGAACTAGAGAAAGCAACTAAGCGCATTAAGAAACTGGAAATGGTTTCTAAGGAGTTTGAACTCCAGAAGGTTTGCTATTTGCCACTCAACACTTTTCTGCTCAAACCCATCCAGAGGTTAATGCACTACAAGCTGATCCTGGGGAGACTTTGCAAACACTATGCAGCAGAACACCGGGACTATACCGACTGTAGGAGTGAGTGATGAAGCAAGCAAATATCATTTTCTGTGTCCTCTGTTTATATTGCTGGTTGAGGGTATTTGAGTTTCTCGTGGTGGATAAGTAGTATGGTTACAGAAGTAGTTTATCTTCATTTTTCCCTCATTTTCTTTGCCTTCCCAGCCTCTCCCAAGAAACAAAACCAATAATAAGTCATTTTATTGTCATATTGCTACGTTCTTTAAGCAGGATGACATTGAGTAAATGACTGATTCACACATTCATGTCATTACTTAATAACTAGTCAGCTCCTGATGATGAAACTTGTGAACTGCCTCCACTGGAGTATATTGTATTTGAGGTCATATAAAATCTTGGTGGTTGGTCTCTGGTGGCTGTTGCAGTCATTGAGTTATGATCATACAATTTTTTGAACTTGTCCTGATTGGCTTTTCATCATATATCCCCATAGAAGAGTGTGTTGCTGTTTAACCGTAATCGGAGGTATGGTACCTCTTGCACACCTTGAGCACATAGAAGCTATTTCTATGTATTCTTATAGATAGGACTATGTCCATTCTGAAACTGAAAGGGCTACATATGCTTCTTGTGTTTTACCCTGATTCCATCCCCATAAAAAGTGACAGTGGTCCAGGACACAGTTTAGGACACAAACACTTCATTCATCTCTCTCTCCTTCCATCTGTAAAACTTAAACATTAATGCGCTTCTATGTCCTAAAATTCTTTTGAGGATGGAATAAGATAGAGATTGTGAAACGAAGTGCTATGGTCTAGTGCAGGGGTGGGAAACCTTTCAACATGAATGCTCCTGACCCTTTAATGGTTGTATAGATGAGGGCATTTCAGCAGATGCAACTGCTTTAGCAGCACCATCAGCAATTGCAGCTGCCCAGATTGTCTTCTACACAACTCTTAAGAAAGCAGAGGGCCTAATGGTGGAAGGTTGGCCACTCCTGGTCTAGTGGAACACATGGGGTGCAATAATGGGGCCTAAAAAACTAGCGCGCGTGCACGCACAAGACATCAAACAGACAAACAAACATACATACGTCTTAGTTAACTGCCAAGCTTAGACCATATTCCTGGCTCCGATGCATCAAAAGATATTTTAGGAAAGTTCCCACTGTCTCAATTATACCAGAATCCTCAGATGATAAGATGTTCCTTAATACAATACAATCTGATCAGCCTTCCCACTTACTCAGCAGGGGAGCTAATAGTTTCTTACAGAGAACCAGATGGAATCAGCAATGTAGAATCATATGAGGAAGAGACTCAATCATACCCAGCTCACATGAACAATATCTCTCCGGGTAGGGTATCCTATTATATCTTCCATATAACACAGCCGAAGGGAAAACATTACACCTGACCAGAAGCCCTACGTTCGATAGGACACGTCAGCCGGGCAAGGTATTCTGAGAGGTGACCAGCTTTGGTCAGAATCTGGAAGCATATCGGCGAGCATTGCTTACTTGCTGCACCCTGTAACTTCTGGGCCTGAATATCCAAAACCCTCCTTTTAAATACCTGAAACACAGCCATAAAGGGTAATGAACTCAAAGTGTCAGTATCGATACCAATCAATCTACCATATTTTTCGCTCCATAAGACGCAGCGGACCATAGGACGCATGTGTTTTTATGGAGCTAAAAATAGGGGAAAAATATTTTTAACTTACTGGGGCTTGTGGGGGCTTCGGGGAGGCCTGATGGAGTCATTCACAGATCACAAATGATGCACAATCCTCAAAGCCTATGCAGTAATAAGGTGTAGATTTAGGTATTGCAGTGGAATCTGTATCCCAAAGAGAGTAACTTATGGTCTCACACTGTGGTTATTTTTGAAGAACCAGCACAAAATCATCAAATGAAACAGTGTGGAAATCTGGCAACTGAATGTGGGGTTTTAGGGGAAAGGCACTGAAAAAAAAAATCACTGTCCTGTGTAATTTACAAGAGGAAACAAACCACTGAGACAGAAAACATATGCAATGGATAAACCTTGGGAGCTGTCACTTCAGTTCAGTCTCTGCCTTATCTAGTTAAAACAGCGTTTTTTTCATTTCTGACTCACTCACACACCCACACATTTTCTTTCTGAATCAAGATTATTATTGATTATTTTAGGGGGGGCCCACCTCCACTTTCACAAGGTTTTTAATAGGAGAAACAGGATATGCAACTTGCAGCACCAACCAACAGAGCTAGGGAGAGGATCACAGCAGCAACAGTAGTTCCTAACATAACCAGCAAGTCTCAAGCAATACCATGAGTGGAAGAACGTGCAGTTTGAGAGGTGATAGGTTTTTCTGCTAAAGTGTTATTATTGCCCCAAGTAGCGTGCAGAGCAATAACTAAATAAATGTTGTACAAAGAAGGGGTATTCTGGAGCTATACGACCCTTCCGCTTCAGGCAGCATCAGTGTGCAAGAAAGGGGGCATTGCTCCCTGCGAGTTGTCTATGTGAATCGTGGGCTGCTTCCTTCTGGCAGCGCTGCTTCCTTCTGGCAGCGCTGCTAGGAAAAGAGGTATCCTGATTCCTGCGTCCCTTTCGTTAAGCTACGGTAGTTGTCAGCAATAATAAAAATACTGACTCGCACTAGGCCACCAGAGAGGTCAGAAGGGGAATTCGCGGGGGTGGGGTGGGTGGGTCCCAAGGCATTCTCTTTGGGAAAAGCAACTTGTATTGCAGTGAGAAGAAAGAAACAGGTAGAAAAGGAGGTTTCCCAAAAGGGCTCCGAGCAAAAGCTGAGAACCGCTGATAAATAAATTGGGCGCCCCGCTGATTCATTGGGCAGTTCCAAACGTACGTCAGACTACAGGAGGGGCGTGTCCTTCAACAGAACAACACACATGGCCCAACGTGTGCAGCACAAGGGAGCTGGGGTGACCTCCTTTTCGGGACCGTTGGCGAGTTAAAGGGGCGGGACTTGCCTCTTTCCTGGTCACAGAAGCCGGAGGAGCTCGTGGCGAGGACAAGACAACTCAAGCCTGTCGCACCCCCGCCCCGTCCGAACGCAGTGGAAGAACTTTCGTCTCTCCTACCGTAGTCAGCTGCCGTGTGCCCGAAGTACTGTGGTTCTAATCCTTCCCCTTGTGCGGCCGAATATGACGGCCAACCGGTTTCCTAGGCAACAAAGACGCGTACGGCAAGACTGCTAGGCCAATTGCAGCCGTCCCTTTAGCTTTGTTCCTGTCTCTTCAGGGGCTTCTCAAAAGCACTGAAATGAACTGCGCTGCTTCACGCAAAACGGGGATTCGGCAGCCGCTCCCTCTGGGTTCCTGTACCTTCAACACCTGCATGACAGGCAGAAATTCAATAGGTGGACTTGTCAGGGGGCTAGCTGTGTTTCTCCTGTTGAATTTTCTGCCTGTTGTGCAGGTGCTAATACACAGAACTGTTCACTTATCAGGGAAAACGCAGTAACTGTAGCGAGAACAGTCGAATCGGCTCATTTCGACTACAATAGCTAAAGTCAAGAGCAACTGTGAAGTGATATCCATCTCATAGTCTCCAGACCTCTGCTTCTGAAGGCTGACTCTGTTTAACGTATTAGTATCATAAAAAAAGAAAAGAAAATAGTTCTGATTTTTCCCTCTGCCAGTAGTTTGAGAGTGAGAAGGATTGCGTTTGGAAACTTGGTGCCCCCTGGCAGGGGTTTGTTGGGCAAGGAGGAATTATGGTTTAGTTTGTTGGTGATAGATAGGGTCGCACGACCCTCTGCAGGTCTCCCCAATCTTCAGATCGGAGATAAAGGCTATTTTCGGCCATTTTTTCCAAAAACCGGAAATGGCCGAAAATACACTCTCAACCAGAATTTGGCCGCTCTTAGCCAAGCCCTGGTCTCAATCAAAAATTGCCCAGTTTCTAAACATAGAGTAGCATAGGTGACACTTCTAGGTAAACCTAAGATTTTTCTTAGAAAGGAGGCTTGGGTCTGTTCCACTGATCAGTTCAGTGCACTAATCCAAATTGGAGTAGCATATAAGATCTGAGGAATAATTTTTGCGTTAAATATTTTCAGAGAAGCTTACCAGAGATTTCTAAGATGGACTTGGATTTTCTCTTAGTTAAGCCTATGTAGTGTTCCACTTTTTTAGAGAAAAAGTAGGTTTTTTTAAATGCACTATGCTGGGTGGGAGTTGGTTCCAAGCAAGGCTAGTGGGTATTGTATCTCTTGACATACAGGAATCTATTGTGCCGTAGATTATTGTGTGCTGAATGCAGAAGTGCATTTTTCATTCAGAATGGATCTTTAGGAAAATCAGTGCCAAATGAACAGCCACAAAGCTGGCAAGCAAGGGTTTAGTTTCTGGATGTATCTGCACTTCTGGTTTGTGGTATTGAACTTTCCTGTCTTTTTTAATCTTTGAAGCTTCCTTTGAGTTTAATTGGTTTCCTGGTGCAAGGCTGTCCATATTCAGTATGATTTAACAGCAGTAATTTGCTAAAACCGTCACCAGAAATAGGGTATTATACCAACAGCTAGGAGCACAAGCTGACTGAAGCAAACAGGCCAAGATCCAAGAATCCATTTCAGACATGCCTGAGGGCTTAGTGTGTACGCAGTGGGATATATAGATATAATTTTCCTTTGAAGAGCAAATCCCCAGGCGTATTACAAACTGCTCTTGAAACTCCCCTCCATTTCAAAAGTGGCTTGCCATGTGGTATGAGGGCTGCTATTTTGAGGAACGCAATACAAAAGCCCACTTGGGTGTGTCGAGCTAAGTATTTTGTCTTGCAGCTACCTCTCTTTTCTTTTGACATTCTTGTAGCTCCAATAACAATATTCTCCCTTCCGTGAATATAAGCGTGTAGTTCTGTTACCAGGCTTTGCAATAAGTTGGTAGAGGGTGGGTAATTAACTATTCCCCTAACTGCGTCTCTGTGTGCGTGCCACATCCTTTTGTTATGCAGCTGCCACCAACACCACCAGTTATGTGGTCTGTGTGGCTGTTCCAATTGCCGGTCATACTTTGGGATGGAGCTGCAGCCTGAGTTGCACTGCCAGCAGGGCACTACTATGGAGGCTTTGATCATGGCTGCATTTGTTTTCTTTCTAGGTCACTCTTGGAGGTTAGACATGGAGTAAATGGAGCTGCATGTATACAGCCTCCGTAGCGCTACTGTCTGGGTTTCTATGTTCAGTTCTATGGCTCTGTCTTCTAGGCAAGAAAGGAGAATGAGGCCATGGATGCAGGTTTCATAGTGTTGCCCTGTTCAACAGTACCATAATGGCTACACATACAATACTATCCCTTGTGTCAGAGAGTATTATGGTGATCCTAGGAATTTTTGGTTACCAGGGGCAATTCTTGCTACAGGTGACCAGGCAAGTCCTAAAATGTAAGACTGTCTTGCACTTATTGGCGGGGGTGTCACTAGGGGGTGCTGACCGCACTGGGTTGACACCCCAGGGAGGGGTGACACCAAAATGACTTGCTATTCCATTTGTTACTGGTGGTGCGAAAAACCCATAAGCTACCACTGCTGTGTTTTCACACCACCTGTAACAAAATAATTAGTAATCTTATGCTAGCAGGTTCCTACTTCCAGGAAACATGACTACAAAACATGACAGGGCATGCAGATAATTCCTACAAGGAATCCTAACATAAGAACATAAGAAGAGCCCTGCTGGATCAGGCCAAAGGCCCATCTAGTCCAGCTTCCTGTATCACACAGTGGCCCCACCAGATGCCTCAGGGGAGCACACAGCCAACAAGATAACCTGTTTCCTGCTGCCACTCCCCTGCACCTGGCACAGAGAAAACCAACTTCTAAAACCGGGAGGTTGCTTATGGCTCCTAAATAACTTTACCTACTGCAATGGTCTTTCCCACTGCAGCTACTTGAGATCCTTTCTAGCCTCCCTTTCCAAAGCCTTCTTTGCTATCATGACTAACAAACCCACCTTCTGAAAGAAATTTCTGCCCTCTCTCCTGAGCCCTATTTTAACACTCAGCATTTAACCTCCAAACTCCATGGGGAAATTATAACCCCAAACCAACCAACCTGCATCCCTCCCCCAGTTAAAAGACACTGTAATCTGTTGTTGGATAAGGCAGGAACACAGGTGCTGAGATTGAGAAGGCTTTGTTTTTTGCCAAGAGGCTTGATTTTTGGGGATTGTAGTAGGGCTTCCATTCCTGAGTCTAACTAGTCAGTGACTGGTTTGGTGGCTACTCAATGTTGTTGCTCCTCCCCATTGAATGCTGTGATCTTTTAGGGTAGGGGTGGGGAACCCCCGGCCCGCGGGCCAGATCCGGCCCGTGAGGCCATCGGGTCCGGCCCCCGGAGAGATTGCCAGGTCTGCGCGGAGCCTCCGGAGGCCAGTAGAGGGCCTCCGCACATCCTCCCAGGCCGCCGGCTCGGCCCGTTCTGACCAGGCCCTCGTCGGCGATTTCGCACATGCGTACAAGGCCGATGAGGGCAAGCTGCCGTCATCAGCACTGTACGCATGTGCGAAATTGCCAACGAGGGCCTGGTCAGAACGGGCCGAGCCGGCGAGCGAGGAGGACGTGCGGGGACCCTCTCCCGGCCTCCGGAGGCTTCGGACAGTGAGCGCGAAGCCTCCGGAGGCCGATGGGGGGTTGCGGGCCCCCCAAAATTAATTAATTAATTTAATTAAAAATGGCGGCCGGCCTTATGGCCAGCCCGCTAACAAATTTGGAATATTTAAAACGGCCCTCAGCGGGGAAAAGGTTCCCTGCCCCTGTTTTAGGGGGTTGACGGGATTTATGTCACATACTACTGTATTTGCATTACATTCAGTGATATACGGGAATTACAATTTACGAGTAACAGTACAAAAAACATTACTAAGGATTCTGTATGGTCTGGTACGGAAGGAGGTCCATGGGGGTGACACCATGAGTTTTCGCACTTGGTACGCTAAACACTTGTGACGCTAAACACTAGTATGCAGTATGGGTTTTTTCAGTGCACAAGAGAAACAATATGCCCTATAATATCTTATAAATGTGGGTCTAGGCTGTAATTCTAAACACACTTACTAGGGAGTAAACCCCACTAAACAAAATGGAACTTACTTCCAAGTAAACATGTATAGGACTGTGCTACTAATGTATTATATGAAGTTAAAGTAATCCATTTTTTCTTGCAGCTCTTAAACTTTGTAATTACTGAGTAATTAAAAATGTCTATGTAACCTCTTAAAGTTGAATGACATTTCTTAGCTAAACTTCACATGCTTTATAGTAGTCTGTGACTTTAATGTAGAAATCATATCTGATCCCTTTAAATAGTTCTACAATATTCTGAGGATAAACCAACAGCACAATCCTAAGTATGTTTACTCAAAAGTAAGTACCGCAATTTTCAATGGGGCTTATTTCCAGATTAATATGTATAGGATTGAATCTTAAGACCTCTAGGTGTTTCTTTTTTTAGTTTGTGCTATTCTGATCTATTAATTTTGGTGTTCCTCTTTTTGTGCAATTCTCTTCTGCAGATGCACTGAAGGAGATAACAGAGGTGACATCACAGCTTCAAAACAGCCTGATTCGCTTAGAGAACTTTCAGAAGCTAACAGAATTGCAGCATGACCTGCTTGGCATTGATAACCTTGTAGCAGCTGGCAGAGTAAGCAACTGTTTTGGTTTAACTTCAAGTCCTGAATGTGTTGGACAACATTTTCTGACTGTGTCTGCTACGCGTGGATGATAGTTAAAGTAGTTTTGTTGCTCTACTTACATAGCTACAATGGTAACGCTGCTCTTGCCAAAATTGCATCACAGCACGAAAGTAGAGAGATGGTTTTCAGGCCCATGTTTGCAAAAAGTAATGTTGGAAATGACTCTTCTAAGGGTTTGCCAAGATTACTGTACTTTCATGTCAGGGTTTTGAACCTGGCACCTTCTGCATGCAAGACACTTGACTACACTCCCCTCCTCCATAACTTTTGATTCTTAGGAGATCTTGGGTGATCTAGTTAATTTATCGTTCACAAGTATAATGGCAAATGAACTCGCATAATTTGTGGTGATAGGACAAGCAGTAGCCAGTTTACTAAACCCCAGTAATTTTGAGTTTAGCTAAGTTTCTTCTAGCTTGAAGCCAAATGGACCACTTAGATCCAGGAACTGTTTCGTTGTACAGCATGGAGTTCTTTTTTTGATTGAGTAGAAATAGGCTTGAAGAGTAGAGTAGACTGCCTTGTTGCTCTTGTTGCTAGAAGATTGACATCTCAATCCTATGTATGTATACTCAGAAGCAAGTTCCACTGAGTTGAGTGTGTCTTACTTACAAGTAACCATGCACAGGATTGCAGCCTTAGAGTAATCAAAACCAATCCACAAAGTTGAAGACTTGTGTAACTTTTTCACAGGAATTTATCCGCGAAGGCTGCTTATACAAGCTGACCAAAAAGGGTTTACAGCAAAGGATGTTTTTTCTGGTAAGTGATGCTTTTACCCAAGACACTGACTCACAATAATGTGTCCAGAGTTTACCCCTGTATTAATGTGGGGGTAGGTATTACTAATGACAACTTCCCCATAAATCCTATTTTGCAAATTGCTTAGAGCAATGAGACCTTTATATGAACCCTTTTGTACAGCCAAAGTATGAATGAGTACAATGTGAATCCCATTCAAGAGGTGTGGGCAATTGCTTGGGTGGGTCACAAATATGTGATGCAAGGTTGCTAGAAGCCCTGGGCAAAGCTCTGCATTGGGATGCACTGGCATCTTCCACCTGCCCCAATATTACATTGGGCCACTGAAATTGAAGGTTTGAGGGGTGACCTGGCCAGATAAGTGGGCCTTTGGCTAGTGCCCACTCTGACCAACTTCTGATGCCACCCCTGTCACCCAGCCTAGATTCTGTGTCTTTGGTTGGAGCCAGGAGATGGAGACAGCACTGCCTCTTCTTGGTTTACTATGTGGGAAATTATTTTTCTGTATGCTGTAGGACAAACACCTGTGTTTGGTGATGTTTAGGGTCCATATTTTAAATTCAACTCCTGCCAGCTGAACAATCTGCTTTTGATGGTGGTCTTTGCATGCAGGAAAGAAAGCTCAAACAATTTTTTCTTGGTTTAGAAGGGATTGGTGGGATCGGGTGTGAATAAAGTACTTGCTGAAAAATTCAAAAGCTGTGTAGTTTATTACTGAGCCATGCTAGAGTAGTAATGTGTGGAAATAAACAAAAGACAGAGGTGTTTATTTTTCAGATGTCTAAAAGTTGCGGTAAACTTTGAGTTTTTCTATGCTCTTTTTTCAGTTTTCGGACATGTTACTATACACAAGCAAAGGGGTCACAGGCACCAATCAGTTCAAAATTCACGGGCATCTCCCTCTACATGGGATGCTGGTAAGTGTAACAGACAAGCACTGAAGTAGTACAGTGGGCCATAACGTGTTAACATTAGTTTGGACTTCCTCTTTTTACTGTTTTGGGCACCCCTGTTTACTCTGAAGCTTTGTCTCAAATATGTGTGTTTGTGTTACTCGAGGATAGTTAGAAGAGTAAGTGCTGTCACATTCCTGCTTCGAGTAATTCAGAAATCAAGAACAAGATTTTCATTCTTATGTTGCTGTTTCCAAGGCTAACTGGATATGCTAATTAATGTTGCTTCCACACCAAGGAATAGCTTTTCTTCTCTCCTTAATGGCATGTTCTTTTTTCTTTTTGTCTGTGTTTGATTTTCAGCTGATAGTCCTGGATCCTCCGGTAAGTAATAAGTTAGTGAGAGCTTTGGCTATTGTGTGTTCAGGCTGGTAGTTTTCTCACTAGAAACAAAATAGATGCAAAATAGCCAGTGCTTCTAAATTAGCTGATGTGGAGATTCACTGCAGTTGTCGGATAATTTCTCTTCCTGTACATAGATGTGTGTCAGTGCTCACTGAGTGATAAGGCAAGTTTCTTTCTCTGCAGGTGGAAGAGAGTGAAAACGAATGGGCTGTCCCTCACTGCTTCACAATCTATTCAGCTCAAAAAACCATAGTAGTGGCAGCAAGGTAAGCCATTTCTTGGTGCTCAGTTACAACAAGACAGGGTGGTAAAATAGGTCTCTTGATGTCTCTGAACATCGTGCGTTCCTACCTTTGCTCCAGGCTGAGTAGGAGAGAGTGCTTTTTCAAGACATTGCACAGTAACTGGGTGAGGCAAAAAGCCTCTCCCCTTTTCTTCCCACACTCTGCCTGGAGTGTAGTTCTGAGTCAAGATAGCCGGGGACAGAAGTCTGCAGCCTGCACCCTGACGGATGAGTTACATCATGTGCAGTTGTGTCCCATTCTCGTCTGACTTCAGATGGCAGAATCTCTTTGCATTCTCCCTGAAATCTGATGTGGCGTTAAAACTTGGATTTAAATGGAATATAAAATTAAGAAAAGCTTCTGCTAGTACCAATACTTTGGAATCTCGACTGAAAATCTTGTTGTGCCAAGTAGGAATGTGTAGGGGGGAAAAATGAATTGTTGTAAATTGTGGTCAAGCAGTGCTTTTCTTGAATCACAGACCGCATGCCACAACTGAGCTCCACACTATTATACTTAGCCTTCAGTCCTGTCTTTTACTTTTCAGCACTCGTCTGGAAATGGGGAAGTGGATGGAAGATCTAAACATGGCAATTGAAATGGCAAAAAAATCCACAGACAAGTCAGACATGTTTTTGGAAAACTCCTTTTGCAATCATTCTAACAGTGAGTATCATCATGCCATTTGTGACTTGGGGGTAGTTGTGTTCTTTGCATGCTTCCTTGGAATGGAAATGGGTTTAGATTATTCAACTGATAAACTTTTGGCCAAAGTAGACTTTTATAACTTCCTTGATGTTACTTTACTTTACCAGTGACTTTAGGCTTGACAAATAAAAATCTTCTGCTATTAAAGCAATGATCATTTTGCAGTATGTTATTTTCCTTTTCCACCCTTACATTGGAAAGCATTCATTCCTTTAAACCATAGTTCACTTTCCAGTCTACGAAAGCATAGATTTTGTATTCTCTGTTCTCCTGAATGGCTCCCTTTTATCTATGGGGCTTCCCTCACGATGGTCACTGAGACACCCTGTGTCTTTCTTCCTTAGGTGCCCCTCCCTCAGCACAAATTCAGACCCATCTGGTATGCTTCCAAGCAAACATTTAACAATTTTACATGTACTATAGTGGTGTTCCCCTACCCCTCGTGTCATGACCATGAAGTCTTGTATCTTCCAAGAAGTTCTGGAGTGTGACAGTCATGGATGCCGGAAAAACAGTAACCTATGCATGCATGCTGACCCTTTCCTGTTGAGGAAGTCTCCAGCATACCTGAGGGATTCTTACCAGTGCCACTTTCCATGTACCGCTGCCTGTTAAACATTTGCTCCCTTCTCCTTCAGGATCCTCTGATGAGGTTTCTCTAGAACAGGAGTCCGAAGAGGACATGCATTCTTCTCGTAGCTCCCTGGACAGGCAGAGTCACCACCGTGCCAACACTACCATGCATGTCTGCTGGTACCGCAACACCAGTGTCTCCATGACTGATCACAGTGTGGCCGTCGAGGTATCGAGCAGCACACAGAGCACACATCACTTTCAGTTACTGCTCTCTGTCTTGTTTGCTGCTTCTCTGCACTGTGTATATATGTATGCAGCTTTAACCTCCCATCACTGCCTTCAATAAGTGAATGAGTGACTACAAGATGTTTGCATATGTTCTTGTGTGTGCATGCCTCTGCATGCTCCCATCATGCTCTCAACAAGGGGGTGCTTTGAGGAAAGAAGATTAAAAGAGAAAGACCAAAGACATGTCTGTTGCCCGACACCCCAACTTTCCCCTCTGTTTTTTGTTTTTGTTCTCTTTCTGCAAATTCCATCTTGTGACTTGTGCTAGGACAGCCAGAGCCTGAATTTGCATGGTGTTCTACTCTCTTTCACTGTCCCAGAACTGTGCTATCTGAAAAAGTTAATCTGTGCTTCAAGATGAATTTTGTATGTTCTCATTTTGGGGATGCAGCTGTCATCTGGCATTTCTATTCCTAACTCATCAGAGGTTCTCCACTCCAGCTTCAGACATGTGACCCAAATCATGCATCACCACTTCTGTCTGGCTATTTTGCAAGCCTCTCCCCTCATAGTACCTATCCATTTTGCCGGGCACAGCCTCATGGAGTTTCTAAAGTAAATAGATAGTGTCTGACTGAGAGGTTTCCCTGCAAGAGAAAGATACAAAGTTCTTCACTCTTCGTAGTAGCTGAAGGTAGTTATACAAAGTCCTGACGAAACTGGTACTGATGAAGAAGAAAGGAACATCTATCTTTGTGTAGGTTGTCTGCATACACTGGAAGATACACACACCTTAAAAATGCACAAAAAATGCCGCCTTGGGTCCCTTCAGGGAGAAAGGCGGGATAAAAATATTGTAAGTAAATAATAAAATTTTGTTCATGGGTGCAGCCCCCAAATGGAAAAATATCCTCAGCCTGTGGTATAAGGGTCCTTCCACACGTCACTGTATTGGCTTTAAGAGGCAGGCCTACTGTGCAATTTGTAGAATAGGTTATCATAGGACAAGATAATTATTGGCTGGCTATGTTCACTCAGGAAGGATTAAACGTAAATGTATCCTCTTCTAACCTTCATCCCATTCACATCTTTATCACCTTTATAGATGACAGAATTTACCCTAGAAGCCTCTATGTTGATCAGTTAGGCTGAGGAGAGATGTGTGGAAGTGTGATCCACTAGTTGGTCTCTTAAACATGAAGACATAGTTAGGACACTGATTCCCCCAGATTCGCTCACCTCTGGTAGCGCCATAACTACGGCGGAGCAAGTGTAGCAGGCGCTCCACCGCGGGGGGGGGGCGGGGATCCTACCTTGCCGAGGAGCGTCGAGGCTGGGCCTGCCCGCCCGCCCTGAGTCCGTTTGGCTCGGAAATGAGACCAAACCGGGCGGGGGGGCGACACGTCGCGACGCTGGCCCCACCCCCTCGCTCCACCTCCCGGCGCGTTGCGCTTCTGACCTCTGGTCTGTTACTGCATCATCACACAAAGTTGTTTGCATTCCTACCTTCTGGAATTTGAAGCACACAGTGCCTTAATGTGTGATTTAGCTTCTAGATCCTTGGTCCTTATTGATGGAAGTGAGTGAGAAGTTAAGGCACAGGAGATGCTGCAAATGCTATAGAAGCTATAGCATCTGTCTTCATTCTTGTGTCTTGCCCTACCAATCAAGCTTGCACAAGCCTAAAGGGTTGACCATTTGGTGTGTTGTTTCTATAAAGTTGTGTTTTTCTCATTTATCTGGGCCTTCGTCTTAAAAAGGGTTGAGGCATTTTTGCAGCAAACACTTAGCAAAAGGAATTAAAATTGAGGAGTTAACTAGATCACCTAGATATCCATGATTGCCACATCACACCAATAAGCCTGTGGAGTAAAACAGCCAGAAGTTTATCTTGCCCATTAATACAATCTTCCTCTAGAAAGGCCCCTGACTGTAGTAAACTTGTTAATCTTCCTGCTTTCTCCCCAAAGCACTGAGACATCTTGTTCTGCTGATCTTATGAACTGTGAACTTCATGGCATTTTCTTCATTTCTTCCCTTTTTAAAGCACCATTGCTTATTCCATATTTCTTTTAACATACGGTACCTTTTCCTGTACTATCCTTTTCTTGTTCTAAATCTTTTTTTTCTCTCTTTCTCTGCCCTGCACCCTCTCTGCTCAGTTTTCTGCTCTCTTGCTGTTTCTCCAGAGCTTCCTCCTCGCTATTTGCTGGGCCAGACTCAACGGCCCAACACAATCACTCATGTTTGCTGGTACCGGAACCAGAGCCTATCCCTGTCTGACTATCTGTGCATGATTCAGGTAAAACTGTTTTTACCAATCTCAGTATTGATAGGAAGCTCCGTGCATATAAACATCACTTTCTACTTAATCTTGTACATTATAGCTGTTTTAAACTCTGTTCTAGCGTATGGAATCTAGACTTATAATACATTAAGCCAAGGGTAAAAAATCCTCATGTCTCAAATCAGCCCACCCTTTGATTTATCATACTTAAACTTGAATTCACAATGCTGTTTCTTATTTAGTCGTTTAATTTCTCTGTGTAGATTTTATCACAGCAGAAGTGCCCCCTCCTCCAAGTTGTGCAAGTTTTATATGCCCCATGCTTCGACTGACCAATAATTAGAGGCGGGAGAAAATGGTACATTGTTGTTGTTTTTTCGCAGATTTCGATGTTTAACCAAAATGCAATAGCAGAAAGCGATGTTGTGTTTTTATTCCAAATTTTTCCATTTTTATCCATTTTAACTGCTTTAAAAGTGTACTAGGTAGGTGGTATAGGTTGTACAGTGTCAGCAGATGAAGAAAGACACAAAATTACATGGTTTTATTTTATTTATTTTTTCGCAGATTTTTTTTAGGAGAAAGCGATGTTATGTGTGTTTCGTTACCACCATTTTCTCCTGCCCCTACCAATAATGCTAACTTGGATGTGGTTTTCCTGCTGTGTACTCTGCAGGGCCTGCCTTCTCCTAGTTCTTTTTCTTTGTGCTTTTCTTTCTTGCATTGTCGTTCTTGTATTGTCTTATTAACTGGGTTCTGCCTCCGTGTTGGTTACTGGTTCTTAGCATGTTGTGGAGATCAGGGGACAAACTGAAAAGAGAGCAACTTAACTGGGCAGCCTACTTCATTCTAGCCTCTTCTCAGAGCAATGCTGCAGATAGTAGTTAGAACAGCATGATCAGTAATAAGTTGGGGAAAGCTACATCCATAATTGTTCTACACACTCTGAGGTGGAAATGCAGAACACTTGCAATTGCAGGGGAAGATGATCACTCTGTGGAAAAAGATGACTCTCACTGTTTTAATAGGTGGTTTGGGCATAGCCTTAGTAACTTGGGTTATCAAAAAGCGGACTCCTTAGAGCCTTTCTGCACAATTAAGCAAAGCATGATACATGTTATCCTTTATGCAGTACTCCCATGAGTCCTGCTCCAGGCAAATATTCTGTCTGGACAATGGATGTACTAGATCAGGGGTGCTCAACCTTCCACCATTAGGGCCTCTGCGTTCTGAAGAGTTGTGTAGAAGCCAGAATCTTGGCAGCTGCAACTGCTGATGGTGCTGCTAAAGCAGCTGCACCTGTTGAAATGTCTTCACCTATACAACAGTTAAAGGACCAGGAGCATTCACGTTGAAAGGTTGGCCACCCCTGTAGTAGATAAGGAGGGGGTAGCCTTACTGTGCTACTGTTTCTTAACCCCTCTGGATGGCTACATCCCAAAAAAGGGTAGCACAGCAAGATCTCCAAAATTTTAAAAGATGTCCCAAAAATTAAGATTGGGAAAGCGGTGGCTCCGATCTGTGCCACATAAAATAATCATAATCACAATGCTGGATGAACACTTCGGTGTTGTAGTTTTCATAGCAAGGCAAACAATTGTTGGCCAAAACATTAAATACAACGTTTGATTAGTTAAAAAAAATGATGCCATGCCATCATTGTGTGGCGTATGGATTTAGATTGCTAGTCACTAATTATATTACAGGTAATAAGAACCTGTGACTCACAGCTACATGGTAGCCATATTTGCATTAGATATTTGCATCATATTTCTGAGGTGTAAAATACTGCACCTTGATGGACTGGAAAACTGTATTCCCACCATATAAATCAGATCATGTGGGAAAGCTCTGAAAGTGTTGATGTTTCTCAACTTTGCTGTTTCCAGAGGGTCACTCTCTTAAGGTTTTTTTAGCAATAGCAGATTGTGTTGTGCTGTTAGAATGGCTACTAGTCTCATATAATTTCTCCTCCCTCTCTTTACATGTAGAACCAGCTATCAGGATACCTACTGAGAAAATTCAAAAACAGTAATGGTTGGCAGAAGCTGTGGGTTGTCTTCACAAACTTCTGTTTGTTCTTCTACAAAACTCACCAGGTGAGATGGACTTTAGTGCATATTCGGGATAGAGTTAAGTGCATGTAGGAATGAGATACAGTATTTGAATATGTGTTGTAAATGTGTTCTGGTTCTTGTATTTGTTTTCCATAAAGCTCCCTTACACCACTGTGGCAGGTGTAATTTTCACCTTCCCAGTGCTAGATTATAGCAAACTAATACTGTACTATTATGCTAACACAAGGCTGCCTTTAACTGGTGGCGGTGGCTGATGAGCTGATTCTTAAAGGCATCTAGTTGGGGAAAGTAGTATACAGTATAATGATTAGAGCTCATCAGTTAATTGGGCTATCCAAGTCCACTAGGTCAGTGTTTCTCAAACTGTGGGTTGGGACCCACTTGGTGGGTCGCAACCTGATTTCTGGTGGGTCCCGCAGAACCTCCAATGAAAACATGGGTGATGGAAATATCAGATAAGTAATTGCCTCAAGCCCTGAGACTATTCAAAAATCAGATAGCTGCTAATTGCCATGCAAACAGCTGAGCTCCTGCAGTTTGCAAGCTTGTGTAAATATAGGGAGATATATGTTTGAACTTCTTTTTTCTGGTGTTTTTTTTCCCCAAGTCCGTCACTGACAGGTAGTGGGGGCAAGTGAAGACTGGGTCACATAACTAAGCCTCTCAATCTTTGAGACTATTCATCAGGGCTGCCTCATTACGAGAAATGGATTAAGTCTTTTTGCAAATAAATAAAATAAATTACTTGTAAATAAATATTTCTTTCTAGATTACCTTTTTTTTTTAAAGTCTCGTAAAGCTAGGTGGGTCCCAATAGAGTGTCATTTTAAGAACTGGGTCCCGGTGCTAAAATGTTTGGGAACCACTGCACTAGGTATTTCAGTTATTATGATTACTGTTTTTCCCTGACTGCTTTGGGCTGCAATCCTATACACACTTTCCTGGGAGTAAACTCCATTGAACACAGTGGGTCTGCTCCTACATAGACATGTCTAGGATTGCACTATTGGTCTGTAATTTATGGTTATTTGTTTTGATTATTGTATTCTGTTATATTGTGTGAGACTTGTTAATTATATTTTTTGTGAGCCACCTAGGGAGCCCTTTTGGGGGCCAAAATGCAAGATAAAAATCTTTAAATATGGTTGGTTGGTTCTGTCAGGCTGGTGTCTCTGTGCTAGCTAAGAATGGATGGCTTTTCCTAAGACATGAACAACTTGGCTGCTTTTCAGGATGATTACCCACTGGCCAGTTTGCCACTCCTTGGCTACACAGTCAGCACCCCAGTGGAAACAGATGGCATTCAGAAGGACTATGTCTTCAAACTGCAGTTCAAGTCCCATGTGTATTTCTTCAGGGCTGAGAGCAAGTATACCTTTGAGAGGTAAGCTTTTTATATCCAGTTTCCAAAGTTGAATTGGTTGTCCCTACATGTGCTTTTACTTCTAGAGTTTAATTTCCATGGAATCCTCTTGTTTCAGAGGTGGTAGAGGTCCTGCTATGTAACCCTTCTGGCTGCAGAGCTTTCTGAGACAACTTCTCTATTGATGGGAGGTGTAGTTAGTGGATTTTGCTGACTTCAAAACCCACCTGAAGCCAAATGCTCTGGCATGAACTGAAACATGATGGATGGTAAAATGGCTCACTGGCAAATGGAAAACCAGGAGGATTTTTTTTAGAAATGGTCCTGGTGTGATAGTTTCATTCCTGTGCCTTCCTCTTAAGATGATGTGGTAGGCAGCTTACTCTAGGCCAGCACTTCTCAAACTGTGGGTCATAGCACGTTGCTGAGGTGGGTCGCTAGTTGGGCCTGCCTGCCCGCCCGCCCTTGCCTTCGTTTGGCTCCAAATTGAAAGCAACCGGAAGCCATGACTCACTTTGTCCTGCTGCTTCTGCCTTTGCAGGCTTCAGAAGGCTTCCACAAGCAACTGGAAAGTGACTTCGTTTACTTCGGGTTCACAGAAGTCACTTCTGGTTTCTTTCTGAAGCCTGCAGAGGCCCATGCCATGGGGATGAGGTGGGTCATGGAGCCCTTCACTGGGAAGCGTGGGAGGGTTTGAGAACTGCTGCTCTAGGCAGAGGAATAGGATTACTTCCATTCTTTTGGTTTACAATTAAGGATCCCCCCTTTTTAAATCCTTCCCCCTGCACCGTATCAAGGAGCCTAGAATTATTGTGGAGACCTCTGTCCAAGATACCAGGTGACTTGACATATGGTAGTCTGTATTTGCAAGATGACAGGTGTTAAGTGTTTGAGTATCAAGAACAATTCTACCAGAAGCAAGTCATGGCACATTAAAAGCATAAGTTAGTAACTAAGGCCTTGAGTGCTGATGTTATGTATTTTCCCTCTCTTACCAGGTGGATGGAAGTAATAAAGAGAGCTACAAGTTCTCCTGGGAGATCCAGCCTATTCATTCCAAAAGATGAAAAGGAAAAGATCACAAAGTGAAAGAAGCAGAGCTGGATCTCTGTTGTAATTAATGGTATGCAGGATAGGGGGAACATGAGCCTGAGCTTGATAGTATTAAAAAAAGAAGAAGCTACTTGCTGCAGCAAAGTTAGCTGCCTCATGGAAGATGGTGAATTTGCTGTAGTATGGAAAGCAGCCTTGCCCAAAGTAACCACAAAAACTGTGAAGGTAACTCAGTTCATGGAAGAATTGTGGCTGCTGATTTTACCTGTGACACATGTAATTTCTTACTTGCATAAATAGCTGTTGGTGGTGTCTGGCTCATCTTAAGTCCTCTGGGTTTCCAGAAACTCTTGTTACTGCTCAGCCTGCCTAAATAATCTTTGTGCGACTTGCTATTTCAGCCTACCAGCCACACATGCCTCAAATACTACCGTTTGGTTAGATGGGAGTTCTGCTTACTGTGTCGAATAATGGGGCAGTTCAGGGAATTGCCAGGTAGCATCTCCTCCTTTAATTTCACAAAAGTATACAAGGGATGCATTACTTTTTTAATGTAGTAGGGGGTGGGGAGACAAGGGGTTTTGCAGAGTGAGAGCATAGAAATTTTGCTGAGTTCAGACCATTCCAATGTACACCAAAATGAGGATAGTGAGCTGCTGTTTAATGGTATGCACTGTTGCCCCTAATATCTGAGTTCTCTCTGCATCCTGCTGTGTGTTCACACGTTTCCTGTATGCATCTCCTGGACTTTTGACGTACACTTGAGATCAGGTTAACTTTTTACACTTAAATATGCACACAGACAGCTGTGTACTCTATTGTGCTGTTGGTACACTCCAAAAAGGGAGAGAAACCTCGATGGTGTGTTGAAAATAACCCATTGCTGTTCTCCTGCAGTAACATATTCATGATCGGGGGGAGAAGACCTAGGGAGGAACAGCAGCAGTCAAAGGCATTCTGGCATGTCTAGATTAGGATTCCCAAACGTTCAGCGATATCACTCTTGTTTTTATAGTGGGTCAGAGAAAGTAAATTACAGAATACAGGTAGGCCCCCATATCCGCTGGGGATATGTTCCAGGCCCCTCCGTGGATACTTGAAACTGTGGATAAGAGCGAACACCCCCTCCATGGTTTCCTGAGGGCCCCCCACCCTGCCTCCCCTGCAGGCAGGCATGCTTGCCCCCCCAGCTCTTATTTTTCTTTCAGCAAGCTTTGTTTCTTCCTTAAAACAAACAGAGAAGCAGCCTCCATTGCAGGTAAGTAGAACGAGACTAAGTCCTAGAGAGGCTCTGCAAGGTTTCTGTTAGTCTCGTTCTACTTGCCTGTAATAAGCAGCCAGAGACTGCTTCTCCAAGGAAGAAACTAAGCTTACTGGGAAAAAAGTAGAAGCCGGGGGGGGGGGGTCCCCACGATCCATGGATAACTGAAACCGTGGATATGGGGGGCCCACCTGTATATACATTTTGTACATAATTAACAGCTCAATCTTATCCAACGTACACCACCGGTGCAGTGAGAACAGGAGGTCCCAGAATGGAAAGAGGATTCAAATCCCATTTGAATACCCCTTTGGAGGGGATTTGAATCCCCTTTCCGTTCTGGGGCCTCCTGTTCTCGCTGCACCGGTGGTGTAAGTTGGATAGGATTGCACTGTAAATGTTTTCACAATAGGAGAAATATTTACAGTAGTACAATATTCGCAGCTGTGGGGCTGCTGGTATTTTTTCTCTGCCTCAGTGAAAGCAGCCCAGCAGTTGCTTCATCTAGCAGGAGAAAGGAGGTGCATTGTGAGAGACTTGGAAGGGGGGGTACCTATAATTATAGTGTTACTGGGCTCAGCAGGCTGCTTAAAATATGGTGTTGGGCCTCATGTGGTCAGTGGGGCCCTAGTCTAGATTTACCTCAGATATAATTTGACAAAGGAACAAAGTGAAAGACAAAACAGCCACAGGCCTACAGGTAGGGTCAGCTAATCACTGTTGCTGTGTGAGAACTGGTACAGCTATACTTTGCTCATCTGCAAAGAAGAGTTGGTTAAAATCCCATCCACATCATCTGCTCATGTAATTTAGTGCCACACTCATGGAGGTGAAGCCTAGCCAGTTTTTTTAACATGAATGTGCAACCTGCCCTGTTTAGAAGGCTCTTCATATATTCTCTAAGGCAGGGGTGGCCAACCTTCCACCATGAGGGCCTCTGCGTTCTTAAGAGTCGTGTAGAAGCCAGAATCTTGGCAGCTGCAATTGCTTATGGTGCTGCTAAAGCAGCTGCACCTGCTGAAATGACCTCACCTATCCAACCATTAAAGGGCAAGGAGCATTCCTGTTGAAAGGTTGGCCAACCCTGCTTTAAGGGTGCAGATCAGTATTCTTTGGATAACAGTGGAAAGTGGTCTGAACATGGATGGTCTTGATCAAAGGTTACTTGTCATGTTATACTGAAAGCAACAATAAATGGGTAATGTGCTTTAAGGGAGACAGTCTGTGGAAACATATTTATATAGTAGAATATTGTATTTGAAAATGGGAGATGAAAGGAGGCAACTCAGTTACAGATGTCTTCAGTTGTACTCCTGAAGACAACCCAAAAAGGTACATGGGGCTAGGTTAGTCTTCTAGGTAGAAGAATAGCTTATCTAATAAAGATAAAGGGAAGATTTCATAATGTGTTCTTGTTTTATATCTTCACTGATAAGCTGCAATGTGCTAAATACGTTTCTATAGTATAATGGCCATTATTCAATATAAGTTAATTTTTTATTTATTAGTATCTGTTTTTAAAAATAAACTATTATAGATCTCTAATATGGCTCACTTGTAGTCTGTAAGCTAATCAGCTATTATCCTATAAGGAATATTTAGAAGAAAAGTGCAATAGTCCACATGTTTAGAGCTCACTTAGCTGTAGAGCCTGCCTTACTCTCAAATTGTTAGGTACCGTTTTCCTTGTTCATACTCAACAGCCTTGAGAGATCTGATCTCAGGAATTCCCTATGGTTGCCGTACAACTGAATTGAGTTCATGACATCAGCAAAATATAGACCCCTCTTGGATATGTAGGATAGATAGGAACAGTACTAGTATTTTAATGTAAAGTCCCTCCAAGCACTGGGTAGCTTCTCTTGTAGCTCCAAGCTCACTTCGGTGCTTTCTATATCAATGTAGAAAGTAGTAGACAGTCAGCTTTTACTTGACAAGTTAACTTTATTGGAAGTGGCAGATCCCTCTCACTGCTCATCTGAGACTAAGACACTGTTGCTTTGAATACTGGAGACACTTAGAGCTTTACTGGTGACATTGTGTGAGCCAATATAAAGGTACCTTTTATGAACAGTACAAAGTAGCAGCTTCATAGCCTGGATACTTTCCTTTTGTACACATTTCAATCTACCTGTCAGTTACCTGGAGGATAATGGATGGGTATGCTTATGCACAAGTTCCCACCCATGTTCTTTCCTTGGCTATCCATGAGTAAGACTGAGAAGCAACAGCTGTAGCTCTTAACCCTGTTCCATTATGATGCATGAATACCAGGAGTAGAACATTTCCATTAATTTCCTCAACACTAGATGGATATGCAGAACAGGCAGTCTTAACTACAGCTATATTATGTAAATAGCCAGATGCCCCTCAAGGGAAGGCACCCATAGTAATCTGTGCCTAAATGGCTTTACACATTTAGGAAATGATCAACTTATGTAACTGCATTAGATCTGTTACTTTATTACAGAAGTGAAATAATTGTAGTCTCGTCTGATACATGTCAGCCAGGACCAAAGAATGCTTGTGAGCAACTTGGACACCAGTCCTGTTCAAGTCCAACACGAACAGTTATGAAGAGGGACAGACATTACGTTTAGGGAATGTCAGCTGGGATAGCCTCTAGCTGTTGGCACTACACATGGATTTCAATTTAACTGAACCTTAGTCAGATTTCATAGACTAACAATCTTCTATTTGGGGCAGACATCTATTCCCTTTTCTATGCTGTAAGATTAGTTAAGCATTTAGCATCCCTCCATCTTTAGCAAGTAGATAATACTCTTGACAAAATATCCAAAGATGAATGTATCTAAGATTGAGTGTTCAGACTCAAGATACCAAGTAGCAGCAAAAAACCGCCTCAACAGTAGGAACACATCTGTTCCAAACTGTTGTCAGTGAAACATAGGCAAATGCAGAGTATAGCAGCAGTCAAACCTACCTCCCCAGAGGGGCAAGTAGATAGATAGGAGGCAGCCACCTTCACCTGTCTCATCAGCTGTAAGGCTGGTTCTTGTTCTGTTGAGGAGAAACTCTGAACAAAATTCTCTTGAGTAGCACCAGCATACACACCCATTTGGCTAGTTAACTGGGTGTAGATAGTCCCCTCCTCCTTGAAAGATGTGTTCGGACATACTTTGCCTCTAGCCAGAGCAGGGAATCCCACTTCCCTTTTGGAATGTTTGTCTAAATTTCCATTTTCCAGCAGTCAGGATTTTGTTTTTAAACAAGGTCTGACCTGAGAAAAATTGGATATAATTAAAAAACCTCCATAAAGTATGCTGTAGAAACTACCCGCCTAGGGCTCTGCAGAGAAGTCCATGATGCATTTGTGTTGCAAATCCCATCTTGGGTGGTCATCATGAAACACACACATGAAGGCTCTGAAATGTCTGGGAATAGCACAATGTTAACATCCAACAGCAGATGATGATGGATTCAAGATGCAGTTCTTATGGAGCTGGGGAAAGTTGTATCTTTCAATGCGCAACAGAAAACCGACTCCTCAGCGTGCTGAAGTCAGATGGTTTCTGCTGTGCGAGAACCTGAAAAAGGAAACCAGTCAAGACTTCTATTGTACATCTCAATGTTCTTCAAATTTAAATGAACAGCAAAAGTGCCAATTTATGTCAGGCGAAACTCATCTGGTCTAATTTAAGAGGCAAATTATGCAAATAGTGATCTCATGCGAACACCTTGGGCTAATACATTCCAGTTGATTGGCAACTGAGAACTGAATTCAGGAAGTGGTAATGTGGGAAGGATAGGAACTCGTGACAGCTGACTTTGGGAGAGTCGAGACTCCAAAGGGGATACCTGTATCTTTGGTCCAAGTTAAGGGCAATTTCACAAAACGAACAGGTATTGGGGAAGGGGATGTACTACAAATAAATCTTGTCAAGCCACTGGTGCTCTTACCTTTGCACTCGTGCCACCATGTGTGCGATGAGTTTGTCAGCAATTCCTGGACAAGATTCCTCCGCTAAGCTAAAAGCATTCTCCAGTTCCTCCATAGCTCCTACATTGCCTCCAGTCTGTTTATGCTTGTCTTTGAGCTGCCAAGAACTTAGAATTAGCATATTGCTTGGGATGACAAATGAACTGCTCTGAGTCTGTCAACAGCATTCATTGGCTTAATATAGAGCAAGAACCTTTTCCCCTGCATCAAGGTTGCAATCTGAAACACACATGTGGAGCTAAGGATTGGGATCAGGGTATGAGTTTCACCATCTCTCTTGAACAACCATGTGGGTGTTGGAAACCTGGCAAAGGAAGCAGGCAGTTATCCCACCCTGTTCTAATGAACACATTGTTTGCTTCACTCAGGACCTTAGTGTCAGGCGCTGGGAAACTTGAAACTCCACCCAAGCAATACATTGCTTTATAAAAAAAATATTCTGTTTGGTTTCTGACCCCATATCAGCAAATTCAGAGCAAGAGCTAGAGGGAACTGTATCCAGTATATTATTGGAACATGTATGAGCCAAGGGCAGGATCTCTGCGTGTCTCATAGTACCCCAATGCTTACACCTATTGTGCCTTGCTGTGTCTAGTGTATCATGCATTTTTCCTTTAAAGGAACATATGAAGCTTGCCTTCTATTGAGTTAGACCATTGATCAATATTAGGTCAGTATTTTCTACACGGACCAACAGCAGCTTGCCAGGAGCCCCTTCACATGAATATTGAGCCTGGGATCTTTGGCAGGTTAAGCATATGCTCTACCACAGAGCTATAGCTCCTCATCTTGGTAAACCAACATCTATGTTAGATACATTTACAATTCAGAAGAGTTCAGCAAGCAAGTTTTGAATTGCAGAATTTGGAGCTTTAGTAAGGAAGCCTAGACTATCCTATGTCTCAAGTGCATACACATTTAACAGCCTAATCCTAACCAACTTTCCAGTGCCAATGCTGGTGTGCCAACAGGACACGCGCTGTATCCTGTGATGAAGATAGGCTACATTGCGGCTGCATCAGTGCTGGAAAGGGCTGCACTGGGTTAGGATTGGGCTGTAAGTCCTTGGTCCATCTAACTATACTGCTCATTACAGCATGGCTTTCCCAAGCAAAAGATAGCATATTCCCTGGAATCTCCTACTTTGGTTCAGTAACCCCTTGTAGACTGCAAAAAAAAAAAAAATCAGTCAGATGGCACCATAAGAATTTCTCCAAACATTGCATAGTTAGCCACAAAGCAGAACTGAAAGCAAAAGCCGTTACAAGTGCAATAGTTTTTTCTTCACCTACCTAACGGCTGTCTGAGTCAATAAACTCTCCTCCTATAGTAATTAAGTGGCTTTGGCCTGTCCTCATGGATCCTTGCTTGTAATCCAAGGATCAACCTAGTTGCCCTTCACTGAGTTCAGGCTGCCGCCCACATCAGGTTACAGGACAGGGTAAAGCTTAAGCTAATCAAAGTGGAATAGCAATGTGTATCCCTAGTCTCACAGTGGAAGGAAATGACTTTTGCTAGAGCAGATTGAACTGCATCTAGCATGAAGTCAAAAATGCCATCAAACTAGCCTACAGGTTTAAATGAGGTATTCACATGTTATGCAAGGAATTTAGATCAAGTGCTTAATTTGGCTGAGTATTTTCTCCTTAAGAAAGAAGTTATTTGGGGGACTCAACATGTAACACAACTCAGAAGATCATGCTGGCTACAGAAAGGCAAAGCCCTAGGAGCACGAGGCAATTTCACTTTCCACAGCAGATAATAGGAAAGCTGTAGATAGAGAGGTTTGATACATTGCTGGATTGCACTCATGAAGTACAAACATGTCATGCCCACACAATACTTATCTTCTGCTTTGAAAACAAAAGAAAGCCAAACAAGTTGTGAATGGAGCAGCCAAGTGTATTATTCACAAATACAGCAAGGTGTGGGAGGTTTTGGGTCTTATTTTTAACATAAAACAGAGCATGAAGTTGAGGGAAACAAAAGCCTACCTTACCTTGCTATGTCTGTTGCTTCAAACTATTTTCTTCCAGGTTGCTCTGATAATACATTCCGTAAATGCAAGCAATATGTTATCAGAATGTCAAGCGCTGTGTGAAACAGCACTATAGGAGAAATTGTTAAATTTAAGGCAGGAAACTGGTGCTGATTGGCTCTATACCTCCCAGAATGCACTGCTCCCACCGGCTACATACAACTGCTTAATCACACCAGGACACAGAGCGCTAAAGGAAGCAGTAACACAGCATTATGGGAAATATTGCTGTACTGGAGGAAATTGCGTGAAGCAGTGGGGTGGATGGGTGGAATTTTCCTCTCCTCACCAGTATGGTCCATTTCACGTAAAAAAACCCACACAGAATCTCCCACCCTCTGGCTTTACATATGATATAGTCAGCCCTTTGTATCCGTATCAGTGGATACAAAAAACCACCCTGAAAGACATCTGCTGCAGGGGAGGATGAGGTGGGGGCCAGGCGGCATCACAGTACCTTATTTTAGCAGTGCACTGGCCCGCCGCCTGCACCTGGATGCCTACATGGCTTCCAAGTACTTAAAATGGCAGTAAAGAGTTTAAAAAAACCAATTCACAGCAACTTCCAGTTGCGACACGAAAGCAGACGTCGCTGTAAATCAGGGTGTGTTTTTTTAAACTCTTTACAGCAGTTTCAAGTACTTGGAAGCCAGTGTGGGAGTCCAGGAGTAGACAGCGGGCCAGCGCACTGCTAAAATAAGGTCCTGTGATGCCTCCTGGCCCCCAGTTAGTATTTTATTCCCCAGATAGCCATCTGCATTGAGACAAGTCCACAGAAGGCTATTCCGCGGGTAAAAAGGTTATAGCTGTACATGGCTGCTCCATCACGCCTAGGTTGGATCCAATGTGTTCAGCATTAAGAACTATAGAAATTCTTCTATTCAACTGCAGAAATGGGAGCAGAGAATATGAGAAACTGCAGCACCACATGCGACTAGCATGTCACTGAAAGCACTGTGAGCCATATACAGTAGCATACAAGTACAAAAATGCATCTCTCACTATCAAATCACCCCCACTTATGCTTCAGTTCCTGCCCTGATCCTAACTCAGACTCAATTACTCAGCTAAGCCAGTCACATGTTCTAGACAGGGATGCAAAAGGAAGACACCCAGCCTCCCATCCCGCTTCTCACCTCCCCGAAGACAGGACGCACAAGCGTGGAAAGACACTGAGACCGTGGCTGCCGCTTGATAGGCTCCGCAGGCTAGGAAGCAGAAAGAAAGATTGCCAGTGAATATCCCTCTGAATGAGCCCACTCAGTCTATTTTCACTCTGTCCATGGAAATACTTTATGCTGGCAAGCAACATCACCATGGGAGGGTGACAACTAGAGAGAAAGGGGTAAATTAACAAGGTGGGAGGGATCAGTCATTTCTATTTTCTGCTGCATGCTCTCAGTAGCTGCCACTTTGCCTTGAGAAGGAGTCTAAGGCAGATGTGTGGCATTAGCAGGAACATTAACCTATATGCCAAGAGCATAGTGAGATGCTGTTTTCTGGGAGCAATTAGAGCAACATTACCCAAATCAGAGTAAAGATCCTGTATTACTGCTAAAAAGAGAATCCTCCCTTTTTAGTCCACAAATACCAGAACAGAGAAATCGGTGTCTCCGAATGTCAAAACAAGCCATGTTCTGCAGCGACATCAGGGCCATGGAGAAACACTAAGATCCCACCATTTAGGTAGAGCAACTCATTCCCCCTAATCCTACCACCACTGACTTTGGTTCCCTGTTCCTAGCTGCAATGACATCAAACTGACCTTTTGGGATCCATGATGAGGCATCCCTTTGTGCAGCTTGGTCAGGGAATGGGGGCGAATGGTGGGTGGGAAAGTCCAGATGGGCCCTTGATCTCTCTCATCTGCATCTCCATCACTAGAAATAAAAAGATATGGCATTAACTCATATCCAAGAACTGAACTTGGTAAAGCAAGCAATACACAGGCTAAGGTTTTGAGGGACAGGATTTGCCCAATTGCTGGTATATCCTGCTTAGTCCCACCATCTCAAAACCAATTCTGTCTTCACTGCTTCCTGGCCAGTGTATCAAGGGGCTACTATGGTACTAAGTGCATGGGGCCACTTCTTTCCCCTAGAGATGCCCAACTTGCTCCCCAAAACTGCACATTCATACTTACCATACTTCTCTTCCCTTATCTTTTTTAAAAATTGGAGAAGCCACTCTGGCAAATCATATACAGTAAGTCCTCGCTTACCATCATTTCACTAACCATGGTTTTGCTTTAACGTTGTCCTCCATAGCTACAGCTACTTCCAGATTGCGCTGGGTTCGCAACCCACTTCCTGGTCCCATTCATGTCCCAGAACGCCTTGCAGGTAGCTTCTGCAAGGCATTCTGAGGTGAGAACAAAGCCAAGGAACCCAGAAGCGGCTTTGCAGCTTGCAGTGAGCCCGCCAGAGCATCACTGAGCCGGCCAGTGAAAATTGGTTTGTTATACAGTACAGGTGGGCCCCCATATCCACTGATTCGCTATCCACGGTTTCAGTTATCCACGGATCGTGGGGACCCCCCAGGCTTTTACTTTTTTCCCAGTAAGCTTCATTTCTTCCTTAAAGAAACAGGAGAAGCAGCCTCTGGCTGCTTATTACAGGCAAGTAGAATGAGACTAAGTACTAGAACAAGGTTAACAGAAATCTTGCAGAGCCTCTTTAGGACTTAGTCTCGTTCTACTTGCCTGCAATGGAGGCTGCTTCTCTGTTCGTTTTAAGGAAGAAACAAAGCTTGCTGAAAGAAAAATAAGAGCTGGAGGGGCAAGCATGCCTGCCTGCAGGGGAGGCAGGGTGGGAGGAAACCATGGAGGGGGTGTTCGCTCTTATCCACGGTTTCAAGTATCCACGGAGGGGCCTGGAACATATCCCCAGCGGATATGGGGGTCCACCTGTATGTTGTTTCACTTAACGTCGCAGTTTCCAGGAACCTATCTAAGACGTTAAGTGAGGACTTGCTGTATCGCTTTGCTCCCACCTCCCCCGCCCCCCAGAAACCACGTAAACATTGTTATTAGCTCCATCTTAGAACAACCTTTTACAGGTGTTTTGTTCCGACAAGTTTACACTGTGCAGATACTCCTTCTCAGTAGCAATCAAGATGTGAATAATCTTAACTGGGTGTGGTGGGGGAAAAGAGAAGAAGGAAGAAATATTTCCAAAGCAAGAAAAATACATACATATCTGAGTCATCTGAGCTGGAATCCTCACCGTGCCCCTCTGACTTCCAGCGTTTGTACCGGTCAATGAGCTCCATGAGAAACGATGTTTTCTTGGTGTAACGAGTGATGAACTTGTGCTTTAGCAATTCCTTTGCAGTGGGCCTCTATGCAAAGACAAGATGCTTTAACTAGCAAATGCCAAAACAAAGAAGCAGACTAGCACCACTGTGACTGTCTGAGAGGTCCATTTTCATTTTGAAACCAGTTCAGGCACTCTGCCCTTTCCTGCTGGCTCATTTCCAAAGGACAAGGATTCAAAGTATTTCTGATCGAGAAACTGTCACATTTCCTGATGCCCCAGGGTTTCTGACCTGACACTCAGGCTCTGCTTACAAGGGGAGGTAGGAAGAATACTTACAAATCTGGGGTCTTTGTTCAGGCAGGCTTCCACAAATTCCTTAAAGGGCTTACTGTGGTGTCCCTCCAGAGTTGGAGGGTTGTTTTTGGGGATCAGGAAGAGAACTCTCATAGGGTGCAGGTCAGAATTTGGAGGCTCTCCCTTTGCCAGTTCGATGGCAGTAATTCCAAGGGACCAAATATCTGCCTGGAAGAAAAGAGAGAAAGAGTGGGATCAGAGTGCTGCCTTGCCCTGAATGGACATGAATGTCAATCAACTCATAGAAAAAGAAGACCCAATCATTCACTTGCCACCTAGAATTATCCCACTGCTGTGTGCAAGTGAATAACAAATATTTCCTTATCATGGGGTGCCTCCCTAAATGATGATGAAATGAAACAACATAAGGGAAATGGCAATTTCTGGTTGACAAAGATTCGTAAGTTCTTGGGCAGGTGTGGTTTGAGAAAAGATTTTTACTACGCTAAGGTTTACTAAAAGCCGAGGCAACCCTGAAGGTTGATCATTAGATGGCAAGACATCATGGCAAGTTGCTGTTTATTAAAAAATATCTATTTGTTCATTAATCCGTCATATAATCAACCTTACTTGTCTCTTGGAATTGAAATCCTACACCTGCTGGGTACAGCAGTGAAATGTGGACAATATAGCAATACCGAAATGAAGGAAGGTTGATACCCTTGCAAGTTAGGAGAATGGAAAACCTTGCCCATTGTCTGTAACACAAGGCAGCCATTACTGGATGTTAACCAAAATGGCTGGGTGGCCAGCAAATTCAAGCTAAACTTGTTTGATGAGTGGCCTATGAAGTAGCCTTGTTTGCAGCCGATGAAACTAAGATTTGATCACAAATTATGAATAAACCATTATTGTAGAGGCTCATTCATTATTACTGGTGGTTTTAATGTATGTTTGATGTTAGTGAATTATACTGTAGAACTGGACAATATCATCCAGATCTGGACATTTAATACATGACACATGGCAAGGCTGTTTGTGCACTTTCACCAGAGTTCAGGGGCCTGTACTTCCACTGTGAATTTGAGTTGTAATTTATTTTAAAGTTGCATGAATTCTTCTCCATAGTACCCCTGAGTTATTCCGAAGTGGCCACTGGTGTGCATGGAAGCAAGTTGGTAGTATATATGGGGTGACGAGCAAGTTTAAAGAGAATTGAACCAAAGGCAATGAAATATGGAGGTTTTCCTTCTTCCACTGCGTATCATCTCCCACTGAAGTAAAGGTGATCTCCCATTTCCCATCACTGCTAATTAGAAAGACCCAAATTATGTGATGAAAAGCAGAAGCAGAGCTTCTCTGTGAGCAGGGAATCTCCTTTGGACTCAAACAGGAATTCAACAGTAGTGTGAATTTTTACAATACAGAAGTGTGTCATACTTGCTAATCACAGAGAAAAATGGGGGTATTCAAGTGAAAGTACAAATTCTGGTTGATTATGCAGACTACCATACAACCCATAAGGCTTCATAAACATCTGTCTAACAATAGAAAGGTGGGACAAGAACAAAGCATTCTCTCAAAGAGGTTTCATTATCAAGCAGTACAGCACACCTCTGAACATAAGACACCGCTTTAGAGTAGAAGAAGTACAACCCTACACTGTTATACCCCTGAGGGAGTGAATGGAACATGACTTCACAATGGAGGAAGGTCTGTGCATCACACACACACGAAAAATCTGGGTTGAACCCAAGTTAGAACTTCTCAGAAATGTACACCTGCAATCCAGGATGGGAAGGTTTAATGTATTTAAATCAGAATTTTCCATTTCCTACTTCAATTAGCTTCTGGGATCCCTGATGTCTGAGTACCAACCCATCCTGCATTGCGGCACAGATGCAGTTGCCAGTTGGGAGCTGAGAACTTGGATGCGCACTGAAAGCCTTGCGCCTCACAAGACTCGCTGTTCTGATGGCTCTGTTGTTAGGATGACAGCAACATTAGTTTCGGGGCTGTCCCTGAAGGGAGAGAGCGAGGGGCATGCGCAGCTTGCCACACAGGTTTTAGAAGGCAGCAGGAAAGTGCCAACGTAGAGGTCAAAGGACAGGTAGCTGGGCTGAGGGCACTGTCTGACAGATGGCCAGAGCCCAGGGAAGCAACTTCCTGGAAAGGAGGACAAGGGAGTGTAACTTGTAATCCCCTTTCCATTGCACAGTCTGAGGTATGGGAAAGAGCTCAACCCAGAAAGTTGACTTGGAGCAGGCAACCTTTGTTTTTCCCCTGTTCTTTTTGCCACAGCTTTCGTCCTGCTCCTCCCTTACAATTAGACACTTTCTCAATAAAAATGCATACTAAGGTAGAGTCATTAATACTTAGAATTTCAACGGAACCAATTGCAGAGATCAGGTAGTAACTAGGCATAAAATAGGAGTAAAAAGCCACCCAGATGGATCAATGGATCACACCTATGGTAACTTGCCAGTCCCTGGCCCCCAGTATCAAGCCATAATATCAACACACGAACTGTTGTGCTGCTAGGATCGTGGATGAAGATCTTTTCGCCACTTTTCTTCACAAGAACAGCAGCATTTCATTCATTCTTAAGAGCACCATACCGTTCCATTTTAAGGGTTTTGCATATCAATTTCATTTTGAACCAGGATGTTTTAAAAAGAAAAACTTATTGTAGCTCAAACGCCTACAATCTCATTATTTTTTTTAAAATCCATCAAGTTTTTAATCCAAGCTGCTATATGCACCCTTTGTTCTTTCTAATACAGAGTGATCATCCATTGAGATAACATGATGGTGCCTTCTAATTGATGAGACAGACAACTTTCTCCTGCTCCTCTAAGCTCACCTTGAAGTCATAGGCTGACTGCTTGATGACTTCGGGTGCCATCCAAAAAGGAGTCCCAACGAAGGTGTTTCTCTTAATCTGAGTGTCTGTCAATTGGCCAGCCACACCAAAGTCAGCTAGTTTCACATCCCCTTGTTCCGAAAGGAGCACGTTGGCAGCTGTTCATACAAAAAGTCACAGAGGTGGCTGAATGAAAGGGGAACACAATGCTCTTAATGGCAAGATGCCATAAAAAGTGATGCTCTTCTGAAGTCCTGGTAAATAGTTCTGTTTTAATTCCCAGCTTGGCAGAGGGAATGACAGGAATAGCACCTTAAGCAACACAAATTAAGGCAGAACACACTTTGACTCAGTCCTCAATCCCATCTTTCAGTCCAATCCATTCTGTCTTCACAAGCAGGGCAATGGGACCATGTTCCTGCCCCCTTTGAACAACTAGATCTTGCTTAATCCCACTTTGTTCTCCCATCCTCAGTCTCCTACCTTACTGCTTCATTTTTCTATATCACACTGGAAATACCATTGCAAGCATTTGAGCTACTGACCCTGCCTTGCAAGACAACTTTCTGCTTCAAGGCTTTTATAAGATTACTCACTGCAAGAACAATGCAGAACATGGGTTGGAGTAGGGCAGCAATTAATTGGCTAGATTAATCTATTACAACCCTTTTAATAGTCTAAGAACGTATCCCTGATTAATCAGGACACATTTTTAAAACAGTATTTTTAAGCTCTTATAAAAATTTCAAATGACAAGCATCTTAGAAGAGGTATTCCCCTTCACTCTCACACAGGAGGGAATGCCTCTTCCAATACAGCACCTGCTGTAACATTTAAAAAAAAAATTATGCACATCTAAGAAAATGTGTGTTTTTTCAAAATAGTTTTATTCATATTTGAATGTGTTCAAGTTTAATTGATTAATTTATCAAAACTCAATGATTAATTAACTAAGGGCGCAATCCAGCCTAAACAAAGGCTGGTGAAGTGCACGCTCCACCGGCCTAAGGTGTCACAAAAGTGCCGTAAAGCACTTTCATGGCATCTCGGGTGTAAACGGTGCCGAGGCCAGCACCACTTACACCGCCACCCTTCAGACCCCGTGCCACCAGGCACAGGTAAGTCCTGCGCCAGGTGATGGGAGGGCGGGCTGGGGTGTGAGCCATTAGCTGGCCAGGCCAGGGAGGGTGGCTGGGATATCGGCGCCGTGCTGATATCCCAACCCCTTTCCCGGTTCCGGCTGGCCTTACATGGCCTCCTTGGTTGTGCACCAGCTGAAGGAGGCTCATTGGGGCTGCCGGGGAAAGGGGAGGTGAGCCTTGGCCCCGTCGGCACAGGCCACATCCTACACAGGATGCAGCGGTCGGACATTTAGGCCAGACGTTGCATCTTGCGTGGGATTGGGCTGTAAGCGTCAATTGGATAACAGCCCCAATTGAGAGGTCTTGAACATACACACATTCTCCGCAAATCCCAACAAGAATGGTAACAGAGGCAGATACCATATTTTTCATGCAGAATATCTCAGGCTCAATCCCCAGTGCCTTCAGGTAGGGCTGGGAATGACCCCTCTCTGAAACCCTAGAGAGCTTATGTCGGTCAGTACAAATAATACCGAGCTAGATGAACCAATGACCTGACTCAGCAGAAGGCAACCTTACATGGTCCAGGGGAGTCAGAACTGTGACAGACACTGTTGTACTGATTTCATATAACTTACACAATTTCTCTGCTGGCTCAAACACCCTTACCATTTTACAATTCAAACAGCCGCATTCATAGGGAACAGACAGAGTCGGAGCTTTCTGCAGAATGATGAAATCCTATTAACCGACAACTGCAAACCAGATCTCTCCTCTACCAGCCACTGCTCTCATTTAAGCTTTTCTTTACAACCATGACATTTGTCTTTCAAAAATAAGAGAAGAGAGATGGTATTTTTCAGACAATTGAGATAGATGTGCAAATCAGTGCCAGAAACCAGCCTCCCTGATTTAAGGCACGAACACAGAAATACAGATGTCTAGGCTCGATTTCTTTTCTGAAAATGTAAGTGCAAAGCAAACAGCAATCATGCTTTCCCTGGTCTCAAGAGAGATCTGCCAGGAAGGATCAGAGGTGTGTATTTTGCAAGCCTGACCTTTGATGTCTCTGTGAATTTTCCTCTCAGAGTGAAGATAGTCCAAACCCTTTAGAATTTCTCGCAGGATGGTAGCAATGTAGGTTTCCTCCAAGGGGCCAGGCTTGAGCTGCAAGAAGGGATGGGTGAGTAGGATGAAGTGCATTTGGCACGTATAACAAACATAACATGCCTAGTCTCTCCTACATAACAGTTTTAACTCGAGTGTCTGAAACAACTATTAATTGGGAGATTGGAGAATAAGAGAGAAAACTGCTAAGAGTTTTCTATATGCATGTACAATACTGCATGTGTGCACATGCATGTACATATACATGGACTAAAGCAGCATCAGAGCCTTGCCTTCCCCACCCCACCCCAGGTCCAATTACTTATTACGCATCAAGGTATTCATTCATAAGCCACTTGGCTCAAATGTAATAGTGAAAGATATGAGGATTCCATAGGGTGCGAGAATTCGGAAAGAGGATTTGAGATTGGTTCCAGAAGGGACAATGTGGAATTAACTTAAATTCTAGGTTCCAGGCTGCATGCTGATAAACACCAGAGCCAATAAGAAGGTTACTTACTAGATCCAGTGCTGAGCCACCCCCCAAGTACTCCATGATTATCCACAGCTTGGTGCCCTGTGAATTGAGATAGGGAGTTGCATGAGAGCAATGTGAAGTCTAACTGGGTTTGCCTTAGAATTAGCTGAAGACACACACAGCAGATATGCTCTTCCATAAGAACAAGCCATCCCAGTTCTGTATTTCTGATATAGCCCTCTGAATTTTGAATAAGACCTGGAAGGCTCAGAAGCTTCATGAACCACATTTGTGGTACAGCTGTATTACATGAACACCAGGATCACATGACTCGGTTCCAGCTGGGCTATACCACTTCAGACTGCAGGTGCAAGGAATCAAATTGCCCCATATAAAAAAATTATATCCCTGCATACAGAGAAGTGACATGTCAGGGAGAAAAGTTCAAGCCTAGCTTTCTCCCATATTACTGTGCTACGAATAGCGATATTTTGTATAGGGGAGCACGCAAACATGCAATATCCCACCAGCTGTCCGAAAGTTCCTCCATGTAACTTGGTTCTTAGTCTTGCAAGAGGGCATTATTTTGACATTCTGACATCTTCAAATTCTTCATGAACACACTGTTTTTCAAGCCAATCACTTCAAAAGAATGTGATGCTTGTGCCAAGAAGTTAGGAGGGGTTATGACGGCAATCCTAACCACAGAAAGAAGTGACAGCACCAGCCTTTACGCAGGGCCTCATTACCAGTCTTTTCCACTGAGCATGGACATAATTTGGCTGTGTGTCATGCAAGAGATTCAAGCGAAGATCATTCAAAGGCAACCCTACCTCTGCCACATAAAATGGCAACACTCCCATAGCAACCCCCTCTTAGGAAAAACAAAAAAGGGAGAATGTATGTCCTGAAAGTAAAGCTCATTATCTACCGTCCTGCACCTTCAGGCACGACTAGTGATGGGTCACATCAGAAATACGGAATCTCAGAAGGAAAGAATGTAGACTACAGATCCAACAAAAGGGGAAGTTTGATAAAACCAGACCTACAGTAATAAACAGGGGAGAGATGCTGTGGTCTATTTCTAGGGGAGAGAGCATTTCACATGCGTTTCTGATTTTCTCTGCTGAATCTTTGTGTTCCTCTTAGATGTATCGAATTTCTAAACAGTATCGAATTTCTAAACAGTTAAATATTTGTTATACTGATCACAAGTTTATTTAAACAATTCAGACTGGACAAAATCTTCTGAGGGTGGATGCAACTCGATCATGCACTCCACCGCCTTTCCCTTCCTTTACCAACGTCCTAGCCCCAAGAGTTATTACAATCTTTGATGCAGACACATCAGAAATGTCATACATTAACAGAGAGCTTAAAGCAACCTTCTCACCATGCTCAGATCAGCAAATGGTATTATACAGTTTGCATCCCATTTTCCTCCTCCCAAGGAGATTTTCCTTCAAAAGTCAAGTACTACTGAACCAGACAATGGCAAAAAAAGAGGCTCCCCTCCTATACAACAAAGTTCACCTGCTGAATACATTTCACTGTTTCAATACATACATTGCAACACTTGTTTGTTCATTAGTAATTTCGCAATCCTGGCTGGCCCCAGTGGCTTCAGTTACCTTCAAGTAGGAACCATAGTAGCGGGTAATGTAGGGACTGTCACACTGGCTGAGCACTGTGATCTCCTGCTGGATGTCTTCAATCTCATCCTCTGCCTCCTCCAGGTCAATTATCTTGATAGCTACCACCTCCTTGGTACGGTTGTCAATTCCCTTGTACACCTCGCCAAAGGAGCCTTTACCAATCCTCTCCAGTTTGGTGAACAGCTCTTCCGGATCCACCCGAGAGTGCTAGGTTAGCAGGAACAAACAAGGGGAAGGGAGAGAAGGGCCAGTCATACATCAAAAACCATGCATGGTACGAAAACATAGAACAGCACCTTTTCTTATTATTGACTCCTCTTCTATTACAGCCATTTTATTTTTGGGTCCAGACTTCACCTCTCACTGTAAGACACCCAATGATTCCATCCTAAATTATACAACGTTGGTGAGAAAGTAGACAGGCGTTTTTCTCCTTCTCCCATAATATTAGAACACACAGGATCACCCAACAAAAGTGACGAGCAAAAGATTCAGACCAGATAAAAAAGTTACTTCTTCACACAATGCATAACGTATGGAACTCACTGCCACAAGATGGAATGGAATAGAACCTTCATGCTCAGAGGCAGCATGCCACTGAACACCAGATGCTGGGAGCAACAGTGGGGGAAGGCTATTTCCTGAAAGCATTGGGCTGGTCACTATAGGAAACAGGACACTTGAGTGAGTGGATCTTCCATCTGATCCAACAGGACTCTCAACAATGTTCCAGCAGGAATATTACTGTGTTCAACATCACTTACTGCTGAGTAAGCATGCTTAGGATTACAGCTCTGGTAGGCCAATGCTAAGCTCATCCCTACACCAACATGGCACCAACAGCTGAACTATGTAAAGCACTACTGAGAGAAGCATCCTAAGAGCTTGTCATTTTATTCAGCGTTTATACAACAGGGACTCCTGGCCCTGCATTACCAATACTGTCTATACATCTTCTTACCATTTCTGAATTCCAGCCTTTTGTAAAGGATTTTACAGACTTCTGGGAAAGCCAGAACCCATCAGCAAACTTGCAGTTCCACCTGTAGTTGAATCACAGGAGAACATACCGAAGACTTGCTGAAATTTTCTGGTTTTCATTGTGGTACCAAGAGGGCTTCAGGGATGTAGTGAGTGATCCTCACCCACAGAGACATTAAGGCCTCCCTGTGCCAACGTGGCATAGCAATATCATTGCATCGCACATGCATGATGTGCAATGTGTAGGTAGGTAGCACCTACTGTGCTGCTGAGGTTCCCAGGATTGCTGGAATGTGGCAAGGTTGCTGTCAGAAACTGAGCATTCAGAATTTGAAAGGTTCAAAGATGAGTAGCGGAACTGGGGTAGTGAATTAGGCAGAAAATACAAGTCCAAACATTTCCAGAGTATAACTGCCCAACACATAGTGGTGTGGTATAGGGGTCTAAGAATGAGCCACGAGACAATAGCCTCCGTTTCAAATCATACTCACTAGCTAGTCTTAGGCAAGCCAGTATCTCTCAGCCTCCCATCTGCCAAAGGGAGATAAAACTGACCTACATTACAAGACAGTAGTTAACGATTTACAAGAACATATGTGAAGCACTTTGAACACTCAAAGAGCTATACAAATTCTACATATTTTTATTCATGTTCACTGTGTGTCTTGTGCACAGTGACTAACAAGTGACTCTTAGCCCAACATCAGGTACACATGTGCCTGCTTTATACTGAATCAGCCCATCTAGCTCAGTCTTGTCAACACAGACTGTCAGAGCTCTCCACGTTTTCAGACAGGGATCTTTCTGTCCTACCTGGAGAATGAACCCGGGACTTTCTACATGCTTTATCACCACGTTACAGCCCCATTCCCAAACCACAGCTTAAATGTGAAAGGAGGAACTGTACTCAACAAGTGTATTAGGAGAGCATAACTGATCTCACGCTCTTCTAGTATTTGTGGAAATGAGGTGTAGTGAACAGTCGCACACATACAGAAGGGTGTGCAAATCTATACATGTGCAGCAGGCTCCTACACCTCCAAGAGGTCTGAAGCAGAGGCTGATACTTTTCTTCTCTTCAAATCTTAAAGATCTAATTTCACATAGCGTATAATAATGCTACTAAAGAGCTACTTATGAAGGGTTGCTGCTTTTTTTGCTGCCAGGCGACAGCAAAAATTCAGGTTAGGAAAAGTGTAAGATGAAATGTGTTCCAAAGTGGTGAGTGACACTTATCCTAATTTGAATTTTTTAGTAGTACAAAATTGCTATGCCCCGCATCACATTCATATACCCTGACACAGTAGAACATCGCTTTGACAAAATGCATGCAGTATTTTGTATGAACAGTACTGCATTCCCTGTAACTCCCTCCAGGGAGTGTGTAGGGCTCTACAGTGACTGCATAGGGGCAGCTTCAGAGCACCTGGTCATGACGGTGATGTCACTGCCGAGCTCTGGAGCACCAAGACACACTTGGAGGACGTCAATTGCAGCCGTGGCGCTTACAGGGAACAGTGGCACCAACCATACTACTCCATCATGAAGTACAATAGCAAGTGCCCCCATCCAACTCAGCATTCCGAAGAAGAGGGAACAGCCTGTCCACAATAGAAACGCAGTCTGCAATCTCATGCTCCTCAAATATCTTTTAAATGGACAGTGAATTGATGTGACAAACTAACTAAATAAGCACACTTACCAGACACTTCCAGAGCAAAGATTGACAGAAAACTATTGGCATTTAAAATAGGAACAATTACACTTGCTACTGGAATGAAACTGAGAAACGTAGTGTGGGGAGAGCAAGGGTGAGCTAGCTAGCAACTCTGAGATGATTACAGATCACAAGATTAAAGATTCTATTAAAGATACTATTAAATGATTCTGCAGAAGAATGTGTTAAAATAAAGATTCTGGAAAATACGGCCCATCGTTTAAAGCGGTTAACTAAGCTAGTAAAGGTTATTATTATTATTAACAGTCTTTATATACCGCTTTTCAACAAAAAGTTCACAAAGCGGTTTACAGACAAAATCAAATGGCTCCCTGTCCCAAAAGGGCTCATAATCTAAAAAAGATGCAGAACACCACCAGCAACAGCCACCAGAAAAAAGACTGTGCTGGGGTGAAAGGGGGGCAGTTACTCTCCCCCTGCTAAATATAAGAGGAGCACCAATTGAAAAAGTACCTCTTGCCCAGTTAGCAGGGGATTTATGCAATAAATTATTATTTTATTATGCGGTAAAGCAATTTTATTTATTTAATCCAAGCCTCTGTTGCACAATGCAACATTCTGCAGATTTCTGAAGTCTCAGCTTTCAGATTTTAAGGGAAGGTTTCTAGCCCTTAAGGTTGCTAAGGTAGATCCAACTATTTGTGGGTAATTCTTGGTGAAATCTCAGAAGCTGGGGGCAATAAGTATGAGACTTCACTGCTTTTTTGTAGCTCCTTCCCCACTTCTGGATGGTGGCCCTCTTTCTCATGGGTTCACTTCAGGTCTTGCAAAATAGCAGCAGTGGCAGAAAGAACACCAGACAGCCGGGGAGAGGCTATAACATGCTGCCCTTCTCACCATCAAGAGACAAGTTAATTGCTTTGTATTGCATTGTTATAACCTGTTCTAAACTTCCTTAAAGATAATTTGATCGAAAGATGGAGTATAACGCTTTAAAAACAAAGAGGGGAAGAACTGCACAAAATATGCAAATTAGCATTTTGGATCATTTATAGAAGTTTAACTTTCCTCGGAACGGAATGTTTGTTTCTTTTAGGCACAGATTATACAGCTCTCTGCTTATGAACTTCCTACACCTGATGTGTGCATTGCTTTGGGAAGCTATCGTACACACTCGCCTACAAACATGTCATCAACAAGGACCACACCTGTTCTGGTTCCAGTTCTACCTGAAATTTCCATCTGTGGCAAAGGCAGCTGCATTTTGATTTGATCATTTGGCTCAACTACCTCTTATCTTTAAACATTAAACTGATAAGATGACATTAAGAAAACTTTGCCCAGGGTACAACAACTGAACAGCCTCTCCTACAATGATGCAAGGGCTGCATCAGCCTCCAAACAACCGGCGTCAAACTTCATTTCCACATCACTGTCTGTTAGACGGTTCTCCATCCACTGAACAGAAGAGAGCAACCAAACATCCTCCTGTCTCCATGGCAACACCCAAACAGCACAGGCTTATGAACAAATACATGCTGGGAATACAAAGAAAAGGAAATGTGAGTGACGGAGTGTGAACGTGAGGGGCAATCACAAAGCTAGAGCACAAAGGAACTGGGAAGAGAAAACAAACCAACATCTCATTGGCTATAGAAAAGATGGTAGAGAAAACCAAGGAGAACATGATGATCTGTTATGAAAACGGGCAGGAAAGACTCACTAAGGAAAATGGCATATGTATAAAGAAGCCTACAGCACGACACAATCTAGCTAAATGAGTGGATGAAACATCCAAAGAACCTAGCACATTCGTCCAAGAACAGAAACGAGAGCCTTGAAAAAATACTGTGGTCTCAATGGTCTTGTCGATCTCTCAGGTCTGAACGCTGCCCAACCACCTTCCCTCAAAGATATTCCATAGGCCCATCCTACTTGACAAAACATTCTTGACCTCTCACATCCTTTACACAAGAGGTTGCGGTGGAAAAATTGTTTAAAATTGAAACAGTATTTCATACAAAGCCTCAGTGTCAAATTCCATCTCTTACTAGTCACCTCCAAGGTTGGGAATGAAGAAAGATTCAAGTGAAAAGCAACATGCAAGGCAGGCATGGAGCCTTGCCTGTCCTCCCAGGACAAGGCACATATCAATGTTTACAGTACATACCAGGAACCCAACCCAAATGTTCCCCTCCTCCACTTTGTGAATAACTGCCCACCTGTCTGCCTCTTCTGGGATTACACAGAATGTTGTTATTCAAGTTGAATGTGCAAGTCAATTAAAATGGTGCAGTAATCTACAATGGTCCAGACTGTGGAAATAAATAATGGTTTGTTCTCCTGAGAATTCACTAATGTTCCAGCTGGCCAACTCAAAAGAGAATATGAAACAGGTGTGGACAACTGGTTGAGCAGATCAAACTTTTGATTGAAAAGGAGAAACACACAAAACTACATTGCTTTGTCACAATGGATCAGAATACAGACCCATGCGGAACGAAGAATTCATCTTTTGAGCGAGACCAAATTTGGAAGAGGAGTAAGAACTATGCAAATGTTAACTGTCATATGCCTATATATAACCTACTTATATAGTAAAGAATACATATGTTATTTTTGCTATACGATACAGATGGATTTAATTTGAATCTAGCAATCTAGATTCTAAATTAAAGCAGTCTTTTTAAGAGCTCTGAGAACCACCACTTATACACCTCACTTAAAAAAAACATAAAAGGATGAAGAAACTGGTCTAAAAGAAATACTGCAAGGAGTGTTGTGTCAACAGATTAATGCAATAATTCCTCCAGAATGTGTCACTATGGAACTATTGTCATGTTGGGTAAAGCCAAAGTCTAAGAATTGTTCTTTTAAGAACGTCCTATGAAAAATAGCTTCAGTATACCTGGAGTCACACACCCCCAGTTACCAGATGTTGACAGTGGTCAAATATTGATCTTTCTTCAACTACAGAGGTTGTCCTTCTATCCCACTGTTAATTATAGCAAGCAGGTAGTCTTTTGCCTAGACTTATTTTGTGCCATTGCTTTTTGCAGAGGAATTTTCTGCACCAGACCCCCCCCACACACACACACACTTTGTCTGAGAATCAACTAGCTTCTATGTCTAGTATAAATTATGGAAGGACATCAAATGTACATTTCCCTGCTTATTCTGCATAATTTATTCAGTGTCTTAGACACAGGGGAAAACAAGGAGAAATTCTGTTTGGTTCAGGAAGAACCCCCAATACTCACTTACCTGATTGGCAAATTCCCTTAGGTGAGCCATGGCCAGAGGTTGGCACAACACCCATGCACTTTGAATCTGAACTTTTCCCTTCTTCTTACTCAGTATTGAAAATGTGCCCTCTCATTTATGGATCATTTAAACTATGAAAACAAAATACACAGTTATTATTGTAAGGTTTCTATGAACAGACTTCTCTGCACCATAAAAACTGAATAATAGCTTTAACAGTTAGCTCCATCCTCAGTGGGCACAAAGTTTCAGGCTGGACAATACACCAAGTGTGACTGGGCAAATCTGGGACCACCAGTTACTCCTTCTCAGTCTAACCAACCTCACAGGGTTGTCAAGAGGATAAAGTGGGGAACATCAAGCTTGAGATCCTTGAAGGAAGGGCAAGATAAGCATAATAATAATAGTAGTAGATGTAACACATTTTTTATCCTTTAGAAATGTAACACATTTTTTATCCTTTAGAAATCATGTGCCACTCAATCAAACACAGACTTCACAGCAACCAAAATCTAATAGCTTCCAGAATGCAGATGACATTGCTTGAGCTCAATTACCAATTGCAAAGCACAACAGAGATTTACTACTCAGGAACAAGCCCAGTGTGAATGAGCTTCTAAACCTTAACAAAAAACAAAAACAACATTGTTCCGATTACTGCATCCAGTTCCTAGAGCATGAGACATCCCCAACTTAATTCCTATCTAGAAGAACGATTTCCCTGAGCATGACACAGGCTGCAATTCACAGCGCACTCTTTCCTTCTAGATATAGCCTGGGAAGGTTAGGACAAACGGGACTGTAGAAAAAACCTTCTTTCTTGCCAGTACCTTACAGTGGTAAGGATCTTACACAGAGATGCGAGCCGATACTACAGAAACTGGTTTGTGGATTGCAGGCACAGTCTGATCTCAGCGACTACAACCAATGCGAGGAGGTACACAGTGCTCAGGCTGCCCTCTGTCCCCGACACAACAGCTCCACCCAGCCACCCCCAACACACCTGCGATGGCAACGGTTACTGCAAGCAAGCAATCCGCCATCCCCCCGACGCCAGCCATACCCTGGAATCTTTCACCCCTCACCTGCACCCCGACGGCCCGTCCCGCCCAGCCGCCCCACCATAGCTCCGCATGCCCCAGCCTGGGATACTGAACTCGGTAACAGTAATGCAGGAGAGGTGGGGAGGCGAACGTAAAAAGGCATGCGCAGGAATCCACCTTGCCGTCTGGCCTGCTGGGAATGGTAGTTCCTGCAGTAGGCGCTCCACGATGGGATTGTCGGAACCAGGGACTGTAATTACCAGCATGCATCCCGAGAAAGACGAGACTGGTCGCCCGGAGAGCGGGGGCTTCTGGGAAAGGTAGTTTGTTAGGATTTGTTCTCTGGCCCAGGAGGAAATAAAGGCACTTTCCCATAGGCTGCCCGCTTCTTGGTTTCCTCCCCTCTGGTGGAAGGGTTGAATAACGCCGTTTTTATCTTCAAAGCAAAACGTCACGGAATCTCTTCTGTTGACTAGTCAGGCTGTAGGGGAGGAGAGTGATTGTGTTGTTGCTTTGCTCTCAATTGACTATCCAGGATCAAATCAATTTGATCTATTTTCCTTATATAAAAGAAAATAGATCAAATTCATTTGGTCCTGGGTAGTTTTTGATTGGCTGACAATTTGATTGGCTGATCCAGCCATTCATACAAATATTCCATGAATATTAAGGAAACAAACAAACAAACAAACAAACAAACAAAAAACAAAGCAAAAATACCACCATCCAGTATTGGTTAGGGATTCTAGATTAAACAGAGCGACCTTTGTGCATCATAATTTGTTCATAGTTGGGAGCATATTAATTTCACAGTGAACCTGCCTGTCTCTTAAAATCTTGAGAAACAATTGGTATTTTGAGATGATCCAAATTAATTAGCAGTCAGTGAAAAGGAGAGTAATGTCGAATTTACTTAGGTTTGTTTATTTATTATTTACTAAATTATTTATACCCTGCCTGTTGGCTCCCAAAAGGGGTCCCAAGGTGGCTCACGAAAATAAGATACATTAATCAATTATAAAATCATTATAATCACAATAAATAAAAAATATACAGTATGCAGCCAGGGAAAGGAAAAAAATTCATGAAGCAATCAAAACTGAAGCGTCTGGCAATTAGTATCTGGTCCCATGCATCTGGTCCCATCAATTCCTGGCAAATAGAAGGGGCAGAAATGGAAGCAGTAACAGATTTTACTTTTTTGGGCTCCAAGATCACTGCAGACGGAGACAGCAGCCATGGAATTAAAAGACGCTTACTCCTTGGAAGGAAAGCTATGGCAAACTTAAACAGCATAATAAAAAGCAGAGATATCACCATGCCAACAAAAGTTCGTATAGTCAGGGCGATGGTGTTCCCAGTAGCAATGTATGGTTGCGAGAGTTGGACCATAAGGAAGGCTGAGTGCCGAAGAACAGATGCCTTCGAAATGTGGTGCTGGAGAAGACTCCTGAAAGTCCCTTGGACTGCTAGGAGATCAAATCAGTCAATCCTAAATGAAATCAACCCTGACTGTTCCCTGGAAGGACAGGTACTGAGGCTGAAGCTCAAATATTTTGGCCACCTAATGCGAAGAGAGGACTCTCTGGAGAAGACTCTGATGCTGGGAAAGACTGAAGGCAAAAGGAGAAGGAGAAGGCAAAGTATGAGATGGTTAGACAGCATCACTGATGCAACGAACATGAAAATGAGCGAACTCAGGAAGATAGTGGAGGACGGGAAGGCCTGGCGGGATGTGGTTCATGGGATCACGAAGGGTCGGACACAACTTAACGACTGAACAACAACAACAACAAGCCATGTAGCAGATTTACTTATTTATTTAAAGAATGTATATCCCGCATATGCCCAAGGCGGCTCACATGCTGATTTTGTTAATTTGTAGTGGACGGGATTGTGGTGATCTGGAAGAGAGGGAACCTGACGTAGTTCCTTTGCAATGACTGGAATTTATTCATGGTAGACAAGCCTATGCATGGCTACTAGGTCTGGCTAGGAGGTCTGGCTCAGTTGGTAGAGTTGCCACCTCGTAAGCCTGTTGAACAGCCTGTTCGAGACACGCCGCTAACAAAAAGCTGTGGAAAAAAAAGCCTCTGTGAGGAGAGATAAAGAGCTGCCAGCTGCATTAGCCGAGCGTGGGAGGCGACGGCCAGGGAGAGGCCAGACTGCAAAGGATAACATCTGGAATGTAGTTGTTCATGAAAGATTAAGGAAGTGGAGCTCCCAGTGTGTCCTGCACTCGCTGTTTCATTTAAAGAGACCTCATGAGGAAGGAATGATGTAAGTTGATAGGGAAGTGGATTGCTATTGTCAGTGGTTTTTTTTTAATTAGAACAGGCAGCAGCAATCTGCTTCCCTACCTCCTTACGTCACTCCTTCCTTGTGCGGTGAGTAGGTAGGGAAGCGGATCGGCGTCACTGTAGCGTGGCGGGCGGGCCGGGCCGCCATGGGGTGCTGCACGCAGAAGGGTGACGCGCGCACCCCCGCGGCCTCCTCTTCGGCCAGCGGTTTCTTCTGCGCATGCGTGGATTTTCCATGCACGCGCACTCCGTCACTGAGGACAAGAGCCTGCCCAATTGCCCTCAGCTGCGGGTCCGCCATGTTTGCACATGTGCAGACCACAACTGAGGACAACCGGGCAGCCTCGTACCCTCAGCGGCGGTCTGCGCATGCGCAAACATGGCGGATCCGCAGCTGAGGGCAACCGGGCAGGCTCTTGCCCTCAGCGACGGAGTGCGCATGCGCGGAAAATCCATGCCTGCGCACAACGAACCGAGGGCAAGGCCGAAGACGCCCGGCTCAAGGTAGGTGACGTGCGGGGGGGGGTTGGGGTGGCAGTACCGGGTGACGCGCGCGCAGTGACGCCACTCTGCAGCAAGCTGAAGGGAGATCATCGCAGTAGACTCAGGATGAAGGGCATCCTGAGTCTGCCACTCCCCTGCCACTCAATGCGAGCGGCATAATTGGCTTCAGCATGGATGGGCTGGACCTGTCCTATGCCACACTCAACCTCATTTCCGTTGGTGGGGGGAATGTGTAACAGAGGCTCAGATGAAACAAATGGAGTTGTGGAAGTCATATGGATGGTGATCACTGGCGTCGCTGGAGGTGGGGCGGAACGCTAAGGAGACTCCCTGCGCGTTGCCTTTGCCCCACTGAATGGCTCCGAAGGCGAGGGGGCGGGGCCGCCTCGTGCCGGTGAGTAACGGAGGTCAGCACGGTGCGGAACGTAGCATTCTGCCCCACCTCCAGCGACACCACTGATGGTGATGGTCCCCCCCAAGTAACGTGGCCCCAAGTCATTTAGGGCTTTCAACGTCAACACCTTGAATTGAGCCTGGAAACAAACTGGTAACCAGTGCAGATAGAACAAAACCTGGACTGATCTAAGCTTTTCAGGCGTAGACCCAATAGAGAGTGAACTACTGTAACACTCTCTATTGGGGCTACGCCTGAAAAGCTTCAGTCAGTCAATCTCAGTGGAACTAAAGGCCCAATCCTTTCAGACACCACACTGACATCGCACAGGTGCCAGCACAATGTTCAACATATCCTAAGCCCATCCTGGCAGCACCATTCCAACAGTGCACTCTCACCAGCACAACAATTACAAGGGCCAAATCATAAATGCCAAGTATGTCCTGGCAAAGCAACGATGGCACAGTCTTTCTCAATAACACCCCCAGCATCCAAGGAAACACCAACACAGCCTGTTATCCATGGAGAGGTGTCCTGATGGCAAGGCGACATCGCCAGGACATTCGACGTGTCATCACCATGATGTTGGCGCATCATCCATGTGACATCCACAAGACATCGCCATGAAGCTGTTAGAAAGGTGCGTGATAGGTGTGGGTTGCTGTGCAGATCATTTCAGTCATGCATGGATGTGGATCAAATGCAGAAGGAGTTCGTGATTTAGCTTTAGTGATCCATTGTATGCAGTGGGGCAAAGAGGATGATTTGATGATCCCTTTGCAAATCCTAGAACTTTTGTTTATACAATGTACACTGAAGGCTGAATGTACTATGAGCATCTCTAATAACTAGGAAAATTGTTCTCCCATTGTCATGTGCCCCCTACCAATCCGGTATTTATTACTTTAACATTTATATCCCTCCCTCCCTCCAAAGTAAGCTTTTTCCACCACAGATAAAAAAAAGTTAAAAACACAATAAATAATATACAATAATTTAAATGTAATGTAAAGAGTCCTATGTATTATAGTTTTCATGTAAAATTAAAGGTTGTGCTTCTCATATCAGGGTGTCATTCTCTCTAGTCACCACAAGAGTGTGTGTAAATGACACACATACATTGTGTAATATTGTTTTTTATTATTACTGTGTGATCGAAAAAGCATGATTCCTCAGGAGGAATTCCTAATGCACAGGCAGTGCAATCCTGTGCAATTTTCCGCCGGTGGAGCGATGGCTCTGCTGGCGCCGGGTGTCGTAAATATGCTGTAAGGAAGGCATGTTTTTGATAACCGGCGAGTTAGCAGCGGAGAGGCCAGCGCTGCTCGCTCCATCCCAGACCGGGAGCTGTGCCTGCTGGGGAAGGTAGGTTTTCCACCAATTGGGGCAGGGGGGTGGACAGGGTGGACCTGGGTGGAACAGGAGGGGGTGATTGACCAGCCAGGCCAGGGATGGAGCGGGATCATTAGCGGCACACTCCACCGAATCCTATCCCTCGTCCCAGGCCTGGCAGGCCTTACGTCAGCTCCTCGGATTTGTGCTGGCCATTTTGCAGGAGAGTTTCTAGATGGGGAGGGGGTGGGCTGGAGGCGGAATGGGAGATGGAGGGGGTTGATCTCGGTAGCACCATCATGCACTAGATCCTAATCTTGTTCCCTGTCCCCTCTCCCTTACTCTTCTTGGAATTGTGCCAGAAAATAGCTGGCGCAGAACTGAGGAGATCCATTGGGTACCCTTGCCCCAGGGTACCCTTACCTTGAGGAGGCCTCTGGACTGCCCCACCCCTGCAGGATACAGTGCACACTCCATCAGCAGGGAGGGATTAGGTAGGATTGGGCTGTAAGAGGCAGATTTAAGAACTAATCCTTGATCTTTTAGACTTAAAATATGAAGCCCAATCTCATAATTTCTAGTAAGGTGAAACATTACTTAACTGGTTGCTGTGGCAACACATTTGCTTCCCACTCTTTTTGCCCCTGGCTGCATTGAAACTTTGCTCTTACAGCAATTACAAGACTCTAGAAAAAAAACCCTCTAAAAATAGTGGAGTTAGGCACGGTTCACATCTAAGTGGGATGGGTTTTATGACATAGGCAAGCTATTGATACTCTATATATCAGGGGTTCTCAACCAGTATGCATACATGGCTCCCCGGCTGCCATGAGGGAGCCTTCCCTGCCCCACACCAGAGCCCTGGAACCGGTGTCTCGAGCTCTGCCGCATACCACCTCTGCGCATGAGTTTCCAGGCTTGGGAAGACCCACCCACTAGCACCCCTTTGCTTACCTTTACAGGCCTCTGGTGTGGCGAAACCCTGGAAGTAAGTGCTGATTACGTTATCGGCACTTACTTCTGGTGGTACGCGGTGGCGCTGGAGGTGGTATGTGGCAGTTATTACATTGAGAACCCCTGCTATATATGCCTTATCATCTTTCTCAGAAGCTTCAAAACGGGCACTGGTCTTTAATACAGCAGCTCTGATTGCCAACATGCACCAAAGCTGGGGGAATAGCAAGCATGAGAGAACGTGTCCCCTGCTCACTCTGAAAGATGGGGAGAAGGCTCGGGTTGGACCTACACTCAGGACGGAGAATGAGGGGTGGCATTATGAAGTGGTAGAGCAGAATGTGCTACTTTAGACTGCAAATGCGCAGGGCTACCATGTACGGTAGGGCATCAAATCTAAGGGGATGCCATTCACATCGAAAGAAGGAGGAATGCCGGAAAGTCACTTCTGGAGGGGTGCTTTATGGGGCATGGGTTAGTTGCAGGCCTGCAGATTTGGGACAGTATACTGGAGTACTGATTCATTATAACTGAAACATTGTTCCAAGCTTTTTTTCTTGTCCTTAAGTTTAACACATTCTTCCACTCTTGTACAGGAGGGTTGGGTTAAGAACGAGCCATGCTGAATCAAGGGCATTTGGGTGCTCTGCATTTTCTCGCCTCCAGGTGGCAGTAATCCCTCACCAGCACCCTCCCAGACCTTTAAGCAATTCACTTGGTGTCTCTGTGTCCTTCCTTCTCAAGGATGCCAGGCTGAGTGTTTCATGCTGGTCCTCAGACTTCCTAGATACAGAATTCTCACTTCCTAGAATTATGTACACAGCTGGGGAAAAAAGGAAGGCTTTCCACAGAAAATCGATTGAAAATTAGAATAAATGGGAAGAATTGGAAGGTGAAAAGAAATAGAATCGAAAGAATGTAATAGTCTGCTGAGAACTTCTATGCACGACCAGTTACACCAGTGGGAGCAGTGCAAGCACAACCGCGGTACAAGTGCATATCCAGGTACAGTAATGGGATCATATGGAAAAGGGGCTGAGTGAGCGTTCCTTTCCAAGGTAACAGCTCCATTCATTGCGTGGCCTGGGGGGGTGGGGCTGACCCAAGACCTCCTGATGTCTGAAGCAGTGTGCCAGCTGCAGCCCCCTTTGCCTGGCAGCATGCCAGCTGCTGAGAATGCCTCATCCTCCATCCTCCCACTCCCTGGATTAGAAAAGGAAGACACAAACAGAGTGGGAGAGGAAGTGTGGAGGGGAGGAAAGTGTTCCCTACGTTCCCCTGTTCTTTTTCAGATCCGGGGGGTGGGAAGAAGAGGAGGAGCAGTGAAGGCAGGCGAGCAGAGAGAGGCAGGCACCCCTCGCCAATCAGAGTGACCACCTCCGTTGGCCTCCTCATGCATGGTATGGCCTTGACATGGCCTGTACTGGAGAATTCTGGCACTGATGGCTCTACTCTTTTGGAGCAATGAGTTTGCAATGAATACTAGAAGAGAATTCAGTCTCTCACGCTAGTTTCTAGCTAACCTTCTTCTTCTTCTTTGTGGGCTCCCTTAGATTAGACAGGTTATGCAACAAGCCATTCCATTTCTCTAAAAGCATCGCTGCCTGCTCAACCCCCTGCTAGCCCGTCTCATATTGAAGCCGCGAGCACTGAGCACAGTGAAACACACCTGTGCAATGACCTTTTGAAAATGCCTCCTGGGCACTTGCTGGTAGAATCTTCCCACTTAGAAATATTAAAATCATAATTACCTGACTCCAGATTGCCAAGAAGCCCAGTACATGCAGTCATGAAAGCTGTTACCTCGCCTCGCCCTGAGGCTTCTGCCCATGCAGGTAGGGGAGATGTGGCTGAAGCTGGTTCCTTGTTCTCAGCTTCTCAAGAGAATAGATTCATTCACATATTCCAAATGCCACATTACTGTCTATGTGCACACCAGTGTACATGTGAAGGGATAGAAGGAAATTATTTCTGTAAGGTCTCTCTGGATATCAGTGAAAAGAAATACCCCCACACCCAAGCTGATGCTCAACAGTACAATCCCACGCACACTAACCTGGGAGCAAGCCCCATTAAATACAACGGAGCTTACTTCTGAGTAAACCGGCATATAGGCTTGCACCGTAAGCTATATTTTACTTTTATTTGTTTTTAATTTAATATCCTGCCTTTTAACTTGTAAAACAGGTTGTCTGTACTTTCGTAAGAATGATTACAGATGCACAATGAAATTAATTAAAAATTAAAAAACCAATTAAAAAAACAAGCAGCAATCAACATTCACGTAGCAGCAATAACCCAGTAACCCATTAATGTCAAAAGAACTGTCTAAACAGATAGATCTTAACTAGTCTTTGGAAAAATCACAAGCAGCAGGTGGGATTTACGGGCCTCTTTAGGCAATATTCAACTGGCAGCCCTAAAGTGGCAAAATAGCTTTTAAAAAAACCAGAAAATCCCATCTAAAAATCCTAGTAGTAACTTTAAAAAAAAACCTTTGTTCCCAGAAGCAAGATATATTTACCACTGTGACAGATATTTGGGTAGAAACCCCAGCATGATAGAAATCAATCATATGTGGACAGATGATTATCACATTGCCTTAGTGTGCAAAATGATTGACAGATCAAATTTATAGGCTAGTCATAGCTGACTCCACTGACAGTGCTGGCTCATTTAGGAAGCCAACTGAGACTATGACCTCAGGCAGCAGACTGGTGGGGGGTGTCCACCTCTGTCCGCCCACTCACCTCCACTGCTCCTTCTTTTGGCGCCTTAGATTGGGAAAGGAAGAGGGGAGAGAATGGAAGCGAAAGTGTGGAAGAGAGGGGAGTGATAACCTAGCTAGAGCATCAGAGAAGAGAGCATCACCAGGTAAGGGGGAGCAGCAGGTATGCTGCCTCAGGTGCTAGGAGATCTTGGTCTAGCCCTGTCCACAGACTTTCATCTAGTCCCCAGCATCGTGCTTCCCACAGTGGCCAACCAGATGCTACCAGGTAACTCACAAGGAGGGCCTGAAGGGAGTAGTCCTATTTCTTCCAGTGTCTTTTCTCCAAGAACTCAGAGTCATCTAATGAAATTGATTGGCAGTAGATTCAGGACAGGCAACATAAAGGACTTCTTCAAAGAACACATCGTGAATTTATGGAACTTTCTGCCACAAGATGTGGTGATGGCAGGCTTGGCAGCTAGTTTTGATGGTTGCAACAGAGGAGGAGACAGATTAATGGAGAAGAATAGGTCTATCAGCCATGATAGTGAAATGTAAACTCCAGAAGCAATACACCGCCAAACAACAGTTGCTGGGAGAAACCTTGGTGGAGGGCTCTGAACCTCATGACCTGTTTGTGGGATGCCTGAAGGCATCTGGATGGCCACTGTGAAAACAGGATAAAACAGGTTACATCTACTGATCACCGGAAGATGTATCTCTTATAAAAGATGTACTCGGCTCCTTCTTGCTATTTCAGGAGCCTGAACTTATGTATACTGCTCTGAGCTCTTGGGGCTCTTGGGGGAAGAACAGAACAGAACAGAAGCGTAACAAGCCTGCACAGTACACCTTCCAACTGTCCACAGATGAAAGCAAGGGCACTCCTGACTATTTCTGACACCCACATTCTCCAACCTAGGATCACAACCCAAAGCACCCTCCCTGCCCCCACTGTTACCATGTTGCTGGAGACTCTTTACTATCCGTTGTACGTGGCATTTGTTTATTCTATAGCAGCCCACCTTATCGTTCCTTCCTTGAAGCAGAGCATGTTAGTAACTTGACCATAAACATTTATTCTTTCTAAACTTAAGCATATGTAGGAGAATGTTTAACCTCACAAAGGATTCTGACTGAAGGACTGCTTGCTGGGAGATGTAGTCTGACCACACCAGAAACCAGAAGTGAAAAATAGGAGAGCTGGCCAAGGCTTGGCATGAGTTACTGAGTGATGGAGCAGTTGTGCATGATTTGCTTATTACAAGAAACGCTGTTTGGACTTTGTGGCTCAGTTGCTTGACATAGTACCGTGATGCTACCGCCACCACCTGTACTGAGGATTCAGGAGTCAGCCTGGTCAGGTGGGCCGTCTGATGGGCATGAGCCCTTGACCAGTGCCAAACTGGTCGATGTTTCACACTACCCCTGAAAACGTTTGTAACAGGGCATGTTTCACTCATCAGAGTGCCCCTGCGCCTTCAAAAAGTCATGGGAGAAGCTGCACTGAAAAACATCTGAATCATCCAATACAGTCACATTCTTAGGAATCCTGGAGGCTTTGTACTTGGTTAGGGCTACAGGGCTAGGTGGGTGGCCACATCCTCCAGGCCTGGATTTCAACAAACTGTTTGGCTGATCCTGTTGTATAACATAGTTGAACTACTCCCCAGAGCGCTGTGCTCTGCAGTCACTGTGAACTGACAGTAAACAGATACACCTCTGTAAGGTCTCTTACAGGTAGGTCACCTACCTACAGGTAGGTGGCAGCATCTGTATTGTAGCCCTTTTTTCCCCATGTGTTGGGGTCCACCACATCATATAGGCAAGAAAGGTGCAATCCTTTCACCCACCTGGCATGTTCAATGCAAAACATTGGAGCAGCTCTACCACCATTGCAATGGGGGATGATACCATATTCCTCTTCCTGCCTTTAGTCATTATGTCAATAATTGGACCCATGACTGGACTCTGGTCACCACCGCACACTTCAGTAAGAATTCAGAAGTGACTATACTTGTGATTTGTGACCACAGCAATACCTTGTACTTTTGTCTGGTTAGGGACCAGAGCATGGATAAAATTCAAAAGTGGATGATTGTTAAAGCATAGCCTTATTTAGCGTGCAAATTTATTTTGGCCGGCGAAAAACATAAATAACTAGCTTGAATTTGAAAACCAGACAGGTCACCTCTACAATTAAATCAACTGGAGTTATACCTTCTCACTACCACTACCCAAGGCCAGCCTAAGACTCCCTGGTGCCTAAGGCAGCATGCCAAAAGCTGCCCCCCTTACCTGGTGACATGCAGCCTCTTCTTCGCACTCCCTGTATTGGAAGAGGAGGATAGAGTGGAAGAGGAAGTGTGGAGCAGAGTGGTGGGTTAGGGTGTCACTCTCCCTGTTACACTTCCTCTTCTGCTCCACCCCCTCTTCCTTTTCCAATCTGGGATGTGGGAGGAGGAGGAGGAGCAGTGGAGGTGAATGGGCTGACAGAAATGGCTGGGTGCCCCCTTAGGGTGACTACCTCAGTTGGCCTTATAAATGCTTTGGCCCTGCTACCACTGAAGACCAGGTTGTTTAGCTGCACATGGACAGAGTTTCACATGGAACAGAATGCTCAGGTGTGAAATTTCTGTGTCTGATTTGCATGCTTGAATCAGACTTGGACTGAGGGAGCAGCCAAGAACATGCACCTGAACTTGAAGAATGCAAGCTTCATAGACATAGTACTTTGGGCTCAACCCTATCCAACTTCTCAGCACTGATGCAGCTGCAACGCAGCCCCGAGGTAAGGGAACAAACGTTCCATTACCTTGAGGAGGCCTCCATGACTGCCCCCCCCCATCGCAGGATGCAGCGCATGCCCCATTGGCATTCTCACAAAGAGACCTCCTCCTCACAAAGAGACCGTGGTTGTCACCTGGGGGCATTGGCTCCCCCCGGCCCCACTACAGTGACGCCACTGATGGAAAGTTGGATAGGATTGAGCCCTAAATAAAGTTCTTATGACATCTATGTGCACCATGACCTGCATCTGAACAAATGCATCTCTAGTTTTTATCCCAACATACTGTCTGCTATAAAACAGGACACTTTGTGGTACATTCAAGTTAGACAATCAGAATAACTTTGATAGCAAATTAAAAACTGTACAAGGCTTAAACCCAGGAGAACTCAGAATTTTTGAGTAGGAGATTACATTTTTTTGTAGGAAAGCTCAAAATTAACTTGGATTGAAGTCTGTGACATGTATATTTTTATTTATTTTTTTTATTTTAGGAATTTGTAGCCCGCCTTTCTCCCGAGGGCACTCAAGGCGGCTACATATAATGTCACTTCAAAACAACCATTCAACAGTATTTTAAATAGCACACTATAGTCTATAAACAGTAGTAGCCCTTTGCCTCTTTGGCATTTACTGATAAGGTGCTTCTCACGCCTATCTCAATGGTCCACATGGCATAGAGACCAGCAATGACAAAACATCATTCTCACTTGACAGTTTGTTACTAGCTTGTTTGAAATGAGTAGGTAGCCTGTCTTCTCACGATGACCTCAGTCTGACATCTGTTCGATCAGCCCTTGGTGACAGCAGGAGGCCAGGGCTTGGCACAGTGTTTAAACTTTGTATATTATTACATGCTTAAATTCATATGGAATAAATAACAAATGATTATCCTCACCTACGTTAGGGGTGTGTACAAACATAATTTAATGCGAGTAGGGTACCACAAGTACCGCTTGCGGGAAGGTAAACAGCGCTCCGTGTTCCAGCCGCATTTTATGCGCTGCGGCAAAGAGAGTCATGCCGGCCACATGACCACGGAGGCGTCTTCGGACAACGCTGGCTCTTCGGCTTTGAAATGGGGATGAGCACCACACCCTAGAGTCGGACACGACTGGACTTAATTGTCAGGGGTCACCTTTACCTTTACCTTTTTACAAACATAATTGTCGAATGGTGAAGGCAGTTTTGCTGCTCTGTAAACAGATATACATTTTCAGTACCAAAGCAGCTTCTTAAAAAAAAAAACAGTTCTATAGGTTTTCATTGTGATGGAACTTGAATGAGGAAGATCCATCCATGGAGGGTATCTGAGAGTGTCTACTGCCTGGTGTCTGTGATGTCACAAACTCACACTTTCACCCTCCAATCTCTGGAGGAGTTTGGCAAATGTAGTTTAGATCAGGGGTGTCAAACTCATTTCATACAGCAGGCCGAATCGCATTCATGGTACCTGCTGAGGGACAGAAGTGACATCATTAAACAGGATGTTATTAAGCAGCCTAGTAGGAACTCATCATCAGTTGCAAATGACAGAAGAGAAAATATGCAAATCTTGATCATTATTTTCAAGATATGGCAGAGTCCAATAATCATGCTGGGAGAACCCAATTATCATGCAGGCCACCCTTTCAGCCACACCGCTTCTGCTGAGGCATTACTTCGCAGCTCATGTGCTCTGTAAAGTGATGTCAGCGGGAGCGGAACTGCTGAAAGGGCTGCCTTGGTTGGTGATAATTGGATTTTCCCAGCGCCTTGACAGTGTCTCCCTCTCTCACCCCTCTTGGTGTGCCCCTTCCCCCATAGTGTTCCTTGCCTTCTGTGGTCTCCTTGTGTCTCTCCTTCCCAGAGCCTCAGCAGAAGCGGTGCTGCTGAAAGGACAGCGCTGGAAGAGCCCAATTATCACGTGCACTGGCGTCACTGGAGCGTGGCGGGGGGGCGAGCCGCCAGGGGGTGACGCGCGCCACGGGGTGACGCGCGCACACCCACGTGCGTCACCTTCGTGACGCGCGATACCCTCCAGACGCTCTGAGGCCGGCCCGGGAGCCGGCCTCGGAGCGTCCGACCCTGCCGGCGCTCCAGGGCCTTCTGAAAGAAGGCCCATGCAGCGCGTTAATACGGGTATTTTTAGAATTTTCGCGCATGCGCAGACCGTTTTGAGGGCAAGAAGCCCTCAAAACGGTCTCTGCGCATGCACGAACATTCTAAAAATACCCGTATTAACGCGCTGCATGGGCCTTCTTTTAGAAGGCCCTGGAGCGCCGGCGGGGTCGGACGCTCCGAGGCCGGCTCCCAGGCCGGCATCGGAGCATCCGGAGGGCGACGCGGGAATGTCGCTAGGGCGACGCACGTGCCCCTGCCTCGGGGTGTCGCGCGTCCTAGTGACGCTTCTGATCACGTGGGCTGGATAAAGAGCTTCCATGAGCCCTATCCAGCCCACAGGTCTTATATTTGACATCCCTGATGTAGTGTTTCACTCTATTCTAGTGATTTTTTCCTTGTGTAATGCAAAGGATGTGTACACACATACAAATGCATGTGTTTCTCTCTAAAACAAAACAAAAAAATGTTGCGATACCAACTCAACACAACTGGGAAAGGGAGACTGGTGACCTATCCAGCTGCATTCAGCCTCCTGCTAGGTATCTTTGCCAAGCCTGTTGCAAGGCTGGCCACAAACCTCTATTGCATTTGTACAGTTGTTTTCACCCTAGTTGTCTGTCACAAAGTTAAGCACTGTGGCTGGGACAAGACAAACGTTTGTGGTAATATACAATACTTTTATTCAAGCCTTGCAGTTTGAAGAATCGAAACTGAAACGTGAAAGTATGAGTACGAAGAACCGACATTTAGTGTGATCCTTCTGCTGGGGTTATTCAGGAAAATGGGCCTGTACTGAGGCTTTTTATACACAGAAGGGACGTTCCTCCCTTTCCCCAGCACGAGATAATTATGTTAATTGAAAGCATATGAGGACATCTGAGAGTTCTTCTTGGCTCTGCAGTTTCTAGAGAGGAATGTGTCTGTCCTGCTCAGCACCAAAAGCAGATGAAAGAGTTAAATTGTCCCTGGCCTGTTGATTGGTGATGTTTTCAAATGTAAATTATGTTACCACTGCAATAGACAGGAGAGCAATAATAATAATAATTCCAGTATTTATATACCGCCTGTCTTGTCATTGGATTTCTCCTTTGACTTTAATTCAAGGCAGTTTACAATAGGCAGTCAATTCTAAACCGAACGGTTTTTACAATGCAATAAATGTCCTAATCTTTCGCAGGACGCTTCTTTCCAGGTGTTTGCTTTCACGGTCTGGCCTCTCTCTGGCATTCCCCTCACATGCGTTGACTGACAGGTGAATGCCAGCTGCAGCTTCCTCTCTCTCTCACAGAGGGTTTTTTGCAGCTTTGTCAGTGGCGACGGAGTCTCGAACTGCCGTCCTTTGCCTTGATCTTCAGGCATGTAAGGCTGCAGCTCTCCCGACTGAGCCAAAGATTTACACACTTGTCCTTTTCTCACTTAATAAGGGGATTTGTAGGATACACAAAGCCAGCAGCTGCATTTGTTGCAAGCACAGTGAGATGCAAGTGCAAATATGTCAGGCTTCAGTTTCACCCTCCATTTTCAAGACTTCACCTGCTCTCTTCTCACAACACGGTGAGTGAATGTGCATAGAGCGGGTACCTACATGTGTTCAGCTGAATATCTACGTAGTAGCTCTCTTCTCCTGTAAGCCTTCACAAGTTTGCTGAACAAGGGAGTGGCACTCTTGGTTTATTGTTATCGGTTATCTTGTTATCTGGCACTCTTGGTTTATTTTTTAAAGATTGTGCCATCTGCTCTACCCCTAAGGTTTATGATGGACAACATTTTTTTAAAATCTATTTTAAATGTTTTTGAACACCATAATTCTGTAAGGTGGGCATTCCCATTGTATGAATGAACAGAATCTGATACTGAGAGAGTTATCAGTCTGCAGTGAGTTAGTGAGAAGGAAAAATACTGGGGCTTGGAAGTCTCTTATGGCTTACCAGGGGTAAGTCTCTGCATCGCAGAGGGGTCTACTTGGACCTGCACTAGTGAATACGCTGGTCCACCAGGTCTGCATGGATCCATGCCGCGGGATTGGGTCCGGGAAGGAGGCTAGGATTCAGTGGCGGCGGCTGCTACCAAACCTGCCTCCTTCCCGAACCCTATCTGCCCTTGCCACTTCCCCGTCCTGCCTCCCTCAACGTCCTACCTGCCTCAGCAGGTCCAGAGCTCTCCTCCAGTGGGCGCGGGAAGGCTCCATCCTTCCCGCTGGCGCTCCTGCAGCATGCTACTCTGCACACTGCTGAGTACTTTTTTCGACTGCCATAAGGCAGTGGAACACAAGAACCACTGCCTTATGGCAGTCGAAAAAGGCACTCAGCAGTGGCAAGTGGCAAGGGCAGATAGGGTTCGGGAAGGAGGCAGGTTTCGTAGCAGCCGCCGCCACTGAATCCTAGCCTCCTTCCCGGACCCAATCCCGCGGCATGGATCCATGCAGACCTGGTGGACCAGCGAATTCACTAGTGCAGGTCCAAGTAGACCCCTCTGCGATGCGGAGACTTACCCCTGGGTAAGGGAATGAATGTTCCCCAGCTCTCCCCCTCCCCACAGGATGCAGCAGCAGTAGCTATTTTGGCGTTGCTGCATCTCCAGTGTGTGTGTGAATAGGATTGGCCTGCTACTCTGCTTGAAATCTCCGTGCCAATAATCCCAGATATATGGGGCAGGGGGTTAAGGGGGGGGGTGAGAGAAGGCACTTTGCACATGCTCAGCAGGACCCTTGGGTTATTATTAACCCCCAGTGTTGGGGCTTTCTTCCTGCACAACCAGAGCATATTTTATCAACACCTGGCTTAGCCTCTGCATGATATTGCCATGAGCCCTTTTCAACAGTCGTACTGTGTGAAATCTCATTTGATAGCCTCTCTCTCTCTCTCTCTCTCTCTCTCTCTCTCTCACACACACACACACACACACACTTGACAAGATGAGAAAGAGAACCCTTAATTTCCAAATAATTAAGCCACATGACCACGGAGGCCACATGACCACAGAGGCGTCTTCGGACAACCCTGGCTCTTCGGCTTTGAAATGGAGATGAGCACCACACCCTAGAGTCGGACACGACTGGACTTAATTGTCAGGGGATACCTTTACCTTTTAAAGGTACTCTAGTCTGAAGGGGGGGAGGGAGCATTTCTGCAGTGGCGAGCATTGCATTTTACCACTTTAAAAAAAGGAAGTGTTCAATTTTTGTTGCAGTTGTACAGTGCAAGACTGCACAGCTTCCAAATAAAGGTGGTTTTAAAGTCATGAAATGGAGAATACATATGGGAAGGAAGGGGGAGTTGTCAGGTCACCACTGACAACAGAGCAGCCACAATCCACGCAGCAAACATTATCAAACTGAATGTGCTCTCAGGAGGAAAGCTTTCACTTTCCCAGGCACAGGTCGATGACAGCAAAAACCTATCAGGGAGGAGAGGGTGATTGAGTAGCTCCAGCAGAGTGCGATTGGCTGCTGTAGTTGCTGGAATGGTCCAGAAAAACCTCCACGGGGTTAGATACTTTGGCTGGGGGAAGCAACCACTAAATCCAGGAAGAGTTGTAGAAAGAAAGAAAGCGTGGCGTGGGACACCTTTTCAATACATTATCCAGGTTACCAAAAGGCCGCTAACAACCCTTTGAGGCAGCTCCCCATTATGTCCATTTTACAGATGGGGAACGGTCGGAGAGACAGGGTCTTGTTGTCTGTAAGGCACACAGGGCGATTACTCATATCCAGTAACGCTCCTCAGTGACGCATCTGCATGTCATGCTTTTTCGGAGGTTGGGAGTGGAACCCTCTTCCTACCTTTCCAACCCTGGTGCCTCCTTAAGAGCGAGGAGGAGAAAGGGGCGGGAAGATGCTTTCTAACGAGCTCGAACTCCTCCTCCTGGTTAATTCACCTTCCTTACAAGGCTAAAGCGAGAAGCTTTCCTCCCTCTCAAAAGGAGCAGAGCGAGAGTGGACAGCAGGGACGCTTTGTGTAGGCTGCCTGCAAGAAGAAGCGCGGCTGAGATGATCTCAGGGAAGAGCCAGATGCCTTATAGCGTCGAGAGCTGAGAAGGGGAGTTGAGAATCCTTCTTGTCTCTATGCAGCCTAGCCCCAGGAGAAAAGACAAGCTCCTCCGGGGGAGGGAGCCTGAGAAGGCTTCTGAATCTGTAGATAACTGTGGGGTAGAAATGCATTAGAAAGGTAAATGGCTTTCTAGCTCTGGTGAACTTTATCATGCATTGGATTTGCTGTGGTTTGCTTGTTTGTTTTTTTCTTCCTTTGGTGTATTTAGAATAGACTAAGTAAGATAAGATGGACAGTTGCTTGCCCCATCCCAGTCTCCTGTCACTGATGTGGGACATCATTAGGCTTCTAACCCCATCCTTGTGTCCCAAGTGACAAAGTGCATTGCTGATCATCTGTAGTTCTTGCTGAAACCAAATTTTCAAGTGATAGTTTCATACCCAATTGCTATTTATGACTCTAATTTTAAATATGTGTGCATGGGCATGCCTTTGTGCTTTATCATACTTTGTGTATTCAGGGCTGCATTGCTTGCCCTGCTAGGAAATGGAAAGGATTTTTTTCTGTATCAAATTGGCTGGAAAATAAGATTTTTAAAATTTCTTATTTATTTATTTATTTATTTATTTATTTATTTATTTATATCCTGCCTTTCTCCCAGCGAGGGCACTCAAGGCGGCTTACAAAACATTAAAATACATATACATTAAACATAAATTAAAAACAAGTAATTAAAAACAATTAAAACAACAACTAAAAGTGGATGGTTTGTAACATGTGTTGTGCTTGTTGCCAGTGACGTTCAGGTCAATTCCAACTTGTCGAACAGTACAACTCTGGTGTGGTAACTCTTGGTCCTCCTGCTGATACACCATTGTCTTACAATGAATCAGACCATGGTCTATCTAGCCCAGTGTTGCCTGGTACCTCGAGGGGAGCTCTTCCAGTTCTTGTAGCCCCAGATGCTAGAGTTCTAACCTGTGACTTTGTGTGTGCAGTATTATATGCTCTATCTACATTTCTCTTCTCTTGATTATACCAGGATCAGTTAAATGAGTTATTCTGCTAGGAATGTTTGGAGTGTACTAAACTGTGCTTCAGTGTTGGGGCTTTTGGAGAGAGATCTTGCAGCCCTACAATACTGTGATTCTTATTAATAAGGCAAAGTTGAATCAGCACTTCTTTCTTTAGTTGAGAATTGTTATTCAGTTTTTCTTTTTTTGTACCAAAAAGCCTTTGGGGGTTTTCCCATGGCGAATGAAGGCTGGTGTGACTCTTTCTCTTCAGCCGACAACATGTTGCAATCCAGATCTCCCAGACAGCCATGTTTTGATTCAGTGGCTGATGTGATATTTGGTGTGTATATTTTTTTGCTGATGTCACAGCTGCTGGAATTTTGTATTTCCTTGTGGTTACTTTATTCTACTTGGCAAGATGAGAGTGTCTGCTCTTTCTGAACATAATTTCTACAAGAACAAATTGTTAGAATCTGGAAATGAATGTCAAAACAGCTGATACTTAGGAAGGCTAATGGAGCAGTGGGGAAAATGTACTGTATTTTGCAAGTCTAATGTTGTGTCTCCATCTCCCATTGGTCTCAGAAGCATCCTAAAATCTGCAGGGTATGGTTTGTGTTTGCTTTTAGTTTTGCAAGTAACTAATTCCTGACATACAGGGTTAACTCTGCTGAAATCGCCTAAAACCTGTTGATGATGTGATACAGTCTGCCTACTTCATTCATACTTCCTTTAGGCTGAAATTCTATACATAGTTTTCTGGACATATTTCTCAGTGAATACAATGGGACTAAATTCTGAGTAGACATGTCTAGGAGGATTGTGCTGTTAATTAACGAACTTCTTCATTTTCTTATCAACCAGGTAGCTCAAAAGCAGATTTTTGTTGCAAGGGCTGTATTGAACCAAGATTGCAGTGAATCCCTCTCCTAAGCAACACTGATTGATTTCCTTCAAGGCACCGCACCAGCAAACTCCTCATGACTGTTCCACCCTACATGTTTGGGGCAAGGTGATGAAGATGGAGGTACTACGCCGTTCTTCCGTCTTTGCTGCAGAGGTGATGGAAGTGTTTGATCGGACTCCCACAGATAAGGAGCTTGTGTCTCAGGCTAAGGTACTCTGCAGAGACTATATCCACTCCCGGCTGATTCGGGCAGGAATTGGCTGGAACAAGCCTGAGTACAGTGCACCTGTTCCTGGTGGCAAGTTAGCAGAGGTGTCCCACATACTTCTGAGATTAGGTAAGTAATAATCTCATTATAAATGGTTGGTGTTGCTGTGAGAGTAGCATTTTAGAAATTTGGAACATCTGGGTGGATCAGGGGGAAACGTTGTGTGCTAAGAGGCTCAACACAATATTAAGAAGTCCCTAGAGATCTTGCTAATTGCTGTTTGGACATCTAAGTCCAAATATGTTTGGTCATGTTTGGTCATATTCCTCAGTGACTGTTGAATTAGGGAAGTCACATGCCCTTAAAATAACAAGAGCATGGTATGCTTGGCCCAGATTTCTGGACCTCCCAATTACTCATGTGTGCTTAAAAAGAGAGCACTGTTAAGGCCGCCAAACTGACGTAATATTATTAACCAAATTACAAGCACACCAGGGCAGTTTTCTTTTGTAAATAGCATGTGTGTAGGGCCCTGATCAGGACTGAGGCTGGTGGGTTAGAATGATACTCTCTGAAAATACTCCATATTTTCATACTCTCCATACTCTTGCTCCTGCCATAGTTCCAATCCAGATCAGACCTCTACATGCATGGTATTTACAAAAGAAAACAGCACTGGCATGCTTTCAGCTAATGTCACATGTACTTTGGTCCTTGGAATGTGTACAGATGTACATAGATTTAGCAGTAAACCCAATGTGGAGGGCCCTCTCTGAGCCCCTCTCAGTGCATTTTAAACGTGGGTACCATCTACTGTTGTGTGTCTGCTATCTCCGATTGAGCTTTTCCTAGTTAGCTGCAGCACAGGATTTGCAGAGTGCTGATTGGCTGGCCTGTGGGACAGTCTCTAAGCTGCTTTTGCCCCTTCTTGGAGCCTTTATAAAGGCTGAAGAAAAAGGAAAGGACTAAACAAAAATTTTATGCAGGTGCTGGAAAAGCAAAACCGACGTGTGTGTGTGTGTGTGTGTGTGTGTGTGTGTGTGTGTGTGTGTGCGTGCGCACACACATACAGCTGTATGCAGGCTTGTATTATTCTAGACTTCCTAAAGTCAAAGTTGGCTAGACAGATGGTGTGCACACGCGCACACCACTTGTCAATTTACACAGGGGTTACATTTTTGAAAAGCAGTGTGTGCCTCAAACATGGAAATTAAAAATATTTTTTTACTGTAAGAATGTATGTAAATGGCACAGGTTAGGGGAAAAGTCATATACCGGTAACTGTCTACTACATCACAAAATAAATGGTTCATTTATGACTGCTATTATTCATTTGCCTTACTCAATAAAGTGCAGTTAATAAAGAAAACAGCAGTAAAAATCTTAAACATTGTTTGTTTATTTAAAATCTCTTTGAATGTAAATGCTAACACAGCTCAATCCAGTGTAACTTAAGCCGGTGCCGTAAAGCACATTTGTGGCTCCTTTAGAGTAAGCGGCGCCGGCACAGAGGCTGGCACCGCTTACTAGGTCATGGAACCAACTCCATGCCGGCCGCCGCAGATAAGTCCTGCACTGGTCGGCGCTGGGAGGGGTGGCGAGGGAGGGAGGACATTGGCTGGCCCGGGCTGGGAGGGTGCGGGGATATCGTTGGCGATATCCCAAGCCCTGTCGCAGCCTGGGCCGGCCTTACATGGCCTCCCGGACACGCACGCGCTCCGGAGCTGGCTCCCATTGGGCCCTGCCCCGCTTACACCAGGGGAAGGGGACAAACGTCCCCTTCTCCCAAGGTGAGCCTGTGCCATGCCAGTGGGGGGTTGAGGAGGGAGACTACTGGGAATATGTGAGTTACAGCATCTCAAAAGGAACTCACACAAAGCAATGATAAAAGCAAAGATGCTGTGTAAGGAAACTGAGGAAGTGGTAAGCCAGCCGTCACTGTTGTACTGCACAGAAACTTGCCAGGCATCACACAGGACTACGCTGCCAGCCAAAAGTGCAGGAGCGCATGGGAAGTTTGACCGCATTATTCCAAAAATTTGCAAGCATAAATTGGGTTTTGGTATTAAACAAGCACATTCTTCCAAAAACATCTAAATCAAACATGTGTAAAATGAGGTGTGTACTGTATGTACTGTATTTCTTCGATTCTAAGACGCATGTTTTTTCCCAATAAAGCGTTTCCAAAAATGGGGTGTGTCTTAGAATCGAAGGTCTCCAAAAAGCACCCTGAAATGCAATTTCCTTACTTACCGGGGCTTGGGGGAGCTTCAGGGAGGCCTGCGCAACCCTCTGCAGGCCTCCTCGATCTTCAGTTCAGTGAAAAACAGCGATTTTCGGCCATTTCTGGTTTTCGCAAAAACCGGAAATGGCCAAAAATCGCTGTTTTTCACCAAACTGAAGATCTGGGAGGCCTGCAGAGGGTTGCGCAGGCCTCCCTGAAGCTCCCCCAAGCCCCGGTAAGTAAGGAAATTGCATTTTCTGGCCGGATCGCAAAGGCACTGCTCAAAGGCAGTGAGGAGATCGTCAGCTGCAGCTCCGGGCATGCTGGGGCGAGCTCTCGGGTTCAGGAAGAGAGCTCGCCGCTGAGTAGAGGGGGCAAAATGGCGTGGTAAAAATTGGGTTGCCGTGGCAGGCAAGCTGGGGAGAGTTGGCGCTGAGCAGGAAGGAGTTGCGTCTTGCAATCGATTTTTTTTTTCTGCTGGTGTTCCTGAAATTAAGATGCGCCTTAGAATCGATGGCGCCTTAGACTCGAAGAAATACGGTATATTGCTCATGGTATGCACACTCATTTCTCTATCATTCTGGAATGATATGGTGGACTAGGTTTGAAGGTTTTCATTGTGCATCAAATACCTGAAAAATTATCTTCACCAGAAGTGATAGTAGGATGAAAGAAACAAATATATGCACCAAAGGCAACAAACCCTCAACCACACCACCTTCAATATTCTGAAGAACAGTCTTTGTCTCCAGCCCAAATGCCTTTAAAATATTATTGTCTCAGTCTGGAATCCTCACTAAGGCTTGCCTAGAGCCTGCCTGTTTCTGCTAAGCAAATGTTGGCTTTCAGTTGCCCTTGACTGTAACTGATGGTGGGATGATGAACTGGGAAACTGCCAATTCAGTTGCATGTATTTTGTGTAGTTGTAATAGTTGCATCCCAATTCCAAAAAACATTACCGGCAATCCAGTGCCATTTGACTTCAGTTTGTGGATCGTTTTCTTGAGCATAGAGCTTTTCTCACCCCATCCTCTTGTTTGGGCTTTGCTGTCATTGGTGACACCTACTAGTCAATGCTTGAATGCAATTGACAGCCAGATGCCCAAGGAGCTTTGCATCAATAGAAGAATCGCTGCTGCTGCTGCTTCAGTTTGCTGTTGCAGAAAAACTGAACAAACCGCTCTTGCTGGTGACATCCCCCCTTCTGCTGTAGGAAGTCCTGGAGCTGCTTCTTCCTTCCTTGCTTCCCCTCAACTACACCTCTAGTTCTAGAACAGAGCCGGAATCCTCTAAAAGTGGCATGGAGCTTCCTGTGGCAATGCTGCTAGCAATATTTTGTTCTTTCCTGAATTGTTTTTCCTTTCTCCAGTGGGACTTATTTCTTTTTAGTTTGAGTAATTTTTCATTACCTTCCAGCTGCCATTCTTATTCCAATATTTGTGTTTTTAATTAAAAAAATATCCTGACTTTCCATTTTACAAAGCTCACAAGGCAGCTAACAATGTTCACAATCAAATACACAAAGTTAAAAATTCTCATTCTAAAACAACAATTCATCAAAACAGCAGTAAACCCTTTAACAATGGCAATGAATAGTTCAGGTTTGTGCCAGATGCCCTACTACTCCAAAACCATGTCAGAACAGCACAATCTTAACCAGCCGCCTAAAAGGCACCTGAGATGAGTTAATGACACTATCTCTAGGAAGGAATTCCACGGTGTCGGTGCCACCACTGAGAAGACCCCTCTCGCCATGTGGCCACCCATCCTACTTCTGAGAGAGTAGGCATGCAGAGCCTCCAAAGAAAAGCTTAATGTGTAGGCAAGGATTGTATGGGGAAGGTGGTCCTTCCAAATGTCTGAGACCCAAACTGTTCTTGTTGCTGTTGACCTCTATTATTGGTTCTCTTCCTGTTCTTCTTCCTTTTGTTTTTGTCTCCACTTTATTTTGCCCCCAGGAGGCAGGCCAGGGTGTGAGGACTTGCATTCGTTTGATATGTGGGTGGTGAGCATTTCAAAGGGCTAACAAGTGTTGGAGGAATCTAAAGGTGTCTCCTTGATGACTGTCCTGGCTGTTACGTTCTGATTAGGAGTTGACTGATAGGTACAGTAACTTGGCATTCCATCTAAGCAATGCTGCTTGAAATTAATTTCAGAATTGAAATTGGATTGTGTCCGTGTGGTTATCACTCAGCAAACTCTGTGGTACAGATCATAATGATTTGTACAATCCTGGAAAATCACATGGGCATGATGCCACAATTGGGGTTGATCATATGCCTGCTTGGAAATAAATGTTGTGGGAGCCTTTGCTTCAAGCAGAGTAACCAGTTTGCAGTCCAAGGTCAGACAGTGCTTTATTAGACTGACAGCGCAATCCGACTTTTGTGCCGGTGTAACCAGCAGCGCAACGAGAACGGGAGGCCCCAGAACGGAAAAGGGATTCAAATCTCCTTTGAATTCCTCTTTTGGAGGGGATTTGAATCCTTTTTCCGTTCTGGGGCTTCCTGTTCTCGCTGCGCCGCTGGTTACACCAGCACAAAAGTTAAGTCGGATTGTGCTGTGACAAAAGTTTTTTTTTTTTTTTTAAACCAAGCTTTTGAAATCTACAGCATTCTTCATTTGGCAGATGGTAAGCAAAAGGATGGGAGAGGGGAAGGGTGGCATATTGAAGGAGCTCCAGCAACCTGCCGACTATAAATTCATTTTGATCAAAAGGCAGGATATAATTTTAAGAATAAATGAATGCAATCTGAAGATGGAGTGCTGACTTGAAACTCGCAGATTCCTTCCAAGACAGATCTGGAAGAAACAGAGCAACAAGGTGACTTTTCTATTTCCAAAGCAGGAAATGCAGTAGGGCCCACGGGCGTCGACAGGGGGAAGCGCGGGGGGTGGGCCGCCGGGGGGTGTCGGGCGCATAGGGGCGACGCGCGACCCCCCCACTTACAGTTTGGTCGCGGAGCTGGGCCCGCCCGCCCTCCCCTGTGCTTGTTTGGCTCCAAAATGAGCCAAAAACGGAGCAGGGAGGGTGCTCTGCTCCTGCGCGTGACGTCACGCGCAGGGGCGGAGCCTCTCCCTTAAGGGCGACGCGCGCCCCCGCTCTGGGGTGTCGCGCGTCGTAGCGACGCGACTGGTAGGGCCTAGGCTACTGCCAATTGAAATCACATCTGATGTATTATGTGGAGAGCATCTCACCCTCTCAAAAGTAGAGTCTCATCATCTGGTGGTTAAAGAATACCCTTCTCTATTCAGAAGTTACAGTGTTGACCTAGAACAAATAGCACTGCCTTAAGAGTTTGTGCTTTGCCCCATCCGTTCTTCACACCAAAAGTGTTTTTTCCCCCCTGTTCAGAAGCAGCTATCCTCTGCTTCCTTCCTTCTTTGTTTTATCGTAGAAGGAATCCCATGTTCCCAGTGCAGGCAGCCTGCCCCACACTGTCCCATTAGTGGGTAACATTCCCTCTTATCAGGCCTGTGCATGTATACACCACACTTCCTTTCTGTTTTATCAGATCCATGGAACAATTCAGTCGTTCAGAGAGTCGAATGTTTCCCTTGCAGGTTTCTCCGAAACCTCTGGTGTTTCATCTGCTTAAAAGGCTGGCTTGATTGAAACTGCCAGAAATTGCAAAAGTGGCAAAAGAGTCCTTAATGAAGCTTTCAAAACTCTTCTATACAGTGGTAATAGCTATGCTGAGAGGCCCAGTCATAACACAACAGTCCTGGATGATGATAGGTTCCGGGCTTTATCCTGCAGCAAAGATGGTAACCATGAAGTCTCCCAAAGAATGAGCATAATGCAGAAAGTGTCTTAACTATTATCGCATGATTACTGAAAGTGACCTCCAACTGCATCTTATAGGACTGCAATGTTTAGTTGGTTAGATTAAAATACTTAATTGACTTTAAAAGGTGCTCCATATCATTGGGACAGCAGTTTTTAAAAATACAGTATATATTCCTTTTTAATACCAGCCCTCCCCAAAAAATTGATGGCAAATGCCATCTTAAGAGGCATTCCTTTTTTCCTACACATTGAAGGGAATGTCTTTCTGATGGTGCCTCCTATTGCATACATGTGCAGCATCTAAAAATGAAGAATGGTTGCTTCAGAACGAATGTTTTACTCATGTGCAACTGTAATTGACAGAGTAATGAATTAACCTCCTGATTAAACAACTAAAATGTCCTTGATTGGGTGATGACCCTATTTTTATTTTTAATCCTTATGCAATATTTCTGCACATGTTCATTTTCAACAAAATGGAATTGGCACTATAGGATCATACTAGGAAGCTGTATATACTGAATTGGACCATTAATCCATCTGAGTCAGGATTGTCAGCAGCTCTCCAGGGTTTTAGATAGGAAACTTTCTCTGCTTTATCTGGAGATGTCAGGGCTTGAACCTGGGACCTTCTGCATGCAAAGCAGATGCCCAACCATTCTGCCTATGTGTTATGGATGAGGGTTGGAGAGTAACTAGGCTGCTGTTTGCCCCGGACAAAGAATCTGGGTAGATGAACGGCCGACTCTAGAGAAGGAATATCGGGGGGGGGGGGGGGGCAACAGCCAACAAAGATTAAAAATACTCCAAGTTGACATTCATCGAAGGGTTTCCAAAGTGGCAAAGCATTGTTGGCAGGTTTGCAATATTTACCACTTTTTTTTTTTAAGGTGCGTATTTAGTCTTCCTGTGCTGGAGTTGTATAATGAGTGGTGGTTGTACAGTCTTCAAAAAGTCTAGGAGAAAGGAATGGTGTTGCTAGCTTGTCAGTGATCAAGTCCCAACAAATATCCAATTGATGCTTGTGATGCTTGCACAGCCACATTCCACACTGCAGTCGTGATCACCGTGAACGCGTTCCCTGGCAGATGTGTGACGTTTTCCCCTGCTAGACTTTATTTATTTTTTTATTTTTTTATTTTATTTACAATATTTTTATCCCGCCTTTCTCCCCGAAGGAACCCCAGGCAGCTATATTGTGCTTGGAGCTGGGGAAATGCAGTCTGCCCTAACGGAAGCACTACCTGGGGAGGTGTGGAGACAGTACACAATAAATGAGATGAGAGTGCATATTTATTGCCTAGGAAGCACTTCCCCCCCCCCAAAGAAAAGCCCTGGGATATCTGTGTCAGATGTCGGCTGCGAGGCAGGGGAAAGATCTAGCACAAATACACTTGGATCCACTTTAATGTTTATTTCCTTGCTTGCACAGGGAAAGCACATGCTGGTCGTGTGTGTGTGTGTGTGTGTGTGTGTGTGTGTGTGTGTGACCTCCTCAGTTTATCCTTGTCACAGGGGGACCATTGGTCATGATTCTGAAAATGTGCCTTTTGAAAAGCTTTCTGTTTTTACTAAAAAAATAAAATCCAGAAAAGCCAGGGCCACATTGTGCATTTTGTGCAACATCTAGTTTGGGCCTAAATCTAACTGCCTTACAGCACAATGCTATGCCTGTCTACTCAGAAGTAAGCCCCATTGAGTTCAGTGCGACTTACTCATCGATATGTGAGCATAAGATTGCAGCCTTAAACATTGCAGTCCTAAATTAACATTTTAGTTTTAAAATGGGGGCCACTTTGAGTAATTTCATGTGTCTGCATCTCTTGCATTTGACTACTTCCTCATTACTAAGATGTGACTCTATGGCTACTTTCCCGCTTTTTGCTCACAAAATGTAAGGTAGGAAAATTGATGTTGGATGTGGCTACTGCTGCTTAATCTTTTCCCCCTATGCTTTGGTGGGAAGGATACAGAATCAAGAAAAATGCTGAGCACTCTGAATGCCTGGGAACAAGAGGAGCACTTAATTAGCCAAGCCAATGAGGAAGTTGAAAAGTAAAGAGGACTGGCGATATTGCCCGCTGGCCCAGATGAGTGTGAAATGGCTAAATATGTCACCAGCTATTTTACACTCATCTGGGCAGAAGATATCTGGAACTAGGCTCCAGGAGCCCTCTTGACTGTCAGCCTCCTCACTGACTGTCTGCCTGATTCATGTTTCACAGCTTCAGGCAAGCCCTGTGCGCCTGTCATGTTGGAACCCAAGCAATGGCTTTTCTGGTTTGAGACAAGGTTGACAAGCTGTTGAAAAGGGGTGTAATGTTTTCACTTGAATAAAGGGTGTAACCTAAATGCTCAGTTATGCGCACCTTGTCTTGAAAATAATTTTTTTCTAACCCTCTCTGACAACATGGGGATATCTGTCGGAGGATGCTTTGAAGGCTGTGGCCAGGTTTGAGCAGATAATTTATAGTGCTGGTTCATACAGAATATTTACTGTGTTCAGTAGGGCTTACTCCCAGGAAAGTATGCCTAGGATTACACCCTAAGTCCTCTACTTAGTTAGTCATCGTTATCTGCATTATTTGCATTCCTGCATGACATGACATGGCTGTTCACACCCAGTAGTAAGCACTTTAGTGCTGCTTTGTGATAAGCACAGGTTAGCTAGAGCATATGCATGATGTGCACCATTCTGTGTAGTGGGCATTGTATGAATGCATACTTAATTTTTTCTCTAGTGGTGTGGCTTTCTGTTGAAATAAGTTGCTCAGGTTATGACTTCTGACAGTGAGTTGGCCACAGTTTCACAAAGTGCTGATGTTTCCTGCCTGCCTGGGGATGCCTCCAGGCTACAGTTCCCTCGTCCAGCTCTGTCTCTCCATTATCCGCCACCTACGGAATGCCTCTCAAGAGCAACTCTCTCAGTTCACAGGCACTGTTTCCAGACATTTGTTCTCAACATTTTGGCCACATTTGGCAGCTTGCACTTTGGCTGCAGTTTTTCTTTTTTCAAGATATGGGATTGTACATTCGCATATCTGTACTGTACATCCTCTTCATTTTTTTTTAAATGGAACTGGTGTGCATGATGTAAATGGAAACATGATGAGATCCTGGATCATAATGTCTCTAGTTGGCTGACTGTGACAGAGAAGGAGAGTGGCTCACCATTTGCCCAACACCAAAAATACTTCCCTTCAGTTTCTCAATTCGATCAGAACTGTGATCGGTGCATTCCACCCCCATCCCCTGTTCCTGTAGAAAATGGTGAACAATCATGTACTCCTGGTATCCACCTTGTGCCAACCCCCTCTTCAGTATACACAGAGATAATGCAAATCCAAGGCAAAGGCCAGAGAAACACAACCCTTAAATTCCAGTGTGTGGTTGTGCATGTTGCTTTGGTTGAATGATCATACATGCATGTGTGTCTCTAGCCAGCAACGTCCTTTTGGGTGGAGTCTTTGTGGTAGGCAAAATTTGTTTGAGGGTGGGTTTTTTTGGGGGGGGGTTATTTATATTTTGGCTTATTGTCTACTGAATATCGTGATTGCATAATTGCTGCAACATTTCTTTATGGTGTATAAATATCCCCTTATCACAACAAATGAGGCTAAACGACACCATGTCAGAGATGGTCTCTATCCACAACTTGCGCCCATTCCCATCACTAACTTCTCCAATGGCGCAGTCCTAGCCATACCTACTCGGAAGTAAGTCCCATTGTGTTCAATGGGGCTTACTCCTAGGGAAATGTGAATAGGACCGCAGCCCATGAAAGTGGTTTATTTTATGAAAACCAAGTCAGTAATAGAATACTGACATGTTTTGCAGTCTATGAAATTGCATACGGTATTTTGGCAAAAACGCCTGATCTTCAAGTGACCGGCAGGGAGTGCAGCTGAGCCTGATACTCTCTTATGCGTGTTGAATCTTGTACAGGAGTCATGACAACACTTTGCTTCCGCTGCAACTAGATAAAAGATGACAACGAGAACTCCTTGGCCCTACTTAGAGGATTTATTACACAATAAGTGTAATGGTTCATAGTAGGATGCGTGTTTTTTAAGAAAGGGATATCAATGTTGATAACTATTCTAATGACTTAATTAGACCCTTGTGGGTCTCTTCCAACTCTGTGATTCTATGAACTCGCACGTGCCTTGAGTCCTGAAACAAATTATCATGGCCCAATCCTAGTCAGGGCCTATGGCAGTGAATTGTGCGATTCGCTGCCATAAGCCCCGTTCCGGCTGTGCAAAAACCACACTGCTGTTGTGCACTATAGAGCCGCCAGCTGGTGGTTCTACACTTGCGCCAGCAGCTCCTGGACACCCTGCTGGAGCAGGTAAGGTGGTGGTGGGGGCAGTTCGGGGGAGGATTGGAGCAGGGACCAGGCCAAACCAGGGGTGGAAGGGGGAGGATCTCAATATCAGCAGCATACGCCACATACCTGTCCCCTTTTCCAGGCCATCTAGTCCCCCCACCACCATTGCGTGCTGCAGCACATGCTCCGTCAGCACTGTTGCATCGTGCAAGCTGGTGGGGGATAGGATTGGGCTGTTCTTGCAAGAGTGATACTATATAGAAAACAGATGTAATTAAGTAGAGATGGCAGCCACATTAGATGAAGTTTTATAGGAATTTACTTGTACCATAGCGGCAGGCAGGAGGCTCCTGGTTTTTTCTTTGGACTGGAGGAAAACTGAGAGTATGCATGTGTACATCATGTTCTTTTTATAGTATGCTCTTTTGTTTTATGACTCTTGTATTTTTATTGTAGCTTTAAATTCCTGCCATGAGCTGCCTTGAATTGAGGAGAACGGCAGAATATAAATATTTGAAAATAAAGATATTTGCCCCATAGTCCTAAAAAGAAAAAGCATGTATGAACAGGAAAGATGTGATCAGCAGTAGAAGGAGAATTGGGAGAAACCAACCGCTGAACCATGAGCTGTCGATTGAAAAGTCGGCAGTACGAATCTGCGACGGGGTGAGCTCTTGTTGCTTGGCCAGCTCCTGCCAACCTAGCAGTTCCAAAGCATGTTAATGCGAGTAGATAAATAGGTACCGCTTGCGGGAAGGTAAACAGCGCTCCGTGTTCTAGCTGCATGCTACGCGCTGCGGCAAGGAGAGTCATGCCGGCCACATGACCATGGAGGCGTCTTCGGACAACGCTGGCTCTTCGGCTTTGAAATGGAGATGAGCACCACACCCTAGAGTCGGACACGACTGGACTTAATTGTCAGGGGTCACCTTTACCTTTACCTAGACATGTATGTATTCCTTTTTTGATGAAAGCTGAACACTCAGGGTGTACACTGGATGGGGCGAGGTCTAATAGGTCCTGACCATAGCCCTGATGGGTGCTCTGGATATGTTGGAGTGCTGTTGTTGTTTTTGTTTTATGCTATTATTGTGTTGTGATCCACCTTTGCATGCCAAATGGCAGGATAAAGATATCTAAATTAGTATTGCACAAATTCAGCATTTATGCTGACGTCCTAGAACCCCCCCCCCCCAAATAAAATGTGATGAGTATTCATAAAGATACAGCATTTGTGATACATAAAGACCAGAAGCATTTGTGTGGTCCAATCTTATGCCCAGCTCCTCCAGTAGCCTGGGTAGAACGACTCCGGACCCAATGCTGTGGCTGTCTGTGTTTTTCCCAAGCAACAAGGATGCAAAGCAAACGTAAGGCATCCTTCCCCTCCATCACATACCTTTCACCAAGAAGCTATTCTGCTAGATGCAGATTTAATTCAGCTGAAGTTCTTTGCAGACACTCCTAGGACTGATTCAACCAGCCATTTTCAGCTCACTTTTGATATAAGGAATTAATTCAGTGACTGTTTTGACTGCCATTTCCTTTCAGCTCTTCCAAAAGTGGGTGTTAGGGAGGAGGTAGAAAGTTACAGTGTGGAAACATGTTGGCACAATCAAATAATTGGTTCATCTCAGGATGATGTTACCCAGAGTGAACTGCACCACATAGCTGCAGGTGAATCTTCTGTTCGAGCAGGTGTGTTGATAGGGGTGACGTTGGGTTCCAGAGGAAGCTTTTCATTCTTGGAAGACCCAGAGAAGCTTTAGCACTGTTTAAACTAGGGCGTGCACCTGTTTTTGGAACAAGTGAAATTTGAATCAAATGGGGCCCATTCTGTTCATGTGCAGCAAATGGAACACCATTTTTGGAACACCCATGTTTCTGTGGCAGCTGCCATTTAGTTTTCCTCCCCAAAACCTCTGCACTGCAGCCACAGGTGGTGGCAACCTCAGTAAAAGCAAGAGAAAAAGAGGCACAGAAACAAATGAAAAATCCAGTACAACTAAGAATTTTCTCATTAAACCAGTGTGCCTGGAACAACTCGAAACTTTTAACAGCAACACTGGAGTCATAAAATGATTTTTCCCCTTGCACCTTTAATTTAGATGCATCTCTTCATGTTGCTGTAAGTAAGCAGTTATACTCTTACCATGTGGCCTACGTAGCATTACATTTCTTTCGTTGTCGGTCTTTATAGCACGCTGCAGAATGCAGCATCAGTGTTCTATGTAGTTGGAATCTTAGCTGGCCACAGAAATCCATGTCCTGGTAACATCCAGATTGAGCGACTGCGGTGAGTTGCATGTGGGGCTCGGAAATATGAATTGGAACAAAATACAGCAACTGACCAAAAGTATACAAATAGAACAAATCTTGCTAGTTTTTAAAACTGCTTCACTGGCATCTTATATATTTCCAGGCGCAAGTCAACATACTGATTTTTAGTCTACAGAGACCTGGATATTAGAAAGGCCGCTTGCTCCCATGAGATCAAACCTGTTTTTTTTTTTTTTTTTTTTAGACCATTGTAAGAAGCCTTGCTTTCTGCTTTGGTGCCTCCCATCATCAGAAACAGGATGGATGGAGACTAAAGATTGGGCCTACTAAAGTGGTGCCCTAGAATTCAGGCCCCAATCATGCAACTGGCATGTCTAGTTTGGCCCTTGGCGAATAGCAATTGGGATGTGTTTAGGTGCTTTCTGTGACGGATTCTGTTTTACAGTATTTTATGTGCTATATTCTTTTGATTGATTTTAAGGCATTGTGTTGACTGTTTTCATTGTACGCCACTTTGGAAATATTAACTGAAAGGTGGGATATAGATGTTTAAATAAGTAAATATATTATTATTATTATTTATTTTTATTTTATTTTATTTTTTTAGGTGATGAGCTGGAGTACATTCGGCCCAGTCTTTACCGAAACATTGCACGACAGCTGAACATTTCGCTGCACTCTGAGACTGTGGTGACGGATGCCTTCCTGGCAGTGGCAACGCAGCTCTTTTCTTCAGGTGCTGTACTACAATCCGTAGCGTGGGTGAGGGAAGGCGAAGTGACACAAACAAAGGTGTGCGTAAGCACAGGCATGTTTTGGGGTAGCCTGTAGGGTGGGACCTGCTTGGCAAGGGATCCTGGCTGTAAGCAGTTTGGCAGTGAATACTGTGCTAATGATTTAACACAGACTCGCGTACATTTTTCTTCTCTGACATCTCACCAGGTGAGGAGGTGTTTCAGCCTCTCCCTGTTTCTGCTCTCCCAGTAGGGGAATTGCTTTCATTTCAAATTCTGGAGCACTACACTCCAGGCGGCGATTGCCTTCACTACCTAGGAATCTCTCTTCTTTCTAGTTTTTTCCTCTTCTCTCTTGCTCCTGGGATTGAAACACACTCATATTTACCAAGTTTCTCCTTCAGTCTAGCATACCTGCTGAACACAAACATTAAGACTTGGAACTGGCTTGGGATCAAGGGTTGTTACCGAACCTTTTGGGCATGCAGTGTGCTAGCATCTGATTTAACTTGGGTATATTGATTGCAGTGTCAACAACAAAATTCATGCTTTCCCCATAATGGCACTGCAGATTTATTTAAATCTTGACTGAGAAATACCAAACACTGATGCAGTGTAAAGTCTGGATTACAAGGTAGAAGGTGTGGTCCATGCCGAACTGCCATCTGAATTCTCCCCCCCCCCATTCTGATGCTCCCCCCCATCTCTCAGCATGCACTTGTACACACACCCCAAGCATGTACCCTGTTTACCTCCCTCCTTGGACTCCAGCGCTGCCATTGTCTCTGCTGCCGCTTCCTCTAGTGGCCGCCAGAGAGAATGCTGGGAGCAAACCTGCTCCCTGCATTATCTCTGCCTGCCACTAGTGGAAGCAGCAGCAGTGGAGACGATGGCAACTCTGGAGTCCAAGAAGGGGGGGTAAGCTGTCCCCACCCCCTGCTTTACTTACCTTCCACCTCTAAGTCCGGTGCTGCTGCTGCTTCTAGTGGCCAGCAGAATATTTCCTCCATTGACCACTAGAGGAAGTGGCGGCTGCAGCAGCATGAGACTTGGAGGAGGGAGATGAGTCGCTCCAACTGCATGAGCTTCCCTTATCTTCCTCCTCCAAGTCAAGTGCTGCCGCGACCCTTAGTGGCTGCAGAGGGAATGTTGGGCTCCCAGCCTGCCTTGTGGTGGCCACTAGAGGAAGCAGTGGCTGTGGTGGCCACGGCAGCACTAGGCTCAGGAGGGAGGCAGCCCTCTCAATCCTTCTCTCATGTGCTAGCATGCAAGAATTGAATGGAGCCAGACTCCATGCAGGCAGTAGACTGGAGACGGGGCGAGCGGGCAAAGGGTACAGGGCATCCTGTGTCACCATCCCCACCTGGGTGCCTGAGGTGAGCTGTTCAACACTTCTCATGGATGGGCCAACCTTGCAAGGTAACTAAGGTGATACTATTTTTTCAACTGAACCAGCTTTGAGTGGTGAGAGAAAATGAAGATTCATAGTACACTTTCTTAATAATTAGCATTTGTCTAGCACTTCCTGAGTGTGCAAGTGTCTCTCATATATTGTCTTGATGATGTAACTCTTACAACAGCTCTGTCGGATAAAGAAGTAGTATTATCCCCACATAGCAGCTGAGGCTGGGAGAGAAGTGACTTGCCCAAGGCCACACAGTGAGGTCATGGCAGAGAGAAGACTCAAACTGGTTAAGTCCTGATTTGCAGCCCAGGCTCTTTGCCACTCTGCTATGCCAGCTCTCTTCTTAAATGAGGTTAAATTCTTCAGTGCATGATAGTAAAAGGTGTTGATTGTTCACTCACTTTTTCTCTAGTGGATATTAGGGGACCAGCATGGCATAAGAGGTGAAAGGGAAGTAAAATGTGTTTCGAGTGCGTGGGAGGCCACTTAGCTGGAAGAAGCAGCTGCAGTGTTGCTGCTGAACAGATACAACGTCATGGAAGGGCTCCTTCAGCAAAACATTCAGACATGACTGGTGAAAAAGCAAAGCCCCTATTATTTACCAAACAAAAGACTTGGGTCCAGCACGGAACAGCTGCCCCTATGTGCCTTGTTCATTTGTCTGCCTTTCCTTATTCAGCACAGGGACTTTCTGGGTCTGGGCTCTGGAGTTCTCATTTTACTCCTACGCAGAGGTGAACAGATTCCCTCTGTTCTCATTTGGTCTGAAATCTCAATATCCTTGGATATTCTGGCAGGAGTTCTGGATTTCAGTGTGTTGGTAACATATTTTTGCACATGCGTCTTCACACTAGTAATTAAAAAGCAAAATCCCCCACCGTTCGCAGTCCTGTGGAAAATTGGGTGGGAGAAAAATATGTCTCTGGGAGAATAATGGAGTTCAACATTTTGAGTTCCGCTCCAGTAAACATATCTGGTAAAACAGATTCAAGATCTGGGATAGAATCCAGCAGAGGTGATAGATCCTGTAAGCATCCTTGCTTCTGAGACACTTTTAGAGGAGTCCCATCCATGTTGTACATGTGTGTAATGCTGGAAGGATAATATTTCGGAGAGAGATTGTGCAAACTCTTGGACCGTTTCGGCATGTTGACTCCCCAAAATGGAGGTGGTGGTGGTGGTGGTGGTGATGTGTGTATGCATGCACATGTGTGCTGAGCCTTCCAATAATGCACATACATCTGCATCTTAAAATACATGGGTTTTGTGCAGTGGCATTGCTGGAGGAGGTGTGGAGCTGTGAGTGGCACATGGCACTGCAAACAGGTCCACCTGCCATCGGAGCAATTCGGGGCAGCGACAGCAACGCGCAGGAAACTCTGAGCTCCTGTGCATTGCCATCATCTGCCCCGAATGGCTCAGACGGCAGGTGGGAGGGCCCGCTTACATGGTGCGTTGCAGTGTCATGTGCCACTTACAGCTCCGCACCCCTTCCAGTGACTCCACTGGTCTCGTGAGATGATCCCATCTCATAGTAGAAGGCAACATCCCTTTTACAAGTCTCGAGACTTCCATTCTTTCCTATGGATCAATTCACCTCCATTAACTGAGCTGGTGGGGGATTGTTGCAGGGTTCTTTTCCAATCCAGTTTGGAGCTATCAACTGACCGTGTTGAGAGCAAAAATGAAAGATACATTAGTTGTTCAAAGCTTTGACTCGGGCTTATTTTCCATCCTCTCCTGCGAAACGCACCATTGCCTAAAAATGACTCATACGTGCCCTCTCACTTGTGACTCCGATGGCCCATGTCAGACTGCTAAGAAGTGCTAGACGGAGTGAATGTAGTTCTCCAGAGGATATGTTGGGACTTTTTTTCCTGGCAAGATCCAAGCAACATTGAGAAGGTTTAATGTTAAAGCTAGCACAACAAAGGCTGGCTATGCACCCACCAGACATTCCACTCTTTGAAAAACCAAAGTCAGATTCTGCAATAAAGGACGGAATGCAGCTGCAGGGAGCGTCTTCAGGAATCCGTCTTTAATGTTCACAGTTCAAAGTCCTGCACTAGTAGAATGTTTTGTGTGTAATAAGAAGCCTTGTTTTTTCCTTTCAGATATGGTTGTGTAGGAAAACTGAAACTTGCAGGGGGTTGTCATGATTGCTCCAGTGATGTTTGATTGCTGCTTCAGATGAGATGTTTTTGTACTCTGGGACAGAGCTGGGCACAAATACACTTGTGCTTCAACAGATATAATGCGCCCGTTCATGTATTTCTATTATTCGGCATTTGTTAAATGCATATACAGTACATACGTAAAATACAGGAGAGCAGCAAGAGAAGAGCCCCATTATTTCCTTTTTACTGCTCATGTGTATTTTAAATGGAAACAGACATAAAAAATACACATCTGCATGCTTCACATCTGATGGCCTTATGGTCCTGTGGCAAGTTGAAATCTCTCTTCCCCCAATTTCAAGATACATCCACACTAGTCAACAGCACTTGCTGTGCTCTGCCACAGTCTGGCCTAAAGTGCAATATTGCTATGTCCAGTCAAACTACCCATTGGTGGACCTGCATGGTTGGAATTCTGCAAGTATATATTTTTTCTTCCAAATGCTGCTGCAGGGAGGCCTCTCCAGATCAGGGATGAGAAAGGGAGAGTGGGGAGGGGGAAGAGAGATCCCCTAGCTCTTGAATTGCTACAGTATTTGCCAAACTTGCAGGCACCCACAAGCCAAGATTGGCAATGCGGTGTGCTTTTTCAAGTTTCTCTTTGCTTCTTAACCCCAAGGGGCATATACACCCTAAAAACCATTCCCTAGCAGGAAAGTATTCTGCTTACAGTCAGCCTGGGATATACCTCTAGCCTGAGTCCAACCACTTCATATTGGCAGTTGAAGGCAGGGAAATAAGAGTCTGGCTTGATGAGGACCCCTTTGTAAAGGTAGGTCCACCTTCGGCTCTTGTCCCAGTAGTACAGTACTCAACATCAACTCCTGCAAAACACTACTACTACAGTTGTGCAAATCTTATGAATGTACACCAGCTAAATTTATTTGCATGCCTTGTTCTGAGTGCTGAATTTGTCTTTCCTGTGGAATGTTAATATTTTACTGCGACAGCTGGGGGAAGAGATAATCTGGGGTAATTTGGTCTTGCTTGCTCCTGTTTACCCCATTCATGAATGCTACGGAATGCTTGCACTCCATAGCCTGCCAACGTTTGGCTTGCATTCTTGTGTGTGTGCCTCTGCCATGATCATTCAGGCTTCCAGCATTTCCCAACTTTCCCACCGGCTAGCTAATTATTACTTTGGCTACATTGTCAATTATAATGGGGCAGTGGCTGTGCCTTCAGCTCTCTGCAAAGTTGATATTTCAACTCTCCCCATAAGAACACATTCCCTGTTCAGCCAAGTAGGGTTGCCAGATCCTCCCCTGGAGATGATGTCTAGCCCTCTTAAATACTGTACTTTGAGTGAGTCATCAAAAAGGGATAATAAAGCTGCTGTGCCTTCTACTGCCTTGTTGCTTCCACCAATCTCCTTGCCCAGCCTCCTCTACTGTACGCACAGCAGGGCTCCATTCTTTTCCACAGCAGCAAAGGAGGAGGTTGAGTGATGGAACTAGTGCAGGTGGGTGGGAGGGAGGAAGCACTGCTGCTGTACTCTGTCTCAAAGCCTCAGGGAGTACTTAAATGTAGCAGCACAATCTCTGGGTGAGAATCTAACAACAGAAGGTGGCTTTTCTCAGCTTTCAAACAACAAATGCCCTCAATATGGGTCCCCCTGCAAGGGGGGGGGGGAGCAGGATAAAAATCCAATACATAATAATGTGCAGTGCAATCCTATCTATGTAGGTTGACTCTGATATAGACCCACTGTGTTCAACAGAGCCTACTTCTAGGTAATGGCTGATTCACACTAGAGTTTTCCCGGCTCGTTGCGTATCAGCGGAGGGTAGCGCGGAGCTGTTTTTATGCTTGCAGAGCAGCTTGCAGAGCAGCTTGCGGAGCAGCAACGCAGAGGCAGGCAAGATGGTTTCCCCTCAACTTTTGAGGCGGTTGTGCTTGCGGAGCTGGGGATGTTTGCGGAGCTACAGCAGCCCACCAATCGGAGGAGCGCACTTCTGTTCACCAAATCACAGCTGCGCTTTCTTAAGAAGGCGGGACAGAAGGAGGGACGACAGGCGGCAAGACACTCCCCCAGCGCCAACCGCATAGACAAGCGCATACGCAGGGGCAGAGGCAGGGGCAGGGCCATCCGCGCCGGGAAAACTCTAGTGTGAATTGGCCTTAAGTGTGCAAGGGGATTGCAGTCCTAAACACACTTCTGTTTACGTGGGAATTCTGTAAGCTTTTCGGTTTTTACAATACACAGGATAGTAATTGAAATAGATTTTTCTTATTGGCCTTTCCGTTTATGTCAAATGCAGAGTTGTGACTCAAAACCACCCTGATGATTGTGTCTTCAAAGCCAGGAGGACTGGCGGCAGTTCTTTTCCTGTGTTTGTACTGTAAATCTGAAATATTGGGCTTAATCTAAAACTTTTGATTTAAAGCCTGTGGGAGTTGCATGCTTTGGAGTCCATGAACTTTGGGTAAGGTGTTTGTGTAAGTTCTGTTTAGTCTGGCCAATCTTAAACTGAGCTGCTGACGCAAAATTTTCACTGGGTGAAAAAGCAAGTGAAAAATGGAAAAGAACCTCCCCATTATTACTCAATTCCCAAAGAAAAGAAACCGCTCCAAACATAGTCAATTTGGAAGGGCTTTATTATAGTCATTTGGATGCATGGAACTCATATGCAAAAAACTCACAAAGCTAGAAACCAACCTTCATGCATTTTGACCAAAGGTAGCCCAATGCTTTAAGGTGGGCACATTTCAGCAAAGCAATAAGCTTCTTTTTATTCCTTCCAGGTTCAGTCTATTCTATCACTTCCTATTGAGCACAGCTGGGGGATTACTGTCAAATAGCCTGTTAATTGCCCCTTGGACACCTCTCTGAATTGCCTCAATGTCAGGCGCCCCCCCCCCCCTTGTGGGAAGGCAGAGGCTTTGGTTAGTTACGTCTAATTTCCCCCCCATTTTTTAGCAGCAAAATTGAGTTATCAAGGAAGTCAGTAATTAAAGCTTCCCGTGACTTTAGGGCTATTCAAGGGGCAATTAAGAGGCTATTCATCATTCATAACCCAGCCAGAATCAATAGGAAGCAATAAGACAAGCTGGACCTGCAAACCGGAAGTGTTATAGGCACAGGCACCTTGAAAAGCCTTAATAGTGCTTTGCCCACTGGTAGTGGACAAGTTGGTGTGGCAGTTGGATTTTATTACAATCTGTCCCCCATCCTCTCCCCCCACAAATCGGGTCTGAAAAAGGAGACAACATGTAAATACTGAACTGCAAACACTGGACAATAACATCATCTGGATGCACCATAAAAAGTCAATGAGCAAAGGGTGGTAGTTTTCAGCAAAAAGCATTGGTACAGAAGCAAACAAGGATGCCTTCTGTCCTAGACCAAGGGGAAAATTAGTAGTACCCTGAGTTTCCTTTGTGGTCACTTAAGACTCCTTTCTTCTGCTCCTGGGCAAGTGAAGACTTTTCTGAAATCAACAAGCTTGATTTCTTACATTTGTACCAGACTATTTTGAAGGATGGTGCACAATGCCGTGTCTGCACAGTGTTGTTTCCACTTTATTGTTACAGTACAGTTAATCGAAAGGTTGTTTAAAGGCCTGAACGGAAAGCTGTGCACTTTGTTCGTTGAGTGGGTAGGTTTATTTATGTAGCCAAGAGCAGTGTGGTTTTTGTGAGCGTGGAGACTGACCAGACACTTACCCCCACATGACTTCCTGGATGCCTTCCAGTGGATGGGAGGCTGATGCGGGGGGGGGGGGATCTTGTTTGTTCTTGTGCTCTTTCTTTCTCCCTGTTTCTCCTGTGGTGCTCAGTATTTACATATTTCATCTCCACAGCTGACTTCCATCTGGTTGCTCTAAAAAAACCTAATCTCAACATAGACAGCTTGTTTCATTGCTTGCCAGCTTTTGAGAGAGAGATTTGTTTTTTGTTTTAAATTCAGGTCCATGCGCTGATGTATAGAGACAGATTTCCTACTGTTTTTTTTTCTCTCTGGCCTGGTTTCTTGCTTGCTTGCTTTTAGTAGTAGGACACATAAAGATAACGTAGTTATGGTCTTCTTGAGCATCTCTAAAAGAACAGCTTGCTGTCTCCCAGTTGAATTCAGAATTGATTGCATTTTCAGTAGATGCAGATGGTTTCTTGCTGTTTGTGGGTGGGCAAGGGGGAGGCAAAAGAACAAGCAGCCTATCTATGTGTCATCTGTGAGCTCCCACAACTTGGTCAGAAACAGCCCAAATTTTGTGCCCTGGAATGTTGGAAGACGGAAGATGCACTTGGCATGACCAAGGATGCATAAGCGGAATACAGACTTGCTTTTACTCTGTTAATCATCACAGTTCACAGCTTCTTCAGAAAAAGCACCCCAGGAAATCAAACTGTAAGTCATGCTGGAGAACAAGCATTAAGAAATGGGAGATGACAAGAATACTTTCCTGGACAGTTGCAATAGACAGAAGAGAGAGTCTAGTGCTGTGGACCTACAGGGCTCTGCTATAGCACTCTGCACCTGCCATGGCTTCTGGCACCCTTTTAGCAGAATGCAATTCTAAAGCAGCGGAACTGGGACCAGCAGAAGCTAGCATAGCCTGTGCAACAGAACCTGGAGCTTGCAGGTAGTACCCAGGCTAAAGGTGTCTACTCCTCAGTCCTGTTTAAGGTAACATCTGCATAGTGGGCCTCTGAAACTGCCACAGTTTACGGTAGCGGTTCTGGAGTGGCCACCAGCGGTGGTACGCCGCACACACTGCTGTATAGCCATTTACAACAGTGGAACTGCTGTTCCACTGTCCTAAAGCCCACTTAGGACTGTGTTGTTAATGTTTAAATGCCAGCCACTGCAAGCAGTTCCTTCCAGTGGAATGGCTAAATGTCTCCCTGCTGTATACTGAACCTATCCAAATTGGTTTATATTCTTGATATATGCTTCTGTAAAAAGAACCGGAATGTAGCCAGGGCCAGTTATGCCTTAAAGCTGAGCTAAGGAATGTGTTTCGAAATCCAGGGAGAGGACAGCTTGGAGGTGATGTTCCATGGAGGAAGAAAACAACAACCCAGAATGTATAGAACCAGATCTCTGCTGGTATAAATCAACATAATTCTGACTGCATGAACCAGAATTTAGCTGAAGATGACAATGAGAAAGTCCATCTTGAAAATATTTTTTCTTGACAGAGAACTGAACATCCCCCACAAAAGCAAGCTGTGGCTCCAATCCAATCAAAGTTGTGATTCACAGTCTGATTCAATGCATGTTTATTCAGAAGGGCACTTGCTCTGATAGGTTTGCAGCATAAGATCCTCTGGTAGGTAGCAACAGGACTTAACGTAACTTATTCCATTGGTTTCAGTGATACTTAATCACAAGCAACTTTTACAGCTAGATCAGAGACAATGTGTGTAATGGCACCATAGATCAGATTGTCACATGGATTGTATGAGTCCTTGGCTCAGTTCTCTGATGCTCTAATTGGAACGGAAGAACAGCTTATAGGATCAAGCCGACAATTATTCTTCTTCCCAAACTGGCAACTGTTGAGTGCTTTCAGGAGTATATATGCAAACAGAGCATAAATAAAGTAGTCAAACCCCTTGCTGATTTACAACACAATCCTATCTAACTTACACCACCAGTGTAACCAGCGTGCAGCGAGAATGGGAGGCCCTAGAACAGAAAGGGGATTCAAATCCCCTCCAAAGGGGAATTCAAAGGGGATTTAAATCTCCCCATCCCACTAAAGCCTCCCGCCCTGCCCTCCCCCGCTGGTTACACCGGTGGTGTAAGTTGGATAGGATTGTGCTGTAATTGTAGTCCAGCAGCTCTGCTTTGGGGCATTTAAACAGTAAGAGAATATATTCTTAACCATTATCCTTGCTAGCCATTGCTGTCATTACCAGTTTGATGAATTCAACATTTAGGTCTTTTTCTGAACCCAACTGAGCAAGTATACTAGTGGTCACTGTGCCACATCTGATTGCATTGAATATATAAAGAGAATTTTCTGAAAAAGATTGTTCAGTGGTTGTTTTGAACTTGCTCTGTATATGTATGTCTAAAGTGCCTTGGATATCCAACAAAATGGCAAATCAGTGTTCCCTCTTCACCATTCATGGTTTTATTATATCCCTTGTGCAACAATGTTGAAGAGCAGCCCACCCTCTTCTTTGTAGTGTCTTCAGGCAGGAATCTGGATGCATAATGTAGGCAATGAGCATGCCCATACTATTGTGTCAAAATAATCCCACAGATCCCACAAGCAGGAGAACGGCAAACTCCTTCAACAAGAATTGCAAATGTTTAGCATCTTCTACTTCCAAGAATACAAAACCAATCGAAGTTATGCAGGGCAGTCACTGTATGCATTTTTTATGTTGCATTTTTTTTAATGTTGCAAAGGGAGTTATAATTAAGGAAACTGGCAGGACTGTTTTTCAGGCATTTTAACAAAAGCTTGTGCTCCTGCGTTTGAGTCTACTTATGAAGTTTAAATCATAGAGCTACACATCACTTTTTTAAAAATGGGGATAAGTCCTTGGAATTCATGGGTGTCAAATTGAAGTATGATTTCCCTCTATCCAGAGCTTTAGTATACCATGGTCCATAGCAGCAGCTTGTTTCCTAGCTCATGTGTGCTGCAAGGCCAGGGCATAGCAGGAAACCGCCCTTGATCACTCGGATGTAATCATCAGCAGGTTATAGCTCAGTAATCTCCATCCTTCATCCTAAATAGATGGGCTAAAATATACTGTACTCTCCTTTCTGAGGACAAAAGGAGTTGGGGCTGTGGCCCTGAACTACTGAAGCTGCTGTTGGCCATGGAGGGAATCTCCCCCCCCCCCCCGGTGGCTAATTGCAACTTGGGAGGTTCAAGTTGGGGAACCTGCATGGGGGCAAAGGATTAACCAGCCCTTCCTGATCTTGATCCAACCCTACCTTCAAAAGATGTTGGGAGTTCCTATTGCAGAGCTTGAAGCTTCCATGTTGCATCTAGTTAGGCTCCGAGCCATAGCATCCTTCCTTCCCTTGCAGGCATGCAGGTTCTTCTCAAGGTTCTTCTCTTTTTGCACAGTTGTACGAGCTGCTTATTTAAAATGCCTTCGGCTGAAGAGCTTTGAATCTGGACTCCATTATAGCAGCAAGAGTTTCTATGCACCCTGTTACCAGAGGCCTGTTTTGTTCTGTCCCTTTTTGTGAAAACTGTGTGCTGCGGTCCTAAATTCATTTATTTGCAAATAACTCACAAAGACTTCAGTAGAGCTTCCTTCAAACAAACATACCAATATCATAACCTTGGGCCCAGAGTACAGTACTCATCATGTTCTTGAGTGGGTGTTGCTTGGATGCAAAAGACTCAAACAGAAAGATTCTGCAGCCACAGAGCCTGCTCTTAAAACCTAGATGGAGCATAGATAGGAGAACTTAGAACTCCAAAGGGAAAGATTCTGGTCTCTCTAGCAGAAAAACAGGTTCTGTTGAAATAGCCCCTGTGCCTCCCCTGAGGACATTTTTGGCAGGTCATTGCCCAGGGAAACTCTGCTGCAGGCAAACTTAGCTGGTTGATCAGAATTCCACCCACCTCCACATACTGATGCCTCGAAGTTCCTCCAACTCTGCTGGGAGGCTGCAGATGAGAAAAACTGATGATGGCTTAACTTTTAGCATTTTGCTGCTGACCTGTGCATTGATTGTACAATACTGTATGCATGAATATTAGCGCATATCATGTGTTCACTGTTTCTTAATCTGGCTGTAGTTTAGGACTTGTCAAAAAGGCAACTGGGTGTCTTTGGAGCAGACATTAATAGTGAATTGGACTAGGCCAGTGGTTCCCAAACTGGGAGGCGTGGCTCCCAGGGGAGCTGCAGGTACCAGCCAGGGGAGCCGCGGAGTGCCACGGAATCCTCTTGGAATACAGTGCAATGCCAATTGGCAGGCATCAACATAATGTAATGGGGAGCCGTGGCCAATGGTCGCCAATGGTCAAGGGAGTCGCAGGTCGAAAACGTTTGGGAAATACTAGACTAGGCAATCTTTGGTGTTTTGGGGTGTGATGTTTCATAAAACCAGTGGGCTAGTAGGACTTCTTCAAGCTAGGCTGGGCTGACCATTGTTATTAAATTTGTTGTGCTGATCTCCACCTGATGTCTGGGTAGTCAGCTGCTGGCATACCATCATCTGCTGTGCGAGTGGCATGAACATCATTTTACAGCTGCTTCATAATGCACTGGACATGGCTGCTTCTATCTATACACATGGGGTAGAGTACTATCTGGAAGTTGTTATTATTATTAATAAATATTTACTGTTTGTACTGGTTTTGAACAAAAAAGTTCAAAGTGATTTTTCATAGCTAAAATAAGTAAATGGCTCCTTGTCCTAAAAGGGCTCACAATCTAAAATGATGCGGAAGAGACACCAGCAACAGCCACTGGAAAAGATGCTGCACTGGGGTGATGATGGGGACAGTTGCTCTCCCTTTGCTAAGGAGGGAGACACAGTATAGGAGGACCACCACATTAAAATGTGCCTCTTTATTCAGTTAGCAGGGATTATATACAATTAACTTGTATATAAACATCATATTTGGGCACAGATGGGTGCTATGTTTGCTTTGCATTCTTGGGGGGAGGGAGGTTGGAGGGAGACAATGCCATGACCAATGGTGAAGTGCATGCCTACACAGCTTACCAAAAGACACAGTTGTCTTGCTTTAGAATGGGCCCCTCACCCGCTCAAGGAGGCTTTCTGTTCTTCCTGCAGGCATAACATGGGGTAAGGTGGTGTCGCTCTACGCTGTAGCAGCTGGGCTGGCTGTGGATTGCGTGAGACATGCCCAGCCAGCCATGGTCCATACCATTGTGGATTGCTTGGGAGAGTTTGTACGCAAGACATTGGTGACGTGGCTTAAGAGGAGAGGAGGCTGGGTAAGTGGCACTGAACGTGATAGTGTTTCTGAAGAGTGTGAATTCCTACATTACGCAGAGACGGTGTTGATGTGAATAAAAGCAGGATTATATGAGCTACCAGCAGGCATAATGCAAGCAAATACTAGGTGCACACACGCACACACCTCTTGCCAATAGGCCCTTTAATTCAGTTCTGTCCTCAGTGATCTTAATTAAACTTGCTCTACATCCTGAGAGTCCCTTGGACTGCTAGGAGATCAAATCAGTCAATCCTAAATGAAATCAACCCTGACTGTTCCCTGGAAGGACAGGTACTGAGGCTGAAGCTCAAATATTTTGGCCACCTAATGCGAAGAGAGGACTCTCTGGAGAAGACTCTGATGCTGGGAAAGACTGAAGGCAAAAGGAGAAGGGGAAGGCAAAGGGTGAGATGGTTAGACAGCATCACCGATGCAACGAACATGAAAATGAGCGAACTTAGGAAGATAGTGGAGGACAGGAAGGCCTGGCGGGAGATGGTTCATGGGATCACGAAGGGTCGGACACGACTGAACAACAACATCTCCCTACCACTTGGTGACTGATCTGCCATCTGCAGTAACCCTGACTATATTTGCTGTCATGCTTCCAACACTATTTCAATAACCTAATTTATTCCTGACCTGGTAGCACCTTTTTCTTATGGATTCATTCTTCATGGTTAAAAGGCATGAACAACACACTTACCCACTATGGGAGACAAATGTGGACTAGTAAAAGATGCTGCAGGGAACCTTGGCCAATCATTGCTCACCTACATGGGTACGTATAAAGCTGTCTTGTACTGAGTCAGAAAATTGGTTCATCTAGCTCAGTATTGTTGATACTGACTAGCTGTGGTTCTCCATGCTTTCAGTTAGGGATCTTTCTCTGCCCTAGTGCGAGATATTGGGGATTGAATCTGGGACCTTCTACACTGAAAGCGTACGCTTTACAACGGTACATGTTCATGTCAATAACATCTGTGCACATGTCTGTCAAATCCATTATGTTTTAGCTTGTCCATGCCAAAAATTTAATGCATGGACTGGCCCTTCTTCTATATATGTGGTTAAACTACACAAAAAAGAACATGAAAGTACAAAAAGATAAGAACAAAACTGAAAATCACCAGTGGTTTATATTTACAGTAGACTTTTTAGTGTGGAAAGTGGGCAAGGGTGATGCAGAGGTCTTCTGAGAAATGGTGCAACTCAGTTTTTTTCCATTTAGAAACCTACAGCAAGTAGTTCTCAGAACGGTATTTTTTTTAGTAGCCATAGCCAGCATCTTAAAGCTTGTGTACAGTGAGAGAATGCCTTATAGCTCAGCTGCTCAGTGAGTCAGCTGCCCTGTTCATAGTAGGGCTGCCCCATACATGTGGCCAGCTAAGGCAGCAGTTTGGTGGGGGGCACCCACCTCTTTCCACCCAGTCGCCTCCACTGCTCCTCTTCCTCCTCCTTGGCACTCTAAGCCAGTGGTCTTCAACCTTTTTCATGCCATGACCCCAACAAATAAAGTATGAGGCTGGGGACCCACCATTGATCCTGCCCCCTCCCAGGACCCAATCTACTTACCTCCCTGGCCCCTGTCACCACCACCCCATCCTGACAGCCTCATCCTACCAAGCTCCCCCAGGTCACACCACCAACATGCAGGTCATTCTGGAACAGGAGAGCTGAGCCGTGGTTCCCCACTGCCCTGCCAGCAAATAGAAAGAGGGAGGAGGGGCATGAAATCCATGTGGAAGCCCACCCAGCTGGTTCCTCACCCCCACCAGCATACCCCCAGTTCCCATTTGGGTTCCCGTAAGTTGCCGCAAGCCCACAAATGAGGCTTTGCAACCCCATTGGAGTCCCAACCCCTAGGTTGAAGAACAGTGCTCTAACCCACCACTCTCCTCCATGCTTCCCCTTCTGTTCCATTCCCCTCTTCCTTTTCCAATCCAGGGAGTGGGAGGAGCAAAGACTGGTACATCACTAGGTATGGGGGGGCAGCATTTGGCATGCTTGGAGTTCTTGGACCAGCCCTGATTCATAGAGCTGTGTCCCAACACCTTCACAGAGGATTTACTTTTAAAAAAAAAAGATGTTTGCAAGCAAATTGCGTGGATTTCACACTGTGTGAAATCACACTTTGTGGATTTCAGCTATAACATGTGCATTCATGCTGGTTAAAGATTTACAAGCTGCAATTTGGCCAAAAACTAGACTGTAGAGTCTGGGACTTTATTTTAGAAAAGCAGAATGTGGGCTGTTGACTGGGAGTGGAAAGTCCTTCCTAACCCAGCTGCCAGGAATCCCTGCAAAACCATGTCAGACAAACACCAGATTGTGCCACTGTGTATCAGATGGGAAACACTGTGCCAAGAATGTCATATTTGATTCCTCCTTTTCTTTTTTCCCCTAGACCGACATTACAAAATGTGTGGTGAATACTGATCCCAACCTTCGCTCCCATTGGCTTGTTGCTGCCATCTGTAGTTTTGGTCACTTCCTGAAGGCCATCTTCTTTGTGCTCTTGCCAGAAAGATGATTAGCCAGTTGCTCTGTGAAGCCCTGTCTCCTTCTCGTGGATGCAGCTGACGCAGAGAAAGGGAAGACATGAAAGGAGAGAGGGCTGAGCAAACATGCATTCCACTCTTCTGGCTTCCCAGCTGCCTAACTTCAGAGACTTCTATTTCCCCAGTGACAAGAAACATTTCTCTGGGTCACTTCTTGCAGTGCCCATTGCACTTTTTAAGTGACTAGGATCACAAGGTTGGGAAGCTGCTGGGCTTGCTGTTCAGTTATTTATTTTCATTTCCTCTCAAATTTGTGTCACATTTGTGCTTTAAAAATACAAGAAATGCCAGTTGGGGCTGCTATCAAGAAGAAAACCTGCCCTGCTGCTTCTACAGTGGCAACTACTTAGTGATATTTTTGTTCTGTTAGGCAGTTAATTCCTTCAGCCTTCCCTGAACATTGTATTGTTGAGCTCCTGCTTAATACTGTTCAGTGGGTGCTTGCTCTACTGGGGTGAAATGTATAGTTCTCTTCTGAAGTTGGAGAGTCACCAAAGCTACAGCATGCTCTCTGTCTAAAGAAGAACCAGACAGGGATTGTGTATTATGGATTTCATATCTGCCTGCTGCATTTTAATACTTGTATAAGGGATGATGATCGAGGAAGTAAAATCAAAGATCCAATTAAAATGTTTTATTTAGTGGAGCAAAGGAACAGAACCCAGATACATTCAACTTCAGCAGCATTTTGAGCATTCTAACAGCAGGTGTCTCCCTACAGGAGCATGACAAAATTAATGGAGGATGCAGGCAATGTCATCTGTGATTTGTATCTTATGAAGCAAGGGGGGGGGGGGAGAATGGCACACATGCCTTGTATCCACTGCAATGTATTGTATTTATCACGTGCAATGTATGACATTTGTTTCTGTTGTGAACAATAAATGCCGATGGAATGTTTCATGGTATAGGTATGTTTCATGAACTGTATAGTTATAAGATATGCAATGCTGTAGGATATTCTTATGCTGTCAGGTTGTTTCAACTAGTCTGCTTCTTTGTAGAAAGGCCAAAAATAAAGATGCTAAGCCTATGGCAAAATTATGTGCTGGTTTAAAGTCTGGTCAAGGGGTAGGGCCAGAGAAGAAAATTCTCTCTCAATTATGCCTCCAAGTTAATGACATGTTCTAAATGTTTAAGGCCTAAGAATGCTATTTTTCTGCTTAGAGTCCTGGCATGATAACAGCTCCTTATAGAAAAAAGTGACTTAAGATTCCAAAAGAAAGATGAGACAAAGCATAACCTTGGGTTGGAGTTAAGGCAGTGCCCAATTCAACCCCAATCAGGGGTTCCCAATCTTGAGGCCTGCATACCCCCTACGTGGGCCTCCTTTTGAGGCCCGTGTACCCCCTATGTACCCTTTCCCTCAGGGTTGTGGCGGCCGCCCACCTGCACCGCAACCCGGAAAAATTCCCCTTTAGCAGCTGTCCATCACCCTAGGGGTATGCATACCACAGGTTAGGAGCGCCTGGTTTAGATAATGAACCACAAGTTTGCAGACTTCCACACTCTTTCACGTGCAGAGGAGATTGAAAAAACTTTGTTTCAAAATGGCCATAGATTTTCATTACATCTGAACTTAGGGAAATGGGGTGTGTTAACTACCACTATTCTGAACAAACCATGGCTTCTCAAGTGCATGTGTAACCGGGAACTGTAATTAGCAGAAAAGTGAAAGCAGCTGGTTTCAGTCTCCTCTTATTGATCAGGGGAGAGGAGTGTGTGAGCCTGAAACTCATGCAGGCTTGTTGTCATAACCAGCTTTGTTTGTCATTACAGGTTGGACTTCTGTATCCATGAAGGTTCTGTTCTGGGACCCCCCCCCCGCCCCCACGCGCGAATACTGAAATCGGTGTAAAGCAAAATCACTTTAGTGGAGATAGAGGCTGCTATAAAGAGTGGGGGGAGGTTAAAGATACCTTTTTAACCTAAAAATACCTTCCCTTCCCCAGGCTTGCCCCAATAACATTCTTGGGATGACTTTGGGAAAGGGAGGGAAAGTACTGCAACCCGGAAGAGGTTGTAGGAGCGCAATTTCACTGTCTACAGCCCTGCAAACAGAGCCTTTTTTACTTAAGTTTTTACAGTGGCCCCCATATCGCAAGCATCCACGCTGAGTCAAGTCTGAGGGTGCTGAAATCACGGATACGGAGGTCCTACCTGTACAACTGAGCTAGGTCACTGTGTGGCCAGCTGCAATGCAACTCATTCTATATTTTGGCATTGCTGTTCAGCATATGAATTTGCCCTCAAGTCAAATAGATATCACCAGATTAGGTTTTGCATATTTCTGGGTATAACAAGGGGCATGTGGTTGACTAAAGTTTCTGCGCTAACCTACTATATATAAATCTAGCGCAGATGAGATGATAGCATTTTAAGACAGGAAAAGACTATATAAGCAATTCAATGAAATGCAAGGCATTAGAATCTGCAAGTTACACATCATGACATCTGTTTTAACCTGCTAGTATCCACAAAGCTCAACAAATCTGATTTTAAAAGTTACCTCACAGGATCTAACTTGCTTCATTCCAAGAATTCTACTGTATAGTACTACGTAGATGCTAAAACAGCAGTTCTTTAGTGAGCTTTATGCTCAACTTCCAGAGGAAACAAATCAAATATATAGGGCGTGTACATCTACACTAGTGCTCCTTGACCCATTTCTTTTCATTGCAGTTTTCCCCTCATTACCCTGCACTACTTCCTCTTGTATACTTATTTGAAATGGCATGCCAAAAAGAGCTAGGGTGGAGGGAATGGAATAGAGAGACTTCATGCTGGAATTATAAGGTATCCAATATTGGGCACAGTCAACCATCTCCCTCCCACAGGTACTGGTAAAAGAAATTTGGGATCATGTTTGTACAAACAGCTTTTTTGGAGGAACGGGAGAGAAGGAAAAGAGACCTCAATTATGAAGGGGTGGGACTCTGCCCAGGAAGAGGGCTATGAAGGTATTGCTGGTTCTGTGCAAATCAGTCCATCATTTGAAGCTTCTGGTGCTATTTATCCAGCTATGTATTTTTGATAGTGTCAAACCCACAGGCTACCGCAGAAGATGGTGCAGTTTTCATCTCCACTGCTGCCTCAATCACATACTTTTGGGTCAAAGTTAAATTACCACCACAAACCATGGAGTAAGAAGCTCTTATTTTGACCAATAACGCTCCACAGAAACATAATTATATAATTATTGGCCCAATCCTGAAAGAACTGAGCATCATCATGACCCAAGAAGCTAAAGCAGAAGAGACAAGACTCTTCTAAGGGTTACTTTACAGATTTGGGCCCTTCTACCTCAGCTCAGTTATAAAGCTGACAAGTTATAACTTTAGTCTGCATTCAATTAGAGCTATCTGTGACCATTTTTCTTTGCATAACCATCTTGTTTGCACCAAACCATAGAGATAATCAGAAAGGAAACTCAAAAAACTGAAAATTTCTGAAATTTCCCATCATTCTCCAGACCCTAAGGAAAGAGACTGGAAGCTTCTTTTATCAACTGAAATGGAACACCATTCAAAGTCACATCCTTAAAAATAAAGGCTTTTTTATTGGCTTGAGTTTGTTTTTAAATCTACCATTACAGAAACCTCAGAGTAAACTGTTTCAACAACTTCAGTTTCTGGTCTCTTCCCGTCTTGCTGCCAGGTTTGAATTGGGTCATGGAGATGCAAAGTCCCTGTATTTTGCTTCCAAGTTGCTTCTGTTCTCGGTACAGGCAGTGCCTTGGCCTCGGTGTCTCTATGGGGAAACAACTCCCCATTGTTTTATGGTGTCACTTTCTTGTAGGTAATGTGAAGGTGCTGAGTCATTGGCTGAGTAGTGGTTGCCATGGAGACAGTCTGTTCTAGTTTCCCATCAGAATTAAGCCTGAATTTTCTAGTAATCTATGGAGAAAACACATACAACACATGGTTATTATCTAATTTTGAGAACTCCTGGGAGCTGGTGTAGGGTAGTGGATGAGAGACTGAGCTGTGAATCAGAGCTTCCCTGATTTGAATCTCACCTCTGCCATAAACTCACTAGGTAACCTTAAGCAAGCCACTCCTCCCCAACTGCGTTATGGGGGAAATACTACTAACCTTATAGAGTTGTTGTAATGACAACATCAAGGTAATACATGCAAAACATTTTGTACAAAGCGCTATACAAATGCTAAATATGATTAACACCACAACAGCAGAGCAAACTACTGTGAGGGACTGAAAAAAATGTACAGAAACTGCTTCCTCAGCACTGAGAAGCTAATTGTCATCCTGCAAAATTCAGCAGACAAAACATGAAGGCTCGTTCAAGTCCTCCTTTCCCTAATAATACAAAGTCTCGCTGTCAAAGTTCAGATGACGATTGCCCTGAAGTCCTTCAAGAAAACAGCACACAGGACACACTCTAAGACAACTTTGGCTCATGCTGCATACTGGGATTCTGCTCGGAGAAGAGCAAGGCCACACTGCAACACGTTAAAGATGCAAGTGTGCATTCTTAAAAGCAAACATGAGATGGAAAACACAACCACATGCCAAAGGAAACACACACACCGACAAATATTTGGGACTGCTTCACTCAGCATGGTGCCTCATTTAAAAGCCTCTCCTGCTTCTAGTTTCTCAAGCCAGGTTTATACCAAACAAGAGAATCCAAAGTCAGGGAGTTAAAATGCTGCAATAGAAAAACATGGGTTGGAGAACTGGGTCCAGCTTGGCAGCTTTCAAATACACAGGGCCTAGCAACAGAAAGACTTGCAATCACACAGCAAGTCAGTGTTGTCAGAGCATTTCTTGGCACAGAATCATTGGGCTCTGCAGTGAGGCCCTCCCACTTATTTCAGTAAAAGATTTCTGCACATAATCCAAGATTTTGTGTATATTAGTCAATGCCCTTTGCCCTTTTGCCATAGTTACCATCATTCTTAAAGAAGAGTGGAAATGAAATATCCGGGACTGTGGGAGCCCTGCCCAAGAAACTTTGCCAAAGGTTATTTCATCGAGTGTAACTGTTCAGAACAGCAGCAGCAAGGTATTCAGTATGGGATATTCAAACTGTTGTTTGTTGGTATACCATCAGTAGCATTCGAACAAGACAACCCAGGTTAAATGGTATTGACAGAATAAGAATATGATACTCAATGCTAAAATATTTCTATGTCATGTATCTGGAAGTTGTAAACAAGAGGGATATAAGAGAGTAAGGGATGCTTACAAGTAGTGTGTTGTCAAAAGCCGAATACATGAGGAGTAAGCATAGATATTAAAAGCTGCAATACTATACAGCAGGGGTGGACAACCTTTAAACGTGAATGCTCCTGGCACTCTAATGGCTGTATAGGAGAGGGCATTTCAGCAGGTGCAGCTGCTTTAGCAGCACCATCAGCACTTGCAGCTGCCAAGTTTCTGTCTTCTCCACAACTCTTAAGAACACAGAGGTCGTAACGGTGGAAGGTCTGCTATACACAATTCCATGGGCGTAAGACCCATTAAATTTAACGGGGGCTACTTCCAAGCAGAGCACTTGGTTTGCATGCAGAAGATCCCAGTTTCAATATCTGGAACCTGTAACATCCCTGTCAGTAGCCCTGGAGAGCTGCTGCCAGTCAGCATAGATAACAATGACCCTGATGGACCACTAATTTGACTCAGCATAGATTAGTATCTATAGATCAGTATAGATGAGATTACTGCAACACGCTCTACGTGGGGCTGCCTTTGAAGACTCTCCAGAAACTGCAACTAGTGCAGAATGCAGCCGCCCGTAAATCAAATGTAATTTTTTAAGGTGACCCATTGGAGTTTGTCTGGTTTTAATTGCTTTTGAACTATTTTAACATTGTTTTAATTCTGTAAGCCGCCTTGGTTGCCCTGTCAGGAGAAAGGCGGAGTATAAATTCTTCAAATAAATAAAAAAATAAAATAATAAGACAAATAAATAAAAATATTGCCGTTTCATATCTTCACTATTTTTTAATCTGTCCAAAATAAATAAAATAATAAGACAAATAAATAAAAATATTGCCGTTTCATATCTTCACTATTTTTTAATCTGTCCAAAAATCCTTAACAGGCAAGTACTGTACACACTCTGCAATGGGATGCTGCTTAAAAGGATGGTCAAACTACACTCGTGGCTGCATGTATCTCCTTGAGCAAAGTGGTGGTCAACCCTGGGCATAATGCTATTTATTTATACAGTGCCATCTACATGCATGTGCTCTATAGTGAGTGAAAAAAACCCACATCAAAATCTACCATGTAAGCTTATACCACATCAAACTCAACCTACTTTAGAAGTAGGTTTTCTCTGTGCCAGGTGCAAGGGAGTGACAACAGGAAACAGGTTATCTTGTTGACTGTGTGCTCTTGGAAGCATCTGGTGGGACCTTTGTGAGATACAGGAAGCTAGACTAGATGGGCCTTTGGCTTGATCCAGCAAGGCTCTTATGTTATGTTAACCAGACAATTTAAAAGAGACACAAGGGAGACAGAGGAAGAAGAGGGAGGTGGATGCAGGAAAAGAATAAGCAATAATCACATAAACTTACTTAGGCTTAGATACAGTGCAGTATAGGGACAATGAGATTGAGCCAACATCTTTATGAAAAAGGCAGGCTGAGAAGAGTTTTATAGGAAATAAGGGAGGTGGCATCATGGAAGCATTGTGGGAGGCGATTCCAAGCACAGTGAGCAACAAGGGAGAACAGGGTGGAGATGTTTTGGGGACCAGGACACCTTAGGACAGCTGAAAACGGTAGACGAATGAAGGTCACAGACAGTGACACAACAGAATATGACGAGATAAGGGAGGGTAAGGCCATGGAGGGCTTTAAAAGTGAGGATGAGAAGCTTATACAGGATCTAGGAGCAGACAAGAAGCTAGTGTAGGGATTTAAGGAGTGGTGCAACAGGCAGGGAAAGCTAATTCAAGAAAATTCCATACTACTAAGTATATTTACATATGACTTTTCAACAAAACAGTTCAAAGTGGTTTACATAGAAATAAATAAATGGTTCATTGTCCCAAAGGGCTTGCAGCCTAAAACATTTGCAGAAGCAAACAGCTCCTAATAAGCTACCAGTAAGTTTCAATAAACTAAGCAAACACTCACTAGAAAAAGAAACGCTATGCTGGGGTGAATAGTGTAGTTGCTCTCACCCTGCTAAACCCTAAGAGGATTAGGCTCTGAAGCTGGAAAGAGACACACAGTTGTACTTATTGTGGTATGGAGCGTTCAGCTTTTATTCTCTCAAGCAACTGAGAGATTCAGAGCAGAAAACCAAAACTACACACAAAGGGACAAATACACCCCCATCAACATAAATGTTACTGCTCTGGTAGACAATGAGTAAGTAGAGTTGACACAAGATAAGTTAGCAGGATCTGCCCAAGGGCCATTAATGGGCAGCAGGAGAGCCCTGTGCCACATGCTACATATTTACAGACAGGAGGTGGCTCCTTTTCATTCTGGGAGAAGCCGTATGCCATGGCACCCTTCATTATCACACGAGGAGTCTACAGCAGGTTTCTATGCGCAAAGGAGTCATTCAATTAATTCAGACATCCTTACAAAAGTTTAAATCACTGCTGTTGGTAATTGTGTCCCTGCTTCAAAAGAAAAACTAGCAGTATTTTAATGGTTTCCCAGATCATATCCTTGCTCACGGTGCAGTCTGCTACCAATTAACAATGCCCTCTCTCACTCCTTGACCAAGCCCTGTCCTCCTCTCTTCTCCTTGTTCTTGTCCCATTTACCATGTCATGGCTGGCACTATGTCGCTTGTGTATATTACTTCCCATGCTACCAATACATTATAAATAATAGCAGTAACCCTCTCTCAATTTCCCATTTTCTCTCATAAACCAAGTAGCTCTGAGCTCTTCTATTCCTCAGCCATGTACCTGCCCTTTGGTGTTGATTTTTTTTTTTAGGTCTCCTGCTATGGTGTTCTCTCTCTCTCTCTCCCATCGAGAGCATAAAATGCAAAAATGGCACAAATCCCACAGCAGCATGAAACATGTGGAAGAAAAGAGCTCTTGTAAATTCTGCAGAAGCTACCTTTCTGCTTTGCGGTTCGTCTGACCACCACAGGACTTTTTTCTTCTTCTTAAAGGAATATGTTTGCTCTGTTAAGCTCTCTAACTATCAGTGCTACTAAGTGACAAAAATGAATATTAAAGGCACTATATTTCATCTAATTCTATAGATAATTTGAAGGAGGGACACAGGAGGGAAAAAGTGAGAAGAGAAGAATGCTAGAAGTGCAAGAATATCTTTCTTAAACTATACTTGTTTACTATGACCTTGAGGGAATTAAAATCAAGGGTGAAGGCAAATCTGAAGATGTAAATTCTTGTCTGTAAATCTGAGGATGTTGTTTCAACAGTAGGAATGTCTTCTCTCTTTGGCCAGGTTAGAACTGAACCACGAGTTAGTATGTCTGTAGGCTTACTCATCAGAAATAGAATCAACATCACCACTTAACATTTATTTGGTTTTCAAGTGTTCAAAGCACTTCACATATATTATCTCCATAATCCTTACAAGAGCTTTCTAAAGTAGATAATCCCAAATTACCTTATTGGCTGGGAAAGTCATACAAGTGCAGAACGGTACACCTTCTACAGATAAGGCAAAGCCAAACCAAACTTTGCAAAAAAACATGAATAGGTACATGAATAAAAGTTAAAGGCTCTCTTTGGATATGACTAATGCTTCCATAAGCAATAATTTAAAGATGAAGTCAAACAACTAGCAAGTGGAAGAGCATTTCATGTCCCTTATGGGGTTGAACACTGGTTCTTGTGGAGGCATCAGGAGTTATGCACTGAAAACTGCTTTGCTTTGATGCTTTTTAAAATATGTACTAAAAGTTGATCCAGAAGCAGATGCTTTCAGATGGTAGATAACTCCAATACCTTTGGCACCGGATTCCCCGTCAGCCGTGCCCGCTTGAGGTAGCTCATATTGTTTAAAGCTAACAAAGGTTAATATACAGTTGCAAAAACAAGAAAGCAGAGAGGAAGCTCTGCTAGAAGGACAAGAGGCTGAGACACAAGTCCTTAAGTGCTCAAAATAGGCATCGATTTATTGCTTCCTGCGGTCTGGCAAAAGAGTAGCTCAGATCCTGAAGCTGCTGCTTCAAACGTAATGAAATAAGGACTAACTAAGAATGACTGTTGCGAGAGTTGGACTATAAGGAAGGCTGAGCGCCGAAGAATAGATGCTTTTGAACTGTGGTGCTGGAGAAGACTCCTGAGAGTCCCTTGGACTGCTAGGAGATCAAATCAGTCAATCCTAAATGAAATCAACCCTGACTGTTCCCTGGAAGGACAGATACTAAGGCTGAAACTCAAATATTTTGGCCACCTAATGCGAAGAGAGGACTCTCTGGAGAAGACTCTGATGCTGGGAAAAATTGAAGGCAAAAGGAGAAGGGGAAGGCAAAGGATGAGATGGTTAGACAATATCACCGATGCAACGAACATGAAAATGAGTGAACTCAGGAAGATAGTGGAGGACATGAAGGCCTGGCGGGATATGGTTCATGGGATCACGAAGGGTCGGACACGACTTAACGACTGAACAACAACAACAAGAATGACTGTGAGGAAAATACTGGAGTGCCCAGTTTGTCGTCTTAGTACAGTAATTCAAAATGCAGAATCTTACAATGGGGGAAGTGAAAAGAGATCCTGTAGGAGGAAGAACTGAATGCACACATGCGTCTGTGTGCGCACGCATGCACACACACACACACGAACAGAGTAAGGCTACCATAGGAATACTGTACCTAGGTTTCATCTACAATGTGTTACACTACATTGCAATACCTTTCCCACAGTTTAAGATTTCAACAAGCTTAGCCCCATTCATTTCAGAATATTTGACCAAAATAAGGATGAAAATGATCTACGTGTACAAGCAATTCTACCACCAGCTAAAAGAGGAGCTGAATTATGCTGTAGAGTACATTGCTATGATCTAGCAAAAGCTCAACCATTTTAGCTTAATTACCAGCAATATTGTTAAGGAAATCTTTGAAAGTGAACCTGCTCAGGAGATCAGACTATGGAAAACTCCAAGGTTTTACACATACAGTACTAATCATTCAAGGGATCCCCCTCCCCCTAAGACTGTACACAAAACATATTTCCAATAACGGCATTCTTTTTAGCAGTGTCTTTGACAAGGTGCGACTTATGCCTTATATTTCCTATGGCTAACTAGCAAGATTCCATTCTAGGTAATCAATTACCCCATATTTCACAGATTGATCCAGTGGGGATGGGAAAAGCAGGATATAAACATATTAAATACATATTTTGCTTTTCCAGCTCAATTCTAGAGAGTGATAAATATAAATCTCAAGCAGCAGGGGGTGCTGGCACTTCAAGAAGAGTTTTCTATTAGCTTACATAAGCTAAGGAAAGGTGTCAGAACTACTGCTGGTTTTCAGCATTTTGAGTTTCAGAAATGGGTAATGGAGGCAGCATATCTTAGCTTATAATTGAATATCAGCACTAAAGTCAAGTGCCCAACATATTTATCTAAACTGGTCTAAAAGTCTACGATGGCAGGGCCTCTGAGAGGGGGGTTAAGGGGGTAATTTGTACCCGGGCTCAGGGAGAAAAAAGGGTCAAAAAGGAGGCCCTGGAGCAAAAAAGGGTGGCCCAGGAGCCAAATTCATATGTAGGGAAGGGGCCCAAAAGAAACTTTGTACCCCCTGATAAAATTCCTCTGAATGGCCCTGTAGCACGGGTCTGGAGCAGTTACTTCACCAAAGACCTGGTTTCCATGATGGGGGACCAACGTAACGGAATAGTCTGCATGTCACCTGGCGTTATGTCAAGATAGATTTTTCCTGCACTACCTCTAGCACAATGAGAGAGTACAGAAAGGGATGTTAACACCTGGGTAGATTCACATTTCATCTGAAATGAAGAGTAATAATTAAGTGGGGGGGGGGGGGAAGAACAGCCCAGGAACATTATAAAACACACCTTGAACTTTCCCTGTGCAAGCACAGACTGCAAATCATAGTCACATTATTGCTCTGAAACCTATTTTACATATTCATATTAAAACAGCTAGATGAAGCCCAAGGGAAAACTTGTGTATCCTATTTGTACAACACAGAGCAGGTTATTATACAATTCAACTAGAATATAAAAAGTTGAGCTTGTTCAAAGATTAGAAACTTCTGAGCAGAAGAAGAAACTACATCTGTGACATAAGATACTGGAAAGTTGGTCTAGCTGCTGAAATCCCAGCCACACTAAGAGTAGCCTTGCTGGGGAATCTGCTATGAACACAATGTTCTACACAGGTTTCCCACATAACACACACATAGTTCTAGCTCCATAAACAAGTCATTGTTTCATGGCTCCTACAACACTATTACAATAAGACTGTGAAAACAGCCTATAGCATCAAAATGGAAGCAGGGCTGAGAATTTAACTGTAATAAGCAATTCCATATTGAAATAAGGATACAGCCTACTCTGTGGCAAAAGCAAATTAAGGACTTTTAGATCAGTCTGACAGACACAGTCCCAAGCCTGTGTACAGTATCTTGTAAAGTCAGTTAATACGGCCACCAGGTACAGGATACTTCCAGAGATAAGCCAGCTACAGTTCTGACCCTAGAAGCCCGCACATTATAAAGGGAACCCCAAACCATCCTCAGAAGACAAATGAGCATAGTGGGAACCAGGGATGTATCTAAGTCACTAGGTCGCAAGTGCAAGTCATTTTTGCACGTGTGCGAGTCCGAGTGCGAGTCCGTGCCAAAATATTTGGGCAAGTACAAGTCAAGTGTGGGTCATTTTTTGCAAGAGTGCGAGTTGAGTGCGAATAAGGCCAAAAACCACGAGTCACTTTGTGGAAAATGGCTTTTCCCCCCAAAAATGGGAAGTGTGTGTGTTTGTGTGGGGTGTGTGTGCAGACCTCTGAGGCTTCTAAAGCACCCACTTGGCTTCACCTATGCCCTTCCCGATGCCTCTCAGTCTTGTTACCACTCATCTGGTTTGGGAAAAACAAGCGTGTCTACATTCAAACCATTTATTATTCCCTCCCTGCCCCCTCCCCTTGCTGAGCCGAGCATCCCTTGAGCTTGGAGTTTTGGCCAATGAGGAGGAACCGCTGTGGCAGCTTCGCCTTCCCTCACCCCTCGCGCTCGGAGTTGTGACCAATGGCAAACAGATGGCAAAAAAAAAGGGAAAAGCTCCGAGCCAGGCTTGCTTTCCCACCCCCTTGAAAAACCTCCCTCCCTGTCGCCCTCCTCCTCTGAGGTCTCCACTGTGCCTGCCTGCCTGTGTTGAAGCCGGCCATTAAAAGAAAACGACTCTGAAATTGCAAGTCGTTACCCCCACGAGTGAGAGTCAAGTGCGAGTCTCGTGGGTCGCGAGTGCAAGTCAGTGGGTCACGAGTACAAGTACGAGTCAGGGAAAAAGTGACTCAGTTGCACTTGCGAGTCGAGTCATTTGACTTGAGTCCCCATCCCTGGTGGGAACCTTGCCTTTCCCTTGCTTCTAGCTGACTATAAGAACTGTACTCGCATGTTTTTCAATACACAGTCATTTCAGAACACTGTTGCCTCAATCAGGGGAATGTCAATTACATCACACACTACACAAAGGAAGCAGCTTGGTCTGCCACACAGTAGAAAAAGCATCCACTGGAAAATGAACCCTATTGGCATAATGTTTCAAGTTTAAACCTTTTCTAGTCATGATTCCATTCAGAGTCCCACGTTATCATAACTTGTTCCTTCTTAAATTCTTGGCTACAGTCTGTTAGAGGTCAGCAACATCCTGCTGATCCCTAACAGAATAAGCATTCATCAAGGTCACCAGTCAGCCACCCCACACTTAAGAGTACTCACTTGCTCTACGTGGGGTTTCTTGGCAAACGAAATCCTTGCTACAGAGTGAGAAGCTATAGAAAGCTCTTGTCCATTTACCTCTCCTTCCTCCACTTCTACCAACCCTAGATTAAAAAGAAGTTAATACCACTGTAACTTTCAAGTTTGGATTATTAAAAAAAAAATACAGTTTATCTATAATAGACACGATAGCTTTGCAGATAAGCCAGCAAAGTACTTTGGCTTCTTTCAGGGAAGCCAGATTTAAAGCTGAAATAAGAATTGCTAATGTAAATAGTTTAGTACCTGTGTTCTGAGCACTGATGAAGGCCACCTTGTTAGTATCGGGTTTGATGCGGATAAATCCACATTCTCGATGCATTGGCTTCCTGGTGTCTGGATGGAAGGCGTTGAACCTATAAGGATAGGGGGATATTAAATTACCATGCCTTGGCAATAATCATCCACAGGAACCAGAACTCATTCAGCTATTTTTTCAGCATCATTAATATGAAAGGAATATAAAAGCAGTATTCCAGTACCTGAAACCCCATTTAAAAGCCTGGCATTACAGGAATAATATGCCATAAGATTACTGACTCTCAGATGACTGGAGATAGAACAATATCCCCAAGTATCAATCTATCCATAGATTTTTGAACAATTCTTTGACAACACGCAGCATTTTGCCTGTTAGATACTTGCCAGAATATCACTTGTGAAATTTGGCCTCTCCGATGACAAATATTGAGCCATATTTGTACACATTTGTATTTGTCCTGTACACTACAGGAAAAGGTTTTTTTTAGTTCTCAGACACAGGTGCCTAACTTGTACAGGTTTCCCAACTGCTACCACTCTTGATCTTCATTTTGATCAGTTTTTAAAATCTATTTTAAAAACCTAGTACAATATACAGTACTGACTCTACACATCTGATCCTAAAGTTATCTAGGTAAAAAGTGAGCTTTCTTCCTTCCCAGGCAAATTGCCTCTCCCACATTTAGAATGTTAGCGAAGAGTTAATTTGATATTGCAATTCTTCCAAGTTATACAAAGCAAGTGACCAGGCTGCAGCTACCACCATCACTTCCTCCATCTTTTGTTTCTTTCCATCCCAGGTGCTTCCAGTGTGTGACAAGACAGTAGATGACAAGTAAGACTATGCAAGACTTTAAAAAAATGTCTACGCCAGTTCACTTTTCTGAGCTGCTTGGGAACTTGAGTTTGGATATCTTGCACTAGAATTAGAGGAGCACTTGAACTGGAGACTGGCTGCACATTTATTTCAGTTCTTCTACTTCCCGGTGCGGCCTGGGAAGGAACGGGCTCAGGATTCCGTGGCCGTCCCTTTAGGTTGGCCGCGGAACGTTGCACAGGATTGCGCCGAAAGCCTATGTGGCAGTGGTTCTGTGGCTGCTTAGCAGCTTCTGAAAAAGTAGTCACCAAGCTCAGAAGAACTACAGTTTGGATTCTATTGTACAGTTTTTATCAGTGTAGGATTTTAACTGATTTTTACAGTGCCTTAAATAGCCAAGTAGAAAAGCAGACAAGAAATTTAAAATAAACAGATTTGTCAGGTAGTCTCATCTGTTAAGCACTTGTTTTAAGATGAGATATTAAAGCATAACCCATCACAAAAGTGTTCTAAAATAAAACAGGCTGTAAACGTACGAGAAATTCAGCATGGGCTGTCCCACATGAGAGATGTGCACTTCTTCGAGGTATTGAAAGGGCTTCATTGTAGGGAAATCACCATCTCCTGGTGGGTCTGATAGCCAAGTGCCTAGCATCCACGAAAGAGGCTCAATCACAGGGTTCAGCTGTGGGGTTTCTGTGGAAAAAGAAGAGACTGGGAACTGTCAAACGGCAGCAAATTTTTGGACAATCACAAAAATTAGATTTTACCACACGTTGCAATTGGTCAACAGGGCAAACCATTATATTTGTGTTGGCTTTTGGTGACTGGTTGCCAGTAAGTGTGTTAACATCTTACAGTTTAATCAAATTTTAATTGGCTACCTTTATACATTACTGAACCCGCTACATCAAACACAGGGATAGGGAACAGAAAACAACAATTCTGACCAGACAAAAATGTTGTGTTGAGCATTTGATTGCCACTCTCGGCCAAACTACACACTCTGCAGGAATCTGTGTGCAGAATGTCCAACATTTTTATTTAAAAGCAGCTGTAAGGGAGTCCACATCTGATTGGAGCAGTGGTGCTGGGGGGCTGTTTTAACTCTTTGCCCCATTCCCCCCCCATCTCCCTCCTTAGACTGCTGTTAGCCCTGTTGGGGAAAAAACACACACTACAATATTCCTGCCCCCCCTGCCCCCAAGGAGTATAAGCAGCAGTTTGGGGTAGGAAGACTGAGATTAGGAAAATGATACCAGAGCACTGGGTAGAGATGAGGTAAGCAGCCCCTTTCCCAGTTTCAATCACATTTAGAGCCTCCCTCCCCATAGCTTCTTTTAAGGAAAAAACAAGAACATTAATCACAAATCTCACACATAATGTGCAGTTTGGCCCTTAGTTAACGTTGAATTTGATTAGTACAACAGATAGGTATCTGAGCTCATTGTCAGTAATAGTGGAAGAGCAAACAAGCATCAGACACAGGGCACCAGAACTGCAAGACATTCAGAGACTAATCTACACAGCACTGTTTGCAAAGAGACCAAATATTTATTTCTATTGGCTTTTACAGGAGTTGTGCCTATTCAGCAAGAAGCAAATTTCATTCTTATCCATCAAAGTTCTGAAGGATTTGGCTCCATTCAGAGGAAAGGGTGCAGAAACTATGCCACATGAGAAAAAAAAAACCACCACCACATGGGTATGTTTAGTCTACTACAGAGATTAAAGAGTGGGCTCGATAATAATCTTTAAATGTGAAACAGATTGCAGTCAGTTGAATAATTGCCCTCTAATGCTACAGACATGAGGCAACGTACTTAGAATTGCTGGTAGGCAGATTTAAAATTAGATAAAGTTTTCGTAATAGAGAAACTGAACAGTGAGACCAAAGGAAACTGGGAAGACTTGATAAAGTATGCCACATTCTGCCTCGATTCAAGGGACTGGCCAAAAATCCTGAACTTCTTCTAGACACAGCGGTCTGGTTCAGATGTACTGCCAAACTGTAGTTGGTGCAATATGAACGAACCCTGAAGGACGCTGGAGCTTGTGCGACTCTCTCTCTCTCAAATTGCAGGTCCTTCACTCTCTTGCTGGCTCGTGGCAAACTATAATTTGCCATACTGTCCAAACTGCAGGTCTATGTTGGAAATCATTATTTGATGCTGTTTCTCAATCCTGAATTGAAAGACCAGCACAAACAAGGAAGAAAAAAAAGGGGAAGCATGCAAGCCAAGGGTCCTTCAAGACTTGTCACTTAGTGCAAAACCATGGTTTGGCATGACACCTGCACCTGCCCTATGATTATTTGTCAAGGTATAAGAAAGAAGTCATAATTCCATTAACTCCTGTTAGCAATTTTAAGTGTAGGTAAAGGTATCCCCTGCTTGAAAGGTGCGGTGCTCATCTCTGTTTCTAAGGTTATAGAGCCAGCGCTGCCCAAAGACGCTTCCGTGGTCATGTGGCCAGCATGACTAACGGAACGCTGTTACCTTCCTGCTGCAGCAGTACCTATTTATACAATTTCTTGCTTTCGAACTGCTAGGTTGGCAGGAGCTGGGACAGGAGATGGGAGCTCACTCCGTCATGCGGCACTTGGGTCTCGAACTGCTGTCCTACCGACCTTCTGGTCTGCAGTTCAGTGTCTTAACCACTAAGCCACCGCGGCCCCTATTTTAAGTGTAGCTTTAGAATAATCAAAATTCTTTTGCAAATTGGTGCAGTGCACTGACCGTGAGTCAGAAAGTCCTTGGTACAAGTCTTGCCCCACCCACCATCAGTGCAGTAGACTGCCTTAGGCAATCCACATCTCTTAGCCTTAGTAGCTCCCCAGTGCATGCTCACATCAACAACCAGGGAAATTGTTTTGTTGAGGAGTGTAGCTCTTTTGCTTTCTAATATCCCTGGCTGCTGCTGCTGCAAACATATGCAACAATGTCCAGAGATGCTGGACAGCATGGCCACTGCATTTTTGTGGCAAGATCTAGGCCTCATCAGGAGGCTTTACAGTTCCTGCAAGTCCTCCCGCCGCCCCCCACACCCCTTTACCTTCAGTAAACTTGGGAACAGGATGCAGACGGGAGGGCTCATGGTGGGTAGTAAGAAAGCTTTTAAGTTCTGTTGCAATCCCAATGACAACCTTCAAATTAACCTGATTTAAATAGACCCATTTTGAATAAGATGGGGGCATATGTGGATAGGAAGGAGACATAGCCCATATGCTGCATGCAGAAGGCCCCAGATTCAATCTCTGGCACCTCCAGGTACAACAGGGAACTGCTCCTGTCTGAAAATCTGGACAGCCACTGCCCGTCAGAGTAGAGACCTGAAAAGTCTCTAATGGCAGCAAGGAGGAGGAAGAGACATTGACAGAGGGAAATCAAAACAGCAAAAAGGAGAGGCAGCCCCAGCAAGCAACAAGAAGTCGATAGGCAATATGGTACCCTGGGCACCACACTAAGCACTACTGGAATGGACAATTCTGACCTGGAAGGACCAATAGCTTGATTCAGTATGACGCAGCTTTATATGTTCAAATGTGTGCCAGCCCATCACTAAAAGGCAACAAATCTAGTCCATAACTATAGTTATGGGAACCAACCCAGTGCTTGCCACAATCTAAAATGGGTCTGTTTAGAGGTGTAGGCTACACATCATTTAAAAAATAATAATGTAATGGAGAAAGATAAGTGTGTAAATTGCTTACCAATGGTTTTAAACAAAAGGTTACCATGAAGTTTAAGATGATTACCAAAACATACAGGGTGTGCATTTTTGCTGTTTTATATGTGCCTGGTAATTTTAGACATGCTCCTGTATTATTGCTATTCTGGTGCTGTTTTATTTTGAATTGATGCTTTAATTGCTTCTTTTTTTAATGGCTTTTTAGCCTTGAGCGCCCCATATTTTAAGGGGAAATGCAGGATACAAATTCATTCAGTAAATAAATGCAGACAAATAGTTGCCACTAAAACCCAAGGTAGAATGTTCAAGAATTGTATCAAGGTGTTGGCTCTTCCTTGGTACTACCAACCCTACCACTATCATTAACTAACAACATGCAGAAAGTACAAATGTTGCCCATTATGAAAAGAAAGCAAACAACTCTTCGAAACCCCTCCAAAAACATTGTTGAAAATATGCTGGACCTGCAAGAGATGTGGCTACATTCCATCCTTCCGATGACTAGCTGTAAATAGCAGGAAAAGTGAGATCTTACTCAGATGGGCAGTTAGAAATGTGCTAGAACTTAAAAAGCTGCACAAGAGTAAAAGCTATGGTAATGCGCAGTGGGTTAAACCGCTGAACCATGAGCTGTCGATCGAAAGGTCGGCAGTTTGAATCCGTGACAGGGTGAGCTCTTGTTGCTTGGCCAGCTCCTGCCAACCTAGCAGTTCCAAAGCATGTTAATGCAAGTAGATAAATAGGTACCGCTTGCAGGAAGGTAAACAGCACTCCGTGTTCCAGCTGCATGCTACGCGCTGCGGCAAGGAGAGTCATGCCGGCCACATGACCACGGAGGCATCGTCGGACAACGCCGGCTCTTCGGCTTTGAAATGGGGATGAGCACCACACCCTAGAGTCGGACACGACTGGACTTAATTGTCAGGGGTCACCTTTACCTAATCAACTCATGCAGTGAAGAGACAAGTTACGATACTCAAACTCCTTACTTTTGGAATGATATTTTTTAAAAGCTTTTAACTGGCTGCAATTATAGAGAAAGCATGGAATCAGGACTCAATATGAAAGACTTTATTCCACACAGATCAGCGAGTTCAGTAGCTGGTACTGTAGCTAAGCTGTTTTAAAAAGGCCTCTTCATCAAAGCTCTGTTCTTTCCATCTCAGCCTTTAAGTGTCAACATTGTGTTGATACTTATGGCAATCTACTATTTCCATGCAATAAGTGACAGCACACACCTGAAGTTTGATCTCATCTCTGGAAGACACATGTCCTAAGAGGATGAAGACAAGCAGCAGTTTTCAAATGAAGACCGGTTGAAAACCTAAGTGTTGCTACCATCTAGTGGACCGTCGTATTCTAGCAATTTATTTATTTATACCGCTCTTCCTCCAAGGAGCTCAGAGTGGTGTACATATTTCCCCTCCTTTTGTCCTCACAACAACCCTGTGAGGTAGGTGGGGCTGAGAGATAGTGACTGGCCCAAGGTCACCCAGGAAGCTTCATAGCTGAGCGGGGATTTGAACCTGGACCTACATCTTCCTTGAAAGAGTGTTGTATAATACAGATCCATATTACTCGCTCCTTTCTTGGTACAGTACTAATTTTCTAGAACATCACTAAACTAAAATGAAATATGTTTCAGTGGCCACTGCAAGAACTCCAAGTAGAATACTGCAGAGTTGAAAAGAGTGCAAAAGAGGGCAACCAAAATCACAGAGAGCTGGAGCACCTTCCTTTGGAGGAAAAGCTACAACATTTGGGGCTTTTTAGCTTGGAAAAAGGTTATGGGGGGGGGGCTTAATTGTGACATAAAATTATGCATGGTATGGAAAGAGAGCTTTTCTCCTGCTCTCACAATACTAGAACCAGGGGTCATCCAATGAAACTGAGGGCCCAATTCTATCCAATTTTCCAGCACTTATGCAGCCGCAATGCAGTCCGTGATAAAGGAACAAAAACATTCCCTTGCCTTGAGGAGGCCTCCGTGACTGCCCCCCCCCCCCAAGATGCGGTACACACCCCGTTGGCACGGCTGTATCAGCACTGGAAAGTTGGATAGGATTGGGCCCCGACTGGTGGAAGATTTAGGACGGGCAAAAGGAGGCACTTCTTTCCACAGTGCATAATGAGGCTGTAAAATTCACTGTCACAAGATGTGGTAATGGTCACTAGCTTGGGTGGCTTCAAAAGAGAATTGGACAAATTCATGGAAGACAGGTTTACCAATGGTTGCTAGTCATGGTTGCTATGTGCTACTTCCAGGTTCAGCAGAGTTTGCCTTCGAATTACTAGTTGTATATAGGAGCAATGGTGGGAGAGAGATAGGCCTGTCTTGTTTCTGGGTATTTTGGAGGCAGCTGTGGGCCACTGTGGGAAGCAGAATACTAAACTAGACAGACCTTTGGCCTGATCCAGCAGGGCTTTTGCAATCTTTATTTGAATTATGCTAACTAAAGAAGGTGTCTTCTTGTCTGAATAATACACCAACAAGCAGTCTTATTCTCCATTGTCCCTTAATCCTTTCCAAGTGTGTCTTCATGACAAATTCCACCACAGCACATAAAATTGTGAAAAGTAATACTCCTCTGGATAAAAGATTGCATTATTTTTGCTAAGGGCTTGCCAGTCAGAGGCACGAAGCTTGCTAATTCAAGATTTGACCAAGGAAAATAATCTCTTTTTATTTGTCCCAAGTTCTTATGCCTGATGAAGAATGTAAAGTGCAAATATCTGCAATATTTTAGATCACTAGCTGATCCCAAAATAGTTACCGATTACTACTCAGCTACTAATCCACCCCCCTTCCCCTCTTAATACAGTCAGGAAATCCTAGGGGGTTTAAAGTGCATCTCTTTGACCACAATCGTAAGACATTATATTTATTTTTAATATTTATATCTTGCTCTTTAGCCTCATGGTTCACAAACCAAAACACAAGAGATAAACACCACAATTCATTAAAGCAGCTGCAAAACACAAGAAAAACAAAACCCAGTGTCACACAAAGATAAAACAAAAACAGAAACGCAAAAAGGCCTGGGTAAATAAAAAGGTCTTTGCCTAAATGTCGACTAACAATATCCATGTTAGTGCCAGGCAAGTCTCCCTGTAGATAGAAGATGTTCTATAGATAGGGCCTATGTTGGTTCCGGTCAACAATCTTACTGCTGAATTTTGCACCAGCTGAAGTTTCCAAACAGTCTTCAAGGGCAGTCCCATATACAATGCACTGAAGTAGCCCAAACAGAATGTTACCAAAGTTGTCTACATCCCTAGGCCTCAATAACAGTCTCTAACATCACCTGATTCGGCAGTGCTCTGACACACTCATAGGCCCTGCAACTAAAGTGGCATTCAAGTTTGTGCAGGTACGAGTTATTTTACCCTCAAAATGGCCAATGAACAGGTCATACTGGGCTTCTGGGGGTTCTTGAATACGCAGTTGCTGGCTAAGCTGAAGAAGGCCACATACTGCTTGGAAAAGCTTTGCTAGACAGCACTGTAAGGATGCAATGATAGTGATGCAGTATGGCACTAGCCTCGCTAACAGGACGTTCCCCAAAGGCCCTTGAGAACCCATCAGCCTTTGGGGGTGAATAATTTTAACTGATTCCCAATGTCTGCAGAGGAATGAGACTGCAGCCAGAAAAGAGAGTCACAGAAAAATCCCCCACATTCAAAGCACCATCCAACTACTCAGATAAGACCACAGCTCTAGTGTGACCTGCCATGTCCTGAGCCAACTTGTTGGGACAGACCCATGATGGTCATGAGAGCTATGAAGGCCTGTGAAGGTCTTCCAATAAAGTAGCTTGGTGTGGAAGCTGCAATTCCCCAGGATAATCATCCTAGGGGGTCTCAACGCTGTACAGCTCATCACCTGTCAGTTCAGGATGGGAGACTGTTGAACAATGGTGTTGTCAGCACACTAACAAATTCCCCAACCTGTCCCAATTTACTGATTGATTGATTTTTCACATTTTTATACCACCCTTCCTCCAAGGAGCTCAGAGTGGTGTACATATTTCCTCCCCTTCTTTTCGTCCTCACAATAACCCTGTGAGGTAGGTGGGGCTGAGAGATAGTGACTGGCCCAAGGTCACTCAGGAAGCTTCGTGTCTGAGCGGGGATTTGAACCCAGATCTTTCAGGTCTAAGTCCGACTCCCAAACCACTACACCATCCTGGCTCCCAAACACTAGGTACAGTACAGACACTCTAAGCTGCCACTCACTCTCACGGGAAGGCTAGAGAGAGAGAGAGAGAGAGAGAAGTCATATACTGTAGATCACTGAGAACTCCACCTCCTGAACTACTGAGCTTTTGTTGGTGCTGATTCAAGTACCAAAGGTGGACACAGCCCAGAGGTTAATTCCTCCCAGCTCATCTGCCCAAGTCTTGGTAATACACGACAGTGTGGCACCCTCCCCCAAAATTACGCTGCAAAGCATTGAGGTTTAATGATGAGTCCACCTCTGTCTACCGATGTTGAAGAAAGGTTGACTGCATTTTTTTTTAATCTCCCCCACTTCCCCTTACCCGACTTGTCCAGACTCCAGAATCCTAAATGCCACTGCACTGTGAGCAACTCAAAAGCTCACATCTTGCATTGTAAATACTGCTCACATATTGGTTATCTGTGGATCCTAATGAGATTGCTCATTTCACCTATCCTGTGAATTTTGTTGTAATAGGCCCTCATGACTACCTGGTTTTTAAGCCCACCATCATTATTCTTTATCTTCTGTTCCGTTTTACAAACCATTTGCTTTTTGAGCCTTAACTAGCTTATGTACTCTGAGGATGCAGAATCTGTAGAACAACATATATTGATATGGTTAAATATTAACATACTGAGAACATTGCAAGTATTCTGAGCTGAAACTGTGTTTACAACTCACACATGCAGGCACACCCATTCCTCTAAAAACTCTTTTTGAACAGTCCCTATGCTACACTATGCTTGGTACTAAATATCAAAAGAGAATGACAAGGAGTTACAAGTCTTGCTTACAACCTATTCAAACATCAGACTTAACTGCTGAGAAGTCTTACAGAAGGCATTTTCCAAGTCCCAAATCACACAGACTGCGAGCAACTTGAATTGCACAAAGGGACTGATCATGTGTCACTTGGGCCCTGGGAAAGGACCTACATTACTTCATCCTATTTCACTTGCTACAAATAGAAGTAGAAAGCTCAGGATCTTCCCCTTGAGGTGTTAATTTTTACCCATGTTGAGGACAGCAAGGGAGGAACTACACAATTCGGAAGTTTCGCATCCTGGATACAATTCTAGGGGTCAAGTAACCTGGACCTCTCTCAAGTCAATGCAAATTGTGGCATGTACTGTATGTACAATGCTCCCTGTTGAAACATACTCTTTTGTTGGTTAAAAAAAGAAAAGAACTGGTAATAGTATCCTGCAGAATCATGCAACAGGTAGGAAACTTGAAAGCAGGTCAATGGAACTCAAATTCTAATATTAGTTCACCTATCTTGAAATAGATGATTATAAAAGCTTTGATAAAATGGTAACTAATTTAGACTGTACCTGCATTTGTTTCATTGCCAGCCATATCCTACAACATTGTCTTCAGTTTGTTCGCTCTACTAGTGAAGTCACTAATCTCTCCCTAGTCTCCAGGAAAGCCTCTGCCGCAAGCCAGTGAACTAACAAGACAGGAAACAACCTTGGGACTCTGGTGTAAGGTTACCCCAGTGCATTCTGGGATTTGTAGTTTAGCAAGCTGTGATATACTGAACCAACGTACAACTGCATCATGTATAATATTACTGACATTTGCAGCACACTCCTATGCATGTTTATTCAGAAGTAGGTCCCGTGTAGTTCAATGGAGCTTACTCCCAGGTAAGTGTACATAAGATTACAGTCTTATAATATTTTTTTGCTTCTAGCTCAACTATATTTTGGCAGCACACTCAGCAAAGAAAAACCTTCAGTGTTAAATCCCAGTAAGATAGAGGTGATGAAGAAGAGTTAAGGCAAACAGGTAAACCTGTATGTTAAAAAAAAATCAGTATAATTTACCTGCAAAATCCAACTGGCCAGCTTTCATCCCTTTACAGGTTTCAAAGTGGAGGTGAGGGGGGGGGGGAGTCATTTGAATAAACACATTTACAAATAAATATTGCAAACTGCTATCAGTAAGCCAAAAGAGACATTTCTGCTGAAACCCTCTATTTCAAATTAAGAAAAATCCAGATAGTTCGACTGCCCACAGGTGCAACTTTTATCCAACAAAAGGAAGTTTGTATTGTGCCATGAAAAGTTGTGTATCCAATACACAACTGTTGCCTTCAGACTCATGAGACAAAGAAATAAATCATAATGCACACACAGATACAGTATATGTACGCTACAGTGTGTGGGGGGTGGGGGGAGTTATTCGTACCTCAGTACCATCTCTGAATGCAGCCTTTTCACATTCTTCCACAAGTCAATTAATGCAGTTCACTTTTATGGAAAAAGTGGCATGTGAAATCAATGGGTCTTAACTGCACTAAGCTTGTTTGGATGGTAAAGTAAATATAGCCCAACATTCCAATAAGGAACTTTAAATAGAGTGCTTTGGATTCCTTCTTATAGACAGGACAAGCAGAAGTCTCAAGAGAACAAACAGATGAAAATGTTTGAGGAAGAAGCATTTGCTACCCATCAACAAACTGCTGTGGTACTTTTCAAAGTTTCTAGAAGTTGCCTAGACTATTCTTAGAATTCTGGACCCCTGAATATGGACCCCTGCGGGAGCTATAAAACTCACTAAACAAATAATGCAAGGCAGCCATATTGCCAAGGATGAGAGTTCTCTGCAATTCTTCGAAAGAGACTGACTAACTTCAGAAAGCGTAAAGGGACATTGCAACAAGCTGCTAGGGACTAGACTGTCTTGTTCTCTTTAGGTCTCCATGTTCCTCACTCCCAGATGGGGCATGTATTCCTACCTTTTGTTTAACAAACTTGCCTCTTGCTCATATTCACACTTCCTGTCCTTTTCACAGTCACCTATGCAGCAGGGATGGGGACATGAAACTAAATTCATAGGCTGCTTCCCTCCCTTCCCCCCAGATGCTGCAAGGATTTATCTGTGTGTGCACGCATGCACATACATGTTCGACCTGCTGATCATCTTGTTTGCTCAGTCTTAACAGTTTCATTACTGAAAATGCACCGGAGACAAACAGTCTGCTCACTACAGCCAAGAGGGAGAGGGCTTGAGGGAGAATGTTACACTTACAATACACTGTATTATGGAGTATAACTACAGTGTTCCAGCTGAGCTCCAAGCAGTGACCGACCTGTATTTGGGCATGATGAATACTTGAGCCTTACATTCCCACTGAGGGGGAAAATGGGGTGGGGAATCATTATATAGATAAATATAAGGAATATAGCAGGGGTGGCCAAACTGTGGCTCCTGAGCCACATGCAGCTCTTTGACATATAATGTACGGCTCTCAGAAATATGTTGGCTGAGCTCCTTTTCTGCATCACAATTAATATAAAAGGCAAATAAGAATTTTTCAAGCTTTATAATTATTTATCAGGTATAAACTGAGAGTCCACTGGATTAAAACATAAGTTTTAATGTTCATGGTGAGTAAATACAGTTAATAATTTAAATGCTTCTTAAATATCGCGGCTCTCAAACATCTGAAGTTTATTGTATGTGGCTCTTACATTAAGCAAGTTTGGCCACCCCTGGAATATAGCATGGAAAAATACAGTTGGCATATTTATTAATAATCCACAGGCAGTAATGGGACTAATCTAAAACTCCAGCATCTGTTAATTCCAAGTCAGGCAAATTCTACTCCCAACCTCACTTTTCTGAGCATGTGTGCATGCACACAGGGGGAGTGCTTTAGCAACACTGAATTTAAATAAAGTATACAAGAAGATGTTCCAAATCTTCTAAACCTTATGGTTATATCCTCCTCAGAATAAAGGAACTACAGATAGGGCAGTAACCTCTGGAGGCCCAGGTACCCCCTATCATGTTCCAATTTTCTGAAGTACCCCGTTAATTAATTGCTAATTAATTAGATTAATCAATTAGCTAATTAATAATTTAAAATTAAAAAGTATTAAAACAATTTTAAATGTGGAAAAAATGTCTTATTTAACTGTGTGTGTGTGTGCAGAGCAGTTTGAATTTAAAAATACTTGGCTCGCCGACACTTAGCTGATCCAGGGAGATAAGGAGCAGCCTCTCTCATACCCCCACCAGTGGGAGGCCGAGCTGGGAGCTTGGGGGCAGGGCAATTTTTAAAAAAATAAAATAAACAAACCTCTGGTCCCCAACAGCTGATCCTAGCTGATAAGGGAAGCCTCTTGCGTACCCCCACCCGATGGTCCGCGTACCCCTAGGGGTACCCATACCACAGGTTGAGAACCTCTGAGGTAAGCTATCTTGAAATGCTTTGCCTAAGCATATTTAGCTAAACAGCAATAGTGCCTCAGCTAAAAGCGTGCAGAAGATACTGACCACAGTCCTGGGGCAGCATGTTGCTCAAATATGGGAAATTTATCTTCTTCAGTTCATCTAGTTTTCCCTTCAGCTTTTTAACTTGGCTGTCAGAACGGCTGATCTTCTGTCTCAATAGCTTCAGCTCCCCGTTCTTCTTCTCTACCTGTTCCCTCAAACAGCAGACTTGACTTTTGCTTTGCCTTGAGGAGAAGCAGTAGGAATGAAGGGAGTCAATGAGCTTGCAGGCTCCTGAAGCAGACATGATGACTTCATTGATCGACATGGGGTTGGCATCAGTGTCCCCTTTCTGCCCTACAACAGCTTCTGTAGCTGGTTTAGGCGTCAGATCTGCAGGGGATGCAGACATGCTTTGGGAAGGTTTCTGGGGGATTGCAGTGAGGGAGGATGTTTCTATTAAACTTGTGTCCTGCTCCGCAATGTTGCTACTGCATCTAGGTTCCACACTTCTCCTCAACCTCTTTCTTTCTACTTGCTCCTTCGGAAAAGATGACCTCTCTCTAGTGTGCTTGGAGAAAAAACTGTAAGAATGAAGGGACCCAATAAATCTGCATGCTCCCGATACAGGTGGTGTGAAATCATCATCCAATATACCACTTTTGTCAGTTTTCAAACCCGCAGGGTGGATAACAGTCTCTGAACAATCCTCTACAGCAGGTTTTTCTGGCTTATTCTGAGCTACTTTTGTGACTAGGTTATCGGCCAACATCCTTCTGAGGGAGCCTTCAAGTTGGACCTGGAAATTCTCTCCCTGCTCAGACATTGACCCAATTTCAGCTTGAAGAGTCACTTGCTCCATTTCTTTAGTCCCTTCAATAATCAAATCTTGGTCAGAAGATAAGATTCCCTCAACTATCTCACCACTTACTTCCTTCGGTTGATTGCCATCTCCTTGCAGAGCCTGGTTTGCTATTTTCCTCCTCCTTTTGACATGATCTCCGCTATCCCCCCGTTTCTCTGAAAGCTGGAAAATGGTTGGCACAGCTGTGGGTTTGAGCAGCCGGTGCTGGTCTTCCAGCCGTTTTGAAAAGCTGTCTTTAGTGAAGTGCTCGCTGCATAGAAAGGAATACTTGGTGGGAGTCCAGTTATCCCTCTGAACTGCTTTTAGCCACTGGATCAGTCGCTTTGAGTCCTTTAACGGAAACCTTCAAAAAAAGCATAAAGAGAAACGAGTGACTATGTAAGTTTTGCTAGAATCAACAGTTATATGAATACCTAAGAATTAATCTTAACACAAATTCACTAAAAAAAGTCAATCTGGTTATTACTTCCCTTAGAACAAAAAAAAAAAAGAAGCATGCACCATGCATTCATTACATTTTTGGGAATCAAAGTTTCACAGGAAGCTGTGAGGGCATCATCCAGTCCATAACGTAGACTCTGCTTCCAAGGGCTCCCATCATGCACCACAGTTGCTTTTTCCTGACCTGACACACAAAGGACTCTATCCCCTACCTCCAGAATAAATAGCAACAGAAGCTCTGTCAAGAGTTCTCCTCTTAGCTGTTCATTCCTGTGCACACATCTGACGCAGTGAAACAGGAGCCATGCTACTGGAGGCCCTGGCTTAAAGCTCTGCACTGTGGCCCCCATGGCACACAGAGCCCATGTGTACCCCAAGCGTACCGGCAGGGACAGGCAATGGAAAATGGTAGGCAACAGCTCTCCCCACCAGTGAAGGGAGGGAATCTTCAGGGGCGGCAGCAACTCCTCTCTCCCACTGGCCAATGGAAACATCCCCTAGAGATCCTGCAATTATGCAGTGTGTGTGTGTGGGGGGGGGGGGGTCAGTCAGGTGGACGTTTTGATGGTCATTGGTCCTCAGCCAGTGCTTGACCTCCACTGCCACCCCTGAACAGGAATGAACTGGTAAGGATGGACAGAAAGCTGCCAAAGTCACTGGGGAAGAGAAAGTTAGAAGGAATCCTTTGTTAGTGTCTTGATTTGGGTGGAAGCAAGTCTGTGACTATAACCAATATTGCTGATTGCTCTTGCTCAGTTCAAAATACAAGTCTTGTGAGTGAAGCACTAGCTGCTGACCAGAGCTACAGATTTAAAAGAGAAAATACTATGAACGAGAACACCCTTTGTCAGACTCCACTGTATTGGTAAGTTAGCCACAATAAGAAGGCTTTAAGCACAAAGTATTAAGCATTTTGCTTCCACCCAAATCAACACACTGACAAATTCTCTCTACCGTCTGAAAGAGTCCATTTCACAAGGCATTAAGATGCTTTGTGAAATGGACTCTTTCAAACTGTAGAGAGAATCAGGCAATGTATTAAAAAGAGTGTCTGCCTCAACCCAAAGGCATTTCCATAAAGGATTTTCAAATATCAGGCATACCAATTCAGGCTACCTGGCAGCGGCAAGCCAGACTGGCATTGTGTAGATTTCCCATGCTGATCACTGGCAGTTCAGGGGCCTTGTAGAGCAACAGGCCAAAAGATTAAATTTGCACTGTAGCACAAAATACACACAGTAATTGGCAGCTTTTTCTTGAGTACCTTTTCATTCATTTTTAGTTCAGTGTAACTTCAGTTCCAAAACAAGCTGCTATCTGGATGGGACTACAGTAAATGTTTCTATACAGTACAAAGTATTTTGTGACTCAATTCCCAAATCATAGTGAAGGATGATTAACTATGGCTTCACATGATGTCTGAACTGACTAAGTATGAATTCAGCAAACCAAAATCAGAAACCATGGTTTGAAGTAAGCCTGAGAACTATAGTTTGGTATGATATCTGAATGGACAAATCATAGTTACAGACATGGTTGCACTTCTGTTTCAATTTTGCAACCGCCTCCAGAAGTGCTGTAGGTAAAGGTGACCCCTGACAATTAAGTCCAGTCGTGTCCGACTCTAGGGTGTGGTGCTCTAGGGTGCTCATCCCCATTTCAAAGCCGAAGAGCCAGCATTGTCCGAAGATGCCTCCATGATCATGTGGCCGGCGTGACTCTCCTTGCCGCAGCACATAAAATGCGGCTGGAACACGGAGCGCTGTTTACCTTCCCACAAGCGGTACCCATTTATCTACTCGCATTAACATGCTTTGGAACTGCTAGGTTGGCAGGAGCTGGCCAAGCAACGAGAGCTCACCCCGTTGCGGATTCAAACTGCCGACCTTTCGATCGACAGCTCATGGTTCAGCTGTTTAACCCACTGTGCCACCCGCTGGTGCTGAGCAGATGTGCTGAGCAGATGGCAAAGGAAAGCAGACAAGATATGTTTGGAAACCAAAACCATAATTTGGGTTCTGGACTATGGTTAGTACAAATCACGGTTTGATATAATGCAGTGGTTCTCAACGTTTTAGCACCGGGACCCAGTTTTTAACATGACACTCTATCGGGACCCACCTAGTTTTATGAGACTTAAAAAAAGGTGATCTATAAATAAATAAATAAATTTATTTATTTACAAGTAAAGAGCCCAGCTGCTTGCAGGGTAATTAGTAGCTATCTTGCAAACTGCAGGAGCTCAGCTCTTTGCAGGGCAATTAGTAGCCATCTGATTTTTTAATAGCCTTAGGGCTTGTGGCACTTACTTACCTGATCTTTCCATCACCTGGGACCCACCAGAAATCAGGTCGCGACCCACCAAGTGGGTTCCAACCCACAGTTTGAGAAACACTGATGTAATGAAATGTCTCAATCGAGTCTTTGTAGTAACAGAAATGCTTGCTTTTGACGATCATCAGTGCCACTCAAGGAGCAAACGATGTAATGTAGAAGACCTTGAGTTATTGTCCTTGGACAACATTGATTTCTCATATCTTAGTTAGCAATACAGATAGCACTTTTTTATCTAGAGGAACCTATCCTATACATAATTAGTAACAGAGTTGGAATCCACTCTGCTTGGAATTAACTGAGGTCACACATCAGTCTTACTAACTCAAGACTTGGTTGCACAAGCTATCAATTAAGTATTTAACATCTGTGCCTGAAATGAATGGATCAATGCCAATGCCCTAAGATTAAATTACCCAAAGATTAAAATCTGTGAATGTATCCATATGAAAATATTAACCATTGTCGTAGCAATGTTTTTGCCTGTCTAAAGTTGATAAATTCAGAAACTGCCATTTCCTTGTGAGTAGAAAGTGAAAACAGCTAACTAGTGAACATATGCATGCATATAATTGTTTTAAAGAATCATATATAAAACATAAATATACATATACACATACATAAATACATCTGGAACATGCTAATAGGCATTTTCAGGACTGATATCGCAGCTCTATGTGAAGGAAAGAAAATGGCTCATGAAGGCAGCTCTATGTGAAGGAAAGAAAATGGCTCATGAAGGCAGATCTATAATTAAACCATACTAGCCAAATGTGACAAACATGACCTGCTTATGAGCTTCCAGAGGCACCTGGCTGCTTGCTGCTGGAAACAGGATGCTAGATTGGGCAGAGTTCGCTTGAATCCAGCACGGAAATTTTTAAGTTCTAAAATTTTCAGCTTTTATCTTAAGTTCACATACAATATGCTATTTTTTCAATTTAGTTACAGTAAATTCAGCATACGTTCACTAGTTAGCTGTTTTCACTTTCTACTCACAGGGGTGTGGCAGTTTCTGCATTTATCAACTTTAGACAGGCAAAAACATTGCTATTACAATGATTAATATTTTATATGATACTTTATGCACAGATTTTTCCCAAGAAAAGGTTTAACAGAATTATAAAGACACACCTTGAAATAAACACACAAATACGTCTTTACTTATCTTTTACAGAATAGCAGAACAGGAAAAATCTTGCATTTGTGACTCAGAGGTAACTGTTGCCCAATTCATGAGAAGAAAACATTACAGTTAAAATACACCAAGAAGATTACATGCTTGCCTAACATTAAAAGGGGGGGGGGGATCCCACTATTTCCCTGCTTTTATTCTCCAACAATCAGAGGCATGTTCCTTTCCCAGTTTTTAAAAGTTAACTTTGAGCATGGCTGTTATATTGGACAATCTAAAGTTATTTCTTGACATCTCCAAGTGATAAAATGCAAGTCAGACTGAACCCAATAAGGATGTGAAAATGAATGTCTAATGCATTTGTTTATAGTCCAAGATTTCCTTAATGGTGGAGGGAGAAACACAATCATCTAAGAATGTGTCAAGATTATTACAACTTGTCATAAGAAAATGCTAAATTGAAAGGGGCTGCCATCAGAAAGGGACATTTTTTCTTCCTGTTTTGGAGTTATAGAAACAAAATTCACATCCATTATGAGATGTAGCACCCTTGCCAATCCTCCACATTTTTCACAGCTGCATAAGCAAGGATTAATTAGTTCAACAGCTTACATCCCTTTTTGCAGTTTACAGGCACTGCAATACTCAGCAACCTCTCCTTTATGAAAGCCATTATCCCTACTAAGCTCCATGCTGACAGGTATGCATAAGTGTTTTTCCAGTGGGTATTTACACACCTCATTTCCAAAAGTTTGACAGGAATACTGCACGCAGGCACCCACACCCTGTATTCTATATCAGAAAGCAGATAATAGCTCAATCAATGCAGGGTTTACATGCAAGGCAGGGCTTAACCGTGGAATCTGTTTTCCAGGCTAAGCCCCCAACCATCAAATGTGCCAGCACGTTACCATAACGAAGCATGTGCAGAATGCCATGCCTTCTCTCTGAGGAACTCCCAGGCCAGGGCGCAAGACTTTCGGACAAGTCACAGCAGCCCCGGCATATCTCTCTGAAAAATAAACTCCGGTTAAGTGACAGGAGGATGTCCCTTTCTTCGCCCAAAGGATGCTCGCTCAGCCTGCCTCGGAGGCGAGGCAATAGGTGAAGCAAGCAGGGAGCGAGAGGGCCGAAGGAGACTTTGCCAGGCCCATGAAAGGGCTGTCCGTGACTCATGAGGAATCAGCTGCCTCGGGGTGCTGCTAGCGGAGGGGCAACGGGGGGATCCGTGTCCGTCTGAGAAGGTGCGAGAAGCCGTGAGTGAGCCTGGGCATAGGCGGAGGAGGAAGAGACAGGCAGGGCTCCATTTGTTTGCCTACCAGGTGCGAGCGGTTTCTCCCCTCCCCCTGGTTACCTGTGGAAGGAGACGGCCGCTCGACCCCGGGGAGCTTTGCCCTGCCGGTTGGAACAATTCAGCGCCGCGCAACAGATCACCATCTCCGGAGGCCGCGCGGGCGGCCCTGCCTCCCCTTCTCCTCTCCGCCCCCCTCTTCAGCCGTACAACAAGATGGTGGAATCAGCCAGGTCACCGCAGCTGCCTCTCCACACCCTTAAAAAGTGCAACTTCCGTACGGAAGACAGTGTCTGTCAATATAGGGCGGCCCCTCCAAGGCAGTACCGTACTTGTGCCCGTAGGGAAATTGCCCCCTAAGGAAAAAAAACCCTTTATATACCTCCTCTACTAATTCACTGTCAGGGAAACTAAAGGCGAAAAAAGGGACAACTGTCTCTCTTGGAGACTCTCTAGATTAGAATAAAGCTCTGACGTAAGCCAACAGATACGACCATATTGCCCCAAGGGGTGAAACTACAATGCTCCGTACAGGAAGATGGCAGCGTCCTCTTTCTGCACTTTTTAATACCCTGTAGCAGTTGCACTCCTCAGAGGGGTCTGAAAGACAAATCTGAGATATAAAAATGTTTTTCCCACTTCGGAAAGGTGTGAAGTCGCCCTTAAACAAGCCTGTTTTAGTGAGTAGCTCTTTCCGTACACCAAAATGGCACCTCCCTAATAGCAGAAGGAAGCGATGTAGCGCAGAAGAGCTTGCTGACCTCTCCAACTGACCTATCCACACTCAGACGAGCTGTGACGAGCTCTGTGATTGGACAAAAAGCTGATCGTCAGAGTCAGTGGGTTAGTGCGTACCGCTGTGGTGGTCTGTGCCTGTAAGGGGACAGCTGTGGCCGCCCCTGAAGCTTGAGTGGGGGGCAGGATGGACGCGGGTGAGAAGGGAATCCCTGGGGGACTGGAGTGGGATGGATATTCGGCAGAGGGGGGGGGGGCGGCTTTCTTTGTGTTTGGGGCGATGGCTGTGTGATGGGAAGAAGGGTTTGTCTGTTTTCCAAGAGAGGCTTGGGGGGGAGTCGGCTAGTGAAAGGTCGGTGTGGCTGCGTGAGTGGATTGCTCTGTCGGGGGAGTGATGAGGGGGCCCTGTTTCGTAGGGATGAGGCAGTGTCTAAAATAAATAGCATGCTTCCTTATGAAGGTGGCACTTGGGCGAAAGTTGCTAAGGGAGCCGTACAAGTGTGGTCCTTCGCCTCCCGCTCTCCTTTTCCAATCGAGACCGCTGCCATGGTATTTTGATACGCCTTTGCTGCCGGAGCTAGAGTGTTACTCTCATCTTAGCAACAACAGTAAAGTGCCGATCTTATGGACCAAGGTGCTGGGGTGCTTAATGTTTCTAGATGCCCTGACCTAGTGCATGAAGTACGTTGGGGGCAAAGTTTTACAGAGTTGATAAGAACCCAAGAACCAGTGGGAATTCATGAGGCGTTCTTGTTCAAAGTAGTCAAAAACATATGCTTGTATTGTATTGCTTTTCCACATAAGTAGTTGGATTGTGTCTTTTGTGAGAGAGGAGGCTGATTCACAATTGATGTTGTTTTGTCAGAGTGCACAGTGTCCATGAAAAAGTGTCTAATCTTTATAAGGCAGCCAATGATTAGATGGTTTATGGGATAACAGTCTCGTTTCCCATTCACGTCCTGATTTTTCCCAGCAGGTGAAAATAAATGTTGCCTCCTAGAAAAGGTTTGAAGTTGTTCTGTTTTTGTTTTGTTTTGTTTCCAAATGAGATGGCTAAGAAATAGGTTGTATGAGCATGCATGCCTGTACATGTACACACACTTACAGTGTGGCACACTTGATTAATTATGTGCCAAACAGGTTATTTAAAGACCCTGACTGCATTATAGATAACTTACTGTTCATGTTGACCAAGATGCAAGGTTTTTTGTTTGTGGTATGTGATCAACTGTCACATGCTGTTCAGCTATTCTGAATCTGTCATGGTGTCAAACTGTGCTTGCTAAACTCAACAGATGCTCCATAAAAATCTGTGTGCCACACTTCAGAACACTGTAGCTCCACTGTACCCCTCTTTTTCATAATTTTGGCCTAGTAATAGGAAGTGTAAAGAGTAAGATTGGTTTCAGTCTTTCACTCATTTAATTGCAGATAACTTGACTTTCAGTATTTAGCCAATTTATATCCTGCCTCCCCAAAAAGGGCACCCAAGGCAAGCATATGTACTTGCAAGTAATTCAGAATTGTGTTTGTGATTACTCACTGGTGACTGTCCTTGTGGAAGAAGTTTTTCTGGTTTCTGATCAAATTGTTGGCTCTTCCTTACTTTGTATCTGATCTCATCCACACTTTATTTATTACATTTGTATTTTTTTGCCTTTTCTTCACAAAGTTCAGAGTGGTATTTTAGCCTCGTAAAGCCTTATAAGTTATGCTGAAGAATAGTTTTTGATCCAAGCTTCCCAGCTAAATTGGGTTTCCCACATCCAGTCTCTAGCCACTGCACCATGCTGACCATCTGAAGAAAATTCCTTCTTAGGCCCCCCCCACACACACTTTTTGTTGGTTGCTCACATGTCATGTAAAATGGCATCTTGCTGCCTTTAAGTCATTTATTTTGTTATTTTAGATTTCATCCCAGTCATATTTTGCACTATGAGCGGAGCATATCTCCATGCATTGACATTAAGTTGCACTTTGGCTGAAATTGAAATTATGGTGAGCGCTCCATTTAACATTGGTTCGGTTGTGCTAAGGATCAGTTGCCTGTGAAATTGATGTGAAAAGATGGCTCAGTGATTGGGGTTGCTTTGTAGTGACTGGCGTTACTGAAGCACTAATGGTGTATTTTCCTCTGTTCTTGACATGCACTAGAGTGCTCTCATGGAGGTATGATTAAGATTTTTATGTTGCTGAGACATTGTACGCAAATCACTCTTGGTGTAGAAGTTAAAGAGCAGGTAGAGTTATGATGTGTGGATTTTGTCCATGTTTGTCTTGCTGATGGTTCACAATCAGTATCTACAGTTAAGTACCATTTCCAGGAAATGTTTCCATTTCCAGGCAGTTTTTCATTATAACTCATTTCTTGCTCTTTTTTTTTACATGCAAAATATTGTCCTGTATGAATAGTGGTGTACAGATATGCAGTATAAACACTTCTTGCTTTGGTCAGGGAAAATTGTGTTTAAACTATAAGACTGAATTGCCACCAGCACACTTGTGCAGTTGAGTCTTGTTTGATTACAGACACACACAAGAATCCATCATTATTCCTTGTCATAGTTACTTCATATATTAACTCATCCTTATGCTTAGTATTGAGTTAGAGCTGCCAGATGTTCCTTGTTCCAGAAAAGGCCCAGACAATAGGTGGGTTTTATATCTAAACACTTTGGCATAGTAATATTCTAGAGCCATTGTTGTGCTTTAATCACAATGGCAAAGTGAAATGGAGGTTTCGGGGTATTCTTTGACTTTCTGTATGATATGGCTTGGGAAAACATATGCTATTGTTCAGCATTTTAGTTACAACCATCCTTTAGGTACCATAGAGAACACAGAGCAATGCTGTTGGTAACAAAGTACACGGGCAGCCCTAACGTTGCACCCAGGGATCCTGTGAGGCCAGTGCTGACAGTGCTGGACCCGAGCAGGAAACGGGAGCGGAGAGGTCACCTTGCGGGAAAGGAACTTGCGTTCCCTTACCCTGGGTAAAGACATAGGCCCCGCTACGGGTTTCCTAGGATCTGTGCCAGCTATTTTGCTGGTGCAAATACAGGAGCCCTGTATAAGGGAACTGGCCAGGGAAGGGGGGTAGGATTCAGCGTGCGCCGCTGCCACCAATCCTGCCCCCTCCCCTGCCCTCACGCCCACCAGTGCAAAACTCACCCTTTTGGGCCACACATGGGCTGAATCTGGTGCATGGAGGCCGGTGCAGGCCTGGAGCAGGCACAGCTGCATTATGGCAACTTTCGCAACAGCTCCAGGCCGGCCTAGGATGTCCTAGACCGGCCCAGGGGTGGGGTTTAGGACTGTGTCCTAAGTCCCTTACTTACCTATAGGTTAGGTTCCAGGGGTCTGTAAGTAAGTTGAAATGTACATAGCACAAGAAATCTGGCTCTTGCTAGCCCAGCGCTATGACACCTGCACAAAAGCACCACCAAAAGGTATACTGCGCCTGCATGAAAGCGCCAACACAGCTGTCTGTAACCCAAACATCCGTAACTCGGGGAGCCAGAATGGGGCATTATATACAGTACAAGGCTGTGCTCCTTGCATATATAAGCAAGCTTCTGAAGACAATTGAAGGCCCAATCCTATCCATCTTTCCAGCACTGATGCAGCCTGGAGGTAAGGGAACAACCTTGACACACACCCCCCCGTAAGGGGCCTCCATGACCCCCCCCCCGGCAGGATGCAGCGCATGCACGGCTGCATCTGCACTGGAAAGATGGATAGGATTGGACCCTGAGTCAGTTAGTGGTTCTCAATTTTAGATCAATGTATTGTGCATCAGAGTGCTAGGTCAGTTCATTTATTACTTTATGGTTGCTTTTTGTGATGCATGTTTTAGCAAGGGAAGGAAGCCTTGATGGAATTTAATGGCAGAAAATCTAGCTGACCTGTGTTTGCCTTTGTTATTTCTATAAAGCTTGTCGTGATGCTTTTTATTAACTGTGATAAGAAGGTTCTGGTGGAAGCCCTTAAAAGATAAAAATATACCTAACATTTATATAGCACTTTCTGAGAGGATTCAAAGCTCTTCCCATGTATTTTCATGATGTTGTCCTTACAATAACCTTGTAAGGTAAGTACCATTGTCCCCATGTTGCAGGTGGGGAGCTTGGGCTTGCCTCAGGTCATCTATGAGTTTATCGCCAAGGAACGTTTTGAATTGGGGAAGTCCTGATTGGCAGCTCAGTCCCTTAGCCACTAGCCCTATTCCAGCTCTCTAGTACGTGGCTTAGCAGCTCTCTAGGCTTTACTGCCTCCTCCCACCCTCCTTTAAAATAACTCTGCTCACTTAGCCGTCCTGAGGAATCTGCCTCTGTGCACTGGGTTACGTGAGCAGCAAATTGAATGATGAGATATCCCAGGGCCACCCTAAAGGGATCTGTCTTTCTTCTCAACTGACTTAGCTGGCCATTGGACACCTGTACATAGTCAAGGATTGCTCTTTATTTACACAAGCAAAAATGGAAAAGAGGATGTGGCACAGAGGAATTCAAACAGCTAGACGGTTCAGACTAAAGTAATAATTTTGGACCTTTTCTGTAGATCTTCATCAAACTGAAACATTTTCAGAAATTAGAAGTGATTCAAAATTAAAGGCTTTTAAAAAATTAAATGAAAAGGAAGGCATTGGTAACGTTCAGATACTGTAGTTTGAAAACTAGTATTCTGCCTATAGGTGTTTCTCAGTCTGTATATGGTCTCGGTTACTGTAGCATTGACGGGATTACCCTTTTCTTTTCTCTTAAAGGCACATTGATGTGCCTTTAACCCTTGTTCCTCCTAAACAGACTGTCTCTCAAATCATTTGTGCTTTTTTGTGTTAAAACTTGTACTTGTCGGGTACTGTGTGCAGACTGCCTCATGACTTGCATTAGTCGCAAGGACCTGGTGTCTCTGGGCTGGCCTCATGTTGGAAGAAAGAAAGGGAATGATTTCTTGATTTACACTTTATGTATTTGTGGCTATGTCAAGAGAAGCTCAGCAGGCTTTTTCTCAGAGCCTCTCATGTTAAGTGCCAGTCAGAATAGCACGGCCCACAGAGCATGATGCCCTCTAAGGCAAGGCTGCCGAATATGTGAAATTTGAACTGAATGTGTGATCTGTAGATTTTATCGATTGTGGACTCTAAAAAATGAGGAGGGCAGAGGAGAGAGAGAAGGATGGGATGTTGAAAACTTGGTTTGCTTCAGAGCCTAACGTGTTCTTGTTGGCTAGTTCAGACTCGCAAGAAAGGGGAGCGTACAGCAGTGGTTCCTAGCCTTTTTTAAAAACTGGGGATGGGTGGGTGTTTGAGTCTAGACGAAGAACTTCCGGTTCGTAGGGTCCCAGCCTCTAGTTACTTGCAATACTTTGTAGTACTTGGGGCTGCTTTGTATCTTACTCTTTCTAAAAGGCATATGAAAAATGTACAACGAAATTGGATATAAGGGTTCTGAAGCCATGTAAAAATATAAAAACTGCAAATATATTTAAAAACACATCCAAAAGCTACATTAAGAACAAGTTTAAAAACATAAAGGCAGACTAGTATCAAAGTATTGGTTGATTTTATTGTGTAATTGTGAGGATGGCATCCCTCAATATAGAGTTTTCTGCAAATATGGGAGAAGGAGGAGCAGAATGCAACAGTGAGGCATTAAGGATTGGTGTATATATTGGTTGTACTGCTGTGCTGCAGGCTAGAAAACTGGAAGTCCTACTCTGAGAGAGCTGATGGGGTAGAGACTGTATAAGTATGTAAAAGGAAATGAGAAAATAGGATTAGACACTGATATAAAGTGGAGTTCTCTTCTAGGTTACCAAGGAGGAGTGTCATTTCTTTCTTGCTTGCTCTCTGCCCTTCACACTTACAGATTTTTGCAGGTAGACCGGAAAGTAGATGTTGGAGCCAGCAGAATGTGGAGTGATGGTAGTGGCGGTGACTGAAGTAGTCTTGGCTAAACCTTCTGCTGAATAGCTAAACAAAATTATGCTTTCTGCAGCATGTCTATTCATGTCATTGTGTGATTTGAGGAAAAGGAGACGGGACTTTCTGATACACTTTGCTGGCAACCTTTAATAAAAAGAGTCAGCTGTTTAAGCACTTGAACAGCATCATCATTTTAGACAAAATGAAAGATTGCGCCCAACATAATAATAATGTGAAGGCACTGTTTCAGTGCTTTCTATAACCTGAAGAACATGTACATTTCATCATCCTGCAAAGATGATTGCTATTTGATTCTAATGGGGTGACTACTTTGGTAAGGGGCTGCCATTTGGGGAGTGGAGTTGTGGATCTGGGATAATCTCTCATATAAAAACCTACAGAATTTTTTCCTTTGGAAGAAAAGAATTGTTTTGGTTCAGGCTATTCTCCCTTGATGAATTATTTTTCCACAGTAGGCCGATATTAGTGACCTGTATGTAAGTTCTTGTCACCACTTGCTTAGCATCTACCATGCATCCATGACTTTCACATAATTGTAACTCTCTGAAGGAAATTGCCCTGTATCTCTTTGTGCTTTGAATGGAACAGAAACTTTAAAAGATGTATGTGACTTTTATATGTTTTTGCTTATGTTTTGAACAGCTACTCTCACTTATGATACTCTCAGGTTTGAGTATGAAGACTTCCCAGAGACCAAAGAACCTGTTTGGATCTTAGGAAGAAAATATAGTGTATTAACAGGTATTGTGTCAATATTTCATTTTTATTTTAAGTCTAAGACCTTCAGCCTTCTCTCATGAATCCTGCTTTCATACCTTCTCTCTTTGTGGGTTTTGGCTCTTTGAGTGTTTCAATCTTATTTCCTTGATTATCAGCCCTGCCTTTCTGTTCAGGGTGACCAGATACAATGGAGGACAAAGTGTTTATTTGGAATTTTCGCAGTTAGCTCATCATGGAAGGGTACAAAAAGCTGCACCTGCCAAAATTCCCTCTTCTATACAATGGTTAAAGGCATAGGCACTTTGTCTTCCACAGTGGCATGGCTAGCCTCTGCGGCACCCCCCGCATGTTACATCACTGGCCCCACCCCCGCAGCGTTCCGCTGAACCCCCACCCCCTGGTGTTTTTCCACTGGATTTAGGCTCCTAGGAGCCTGGGCGGGCATATTTTCCAAGCCGCGCGGCCTTTTTTCTACAGCTGCCGCATGATTCATGCCCCGACGGCCACTTTGTCCCCCCCGCGTGTTGCCTGAGGACCCCCCACCCTCCTCCAGCCACCACTTCTGCTGGTCACCCTGTTTCTATTTCCCAACTAAAAACCTTCATGTGCTGCACTAAATTTTTAGAAAAAGCTGTCATTGTTCATGTGTAGATGTTGTAGAGCTCCCTTCTTCCCCATTTTTCTAGATGGTTTTGTTCTTTGGAATTTAAAGCTCAGAGAGAAGTGCCCAAGAGAATAAATAATAATAATAATAATAATATCTGTATTTATATACTGCCTTTCTATGTCGTCAGATTTCTCCTCAGACTTTTGTTCAAGGCAATTTACACAGGCAGGCTTTTCTAAACCCCCGTAAGGTTTTTTTTAAATATAATAAATGTTCTATTTGCATAGAACCTATCTTCTGTTTCCTTTCAATGGTGTGGTATCTTCTCTGGCTTTACATGGCTTCTGAGCTTGTCCGACAGTGACTTCTCTCTCTCACAGAGGGCCGACAGCGACTCCTCTCTCTCTCTCACACAGAGGGCCAGCGTAGGCTATCTCAGCTTATCAGCTGAGATATCTCAGCTTGTTGGCAGCTTGTTGGTAGCTTCCGGTTGTCTCAAAATGATCCTACCCTATTTGTTCTTCAGGCAAGGCGGTCTCTCAACCACCAGACGACACTTCCTGCCTGTTGAAGTATTCTCCCCCCCCCCCTTTTCTCGTTGACAGCCCAATATTTGCTGGGAACATTTTCTTATTCTCAATGGCTGGGCTTATTACCGTATTTCTTCGATTCTAAGACACACGTTTTTTTTCAAATTTAGCAATTCAAAAAAGGGGTGCGTCTTAGAATCGAAGGTGTCAAATTGCACCCCCAAAACTCCACCTCCTTACTTACTGGGGCTTGTGGGGGCTTCGGGGAGGCCTGCACGACCCTCTGTAGGCCTCCCCGATCTTCAGTTTGGCGAAAAACAGCGGTTTTTGGCCATTTCCAAACCGGAAATGCCCGAAAATAGCCATTTATTGCCAAACTGAAGATCGGGGAGGCCTGCAGAGGGTCACGCAGGCCACCCCGATCTTCAGTTCAGCAAAAAAATGTCGATTTTCGGCCATTTCCGGGAAAACCGGAAATGGACGAAAATCGCCGTTTTTTCCCAATTGAAGATCGGGGAGGCCTGCAGAGGGTCACACAGGCCTCCCTGAAGCTCCCCCAAGCCCCGGTAGCTCCCCCAAGCTCTGTCAAATCGGATTGGCGAAATGGAGCAGCAGGCAAGCTGGGGAGAGTGTGAAGGAAGGAGGTGCGTCTTGCAATCAATTTTTTTTTTCCCCTGCTGGTGTTCCTGAAATTAAGGTGCGCCTTAGAATTGATGGCGCCTTAGACTCGAAGAAATACGGTAATTCAGTGCCAGCACCACTGAATCTGCACTGATTTTAGTCAGCACAATGCCATTGTCTGAAGGTTATTGATGTATCTTGTTTTCCATTCTGTAGAGAAAGAGGAGATCCTGTTAGATGTGACCTCTCGACTCTGGTTCACATACAGAAAAAGTTTTCCTGCTATTGGTAAGCAGCAGAGTTCATTTTCTAGATTTTTCTGTAAATGAGGGAAACCAACAGAAGTCCTGTGTTGGCACATGCCATCAATATCTGGTGGGCCTATTCTGCGATTTAGAGTGTGGTATAGGAGTGATTGGCACTCTGCTCTCTAGACTAGGCTCCAACAAGTAAACGTATAACCCCTTTGGTCAGTTGTTGCTGAGATTTAATTACATTCCTAGCATTTCTAAAAATTAAGGAAATGTATTTCCACCTTGTAAATAGGAAACACTGAAGAGTATAAAAATTGCAGAATACAAAGTAAATCTTGTTTTGGAGGGAAACTGTACACTTGTTGGAAGCTTATTGCCTGCTTTTCTTTTTTGCGTATTTATCAGTAGGTGAAAAAGTGATTCACAAAACGGAGATAAGCTTAAAATTATTTAAACATTTCAGCTTTTGCCTTCTCAGTAACACAGCTGTTAGATTTTAAAAGAGGCACGGGGAGCCAAGGTAATAGGTATCAGAATGCTGAGGATGGAGAGATTTCTCAGGAAGGTAACATCTGCTGTATAAAGGGTGTAAGAAAGATTTAAAAAAAAATCCAAATTTAGAGTGTTAGGGTGTTCAGTCTGTATATCCAGCCATTGCCTCTTAATTCTCCTGTCTCAGAATTGAATGGTTTATCTATTTCAATGTAGAAACGTTGTGGTCGCTTCAAATAAAATGTTTGGAAACAGGCCTTTTTTTCATTGGAACCTGTAGTTGTTTTTCCAACATACACTGTGAGGCATCCAGGGTACTTGCACTGGATAACTGTAATATTATACAGGGTGGGGCAAAAGTAGGTATACAGTACTGATCGGGTCATGTTTAGTCTCTTGGGTCCTCAAAATGCAGTCCAATCCATCAATGTTGCAGTATTCCTGGAACCAGTCCCCAACACTGTGACATACAGTAATACAATAAAAAGAAATAATAATGAAAAATAAAAATAAAATTTAAAATATCATGACCTGATCAGTACTGTATACCTACTTTTGGCCCACCCTGTTTAAGTTTTGTTTTCCTTCCTTTGATTTGTGCCTCTAGTCTACTGAGCTGGAGTGGCGAGTAGGTATCCACCTAGGACTGGAGAGGAAGGCAGAAAGTATAGGTATGACTCGCTGCCATAGCTAGGCTTCTGGGCCCTCCAGTTTCTGTTCCTAAAGCTTCTGCTACCTTGTGCTACTTGTAGCACATTTGCCCAAAAAAGCTGGTCTCTGTGCTTTTTTTCTGGCTGCAGGGGGAACAGGTCCTACATCCGATACTGGTTGGGGCTGCATGTTAAGGTGTGGCCAGATGATTTTTGCTCAGGCATTGGTCTGCAGGCACTTAGGCAGAGGTAAGTCAAATCCAAATAATGACCCTGATCGTGGAGGACATAGTACTGTAGCATGAACAGATACTGCAAGGTCCTCTTAAAATTATTTTGGCTGTCTGCTCCTGAACAACTGGATGAGGAAGCAGACCCAATTTACCTTTGGTAGCACCACTTCCGGCAAAACTCAGTTAACATCCGTATTGGATAAAGGTACACAAGGGCTGTGCGTAACATTAATTTTGTCTGTGGACCAACTTGTTTGCTTTTTGTAATATGAGAAATGTTTTGAGTGTGAATTTGCCATAGCTTGAATAAAATGGAAATTCTGGTGGTGGTGTTAATACAGCATGCTAGGAATGCAGGTGAACATTTAGCTGAAGTGTCTTAAATGAAATTAAGCTGTCTTCCAATCTTAGTGAGCAGTGGAAGATAAAACATGGTATGTGACATGTTCATGTTTTGCCAAATCATCTTCATGGTCAGTTTGAGATTATACTTTTTTAATTCCTGTGTAGTCTCTAAATGTAAAACAGCAATTTATAATCTGCTATTAGGAGCACACAGAGAATACAATTTGTGGAGTTGGGAATATTGATTCTAGAATCTTCTTTTGTGTCTTAGATTGGAGGTGGGTGAAAGGGAAGAAGCAAACAGATAACTATTACAATGTTCTTAATGCCTTCATTGACAGAAAAGACAGCTACTACTCCATCCACCAAATAGGTAAGAAGATTACCTGCATTGAATTCACTTGTATATTATAGCAGTAGCAGGTTCTTCCAAATTTATTTGAGCAACAATCTATTTTTTTCAAAGCAGTCTCCTTTATAATGTGCTATGGTAACAATGTAAAGTGTGTTCAGATGGCAAGGTTGTGCTTATGAGGACCTGTTACTGTTGTAAACTAACAAAACTGCATTTGGTATTTGTGCTGTGAAAGAGGGGCCATTGTGTGAATTTTGAAAGGGAGAAGGAAACATGCTGATAGCTGTGATTCAGACTTTATATTTTATAGAACAAGCTGATCTAGCCATGGGCTGTTTTTAGAATACCCCTTAATTCTGTAATGAAATCTGTTTGCGTATTGTCTGTACATTTCCTTGTTTTATTTATAGTACATGCAGGCAACATTGTAACCCATGGAAAGGCAGCATTGTCATTTCTTAATGGATATTCTAAATTTTGGGCAGAAGTCTGTACTTAACTTCTTATTCTACAGAGCAAAATACTTTGCAATGAGAAAAGGTCCTGCATGTGTTTAACCTGCCAGCCAATTTATGAAAGCAGCAGTAAACTTTCATGTGTTGTGCTAGGAAATTGAAAGCATGTTTGACATTTTCATTAAGACAGAGTTCCTTGGAAATCTCTGGTGCTTGGTGCAAATGACATCTCAGTGGGAGAAACTGGTCTTGTGTATCTACCTTTTTGATGGAGGGACTTCTGCCATGTTCAGTAATCCTCTGACATGGACATGGTAGATAAAAAATGATAATTTTTAAAAATTGGATTACTAAGTTTCTGTTCTAAAAATAACCTGGTTTGAAATGAAATGTTGTTACTACAAACATATACCTTAAAACTGAATTGATAATCCTCTATGAACTCCATGTAAAGAATAAACTTGGGGGGGGGCATCTTTGTAAGTCATTGTACAGCAGTTTAGATTATGGCTTGGTTCTAGGGGCCAGGAATGGGCAAATAATAGCAGGTATCATCCACTGATCAGAGTAATCTTTTTACATCTATTTTATGCCTAGTAACTACCTGAGCTCTGCAGTTGACTCAAAATCAGTACTCTGACTCAAGCTACCAATAATAACCAACTTCTTATTTAGACGGTATATAAATTGACATGTTTGAAGATCAGTGATTTAAAAGTGGCCTTTTTTCATGGTGGGGGAAAAAAGGCTCAAGGCTATAGCTCAGTGGTAGAGCAGTTGCTTGCATGTAGAAGGCTCCACATTTAATCCTTGGCATCTCTGGGTAGGACTGGGGAAAGATCCTTGTCTAGGACCCTGGAGAGTCACTGCCAGTTAGTGTAGCAATACTGAGCAAGATGGACGAATGGTCTGACTCGGCAGGAGGCAGCTTCATATGATTTAAATCGCATATTTTACTTTGGTTTAAATCAACCCACCATGTCTGGATATATGCTAAGTGGTAGGGTTTGTTGAAGCCAAAACCCCATTAAAAATGGTTTTAAGTGGTCTCAGAATAAATGAATACAAAAGTATATTCAAAGGCTTTGAAGAGACACTAATTACTCTTGGAGGGATAACTATCCAGATTGGTTCAGAAGCAGCCTTGAGGGAAGTTATGGACTAACTGGAATTTATTGTTGCAGCCCAGATGGGAGTTGGAGAGGGAAAATCCATAGGCCAGTGGTATGGACCAAACACAGTTGCACAAGTACTCAAGTAAGTCCTCAAGTATTGCCTTCTGTTTGAGTAGTTCTTTGTCCATAAAACTACTAGTAACCATTCATATAAAGCAAACTAAACACTTGTTTCTTCCTTCATAGTCCATAATGTTGTGGAAAATCAGATTGGTCAGTGCTGCTTCCCAGCTTTTCTTCTAAATAAGATTTACCCCCACTAGTCAAAAGCACAATGAGGCTTTCTAGCCAAGATCTGCCTCATGTCATCTCTAGAATGTTGGGAATTGTCATGTCTCTCATTCTTAGGCCTGTGCTATAGCGATGGTGCAGTGTAGAATGAATACATATAGGCCTAAATGCTTAAATTTCAAGGTTGCACATAAATTATCTTTCCATATTGGAAAGGCTTAAGCCACATTTTCATGGGTAGGCTCTACCTAGTGGGTAAGGTGTGAAGGTGAGCTGACCATTGAACGATTGATTTTGTAGAGTGATGCTATGGCACAGTCTGTCTTGGGCTCCTGATGGCCCTGCATAGGAATTTGTTTTGCTCTAAGGTACCCAAGCTGCTTCTAAGAACTGGCAAATAACACTACTGTTTTCTTAGATTGGGATTACCCATTTCTGTAAGCACCTCCTTCTGTTTTTGCATAAACTGCAAGTACCCTTTTGGACCTCTTTAAGGGAAACAGGGATTGGAACAATCTATGACACTTGCCTCATGTATATTATCTTCTGTTCACCATCTCAGTTTATGCAAACTATAGTCAGGGGACCCATGTTACTGTGATTAAAAAATCAACATATTTTGCAAGACCCTAGATGGCATGATCACAATACATTTCTCCAGGTTAGCATGTTTATCCGTATTTCTTTTATAAAAACTTTTTCCAGATCAAAATAGGTATACTTTGCACAGAGTAGGTTCTTTGAGCTGAAGGAATGAATGGGCTGGGGTCCATGTATGTGTGCAGAGGCTAAGATACCGTGAAGGCAGAGAGTGTTGCATAGACAAGGCAGAGAAGGCAGAGAGTGTTGCATCCTGTCTGCTGGAAGACCATCCCAGACCACCTCTGGTTTCTTATGCTTTACCAGTTGTTGTGCATGTACACACACTGACAGAGGCGTTGCTGGAGGGGGGCGGTACTGTAAATTCCGCACCGTTCTAATCCCCGTTTACTCCCCGGTACGAGGTGGCCTCGCCAGAGCCATTCCGTGCAGCAAAGGCACTCCCTGTCCGTTGCCTTCGCTGCACGGAATGGCTCCGACAGCGAGGGGGCGGGGCCACCTCGTACCGGTGAGTAAATGGGGATTAGAATGGTGCGGAATTTACAGTACCGCCCCCCTCCAGCAATGCCTCTGCACACTCTCCTGCGCAAGAAGAGCTTTAAACAATCAGCACCCTCAAGAAAAAAGGATACTTTGGATGCTACTGTCTATTGTACTACACAACTAGATTCTGCCCTTTGCAACATGATCACAACTGTCTATTGTACTACACAACTAGATTCTGCCCTTTGCAACATGATCACAACAACAGATTTCTAGATCTCCTAATAGTTTTAAATTTTGATTTAGCTTTAGCCTTTCTGTAGTGCTTTTGCCTCTAATTTTCCTCTTTCTCTCCTTGCTAGAAAACTTGCCACTTTTGATACATGGAGCTCTTTGGCAGTACATATAGCCATGGACAACACTGTTGTGATGGAAGAGATTAGTAAGTTTTGCTGTGGTGGTGTTCTACAGGTTCTAGCCAGCTTCTGTTAACACAACAAAATACAAGTGAATTTAACATTATGTAAAATAATGAGCCAGAGAATTACAATAGTTGAAGCAGATCACCTGAAGTTGTTTTTAACAACAATCATAGTTGCAGTGATACTTGGATAAAGGAGAAGGCAGGCAGCAAATCTTTGTGGGGAGCAAATTTTCTTCTGTGCTATATCTGGTAAGCTTCATATCATAGAGACCATTCAGGCAATCAAAAATGCTGGTGAAATTAAATGGAAAATTGAAAAAAATAACATGGGGTTATGTAAGAAATGATGGTTGTTCTGACCTGAAGACATGATTTGCACAGAAACAGCCAAAAACTGACTAGTATTTGCCCCCCTGTCCCATTGGTACTACCATGCATGGGAGGACTTCGAAATGCTTTATGATTTGCCCACAGCATCTACTCGTTCATGACCGGTTTTCTGAGATAATCTTTTAATTCATTCAGTTGGGGCATGTGGTGAGTCTTGATTGTCTTGAATGTGCTTGAAATGCATCAGGATCTGAATTATGTTGGGAAACCTATTCTGTTTTAGCACAATGGCAGTGTGATTTTTTGAAGCAAGGCATTCTAGTGACATGGGAGGTGGGGGTGGGAAAGAACATGTGATGGAGGCAGGGTGCAGCTCTGATTCCAGACCTTCCGCGCGATCCTGTTAAACTCTCTGCTGAATAAATATTTGGTACCTGCCTTGCAGGAGTAGCATAAGTACTAATACTCTTACATTACTCAGAAAATGCTTATGAGAGGCTTGGATATAGAATACCTGCTTTGCATGCAGAAGGTCTTAAATTCAGTCTCTAGCATCTCCAGTTATAAAGGTCTCAGGCACCTGGGCTGGGAAAACCTATGCCTGACTCCTTAAGGAGCTACTGCGAATAAAGAGGAGATAGTACTGGGCTAGATAGACCATTTATATATTTTAAAAAATCCATTGTGTGTGTGCGCATGCGTGTGCGCTCATTGACGTTTACCTGCAGACCGTGCAGATAAACTGTTGATATGTAGAGAGATGCTTATCATGAGGCACGTTTTGTAACATAAAGGGCAGTTTCTCTTGAGCAATGTGGATGGTTATTTGACCAAGTCTAGAAACTGCTTGAGACTTCTGCTGTTTCGATTTGTGTTCTTATCTCCCGGTAGGAAGGTTGTGCAGACCCGGCTGTCCGTGTCCTGGGGCTTCAGCGTTTCCCACTGCAGAACCAGACCTACTTTCCAATGGGTATCCAGATGGAGCAGAATGTACAGACAGGCTATTGCTCTGGAAACCTTTAGTGTTGCTGATACCTCTTCGCCTTGGGCTCACGGACATCAATGAAGCTTATATTGAAACATTGAAGGTAGGGGGTTTGGGCCAGTTAAGAGAACCTAATTGTTTAGCCAGCTGAAACAATCCTGCATTGATGACTGTTTGTCTTTGTATTGTACATATCTGGTATATACCTATTGTTGCAGTGTTTATAGCACTATTCCTAATTTGTTATTGGTAGCAGTCTACACCTGGATTCATACTCTGTTGTCAGACTGCATGTATCTGAAATGTACAACCCACAAGTGAAAAATTTATGGCAGGTGGAATATCAAGGCTTGTTGTTGATGGTGATATTGTGTAGACAGCCCCTGTGCTGTTTTTGAGCTGTGTGAATCGGAGTCTTCTTAAATCACTGAAGTGAGCAAAGACATTACAAGAGATGTAACGGCTAACTAACGTCCCCTTAATTTACATTTAATAATTAAGGTTCTCCCCCACCCCCGCCGCCTGTTTCTTTGAATTTATTCTTGACAGTCAAATCTACTCAGGCCTCCTGTAGATTTAATAATAAAATGACTAAATTGTATTTATGGTGCCTACAGTAATTGTCTAATTGCCAGTATTTCTCTCATCTTGGTCCATCTTTCTCCAGAGTTCGCAGAGTACTTTGTGTCATTTTTAATTTTCTTCCGCTTGGAAGCATATACAATAGAATTGCCTTCCCTTGTGGCAGGACTTTTGTCCTAAGAACGTCTCTTCTGCTGCCTGTTGCTTGAATATTCAGCAGGCCAGCATCCATTCCAGTTTTTATGTTCATGCAGTGCTATTTACATTGGATAGGTGATTCGGTTTTTGCTGGCTGCTATGAAACTCATTGTGTTTTCTTTTCTAGCACTGTTTTATGATGCCTCAATCTCTAGGAGTCATTGGAGGAAAACCTAACAGTGCTCATTATTTCATTGGATATGTAGGTAAGAGTCATTTTGAGCGGTATATATGCTGAATGCATCAATGAATTACCTAGTCAGATGTTGGGAGTACTATTACAACTCTGCCAAGGAAACATTGCTGTATCAAATGTTCACCATGTGAAGTGGCACTCCTCACTTCAAAAACCATCTTTTCAAAGAACAAATCTCTGTGTATACTCTTTGCTAAGCCTTAGACACTAGTATAGCTCTCAGAAGAGACTTAATTTGGGGAAATGTGTTGGAGTGATCCATCACCTTCTGCAATGTCAGTGTTTCCTTTTGCATTTAAGACTTCTGCCACTTTGACAGTCATCATCTGACTGAAATGGGACAATTGTGTACACATGATCTGCCCATGGGGAGTTTTAGTATTGTGTTTCCTGTTATTATTTCTCCTTGTGTACTTTTGTCTAGGTGAAGAACTAATCTACCTTGACCCACACACTACTCAGCCTGCAGTGGAATCTGACAGTTGCCACATCCCTGATGAGAGTTTCCATTGCCAGCATCCACCCTGCAGAATGAGCATTGCAGAGCTTGATCCTTCAATTGCAGTGGTGAGTGTGTTTGATGTGCACTTTCATATTGTCTGAGAGATTTATCTGGAACTGTCTTCAGGTATCCATTTACCTCCAGCTGGTTCCACCTCCCTGTGAGGACATTGGTGCAGTGGTCTCCTTTTCCTTCCATCTTTTTACTAATACAGAGCAGAATCCATGTGTTTTAGCTATCTAACAGTGCAATCCTGTCGAATACAGGCCTGGCACTGGGTGTCACAAATGTGCCATAAGGCACATTTGACATCCAGACAGTAAACGGTGAGGCCGGCACCACTTGCTCTACCCGACACAGGCTGCCACAGCTGGACTCAGGTAAGGCCTGTGCCGGGTGGCGTGGGGGGCTTGGAGAAGGCAGAATGGGGCAGAACGGGAGGGGGGATTGGGTGGCTGGGCCTGGGAAGGGGGAGAGATCATTGGCAGCATGCTCCGCCGAATCCTATTCCCCCTTCCTAGGTCTGGCTGGTGTTACATGGGCCTCCCAGATTTGCATCGGCCATTTTGCTGGTGCACATTTGAGGAGCCCCATTGGGGCAGCTGGGCCATTACTCAGGGTAAAGGGACAAACGGCCCTTTACTCCAAGGAGGCCTGTGCCAGCCCAATTCTGGATAGGATCTGGTGCAGTGTGCTTTTGCATGCTGTGGTGGGCCTAGACAGGATTTGGTTATCCCTGTGACAGCTTTTCAAAATATATCTATGATATACTGTATTCAGGTTATGTTCACTTTGCATAAGACATAATTTCCAATCTTACAGATATTTTCTATTTTATGTATTCTAAGCCAGTTAAAAAAATCCCTTTCCTCTGCAGGGATTTTTTTGCAACAAAGAGGAAGACTTCAATGACTGGTGTCAGCAGATCAAGAAGGTTTGTCTATAGCAAGTCCTATGTGCAAAAGGACAAAAAGATATGGACTGGGCAATGTTATAGCTTGTACAATTCAACGCTGGATTCCATTTTATAAACTAGCTGGTAAATTGAAATTGATACAGCATTAATGCTGTGTAGCATTAATATCTGTGTTGCCAATATCACTCTTGCGTTACTTCTTGTTGGGACTAGAGTCTTTCCTTTTAACCAGGGGATTCTGTTTGCCTCTGTTAAAATAAATGAATGCTTGGCTTGTTATGAACTGAGATGACTTTTGGCCTGTTTGCCACTTACTCTGCTGCTTGTGCTATGAGACTCCTCTCGGAATAGTGATTCATCTCTACTTAAAGGTTTCACTGTTAGAGAAAAGAAAAGACTTCAGACTGCCGTTTTCATATTGAGATTCTAGGGCCTGTTCTGTACAAGACTCCTGGGAATCTGTTGTCATCTGGATTTAAAGTAAATGTGTATGAACTTGTGAAAGGTTTTAAGCCTTGCCCTGAATCTAATAGGCTGGTGCTGGAAGAATTGCAGTCTTCTAAAATAAAGATGAAGCTAAGCAATGAATAAAATAAAGATGAAGCTAAGCAGGGCCGTGGTGGCTTAGTGGTTAAGACGCTGAACTGTAGACCGGAAGGCCCGTAGGTCAGCAGTTCGAGACCTGAGTGCCGCGTGACAGAGTGAGCTCCTGTCCCAACTCCTGCCAACCTAGCAGTTCGAAAGCAAGAAATTGCAAGTACTGTAGATAAATAGGTACCGCTGTGGCAGGAAGGTAACAGTGTTCTGTTAGTCATGCCGGCCATATGACCACGGAAGCGTCTTTGGACAGCGCTGGCTCTGTGGCCTAGATGAGCATCACACCCAATTCGGACACAACTGGCTTTCGAGCAGGGGATACCTTTTACCTTTAGCAATGAACAGAAATAAGAACTTGTATTGCCGAAGCTACTCTGCACTGAACCTTAACTCTAATCATAACCATCTCTTCTACAGCTAGTAATCCAACTTGTACTGTAAAACTGTGCCTCAATTGCAAAATAATCCTGTTCCGTGAGATGGCATACAATGGGTGGTATAGCAATACTCAAGCAGCTTAATTGTATTTGTGGGAGATTAGGTAAGACTACAGTGATTTAAATTAGCAGAGTGAGAAGACCAGCAGACTTGCTCTGCTCTAGCTTCTGGGATTTTGTTAGGCGCTGTGCTGTATACATTTTCAAGTATATCTCTGCAGCCAAGAGGGCAAGAAATTTTAAAAGCTGAGATTCTTAGGAAGCAGAATTTTGCAGCCATTATCTACTGAGTAGATGTTTGCCTTTAAGATAATCCATTCTGATAAGTGAGTGTGCTTTTATAGGGACGTGGTCTTGTTCAGCATTGTTATGCCAAATAGACATATCTTAAATGGATAACTACTGTGCCCCTTTCTGTGTGCTTCTTGCAGTTGTCACTGATCAGAGGAGCCCTGCCAATGTTTGAACTGGTAGAACATCAGCCTTCACACTTCACTAGCCCTGATGTTTTGAATCTCACTCCAGGTGATGCTTACTAATTTTGGCCCTTTAAAAAGGTTGGGTAAGATATATTTTGGTGTTTATGGGCTAAAACGCTCCTTGAAAGAGTGATGGGATACAAAATGAACCATATCATTTATAACACTTTATATGTGATAATGTGCTTGGCACAACAAACTGCTGCACAATCAATCCCCCCCCCTCCATACCTAAAACTAAATGCCATGTGCATAATCTTCATGCAACATTAGCTCAAGGACTATCAGCATAACTTCATAATCTGCAGCATTATATATGCAATTAAAAGCATTTATTTGTTGCCACAGCAAATGTTGGGATCAGGCTATCTTTTGGAATGGTGCTGTAGCCCAGTGCTGGAGTGCCTGCTTGGTATGCAGAAGCTCCCGGGTTCAATTGTTGGGAACGTTCCCAGCCTGAAAGCCTGGAGAGAAACTGTATACTGAGCTTAAAGGGAGCCAGGATGGTGTCGTGGTTCTGGTGTTGGACTAAGACCTGGGAGATCCAGGTTCAAATCGCTGATCAGCCACAAAGCCTCCTGGGTAACATCCAGTCAGTCACTGTCTCTCAGTCTAACCTACCTCACAAGGTTGTTGTGAGGGCAGAAGGAACTATGTACACCACCCTGAGCTCCTTTGAAAGAAGAGTAGTATAAAAATGTGAACAATAAAATAAATGGACCAGTGGGCCATCTCTTTGGTATAAACATAATGAAGTTGCCCTATATCTTTTCTTGTTGTTTGTTCCCTTAGTTTTGCAAATTATTCACAAACTTGTGGCTATTTCAGTCTTCACATTCTTACTCTGCAGGGATGGGGGGGAAGCATTGTTCTCTTTATAGTCAATCTGATCAAGGGGTTTTGCACCGAGGTAACGTGTGTATGTGTCAGCCTAAACCACTCTAGGACCCACCCACCCCATTGCCATTTCTTGTCTTAACCTTGCCATGAGCTATAAAAGCCTATTGGATGTCTGAGAACTGTGCTGTTTCCTTATTGCTGCTCTAGCAAGTGTCTTTCCAAGAGAAACTACAGTCTAACAGTCAGGTTAGAATAGTTCATTACAGATCAGCAAATCCATAGCCTTGAGTTTTAGGTACAGTTTCACCTGAACTGTTCCTATTAATTTAGCAAGTAATTGGGCAGCCCAATCTTGCCTAAGATCTGCCGCAGTGCGCTAAATGCGCTGGGCCAGATCCTAGCCCGGATCGGGCTAGCGGGGATGGAGGTCGCCTCTGGGGAAAGGGACTCTTGTCCCTTTTCCCTGGGGAGAGTCCCAGCGGCCCCCATGGGCCTCCTTGAATGGGCGCCGGCCAAATGGCCAACACAAATCTGGGGAGGCTGTGTAAGGCCGGCCAGGCCTGGGATATCGGCGGAGCGCACTGCCTATATTCCCATTCCTGGCATGCCAATGGCCTCCCCTCCCACGCAGGACTTAACCTGTGTCCAGCAGCACGGCCTCTGGCTGCAGGCAGAGTGAGCGGTGCCAGCCTCGGCGCCACTTACTCATGCGGTGCTGCAACCATGCCTTATGGCATATTTGCAACACCTTACCCCAACGGAACTATAGTTCCGCCGGGGTAAAGTTGCACAGGATTGCTCCATAAATGCTTATCAGTCTGATTTCCCCTCCAAACAAACAACAAGTACGGTTATTGCTATACACTTGAAACTGTTTCTGTACTGTTTATCAAAGACAATGGTACAGTAAACTTTGTTTTAGTATTATAATGCTACACATGGAGAACAAACTCCCATATTCCCACTAGAGAAAACATGTCTGGGCACTAGTTCAAACTTTCCACCCATATGGTTTACCAAAAGATGGGCCCTTGTACATTATGGACCACATGCAAGGGATTTCAACTTAAGTGTGTTTAACACGCCTCCATTCTACAGAACAAAGAAGCATACAGATACTCCATGACATCTCTATGTATAACAAGGAAGGAGCCTATAAGTATGTCGTCTGATCATACTTCTATTTTTGTCCCGCTTGAGCAACATTTCTGTTTCTTGATGGCTTCTGAAACAGTCTTGATTTATTGGAGTTATTGATATGATGAATGTTTCTCTAAGTGGTGTGAGCTGCTTTAAATCACTGCAGGTCTAAACTAGCAATGCTTTTTACCTCTTCTCTTGCAGACTCTTCTGATGCAGACAGACTGGAAAGATTCTTTGATTCAGAGGACGAAGACTTTGAAATCTTATCTCTTTAAAACAAACACAAACAATAAGAAGCTAACTCTGCCAATTTGTGTTGTGGGGGAGGGGAGCTCCTTGGAGAGCCTGCCTGCCAGCTTTCATAGGTGCTTGTTGACATCCCTGCCTCCCATCCACCCCAGCATTCTGTGCAGCCTTGAAGCAGAGTGGATTTTCCGCAGTGGGATCAAGAAACGGGTCATCATTAAGGCCTTAATAGCTTTAGTCAGGCTTTCTCAGTGTAAGCGTATCTGCAGGAAATGGATGCAATGTTTCTAGGAGCGGAAGATTATTTTTATGATAGCAGGCCTGAAGGTCCAACAAGAATAATAGTAAAAGCCCTTCTAGGTGCTTGGTTCTTAACAGTTCTCTCTGTTAGAGAAAACTTCTGTTTGCTTCGGTCTCCCTTTTTGTAGTTTGACATGGAAACCAGCGTAAAATAATACCAGACACCTATCAAAGAGTCATCTCCTTAGCCCATCGGAGCATACTCTATATCAGTTGTCGGTTCAATTTCTTACATGGAATAACAAAATGTTGCTATTCATGCTCTAGTACATCTCAAATACAGCGCTTCCACATAGACACATTACTGCTTTTGAGTTCTGAAACGGTCCTTTAAAAAAAAAAAAACCCTACCAGGCTTCTGCTCAGTGGTGTCATTCTAGAAATTACAGAAGTACATCACCCACAGCAAACCTTACAATAAGAAGCATTGGCTGAAGATGATAAACAAGTTTTTCAGTATGTGGATTAGAGAGGACTTGGGCAGGTGTTTACTTAGTGAATCATTCAGAGGCCATTCACAGCATCTCCAAAAGGATGAATGAGCACTTTTGCAAGGACATGGCTTCATTAAACGTAGCCTGTATTTGTTGGGTATTTTTCTATTCCATATTAAAAAATATGGTGGCTGCTAATTAATAAAATGTGATGGTGGAAACCTCCACCAGTTCACTTGAATTGAAAGCACCTCCGCTTCCTCCTTTTGATCCCATTCCCTTGTTCTTGGATTCTAATCATGACATCTAAAGATTGTACATGGAGTTAAAATGAGTTTTGCTTTGACACCAAACTGATTATTTTAAAAGCCTGAGACAGGTCCCTTTTACTTTCCCTTTTTAAAACACTACACAAAGTTAGGCTTCAGTTGTGTGGTGATTTCAGTTTTGTGAGTTAAACACAAGCACATTTGCTTGGTTAATTTCTAAAGAAATATTGGACAAATTGTGGTTGCCTTGAAAGTTAATTTACTGACAGTAACCTTTGGCTACTGTACTCTAAAATAGTAGCAGGGCTCCTCTGTTTGGCAAGAGATGTAGGGAATGGCTGGATAGGACCCACCACTCCGCCAAATGCTAGCTGCCTTTTTGAAGTCAAATTCTTTAGCTCCACCAAGGGATGCTGCAGGTATCAAATATGTTTACAAAAGCATTCTTTCCTGCATTTATCAGCAGCACTATCAGCCGAAAGGTGGCAGTAACCATCTATAAGGTAACCACCCACTGGTGGCTGGTAGGACTGGTTGCTCCTTAAGCTGCCAGAAAGCAGAGGTCTGAACCACAATGCTTATCTGTCATTATGTAACTTGCTATCTTTCTCTTGCTGTTTCTCCTTTCCTCTTGATCATAGATTTTTGGAGGGAGAGGAGGCAGAGGAAGTGGGGCTGTGCTCCATTCATCAACTGCTTTCAATTTGTATCTGAATAAAACAAGTTAAAAAACTGGATTTCTGGTATTTCTGCACTACCAAATCAAATGTCAGGCTAGCTGAAAAGTAAGTCACTGTGCAAATTCCTGTTAGGACAAGCAATAGCCTCCTAACAGTGCAATCCTAACCAGCTTTCTAGCACCAGTGCAGCAGCAATGCAGCCCCGAGGTAAGGAAACAAATGTCCCCTCACCTTGAAGAAGCCTCCATGACTGCCCCTGCACTGCAAAATGCAGTGTGCTCCCTCTTGGCATGGCTACACTGGCACTAGAAAATTGGTTAGGATTGCACTGTAGTACAAGGTAGCTGACAGTGTTGACAAAAAGACCAAAACCCTCTTGAACTGAAGATGCCAGGAATTCAAATGGGTAGCTTAAGAACATACTTGCTGGATCCAGACAAGGGCCCATCTAGTCCAGCTTCCTGTATCTCACAGTGGTCCACCAGATGCCTTTGGAAGCACATAAGCTATCTGTATCCTGTTGCTACTCCCTTGCACTTGGCATTCAGAGATAGGCTACCTCTAAAAGGAGTGATATAGTCATCATGACTTATAACCTGTGATGGATTTTATCTCCATAAATTTGTCCTATCCCCCTTTTAAAGACATCTAGGCCAGTTGCCATCATCACTTGTAGTGGCAAGGAGTTCCAGATTGTGTGCTGGGTAAAGAAATATTTCCTTTTATCTGTTCTAACTCTCCTGCCAGTCAGTGGACAATTTAGTGTCCCCTGGTTCTGGTGTTGTGCAAGAGGAAAAAGAAAGTACAGTTAGCCTACATCTTACAAGAGGGTTATGATCTGTGGTTGACATGTAAGGTCAGTTGCCTTGAAAATCCATGACATCCAGAAAGTGTATTGTCTCTTTAAAAATGACAAGATAGAGGTAGGAACAGTAGCTTCATTCTCAGATCTCATGCTCATGTATTTAGTAAGCATGAAGGCCGACCCACACGGCACGATTTCCGGCGCGTCCCAGACTTGTGCGGAGCTGTGGTCACCATTTTGGAAGAGAGCAGCTGAACGCGGGAGAGCTGTGCTCTCCCGAGTTCTGGCGCATGCAGAAAGTTTGATGCCCATGTTTTGAGGGGGCAGGTATGCAGAGCTACTGCAGCCACCAATCAGATGAGAGGGCAGGATGAAAGGGGTTGTCAGTCAATCGGAACTCACTTGTGTCTCCGATTTCTCTTGGATCCATTTCTCCTTCTCACAAAAGTTAGCAAGATGAATTCTATTCCTGGCACAAATTGTTCTGTTAATTTTCTCTCCTTCCTGCCCCTCTCTTCTCTCGTGTATCGGACCACACTTGTGCTTAGCCAATCACCACTGCGCTTTCTAAGAAGGCGGGACAACAGGAGGGACTATTCGTTGGAAGACACTTGTGGAGATGAGTTTAGCGCACGGAGGCGAGTGGCCAGGGACCTACACTCGCTCGCCTCCGCACCTGATCTCATGCGGTGTGGGTCGGGCTTAATGGCGGGCAAAATCACCTGCAGTATTTAAACTGCTGAGTTTTTGTATGCTGACTGCATGAAGTTGAGTTTGCGCAAGTCTATCACGCGTGTAAGATGCGGGCTGACTGTACGTGCTTCACTATTGAACTAGAGCTCTTGCATCCCAATGCCTGGATGCAGAACTTGCAAGGAAGGCAGAGTGTGTACTACAAATTATTTCTACTTATACAGCAAGTATTGTACATGTCAAAGGCAGCATAGGGTCTAATACACTAAAAATCTTAAATGAAACTATCCACAGAATCAGTAAGAATCAAACTTCTGACCCATGTAGTAACTGGTACTAGAGGCATACTATTGTGCTCTGATGTTATCCTTGAGCTACAATAGTAACATCAGGAAGGCAATTACAGTAGATGTTATAGCAGGAGATTTTAACAAACCTCAAATTGGGTAAAGGCATATTTTGGTCAGTGTTTTCCATATACACTAAATGATTGTGCCTTGGACCACTTATGTATGCAGTCGACAAGGAACATAACCCTTGATTAAATTTTATGTGGTACCAGGAACATGCGGTGCAGGTGAGGCGGCCCCACCCAGTTGTAGTCCTTAGAATGAAGCTGCAGACAAACCCAGAGATTGTGCACATGCTACCTGCTTACTCAGGTGCAAGCGGGTAGCATGCGCAATCTGGTGCAAAATGGTAGCATTGTCAAATTGTGTGAAAGTATAACTACAATGCTGCCAATTTAATCAAGTAAAAAAATTCTTAGAAGTCCCACCTAGCCATATTGTTTTAAAAAGGGGAAATATCTCAAAAAGAATTCAAAGGTGAACTAGAAGGTTCAGATTCTTTCAGGATAATTAGCAATCATTTAAAGTAGGGGTTCCCAACCCCTTCCCGCCCGAGTACCACGTCCAGTGCCACTCTCCTGAGTACCACCGGAAGTGACTGGCGATGACATCGCCAGTTACTTCCGGGTTTTCAGAAGCTAGAAAACACAGGGAGGAGGTTCTGGGCAGGTAGGAGGGCCCTTCTCAGAGTTCCCAAGAGGCTCGACCAAAGGCAGGAGCCTCCTGGGAGCAAAAATGCACCACCAAAACCTCTGCATGGGAGCTGATTTCCTAGTGGTCCAGCAGTTCCGAGTACCACCACCAGTCGGCCAAAGTACCACTGGTGGTACTAGTACCACAGGTTGGGAACCCGATTTAAAGCAACTACTACAGATGAGAAAAAGGTACAAACAAGTCCAAGAGGATATGGTACTAGCATGGTTAAACACAGCTATAAAAAGCAAGACCACTGACTTTAAAAATAGAAGAGAGCACAATCTAGTAAATAGAATGTAAATTAACAAAATCAAGTTGGAATTTGAAAAGTAAACTGCTACAGCTACAAATAAGTAATTTCGTTAAATACTTCAGAAGCAGGAAGCTAGCCAGATGCAATAGGACCATTATGGAACAGATATAGAAAAGTAGTAATGGAAAATGTATTGTAATGGTTAGAACAGTGGTTCTCAAAGTTCTCCCAGCAGGGGCCAGCGGCAGTGATCCTGGGAATCGCCGCCACTGCCAGGAAAAAAGGTACTTTTTGCACTTACCAGGGTCCTGCAGCCCTCTGGAGGATTTGGGGAGGCCTGTGCGCCCCTCTGAGGGTATTCCCAAGGTGTAATTGCCGCAGAACAGCGATTATGACCACTTCCGGTTTTCGAAACCAGAAGTGGTCGTAATCGCCATTCCGCAGCGATCTACATCTTGGGGAGGCCCGCAGTGTGGGCCTCCCCAAACCCTCTGGAGGGCTGCAGGACCCATGGTAAGTGCAAAAAGTACCATTTTCCCCACCGGTGATCCCTGGGATCGCCACCGCCATGCTGTCCCCACTCCTTAAGGGCAGGGGACAGCATCCGGCCCCACCAGTTTGAGAAATGATGGGTTAAGAGTGTTGGTGTTTGATCTGGTTAAGGACTCTGCTCAGCCATGAAGCTCACACCTTTGGCCAGTCATTATCTCTCAACCTAACCTACCTCACAGAGTTGTGAAAATAAAGGGAAGAGCTTTGTGTACACTGCCCAGAGTTCCTCAGAGGAGGAATTAAATGTGGGGAAAAAATTGTATCACCTAGTCTTCACTGTAGTATAGAAAGACCCAAGCCCCTGTTTTTGAGTGCAACTGAAAAACAAATTAAAAAGGTAACAGGATTAAGTTTTAGAATTAAATAGTAAAAAAATTGCTATCCTATAGACACTTACCTAGGAGTAAGTCCCATTGCACTTTGGGGCCTACTTCTGTGCAGGGTTCCCTCTAATTTTTGCCAGCAGTGCACACCATTCATACTATGGCTGCACAGTGGTGGCTCTGGAGCACCAGCAATGACGTCCCCATCATTGCTGACTTCCGAGAAGCCAAGCTCCAAAGAGCTTGGTTTTGACCTGCGCAGCTTAGCAGAACAATACTTTTGATTAGCCATGCATGGGCTTGTACTATAAGTCTCAGAGGCTAGAAGCCCTTCAAGCCAAGTATTCTTTTAAAAATTCAAATTGTACATCGGTATCTTAAATGGATGAGTGATTAATTGCTGGACTTTGGTTCTTTATGAGATGACTGTATAGTGGTTCCATAATATTTGTTTAAAAGAACTTCCTAATTCTATTAGTAAAAAGAGGTGTAGTAGAAATATCTGGTTTTCTCCTATTTTAAATCTATTTTTCACCCGCTTTTATCCCTTTTATCAGAGGCCTGAAGGGACTGCTGTTGATTCATTTGAAACAGCAGCCACGTTTGCCATATTGTGGCGTGTATTGTTTGAGCATCATCATCTTCTGCAGGCGACCAGCAAACAAAGGAACTGACTCTGAACTCATTCATTGCACCATGAAGCTCACCTAAATTTTCAGGAGCAGAAAATTCAGGGGGCCCAAGTTGTCAAAATCAGAGCACCACCATTTCAGCCTCTTCTGTTCCCCCAGTACCCAATTCCACATGTGACATCTACTTAACATCCACTGGTTATGAAAAGCAAGGTCTCACACACATCATTTCGTACATTTGCCAAGTCTGATGTCAGGAACATTTAATGTTACATAGGGACTTGCCCGCCCACCTTGTTAGGAGTGGGCACAAGGACCAAGAACCTGACATGGCATAAGTAGGGTAGGGAAGGTACCCAGGGCCATTGTGCCAGGGTTTGTTTTGTCATTTGCATTTTAATATCCTTGCCAACCTTTGCTTCCCTTTGCCCTTTCTCCCCTTATTGAAATTCTCAGCGTCTTAGTTGTTCATCCTTTCATTGTTTTAGATTTTACAGCTTTTTAATAATTTTTAATTGGTCACCTGTAGGTTGCCATGATTATCCAACCACCCATGTTCTGCTACTGTCAGATTTTAAGGGAACCCCCAGATTTTAGGGCTCTCTAAACCTAGGAGGGATATTTTCCTAAGGCAGCCTTCTTCTGTTAGGGCTCTTTAGCTGCAAGTAGTGGCAGCATGAACTGTATTTTCCTAGTTTAATTCTGTTAAAAGGGTGGTGGGTGCCAGCCAGCACTGACTAGACATTGCCCTCTGTCTATCCTTATAAGGGTTTTTTAGGTTATAACAGAGAGAACTACAGGAAAACAAGATAGAGGGATTTTTTGTTGATGTTCTTAGGAACACTACGTAGAGATACACTTTTCTCATAATGCTAGAACTCAGCTTTACCCAAAGAAACCAATTGGCATTGGGGAGTTGAGGGCAGATGAGGGCAGAAAGTATTTCATCACATAAAATACAGTACATAATTAACTTGTGATATTCACTACCACAGGATGCAACAGTGGTCACTCGTTTAGACGGCTTTAAAAAGTGATTATACAAATTCACAGAGGAGATATTCATCAGTGGTTATCAGCTATGCTAACTACATGCATTCTTCACCTACACAGATCCGATATCCCTATAGAACACACACATTATACCATTTACTGGCAAGTTCATTTTACTACAGATACATGGGATAGGAAGTTGATACAGTAATTTGCGTAAGAAAGAAGCAGGATGTGGACTGGCCTTTAGCCAGCCCCTAAATGAAGACATCCAAGGTTATCATCATCAATGAAATGAGCATTTCCCATTTTGTTTAAAGTAATCCTGTCAAGAACATATTGTATGCTTTAAGACATTCATGGGAATAAGACATTTATTGGTAAATCTTTCCTTCTTTCAAAAGGATTTCACTCTTTTTAAATAAAGTTATAGGCCTAGAAAACAGCAGCTCCTACCTGTTGGAGCACAAGTCTCTGTAAGTGAAGTGAAAAAAGAACTTGGTCCAATATTTCTTGCATGCATAGATTTACCAAATCTCCAACCGGGACAGAGTGCTAGACCTTTAGGAGAAGGAATGTGGGCAGGTGTAGCTTGTTAAACCTTACAGCACAATCCTGGGCATGTCTACTCAGAAGCAAGCCCAATTGTGTTCAGTGGGGCTTGCTTCTAGGTAGACATGCCTAGGATTGTGCACCAAGGTTTAACAAGCTACACCTGTCCACATTCCTTCTCCTAAAGGTCTAGCACTCTGTCCCGGTTGGAGATCTGGGAAGCCTATGCATGCATTTACTCCAGTCCAAGTACTTGCAGAACTGCTTCCAAGGGAGACCAAGCTGTGTTTTATATAACATATCACAGACTTCAGAAAGAAGGAGATAAAAAGTAAGAAGTCCTATTAGTCCTGTAAAATCAACCACAAATTTAAATACTGGATATTTGAAGGTGAATAGTGCATATTTTGGCTAGATGACTCCAGGAGATGCGACAGGTCAGTTCTATTTCCACAGTTCTCCTACGGGTGTGTGCTGAGCCTCTTGCATTGCCTCCTCTGCAAAGGATTTGATTTCATAGTGCAAGTCTTCTATGCTACTTGAAGCATCAATTACCTGCATCCAAAATAAAAAAGATAAAAATTAAACATTCCTTATGAACAGCCCAGCTAAGGAAGCAGTGTCAGTGGAAGAATTCCCACAAGGGAAATTTCAGACTGTATTAAAAGAGAATTTATTCCATAATCAAGGAAAACTCTGCAGAAATTTTTCCATTTTACACAGTTGCTGAAAAGTGAATCTAGATCATCACTTAAATCAAGACCATCACACAAGCTGTGGTACCCAACAACCGCTAATTGGTAATTATTAGCTCATTCCATCACATACTGGGACAAAATACCCACTAAGGTGAATTATGCATTAGTAATTACAACTGACTTGGTTCAGATGTTAGCACTAAACCATATGAACAAACTTAAGGGAGCCATGGGTTTGCATGCTCCACCCCTTTAGAGAAGGCGAATGAAAGCTTCTGATTTAACGTTAAAGAGCAAACCAGAGCTCCCTGTTATGTATGAACTGGGGGAACTGCAATGTGCATGTGCGAGTGATAATAAGGCAGGATATCCAACAAAGATCACCTCCCCAAAAGCTGAAAGAATCAAAAGCAAATTCAGATTAACTTATCAGTTGTCCAGATTCATATATCTGATAAAGCAGATATCTTACTTTACCACTCTTACCTTCCAGTTTAAAGTTTTATCTTTCATCAGATGGTAGTAGCACTGTAGAACTTTCTCCTGAAAAGACCTGCTTTCATATCGTTCATTACCAAACTCTCCTCGTTTGGCTGCTTCAGATGTGCTCAGCTGAAGAAAGAGGATCAGATCTGGCTTTGGAAGCCCCACATCAGGTTGCTTGCACCATTCTAAGGAGAAGTTCTGTCCACAGACACAGAAGTGAGAGAAACAGAAAAAAGGAGCCATCTGATAAGACAACTAGGGCTGTAATTCAGAATACAAACTGCTTAAATACCACTGAAGCCAATGGGAAGACAAGTAGTATAACTGATATTATACTCATAATATTATAAATTATACTCATAAATTATAACATTATGAGATGTTTCAGCAATTGCGCCTATTCTCAGCCCTTCTGAAAAATCAATTTCTGCTATGCTAAGTTATATCAATTAAAGAACTTTTCCTTTACATTTATAATATTTTTTTTTCATTTTATACTTACAGCCTAAAGGCTGTATTCCTATGCACACTTGCATGAGCATAAGCCCCACTAAACTTACTTCTGAGTAAATATGACCAGTACTGGACTGCACACAAGTTATCGTATTTCATCGATTCTAAGACTCACGTTTTTTCCGAATTTAGCAATTCGGAAAAGGGGGTGCATCTTAGAATCAATGGTGTGCAAATTGCACCCCCAAAATGCCACCTCGTTACTTATCGGGGCTTGTGGGGAGGCCTGCGCGACCCTCTGCAGGCCTCCCTGATCTTCAGTTTGGCAAAAAACCGCGGTTTTCGGGCATTTCCGTTTTTTGCAAAAACTGGAAATGCCCGAAAACCGCGGTTTTCGCCGAAATGAAGATTGGGGAGGCCTGCATAGGGTCGCACATGCCTCCCCGAAGCCCCCACAAGCCCCGGTAATAAATAAGAAGGTGGCGTTTGGGGGGTACAATTTGCACAGGATTTTTTTCCCTGCTGATGGTAGCAAAATTAAAGGTGCACCTTAGACTCAATGGCACCTAAGAATGGAAGAAATACGGGTAACTGTATCTGAGATTAATCTATTTGTCTAATGCCCCCTAGTGAGTTTCATGGATTAGCAGAGATTGCAGGATCAGAGAAACCTGACCTCATGCCCAATGTTGGTTATTTCTACAGTGAGCACAGGCTTGGTCAACATGCTTTAATGCTAGTTCTGATATATCATCTTCATAGTAATCTGATGTGACTCTTTGTACCCACCTCTTTAGCCCCTGTGAAGGCCACCCCAGAAAAGGCATATCTGTCCACAACCAGAGTGATGCCCTGATTTAACTTCTTTTTAATCAATGGTCTGAATCACAAAAAAGAGAATCGCTACTTTAGACAAGTGCAGATATGCAAACAGGGTTGAACAAAGCAGTGATGTGGAGTAGAAAACTATCTGGTACTGTATTTTTCCATTTCTAAGAATGAATTGTTTCATAACATTAATCAGTAATATAACAAATGGACGCAACACGTCAAATAAAGCAATTTCAAAGTTGTAACTTTTTCAGCACGTACTCTCTCCCCCCATGCTAAAAATTCACATGTTTTCAGTGCCCTCATTTTTTCCCCCTGAAAGCGTAAACAGCATAAGAGGAGTATATATTGTCATGTCTTTAACGTTTTTACAAGCATTCTAGTAAAATGTGCGGCCCCAGCCATTCTCTTACCTTCATTAGCTGCTCCATGTCTTCTTTTAACACATGGGTGGGGAACCTCAAGCCCGCGGTCCGGCCCCCCGAGAGATTGCCAGGAGGACGCCCAACCGGCCCCCGGGGGCTCCGCGCGTCACCCCCGAATCACCCCGAGGCCGTCGTCGTCGATTTTGCACATGCGTAGAACACCGATGAGGGCAAGGGCTTGCCCTCTTGCCCTCATCGCCATTCTACGCATGTGTGAAATCGCCGACGAGGGCCTGGTCAGAAGGGGTCGAGCCAGCAGCCAGGGAGGACGTGTGGAGGCCCTCTCCCGGCCTCCGGAGGTGGTGTGCGGAGCTGGCGGCGGCCTCGGACAGTGAGCGCGGAGCCTCCACAGGCCAATGGGGGGGGGAATTAAAAATTCCGGCCGGCCTGCAAACAAAATTCCTAACATTAAAACAGCCCTCGACATGAAAAAGGTTCCCCACCCCTGCTTTAACAGAAGCTATAAGCAGCGTGCTAATGAAGGTAAGAGAATGGCTGGGGGCTGTGGAGGGGGCATTCAGCTTATTGGTCTGGTCCTCCCCAACAGTCCCAGTTTCTCATGTGACCCCTTAGGAAAATTAATGAATTGCCCACCCCGGTGCTACAGCCTCCTTGCTAAAGCTAAGCAGAATCTGGGTTTGGTGTAGGGCTCCCTCCTTTCTGAATCAACCAAATCAAAACAACATCATTTTAATAGCAGCTCAAATCTCATCAAAATCTAGTATTTGACAAAAATATGTCCTCACACTTGTTCCCAGCGATTAGCAGAAAACAGTAAATGCACTGTGTGGTCCTCTAAGTTGTTCTTCTTTTCTAAGTAGGAACCTAGCAACTGTCCAATTTCTGTTGTTCTTTCTGTAATAAGGAGAAGAAAGTGCAATGAGATAAACATATTTAGCCTTCAAAAAAACCTTCTTCCAAATGCACATCACATTAGAAAGCATTAGTCAAATGCATGTCTTGCAACCAAAGGCACTAGTGCCACCTCCAGTCAGCATTGTACAGACCATGTAGGAAAGGAATGATTTTGGCTTTGTGTTGCTGCTGGCTCCACAGCACCATTGTGGAATGTCAGTGCATATTTTATTTATTTATTTATAGAATTTCTACCCCGCCTTTCTCCCACAAGGGCAACCAAGGCGGCAACCAAGTATCTGACTGTGGAGTGTGAACTAAGTCCGAAATGGAAGCAAAGGACATCTTGCACTCACACAGCTAATTGCGTGCAATTTTACAAAATGTTTTCAAAGAGATCCCAACGAGTGAAAGCCAAAAAAAAAAAAAGTTTCCCAAGGAGAAGAAACCTCAGGCTGTCAAAATTCTTAGAGGTTAATTTAAGAAATTAGGGATGGTATAAGCAGAGGGCTACGTTGTCTATATGCATAAGGCCAGTGATTTAGTCGAGAGCTATTACAGTGAGCGCTATTACATTCCACCCGCCCCGTCACCAGCTATGGCAGAAATTCAACAGGTGAAACCTGCCCCATTCCCGTATCTACGTGCCACGAAAAACTGCGCCTGTTGAATTTCTATAGCCTCAATCTTGCAACCACCCCAGTCCTGAGCCACACATACCAGGGAACCTGAGAAGTTCAGCCGGGTGCCCCCCAGCCTGAAGGGCCTCCACCAGCCTCCGGCCCTGCGTGCTTTTACCGGCTCGGTCCACCCCCTCCAAGACTATCAGCGCGCCTCGCCTACCCGCCATGATACGCCTTCTATGAAAGAATACGACACGGCAGCTGTTGCCGGAGAGGCTTCCCGCGCTTCGTGCAGCACCATAGAAAACAGTCCTCCCACTGCGTAGAGCGGTCGTGGCGTTGCCACGGTGACCAAACCGGAAGGGAAAAGCGGCGTGGTCTGCCCCCCCGTAATCTCTAGTAGTATCATGTATGGCGAGCGAGCAAGGAAGATCATTTTTTTCTCACGCGGCTCGCGAATGATGAGGTACAATGAAAAGAAATAGGCCCGTCTACAGAAGTTCACTCTAGGGGGAGAAAAAAACAACGACCCGAGCCTTTGCTTAAATTAAAGACACCCAGGAGCGGAAATGGCAAGCAAAACGAGCGCGGCCGTGGACCACCTGACAAGCACTGGCTCGGTGCCCAGGTTCTCACTGTCGCTGTTTCCTCTCTAGGACTTTGTCCATCTCTCTGGTATTAATTGTATTTTCATCTATGACAGTGACGTACATAGTCTTGAACATATACATAGTAGAAGTATCATCACGCATTTGTTTCAATGCGATGGACTTCCTAATAGTGCAGCACTGTACATACTATAGCAGCGTACAGTTGCATAATAATAAAGACCGCAATCGTGTGGACATGTACCTGAGAGTAAGCCCCTATAGATCCCTCCCCCGCTGATTTTTATTTAAGAAGTCCACAAATCGGATCCGCCCGGAGAGTTTGACATTCATTTGTCTTGTAAAGTTTGCTTGGCCCCTAAGGTGGAGGTCCTGATGCAGCCTTACTTGGAAGTAAGTAAGCCTTCACAGTGGGACCTACGTTCGAATAAAGCCTGGTGAAGTGGCGGAGCGAACAGGACCTGTCCGCGCGTGACCCCAAAGGGAGGGACGAGATAGTAACAGCAGCTGCATACTAGTCCTATGCTCGTCTACTCAGAAGTAAGTTCCATTTCTTTCAGTCGGACTTGCTCCCGAGTCGCGGGGTAAGCGTGCATGGGATTGCAGGCAACCGCGGCGAAGGGGCGTTCCAGGCCAAGCCACCAGCGCGCGCTCTTGACCCCGCTCTGGGCCCCGCCCCCTCATTCAAATGCGGCGGCGACTCGGCCAATCGCCGGGGACACTTCATGAATTCATGAGTATGGAATGAGGCTTCGACCGGCCATTCCGAAGCCGCCCGGTTGACAGCGCCGAGCGCGGGGTCGAAGGGTGGGCGTTGACTGGCTGGCGCGGGATGGCGGCGGCGGCGCTGTACCTGGAGCACTACCTGGACAGTGAGTGAGTGCGACGTTGGCGGGGAGGAGGGCGCCAAGCCGGCAATTGCTCCTGCGTCACAGGCCCGGCAGGGGGCAGAGAGAGAGAGAGAGAGAGGTTTCTTGCTGCGTCACAGCTACGCAGCGGGAGGGGTTTCCTCCCCGCGGGATGTGAGGCTGCAGCCACTCCGCTTGGCCACCAGGGGGCGCATCCGCGCTGTCACAACCACGTGGCCGAGGCAATTCTACAAATGTCTTGGTTGGGCGGACAGCTGTCGCCTCTGTATTTCCTTTCCTTCCTGGCAAGGTGCCTTATTTTAGCAGCTGCGTAGTACGTGGATATGCAGCAGGTGGCAGGGAAAGCCTCGTGCGCTGGACGCCGGCCTGTCACAAGGTAGCTGTTAGAGAGGCATACCTTGCCTGGGCGGAGAATGGTAGCTTTGACGATTCTCTCTTCTTCGCCCTGGTTGTTCCGTGACCTGAATTACAACCCTAGCCTCCTTCTCCCCCACCAGTGGGGGAGGGTAGAATGTAAAGCTTTGGAAGGGAAAGGGGATCCCTTCCCTAAGGGATCTCCCACGGGCCACTTGCCTAAGGAGTTGACCCCTCCAGCCTCCTAACAATGAGTGAGCTGTGCAGACTGCAGAGTGGAAACTTCCAAACCCCAGAACTCCCAATTAGCTAGGCATGTTTCCTTTTCTGTGTACCCATGATGATCGCAGTGGCTTCCTTAGCAACCTACACTGGCTTGGTATCCTCCTGTTTCCTCCCTCTTCAGCAAGACGATCAGGTTTCTTACTTCCATATGTGCTGCCCAAGACTAGAAGAGTGTCTCTGTTTACTTGGTGAGGGTTTGAATGTTTAGTGCTTGGTCATGGAAACCCAGATGACAAAATAGATAATGCAGGTTATGCGCATATGGAGCGGCCTCTTACTGAGTCAGACCTATTGGCCTAGTTCAGTATCATCAACGCTGACAGAAAGTTCATTTCTGGGTAACACATCATCATCATAATGCATAAGCATTTGTAGTGTGTTTAAAGCAATTCGGGTATATTTGAGTTCAAAGCGCTTCATGTATATTATCTCTATGTACTCCTTAGACCAGGGTTGCCAAACATAAGGTACAGTCTGCAGAAGCAATTTATCCAACCAGTGTGATAATTGGGCTCTCCCAGCACCACTGCTCTCAGCTGCTGAGTTGTGAAGTGACATCTCGGCAGAAGCAGTGCTGCTGAAAGGGCAGCACTGGGAGAGCCCAATTATCATGTGGGCTGCCCTTTCAGCAGTGCCGCTTATGCTGAGGTGTCACTTTGCCGAGTACCTCTCAGCTGTTGAGCTGCGATGATGCTTCAGCAGAAGCAGTACTGCTGAAAGGGTGGCCTGTGTGTTAATTGGGTTCTCCCATATCTTGAAAATATGATCAAGATTTTCATAGTTTGTCATTTGCAGCTAATGAGTTCCTAGGTGAGAAAAAAGTGCTTATTCTGATCATCATCTGCTTAATGACATCATTTCCAGCCCTTAGCAGGCACCATGAATGCTATTCGGCCCCCTGTATGAAATGGGTTTGACACACCTGCCTTAGACCAATCCTGTAAATTAAAAGGCTTATTAGAATCTTTGGATAGGAGGTCAGCCCTGCTCTATGTACATAACAATGAGTAGCTTTGTTATAGGCTTACCAGATTGTTGACCGGGACGGAGCGATCTCCCCTTAAGGGGGCAGAGCGCGGGGGGGCCAGAACGTGACGCCTTCTGCCCCCCCCCCGTGCTCTGCCCCCTTAAGGGGAGATCGCTCCGTCCCGGTCAACGATCTGGTAAGCCTTCTTTGTTATATTTAGGTGCCTTCTACTGAAAGACCTATGGAAGAGAAGAAACCTGTAGTCATTGTTGCTTCTTTTTTGATCAGGCATTGAAAACCTCCCCTGTGAGCTACAGCGGAACTTCCAACTTATGCGTGAACTGGATCAGAGAACAGAAGGTGTGTTCAGGTATTCTGGTTCATGGACCTCCTCATGTGTAATGCTGTGTGTCCAGCTCATGTTATATTTGCACATCTAAGAATATGCATGTAACTCAGTTGTCTTTTTTTCTTTTCTTTTTTAAATATTAAAGTGAAAAGTAGCTTGTAGTAGTAATTCCCACTCAGCTTGCGGTTAACCAGGTCATGCACGGTGCGGCCAAGGACTGCATCCAGTGTTGCTGGCTGGGTTGTCTCTGACGACGAGGGGACGGGGCGCCTCATACCGGAGAGTAACGGTGGGGCGGAAAGCTGCAGAACTTAGCTTTCCGCCCCACCTCGAGCGATGCCAGTGATCAAAACTGCTGTGCTAATTGTGGAAGCTGCATAGAGTCATGGAATAGATTAGAAGATTCTACAAGTACTTCTTTCTGTTCTTCTTCGGCTGGTTTGTTTTAGGAGAGAACCTGAGTTACCGGTTCTCTTCTGATGCACAAGTGTCCTAGTCCACAGATTCTTAGGAGCACAGCAGCAGGCTGTATACAAGCTGTTGTATGTGAGGGTTTTGTGCACTTGCCTACTGAAGAGATGTGGCTGCCACTGGGTGAGGGGTTTGAAATGGTGGAGTAAGTTTAGAAGGAGCTCAGGCTAAAAATGTCTGAGAAACACTGTGTTTAAAGACAGTTTCCCATAATTAGAAAAACACATCAGAATAAATGTTAATCCATTTGTACGATCTTTTCAACTTATTTACAAGAGACCAGTGTGTGTGTGTGTGTGTGTATTATAGAGCAGTTTTATAGGTATTTTCCTTGTATTTGCACAAGTGATATTTTAAAATCTCTAAGAATGTCAACATGTGCATGTCCTAATTACACTACAAGGCAAAGGGGATTGTAGTACTAGAATACTGAGAACTTTCACTCACAGTGTGGTTGGAAAATAGTGAGACACGGTGAACATGAGCCTATTAGAACTCCTCTCAGAAGCATAACTCAAGATGTTGACATTTACACACCTGCTTTGGTTTTATTGCAGTATGAGAAAATGAGGGAACAAGGGACATTTCTTTCATGTTGTTCTACAAAGTCTTCATTTGTGAAGTGTATAGCCTGATTTGTAAACAAGTTGATTTAGAAATACTGTATTTTTCGCACTATAAGACGCACTCCCCCCCAAACATAGGGGGGGGGGAAAGCATGCGTCCTATGGTGCGAAGCCTGGGCTTGGGGGTGCTTCGGGGAGTCCTGTGGGGGCTTCGGGGAGGCCTGCGCGAGCCTCTGCAGGCCTCCCCGGTGTTCAGTTAGGCCGAAAACAGCGATTTTCGGCCATTTCCGGAAAAGGTTTTCACGAAAAACGGAAATGGCCGAAAATCGCTGTTTTTGGCCGAATTGAAGATCGGGGAGGCCTGCAGAGGCTCGCGCAGGCCTCCCCGAAGCCCCCACAGGACTCCCCGAAGCGCCCCCAAGCCCAGGTAAGTAAAAACCTTTATTTTTCTCTATTTTATTCTCCATAGGATGCATGCGTCCTATGGACCGATGTGTCCTATGGAGCGTAAAATACGGTAAGTCCCTTTGAGCTTAGTGGGTTTTATGCTCGTTGCTTGGCCAGCTCCTGCCAACCTAGCAGTTCCAAAGCATGTCAATGCGAGTAGATAAATAGGTACCGCTTGCGGGAAGGTAAACAGCGCTCCGTGTTCCAGCTGCATGCTACGCGCTGCGGCAAGGAGAGTCATGCCGGCCACATGACCACGGAGGCGTCTTCGGACAACGCTGGCTCTTCGGCTTTGAAATGGAGATGAGCACCACACCCTAGAGTTGGGCACAACTGGACTTAATTGTCAGGGGATACCTTTACCTTTAAGTGTGCTTAGGATTGTGACCTTGGTCTCATACACATACTGTACCCTTTTGCCCTTCAGACAAGAAAGCAGAAATAGATAGTCTTGCAGCTCAGTACATTTCAACGGTGAGGAGTCTGTCATCGGAGGAACGGGTGGAAATCCTGCAGAAGATTCAGAATGCTTACACGAAATGCAAAGAGTACAGTGATGACAAAGTACAGCTGGCTATGCAGACCTATGAGATGGTAAGATTAGATAAGTGGAATAAATAAGCCACCATGTGTTCTACTTCTCTCACATCTATCCTTGTAGCTTGTGTTACAAGGACAACTCTTTTTGGATATCTAGTAACTGTAGACTGATAGGAATTAGGGTTCTAGTAACCAGGGCTCCTGTGTTCAGAGGTAAAGATGGTAATGGATAAGCTTGCATTGTTCATTCTCTGCTTCAAAAGGCTCCTTGTTTGGACTTAGACTGTGTACAAGGTTATGATCTTTCCCTGTTTAATCTTTTACAGTTTTGGAGCGATAGGGTGCAAACTTCAATTAAGTTTAGAATCTCGCACATTGGTAGCCAATGGGATTTGTCAGCCGTGCATTTATCAACATGCTCTCTGTGGCTACATTTTTCTAAAAAAACATTCTCTCCAATATTGCTATGGGGAGTTTAACAGTTGGCAGCTCTGAAATTCCAGAGTCTAGGAATTGCAGTTCTTGTGGGCCAGTGCAGTCAGGCTAGCTATGATTCATGCCCCTGCATTTGTGGGAAGGTCATGGTGTGATGTATGGATTTGCAATATTATTCATATGGATGTTGGATGTACGTATGCCATATATTAATTGCATATAATGGTTGGCGCAATTGAAATAGTATAACTGAAAGTTAAGGGCTATAGCTATTTGGGCCCCAGTGAATTGTGCATAAAAATTGCTGTAAGACAAAAATGGTTGTCATAGCACAATCCCATGCATGTCTACTTGGAAATAGGTTCCACTATGTTCAATAGGGTTTGCTCCCTAGTAATTGTATTTCAGACTACTGCCCGAGTATCTGTTTGCAGAGGTGAATTTTTCAGTTAAAGCTGTGTTAGACGAATATGCAAAAACCTCTGTTAGCCATGCACACACACAATGCTATGTAATATGGGCCTCCTGGCAGAGTGGTTCCCTGTAACACGCACTCTGTTTCTAGAAGGCAGTTATATCTTTGAGCAGAAAGAGTTATCCTGGAGATGCATGCTTTGATACATGGTGGATAGACCAGTGGCTCTCTGTTGAGATATAAATATGAAAAAAAAATGTAGTTTACATCTCGGTTTGCTGAAATTTTCACTATTATTTGGATCCTCTCTTCCTTCTTCTGAGGGTGTTAACTCCCTAATAAGCTTTCTGGTCCTTGTGAGCCATGTTCCCTACACTTGTGGGTGTCCTATTTCTTCTATGTGTATCTCTATGTGAAGCTTGAACACTGGGAGGTTTGAGTCAGGAGCCTCTACGCCTGTACACTCCCACCACCTGTAATTCCAACATTCCATAGCAATTCCAACCCGCTGTGATTTATCAAACTGCACTTGTGAGGTCCAAGGTTGCAAATTGGAAGAGCAAAAGAGATTCCCCCCCCTCCACGGAAAAGTAGTGTGTGTGAGCAAGGAAGATGACTCTCGCCTTTCTCAACATCCCCCCCCCCAAAAAAAAAATAATTAAGGTCATATGCATACTAGTCATGAGCTCACAGCTGGCAACCAAGGCTAACAAGCACACACTAACCACATGACATTTGGTGAAGGAAGTGGTCAGGTGGACAGGGATGATTGATAAGGGAAGAGGAAGTCTAGTGAGTGTGAATTACACAGAAACATGCTCAGCTGTGAATTTCACAACTGCTAGAGAAATGTTCAGATATGTTAGTTCTTGAGGATTTTATTTTCTTCAGCTATGGTTTATCTCAAATGCAGGTGGATAAGCACATTCGAAGACTGGATGCTGACTTGGCACGATTTGAAGCTGATCTGAAGGATAAGCTTGAAGGAACTGACTTTGAAAACCCTATAACGCAAAACCTAAAAAGTGTGTATACAATTACCAGTGTAGTCTGGCTGTGAGGATGCCTTTTTGACCTGAAATGTGTTTTAATAATTGTCCAATTCCTATCCTGCTTCTCTTTCCCAATTGAAAACTTTTCTCCTGAATCATAGAGAATGTCTGCAATAGGGGAGCATGACATTTCATTCATTAAGAGTTTTGGATATCTAAGGTTCAGATAATAGAGGGCTTTGTTGTGCTGGGTTCAATTCTAGAATTTCTGCCATGTGTAGTTCTGCTCCCTTTTCTTGGGGGCTGCCCAAGTGATACCAGAATGGAAAGTCAAGAGGGTCTTGTGAATCAGTTGCCAGGTTACATGCTGCGATTGCCAAAGACAAAGTGGCACTGCGGACTGAGAGGAGGAGATAAGTCAGAGGGCAAACTGACAAGTGGTTTCTGGACATGATAACATTTTTTAAAAGCATTTTAATGTCTGGGAGCACACATGAAAACATCCAAAGTTTCCTGTTGGACTCATTAGTGGTCTTTCAAACTAATAATAATATTAAGATGCTGAAGCTTTTCTTATGGTGCAGTTAACTGGAAATAGCTGTCTTTCAGAGGGTCGAACTCCAAAGGATAAGAAGAGCTCTCGGGGTCGAGGCCGGCGACCATCTGAGGATGATGCTCCAGTAAAAAAGAAACCAAAACGAAGGTGAGAATCTCTTGTGATCTCTTCCAGATTTGCAACTTAAATGCCAGAATAATTTCCAAACACAGCCTTCTTTTAATTGTGCTCCGCTCCTCCCTGTTTTCTGCTAGCCATAGTGGCATACAACTGTTGCTTTTATGTTGCTTGGGTAACGTTGACCTTTGAGGTGGCAGGATGGTGCTTTTGTGTCATGAATGGATTACTTGTAAAATAAAAAGCTAGCACTGATCATTTATCTTGGCCTGTCCACATTGAGCATGTTGGTGTGCCATTACTTCCAGATAATCTGGATAAAAAGGGTAAGTCAGGGTCTTAGTAGTATTTATTTATTTAATAGATTTTTATCCTACCTTTCCCCACAAGGGGGCACCTAAGGTTGCTAACAAATATCAACCATTATTCAATACATACAAAATATTATAAAACTACAAATATAAAAGATTATAACATAATAAAATTAACACAAACAACTCAGCTCACATCTCACTTAAAACTCACAGCACATATAAAGCACTAGTGTGTTGAAAATTCAGAGCAGCAGCATAAGTATCAGTTAGGAAACAGCAGCATAAGAACATATATTAGCGCAATCCTACACAGAATTAGGCTGGCAGAGCGAGTGCTCCACTGGCCTAAGATGTCGCGAAAGTGCTGGAAAGCACTTTCGCAGCAGTTTTACTGTAAGCGGCACCGGCATGGAGGCCGGCACCGCTTCCACCACTGCCCTTCAGCTGCTACGCTGCCCAACCCTGAGGTAAGCCCTGAGTTGGGTGGCGGGAGGGCATGGAGAGGGTGGGCCGGGGTGGTGGGGAGGGGCCATTGGCTGGTCTAGCCTGGGAGGGGGCGTGGATATTGGCGCCAGGCTTCCCAGGTATGGGCTGACCTTACATGGCCTCCCCAGTTGTGCGCCAACTCCAGAGCTGTCACGCATCTGAGGAGGCCCATTGGGGCCTCCGGCAATTACACCAGGGGAAGGGGACAAATGTCTCCTTCCCCCGAGGTGAGCCCCAGCCATTTAGGCCTGCTGCTGCAACTTGCGCAGGATTGGGCTGCCCATCGGGGTCAGTGCAAGATAAAAACATTATAATCCTTGTAATAGTTTTATGAGCAACCTTAATCCACACCTATAAAGCAAACCAAGCTGATCCAATTCTTCAGTCTGCTGTTTATTTGAAGAGTTCTGCCAAGAGAATTATTTTTTGTTTTCCTCCTGGTATTATGTCCTGACCAGAGGACAAGACAGCCCTCACTTGTTTCAATGGGGTTTAGCAGGAGAACTTGCAAGTAGACTGTGCCAACAAAGGATCCTTATATTGAAAGGATCCTTTGTTGGCACAGTCTACTTGCAAGTTCTCCTGCTAAACCCCATTGAAACAGGTGAGGGCTGTACAGCTCCCAACTGTGTTTTAGCTACACCTATTCAATTCAATGCCATTTGTGTAGTAGAAGCTCCTGATGGATGAAATAACTGCACTTAAAACATGGTCCCTGGTTTTTAGATGCCAGTTACGAAATAGCAATGCTGATACAGTAGTATGAAAATTGTTGCCATCACTTGGTTTCCTCTGAAGTGAAAAACTGTATCCAGCAAAATTCTACTCCGCTTTTGCAACTGTAACAGTCTTGAATGAATTGGCTTCTGCATACTCTCATGGGATGCATTTGAATTTTGCCCGTGTTCTATACTAACCAGATCCATTGGTATGCTTATTTTGTTTTTTATAATCCTTCCCACCTTTGCTGTTTTGGTACTCTTCAAAGTAAACACGAACCCATAAGTAGTTCTAGTTAGTCACGAACTATGCAGTTGTAAACTATCCAGAATCATTGGCATTGATCAGTCTCGCTGCTCCCATTTCAGATCTGAATTAGCTGATACCATCCTTTCAGTTCATCCTTCAGATGTCCTAGACATGCCAGTGGATCCCAATGAGCCAACATATTGCTTGTGTCACCAGGTATCCTATGGAGAAATGATTGGCTGCGACAATCCTGATGTGAGTTACCAAAAGTATGCCTAGGGCTATGCCCTGCTTCAAATCCCACACCAAATACTTACTTTAGAAACAAAAGAGGGAACATGGCTTGCAATCATAGCAAAAGTCTTTCACCTTTGCTCTGTCTAGCTTTCTAGAGAAAAAGAAAACCAAAACGGACATACGTTTATGTCACCATTTGGCTCAGGGGCCTCTGACACCATGTGTGGAAGTTGTCTTAGGCTTTTCCCCACCCCCTCCCCTGCCATGTACATTCAGTATTTATACTCTACTAGTGCAGTAGATGGAAGACTGTAGTTGGGATCTAGAACAATAACACAAAATTCTAAGCCCAGTCCAAGGTTCTGTAACAGCACAATGGCTTGTACATCCATAAAAAGAATTGCAGTATTGGGCCATAATTTATAACCGAGGCATCTCTATGCAGCCCCCGGTGATGTCACCGCCGGAAGTGACATCACCGCCGCTGTTGCTAAACATCCCTCAGAGGGCGCAGGGCTGGTGGGAGGGTCAAAACAATTGCTGTCTCTACCACTGCCACCTGCTCTTCCCGCCACCAAAACAGCGTGATTGTTGCCCCCGCTGCGTACTGCCCGGGGGCCCACTGCCCCCCTCTGTTTCTGATTTGTAACTCATTTTGGCAAGAAATTGTATCATGGAAAAAGTGGAGGTAGGGACAACATCATAGTTGTACAAAAGCATGGGGATCTGGAGGCATAGAGGAGGGAGTAAGTATGCAAGTGTAGTATGCAAGGCAAAGAACCACATCCACAAGGCAAAGATAATCAGAAACTGCCCCCAGACTTGCACTAGTTTCTGAGCCTTTAATAGAAACCTTGGAAGCAAGAAGTTGGAGCATAATACTTTTTTTTTTTTAGATAAAAAAGGGAGTATCTGAGATACTCTGGATTTTGCTCCAGATTCCATGCTGTCTGTGTAGCTTGCACAGAATGTATACAATCCTGAAGTTATGTCTGCACTGCAAGCTAGCTTGCTTCTATTTTGTGTGATGTTGGTTCACGTCACCATTTACAGAACACTTTTTATCTGAATGCCTACTCACATTGCTTTGCTGCTAAAAATGCATGCCATGTCTGCAGAATTTGGACACTTTGCAAGGAAGAAAAGGCTGTTGAGACTTTGTATTGCATGTGATGGCAGTGTAATGTGCAATATCCCCCAACTTCACATTGCGAGTATATTAATGCTATTACAATTGATAGAACAATTAATGCTACCTAGTTGTATACAAACAATAGTCACCGTTCTCTCTTTTTTTGTCCCCTTAAATAGTGTCCAATTGAGTGGTTTCACTTTGCTTGTGTGGACCTCACCACTAAACCCAAAGGGAAATGGTAGGTGCCATGAGTGAGAGAGATTTTTACTTTTTACTCTCGGATTTATTTGCTCCAACTATGTTGAAAATGTAATATTTTGGAAGTTCCAGAGGAATAAAAACTTTTGGGTATTGAAGCCATGTAAAAGATTTTTTTTTTTTAGAATTAAACAATTACAGAAGATCCAACGTTTCTCTCATTCTGTGATGAGCTTCTTCAGGGAAAATCTACAAACACCGATTAAATAACTTCAGTAGAAAAGAACTTAGAACAGTCAATAACACATGGATTCCAGCACTGTCAAAAAACAAAAGTCAAACCATATAACAAGTGCCCCCCCCTTTAAGAGCACTACAAATTTAGTAACAATAATTCCACTTAACAAGTCTTAATTAGAATGAAGTAACATGTAGAATGAAGTAACAGCAGTTAAACCGCTGAACGAAAGCTGTCGATCGAAAGGTCGGCAGTTCGATTCCCACAACGGGGTGAGCGCTCGTTGCTTGGCCAGCTCCTGCCAACCTAGCAGTTCCAAAGAATGTCAATGCGAGTAGATAAATAGGTACTGCTTGCAGGAAGGTAAACAGCGCTCCATGTTCCAGCTGCATGCTACGTGCTGCGGCAAGGAGAGTCATGCCGGCCACATGACCACGGAGGCGTCTTCAGACAACGCTGGCTCTTCGGCTTTGAAATGGAGATGAGCACCACACCCTAGAGTCGGACACGACTGGACTTAATTGTCAGGGGATACCTTTTACCTTTAACATGTTTTCCTACTGCTGTGGTCACTGCCACTTTAAGAACTCTAAACTGCCATTTGCCACTTTTCAGTTAAGCTCTGCCTTTTCCCTGCATCAAGATCTCAGAGTGTGCTTTCTGCACACTATTTTCCTTGAAAAAGCTCATCACAGAATGAGCGAAACGTTGGATCTTCTGTAATTGTTTAATTCTAATAAAATCTTTCACATGGCTTCAATAACCGAAAGTTTTTATTCCTCTGGAACTTCTAAATTTTCTGGCCATGAAAACCTGAGAAACTACAATGTAATATTTTTTCTTGACATGTCTTGATTCTGGATTTGCTTGTTTGTTTCAGGGCGCAATCCTATCCAACTTATGCCACCGTTGTAATCAGTGGCGCAGTAAGAATGGGAGGCTCCAGAACGGAAAGGGGATTCAAATCCCCTTTGAATTCCCCTTTTGGAGGGGTTTTGAATCCCCTTTCCGTTCAGGGGCCTCCCATTCTCAATGCGCCGCTGGTTACAACAGTGGCATAAGTTGGATAGGATTGCACTGTTAGACTTTTAATGTTACTTTGAGAACCGAAGCTACAACTTAAGGCTCCACTTTTAAGCATATGTTTCAGGAAGGAATCTCATTGAATTCAATGAGAATTTATTTTGAGCAAACACCTTTAGGGTCAGACTGCAGTTCTAAATATACTTCAGCAGGCTGAGTGTATCACATTTGACAGTTCTCTGCTATGTATAAATATTGGGCAAGGTCCACCTGATTGAGAATTTATGTCCTGTTGATTTATGGGAGAGAGCTATATACTTGCTTAACTCTCCTACTGAAATCAGCAGAACTAAAATGTGCTTAATTTTGGCTGGGTTGTGCTCATAAATTTTGGAACGGATAGCCTATTTTTATTTTATTTTATTTGCATCTAAATGTAGATACAATTAAAAAATACAGAAGGCCTTGCTTGAGAGCTCATAATAAAAAATGTATGGCAGAAAAACTGTTCTGTGGTGTTCAGTCCTTTCCTAAATATGAAATGCTCCCAAAGTGCTGTATTTCTTTCTGAGCTAAAATTTGTGCTTTGTTGCCCTTAGGTTTTGTCCTCGCTGTGCCCAGGAGAAGAAGAAGAAGTAGAAATGATGGGAATGTACTTTCTGACCAAGGGAAAAGCTTAATATATTTGTACACGTTGCAATATCTCACCTTTCTTTTTTTTACTGACCTATCTTGTTAGATCCAACATTTAACCATTCAGTGGCCAGTTGTAGTTCTCCTTATTGCAGATGGAACCAACCTAATGAGAAAAGGAGAATTTGCAGGAAATTCACTGTGGTGATGTTGACCTGGGTTACACTTCCATGGCACTGTAATCATTGTTATGAAGTACTAAGAGTAGCCCCACACTGGAATTTCTGCTCACATACAGAAGTCTGTGAAATTACCTATTGCTTTGCAGGTGAACAGAATGATACCATTATTTGTTATCAAAAGCATAATCACTCTGCATAGAATTTATGAAGGATTCCAATATACCTGCACCTTTTCAAAACCATACAGCTGCTGACAAGGAGAAAATCCTGTTTCTAAATGTGCAATTCTGCTCCGTTGGAGGCTTGTTGCAAGGCAGTGAACAATTTCTTTACATCATCTTTTTCCCCCAAAGCCAGAAGAAAAGTAATATATGATTTTTTTTGATAAGGCATGTTCCATGAGTAAAATTCAGGAAGTGTGCATCTATTCTCATTGCTTTTGATTTGTGTGCTGCTGCTTTTGGGCTTCACACTGGTCCCATTGAAATCACACACTCATACCTGATGGTAAATAATAATCCTTAATAAAGACAAGTTATCTAAGGAGGTGAGCCTGATATTATAGTCTGATTCACTCATGAAGCAAAAATAAAGTTTGTGTTTCATTGGTAAAGCTATTAGACATTTAACATTGACAGATAAATCAGAAAAACTAGCTTTACAGCGCAATCCTAACCAACTTTCCTTCGCCAGTGTAGCTGTGCCAACTACAGTGGGCGCACACTGCATTTTGCAGTTCAGGGGTAGTCATGGAGGCCTCTTCAAGGTGAGGGAACATTTGTTCCCTTACCTCGGGGCTGCATTACGATTGCCCCGTCACTGGAAAGTTAGCTAGGATTGTGCTGTTAATGGGTTTAAGAAAGGAGATTGTCCTGTGACTATTTTGTAGACAAAAAGTGAAGTTTGTCTGGTATGAAAGTTCTATGCCCTGACGTCACTGAGATGCCCTCCAGTATACAATGTAAACCTATTCAAGTACAATGGTTTTTACAATGAAGACAAATGTTTTCATAGAGTTGAGAGGGGCATGATAGAGCCATCGTTGCTTGTGATATGCACATTCACAATATTTTCCTGTCTGGTCAAACAGGGCTTATGGGGTTTGTAGTGCTTCAAATACCTGCAAATCCTTTTGATGAGAGACGATAGCAAGATAAAAAAATACGTGCGTGTATGGTACAACTGTAATTCTGCCATACCACCTTCAATTCTTATTTAAAATTAATCACCAGCCTCACATTTTTAAAGGCTTAAAAAGAGAAGGCAATTCAGGAGGAAAGATAAATAGTATTCTGTACAAATGTGCATTTCTGTCATTGGTTTTAACTGTGCTTGTGACATAAAGATACCTGTAGCTGTTTGCATAAGGCTATGAAAAAGCTGATGATTAAAAATAGCTAGAACAGGGGTTCTCAACCTGTGGTACGGGTACCCCTAGGGGTACGCGGACCACTTCCTGGGGGTACGCCAAGCCCTGCCCCTTATCTGCCCCATCAGCAGCTAATTAAGTGTTAATTAACATGGATTTTAAATTGTAATTATTTTCGGAGCCCTTCTGTCTCTCTGATTTTGGTTTTGGGCTTATTTTTGTATTTTGGAAAATGTACTTTGGTGGGGTGAGGGATGGAGGAGCTGATTTTGGGAAGTGTGACTTGGAGAAAAAAAGAAAAAACCTCTCTCTGAGTTAAATAAGAAATTTTTTCACATTTAAAATTGTTTCAGTACTTTTTATTTAACAGTTAATTACCTAATTAATTGATTCATCCAATTAATTAGCAGTTAATTAGCAAGGGGTACTTCAAAAAATTGGACTGAGATAGGGGGTACCCGGGCCTCCAAAGGTTGAGAACCCCTGAGCTAGAATGTAGCAGTCCTCTGGGTGTACTATGCTAGGCATGGCAATGGTATAAAGTTGGATAAGATCCCATTATTCTCCCTAAATCAATGTAATGGTTTATTCTCACTTTGAACAACTAGTACCCACATAATAACTAGTGCCCACATAATATCTGCAGTGTCACAATGAATCTCCCTCTCATTCTGGAAAACAAAGGGAAATTGACACATAAGACAACCCTAGCCATAAATTAAGATAAACTATTTATGTTACTGAAAGAGCATGTTTTGCTCTTATTAAAGAATGTAAGTTCTAACTGCACATTTCACATCACACTTCTTATGCATACAGCTTTTTAGAAATCAGTGCAATCCAATGACAGTATTCTTTATACTGCTTTAGGTTTTCTCTGGCTGTATTTTTTAATGTTCATGTACGCATGTGCATTGTTGACATGAGAAGTAGGGAGGGAAATAATCTTGGACTTCTGGTGCCCTGTTGTGATATTCTCGGAAAAAAGTATGACAATTTTCTGCTGTGTTCAGGGTTAAAACTTTTCAGAAATAAGCTATCACTTTGACACAGATTTTTTTTTGTAAATATTACATACTCAATTATGGAATTCAATACACAAAAGGAGCATTTGTCCCTCTAAATACAGTACAGTGAATTACACAAGAGAGAATTCATTCTCGTATAAAGCTGACATTTGAGGTGCATTTAAACCCCTCTGGTTGCTTATTTTACATTAAAGGAAGTCTGAGCAAGCTGTGATCCACCAAACTAAATGCAGCCCACTGGACATATATTGGTGTCTGCCAGATGCCTGACGACTCCGTCTTGCAGTCCCAAGCAGACATCAAAAACAGGAATAATCAAGTACCTGATTAATTAGTACAGGCCTGCATTTAAGTTTTGGTTATAGGCTTGCTTTTCCTTAGAGCGTAAGCCCTCTTGTGAGGCTTCATAAAATCTGTAGTTTCAGTGAGTAACATTCATGGCCTTTAACCTGCTACACTGGCCTGACTGTAAGGTAATATGGCATTAGTTTCTGCTATAATTAAGCAATGACTTTAAATATTTATTTCTCCTCCCTTCCAATTATTCCAATTATAACTTGGGTTACAGAGGAATACGCTGTCATTTGCTATACATCAGAAAACCTTTGAAATGTGTTTCTGGATAAGCGGATAGTGCCGCTGTGTAACTGTCAGAGTAAACTATCATTACTTTACCATAATCTACAGTAGATCAGAGTAGTGATTATTTTTCAACATATTTCACAACTCCTTGCCTCAGGCATCTCAGAACACTATAGTGTTGGACTGATAGAGGGGTTCCATAGGGACTCTGCCCTCTTAAACAGAGTGAGCTGTCAAGCTGGTTATGCTATTGATCAATATCAGTCTTGATGCTGGCCTACAGAGAATGCGTTCTCTTGAATTTTGAATGTATCATTTAATAATTGTTACTTTTGATAGGGTTTGGAGCATAAGATAATTACACACACACCTTTTTAAAGATAGCCTGTATGGGTTCTGTTTCCCCCCCCCCTCTGATAAGTAAACAAATGACATGGCCTATATTTTTATTTGTCAAAGGAATTAAATTTGTTTCCTTTTTAAATGAAAGATATTAGACACCTTTTTATTAAAAATGTGAAAATGTGTATCTGTATTTTTGATCATGTTAGAAATAGGTATATTGTTATAAATAAAGTATTTTTGGGAACAAACATCTGAATTGCATGTTTTTGATTGTTTTTGAAGTAAATTATACACAAAGGACAAGTTGAAATACTGTTCACAAAAATGGTGGACACACATCTAGCTTGTAATTTGGTCTACTGATAAAGGTTATCATTAGCTGCATTGCCACTTAGCTGAGACAACATAGCAAAAGAAGCATAACAGAGACAGAAAAAGATCTGAATTGTATGTTTTATACATTTTATACATACAAATGTTTTATACATTGAGTGTCAAATGACACTCGTATAAGAAAGGTGGTATATACATTCAGAAATAAATAAAAGCCCAGTGTAGCAAAGAGAGGCAACATTCAAGGCCAAACTGGGTAATAAATTAAATGCAGTGGTGCTTGGAATTCTTTTACACCTTTACAAAACATAGTTAATGAAAATTGCACCACCGTCCACCCCATTACAAAGTTGCTTTGACTCAAATCTATTGTTTTGAGTCAAGAGAGGGGAAAAAATGGAAATATCCTACTCCACAGCCACCATAAGTGCCATCCCAGCAGAACTAGCATGTTACCACAACCTAGAGGGCATGATAGTAATACACAGCACTAGAGCCCCTTGAGCAAGTAGATGCTGTAGGTACCATAACATTCCCAGCTGTGCTGTCTCCAGTACTTGGCTGTGCACAAAATTTCCTGACACTGGCGTGGGAACTGTGCATATCACCAGGGCAGAGATGGTGGTGGTGTGGTAACACAGTTAATCACTTTTTCATTCGGTGGGGACCTGAATCTTCATGATCTCCTTGCTCTCCCTCTTTTGATTGCAGGCATGCTTTCCCAGCATCAGAGTCTTCTCCAGAGAGTCCTCTCTTTTGGCCACCTAATGTGAAGAGAGGACTCTCTGGAGAAGACTCTGATGCTGGGAAAGATTGAAGGCAAAAGGAGAAGGGGAAGGCAAAGGAGGAGATGGTTAGACAGCATCACCGATGCAACGAACATGAAAATGAGCGAACTCAGGAAGATAGTGAAGGATAGGAAGGCCTGGCGGGATATGGTGCATGGGATCACGAAGGGTCGGACACGACTTAACGACTGAACAACAACATGAAAGGGGTGCTGGTTGGTCCGGTGCTATCAGGCCCACTAGGCAGCCTCCTAGGACGCAGACCTCAGAGGGGTGAAGTACCGTACTGAGCTTTGAGAGGTTTTAGATTAGTTTTTCTAACTCATGTAAAAAAATGCAACTGACAATGTATATATTTTATTTTAAGATAAATACCACAACAGTGCTATGGAATATAATTAATTGTATAGTCTTATGAAAAAAGTGGGGGGGGGAAGGGACTGGAGTGCATGTAGTTACCGGTAGCCTCTTGCCTAGGGCGCAAACTAGCCTTGCACCGGCGCCCTGCCTTCGTCCCAAGCCAATTACTACCAGCCCAGTCAAAGACACAACACCGACAATCATTTTCGATCTGTAAAGTGGCCAGTCTGAACGAAAACATCGAGCTATGCCAGCGGGGACTGGTAGGCGGCAGCACCACACCACCGGACGCATTCGCCGCCGAGTGAAACTCAGCCACTGCAATAAACCCTCCCCGCCTCTAGGCAACGCTCACACCGTGTCTCTCCAGTTTGCCCCGGAGAAGATAAGGAGGAGCGACCAGCAGACTGTCCGGGATCTGCAAGAGACGAAGCAGTGCAGGAAATCTGTCCGGCCCAATGAAAGGTGAGCACCGAAAAGACAACGGCAAGGGCGCGCCAGAAAGATCCCAGGTCGAGAATGCGTTTGAGCGCTTTCTGTTCAACCCAAACCTACTCCCGGGTGCCAGAGCTCCCCCCCTCCCTAGAAAGCAGAGATCTTCTACACACGTTCTTCTACAGCTCTAGAGACAAGGGGCGTCTATCTCAGCCCATGCTTTTCGCTTTGACTCACACACACACTCATAATAATCGTCTTCCATTTCTCTTCCGTGGTGCTTAGTCTTTCAGCCAAACATTGCCTCACACGAGCCCCCCCCCCCACCTGGAGAACCTTGTGGGCAATGCCACTGCCGCTGCGAATGCAACGAAACTGCTGGCATGCATCTTCCTGCGTTGGCTAAGAGTGTGCAATCGCTCAACAGCACTGCAAAGGGAAAACTAATTTTCCACGAACCAGCGTGACTGGTGAAGTCGACTTATTTATTGTTTATACATGATATCTTTCTAGCAGTGGCTCTTCAGCTTTAGTACACTCGGCATATAGAAACATAAAAGCGTCAAAATAAAATCGAATGTAGCTGATTTCCAGTGCCCTTGGACCAAATTTGGGGGAAAACTAGCAGATAAAGAACTCTGTTTGACCAACTCAAATGTTCACGTCAACCTTTGGACCACTTAAAGGGTCACACACATTCTGCAACCAGCCAGGAGACTGTCCTAAATAGGTGCCCCTGGCTCAATACATTCCTTTTAAACAGTGTTGGAAATGTGGCCCACATATTTTACACTACAGGAATCAAGAAATTAATAATGTCAGTGTTCCAATGCTTCTCTTATTTGTGCATTCATTTCTCATATACATATGTGTGTTTTCTTCTTCCTTGCAATTGTATGTTGCGTTGTTTGATTAAAACTAATATAATAGCCCCAAATATATATAAAGATCAGGGATGTGCCTGCGGGGGGCGGGGGGCGGGAGAGGTGAGGCAAGGTAAGCTGCAGCAGTTTTCGGTAGAGTAGAAAGGGGTGGGGTGGCACCGCACATCCCTGATAAAGACAGCTGTGTGCTGCTTTGCCATTATGATGTGGTAAAGCAGGAGTCGGCAACCTGCAGGCTGGGTCTGGCCCACCACCCCAAATTATTTGGCTTGTAGTCCTAAAATATATCCATCTGGCCCCTAGTGGTCCTAAAAAGAATTCAAGTTTGCAATATCTCTTTAAGGCTTACAGTGTAAGCAAACCAAGGACAGAAGCTTTCTTTGAGCGTCATTCTCTGCCTGGCATGCATCTCTCTGCACCGTGTCCAACTTTTTTTCTTAGCTGTATGGCCTAATTGGGAGGTTTGCGCATGCATATTGAACATGCATGTGTTCTTACTATTGACAGACCCGATGTCCGACCCCTATGCGGAAGAAGGTTGCCGATCCTGTGGTAAAGGCTCTGCTGTAGGAGAAATGGCACGTTAAGAGGCAATCTAGAATGCTTATTCAGATGATGAGGGATATTGAGGGAAAGTGGTACCTCCTCTTTCTTTCATGAGATTATAATTTCCACAATCCCAGAAATGGGCAGAGCTCCTCAAGAAAAGACAAGGACAGCACCATTCGTGGTACCTCCAGAGACATTTGCAAAAAGCAGCTGATGCAGAAGTATCCTATAACAGATCTCTGTGATGTTAGTGCGTGTACTATTAAAGAGTGTTTGTTCAGTACTGTGTTGTGTGATCCTGAAGCTATTCTACTTATGGTTATGCTCTTTCACTTCCCAAAGGAGGTCTCTTCAAGGGCTACCTCTCCCATTTAAGAAAAAAGTTTCTGGGGAAAAAACTGGAGTTGACTACCTTTTTGGAGGGAATCACATTTTTATCTTACTTTTCTATTTCAGGTTAATCATGACTGTTTCCAGCCTTGTCCAACATTGCTCATTTTGGCACTGTTGGACTTTTCCAAGATTGCAGATTAGATGCCAGAGAAGAGCCTTGAGTAGGTGGATCAATGTTACTCACCAGTGTCAACTTAAACAGGAAGTAGCAGAACCATTGAAGACGCAAATGCTCATGCCAGCCAACCATTGGGGCTTCTGTCACTTGGCCAAGAGAGGTCTGCATGCTACCGCACTTTACTTCCAAGAAGTGATGCTGACCAGTGAGCGATACGGGGTGCAGAGACTGCCCTTTGCGCATGTTTCCAGTTCTGACGTGTCTTTCTTTGAATATCTTATGCCTGGCAGAGTCGTCACAGATGTAGATGAACTGAAGCTTTTCAATGTGGACTGGCTGAAGTCTGTGAGAGGTAGGCTACTTTCTAATTAGATCTGAACAACTCCAGCTCTAGCTACCATCATTAGTATCACTTAAGTCACTTAGTACAGGCCTTTTTTTTTTTTTTTTGATCAATGTTCATCAATGATGAATCTGCAACCAACATTTTTATGCCTGCACATGAGGTCTTGGCCTTCCTAATGCTAGTTAATGCAGAAGTCCCACATGATTGCCTTTTGGGGTGTTTTCAGCACTGACCCAAGACCTCCTGGTGCCTGAGATGGTGTGCCAAATGCTGCTCACCTTGCCTAGCACAGTGTCATCCCTGCTCCTCCCACTCCCTGGATTGGAAAAGGAAGACTGGGCAGTAGTGGAGCAATGCTGCCCCCCTGTGACGTCGTGGCCAGATGCGACATCACAGGGCCCACCCCAAGGGACGTAATCCGGAGCCAAGCGTCCCTTGGAGGTCGGGCGGGAGCCAACACAAATGGCCACGTGGAGGCGGCGGACGGCTTCTCCTGCTGTTGCTGATCTGTTCCACCGCCTTTGCTGCCGCTGCCTTCTCTGCTGCCCCCGTCGCCATCTTCTCGTCGCCACTGCCATTTTGTCACCACCACCGGTAAGTCGCTTCCCCCGCTGCTGCCCAGGGGCGGTCTGCCCCCCGCCTCCCATCCTACGCCACTGAGATGGACAGAGCAGAAGAGAGAGGAGAGAAAAGCGGTGGCTAGAGTCAGAGACACTCTAGCCCACCACTCTCCTCCACACTGTGTTTTCTCTTCTGCTCCATCTCCCTCTTCATTTTTCAATTCAGAGAGTGGGAGGTGGAGCAGCAACAGTGGAGGCAAGTAGACAGATTGTGCTGGGTGCCCCCTCTGAATCTGCTCCCTGAGATGACTGCCTCAGTTGGCCTCTTGGGTGGGCAAGCCCTGCCTGTTTTGACAGGGAAGGGTTGACCATCCACAGTATGAGCTTCGAACAGACATGATCACATCTCATTTACATTACAGGCTGCAGTAAAGTGCTGCTGAAGCCACGGACAACCCAGGAAGTATCTGAAATTCTCAGGTAACATTCACTGCATGAATGTAAGCAAACCCTGTCAGGGACTTCTGTAGGGACTGGTCTGAAGAATATATCGTACTTCAATACTGTTCACACACATTTTAAGAACAGGAGTACATGATTCTGTTCTTCTCTGTTAAGGGTCATATTCACTAAAGGCAAGGCATGTGATAATCCTAGAGTTCTTCTTTCCTGTATGCCCCCATATTCCTTTGGGAAGGAGAAAAGCCATGTCTTGTTACTTTCCAATGAACAAACAGTACTTCTGTCTACATTGTTTGAGGAAGAGTCCACACTCTTCCTCATAAGAACATAAGAAGAGCCCTGCTGGATCAGACCAAAGGCCCATCTAGTCCAGCTTCCTGTATCTCACAGTGACCCCACCAGACGCCTCAGGGTGTACACAAGACAACAAGATACCTGTGTCCAGTCGCCACTCCCTTGCACCTTCCTCCTTCCTTCCTCACTTCAATGTCACTCTCGTGGTCAACAGGCTCTAAAGAAGATAGTGTTGAGGATTTGATGTGCATTGATTAAACTGAGGCCATAAACTGTTTTTTTAAGTTTTGCAACTACAAAATATTCAAAGACATACATACATACATTAGGAACAAGACCCCCATGGGCAAAATGTGTTCCCTTTCAGGTACTGCAGTGAGAGGAACTTGGCTGTGAACCCTCAGGGGGGTAACACTGGCCTCGTTGGGGGCAGCGTCCCTGTCTTTGATGAGATCATTCTCTCCACAGCTCTTATGAACCAGGTCATCAGCTTCAACAATGTTTCTGGTAAATATACTTTCCTAGGAAAAAATGGTTCATCTGGTAATGCTCTAAAGGGAACTATCCTCCTAAGAGTTTTGTACAAGCAGGGCAAATTAGAGGGCTCCTGAACCCAGGAAATCTGGCAAAAGTGGTGTCCCCCCCCCATTTTTGCAACAGAAGTCAAGCCTTAAAACAAAGGAGAGAGAAAACAAGAGGGAGGAGGAGGTTGCCCAAGTGTTGACAGGACAAGCCAGAAATAATGGTTGCATGGCAAAAAAATTATATAGCATCTCTAATGCCGATTATGTTGCTGGCACTAAATGAGCAGAAAGTTGGGAGACAATTCAAATGAGAGCTGAATATGAGAAACGAGGAAACCTCTCAGGTCTTTGAAAAGCTCGCTGGGGCAGTTGTAAGGATGATACATTTTTCCTTTGACTACACATTGAGTCAAGCTTCTGATCGTCTTTGCACAGAAAGAGGGGGGAAGGGGCAGAGCCCGACATCCCTAAGTAGACATCTTTGGGTTTGAATCGGACTGTCATTTCTCAGATTGTAACCTGAAACGCTGTAACTTGTGTTTCAGGAATCCTGGTTTGCCAGGCTGGCTGCATTTTAGAAAACCTCAACCAATACTTGGAGCCCTTGGATTTCATCATGCCTCTTGACTTGGGAGCAAAGGGCAGCTGCCACATTGGAGGGAACGTGGCAACAAATGCTGGGGGCTTGCGACTCCTGAGGTACGGCTCTCTCCGAGGGACAGTCCTAGGACTAGAAGTGGTAAGCAGCAAGGCTAAAAGCAGCTGCCTGGTTGTTATCTTTTCCCTGTATTTTACAACTTTATTGCCACCCCAGATGTATCTTCCATTACCATATTTTTCGCTCCATAAGACGCAGCAGACCATAGGACGCATTTGTTTTATGGAGCTAAAAATAGGGGGGGAAATATTTGCTTTTTTCTCTTTCCTCTCCCCCGCACCCCCATTGACAGCAATGAAGACCAAAATACGCCAAAGACAAAAACAAGCGATAGCAGAATAAACTCTCTCTCTCTCTCAAATCACAAGAGCATCAGGAGCCAGTTCAAAAAATATATAGACTATACACCAGCAGACTATACACCAGCAGTTAAAAAGAACAGTTAATGCAGTGTGCTTTCATGCAGAACTCATGCTTGCTTTGCTATCGGAGAGTAAATTATAAGTTTGTTAGCTGAAACAGCAGTTTGATTTTTTTTAAAGCAATTAAAGCTCTGTACTGTTGTTATATCAAGATATTTCCCCCCCCCCTTTGACATTAAATGACATATGCAATATTATCTTGGGAAACTATTATTTGAACAAAATTGAACATTTTTTTTTTACCTCCTGCTTCCTTGTCTGCCCCCCCCTTTTTTTTTTGCCACATCTTCAGCATTATTCCTGGTGCCTGCTTAACATTCCTGGTGCCTTCTTGACATTATTCCTGGTGCCTTCATGACATTATTCCTGGTGCCTGCTTGGTGGTATGTGATATCGATGAAGATCGGAGAGGCCTGTAGAGGGTCGCGCGACCCTCTGCAGGCCTCCAGATCGGAGATAAAGGCTATTTTCGGCCATTTCTGGTTTTCGGAAAAATGGCCGAAAATAGCCTTTATCTCCGATCTGGAGGCCTGCAGAGGGTCGTGCGACTCTCTACAGGCCTCTCCGATCTTCAGATCGGAGATAAAGGCTATTTTCGGCCATTTTTCCGAAAACCGGAAATGGCCGAAAATAGCCTTTATCTCCGATCTGGAGGCCTGCAGAGGGTCGTGTGACCCTCTACAGGCCTCTCCGATCTTCAGATCGGAGATAAAGGCTATTTTCGGCCATTTTTTCCGAAAACCGGAAATGGCTGAAAATAGCCTATCTCCGATCTGAAGAGCGGGGAGGCCTGCAGAGGGTCGCGCAGGCCTCCTGAAGACCCCGCAAGCCCAGGTAAGTAAATTCCCCCCCCCCAACATTTGCTCCATAAGACGCACAATTATTTCCCCCCTATTTTTTGGGGGGGAAAAGTGCGTCTTATGGAGCGAAAAATACGGTATTCACTGAATTGTAATTCTACTTCATATTTAATTTTGCTTTTGCTTTTTTTAACATTTGCCACCTGGAATACTCCATTTACACTAATCCAGCCTATGTGATAGCCTCTAATTAATTTAAGTTACAAGGCAGCGTGTTATGTTGTTGTTGTCGTCTCTGTTGTTTAAGATATATCAAGGACATACCTAAGTTTGTCCTCTTTCAGGTGCTGGCTGATGGCTCCATTCTGAACTGCTTGGCATCCCTGCGGAAGGACAATACTGGCTATGACTTGAAGCAGCTTTTCATTGGATCCGAGGGGACCTTGGGGATCATTACTGCTGTTTCCATCTTCTGTCCACCGAAACCCAAGGCTGTGAATCTGGCATTTCTTGGTAAGAGCTTTTCTCGTCTCTCCTCCCAGGTGTGGTGCTGGTAACTGCTAGTGATACACAGCAAGACTGGATTTGGATGCAGCAGAGCCTGGAGTGAAACTGTTATGATCCTCCAAGGATCCTCCTTTGTTATTCCTTCTTATACAAAGACTGTACAGGTGGGCCCCCATATCCACTGATTCGCTATCCACGGTTTCAGTTATCCATGGATCGCGGGGACCCCCCCCCCCCAGGCTTTTACTTTCCCAGTAAGCTTCGTTTCTTCCTTAAAGAAACAGGAGAAGCAGCCTCTGGCTGCTTATTACAGGCAAGTAGAACAAGGCTAAGTACTAGAGAGGCTCTGCAATGTTAACAGAAACCTTGCAGAGCCTCTCTAGGACTTAGTCTCATTCTACTTGCCTGCAATGGAGGCTGCTTCTCTGTTTGTTTTAAGGAAGAAACAAAGCTTGCTGAAAGAAAAATAAGAGCTGGGGTGGGGGCAAGCATGCCTGCCTGCAGGGGAGGCAGGGTGGGGGGCCCTCAGGAAACCATGGAGGGGGTGTTCGCTCTTATCCACGGTTTCAAGTATCCACGGAGGGGCCTGGAACATATCCCCAGCGGATATGGGGGCCCACCTGTACTTATTAAGAAAGCAATAGGGATGAGAGCAGGGAAGAAAAATTAATTTGAACAGCTGATCACTTTTCACTATCAGTTCCTTTTCGGCAGCCCAATCCTGTGTAAAGATCTGGGCCGGCTGCAGGATCCTACACTCTTCCTGGGCCACTCCTGGGGTCTCCTTGGAGGAAGGGGACCTTTGTCCCCTCCCCTTCCCCCGGTGTAGGGCTGAAAGGCCCCGATGGGCCTCCTCAGATGTCCACCTTATTCAATCCTTGGTATCTCCAGGTAGGACTGGGAAAGACTCCTGTCTGAAACCCTGGAAAGCAGTCAACGTAGGCAGTGCTGTCAACGTAGGCTAGATGGATCAATGGCCTGATTCAGGAAAGGAAGCTTCCTTTGTTTCTCTCACTACAGCCACAGTTAAGTAGATCTTTGGGTACTAGACATCTCTGCACACATGGCCTCCTTTTCTAGAAGTACCTGACAACCTGCTTCATTGATTCACTGAGCAGTTTTCTATTTCTCTCCTACACCTCTTTCATTTATTGTCTTTATGGTATTGTTGTCATTGCACAGCTTGTTCAAGTTTCTCTCAGGTGCTGAGAACCTTCACTACTTGCAAGAGTATGCTAGGAGAAATTCTGTCTGCATATGAGTTCATGGACAATGAATGCATGAAGCTGGTTGAGAGACATCTCAAATTGACCAACCCTGTGGCAGGTACCAAACAGACGTGCGCAAAACCTACAGAAGGAATTTCATAATTCTATTTGTTTAAGCAATGGGTTTCCACAAAAGTGCCAGTGGCTGAATTTATATTAACTGGTTTCATGTGCACTCTTAGTTTGTTGAGGTCCTGGATGCATGTTGGATCATGGTCCCACACACCATGGGTTTTGTAGTCTTAAAGACGCACAAACTCTTATGAATGTATGTTTCACCTCTGCTCTGAAACATACTGCTCTGCCTCATGCAATCGATATTTTTAGGCTGCAATCTTACGCATTTTCCTTGGAGAAGATCCCATTGAAAGAAATAGGACTTTCTTCTGAGTGGATATGCATAGGATTGCACTGCTAAACACTTTTTTATTAAACACTTTATACATTTTAATAGGCATTTCAGAACACTAATTTGTTATACCCTTATATATATTTCTCTGCCATTTTCACTGACTTGTTTAAATGATTGTGGAACACCCAAGGAGCAGGGAATTGATATTCTTAATCTTGTGTTGTTTTCTTGGGAGCAAGTCCCATTGAACACTGTGGGGCTTACTTCTGAGTAAATCTGCATAGAATTGCACTGTAAGTAGAGCAACCACTGGTTCATTCTTCTCCTTGAGATAGGGTTCAGTAAAAATACAGAAGACGATTTGGCACAGAAAGGTGAAAATATAGTATGTGTGCAGATCCCATGAGTATACAACAAGCACTTAGCTTGTTGGTGGAGGTATGATGATCATTTCTTGGTTCAGGGCAAACATGGTAGACTTGCCAAAAGCATGGCAGATTTCAGTATGACTGCCAGAATTGTTAGACCTGGATTCAGAATACTTTATACAAATTCCACCTCTTGTGAACTTTAGTGGTACGTCTACTAGCAATAGGAATCTCTGCCAACGGGTTACGCATTTGATTGGTTTGTTGTTTTTGCTATAATTAAAAAAAAAGAATCTTTGGAAATCTCTTTTGGAAAAGAAATATCGTAATTACAAAGCTTGAAAGTTTCTTATTTACCTTTTATATTAATTGTGATGCAAAAAGGAGCTCAGTCAACATACTGTATTTCCGAGAGCCGCATGTGGCTCAGGAGCCACAGTTTGGCCGCCCCTGGCATATAATTTGATTTTTAGTTACAGCAACTGATGTTTTATGCCTGTGTATTTTCGTTTTCTCATTCTACTCTTATGTTTCCAGAAAGCCCTTTTTATGTCTTAATCGAGACTTCAGGATCCAACTCTGGCCATGATGAAGAAAAACTGAACCACTTCCTGGAACATGTCTTGGCCTCTGATTTGGTAGCAGATGGAACTGTAGCCTCCGAAGAGAAAAAAATAAAGGTAATTTCCTCTTCTCCACAAATGTACTTGGCCTTGGGCTCCATTCTGAATCTGAACTACTTACTGATGAGTATGCAGCTATTTGTTTACATGGCAGTTCAGTGATCCCAGATTGCAAGACATTCAAAGGAAAACCTATGGTTTTGTTTTGCTGTTTCTAGCACACATTATTAAACACTATAAATCTTTGTATCCTGGTACAATCATTTTAGACTGTACCTGGCTACAGTTTTCCACACATTCCATTTCGTGCAGGTGCAATCTGCATACATGGGCTGTTGATTTGTAAAAACAAACCCAGATACAGTCATTCACATAGAAATATGTGAACATTAAACATAGAAATGCTTAATGTGTGAACAGCCCTTGGGTCTACACAGAAACACCGTTAAGCTGTCTTTCATTGTTTCTGGGGGATGTGCCTCCCCCCTCATATTGTTCATTAGTAGGGTTAGATTAGGCAATTATAAACCTTTAAAATTGGTTAAATAGCACCAGTTAATTGATCAACACAGTTTCTTTAAAAAATGTTGTTTATTTCCATATCCTTACCTTAGGGCACATGGAAGGAAGTTCTTGCAAAAATATTTCTCCGCTGCCTCCTCTCCACATTAGCACCACCCCCTGCAGCCCCTGAAATCCAGTCCTGGGGGTTGGGGGAAACCCTCTCTAGCAGGATGGGATGCAGCACATGGGGCTACCAAAAGAGGGGGGGGGATCAGCAAAAATCCCTCCTTTTGTACCAATGGAAGTGTCTTTTGTTCATGTTTATCCTTCTTAGGATTCAAGCCAGTATAAGTACTCAAAAACAGAAGGCAAACATGGTTGCATTTAGGTAGCAGTTCACTTTCCTATAGTCATCCACGTGGAAGAAAGCCGACGACGTTTGGTCCATTCTGATCCCATCCAAACCACTGCTTTATTCAATCACAGGCACTGTGGGCTTTGCGGGAACGGATCACAGAAGCTCTAACACATGATGGATTTGTTTACAAATATGACATTTCTCTCCCCGTGGAGAGACTTTATGATCTTGTGACTGACACGAGGGCACGGCTGGGCAGAAGTGCCAAGAATGTGGTGGGCTATGGCCATTTAGGTGAGTTGGAGCATGGCACACAAATTGCTTATCCCTAGAGCAGCTGCCACTAGGAGCAATTCCAAGTGGTGTCTGTGTGGCCTCTTGTTTGTATGACTTTGTCCTCAAATATCTGTTGGTGCAAAATAGCAGATATGCAGCAGTATGAGTTTTGTTCATTATACTAGAAGCACAATGAGAAAGCATAGCTAGAAGCAGTGTCAGGAGTTGGCCAGGTTGAACACTGGCTGAGGGCCCACGCCCATCAGAGGACCAGCTGATTTCTGAACCTCAGAACTGATGTCAGTAATCGTTCCCAGTGTGCTACCAAGAGGTGGGGCGGGGTCTCATGGGGTCCCAATGCTGGGTTTTGCCCCCAGGCATATAGTGTCAGCACTGAGCATGGCTCACTTATGGCCTAATCCTATTGAGGGCTTGCGCCGTGGAACATGTGTTCCACCGGTGTACACTGCCGCAAAAGCACCGTAGCAGAAGAAAGGCAGAGAGCCATTGCCCAGCGTAGCCACTGAATGAAAAGGTCGTCTACTTTCTCTTTTGAAACCATTCAGTTCCAAACTTTGGTTTGCTTTGGCAGGAGATGGGAACTTGCACCTGAATGTCACTGCTGAGTCCTATAGCCATTCTCTTCTGGAGGCCATTGAACCATATGTGTACGAGTGGACTTCCCAGTATCGTGGCAGTATCAGCGCAGAGCATGGACTGGGCTTCAAGAAGAAGCATTACATCCACTACAGCAAGCCACAGGAGGCAGTCCTTCTCATGCAGCAGTTCAAGGCCATGTTAGACCCCAAAGGGATTCTGAACCCTTATAAGACGTTGCCGGTCAAGGCTGCATGATATGTGCCAACAGCAAAAGAATTGATAGCCTTTTGTATGGAGATTTTCAAGCACAGTATCTGAACCTAGCTGTGAGCAGATTGTTCAGTTGTTAAGAACAGCTTAAAACATACGGTTTGCTTTTTTTCAGAGCAAAGGAATGATAAAGGAGTGGAATCTTCCTCCTCCTCCTCTTCCTAGTATTTTTCTACTGCTCATCAGCTCTGAACTGTAAAGCAGTGAACGTTTGCTAAGGATCTTCACGACTTCAGACTTCTTCCTAGTCGCAGGGTGCTCTTCTTATCTTTGCACAAACAGTAGAAGTCCATAGCATGGCCCAGTCAGTTGCAAGCAAAACATCATTTTCAGGAGACCATTCGTACCATTTTACTGATAACGTTTCTTCTCCCCTGTTGTCTATATCCAAATAGCTGCAAAATCCCTGGAGAAGACAGGAGTATTCTGTGCATTGATCTGAGACTGAGAAACGAACATTTTACCTTTTCTGTCAGGGAAAAAATAATAAAAAAATGGGATGAAAATGGAAGTTCTGCTTTTGATTGTTCTAGGTTTCCAGTAGACCCTGTCTTCCAGATTCCTTGACCCTGCTTTGCAGGTAGTGTTTCTTCGAACACCTTGAACAGGCAGGCTACAAAAGTATTAAATACATCTAATAAATAAAACAATGTACATTACATTTACTGTGGCAAGATCTCTGTGTTAGAATCAACATGGGATGACGTCCGGTGAAGCAAGGGTGTGGCGGGTGACTTGAAGAGCACGTATGGCTGTAGCCTTGGGGTGGGCAGTGGGGCCCTTTCAGCTTTCATTGGAGGGGAAAAAAGGGAAATCTTTAGACCTTTAATGTGTGGAGCGATAAAGAAAAGTCAAAATTCTGTCCAGTTGATCGCAAAGAACTTGTAAAGTTGCTCCTGCCTTTCTGCGTTCTCTGGTCAAGGTGTTCATAGGCTATGGAATAACTGACAAGCACCAGGCACTGATTTTTACAACTTTAGCATTTGATTACTATTTTCATACAATTAAATAGCATCAAGCGTATTAAGCTACCAGTATTTGAGTTCTGGTTCTTCTCCATTTATTTAAAATAAATATTCTTAGACCCTTCACCTCATCCTTTTTGGCTGTGAGCCTTAGCACAACACAGGTGTGCAGGAAGAGGTGGTCGACTCCTTCTCCTGTCTGAATTTTTTCTTGAAACCATTTCTCTCCCAATGGAGCTCCAAAGTCAGAAGAAAAATGGCTAGAGAGAAAAGGTTTTAGAAATAAAAGCATGTCTGGGAGATAATGTAGAATTCCTGCCTGTCCTTCCCTACCTGTGTCCACTTTCCTAAAGGAAGGAGGGAGCTCTTTGTGCTCTTATGCTTCACTTTAAATGCCACCCCACCCCTTTATAGGAAATTGGAATAATACATTATTACACGCACATCAGGTTGTGCCACAATAGAGTTTCAGGCAATATGATGCCTTTATTATTAGATTAGAAAATAATCGAATTCATTAGAAAATAAAATTAGTATTTCAGTGCTATTAAAAAGGCACTTCAGTTAGACAATAGCGTTGAATATTTATGGAATGCAAGAGTGTTTGTTAGACAATAAGGGTTTATTCTTATGCATCCACTCCAGCATGTAGTGGCTGGGAGAAAAAGCCCACTCTGTGCCAACTCCCAACATTATCATCCTGTGGCAAAGCAGTGGTGGGTCTGCCATGGACACACATTGTTCTCCGTCTTCGTAGACCTTTGGCTTCCCACTGCAAACAGGGTGGGGCAGACAGAGTTAAAAATGAATGGGGGAATTGCTTAACATAAACTGCATTCTGGCTACCACGATCAGAGAGGATACTAAGCTCTACTATGATGTCCCATTCTATATTTAACAAATGCCCATGATACTCACAAAGCCACATTCCATGCTGCAGGTACAAAGAAAATGAATTGCAGTATTACACCATCCATGAGAGTGTCTTCTAATGTACCAAGTATACAAGAACTTTGTTTATTTTTTTTATTTTATTTTTCACATTTTTATACCGCCCTTCCTCCAAGGAGCTCAGAGTGGTGTACATATTTCCTCCCCTCCTTTTTGTCCTCACAACAACCCTGTGAGGTAGGTGGGGCTGAGAGATAGTGACTGGCCCAAGGTCACCCAGGAAGCTTCGTGGCTGAGCGGGGATTTGAACCTGGATCTTCCAGGTCTAAGTCCGACTCCCAAACCACTACACCATCCTGGCTCTTAAAATCTCCTTAAATCAAAAGTGTTTTTATAAAAGGAACACATGCAGATGGTAGACTACAAATAAAAAAAACACATGCCTTTTTTTAAATAGAAAGGATTATTGAAAAGCATGGGACAGCAGGTCTTGACTTTTGCCATCTGAGGGTGCTGTGACCATGTTGCCCAAATCATGTTGTTTTGAAGGTGCTTTTTCCCCCAGGGCCTTCCAGAGAGGTTAGCTAACAGTTTGGAAGTAATTTACAAACAATGCACAGGGTCAAACTAGATGACATTTGTTGAATACATTCAGATTTATATAATAGAATTTATGTACTTTGGCATCAAGCCAGTCCCTTTGTCCCTGCCTTAGGCCCAACTTCCTTCATAGTAATGAAGAACTGCTAAGTGGCTCCACTCTGGAACGGGAGTGTGCAGCTGACTTACAAGAAATGATTCCCAACAAACCGAAGTGTCAAGAACCTCTTCTGCACACCAATATACAGTACCTGTACTAGAGTTGACAGCAATCAGTTATGCACTAGCTTCTTTAGCACCTGTCATTTGATGCAAGGTAGTTCAGGAGCTACAAACAATATGATGTTGTTGTTGTTCAGTCGTTAAGTCGTGTCCGACCCTTCGTGATCCCATGAACCATATCCCGCCAGGCCTTCCTGTCCTCCACTATCTTCCTGAGTTCGCTCATTTTCATGTTCGTTGCATCGGTGATGCTGTCTAACCATCTCATCCTTGGCCTTCCCCTTCTCCTTTTGCCTTCAATCTTTCCCAGCATCAGAGTCTTCTCCAGAGAGTCCTCTCTTCGCATTAGGTGGCCAAAATATTTGAGTTTCAGCCTCAGTACCTGTCCTTCCAGGGAACAGTCAGGCTTGATTTCATTTAGAATTGACTGATTTGATCTCCTAGCAGTCCAAGGGACTCTCAGGAGTCTTCTCCAGCACCACAGTTCAAAAGCATCTATTCTTCGGCGCTCAGCCTTCCTTATGGTCCAACTCTCGCAACCATACATTGCTACTGGGAACACCATCGCCCTGACTATACGAACTTTTGTTGGCATGGTGATATCTCTGCTTTTTATTATGCTGTCTAAGTTTGCCATAGCTTTCCTTCCAAGGAGTAAGCGTCTTTTAATTTCATGGCTGCTGTCTCCGTCTGCAGTGATCTTGGAACCCAGAAAAGTAAAATCTGTTACTGCTTCCATTTCTGCCCCTTCTATTTGCCAGGAATTGATGGGACCCGATGCCATGATCTTAGTTTTATTAATGTTGAGTTTCAAGCCAACTTTTGCACTCTCCTCTTTCACTCTCATCAAGAGGCTCTTTAGTTCTTCTTCACTTTCTGCCATTAGGGTGGTATCGTCTGCATATCTGAGGTTGTTGATATTTCTCCCAGCAATCTTGATTCCGGCTTGCGATTCATTCAGCCCTGCATTTCTCATAATGTACTCTGCATATAAGTTAAATAAGCAGGGTGACAATATACAGCCTTGCCGTACTCCCTTCCCAATTTTGAACCAATCAGTTGTTCCATGGCCGGTCCGAACTGTTGCTTCTTGACCCGCATACAGGTTTCTCAGGAGACAGGTAAGGTGGTCTGGTACCCCCATCTCTTTAAGAATTTGCCACAGTTTGTTGTGATCCACACAATCAAAGGCTTTTGCGTAGTCAATGAAGCAGAAGTAGGTGTTTTTTTGGAACTCTCGTGCTTTCTCCATGATCCAGCGCATGTTGGCAATTTGATCTCTAGTTCCTCTGCCTCTTCGAAACCCAGCTTGTACTTCCGGTAGTTCTCGGTCCACGTACTGCTGAAGCCTAGCTTGTAGGATTTTGAGCATAACCTTGCTAGCATGTGAAATGAGTGCAATTGTACGGTAGTTTGAACACTCTTTGGCACTGCCCTTCTTTGGAATTGGAACGTAAACTGACCTTTTCCAATCCTTTGGCCACTGCTGAGTTTTCCAAATTTGTTGGCATATTGAGTGCAGCACTTTCACAGCATCATCATTTAGGATTTTAAGTAGCTCAGCTGGGATATTATCATCTCCACTAGCTTTGTTGTTAGTAATGCTACCTAAGGCCCACTTGACTTCACTCTCTAGGATGTCCGGCTCTGGGTCAGTGACCACACCAGCGTGGTCATCAGGAACATTAAGATCTTTCTTGTATAGTTCTTCTGTGTATTCTTGCCATCTCTTCTTAATCTCTTCTGCTTCTGTTAGGTCTCTGCCTTTTTTGTCCTTTATCATGCCCATCTTTGCACAAAACGTTCCCTTGATATCTCCAATTTTCTTGAAGAGATCTCTAGTCCTCCCCATTCTGTTGTTTTCCTCAATTTCCTTGCATTGTTCATTTAGGAAGGCCTTCTTATCTCTCCTTGCTATTCTCTGGAACTCTGCATTCAGTTGTTTATATCTTTCCCTTTCACCCTTGCTTTTTGCATTCCTTCTTTCCACAGCTATTTGTAAAGCCTCATCTGACAGCCACTTTGCTTTCTTGCATTTCTTTTTCTTTGGGATGGTTTTCGTTGCTGCCTCCTGTACAATGTTACGAACTTCCGTCCATAGTTCTTCAGGCACTCTGTCTGCCAGGTCTAATGCCCTAAATCTATTCTTCACCTCCACTGTATACTCATAAGGGATATGGTTTAGGTCATATCTGACTGGTCTAGTGGTGTTCCCTACATTCTTCAGTTTAAGTCTGAATTTTGCAATAAGAAGCTCATGATCTGAGCCACAGTCAGCTCCAGGTCTTGTTTTTACTGATTGTATAGAGCTTCTCCATCTTTGGCTGCAAAGCACATAATCTATCTGGTTTCGGTATTGCCCATCTGGTGATGTCCATGTGTAGAGTCGCCTCTTGTGTTGTTGGAAAAGAGTGTTTGCTATGACCAGCGTGTTCTCTTGACAGAACTCCGTTAGCCTTTGCCCTGCTTCATTTTGCGCTCCAAGGCCAAACTTGCCTGTTGTTCCATTTATTTCTTGATTTCCTACTTTAGCATTCCAGTCTCCTATGATGTAAAGGACATCTTTTTTGGGTGCTAGTTCTAGAAGGTGTTGTAGGTCTTCATAGAACCGCTCAACTTCATCTTCTTCGGCATCAGTGGTTGGGGCATACACTTGGATTACTGTAATGTTGAATGGTTTGCCTTGGATTCGAACTGAAATCATTCTGTCGTTTTTGAGGTTGCACCCCAGTACTGCCTTTCCCACTCTTTTATTGACTATGAGGGCTACTCCATTTCTTCTAAGGGATTCATGCCCACAGTAGTAGATATGATGGTCACCTGACTTAAATTCGCCCATGCCCGTCCATTTTAGTTCGCTGATTCCCAAGATGTCAATGTTCAGTCTTATCATCTCATTTTTGACCACATCCAGCTTGCCTTGATTCATAGACCTCACATTCCATGTTCCTAAGCAGTATTGCTCCTTGCAGCATTGGATTTTCCTTTCAACCTCAGACACATCCACAGCTGGACGTCCTTTCGGCTTTGGCCCAGCCGCTTCACTCTTTCTGGGTCTACTTGGAATAGTCCTCTGCTCTTCCTCAGTAGCATATTGGACACCTTCCGACCTGAGGGGCTCATCTTCCGGCGTCATATCTTTTATCCTTTTGGTACTGTTCATGGGATTTTCTTGGCAAGGTTACTGGAGTGGGTTGCCATTTCCTTCTCCAGTGGATCACTTTTAGTCAGAACTCTCTGCTACGACCTGTCCGTCTTGGGTGTCCCTGCACGGCATAGCTCATGGCTTCATTGAGTTACGCAAGCCCCTTCGCCACGACAAGGCAATGATCCATGAAGGAGAAACAATATGATAGCAAAGTATTATTTGAACAAGCAAGGTATGCAAAGAAGCATTTGGGCATTCTTCACAGGGTCTTTGCAAGCGATTCATACAGCAGGGATAGAGACTGCTCTGGCAAATCTCACTTGAGCAGGTTTTGGAGTATAGATGATAAATATCTCTTGCCACGTTTCAGATTGGGGGTTTCTGGAGGCAGATTTGTTTTCAACCAAATGTGAAGTGATCTCAGTTTTTTGAAAGAGCAGCTCACCATCCATTATCCCAAGGGGATGCATTCCAAATAGATTGGAAAGGGTAGTTTTTCCGGGCATTCTTGTCATTGCCTTTAATGACCAAACTTACAGAAAATGGAACAAGGCACTTGCTGTATGCTGACTGGAGTGTGTTAGCTGAGACAAGTTTAGTGCATCTCTCTGATGTTACTAGTGAAAGAACAGTTTCCACATATGCAGGGTCTCATGAATTAAAAGAACAGCAATCTCTTGTACCACATGTAAATGTTTCAGGTAATGAGCATCTGATAAAGAATTTGATCCTGTGTTGTGACAACATGTAGTTTTTATTATTTACTCTCTGTAAAAGATTCAGAGTTATCCATGACTTCTGGTTTATTTGGGTGCTATTGTGGCTTTTCACTTACAAATACAGCATAGGCGTAAGGGATTTCTGCTCAAAGTGTTTCAAAGTGTTTTGAGAAGTTTATTACATGAGCATCCTCTAGTCTAGTGAGAAATTCAGTACTTCTGTGAAATTTATCCCTGGTTTTGTCCAGGTTGAAGGTAAACTAGGGCCATCACTAAATTAAAGAAGTTTTACAACCCAATCCTATGCTGTCCTCTACCGGTGGGACTGGGCTCCGCACTGTTGCAAACGTGCCATAAAGCACGTTGCGACAGTGCGGAGGCCTGTCTGGTATGGAGGCCAGCACCGGCAGGCCTTCGCCGACAAAAAAGCTGCGCCCGTCAGAGGCGGGTGAGCTCTGCACTGGCCGGCAGGGAGGCGAGGAGGAGGCATTTCGGGGCAGGGAGAGGGCGGGAAGGAGGGTAGATCAGGCCCAGGAGGGGGGCAGGCTTGGCAGAATCCTATCCCCTGTCCTGGGCTTAAAAGCCCGACACAGGGCTGCTCGGAACTGCGCCGGCCATTTTGCTGGTGCGCCTCCATGTAGTCTCTAGGGCAGTGTTTCCCAAACTTTTTCGACCTGCGGCTCCCTTGACCATTGGCGACCATTGGTCACGGTTCCCCATTACATTATGTTGATGTCTGCCAATTAGCATTGCCCTGTTTTTTGCAAGGATTCCATGGCACTCCGCAGCTCCCCTGGCTGATTTCTGCGGCTCCCCTGGGAGCTGCGCCTCTCAGTTTGGGAACCACTGCTCTAGGGGCTGCTGGGGCTCGACACGGGGGAAGGGGATGATTGTCCCCTTCCCTCGAGGAGACTTCCAGCCCCACTCTGGATGCAGCAGAGCCTGCCTCAGCGCCGTTGCATCTGAGCATGAGGCTTTGAATAGGATTGGGCTGTTAGTTGATCATTCATATATGTTAGTCAAAACCAGTTCATTAATTGGTTTAAATCTGCATACGTGGTTGTTCCACACTAGCCCTTTTCTCTAGGATTACTGTTCTTTGTTCACTTGCTTTTTGCAAAGCATTCAGACATCCAAGTGATTGTGTCCTGGTCTGTAGCCGCCCTGTTCCAGTGTCCTAGTACTTTGTGTTTACAGCCTGAATGGGATTGCACTGGCAAGCCCTGCCTGCCCTGTCCTGCCCTGCACCAGATGTGCTCTGTAGCCCCATCTCCTCACCTCTCATGGTTACAGTGTTTGTCTGAAGCGACAGATGTTGTACTCGGAGAGAGATCCTCCCTATGACTAGTCATGCTGGCACCCAGCAGCTTTCAACACAGGGAGGATCTTTCCCCAGGTGGTACAGCTTTTGTCTCTTTGGACAATCACCGTAATTTTGAAGCATGGGGATGGCAGGGCTTACTGGTAGGTTCCCATTCACACTGTAGCCATGGAGACTCTTGACAGTTATTATAATGTCCAAACTGGGCTAGATTTTGGAGGTTGGGGGGTTGGCCAAAGGACTGTTTCATGGGTTTCATTGTAAATCAAAATGTTGAGTTGTATTCACCGTGAAAAGCGGGCAAACATCGCTTTTCACGGTGAGGAGGAAGGAGGAAGACTAGTTCTCATGACTAGTTCTGTGTGCTCAAGGGAAATTTGGACTTGTATTTCTTGAACGGCAGCCCCTGCTGTGTGGCCAACCTACGGTATTTTGAAACTGAGAAAAGTTTGAAAAGCAATTTGTGACATGAAAAGAGGATCTGCCCTCCAAATGAAAGAAGTCAAAGCTTCCACTGAGCATGTCTGAGGAACTCTTTGCATCCAGATCACTGGGTTGTATCTTAAGAAAGTTCAGGTTTTGAAGTCTCATTGAAATTAATGGGACATAAGTGTGTTAGAATTATTAACTTATCTCACAGCTCAATCTTAGCCCCCGTCCTTGGGCTGCCTATGGCTGGGTCTCCAGTCCTTGGACATACCATATACGCCACTTATATTGATATCCGAGGAGGGAAAGGAGCAGGGAGGTTTCCAAAAGAGGGGATAAGATCCGGCATGCACCATTGCCACTGAAGCAGCATCCATGGCAGCACAATTACAGGTTGAGTATCCCTTATCTAGGCCAGCGGGTGGCGCAGTGGGTTAAACCGCTGAACCATGAGCTGTCGATCGAAAGGTCGGCAGTTCGAATCCGCAACGGGGTGAGCTCTCGTTGCTTGGCCAGCTCCTGCCAACCTAGTAGTTCCAAAGCATGTTAATGCGAGTAGATAAATAGGTACCACTTGCAGGAAGGTAAACAGCGCTCCGTGTTCCAGCTGCATGCTACGCGCTGCGGTAAGGAGAGTCATGCCGGCCACATGACCACGGAGGCGTCTTCGGACAACGCTGGCTCTTCGGCTTTGAAATGGGGATGAGCACCACACCCTAGAGTCAGACACGACTGGACTTAATTGTCAGGGTTCACCTTTACCTTATCCCTTATCTGGACTGCTTGGGACCGGAAGTTGTCTGGATTTCGGATTTGTCTGGCTTTCAGAATATTTACATAAATATAATGAGATATCTTGGGGGTGGGACCCAAGTCTAAACACGAAATTCATGTATGTCTCATTTACACCTTATACATATAGCCTGAAGGTAATTTAATACAATATTTGTATACAATTGTAAGGATTCCCCTGCTATCGGGTCTGGGAGAGGAGTGAGGAAGGGAAGGTCCTCTTCCTCGTCGACCTCCAGGGTCGCCGGATTGCCGTGTCCAGAAGAGGGGCTAAGGCCCGTCTTGGCGAGGCCTCAAGAGCAGGGTGGGGCTCAGCGTCTGGAAGCCTCAGTTGTTCCCGAGGGCGGGGGTTCCTTCACCCCTTAGGCCACCTCTCAGGGGAGTCGTCGGTCTGGTCCTGGGCGGGGGAGGAGGCACGGCTCCTCTCGCCTCCTGGCCGACTGCCTTCATCATCGGCCGGATGCTGTTTATATAGCCCCAGCCCCTCTTTCCCCGCCTCCCTGGGTGACGGACAGGTGGCGTGGCCAATGGTCTTTTCCCTTTCGGGCGACCTGGCCTGCCACCACCAGGCCGTGTTTCGCGCCCGCCCCGCCCTTGCAGCTGATCGCTGCGTCAGCGTCGGGTAGACGCCTGTCGCTGGCGGCGGTCCCGACGGTCTTGGTCTCGGCCCAGGGATGGGGCCGACCTCGAGGGGCGGCCCCCTGAAGATCCGGGTCCCGTCGGGTGGAGTCTCCCCGTCGCCCGGAGGTGGGGGTGAGCTCAACGGGGTCGGGGGCGAGCGCCGTTGTGTAGGACCCGGCGGGATCTTCCCCGGAGCGCCGGGCGGTAGGGGGAGAGTAAGGGCAGGGCTGGGCTGCCCTTACAACAATATTTTAATAATGTTGTGCCCCAGCATGCCTTATGCTATGCCAGCCAGGTGCTGGAAAAAGCTTTTTTTTAAAAAGTCATAGCCCCCAAAATGTCTGGATTTCAGAATAGTCTGGATTTCGGATATCCGGATAAGAGATAATAAACCTGTATAGTCTTTTTGAAATTGGCGAGTATGAAGTCTGATTGGTTATGAGGGTCTTGCTCACCCCTTCAAAGTGTAGAAATGTCCTTAGTTCAGAGGATTTTACACGCTCCTTTCAAAGTATCAAATTTTAGGCTCTCCATTCTACCTGCTTCCATGCTCCTGACTGAATGTATTTGTTTACCAGCTCTTGGAGAACAAAACAAATCTGGATTAAGGAAATGACAGGTCTCCCTCCCAAGCACAGTAAGAGCATTACAGTGCAATCCTATCCAACTTATACCACCGGTGTAACCAGTGGGGAAGGGTAGGGCGGGAGACTTTGGAGGAGAGGGGAGATTTAAATCCCCTTTGAATCCCCCTTTGGAGGGGATTTGAATCCTCTTTCCGTTCTGGGGCCTCCCAGTCTCGCTGCACTGCTGGTTACACCAGTGGTGTAAGGTGGATAGGATTGCGCTGTCAATCACTGCAGCCACCAGAACAAAGACAACTATGTGGCAATACTGGGTCTCAGATTGAGCCGACTCATTCCTGAAGCCTGAGTCCTTTTGTCCATCCAGGTGGACTCATTTAAATTTTATAGCAGGGTGCTCCAATATGCCTGTCCTACCAGTTGGGTTCAGGCAGGGCATCAGGATAAGCTGCCGTCCCCTTGGGAAAATTCCATCCTCCAGGTGGCTTTTCACGGTGAGGAGGAAGAAGGAAGGAAGACGAAAAGGACAAATAGCTTTTTAACCATGCCTGGGCTTCATGCTCTTCTGGCACTGACTCTGGGACAAAAGACATGTGTCTAGTGCCCCAACGATCATAGGGGGATTCTGCAACAATATGTACATCATGTAACTGATATGGGTGGAGTCTGTGGCTGCACACAATGAAACTGGATGTGAGACTCCTCCCCTATATACATGATAGAAAGGTGGGTAGAAGGGGAAAAGGAGAGCATTTCGTGCTCACGAGAGAGCTTTGAAAGTTCCCACGGCAGGCTTTTGTCTGCAGCTCCCAATGTGACTGCACAGAAAGCCATTTGATGAGCTTCCGTTACAGGTATGCACAACTATTTCACACTTCAAACTTTGTTTTTGCAGGATTCTCGCATAGCTACTACTATTAGCTTGCTTTTAATTTTTAATCATGAAGATTAAAAAAAACCCACAAAATGTGTGTAATTCATTTTTGTTACAATATTGGGATACAATGCAGCCAAAATTAAGCACTTTTAAGTCATATTTATTTCAAAAGTATGTGGAGTACATTCTTAAATCTCTCTCTCTCTCTCTCTCTCTCAACCACAGCTCTTAAACATGTTTGCTTTGGCTGAATTCTGCCTGTACTTATTACAAGTTAAGCTCCTATGTTCCAGGTTCTTGCAGCACCTCAGGTTTAGGCTTTTTTTATGTGAGTCTGAAGGCTAGTTGCATGGTATCACAGAACAGAAGATCAATAGGAGTGAACAAGGTATCTATGCTGGGTCCCCTTTTAGCAGGGAAGGGAGTGTAGTAGAGCATCCTGATGAGTGTATCGGTAGACACGTAGTCTGCTGCTACACTTGTGTATCTCTAAATCAGGCTAGAACCCCACATGATTTTGTTCAAGCTGCTGGGTGCTGAGGATTTCCCCCTCCTTTTGCATATGCAAAGAGGCCATCCACATGGAGCAACCTGTTTCCATGTGCAGGTTACTCTAGGTTACCAGATCTCCAACCGGGACAGAGTGCTAGGCCTTTAGGAGAAGGAATGTGGGCAGGTGTAGCTTGTTAAACCTTAGAGCACAATCCTAGGCATGTCTACTCAGAAGCAAGCCCCACTGAACACAATGGGGCTTGCTTCTGAGTAGACATGCCTAGGATTGTGCTCTAAGGGTTTAACAAGCTACACCTGCCCACCTTCCTAAAGGTCTAGCACTCTGTCCCAGTTGGAGATCTGGTAAACCTAGGTTACTCCCTTGTTGGATCTGGGCTACTGTTTCATTACAAATTCTGAGAGTGCTGTTGTGCCTCAAGCAAATTTATGTAAAGGCTTTGCAAACTGAGTATTTTTCACAGGCGGAAAGCATCCAATCTATTTCTAAACTTTGAAGTAAGTTTGCAGAGAAACTAGAGAAAGCAGAGAAACTTTGCATGTTCATTGTATTGGAAGAATCAATTTGTGATTCTTGTGTTTGTGTCTGGGATGAATGTGCTCTCCGTGCTCCCATCTATCTCCCCTAAGGGAAGCCTCAGCATAAGGGAAGCCTCAGTATAAGGTTCCCAAGGAAAGAGACTGCTGTGAGACACTTTGAAGTCAGCACCGTTGCAGAAAGACCACCAAGGCCAAGCGGACAGGTCATTCTGTGTGTTCCTTGTCTTCATCTGGTCCAAGAACAATAGCCCCTAACTAGCCAACCTGCTGGGATGGGTGTGCACAAGACAATTAGGCACCCACTAGGTCACAGGGCAGGTAGGGATGCCCAGGTGGTGATAAACTATCCAATCAGATGAACCAATTACCATATGGACCCAGGCCATAATCGACTCCATGTTTCTTAAGGTCAAGCACAAAAAGACTTAGATGTGTTCTGACTTGGCTCCCTCAGAGATCACATCTGTGTGTGATCAAGCTCCCACTCACCTCCTAGGGATCAGAGAAATGGGACGGACACATCCATCCAGCTGATCTTGGAATACGTAGCAGAACTTACAGAACACTGAGATGTAGACACATTATGGAATTATATTGCTTTTATGTTTGCCTGTAATCACCTACTTGCATATTTGTGAAGATCTGCACCTGGGCGCTTTCAAGCCATTTCCCAAGTTTTCGTGTTTTATTCCTTCTCCCTTGCATTATCCAACACCGCCCCCCCCCCCCCATTTTAAATAAATTCTTTTAACCTTTTAAGTTCATGTGGTTGGTTACATATTAAAAGTTGTATTTGGCTAAATTTCAGCTTAAAAATATGATCAAAAGTCTTTTATGCATCTAAGGAAATTAAAATCTTTTAGGACATTTGGAAAAGCTTAGTGTATCTGCCACTCATCTCTCTACTTTGAAAACAGACTAATTTTTTTAACCCTCAAAAGAAAGCCTCTTACAATACTTATTTGGGATACATATTTGACTAGTTGCCGCAACCAGGGAACCTACACTGAAAGCCTGGGAGGGAGGTGTAAGTAGTTACAGGGCCTGATGATAGTTGCAGCGGGAAGGTAACAGCATTCCATGATTAGTCATGCCAGCCACATTGGACCACAGTCTTTGGACAGCGCTGGCTCTTCGGCCTTAGAAACGGAGATGAGCACTGCACCCTTCAGTTGGACATGACTGGCTTTTGAGCAGGGGATACCTTTTCCTTTACCTAGTTTCTCACAGCAGTTTTGCTCCAAATCGCCACCCATCCTGGCATACTATTTTTAGCAAGTTCTTAAAGGGACAGAGCATGCATTTATTGTAACATGAATTTTTACTTAAAGAAAGGATAGAATGGATCAGACAGAGTCACTTGATCATCTTAGAGTTCTCTTACCTGTCCCTACCATTCAAGGGAAAATGGGCATTCCAAGAAGGCATTACATGGAGAATTGTCCATTTCCCCACACATTCCTAGAAAAAACTCAAGGAGAACCAAATGATAATTGAGCTCTCCTGCTTTCCATTGGAACATACAGCTAATTTGTTATGAGGCTTTGTAACCAGGTGTGCATCTAAACATGCATTAACAATACATGCACACATGGGGAAAATCTCTCTTGTGTGCTGGGGCTGGGACACTATGCAGTGGCCAATGGCACAGCTCAATGGTTGGCAGGGAATGATGGGGGAGGCAAGGGTGAAAGATGCAACAATCAAACGTTTACTGTGGGAATATTTTAGGGAAGGGGAATCAAACTAAAACACACGCACCACTCTTTCCAGACAGGGTTTAAAAGGTGGAAAGATGGCTCTGAAGCAAGCCCCACTAGCTAGGCACTAGCCTTAACTGGCTCAAGCAAGGCAAGAGAACCAGGGCTGTTTTCCCATCCCAGGAGTAAGGGGAGCATTGTGATGTGGCCCACCAGGATGTCTGTCCAGCCCATACGAGCACAGAAGCTTTCCGTTTCAGAGGAAGGCGAAGGGAGCAAGGGTGACTGTTCCTGGGTGCCAGCTGGCATGGTGGTTGTTGGGTTGCTGCTCTTGGGTTCTTGGGGGGTGGCTTAACATATGCTCTTCTACTGCTGCACCCTGAATTGGGAAAAGGAAAAGGGGACAGAACAGAAGAGGAAGAGTGGCGAAGAAGAGGAGAGTGATGGGCTAAGTATCTCAGTGTTCTAACCCACTGCTCTCCTCTCTCCTGCACGGTTCCTCTTGTGCTTATCGCCCCCGTCCTTTTCCAAGCCAGAGAGTGGGGAAAGCAGTGGAAGCAAGTGGGCAGATGGAGGTGGGTGTCCCTCACCAATTTGCTGGCTGAGGCAACATCTTCAGGCAGGCAGCCTTATGGATGGACCAGCCCTGTCAGTGTCTGGCACTGAGGAAGATGCTGACAGGATACATTTATTTTTATTTTTCACATTTTTATACCGCCCTTCCTCCAAGGAGCTCAGAGTGGTGTACATAGTTCCTCCCCTCCTTTTGTCTTCACAACAACCCTGTGAGGTAGATGAGGCCGAGAGATAGTGACTGGCCCAAGGTCACCAGGAAGCTTCATGGCTGAGTGGGGATTTGAACCTGGATATTCAACATATTTAATTGATAATGGGTTTCCATGATTTCAGTAAAGTGATTCCAAAAGTTGTTTGCTTTGGATCACAATTCTATACTATATTCTATAGTCTATAGAATATAGATAAGTCTATAGAACATATCGTGTATACTTTTTAATTTGCTTGACCTCTTCTAAATGTATAAGGGTTTCAAATTCCCCCAAGTCACTAGAGTAAACAGAGGATTAGGAGAAAACTGATTTAACTACAGAGATATGTCATGTGATGCTATGAAAACTCATATTAAATAAGCATAAAAGTCAATTTTGACCATTGTTAAGCCTCACAAAATGAGAGCAGATTATTTACTATTAGAAGCATTCAATATCAGCATCAGGTTGCTGGAGGCCTGGGATCAAAGTCCAACCCCCCCCCCACCCTGATGACACTTTGGGCACCAACAAGGACGCAGAGGCTGACCAGGTGCAACCCCCCCCCCCCCCCCCGTCCGTGCCGGACTCCTGATACCACACCTGGAAGTCATAGAAATAATAGCCATTGGCTACTACAGAAACACTCAATCACTTGTCCTTTCAAAGTCCCATTGAAGATTGGTACCAAGATGGCCAACACAAGTCCTCCGAAACACCCCTCCCCCATCAAAAGGAATGGAGAATTCTGTGGTACCTTAAGGTCTAGCGTATTTATTGAAACAGGCTTTCTCAACTAGAGCCCACTTAATCTGATGCATGACAGTTTATCTTCAGTTGGCAGGTACATAAATTAATATATGGGCACAACAACAAAAAACTGTTGTGGGAGCAGTGGGCTCCTTCCACATTGTACACATAGAACCACTTTGCTGGGTTTCGGGCTGATCCTGTCCACTCACCTAGGGAGTGTCCTGCTGACCTGGTCTAGAGACCTTTTCCCCATTGCCTCAGCAATGTTTGAAGAGGGGAGGGGGGTTATATATAGCACCCCCTTCCTTTCCACAGGACAGCTTCCCAGGCTACCATCTCGCTCTGTGTCTGTAGAGCCACTGCATGCTGCCACTACAGCCTCATCACAGGCATTGGCTGGAGCTTTTATATTGGACCCTGCCTTATGGGCATGTGTGCCCCACCCCTTTTCCGACCCAGAATCTGCCCCCTAATGGTCTTGTTGCCCAGGCAACCAGGGAGCCTACACTGGAAGCCGGGGGGGGGGGGAGGTGTAAGTAGTTACAGGACCTGATGGTGGCTTATAGTGCTAGTTGTGCGGTTGGCGGCTGGTTTGTTAGCAGCTCACTACTTGGTTACTCAGGTGACCCCAGCAACAGGTTCATCAGCTGTGCATGGAGGGTAGCCAACCCTCCGGTGGGCTTAGCAAGCACAAGGCTAAATATCAAGTCCTTCTCATGGACCTCCTAGGATAGTTAGAGGTATTTACTGTATGTAAAATATATGCAATTCCAAGTAGATCTGCCTTTTGCATCTCATGCATGGTAATTTTTTTTTTTACTCCTAAAGTTTACAGGTGCTTTTCCAAATTTTTCAGTATGGCGCCTAAAGCACCACTATTGGTAAATTTTCACCTTTCTTTGCCAGAGTCATTCTCAGCCTGAAGACCTTTGTACTTGGTTACTTTTTCATGTTCTTTGTCTTCAATTCACACAACCACAGGTATTGCTACATCTATAATCCAGACCATTTTCTTTTCCACTACGGTTAAATCTGGTGTATTAAACAGCAGAAGTTTATCTGTTTGGATGCGGAAATCCCACAGTATTTTATTAATACTTAACCTTTATTAATACTTTAAAGTAAGAGGTTAATAATGATAATTATTTTTCATTAACCTCTTTAAATTGCCGTATTGGTCTGAGTATAAGACTCACTTTTTCCTCCTAATTTAAGTTTTTAAATTAGGGGTGCATCTTATAATCAGGCTGTTGCAATAATGCCAGTGATTTAATTAAAATTTTTAATAGCACCAAACTTTAAGGGTGCGTCTTATAATCAGGTGCGTCTTATACTCGGGACAATACGGTATTATTATTAAGAATATTTATATATACTGTACTGTTTTTCAACATCATACGTTACTGATATGTGATATCATATTATCAGTAATAAATCTTCTATGGCAGAGGATCAACCCAAGCACTCAACAACCTTTAGACTGCCTTGCTCCCCCCCCTCCCGTTCGTAGCAACAGAATTCCTCTCCGTCCCAGCAGCCTTAGGCTTTATGGAACAAAGAGGCTGTATTCCTTCTCAAGAAATCTCAAGCGGCCACATATATAATGCCATTCAGTGTTGCTTGACATACCGTCAAAGTATCACTAACAAAACTGAACTTTGAGTGAAGTGCTTGTCTCTTAAGGCACAGAGGTCATGCGATTCTTATTACAAGAAAGTTCTTGGGACTTCTTAAAATGAAAGCCAGATTCTGTTTATAGTATTGATGGTCGGCTGAGTGGCTCCACGCTGGAACAGCAGCTGGTTAACAAGAAATCTACATCCTCTCACTGCAGTGGGACCAAGCCAGGGGCAGAATGAAAGGCACCAGGAGGTAAGGAAGAAATAATTGATGAACATATCATATGGGTTATCAGCGTCAATGATTAATATACCTATGGCCCTGGGTTCAATACCGGCTTGTTGTGGGGACATAGATTTAATTTAAGGTAGTTTCCCCTTAACTCAGGTCTGGTATCATTAAGCTGAATAGATTCATTAGGCTGAATAGATGCATCGGAGAAATGTTTAATTTTTTTTTCAAAACTCCCTTAATGGCATGTGGCACCCCAGTATCCATGATGAATGTGGATAATAATGTACTTTTCCCAGGACTTCATAAAGTTCTGCCCGTACTCCACGCCTGGCCATTTACTACATGCAGCTGTAAATTTGTCAAAAGTTATTCAGGATGCCAATTTCTTCCCATGGCAGTTTGTACTATGAAAACTGCCCAGAATTTAAGATTTTTTTAAAGGTATAAACATGTTTTGAGCACTGGCATCATGCAGGGCAAGTTATTCCCTTTTCAGAGTAACTCCTCCTTGTTGTCCAGTTAGAGCCTGCTGCACAAATACAATACAGGTGTCCCCCGCTTAACCACTGACATCCTGTTTTCCCGAAAACAAGACCTCCCCCGAAAGTAAGACCTACCATCATTTTTGAATGATTTTTGCTGGCAATCGTCAATATAAGTCCTCCCCAAAAGTAAGACCTAGCTAGGATCATCAGCCAGACGGACGCGACTCCCCCCCCCCCCCCGGCACTTACTTTGACCGATTTAAGCTTCATTCTTTCCCGAGGGTGCAAGGCTCTGCAAGGCCTGGAAGGCCTGCACTTGAGTCCTCCACCATAGAGACGACATGCTAGAGAGGCCTGCAAGGAGGCTGCAACCATCGTGGAGGACTCGAGTCCTCCACCATGGAGACGACATGCTAGAGAGACTCTGCAAGGTTGCAGCCTCCTTGCAGGCCTCTCTAGTATGTCGTCTCTATGATGGAGGACTCAAGTGCAGGCTTTCCAGGCCTTATAGAGCCTTGCACCCTCGGGAAAGAATGAAGCTTTAATCAGTCAAAGTAAGTGCCGGGGGGAGGTTCGCGCGCTGGGAAAATAAGATCTCCTGGACCCTGAAAATAAGACCTACTGCATTTTTTGGAGCCAAAATTAATATAAGACACTGTCTTACTTTCGGAGAAACACGGTACGTTCTGAAATCCCCGTCGTAGCCGTCATTAAGCGGGTCTTGCTGTGCTTTGAAATTTAGCACTGTGCTTAAAGCCCCAGCCTTAAACGTCCAAGCTCTTATCTTGCCCATTAGCTATTTGGCTTTAGATAAAATGTTTATCTAAATGTTTACTAAATGTTAGGCTGAGGATTGCATCGGCGACAGAACGAGTGTTGCCGGAAGCAGTTGCGAAAGTGCCATAAAGCACATTCGCGACTACTCTGGAGCAAGGGAGGCCGGCGCAGAGGCCGGCCTCCCTTGCTCCGTCGCCGGAGTGCCCATGCGTCCACCGGAGAAAGCAGGTAAGGATCCGCCGGGTGCGGGGGTGGTTCGGCGGGCGAGGAAGGGGGGCCATTGGCCTAGCTGGCCTGGGAGGGGGTGGGGGATGGCCATATTCCTGTCCTCGCCAGGTGGCTAGACCGTTACACGGCCTCCTCTGACTTCCGCCAGCTATTTAGCCGGCCTGGAGTTACACCCAGGGAAGGAGACGAGCGTCCCCTTCCTTGAGTAGACCTCCAGCCCGGCGGCAAAACGGCTGCCGGGGCTCAGGATCCAGCGGGCGGCCATGGGCTGCCGGCCGGATCCTTACACAGGATTACGCTGCCCATGATGTAATGTGCACTCTACACAACATGGGGTTGTGTTTGAAGACTGCTCGAAACTGCAATTGATGCAGAAATTGAATGTCATGGGTCATCATGGGGGCTCAGCGATTTGATTTTGTCATACCTCTGTTCTTCTGGTTGGCTGCTGCACTCGCTGCCTGTTCATTTCTGGGCACATTTCTGGGTCTGGTGTTGAGCTTTTAAAAGCCCTTTGTGGCTTAGGACCAGAGTATCTGAAGAACTGATTCCTCCCATATGAGATGGCTGTTACCCTGGCCTGAGGTGATGTGCAGGAGCCTGTCAAGGCTCGATTGGTAGTAATAACTAGGGGATGTGCCTGCTCTGGAATGGCGTCTCAATTCTGGAACTTCCTCCCTAGGGAATGACAAAGAGTAGAGTACCTTCCCTGTTGGCCTTTTGATGGAGGCTAAAAACCTTTTTGTTTCCTTTTGCCTTCTTGCTTTAGTTTTTCTTTTAATTGATTCTCCTGTACTGATTAATATCCCTGTTGCTTTATTTATTGTGGTTTCATTGTATTTTATTTGATCGTTGATTGTATTTTATGTATTAATGATTGTTGTTAGCCACTTTGGGAACCTTGTAACAAAGGGGAAAGGTGGGGTATGCATGTTTTTTTAAAAAAATCTCTGAAATAGCTGCTAGGACTTATTGCTCTCAATAAGTGAAAGTTGACTATAAAATAATTGTGTCCAAACACTGTAAGTCCACACATACTATAATTTCCTATACAAATATGATACAACAAATGCAGTATGTATCAGCAGTAGGACAAAGGTGTGTTCTGGAAGGGCAAGATGGTTAAGTGCCTGTTGTGGAAGTCCAGCTGGCATCCATAAAAAACCTCCTATCTCTCTCCCTTTACAAACAATAACTGCTTTGACAATGACATGTACCTTTGCTCTTGTGGCTCTGTTTTGTGTACCTTTGCTCTTGTATTTCCTAATATAAATGCCTCCGCCCCCACTCCACCTCAAGCAGTTGTTAACCCTATGGGGGAAGTATTTTTTATTGGCAATCCTGTCCCATCTGTCCACTAAATAAAATGGTGCCCAAGGTAGCTTACAATAAAAGCCTTACATAAAGCCCCATAAAAAACACAACCCATTATACACATGTCAAAATCAATCATAAAAAGATTGTGAAAACAGCCCCTTGCCTCATTGCCATTGCTCCGCTTCAAATTCAGATCCCTCACTGGGTACTTTTTAGTAAAAATGAAAATGCTGGGAGCTCCAATGAAGGCTCTCTCGCATGACATGTAATTGGCCCTGTATCCTGACCCCACACAATGGGGGAAGAAGCTTCAGCTTTATTGCAAGGGCTGAGGAAGCAGGATAGTTGAACTGCCTCTAGGGGTTTTATATTACCAGTGTCTGGCCATTCCTTTTATTAAGCAGATTGTGTATTAAGCCTCCGTGGTCATGCGGCCGGCATGACTCTCCTTGCCGCAGCGCGTAGCATGCAGCTGGAACACGGAGCGCTGTTTACCTTCCCGCAAGCGGTACCTATTTATCTACTCGCATTAATAGGAGCTTCTAATTCAGAGGCTTGTTTGTTCATATTACCCTTTTTACATTCTTGGCAGGAAAATCTTCCTTTTTGTCCAGGACTTTTTGTAGAAAAGACATTTTCAGGATTATAGAAAAATGTGTGAAAAGGGGGCGGTGAGGGGATAATTTGTCTGATTTAGCAGATACCGGCCTGATTTAGCAGTTTTTTTTTACCTTCTTGGCTGGGACTCTGGACAGGTATCTGCTTCCTGTGCCAGGATTTTTAACCTGGGCTTATAAATTTTCATTTTTGGCACGTTCCTTTTAATATAATATCCAATATATGCCATTTGGCCTGGGCGTTTTTCAAAAGAGCCCTCTTTTGGCCAGGCTGGTGCCATGGTTTTGCCTAATTTAAACCAGTTCAGGAGCTCTGTGAAGCAGTTTCCATCCTGACTGTGAGTCCCTTTTGGAAGTTTCCCCGGGAGAGAAAAGTTTTTTATCATCTGGTGCAGGGGGCTTCCCTGTGACAGTTCAAACTTATTTTGGCCTTTTCCCATACCTCCCCCGGGATTGCTGTACCGGTTCAATAGTCGGGTGTCCTTTGACTGTGCCAGAACCTAGCAAAATGACTTTTTACCCTGACTCTACCTAACCGGCTCAAGTACAGGGGGGCGACTCTCAATAGGAGGTTTTCCTGTCAAGTCTTACGTTTTTTTCCCCTTGCCTTTGGTAATTATTCCCTGCAAGGCAAGAATCCACCTAGGTTTTTCTTTAATAAGCCGGCCGGGCTTCACTCATACATATACAGTACCAATATTTCCCAGTAATTTTCAGGCAAACAGGAAAAAAAGAAAAGAAAAGAGCCCTTGCTATTGCAGCATTCTCCTAACACAGGGCGGCTGAGGTCCATGAAAAACACACTCTCAGATAGACAAGCACACAATACATGACGCACTCCCCCCCCCCCGATAAAATTCCCTTTTCTCACCAGTCTTGCAGGGTCCACTGTTCCTTCCTGAGGGATCTTCCAGCTGGTCCGCCCAGATGTAGCTCTCTGGGCCAAGGAGAACACCTCCACCCCACCTTCAGACAAAAAGTCTTACCTAGGATTCTCCCGTGAGGGAGGGAGGAGCCCCCCACCCCAGGAGCCATGCTGGGAGTGTAGCTTAGCATCCCACTTCTGACACCAAAACTGTAGCGGAAATTTTAAGCAAATGATAATTAATAATGGAGAACCAGGAAGACTGGTGAACAAGGAAAAAGTATGGGTTTTATTGGTTACGCTGCACAGTGGACAGCACCCCAGGAGGCGGCACTGACCCTTTGCTACAAGTGAGCACAGTTTTTATACATTTGCTGAGAATGTGCATAGTCAAGGAGGCATACAGGTTTCTACTACAGGAACTTCGGATTTACATTTTACAGAAGACAACAGAAACAATAGTGGGCTGAGTTACTCAGAGGACTCCTTGATGGTCCTTCTGGGAGACTTAATTGAGTTAGCTCTGGGAGTCTCCTAGCTGCCAGAGTCAGCCTAATGTGTGTGCCCTCTTGAAAGGAGGGAGAGTGAAGTTGCAAAATGCGAGATCCTCCCTTGTGACTTGGGGAGGCAGATATGAATAAAAACCAGGAAAATATTTTTCTGCATCATTAGAAAAAACATTTCAGTGGATATCTCTGACAAGTATAAAGGCCCCATTTGCTGTTTGTGGAAAAAGTTCCTTGTGCAGCATGGAAACCTGAGCACAATGAAGGATTGTACATTGAAACCTGAGCACAATGAAGGATTGTGCTCAGGTTTCTATGCTGCACAAGGTACTTTCTCACAGATACCTCAGAGACTTTTTTTTAAGACCTGGGAGAGGTCTTAAAGTAAGGCTATTCAGTTCATTGTACCTTCAGAACAATGAGAATGAAAACCAGAGATTAACTAGATTCCATGGCATATACTTTCAGGATAAAATGAACCAAAGCAGTCCCAGGTCATAGAAGCATGTGGTAAGGGCAAGTTCTGGACAGAGTGGCAGTGCTCCAGCCAGATGTAGTAGGAGATCTGTGATCTCTGGATCTGTGTCTTCTCATTTCTCATCTTTTTCTGCTCCCTCATGTCCTGGTAGGTTTCTGGGCTACCTTTCACATATTTGCAATCCACACATACCAATTATTCTGAGGTGCCTATCTGCACCCTGTGGGGAAGAGTTCAGTCTGCCCCCTGGTATACAGGCAACAAACATCCTTATATTCTATCTAGTCAGTTTCACTTCTAAGATGAAGATGCCCCAGAGAAGTGTTCCCCCTGACCAGGGACATCCTTACAGTGAAATTGACCAGAGCAGAAGCTGTTTGCCAGCCAGGATCTGTTTGTGAATATGATTCTAAGGTTGACATCAGTATTGCAGGAGCTGTCTCCCAAGACAACCCAGGAAATATAGTTTCTGTGAACACATTATTGCTGTTTGCTGTTTGGTATGATCTCCAAACAGTAAAATATTCTTGTATAGTCCTTATAACAGTTGCGTGCAGTGCAGGTACTCCCTTGTGACCTTCATAAAAGAACCCCTCCCTTACACTTCCCTCACAGCATTTACTCACCCCTGTAAACATAGGAGCAGGAGGAAGAGAAGAAGCCACCATCAAGGCAGGGGAAAATAAGATTTTAATCAGTTCTATCATTAAAATTATCCGGGTATCGTGACCACAGTCTGTTAAAAGATCTAGCTCCTAACATTTCGCCCATAACTTTGACAGGCTGTCAAAGTTATGGGTGAAATGTTAGGAGCTAGATCTTTTAACAACAGACTGTGGTTAGAATACCCGGATAATTTTAATGATAGAACTGGTCATGCCGGCCACGAAAGTTTTAGAGTTTATTTATAAACTTTTAATGTTTGCAATGATTTGCTATTTTTATTGATTTTATATAAGCTGCTCCAGAAGCCTTGCTCTGTTCAAGAGCAGGGTCAGGTTATTAAAAATAAATAATAGTTATGTATCCTGATATTGGGGTTATATACAGTTTCACTTCCTACATTGCAGAGAGGACTTTCTAGAAATGGACAAGGCAAGGTGTATTTCCTCTTGTTTTTTCAGTCATAAAAGATAATTAACTAAAGGGCTCCCCCCCCAAAAAAATTCTTGCAACTGGCCTTTAAGAAATTAAAGGCTGTGAATTGGTTGGAGTCAGTGCAATGCAGTGATCATATTCGGACCTGGGAGCCCCAGGTTCAATTCCCTACTAAGCCATGCATGTTCCTCCCCAGGTAACCTTGGGCTAATCAACCTCTCTCAACTTAACCCATTTTACAGAGCTGTTGTGAGAAAAAAGAGGGGGGCACAATGTATGCCACCCTGAACTCCTTAGTGAGATCTAAATGCAAGAAATAAATATTCCATAAAAGTCAGGGATGCTAAGTTTTTTTACAGCCTAGAAAACAAAGATGTGACACACAAAATAGCATTCAATAAATGGCCTTTGGTCATCTAGGTTAGTATTGTCAGCACAGCATCTCTCCAAAGTTTTAGAGAAGAGGTTTTCTCTCTAACGTTCACTCCCTGGAGATGGCAGGGAGTGAACCTGGGACCTCCTACATGTACAGCAGATGGTCTCCAAAGCTACATCCTCTCCAGATACTTCTGAGACCACAAGTCCAAAGACCTGTTTGCTCAAATGCCTTCGAAAGTGGCACTTTACAGTGCTGACTTACTCAATGGCCCTAAAGTTGCGGCTTTGTACACATAAGTATCCAAGGAACAGCTGTTGTGCTCCTACAATGCATTATTTGCCAGAGGCACTGAAAGTTAAACATTTAAAACCATTTGGCATGACCAAGGCTTTGCTCATAAAATTAAAGCAAATATTATTCAATGAAGGGGTGGCAGTTTGGAATGTACTGTAATCCCCTATTAACACTGAGGAGCGAGGCTGTTTCCTTTGTTGTTTTTAATTTTGTTGATATCTGTCAATGTCTTAGGCACAGAATATTCTGTGTTTGAAAAATAGGGTCATAAGAACATAAGAACATAAGAAGAGCCCTGCTGGATCAGGCCAAAAGCCCACCAGATGCCTCAGGGAGCACAAGACAACAAGATAACCTGTTTCCCATTGACACTCCCCTGCACCTGGCACAGAGAAAACTCACTTCCAAAACCAGGAGGTTGCTTATGGCTTGTAACCTGTGATGGTCTTTTCCTCCATGAATCTGTCCAAACCCCTTTTAAAGGCATCTAGGCCAGGTGCCATCACTCCTGTGGCAAGGAGTTCCACAGATGAATTACACGCTGGGTAAAGAAATATTTTCTTTTGTCTGTTCTAACTCTCCCTCCACTCAATTTTAGTGCATGTCCCCTGGTTCTGGTGTTGTGCGAGAGGGAGAAGAATTTCCCTCTATCCACTCTCTCCATCCCATGCATAATTTTATACGTCTCAATCATGTCCCCCCTCAGGCGCCTTTTTTCTAGGCTGAAAAGCCCCAAACGCTGTAGCCTTTCCTCATAAGGGAGGTGCTCCAGCCCACGAATCATTCCGGTCGCTCTTTTCTGCACCTTTTCCAATTCAACTATATCCTTTTTGAGGTGTGGTGACCAGAACTGGACACAATACTCCAGATGTGGCCTTACCATCGATTTGTACAAAGGCATAATGATATTGGCCGTTTTATTCTCAATCCCTTTTTTAATGATCCCGAGCATGGAATTGGCCTTCTTCACAGCCGCCGCACACTGGGTCGACACTTTCATCGACCTGTCCACCAGCACCCCAAGATCTCTCTCTTGATCCGTCACAGACAACTCAGAACCCATTAGCGTATATGTGAAATTTTGGAAAGTAGGTCATGGTAGTACGCCTTACCAGTAGGTGCTTTTTTCTGGATTTTATTGTACTGTGTGGATGCAAATCGTAAACGCTAAACTTCTGCCCAGTCCAAATATGGCTTTGTGTGATTTCTATAATGGGCTGGCAGTTCTGTGATCTCACAATTTTCCCCCTCAGAAGAAAACACACTCTCTTTCTGTGAGAGAAAGCACACACATACACTTGATTCCACTGCCGGTACCAAATGAAATCTTCCCAGGCTCTGCTAGACTACTTGGTTCAAGAATTATGCCCTCAGGTAACTGAGGAATGACAGTTAGGTTGGATATGCCTTAAAGAGGCATCACATGTCTTGCAGTGCTCTGCTGGTAGAACAGTTTACAAGTGCTCCTGTTTTAAAAAACTGAGAGCTGTCGGCCATCCACTTTTCTTGCCCAGCACGTGGGAACTGCAGTGCTTTAAGCTGGTTCCATTTGTCTTTCTCTGAATACGACACCCAGGTTTCATCCAATCGATGTAGACGACATCCTTGACATTTTTGCATGCCTCTTTCCCACGAGAGGAAAAGTGTGCTTGCATTGTGCAGCCTTGTCAAACCAAGGTTTGGCTGGAATGTCAAGTCACCAGCAGCCTATCTACACTTCAAACAAATGGTTTAAAAGTAGTTTCCTTTCTCCCTGGAAATTATGGTTCTGTGTGCAGAAAGATCTCTAACAGAGAATTCTCAGGAGAATCTGTTGCAGCTACAAAAAATCTCGTGATGCCTTAAAGACTGAGAAACGTATTGTGGCGTGTGCACTTTTCTGGATCAGAACCTACTCCATCAGATGCATGAACTGCTATCCTCAGTTGGCAGATATAAAAATTGTTGGGAAATTGGGCAACTTCCGTATGCTGGACACTGGAGGGTGTGTGTGTGTTGTTTGATCACCTAAGTACCTAGGTAGACCCTCTTGTCTTTGACCCCTCATTGTCTTAAGGAAGGGGCGTGGCCCCAGACCCAGTTTCCTCCTTCTTCTCCCTTCTCTCACTTCTCTTCTCTTCTGATGCTAGACTAGGTGAGATGATGCCATCGCTGCTCCTGCAGCCCAGTGGCCATCTTGCAGCACACCTCATGCAGGGAGCCCCAGCTCTAGGGGGTTCTATCTTAAGTCTAGGATGTACCTCTGATTGATGGTCAGACGCTGTGTATATATACAAATGAAACTGTAAGTAAAACTCTTCTTCTTTTTGCAACTTCAATCTGCCTGTGCCTCGTGTGTTTTATCTAGCCAAGTAAGCTAGCAAGCAGTCTGCTGTGGGTGTAAAGAGGGGAAGCGGATTAGAATATCTCCATCAAAAATATGCATGAGAAAAAAGGTAAACTGAGGCCAAATGGCCACAAGATATACAGTAAGTCTGTGCAGAAGCATTGCTAGATTTTTTTTGTACCCAGGGTGGGACCCATGACGTCACCCCCAGAAGCGACGTCACCCCCTGAGTTTTTAAAACAACAACAAGGTGCCAGTAGGCGACACTGAAAGAGTTGCTGGTGAAGAAGGTAGGTGCCGCTCGCGCCCCCGTGTTCCTGGTCACCCTCGTGCCCCCAAACTCCCCCAGCCACTTTCTTTGCCGCTCCGAGCACCTGCTGAAAAGTGCAGCCGATTGATGGCGGTGGTGGACCTTGGACCAACTGCTTCTTCGCGGTTGCAGCAGCTTGTGTCACCCCCCTCACAGTGGTGGCAGGTGCCAGGCCATAGCAGGGGTGACACAAGCCACAGGGTGTGTATGTGCCAGAAGTGAAGCCGCCGCAACTGTGAAGAAGTAACCACCCCAAAGCCCTCTGTTGCTAATTGGCTGCACTTGTCAGCAGGCGCTTGGAGAAGCAAAGAAAGTGGCTGGGGTTCGCAGTGGCCAAGAAGCGGTGGCAGAAGCTGAGGTCCAAAGCAAATGCTGCAGCAGCTGGATCCGTGTGCCCCCTCCTTCTCATGATCGGCTGGAGGAGAAAGGGGCTTGGAGGCAAACAGCGATCAGCTCGGAGTGCAGCCACTTTTTTTTCAAAGTTGCAGCTGTGAGGAGGAGGGGGCGCAGAGGGGGGTGTATAGCTACTGCAAAGTTGCACCCCCAGGCCTTGCACCCAGGCTGGACCACCCCTGCTGCTTTGCACTAACTACGCTACTGAGTCTGTGACAATTCTACGTAAAGCTTCAGTGCATACAGGATCAACATGGTGACCATTCACAACAGCAGCTAATGATGATATAATACAGTCTTCCTAGCTTGTGATGCTAATGGAAGTTCTAGTTGGAGTTTCATCAAGCTCCTTTTGAAGTTCCTTTGCTGAGGAATGGCGACCTTTCAAGTCAGCAGAGGTGTGTCCTGGGAGGTGGAACTGTTCTTCCAGTGGCTTCTGGAATGGATGATGATGTCCTTTTTGGATGTCAGCTTTGTGTCCATTGATTTGTTTGCGCAGAGACCGATTATAGTTTGTGTTACATAGACAACAATGGAAGGGTAGCATATGTCATGCTGGGCAATGAGCAGGTGCTTGAACTACAATTCTCACAATTTTGGGAGAAGCTATGAAAGCAAAACTAGTATAAAACTAACATATGCTTGTAGTATAGATGCATCCTATTAGGACTATTGCTTGCAACAGTTTTTGTAAAAACTGGTGCATTTGAAGCCAAGTCCACATCCTGATGGACTTGTGACCACATCCATCACACATTTCAGGCCTAAGCACAGAGGAAGGAGGTCAAGGAAACAAAGTTTAAACAATACGCTCAGGGAACCAAGAAACAGATACAGTAATAATGTGTATGAGAGTTTTCTCTCTTTTTTTGTTTTTGTTTTCCACTCCAGTGAAAGTAAAGTAAGAGAGATAACATTTAAATATAGATTTTTTAAAGTTTACAACAAATATGGTTTCTGTCTGGTGGGGGCTGGGTAGTGTATCGTTGATGCCACAAGCTCTCGCACCGGGTGACGCAAACCCTAGTGACGCCTCTGATGGTTGGTTTGATGTGGCTTTGGCAATCTTCTCTCTTTCAAACCTGTGGGCTCAAGCAAAAGTTGGGGGGGGGGAGAGAGACCCCATCTTCTGGCATGTTTGTTCTAAAGGAGTATAAATACATTTAAACATGGAAAATCTATGTATTTGTGTAGCACAAGTTCTCACCCAGTAATGTAGCATATGGAAGAGAATTTTTAGATCACATTTTTATGGATTAAAATGCAGATCATGGCTTGGTTCTTTTCTAGGTCTTTTCGACACTGTGCTTGTCTCATCCTTTGGCTGGGAGTAATGGTATTGGCAGGATACTTTCACTTTGATGTAAAGTTCATCAAGTAAGTTGATTTTCTAAAGTAGAGAGGATAACAGTTGTTGCTAGAGAACTCATGTCTGCTCCCTAAACCTTGATGATTCCACCAGGCAGGTCTGGATTTCTGAGAATGTGATATTGGGGATGGGGTAAAACGAAAATGACTTTTGAGGATAGTCCCATCTTTTCATTTCTGCTTAGGTCATACATTTCAGCAAATAGGCTTGTCAGAAGAGGTGTTCTGTACTACAGAATCCATCCTCTAACATCACAGATCCTACAACTAGCTTTTGGATGGTCTTTTTAGAAGTGTCTGAAGTTCCAGCTTTGCATTTATACTATGCTGAGCATGTTTTCTGTCACGTGAATGCTTGAGCATCTCCAAAATATTGCACATAAAGGTCAAAAGATACTTTAGCGGGCTTGCCCTCCAAGTAGGCTTGTTACCATATTCCTCTGTGCACCCAATCCTAGTCATATTTACTCAGAAGTAAGTCCTACTAAACAATTGTACATTTTGTCTTTCTGTGGCAAAAATCCAAATGATAACTGAAGGGGGGAAATGTACCATAACCTACAATTACTGAATGGTTTCAAATTATCATTATGGATGAAATATCCCACTAAATGAAATCTGCAAGAGATCACCTTATTCTGATGGATGTTTTTTTTTTTTTTTTGGTCTTTGTGGCTTTTTCTCATATATTCTAAGGACAGTGTTCAGAGGCGTCGCTGTGTCGTCGCGAGGTGTGCGGGGGGCCTAGGTGACGCGCGCGCACACGCGCGTCACCTCCCCCGCGCGCACACATCACCTGGGGGCCTCCCGCCCGCCTCGCCAGGCCGGCTCCGGGAGCCCCCTCAATCAGGAGAGACGGCTCGGGGACGTCTTCCCCGGCCGGCTGCCCAGGGCCTTCTGAGGAAGGCCCCGCTGCGAGAACGATATTTATACTGTTCTTTTTGCGCATGCGCAGACTATTACTGCCCTTTTCAAAATACTGGCAGCCCTTTTCCCTCAGTAACAGTCTGCGCATGCGCAAAAAGAACGGTATAAGTATCGTTCTCGCAGCGGGCCTTCCTCAGAAGGCCCCGGGCAGCCGGCCGGGAAAGACGTCCCCCAGCCGGCTCTCCCGATTGAGGGGGCGCCCGGAGCGGCAACCCATCGGGCGCCCCCCCAATCGCGGCGTGCCCTATGGCCGCACCAAAGGTTTATAAAGGGGGGGTGTCGGGGGAGGAGTCACTAGGTGACGCGCGCGCCCCGCTCTGGGGCAGCGCGTGCCCTAGTGACGCCACTGACAGTGTTTAGCATGTTCAGTTGGTAGAATAAATATATCGGTATATAAGCAGCAACTGAGATCTTCCTGGTGTGCTTGTTTTTAGATGCTTGGCAGAATATTTCTTAAATGCATTATTATTTTACTGTTCCTCATTTCTAGCTTCTTTGTTTCTGTGAATGATATACTGCCTTAATAAGACTTGTTTGTCTTTATTTTAATCTGTTCAGAATCATCCATTTGTATTTCACACTAAAATGCTTTTCAGCATTGCTTAGACCCAGTGGTGTAGCTAGACTGGAGCGGAGAGCGGCCCCTTCCCTTTGCTGTTGGAGCCATTCCGGCAGCGACAGGGGAGTATCCTGCGTGTTGCTGTTGCCGCCAGAATGGCTCCAACAGCAAGGGGGAGGGGCCGCTGACTTCGGTGTAACGGAGTCTTGCAGAACTACTTGCCTCCGCTCCAGTCTAGCTACACCACTGCGTAGACCAGAGGTTCTCAATGTGATCCACTGGGGCTCCCTAAGACCCCTTCAGGGGCTCAGCATGCACACATTGAGAACCGCTGATTTAACGACGAAAAAAATTTCAATAAAACTTTGGTTTCCTTTCCACATAACCTCTCACAAAAGCTCTTTGGGGCTCCACTATAATTTTTGGACTCTGGAGGGCTCTGGAGACCAAAAGGTTTCAGAACAGCTGGTGTAGACCATGCCTGCTGCACCAACACTCTAGGCACTGACATGCATGTACATTGCAATGAAGATGAAACTGAATGGGTACTAGGCAAGGTGCAATTTGCACATTTTGGATGTGGAATGAAGCCTTTTCAGTGCAGCTCCAACACATGGGAATGTGCCAATGCAGTCATACCCTCATGTTCTGATGCAGGGAGAGTTGAGAAGCAGATGAGATGCAGAGATGAGAAGAAATAGCTTAGCTCAGGGGTTCTCAACCAGTGATACTCGTACCACCGGTGGTACTTTGGCTGACTGCTGGTGGTACTCAGACTGCCGAACTGCCAGAACCCCGCTCTGAAGCAGTGCTTTCAGTGGCACGTTTTAGCTCCCAAGAGACTCCTGCCTTTGGCCAAGACTCTCGGGAATGCCGAGAAGGGCCCCCCCACCTGCCCAGAGCCTCCTACCTGCATTTTCTGGCCTCCAAAAACCTGAAAACCCAGAAGCAGAGGTGAAACTAGACTGGAGCAGAGGCAAGTAGTTCTGCAAGACTCCGTTACACCGGAGTCAGCGGCCCCTCCCCTTTGCTGTTGGAGCCATTCCGGCAGCGACAGGGGAGTGTCCTGCATGTTGCCATTGCCGCCAGAATGGCTCCAACAGCAAGGGGGAGGGGCCGTTGACTCCGGTGTAACGGAGTCTTGCAGAACTACTTGCCTCCGCTCCAGTCTAGCTACGCCACTGCCCAGAAGTAACTGGCGATAGCGTCATGGTATGCAGCAGGAAAGTGGCACCCTGCCGGGAAGGGGTTGAGGACCTCTGGCTTAGCTTATGGTGTCATATAAAGAGTGAAATACAAAATAGTGGACAAAGTGAAATGGTTATCTTGTCCACAATAGCAGTGATAATGAAAGGCAACTCAGGTTAATGGGTTAAGAAGGACAAAGGAGAGCCGAGAGGTATGGGAAAGATGCTTTCTAAAGTTGAAAACAATGACCTTCTCCCCCCTCCTCATTCTGTTTTATTATTTTAATACAGACAGCGGCCTATTTTTACTGGTGACACCAAACCCTGTCCACCCATCACCAATGTCATGTTCCTCAAGACTCACAAAACGGCCAGCAGCACCATCCTAAATATCCTCTTCCGCTTCTCAGAGAAACACAACCTCACTGTGGCCCTTCCAAATGGCCGGAATTACCACTTGGGCTATCCTAGATATTTCAAAGCAACATTTGTCGAAGAGTTCAAAACTATTGGTCAAAACTTCAACATCATGTGCAACCACCTGAGGTTCAGTTTGCCAGAGGTAAGAGCACAGAAGGAACACTGCTGCATTAATGCGCTTGCCTGGAACTTTGGAGGTGCCAGATTTTGTCCTCAGAATTGAGACATAGGGTGAATTTGCACAGATCTTCAGGGAAGGAGATGTGAAATCAGCAGAGGAGATCGGATCAGGTTCAGCATATTTGACTGCACTCAGCGTTTGCTGATCTTCAGTCTGTCCTGCAGGCGTGTAAGGTAGGCTTCTCCTGAAACTTTAGCATAGTCCACATAGGCCCACATCATATCTCCTTTTTTTTAGTGCTTCCCATGCTTTTGATTTAGATGAATGCTCCCCCAATGTTAAAAAAAAAACCCTCTCCAAACATAGAAAACTAGCATGCCATGGAAAAGGCTAGACTAAAATGCTTCTCCCTCCTTGACTAGTTTTCTACAGGCAGGGACATTTTGATGTGGGGAAGCATTAGCAACATGCAATCCTGCACCTGCAATCTGAATACAACGTGATATTTGTAGTTTGGTTCTGTGCAAAACCAGGAGTTCAGGAAGCTGCCAAACAGATGTGCCTTTCCTATGGATTTACCATATGCACCATTTGCCATAGTGCCTCACAGCACAATCCTATCCAACTTACACCACCGGTGTAACCAGCGAGGGAGAGCAGGGCGGGAGGCTTTGGAGGGGAGGGGAGATTTGAATCCCCTTTGAATCCCCCTTTGGTGGGGATTTGAATCCCCTTTCTGTTCTGGGGCCTCCTGTTCTCACTGCACTGCTGGTTACACCGGTGGTGTAAGTTGGATAGGATCGTGCTGACAGTCACAAGATTGTGACTGTCGTAGATGCTGGTTGGTTGGAGACATACAGAGTGGCAGAAGCTGGTGCAGTTCCTGAGGCAAGAAACAGGGCTGGCCCATCCATGAGGTCAACTGAAGCCAGTGGCATTCCGAGCCCTCCCGGCGCCTGGGGGGGCGGGGGCTGAAGCGCCCCCATCACACCAGAGCCCGGCTGCCGTGCCCCCCGGAAGCGGCGCGTCACCGGCTTCCGGAGAGGCTCTGCTCCGAGGACGGGACAAGCCCTCCTCAGAGCGACCGCCCAGTTCGGCGGTCGAGGGCTTTGTGAGAAGGCCAAACGCGTCGACGGCTTTTATTTGGTTTTTTTGCACATGCGCAGAACCTTTCTGAGTTTGCCCTCTGGCGAGTTTGACTGGACGGTCGCTCTGAGGAGGGCTTTCCTGGCTTCGGAGCGGAGCCTCCGGAAGCCGATGACGCGCCGAGTGGGCGCGGTGCTTCCGGGGGGCTCGGCAGCCGGGCTCTGGTGCCGCGCCCTGCCGCGCAGACCCAAGCCCAGCTGCCACGCGCCCCGGAAGCACCGCGCCCACTCGGCGCCTGAGGTGCAGCACACCAGCTCCCCCATAATAAAGACGCCACTGACTGAAGCAGCTGCCTCAGGCAGCAGATTTGGGGGGGGGTGCCCAACTCCATCTGCCTGCTTGCCTCCACTGATCCTCCTCCTCCTATTCCCTGGACTGGAAAAGGAAGAGGAGGACAGAGCAGAAGTGTGGAGGAGAGAAGAGCGGTGGGCTAGTGTCAGAGGAGCAGAGGCTGGCACATTACCAGGTAAGGAGGACAGCATTCGGCATGCGACCTCAGACACCAGGAGGTCTTCGGCCAGGGCGGGCATGGAGAGTTTGCTTACGAAGGAGCTGGTGCCCTTTAGCCTTGCAGTGCCAAGCTCAGAGCCAAACTGAACATTGTGAGGGAAACACTGGATAGAAACTCTGTGATTCTTTTGCAACACCTTTGCAGGGGTGAGAGGGCACTTGCGGGGAGAATCAACAGGGTGCCTAACCCTTGCTCCACCTGCCAGTTTTGCCCAGAATATGCCCCTCTTGGCAATTAAATAATAGAGCACACTCAGGAGTGGGGTTGCGATTGGGATCAGAACTACAGCAGGGTCAAAGTATTAAAGCCTCCATCCCTACAACATAGTTTCAACCCAGTTCGTGTCACCCCATCTTTCTACCCCCACATGATATTTACCAGAAAACCAGAAGTTTTACTTATGTGTTTAGCATCACATCTAGTTTGCCCCTAAATGAAGAACTGTTGTATCAATGAGTTGCTCAGATTACTGTATTGCATCAGGCTTTATTATAGGTCAAGGTGAGCTGGGATTGACCTGTGGGGTCAGCTGACAACTGCTGCAGCCTAGGTGGCACTTAGTCAGTCATGTTTGCAAGGGAGGCAAAGTTTTGGTGGCGCAAGGGGAAAGGCTTTGGATCCTGGCTGCTTCGGTTCAAGGGACTAACACACCCTGACATCTTAACACCATTTGCAAAGAACTGCTGGCACAAGAACTTATAGTACTCTGATTTCCTGATATCTGCAAGAGGCAAATTAATTATTAATTATTATTATTATTATTATTATTTTATTGTATTAATAAGAATATTTATATACAGTACTGCTTTACAACACAAGTACAGGCGTCCCCGTCCACCACTTATTCGACTGGTTAGGGACTAGAGCACTGACGAAAACTGGAAACCATTGAAAAGCGGAACCTAGTCTTTTTTTTAGCTTGCAAATTCCTGCTGTCGCATAGATCGAAAGAGCAGAACATGTGTCTTCCTGATGAATGACTTCCTGGTATAATTGAAATGCACTGAAAGAGCTGTATGTTGAAAAGCAGGTGATACCTGTAGTTCACAAAGTATTTACATAGCAAAATAAATCAATAAATGATTCCCTGACCCCCAAAGGGCTCATAATCTAAAATAAGATGCAGAAGAGATGCTGGAAAAGTTGCCATTCTGGGATGAAAAAAGGACAGTTGCTCTCCCCATCAGGACTGGCCCATCCATGACCACTTGGCGTCACTGGAGGTGGGACGGAACGCTAGGTTCTGCACCACACAGACCTCCGTTACTCACTGGCACGAGGCAGCCCCGCCCCCTCGCCTTCGGAGCCATTCAGTGTGGAGAAGGCAATGTGCAGGAGACTCCCTGCGTGTTGCCTCTTCGCCCTACTGAATGGCTCCGAAGGCGAGGGGGCGGGGCCGTCTCGTGCCGGTGAGTAACGGAGGTCAGCGCAGTGCAGAACGTAGCGCTCTGCCCCACCTCCAGCGATGCCACTGCATGAGGCCAACTGAAGTGATGGGTGATGCCATCAACAGGCAACAGATGGGTGAGGAGGGAAACACATTTCTGTCTGCCTACTTGCCTACACTGCTCCTCCTCCTCTTTCTACTCCCTGGACTGGAAAACAAAGATGAGGACAGAGCGAAAGAGGACATGTAGAGGGGAAGAGGGTGCTGAGCTAGAACATTGGAGAGTAGGAGGAGCAGAGGGTGGCACATCATCGGGTAAGGGGCAACATTTGGCATGCTGTCTCAGGTGTCAGGTCTTCCCCCCCTGCACTATATAAAAGGACACCACTTGAAAAGGTGCCTCTTTGCCCAGTGAGCTGGGGTGATATCTGCTGATTTAATTTTAAAGTGAAACAGGAATTATGTTCCTCTTTTGTTTAATAGGAGCTGTGCTCATCGTCTCGTCTGTCTTTTATTCAACAGGTGAGAAGAGTAATGCCAAACGACACCTTCTATTTTTCTATCCTGAGGAACCCAGCAGCATTACTGGAATCCTCTTATGTTTATTACAAACATTCACCAGCGTTTAGAAAATCCAAGGATGTAAATGAGTTTCTGTCATCTCCATGGTCATACTACAATATGAGTGAAAAGAACTATAATATTAATGCCAGGAACAACATGTGGTTTGACTTGGGCTATGATAACAATGCGGTATATGATGAGCACTATATCCAGTCCACCATACAGGACATTGAGCAGAATTTCCAGTTGATGTTGCTTACTGAGTACTTTGATGAATCCATGATCCTCCTGAAGAATACTCTGTGCTGGGACCTGGATGACGTGGTTTATTTTAAGTTGAACAGCAGGAGCCAAGATAGTGTCCAGAACTTGACTTCAGAGAGCAAGGAAAAAGTGAAAGAGTGGTGCAAGTTGGATTGGAAACTTTACAAACACTTCAATAATACCTTCTGGATTAAGATTCAGGAGAAGATGGACCTCAGGACTTTATACAAGGAAGTGAAGCTTCTGCAGAAGAGGCAGAAGGAACTGATGGAGTTGTGTCTCTTGGAGGAAACGGGAATTGACAAAACTAAAATCAAAGATAAGAAACTGAAGCCATATCAGTCAGGGCAGGCCAATATCTTGGGCTATAACCTCAAGGATGATTTAGACAATGTGACACTGAAGATCTGCCAAAAGTTGATCCTCCCTGAACTCCAGTATATGGCGTATCTATACAGTCACCAGTTCCCAAACAAAACAAGAAAACCCGTAGACTTTCCAAGTGATTAATGATATCATCTTATAATAAGGAAATAGGCTGCTACTATATCACAGTACCCTATACATGGTGAGGAAGATTCTTTTGTCTGGGAAAGACATGCACCCTTTATTCAAAGGGCCTGATTGGAGAAGAAACATCATGCTTAGTCAGAGGCAAACAGAGAAAGCACTGGTCTGCCCTGCCCAGATACAAATTGATCAACAGGTGGGGGAGGGAGGGGGCAGATGGTTGGAAGGGGGGAGAGGGCAAGACAGGTTCATCCCCCCCCCCAAGAAAAGGAGTAGGGCTTGTTTACTTCATTCCATTGGAAAAGGGACCTCAGAAGATACATGCAGTCAGGCTTACCAGATCGCCGACCGGGACGTTTCTTTTTGCCCTTAAGGGCGGCGGGGGGGAGGGGCGATAGGAGCCGGAGCGCGCTTATCGCGCTCCTATCGCCCCTCCCCCACGCCGCCCTTAAGGGCAAAAAGGAACGTCCCGGTCGGCGATCTGGTAAGCCTGCATGCAGTGGAAATGGGACTTCCTCCTGAGTAAACATGCATAGGCTTGCACTCAAATATACCTTTTATATTTATTTGGGATTTTTTAAAATTCCAACTCTCTATTTAATACATTAATAGGTTTCAAACTATTGCAACCCACTCAAAGAGTTTGGGATGAAATGGACTCCATGTTTAAATGAAGTATGAGTTGCATAGTAGAAATAAGTGGCAGAAAGAAGAAAACACTCCAATGTTGAAATTTAAATTTGATTTTGTGTTGCATAGTCTCAGTGCAGTGTGACTATGGGGCACTGTCATACTGTGTTCCTACACTCAGCCCTGGTTCAAGGCCCTGCAGCAATTCTCCTCCCCCCTCCCCTCTCCCAGCCTCCTGCTGGCTTTCCCTTTTGAAGGTGACCACAGTAGTCAGCTAGGCTGACCCCATCTCCACTCCTCCTTCTGGTCACTGCCCATCCCCTGCCTTTTCAACAGAGGGCAGCAGGGAATGAATGGGAGGGAGCAGCAGTAGACGTTTGGCAGTGGCAATACGTTTTGGTGGCAGCAGTTTTTGCTGCCTCAGATCAAGGGGTGCTCTGTGAAGGCAGTGGTTGTCTCTGGTTGCTTGCCACCATAGATAGGCTGACCATATCCAAAAAGGGACAGGGTGCCTATACCTTTAACCACTGTAAGAAGAGGGAATTTGGGCAGGTGAAGCTTGTTGAATCCTTCCATGATGAGCTGCACCTGCCCAAATTCCAGAGATTAAAGCCTAGGCACCCTGTCCCTTTTTGGATATGGTCAGCTTAACCATAGACTCCAAAGCTCACTGAGGATAATTAATAATAATAAATAATAATAATTAGTAGTAGTAGTAGTAGTAGTAGTAGTAGGGCCAAATTACATGTGATACTAAAGGCATCAGTATATAATAAGTATTCTTAATAATGATGATAATAATTATTATTATTATTATTATTATTGCAGACTTGAGAGCCCAATCGTATTCTTTTCCCCCCCCCACCAATGCAGTGGTGCCAAAATGGCTACCGCTGCATCATCTGGCGGGGGGGCAGTTGCAGATATCTTCTCTGGCTAAGGGTAGTAAAACTACTCAGCGCACTGCCGGAGCACCTTTTACCACTGGCGCTGACTGCTTTATGGCAGTCAGCACCGTGGAAGAGGCGCACCGCCATCGCCTGGCCCAGGCAGGATTGGGCCGTAAGTCTACTCAGCTGTAGCAGATGTACAGGGCTGCAGTTTGGATCATAACTACAGAACAGAAGATGGGGGTATTTACCTCTTTACCCCCGCACTGTTTTCCTGCTGAAAATTGCCTCTTCAGTATATTGTTTAACCTGAAAAGTGCCATCATGTTTTTAGGGTTAAATACCTCTTTGGAGAGGCAATTTTCAGCAGGAAAACAATACAGAAATAAAGAATGAAATACATCTTACCTCTGTGCTATGGTCCTAGTGGTGCAAGCCACAGTGGTAGACAAGCCTACAACTACACACTGATGGTTGGCCCTAAAAGCTCGAGCAAGCAAGCCTCCTCTTAGGTGGGAATAGCGGCTTCAGACCCTGTTTCAACATCGAGTGGCATTGTGGGAGGCCTGGTTGCATCCCTCTCATCCCTTCTCAAGCTGTACATTTGTGAAGAAACAGATTTTTTAAATTATTTTACAAAGGCACTTTGTGTTTCTTTTGGGTTCATGTCATTTATTTAAGCTTTCTGAACATTACATACTGTAAGAATGGACAAAAATGTTGTCAGGGAGAGAGTCTGAAGAATGGAGTCAAAGAGAAGTGAGAAGGGATGAGGAGGTGGAGTGTAGAGCATATTGAGAGACTGAAAACGAACAAGTCACCAGGTCCAGATGGTATCCACATAAATGTTCCGAAGGAATTCAAATGTGAAATTGCTGAGCCTTTAAATCAGTCTCTGTGCCAGAGGATTGGAAGGTAGCCAATGTAACACTGATCTTTAAAAATAGATCCAAGCCTCCAAGGCGGATCCAGGAAACTACAGGTCCATTAGCTTAATGTTTGTTCCAGGTAAACCGATGGGAAGCAAAAAGATAAAATTATTAAATGTCTAGATTAGAAGAACAAGCCTTGCTGAAGGAGAATCTGGAATACCAAGGCCACTGTGCAACTGACCACGGGGGGACAGTAGAAAGTTCTGTGGGGCACCCAGTCTTGCAAGTCCTTGCCATCTAGAGTAAGATGAAGGGAAAGTAAGGCTGTGGCAGGAAGAGGTCCTCCTGGGGTGGAGGGGCTGCCTGAGGGGTTCCCTCCAGCCTGGATTCCTTTACTTACTAGACCAGGTCTGGGAGGGAGGAAGAAGAAACCAGCTGAAAGGACTGCACACACAGGCTCCCTCACTTCTGCATTGATGACCAACTCTATCTACGGGCAAAGATGGGAGAACTGGAATGTTTGGTGGCTAGGGAAAACATTGACATAGTAGGTATAACAGAAACCTGGTGGAATGCGGAGAACCAGTGGGATACTGCAATTCCAGGACATAAACTCTATAGGAGGGACAGAGAGGGGCGTGTTGGAGGTGGGGTGGCCATCTATGTCAAAGAGGGGGTAGAATCCACCAGAGTAGAGCTGGAGGGGGGCTCTGACTCCTCCGTAGAATCACTGTGGGTTAGATTACCAGGCTCAAAGAGTGATGTAATAGTAGGGGCATGCTACCGTCCTCCAGATCAAAAACCTGAAGGGGATCTTGAAATGAGGAAGCAAATCAGGGAGGTGTCAATGAGAGACAGGGTTGTAGTCATGGGGGACTTCAATTATCCTCACATCGACTGGGTCAATTCATGCTCAGGTCATGAAAGAGAGACTGGATTTCTGGATATGTTAAATGACTGTGCCTTAGAGCAGCTTGTCACGGAACTGACCAGAGGACAGGTGACTCTGGACTTGATATTGTGTGGCACTCAAGATCTGGTCAGGGAGGTAAATGTTACCGAACCGTTGGGGAACAGTGACCATGCTGCGATCTGTTTCGCCATGCATGTCGGAGGGAGAGTGCCGAGCAAATCTGACACGAAAACCCTTGACTTCCGAAGGGCTGACTTCCCCAAAATGAGGAGACTAGTTAAAAAAAAAGCTGAAAGGGAAGGTAAAAAGAATCCAGTCGCTCCAGAGTGCATGGAGGCTGTTTAAAACAACAGTCATAGAGGCCCAGCGGGAGTGTATCCCACAAAGGAGGAAGGGCTCGACCAAGTCCAGGAGGGTGCCGGCATGGCTAACAAGCACAGTTAAGGAGGCTATAAAAGGCAAGGAAGCTTCCTTCCATAAATGGAAGTCTTGCCCTAGTGAGGAAAATAAACAGGAGCACAAACTGTGGCAAAAGAAATGTAAAAAGATGATATGGGAGGCCAAGCAAGACTTTGAGGAACGTATGGCAGGCAACATAAAAGGGAATAATAAAAGCTTCTTCAAATATGTTAGAAGCAGGAAACCTGCCAGGGAAACGGTTGGTCCGCTGGATGGTGAGGGAGAGAAAGGGGTGATAAAAGGGGACTTGGAGACTGCAGAGAAATTAAATGAGTTCTTTGCATCTGTCTTCACGGCAGAAGACCTTGGGCAAATACCGCTGCCGGAACGGTCTCCCCTGACTAAAGAATTAAGTCAAATAGAGGTTAAAAGAGAAGACGTCTCAGACTTAATTGACAAAATAAAGATCAATAAATCACCAGGCCTGGATGGCATCCACCCAAGAGTTCTGAAGGAACTCAAGAATGAAGTTGCTGACCTCTTGACCAAAATATGCAACTTGTCCCTTAAAACGGCCACTGTGCCAGAGGATTGGAGGATAGCTAATGTCACGCCAATCTTTAAAAAAGGAAGGAGGGGGGACCCGGGAAACTACAGGCCGGTCAGCCTAACCTCTGTTCCAGGGAAGATGGTGGAAAGTCTCATTAAGGATAAAATCTTAAAATACATAGAAGAACAAGCTCAAATGAGGGAGAGTCAGCATGGCTTCTGCAAGGGGAAGTCTTGCCTCACAAACCTGTTAGAATTTTTTGAAAAGGTCAACAGGCATGTGGATGCGAGCGAACCCGTGGATATTATATATCTGGATTTTCAGAAGGCGTTTGACACAGTCCCTCATGAAAGGCTCCTGAGAAAACTCCACAGTCAGGGAATAAGAGGGCAGGTCCTCTTGTGGATTAGGAACTGGTTGAAGACCAGGAAACAGCGAGTGGGAGTCAATGGGCAATTTTCACAATGGCGAGAGGTGAAAAGCGGTGTGCCCCAAGGATCGGTCTTGGGACCGGTGCTTTTCAACTTATTCATAAATGACCTGGAGTAGGGGATAGGCAGTGAGGTGGCCAAGTTTGCAGGTGACACTAAACTTTTCTGGGTGGTGAAGACCAGCAGGGATTGTGAAGAGCTCCAGAAGGATCTCTCCAAACTGGGAGAATGGGCAGCAAAATGGCAGATGCGCTTCAATGTAAGTAAGTGCAAAGTGATGCACATTGGGGCAAGAAACCAAAATTTCACATATACGCTAATGGGTTCTGAGTTGTCTGTGACGGATCAAGAGAGAGATCTTGGGGTGCTGGTGGACAGGTTGATGAAAGTGTCGACCCAGTGTGCGGCGGCTGTGAAGAAGGCCAATTCCATGCTCGGGATCATTAAAAAAGGGATTGAGAATAAAACGGCCAATATCATTATGCCTTTGTACAAATCGATGGTAAGGCCACATCTGGAGTATTGTGTCCAGTTCTGGTCACCACACCTCAAAAAGGATATAGTTGAATTGGAAAAGGTGCAGAGAAGAGCGACCAGAATGATTCGTGGGCTGGAGCACCTCCCTTATGAGGAAAGGCTACAGCGTCTGGGGCTTTTCAGCCTAGAAAAAAGGCGCCTGAGGGGGGACATGATTGAGACTTATAAAATTATGCATGGGATGGAGAGAGTGGATAGAGGGAAATTCTTCTCCCTCTCGCACAACACCAGAACCAGGGGACATGCACTAAAATTGAGTGGAGGGAGAGTTAGAACAGACAAAAGAAAATATTTCTTTACCCAGCGTGTAATTCATCTGTGGAACTCCTTGCCACAGGATGTGGTGATGGCATCTGGCCTAGATGCCTTTAAAAGGGGTTTGGACAGATTCATGGAGGAAAAGACCATCACAGGTTACAAGCCATAAGCAACCTCCTGGTTTTAGAAGTGGGTTTTCTCTGTGCCAGGTGCAAGGGAGTGGCGACTGGACACAGGTATCTTGTTGTCTTGTGTGCTCCCTGAGGCATCTGGTGGGGCCACTGTGTGACACAGGAAGCTGGACTAGATGGGCTTTTGGCCTGATCCAGCAGGGCTCTTCTTATGTTCTTATGTTCTTATCTACCGCCAAGCACCCTGATCCTGACCTGGTCAAGTAAAGAGGGCCCAAGAAAGACCTTATGCCCCTTCCAACCCAGGCTGGTATGGGCTACAGCAGTGTTTCCCAAACTGGGAGGTGCGACTCCCAAGGGAGTTGCGGAAACCAGCCAGGGAAGCCATGGAATGCCACAGAATCCTCTCGGAAAACAGTGCAATGCCAATTGGCAGGCATCAACAGAATGAAACGGGGAGCCGCACCCAATGGTCTCCAATGGTCAAGGGAACCGCAACTCGAAAAAGTTTGGGAAACACTGGGCTACAGGGATTATTTTATTTCTTTATTTAAAACATTTTACCCTGTTTTTCCAAGGTTCAAAGCAGCTTATGACAATAAAGCATTAGTACCATCATATTGCAGTTAAACATTTTATGGTAGATATGATAACTGTTACCTATCCCTGCAAGGCTGCATATACATTTTTTGATAGATATAATAGCTATTACCTATGCCTGCTGAATTACCTTTAAGAACTGAATTGGGCCCTGAATTATGTGGGGAAAGGAAGCTTCAGAAGCCCTTGTAGGGTTATTGCAGCCATTTCAGTCCTTTTCTCCCTGGAAATTTGTAAATAAACAGAACGTTTACAAAGATATGAGAACTGTGCACATGCTAAACTGTCCTTGGGTCCATCTGCATACACCGGTACTGTTTCTGTTACAGCCCAATCCTAACCAACTTTCCAGCACTGATGCAGATGCAATGTAGCCCAAAGGTAAGGGAACACAAGGCACATTCCCTTACCTTGAGAGGCCTCCATGACTGCCTCTTCATCAACGAATACATCGCGTGCCCTGTTGGCACAGCAGCATTGGCGCTGGAAAGTTGGTTAGGATTGGGCTGTGAGTCTGTGGTGCCCAGGGACAGTTATTCACACATTCCATTCAATGTGGGAGCCAGGATGGTGTAGTGGTTTGGGAGTTGAACTTAGACCTGGAAGATCCAGGTTCAAATCCCCGCTCAGCCACGAAGCTTCCTGGGTGACCTTGGGCCAGTCGCTGTCTCTCAGCCCCACCTACCTCACAGGGTTGTTGTGAGGACAAAAGGAGGGGAGGAAATGTGTACACTACTCTGAGCTCCTTGGAGGAAGAGTGGTATAAAAATGTGAAAAATAAATAAAAAAATAAATCAGTGTACCGTGTACATGGATATTGATCTGTAAAACTGAACCCAGTTCTCTCGCACTGAAATGTGTACCCTGTACATACAGACATTCCGTACTTGGCTATAGCATAACATGTGAATAGCCTTACTGTGAGTTTCCGTTGAGTTCTCCTCCAAAGAAACTGACCCTATTTATTTATTTTCTTATAACTCCATTTTGCAGTCAAGATTGATGCCTAAAGTAGCTTACGATATAAATCCATACAAAGGTGTAATATTATTAGAGAGATGTTGGGGTTGGGAAGCAGCTTCTCCAGTCCCTTGGTGGTTGGTAATACAGTCCAGGTGCCGAGCTTTTCCTTCCAGAAACTGGGGTAGGAAAGGTGCAGATGGACTCAGGTGCTGGCTGATGGCAAAGATGCTACTCCAGAGAAACAGCCCCCCCACGTGCTGCTGCCACCTGCTCTACACTCATGGCTTCTCTTCCTCAACAATCCTGTAAGGTGGGTTAGGCTGGGAGATCTTCACAACAATCCTGTAAGGTGGGTTAGGCTGGGAGATAGTGACTGGCCCAAGGTTACCCACTGATCTTCATGGCTGAGCCGGGATTTGAACTGGCTATTCCTGGTCCAAGTCCATCACTCTAACCACTACACTACTCTGGCTTTCCATGGGCCCTAGCTTACCAGGCAGTGCTGGGGAACAGCAGTGGACCCTCAGTGCCTGTACGATTGGCCAGGCACAGGTGTGGTCCCAGCAGACCCCACCTGTGGAGCCATCCCAACACAAGCAGCCACAGGAGGAACCCAATCAAGATTGGCACTGCAGCATGAAGGAGGGGTTACTTAACCCCTTCCCTCTGGGATGCAGTCCTGCCCAGTCCCCTGCCTGCCCAGCTGCTATTATAGCCCCCTGGGAGAGCTCCCATACATGCCTCTGGGAGCTTCCCTCCTGGGAGCTGGGGTGTGTGTGTGGGATTTTTGATGGAACCACAGCATGCTGGGAAGGCATAAATACCCCCTCTCTGCATGCTGCAATCCCAATTTTGATTGTCTCTACCGACACTGTGGTTTTAATTGTTTTAAGAAAATGAAGGCAGGAGGAGCCACAGCAATGTGATTAGCATCATGTGTGCTTCAGCCCTGAAGGTTTGGCCTTGTGTACAAGGCACAAACAAATGTCTTTAGCTGCCCAGTGAGATTGAAGTATATGACAATTTTCAAAGGGGTGAGTAGAAGTTTGAGAAGTTTTATGTTCAAACTTGAACCCTTGTGGAAGGTTGGTTTCTTCTTGGTTTCATTCTTCAGCTGACTGTGGTCTCATGCTGGAGAGTTCCTGGAAAATGCAGCACGGCTCTGAATGGAAACACAAGGCCCCCTGCAGCAGTTGCTGCCCTTCCCTGTGACAGATTAAAAAACAAAACTCATTTGGGGTCTCATTCCATCTTCAACTACTGTCAGTCGTCACAATTCCCCTTGTCCTCAATTTGCTTGCCCTTGCTTTGTCTTTTTCTTAATGGGAACATTTGGACTCAGCTCAGTGAACTGCAAATAACTCTTCCAGCACGGATACAAGGCCCACAATGTGTAAATAGAATCATTCACAAAATTAATATACAAGAAACTCTAACCTGTATTAACAATCACCTCTGTTTAGGAAAAGATGCAAATAAGGCTCAGGCATACATGGTAACACCTTCCTAGCCAGATGGGGTGCCAAAGAGTACCTGTGGTGAGTACCTGTGGGGTGCAAGTTTGGAGTTCTCACTCCTCTTAGAAGAGCAGAGTTGCAAAGAGGGGGCTACTCACCCACCACTATTGCTGCCAGGAAGTCTCTGCAGAGGAGGGCTCCCTGCAGCTGTGAGCATGGCTTTAGTTACTTCATTCCCAGTTCTTCAGGTCAAGGTAGGAGATGTAACTGGAGAGGATCAGCGCATTGTAGAAGTTATGGTAGAATGTTGTACTATGACCAGGTAAATCTGGGTTCAAAACCCTTCTGAGCCATAAAGCTCCTTGCTGACAGTCACTTTCTCTCTCAGCCTAATCTACCTCAGGGGCATTCATGAGGCCAACTGAGGCAATTGCCTCAGGAGGCGGATTGGCGGTGAGCGCACACCTCTGTCTGCCCTCTCACCTCTGATGCTCTAGCCCAGCACTCTCCTCTCCTCCACACTTCCTCTTCTGCTTCATCTCCCTCTTTCTTTTCCAATCCAGTGAGCAGGAGGAGCAAAGGCTGGTGTATCTCCAGATAAGGGGGAGCAGCATTTAACTTCTCCAACTTCTTCCCCCTCTTACCAGTGGCAGCAGTGTTCCACCTTGTTCATCTGCTCTGGCAGCTCACAGTTAGGCTGCAGCTCTTCTCCGTGAACTATGGGGGGGGAAGAAGTGTCACCAGGGGGCGGGGGTCCCCGGGGACAAAGCGGCAGGGGGCGACAACCGCGCTGTTTTGGCGGCGGGAACAGCGGGCGGCTGAGAAAGTGATAGGTTTGGCCCACCCTCCTGCCATACGTCTCCGAAGGGAGTTGGTGACTCACGAGGGGGGGCGGCGGCATAGCGATGCCACTGCGAGGGGGCAGGGTTGCCTCACTTGCTATGCCCACACCTCACGTCCCTGTCTGGCAGTGACAGTGGTAGAAGAGGCTGAGGCCACAGCTGTGGCTGCTTCGATGGCAATGATGTTTGTCCATAGGTCCACCTTGTTCCCTACTGCCACTGTCTCCTTCCCCTCCTCGTCTAGGCTAGCTAGTCACCCACACTTCTGCTGTTTAAAAGAAGCGGCGGTCTGCCACTCTTTTTAAATGGGGAAGATAGGCTAGCCTAGTGAGGGGGGAATGGGGAAGTTAGGCTAGCCTAGCCTAACCAAGGAAGCAGAGGAGGAGACAGTGGCAGGGCACAGTGAGTAGTGTGGCAGTAGCCATTCCAAAGATGGTAGGAAAGGGGATGGGAGGGAGACCAAGGAGTCACCCCCACATACCTTTCATTCTGCCATACTTGTCCTCTGTCCCATGAACGTCCCTTGTTTCCCTCTGTCTCCCCAGGTAAGTGTCAGTACAATATCAATCAGGTTACACTTTGATTTGCAAAAAGCAAGGTGAGGCTGAATGAGGGCAGTAATAACAAGAGTGAAATGTTTGTGGAAATAGTTTTCTGCTTCATTGATTGTTCAGTCTGACAAAAAACAGGTTGTAGGGAGTTCCATCAGGGCTGACCCAAGCTGCCTCCTCTTACCCGATGATGTGCCAGCTTCTGCTCCTCCCATTCTCCAATGTTCTCGCTCAGCACTCCACTCCCCTTCACATTTCCTCTTCCTCTCTGTCCCCCTCTTTCTTTTCCAATCCAGGGAGTGGAAGGTGAAGAACTAGCACTGGAGGCAAGTAGCTAGGCAGATGGGCACCCCCTACCAATCTGCTCCCTGAGGCGACTGCTTCAGTTGGCCTTATGGATGGGCCGGCCCTAGGTTCCAGTAACTGTGGATTGGACAAGCATTCTGATCTCTAGCAGTACAATGAAAATTGCTTCATGTGGTAGAAAGCACTACTCTCCTCTTCCACAGCGTGGCCGGTATGTGCACCTGTGGTGCCAGAAATCTGATCCTGAATACTGACTATATCCAAATATTGTTGTGTGTATTTGCAATTTAAAATAAAATACACATTTTAAGATAAAGTAACCCAGATAAAGTAACACAGAAAGTTGCATTCTTCAGGGCCCAATCCTATCCACCTTTCCAGGACTGATGCAGCCACAATGCAGCTCCAAGGTAAAGGAACAAATATTCCCTTTCCTTGGCTTGAGGAGGCCTCCATGACTGCCTGCCCACTGCAGGATGCAGCGCATACCCTTGTTTGCACAGCTGCATCAGTGCTGGAAAGTTGGATAGGATTGGGTCCTCAATCCTTAAAGCTATGCCAATTATTAAACACATTTGCAAATACGTGTTGGTTTTGCATGATTTTGTTTTGTTATGTTCTATATAACATAACAAAGGCAAAAGTTGCAATCCAAGGCACTGAAGCCAATTATTCTACTGAATCCTGACCTGTAGCGTCACTAGGTCGGGGGCATGCTGTGCCCCCGGGTGCCATCAGCAGTCTACTTGTGAGGAGCGGCTGTGGTCGTGGCGGCAGCTTCTTTTGCAGCCGCAGTGGCTGCGGAGGTCGTTCGGGCAGTTCTTGGGGCGGGAGAATGGTCCTCCTGCCCTCACTCACTCCTGGAAGGCTCCAAACGCTGTTAACGTGGGGGGGAGGGATAACGCAAAACGTGTCATCGCCCCGCCCCCCTCCAGCAACGCCACTGATCCTGACAAACAGATGTCCTGTTTAGACCACTGACTTCTGAGACTTCACCAAGCACATTTTCAAGGCAATTTTTGCAAGCATAACTACCTATGTAGTTAAGGATTAAGATCCTGCTTTTTAAAGACAGGATGATGAATTGTACACCCAGAGGCAAATTCCCCACTAGCAATTATGGAATTGCTAAATACAGTACACACTTTTTCATTCGAAAGCTTTCATGGCCAGCAGATATAGTTAGAGAAACAGGTAGTACGGGTAACGCAGCCAACATATTACTTAAAGTTAAACCACCCAGAAGCAACATCAGTGGATTAGAGAGAGTGGCTATCAAGCAGCTAAACAATAACCCAGATATTGTTATCCTACCCGCCGACAAGGGAAATGCCACGGTTATATTGGATACTGAAGAGTACCGACAAAAGATTAAGGATCTTTTAGATACCGAAACCTACCGTATTCTCAAAAGAGATCCTACAAAGAAAATTTTAAAAGACACTAATAAATTAATAAAAAATGCTAATTTCAAAATAGAAGTGACCAATGCTCTAATTAAATCAGAAGCACAACCACCACGGCTCTATGGGCTTCCTAAGATCCATAAGGAAAACGTTCCCTTAAGACCCATAGTGAGCAATATTGGCTCACCGACACATGGTTTGTCCAAGTATCTTGCAAAAGTTTTATATCCCTATATAGGTAATACCTCTTCGTTTATAAAAAACTCATACCATTTCATTGAGAAATTACAATGGACCATTTTGTCACCAAATTCAATACTAGTCAGCTTCGATGTTGTGTCATTATTTACCAAAGTTCCCCTTAAGGAAGTCCTGAGATTGATAGAAGAGCTTACAATCCCCAGGGAATTAATTCCACTCTTCAGGCATTGCCTGACGTCTACTTACTTTCTATGGGAAGGGGTATACCGTGAACAAACAGATGGGGTAGCTATGGGGAACCCCCTAAGTCCCATAGTAGCGAACTTATATATGGAATTTCTTGAAAACCAGGTGCTCCAGACGGCTCCATTTAAACCTGATGTCTGGTGGCGCTATGTAGATGACGTCTTTTGTATATGGCCGCATGGAGAGGTAGAATTACATAACTTTTTGATACATCTAAACAACTTCTGTAAAGAGATCCAATTTACAGTAGAAAAAGAAAAGAATGGGTCCTTGGCTTTCTTAGATGTTTTGGTCACCAGGAGAGAAGACTTGACGCTTAATCACTCAGTATATAGAAAACCGACCAATACAGGAAGGTATTTGAATTTTGATTCAAATCACCATCCTGCCCAGAAAGGCTCCCTAATTAATTCATTGGCTTATAGAGCCATTAAAATCTGTGATAAAGAGTCAATAGATAAAGAGAAACAGGTTGTGTTCGATACTTTGAGAGCCAATGGCTACCCGGTCGCACAAATTAACAAAGGCTGGATATCACAAAGTAAAAAAATCAAGACAGCTAGGGAAGGAAGAAGCAATATTCCAATAAATACAGAAGACACCAATGAGATACAAAAAGTTGAGAAAGAACAAGAAATTTGGACTTTTTTACCATTTATTAAAGGGGTAACTGATAAAATCGCAAGAATTCTCAGGCAGGGTAACATCAGGACAATCTTTAAGCCAACCAGGAAGATTGAGCAACTTTTAAACAACCCCAAGGACAAGAGACCACCCCTTTCCAACCCAGGCGTTTACAGCATTCCCTGTGGTACATGTGGAAAGGAGTACATTGGATTGACTCAGAGGTCCATCAGCACTAGATTAAAAGAACATGAAGGTTCGGTAAGACTGGAACACCCAGAACAATCTGCGGTGGCTGAACATGTTCTTACCACAGGACACTCTATACTGTTCAAAGAAACCTGCTCTATAAGAACAGAAAACAAGGGAATGATTTTGAAGAACTTGGAAGCTCTTGAGATTAGCAAAAAACCACCTCACTTACTGATGAATAGGCAGCAAGAATTGAATCTTGCCAATCGCATTTGGCTCCCTGTCATACGTAAACATCCTATGAAGGGACAGGCTCGCAATAATATAATAACAGAAAATACGAGTTGATACTATGTGACTGATAGACACTGGGTCTCTAAGTGAACAACAGCCCCAGGTCTAAAGGACAAAATTGCAAGCTATCACTTGCAGGAGTTTTTGCAGGATCGATCTCTTTGATTGACAGAGGAGTTCCGGAATGGTTTCCATTCAACTGACAGCATGTTTCCCTAACTTCTGAAGTTCAAAACAACGAAGCAAGACGCCGAGAACTATAACATCTTTCATTCCTTTTTGGATTGCCCCAGAAGATGTGTCCAGATTAGGACACGAAACGTTGGGCTCACTTGTCCAGCCGTGGTTTCTTAATAATTTCTGTTTGTCCGGGAATACATCATTAAACCCAGATAAAATAGTCATTGTTTTTAAACCTCAGTCGGATTGCTGTGTTTTTTACATAGATATGGCTGCGTTACCCGTACTACCTGTTTCTCTAACAGTACACACTGTCCTGACTATAATGGAGTTACTGTTTGTACAAGTCTTCCAGTCCCTGATTGAGATGTAGAATAGGAAAGAACCAAACAGTTGTGCCATCTGCCCTTGCACCCACATCTAAAAGCAAGACCACCCACTCAATTCTTCCCAAGCCCCCAGAAAACTGCTGAAAGTCTACCTAGAGACCAGGGGTTCTCAACCTTTGGAGGCTCAAGTACCCCTACGCAGGCCTCCGGTTGCCCCGTGCCATGTGCCCCCAGACATCGTGCCACCCTGCGTACCCCCACGCAGTCACGTCACTGCGCGCACGAGTCACCTCCCGCCACCCTCCCCCCCTCGCGTCACCTACCTCCAAGTCCAGGCATCTTCGGCTTTGCCCTCGGCTCGTTGTGCACACGCGTGGAATTTCTGCGCACGTGCACTCCGTCGCTGAGGGCAAAAGCCTGCCCGATTGCCCTCAGCTGCGGATCCGCCATTTTGGCGCATGCGCAGACCGCTGTTGAGGGTACGAGGCTGCCCAGTTGCCCTCAGTTGCAGTCTGCGCATGTGCAAACATGTGCAAACCGGGCAGGCTTTTGCCCTCAGTGACGGAGTGCCCGTGCGCGGAAAATCAACGCATGCGCACAGGAAACCGCTGCCGAAGAGGTGGCCGCGTGGCACCCCGCGGTGGCCCGCCACCCCCGCCACGGCCCAGTGACGCGGATGCCCCCACGTACCCCCCTTAAAATGTTTTTTCCTGGGTTGCGGCGTGGGCGCCTGGGTCCTCCCGCCTGTGCCGCAACCCGGGAAAAACTGATACAGGCCTCCTGATGTCCCCCGAAGCTCCCCCTTACCTGTTCTCCCAGCGGCTGCCATCTTGGATCTCGCAAAATCTCGTGAGATCCAAGATGGCAGCGCCCAAATCTCATGAGGGCACATGAAGCCCTCAAGAGATTTGAGTGCCGCCATCTTGGATCTCATGAGATTTCGCGAGATCCAAGGTGCTGGCTGCTGGGAGAACAGGTAAGGGGGAGCTATAAGGGACATTGGGGGGCCTGTAGCCATTCTTCCCAGGTTGTGGCGCGGGTGGGCGGGTCTTCCCGGCTGCGCCGCGACCCGGGAAAAACTGTAACACTGCCTGTCATCAGCTGCTGACTGCAGCAGCTGATAACGGGCAGCGGCTCGTGTACCCCCAACCTGTGGATACCACAGGTTGAGAACCCCTGGCCTAGACCATGCTAAGCTAGATGGGCCAAGGGTCTTGTGTGTTGCGTAATCACTCCGAACACATTTCTGATTTCTGGCAAAAGTTACAGTGGCAGTGCACAATCATGATTCAGGTGTGACAGAACCCCTTGTACAATCAGTACAGAACATGTTTTTACATCTAGAACGAATCCAACATACAAATATAATTCTTGTCTTCTTGGCTTTTCAACGCACACTGATGAGGCACAGAATAAGATGTTCCTGCCCCAAGTCCCAGAAACATCTTTTGAGTCTTAGACTTTGAGTCTGCTAATTTGGTTTCTTCCTGTGTACTCTTGAGGAAATGTAGAGAAACTCCTCAGACTGAGGCCAATGGGGTTACTCCAGCTGCAGCTTGAACATTAGCAGGAAACTCTCTGTTCCTGTGAAGCTAAGCTGCCACTTCACCAGGAGTCCAACTCTGATCATGCAAATATGTAGTTAATGGTGTGAATATTCACTATTAAAATTCCCTGTAGCCTGTGCTCTCCCATCTAGTTTAAAAAAAAGAAAAGGAAAAAAAACCGATGGCCACCATGGATACCTGCATATGGACTTTGCTGACTATGTTCTCACTGAGCTCTGACAATGAGGCCTTTGTCCTCCCTTTGAGCTACTGGCTGCTGGCTCAGTGATTCCCCCCCCCCTCAAAACATGGAGCATCTAGAGAGCCCACTGGGTCAGAGGTGGACGAAAGGGGGCGGGGCTTGAGAGTTGAAAGAAGAGAAGGAAAGTGCTGAGATTGCATCAGTCAGCAAAGTGGTATGTGCAGGTGGTTATTATAAAGAAGATTCGGATGCGGACAGATCAATGCCAATAACGATCACTATCGCTGGCTTGGGGGACAAAAGACGGCACACCAGACAGAAGGGGGAAACTGCCAGGTTTGTGGCTTTGTTCATGCTTTCTTTGCTCTTGTAGATGCCACCCATTTCTCTTTCCTTCTTACTGTGCCTTCTACTTATCAGGCACCCATCATGGGCTATGTTTTGCTTCACTCAACCCCACCCCCAGTTTATATGTTGTTTTGCACTGTTTTATAACATTTGCCATAAGCAGCTCTGAAACGTTTGAGCTGAAGAGCAGCATACGAAAATCTTTTTCAAAATCAAATAAAGAAATAAATACACTAACATCCCCTCCATGTCCTCTGAGATTGAGAAGGAAGTGAGGGGACACACACACACACACACACACACACACACACACACACACACACACACACACACACACACACACACACCGATGAAGCCCTTTGAACAAAGGGCGAAATGTAGGAATGTATTGGAGATTTTTTCTATTTGTGGATCATAGTCTTCAAACCTGAAAATTTTTAATCAATGTCGTCCACTAATTGCTGCTGTGATTGCCCTGGGGAATGTAATTGCTTGTGACAGAAGGGTTGTTCATCCCTGGGGACAGTTATTCACATGTTCCACTCAATGCAGGTGCACTCTGTACGTTGCCCACAGATTGTTGATCTGTAAAACTGGACCCAGGTACAGCCATTCACATTGTGTACAGACATACTGTACCCTAGTACAGCATAATGTGTGAACAGCAACAGCCCTTCTCTATCATCAACACTTACTGAAGATTTAGTAGCACAATTAGTGACGAGTGAAACAAATTCCCTTTCAGCCTGCACTATTTTATGAATCTGTTCTTAGAATTTTAAAAACAATAATCCTTAGGAGGCCATGTTCTTCCTGGATGTACAACTCCAGCATCTGTCTAGCCATATCACTTTTTAAAGTAATGATACTTAACATTTATGTTAACAGCATAGAAATACTTAGAAATACTTAACAGCTTTCTGAGGGGTGCAGAGCTTCACATTTATTTGCTATGTGTAAACCACTGAACCATAAGCTGTCGATCGAAAGGTCGGCAGTTCGATTCCTGCGACGGGGTGAGCGCTCATTGCTTGGCCAGCTCCTGCCAACCTAGCAGTTCCAAAGCATGTCAATGCGAGTAGATAAATAGGTACCGCTTGCGGGAAGGTAAACAGCGCTCCATGTTCCAGCTGCATGCTACGCACTGCGGCAAGGAGAGTCATGCTGGCCACATGACCACGGAGGCATCTTCGGACAACGCTGGCTCTTCGGCTTTGAAATGGAGATGAGCACCACACCCTAGAGTCGGACACGACTGGACTTAATTGTCAGGGGATACCTTTACCTTTTTAAGCTAAGTGAATCTTCAGTTAGGTTTTACTTAGGATTCCTTGCGGATCATTGCGTGCAGTATGTCCTGCACTCTCATAAGAACATAAGAACATAAGAAGAGCCCTGCTGGATCAGGCCAAAAGCCCATCTAGTCCAGCTTCCTGTGTCACACAGTGGCCCCACCAGATGCCTCAGGGAGCACAAGACAACAAGAAAACCTGTTTCCCCTTGCACCTGGCACAGAGAAAACCCACTTCTAAAAACCAGGAGGTTGCTTATGGCTTGTAACCTGTGATGGTCTTTTCCTCCATGAATCTGTCCAAACCCCTTTTAAAGGCATCTAGGCCAGATGCCATCACCACATCCTGTGGCAAGGAGTTCCACAGATGAATTACACGCTGGATAAAGAAATATTTTCTTTTGTCTGTTCTAACTCTCCTTCCACTCAATTTTAGTGGATGTCCCCTGGTTCTGGTGTTGTGCGAGAGGGAGAAGAATTTTCCTCTATCCACTCTCTCCATCCCATGCATAATTTTATAAGTCTCAATCATGTCCCCCCTCATGCGCCTTTTTTCTAGGCTGAAAAGCCCCAGACGCTGTAGCCTTTCCTCATAAGGGAGGTGCTCCAGCTCACGAATCATTCTGGTCGCTCTTTTCTGCACCTTTTCCAATTCAACTATATCCTTTTTGAGGTGTGGTGACCAGAACTGGACACAATACTCCAGATGTGGCCTTACCATCGATTTGTACAAAGGCATAATGATATTGGCCGTTTTATTCTCAATCCCTTTTTTAATGATCCCGAGCATGGAATTGGCCTTCTTCACAGCCGCCGCACACTGGGTCGACACTTTCATCGACCTGTCCACCAGCACCCCAAGATCTCTCTCTTGATCCGTCACAGACAACTCAGAACCCATGAGCGTATATGTGAAATGTTGGTTTCTTGCCCCAATGTGCATCACTTTGCACTTACTTACATTGAAGCGCATCTGCCATTTTGCTGCCCATTCTCCCAGTTTGGAGAGATCCTTCTGGAGCTCTTCACAATCCCTGCTGGTCTTCACCACCCGGAAAAGTTTAGTGTCATCTGCAAACTTGGCCACCTCACTGCCTATCCCCGACTCCAGGTCATTTATGAATAAGTTGAAAAGCACTGGTCCCAAGACCGATCCTTGGGGCACACCGCTTTTCACCTCTCGCCATTGTGAAAATTGCCCATTGACTCCCACTCGCTGTTTCCTGGTCTTCAACCAGTTCCTAATCCACAAGAGGACCTGCCCTCTTATTCCCTGACTGTGGAGTTTTCTCAGGAGCCTTTCATGAAGGACTGTGTCAAACGCCTTCTGAAAATCCAGATATATAATATCCACGGGTTCGCTCGCATCCACATGCCTGTTGACCTTTTCAAAAAATTCTAACAGGTTTGTGAGGCAAGACTTCCCCTTGCAGAAGCCATGCTGACTCTCCCTCATTTGAGCTTGTTCTTCTATGTATTTTAAGATTTTATCCTTAATGAGACTTTCCACCATCTTCCCTGGAACAGAGGTTAGGCTGACCGGCCTGTAGTTTCCCGGGTCCCCCCTCCTTCCTTTTTTAAAGATTGGCGTGACATTAGCTATCCTCCAATCCTCTGGCACAGTGGCCGTTTTAAGGGACAAGTTGCATATTTTGGTCAAGAGGTCAGCAACTTCATTCTTGAGTTCCTTCAGAACTCTTGGGTGGATGCCATCCAGGCCTGGTGATTTATTGATCTTTATTTTGTCAATTAAGTCTGAGACGTCTTCTCTTTTAACCTCTATTTGACTTAATTCTTTAGTCAGGGGAGACCGTTCCGGCAGCGGTATTTGCCCGAGGTCTTCTGCCGTGAAGACAGATGCAAAGAACTCATTTAATTTCTCTGCAGTCTCCAAGTCCCCTTTTATCACCCCTTTCTCTCCCTCACCATCCAGCGGACCCACCGTTTCCCTGGCAGGTTTCCTGCTTCTAACATATTTGAAGAAGCTTTTATTATTCCCTTTTATGTTGCCTGCCATACGTTCCTCAAAGTCTTGCTTGGCCTCCCGTATCATCTTTTTACATTTCTTTTGCCACAGTTTGTGCTCCTGTTTATTTTCCTCACTAGGGCAAGACTTCCATTTACGGAAGGAAGCTTCCTTGCCTTTTACAGCCTCCTTAACTGTGCTTGTTAGCCATGCCGGCACCCTCCTGGACTTGGTCGAGCCCTCCTCCTTTGTGGGATACACTCCCGCTGGGCCTCTATGACTGTTGTTTTAAACAGCCTCCATGCACTCTGGAGCGATTGGACTCTTTTTACCTTCCCTTTCAGCTTTTTTTTAACTAGTCTCCTCATTTTGGGGAAGTCAGCCCTTCGGAAGTCAAGGGTTTTCGTGTCAGATTTGCTCGGCACTCTCCCTCCGACATGCATGGCGAAACAGATCGCAGCATGGTCACTGTTCCCCAATGGTTCGGTAACATTTACCTCCCTGACCAGATCTTGAGTGCCACACAATATCAAGTCCAGAGTCACCTGTCCTCTGGTCAGTTCCGTGACAAGCTGCTCTAAGGCACAGTCATTTAACATATCCAGAAATCCAGTCTCTCTTTCATGACCTGAGCATGAATTGACCCAGTCGATGTGAGGATAATTGAAGTCCCCCATGACTACAACCCTGTCTCTCATTGACACCTCCCTGATTTGCTTCCTCATTTCAAGATCCCCTTCAGGTTTTTGATCTGGAGGACGGTAGCATGCCCCTACTATTACATCACTCTTTGAGCCTGGTAATCTAACCCACAGTGATTCTACGGAGGAGTCAGAGCCCCCCTCCAGCTCTACTCTGGTGGATTCTACCCCCTCTTTGACATAGATGGCCACCCCACCTCCAACACGCCCCTCTCTGTCCCTCCTATAGAGTTTATATCCTGGAATTGCAGTATCCCACTGGTTCTCCGCATTCCACCAGGTTTCTGTTATACCTACTATGTCAATGTTTTCCCTAGCCACCAAACATTCCAGTTCTCCCATCTTTGCCCGTAGACTTCGGGCATTTGCATAAAAGCACTTATATACCTGGTCCCCCAAGAAGGGCTGCATGTTTGCACCTTTATTCCTGCAGCCTTCTGTCCTGCTATACTGGCTGTCATGTCCCATCACGCTACCACTCCCAATTTTTACTCTGCTATTACTTGACTGTTCCCCATCCTCTGCCCCCTCATTCCCTAGGGATGAGGAGTCCCGAACCGGATGCCCCTCGGCTCCTGTCGGCTTTCCCCCAGGAGTCAGTTTAAAAGCTGCTCTGCCACCTTCTTAATGTTACGCGCCAGCAGTCTGGTTCCGTTTTGGTTCAAGTGAAGCCCGTCCCTCTTGTACAGGCCCGGCTTGTCCCAAAACGTTCCCCAGTGCCTAACAAACTTAAACCCCTCCTCCTGACACCAGTGTCTCATCCACGCATTGAGACCCCTGAGCTCCGCCTGCCTAGCTGGCCCTGCGCGTGGAACAGGTAGCACTTCTGAGAACGCTACCTTTGGGGTCCTGGATTTGAGCTTCCTACCTAGCAACCTAAATTTGGCCTCCAGGACCGCCCGGCTACATTTCCCCACGTCGTTGGTGCCAACATGCACCACAACCGCTACCTCCTCCCCAGCACTCTCTACCAGCCTATCTAGACGAGAGGTGATGTCCGCAACCTTCGCACCAGGTAGGCAAGTCACCGTGCGGTCCTCACATCCGTCACAGACCCCCCTCTCTATGTTCCTGACTATAGAGTCACCCACGACAAGAAGCCCCCTTCGCCCCCTCCCCAGAGGAGTATCCATAGTGCGACTGGATACGGGCCCATCACCTGAAGAAGGGGTCCCCACTGTGGGATTGTTTCCCTCTTTTCCAGAGCAACGTCCTCCAGCCCTGAGACTCCCTTTCCTGACAGCTGAGGAGCTGAGGAGCTGAGGAGCTGGCCAACTGAGGGTGGGACGATGCCTCCACGTCCCTAGAAGTCTCACCCTGGTTCCTCTCTACCTGTCTCTGCTTCTCCAGGTCAGCAACCGTGGCTTCAAGGGAGCGAACCTGTTCCCTGAGAACCTGGAGCTCTTTGCACCGAGCACACACCCATGACTTGTGCCCAAGAGGCAGATAGCCATACATGTGACACTCAGTGCAAAACACTGGATAGCCCCCACCCTTCTGCTGGCTGTCTGACTGCATAGCTTTTGAGTGTAAGTTATGGATTTATCAAAGTTTGGGTACCTTAATGTTGTTGGAACTCTCCTCTCTTCAAGGTTGTTGGAGCTCTCCTCTCTTCCTCTGTCCTCTCTTCAAGGAAAGTGCCGGGCAGTGTGTGGGGCCTGGCTTCCTCGCCCAGCTGCTTAACTCGCAGTGTCTTTTTTACCTTGCCACTTTGTCTCAGTGAGCCACTTGGTCCCAGTGAGGCCACTCGCTCTCCTCCTTCATGCGGCAGCACACATGAGCTGCGGAGCTGTGTGAGAGGAGATGAAAATATTGAACTTTGCCCAATCAGCAGGCGAGTTCAGTGCAGTGAGGCAGGACGCAAAGGGAAGTAAACAGCCAATCAGAATTGAGTCTGAAAATACTTGATTCTGATTGGTTGAAAAGACAGGGGGGAGAGAGAGAGCCAGCCAAGCCCCACCCCCCAGGTCTGTATAGATGAGAAGTGGCGCGAGGCAAAGGCAGGCTTTCGCTTTGCGCCGTGCCGCCTGCAGTGTGTCACAGCCTTCACCCTTGTAGACTAGATAAAGCATAGCAAATGCTATTAACCCTCATCAATGCCTGTTTACCCCAGCCATCAAAAGGCAGCCAATTAAATATAAAAGCCAAATGGTCTTTGAGATATTTGGGCTTTGGGCCAAATCTCCAGGAGAAATGCTGTGATGAGTTACAGGGAATACACAGAGAATATATCTCATAGGACATACCCAGCACAATCCTATTCTTGAGTTACATCCATTGGATGAAAATGTTGTTGTTGTTGTTGTTGTTGATAATAATATGTCATGACAGCAGAATGTACATTGGCTTAGTGATAGTGTTGCCCACATGGAGTGCTGCACTAGCTTAATTTCTGCCCATGAGTGTATATACACAACAGGAATTAAATGTGCACACCTGTGGGCCGGGAAGAAATGTGTTTTAAACTCTTTTGCTAGGGGGACACCAAAGTTTTTCCAGGGGTCTCAGTCATGGGGAGAAGCCCCTTCTCTCCCTCATGTTCAGTTCTTGTCTCTGAAGACAACAGTTGAATGCAAGAAGAAGAGGAGGCAGCATGTCTAGCTGGTGCATTGACAGTGGAGTGGCGGCATGGTTAGCGGCAGGCATGATAACTCGGCACCCCTCACATATTTTGTTCTTCATGGAAAGCATCACTTCGGAACAGGGCTGGGATTTTCAACTACATCGGTGTGGACAGAGCACAGCAAGGCCAAGGGATACGTCTACAAGTCCTTATTTGTACTGTATATCCCTGGTATTGTTGTGGTTGATCTGCGAAATGCATGGGGCATGAATGATGAGGGACAGGGGAGGCTGCCTCTTGGGTGTGCAAGGCCTCATTTGTCTAGGTCAAATATATAGGCTTTATAGGTCAAAACTAGTACTTTTTGAGTTATATTCAGAAGAAAACAGGGAGCCGTTACACGCACTGAATCAAGTGACCCTCCCCGATCATCAGGATGTTGCATTCTGCTAGTGCAGGTGAGTCATCTTTGGGCAGTCTCCATGAAATTGAATTACAGTCACCACACCCTGTAGAGATGGCAGATCTAGTTCAGGATGTTCTGGATGTATTTGGTTTCAAAATCCACTTGAAATGTAAAGAAGGTACAGTTGTCTTCTGCTATTGAATCATCACCACATCAACTAGAATCCGATGCCAGGTTTTTGCTTTCTGACATTTGTTTTATGGATTTAGGGTTAGAGGAAGTTCAACAGAAAGGTGTACAGTATAACACTAAAACACGAGAGAGCGGGCGATCCAGAGAGAGGCTGCCTGGGCCCTGAGGCTCGCGCGGCCCGGGCTGGCTCTCTCTCGCCGGCTCCGAGCTGGTGAGAGAGCGGGCGAACGGCCTACTCACTCGCTCGCTGTTTGCTGCCGCCGCCGCCGCCACCAGGCCCATTACTAAAGGAACTTACCCTGCACCGGCAGCTCTTGGCTCGCGAAATCTCACGAGATCCAAGATGTCGGCGCCCAAATCTCGTGAGGGCATCATGCCCTCATGAGATTTGGGCGCTGACATCTTGGATCTCGCAAGATTTCGCGAGTCAAGATGCCGGCGCCGGGTAAGTTTCTTTAGTAATGGCGGCGGCGGTGACGAGGAGGCTTGCCAATCGGCCCGGAATCGTTCCGGGACTTTTCCGGGAACTGAGGCCGGTTTCCGGGACTGTCCCGTGGTTCTCAAGCTTTTTAGCACCACGACCCTCTTTTTAAAATGACACCCTATCAGGAAGACCCACCTAGCTTTATAAGACTAGAAAAAACTAATATATTTATTTATTTACAAGTAGTATTTTTTTTTATTTGCAAAAAACTCGATCCATTTCTTGTAATGAGGCAGCCCTAATGAATAGCCTCAAGCCTTGAAGGGCTTAGTTATGTGACCCAGCCTTCACCTGCTCCCACTACAGTGACAGACTTGGGGGAAAAATGCACCAGAAAAAAGACGCTCAAACATTTATCTCCTTATATTTGCACATGCTTGCAAACTGCAGGAGCCCAGCTGTTTGCAGGGCAATTAGCAATAGCAGCTATCTGATTTTTGAATAGCCTCAGGGCTTGAGGCAATTACTTATCTAATCCTTCCATCACCCAAGACACACCAGAAATCAGGTTGCGACCCACCAAGTAGGTCCCGATCCACAGTTTGAGAAACATTGGGGGGTTCTCAAACTTTGGAGACGTGGGCCTCCAGTTGCCCCGTGTACCCCCAGACATTGTGCTGCCCCGCGTACCCCACGTAACCCCTTAAAATGTCTTTTTCCTGGGTTGTGGCGCGGGTGGGCGGGTCCTCCCGCTGCGCCGCAACCTGGGAAAAACTGCTACAGGTCTCCTGATGTCACCCAAAGCTCCCCCTTACCTGTTCTCCTGGAGGCCACCATCTTGGATCTCGTGAAATTTCACGTGATCCAAGATAGCAGGGCTCAAATCTCGTGAGGGCAAATGAAGCCCTCATGAGATTTGGGCGTCACCAGTGGTGTCGCTCTAGGTGGGGCGGAATGCTAAGTTTCACCCAACTTTGAACCCTTCCTCACTCCCCAGCACGAGGCAGCCCTGCCCCCTCACCGTCGGAGCCATTTAGTGGGGCAAAGGCAACGTGCAGGGAGTTTCCGCCCCACCTAGAGCGATGCCACTGGGCGCCGCCATCTTGGATCTCATGAGATTTCACGAGATCCAAGATGCCGGCTGCCAGGAGAACAGGTAAGGGGGATCTATGGGGGACATCGGGGGGCCTGTAGCCGTTTTCCCTGGTTTGCCGTGTGGGCAGGCGGGCTTACCATGTTTTTCCCCCTCAAACCGGGACACTCCCCCAATTAATTAATTAATTAAAATAAAAAAATAAAGAAAATTAAAAATCAATTTAATTTTCAAAAACGAAGGGGGCGCAAAGCGCGCCCCAGATTTTTTATTTATTTTTCACTTAAATAATTAATTAAATTTACTTACCCCATCGTCGCCGTCATGCTGCTGCTCCTCGTGCTGCTAATCCGGAAGTGCTGCTCCTCGTGAGTCATGCTGCTCCTCGTGAGTCATGCTGCTCCTCGTTAGTCATGCTGCTGATCCAGAGAGAGACTGCCCGGGCCGCTGATCCGGAGAGAGACTGCACCGGCTCCAAGCTGGCGAGACAGCGGGCAATCCGGAGAGAGACTGCCTGGGCCACAGGAGCCTCAGCAAGGACAAGGGATACGTCTACAAGTCCTTATTTGTACTGTATATCCCTGGTATTGTTGTGGTTGATCTGCGAAATGCATGGGGCATGAATGATGAGGGACAGGGGAGGCTGCCTCTTGGGTGTGCAAGGCCTCATTTGTCTAGGTCAAATATATAGGCTTTATAGGTCAAAACTAGTACTTTTTGAGTTATATTCAGAAGAAAACAGGGAGCCGTTACACGCACTGGATCAAGTGACCCTCCCCGATCATCAGGATGTTGCATTCTGCTAGTGCAGTTGAGTCATCTTTGGGCAGTCTCCATGAAATTGAATTACAGTCACCACACCCTGTAGAGATGGCAGATCTAGTTCAGGATGTTCTGAATGTATTTGGTTTCAAAATCCACTTGAAATGTAAAGAAGGTACAGTTGTCTTCTGCTATTGAACCATCACCACAGCAACTAGAATCCGATGCCAGGTTTTTGCTTTCTGACATTTGTTTTATGGATTTAGGGTTAGAGGAAGTTCAACAGAAAGCTGTACAGTATAACACTAACAGCCCATTCCAACGCAACTCCTCCGCAAATCTGGCATAAGGTAGCCGTAAGTTCAGCCTAAGTTTGACATAAGTTATGTCTGAGTTATGTCAGAGTTATGCCTGAGTTAGGCAGGCTGCAGTTCCTGCAGCCCAGCATCACCCCAGCATCACCCCAGGATCCAGGGAACACTTACCTCCCAGGCAGGCAGGCTCTCCAGGCTCGGTGTCTGGCTCGTGCATGTGCAGGCCTGTGTCTGCATGTGTCAGTGTCCATCCATGGCAGCTGCCGCAGTGTCTGTCGCAGCCCGGTCGCAAAGGGGCTGACCGCAGGCATGGGGGTTGCGCCAGTCATGTGGTGGGCGCAGGGCAGGTGACAGGTGAGCGAGGTGCCTGAGCCAGCCGCCACAGGGCACCCTGTGCAGTAGCCATCTGCTGCAGGGGAGAGTGGCCGTTTCCTCCCTCCTGCAGAAGGCGATGCCACCCCCAAGCCACGTTGAGGCTGCACGTGGGATTCATGGGGGGGTGCGCGGGGGAGGGAAGGGAAGGAGGGGGTGGGAACGTCACACACAAGGGGGGGCTCATGATGTCTGGAACCGCCTCTGACATGACTTGCCCGTACGCTGCCTGAAGCCCTGGACCTCCAGGGCCGTGGCTATGCCCACAAGGAAGGCATCCCGGCATGCTTTCTGCTCTGTGCCCCTGTCAAGACCGAGAGATGCCTTGGGCTTGTCTGCTGCGAGCGGGAAGGACTCACGCAGCTCATCACGCCCCCAGATGGGGCGACGACGGCGCCTCGCGACAGGCGCTCTGGCGGGGTGGGGGTGGCCAGCTTCCATCATCAGGGAGTGGGAGGGGAGGCAGACACACAGACAGGCAGACAGTGGGTGCTGGGGGGGCATGGGTGGGTCAGAAACAGACAGACAGACAACAAGGCTGGTGGGCGAGAGATACAGAGAGAGGGGTCTGCAGAGACCGATAGGGACACAGGGGTCGCTCCGCAGATGAAGGCAATGCAGAAACGGGCGCCTCTTATGCAGACGGACTTTGGGCGGAAGCCACACAGAAACGGGCGGACCATGGGCGGAAGTGGCTTCGTGACGGGCGGACCATGGGCGGAAGTGGCTTCGTGACGGGCGGACCATGGGCGGGACGGACTCCATGACGGGTGGACGCCCTAACGGGTGAGATCCCCGGTTGCCGAGCAGCCACTACACAGATGCAGCGGCCACAAATGGCCCCGCTATGGGCTCCGTGGCACCTGTCACTGTTTGCCTGCCTGAGAGGCCCCCCCAACTCCCCCCTCCCCTCTGTGCCATGGGGGTCTGGCAGCCCCCCTGCTGTGTTCTCCCTGGGAAGGAAGTGGAAGTCCCTGGAAGGGATTCATGCAGGGGCTTCAGTGCTGGGGGCTGTCTTTGTGGGGGGGCAATGCTTGTGTCACACTGGGCACATATGTTTCAAGGGGGCTCTGCCCAAGGGGCGTCTTTATTGTTCTGGAACGTTAGCAGAGATGGCCAGGCGAGGCTGCCAGGGGTAGTCACAGCAGCCACTCTGAAAGCAGCAGCAGCAGCAGCAGCACATGTGCCCCATGGACCTGGAGACGCAGGCTCTTCCCCTGTGGAACCACAGCCTGCTCCATAGAAAGGGGAGGGACAGCAAGTAGGCAGCCAGGGAGGTGGAGCAGCAGCAGTAGCGGCGGCAGCAGCTGAGGAGGGTTGCAGGGCTGGCTACCTGACCTCTGGCAGCATTGAGGCAGACGACAGTGGGGAACCCTGCCTGCAGCCCCAGGGGTGCTCCCAGGAAGGTAGGTGGTAGTGGACGTTCCTGGGGAGAAAAAAAACAAGGGGGTGTTACATTGCAGCTGGTGTGTGGTAGCAATCGCTATTGAAGACAAGCCAGTGGGTCAGTTGCAAAAGCCTGCAGGGAGAGAACAGATTACACAGCTGCTAGGTGTAACGAGCATGTCACAGTGTGAGGAGTTACCTGGACTTCAGGGGGGCATGATCCTGCAAAGGACAACAGTGAAGGAGAGAAAAAACAGCACAATGGCAGGGTTACAAATTGGCAAGCCTATCAACACTCACCTGTAGTAGACCCTGTGGGGGGCAAGGGTGCAAGAGAGTTAAAACGCTTTTGTCTACAGGCAAGTCACATTTACACACACACAGTGTTCTGCTCACATGGCGACAGGCAGCTATCAGAGGACACATTAGTAAAGAGGCTGCTATCATATATATGTGTGCTAACAGGCAGAAGTCATACATATTGGCTACAACAGGCAGAAGTCATACATATTGGCTACAACAGGCAGAAGTCATACATATTGGCAAACACAGGCAGAAGTCATACATATTGGCTACAACAGGCTGATGTCAAACATATATTGGCATGAATAGACAGAAGTCATAACACATGTCATCCCAGACCCTGTTCTTACCTGCTGGTGTTGTTGCCTGTGTGTGTGTGGGGGGAGAGGCTAGGAGAAAGACATGGGTTAGCAAATGCTTGCATGGAGGCAGCTGCCCAGGCACAGCTGTAAACAATTTGGCCACAGCCAGAACAGCCCTCTCTGCCCTAGATGGGGGCAGAGAGGAGAAGAGAAGAGAGAAGTGGGGTGTTTGTGAATTTTGCCCTCCACCAACAAAGTCCCACTTTGTGGCTGTGGGAGACAGAGCCCCACGCCACGTGCTCAGAGAGAGAGAGAGAGAGAGAGAGAGAGAGAGAGAGAGAATGGAGGCCTGGGGCTGGGCTTTTGTGGGAAAGAGGCTGGGTGGTGTTTTGTGTCTGTTTCTGTGTTGGAGGGGGCATGTCTGTGCTCACCAGGGTCTGGATTCCAACGTTAATTGGTTGCCGCCCCCGTTACGCCCACGGTCCGCCCCTGGAACGCCCACTTTTATGTCGACTTTATGCCCTTCGTCCGTAACTTCGACGTAACTTCGACTTTATGTCCTTCGGCCGTAACTTCAACATAACTTCGCCCTAAATCGGCGCAATCCAGACATAAAATCACCGTAAACGACTTATGCAGACTTTATGTCGGATTTGCGCCACTTAGCCCTTGCGTTGGAATGGGCTGTAAAACACTAAAAGCCCAATCCTGTCTAGTAGGATGCAGCGGTACAAATAAGGCGCCCATTGCATCCTGTGCAGGATGGGACCTGTGCCAGTGGAGCTGGAGGCCTCCTCGAGGACGGGTAAAGGGACATTTGTCCCTCGGGGTAAATTTGTTCTTCATACCTCCTTGAGTTAAAGGAACAGCCTCTCTGCTGGTGCCACTTTTTCATCAGGTGCCACAAACGTGCTTTATGGCATGTTTGTGACACAGACCGTTGAAGCAGCAATTGCTTCACTGGTCTACGAATACATAGGATTGCTCTGTAAGGCTGCAATCCTATACACACTATGAGAGTAAGTCCCATTGCATTTAGCAGGACTTACTTCTGGATATGTATACAATTGCACTATACAATTCTTTTAAGCATGACGAGATCTATCCCCAACAATTAACTGTATATGCCAGTATGGTTGGGCAAGGCAAGCTTCTTGTGATTTGCCAGTCCGCCCAGCAAAACCTCAGTGACTGTACCCAGGCAAGGCTACTATTTGAGTTGGGCCATGGCTGCACTCTGAGTCCCTAGTGGTAGACATTTGTATCCCCCTGATTCCACCTAGCATATCTATAATCTATACATACTGCAAAAACATACCATGTTGATACCAGTTTATCATGGCTTCCCACAAAGAATCCTGGGAATTGTTGTTTGGTGACATTCTGTTAGAGAGCCCTAGTTCCTCTTATATTGTCTTGTCTGTTGAAACTTGATTATTGGATTTGGAACCCACATATGTATAACAGCACAATCCTATTCATGTCTGTTCAGAAGTAAGTCTTATTGTGTTCAAATGGGGCTTATTACTCCCCCAGGAAAGTGTGTATATAGGATTGCAGCCTCAGTAATGTAAGAGGGTTATTTTATTAGCAGCATGGATATATACAACTCCCTGACAGGGCTCCAAACCACAGGCCTGCAGCAGGGTTTTTTTGTAGCTCAAGCAAAGAGAGGGAGTTTGGAGGCTCAGTGATATTTAGGGGACAGTGGCCAGTTAATTCACTGCACCTGAATACAAAATACACTTCGCAGAACATCAGTTCTTAAGATTCTGTGCAGAATGGGAATGATTATTAAACCAGTTTAAGTCTGCAATGTAGACACATCTGAACTCTTTGTTTGGAATTTTAGGGCTTTCTTTGCTTGTGGCAGAGGCAATGGGCTCTCGCCATTTCCCTGCCCGGACTGTCCTGTTTGAAAGGGAGACAAGTGGAGTGACGTACCGGGTGCCAGCACTGATCTACATCCCCTGTGTAGCCAAGCTGTTGGCTTTTGCTGAAGAGAGGCTGAGTGTTGATGATGCACATGCCAACCTCCTGGTGCTGAGAAGAGGCACCTTCTACAAGAACTATGTGGAGGTAAGACAGAACAAAGCCACTTTTGCTGACCCAGCTGCAAAGGGCTATTGTAAACCCACTGAACATTAAGGGCACAAGGTGGAGGAAATTCTAGGTGGCTTAACAGTCTCTTAATTGGCTTAATTGGTTCTTTTTGCCAATTCTTTTGTTGTTGGGGGCAAGATATCTGGTGCTTCCTGACACTTTGTACAACACCTGTATTCCCAGGGCTGGCCAATACATGAGGCAAACTAAGTAGTTACCTCAGGGAGTAGATTGATGGGGGTGGCCACTCTATCCACCTACTTTCACTGCTCCTGCTCCTCCCACTCCCTGGGTTGGATGGAAAAGGATGGAGCCATTTAATCATTTGATTTTGTCTGTAAACCGCTTTGTGAACTTTTGTTGAAAAGCAGTATATAAATACTGTTTAATAACAACAACAACAACAACAACAACAAGTACTATTATTATTATTATTATTATTTAAATAATTTCTACCCCGCCTTTCTCCCAACAAGGGCAATCAAGGCAGCCTACAGATAAAAACGTTAAAATACATATATACATTAAAATGATTAAAAACACGTAATTAAAACAATTAAAACAAACAGCCCCAGTGGGTCACCTATATTTATATTTGTTAAAAGCCATTTGTTAAAAAGCCAGCCCACCATGTCAGACATCGAATGCCAACCTGAATAAAAATGTCTTAAGGCCCTGCCGAAAGGTATCTAAGGATTATAATAATAATAATAATAATAATAATAATAATAATAATAATAATACATACATACATACATACATACATACATACATACATACATACTGTACAGGAAAACCTTTGAGTAGGGTCACAGTGACACAGCTGATGATTTGCATGCATGGAACAGCCATCACAGATAAATGGATGGAAAAGGAAGAGGGGGTGGAGCAGAAGAGGACGTGTGGAGGGGAGGAGAGTGTCTTGAGTGGGAGAGCAGAGGCGGACACATCACCTGATAAGTTGGGGCAGCATTTGGCACACTACCTCAGGCGCCTGGAGGTCTTGGGCCAGCCCTGTGTATTGCATCTACTATGGTCCAGAGCAGGTGAAAGGATGAAATGATGAAGAAAAGTTTTTTCATTCTCCACATTTAGATCCTTCAACCAGCCCATCTTGTGATTGGATGAAAATATACTTGATATGAAGTACATACCATGCCAAACCTCTGCACTTGAAAACTTGTCACTGCAGCCTAGCAACTACTCACTGGGTGACAAGCAATCAAGTGACCAGAGATCATATAAGGTACATTCATGTAGGAATAATAAACCCTCACAGTTCATGAAGTTTGCTCTCTCCACTGCTGTTGACATGAACTCCACACCCTGCTGTTTAACCTCCTTTCTATGTCCACACAGTTACTGTAGTGTAGAGAGTGTTGTTAAGACACTGAGCTGTGAACCAAGAAAACCTTGGTTTAAATTCTTGCCTCTGCCATGCAATTCAGCAAGCCACAGCTCTCTCAACCCTGCCCCCCCCCATCTTCAGTATGGAGATAATATTGCTGATCTACCCTACAGGGTTATTGTTGTAAAGTCACTGAGCGAATATATGTGAATTGCTGTGAGCGCTCCAAACAGGCATATAAATGCTAAATACGATTACCATGAGGCATGTGCAAGAGGGGAAAAAAGTCAGTATTCATTTCATGTTTATTTAGCTATTCATTCATTATTATTTTCATTTCATTCTTAATTTCTACAGTTTATTTTCAATTTAGTTATTCCCATTCACTTTTGTGTCTTTCCCCTTTTTCCCTTTTTATTTATAATAAAACTGATCTACAAACCTTTTTATTTATTTTCGCTAGTACACACTAGACAGAAAATCAATCTGAGGCATTGCATGGGGTGAGAATGTCCATCAATGGCAGTTACATGTTTTTCAGGCAGCTGCCATTTTATTTCCCAAAATGCCTTACATGGCTATACCAAAGTTGCATCCCAGGTATTGTGGAAAAATAAAATGGTGGCTGCCAGGAGGTAGCTCTGTCTTTGGTACTGCAGCTGATCATAGTAACCACACTTCCACCTTACATACCCATGAAAACACATGTGTTTTCACAGGGTACAGTGGGGAGGACCTGGAGAGACAAAAAGGCTTTTAACTGCATGCACAAAGCTACTCTCCTGATCAAAGCATATTGTAATGACTGAGGAGTAATGATGCTTTATGAAAGGAATGTTTATAATTACAAGTATTGTAAGCCGGCTTGAGCTTTTGGAAAGGCGAGGTATAAATGTTTTACATACATACAGACAGACAGACAGACATACATACATATTAATTGTATACTTACCCTGGTTGTTAAATTAACAACTTCATTCAGTTTTGTATGCTATATAAGTAATGAATCACCACATAGTTTACATGATCACATGGCCACTTCTCCAGAAATGAGGCAACAGCACCTGATTATTTATCTGGGGACTTTCCCCCTTGCTTTTAATTGGCTTTAGCTTTGTATTCATCTCTCTACCATAGAAACAAACCTAAAAAAGAATGGTTTGCTGACTCAAAATCCATGATTGTATCAGCAACTCCAAACCAGAGGACTGAGGAAGACAATGTGAGGTTTCTAAACTCTTTTGGTGTCTTTCTTTACCACCAGTGGGAAGATATGCGGTCCCTTGAAACAGCAACTCTGCCACACTATCGGTCCATGAACCCTTGCCCCATCTATGATGAGTTCACAGGCAAGGTTTTCCTGTTTTTCATTGCTGTGCTGGGCAGGACCCCTGAAGCCTTTCAGATCATCACAGGCCAAAATGCTGCTCGCCTCTGCTTTGTGTCTAGTTCTGACCAGGGCATCAGCTGGAGCCATGTGACTGACCTCACCCAGCAAGTTATTGGCATATCCATCAAAGGTAGGGGATATCATAGCTGAAATGGTGTAAAGAGCGGGAGGTACATCAGAGCAATGGTCAGAGACTCTTCCTGTTAGGCCTTGCCAGGACAAGCCCCAGTGGGGGTGGTACAATTATGAGGGTGTAAGTCATGAGGAACAGAGGGCTAGAGAAGTCGGTATGGTGAAGAACGGGCTGTTGGTCAGGTATTAGAGCGAGGTGAGGCAAGGAAAGGCTGCATAGCTATTTGATGAAGTAAGTTGTGCAGACTGCTGGGCTGGCTTGGAGGCAGGATGCATCCTCACTGGGCTAAGAGGTCAGGTGACCACACCTAGGCTAGAGGTCAGCTGAGAGTGCTCAGCCTAGAGGGTGCCATTGCTCCATGGTGGTTTAGTCTGCCTGGCTTGCTGTAGGGTCAGGATACAGGAAGTAATTGGAGACTGTCTGCTAGAAGTCCATGTTCCCCCACCACCACCACACACAGAGAGGCACCTGACACTTCTTGACACTTTTTTGACAACTCTTTTCCTTTTGATGCAGATTGGGCTACTTTTGCGCTAGGTCCCGGGCATGGCATCCAACTCAAGTCAGGCCGCCTTCTGTTGCCAGCCTACGCTTACCACATTGACTGCAAAGAGTGCTTTGGGAAACTCTGCAAAACGACCCCACATGCTTTTACTTTCTATAGCGATGACCATGGTCAGAACTGGCATTTTGGTGAGTTCATTCCAAACCTGCAGACTGTCGAGTGCCAGATGGTGTCTGTGGACGAAGAGGATGGAAGCAATGTGCTTTACTGTAATGCTAGAAGCCCCCTAGGCTTCCGGGTGCAGGCGCTCAGCACAGATGATGGAGCAGTATTTCACTCAGGGCAACTGGTGCAGAGGCTTGTGGAGACCCCCCACGGTTGTCATGGCAGCATCATTGGGTTTCCAGCTCCACTTTACTATATGCATAACAATAACTGTGTGCTCCGGAGAGAAACATGGTCTGTTAAAAACTTAGACTTCCTATCACAGCCCCCTATTAGTAAGAGATTCCAATCTCCTCCTGTCTCACCCACAAGTTCTCTTTGCAGCCAGTCACTATGTCCTCAACAGCAGGCAAGGTTTGCGTCATCTGGAACTTCTAGTGGCTATTGCAGAAATAGTCTTGACCACATCTCCTCAGGTAAAGCACACACATATTTGGAACATGAAAAAGCTGGGAATATTTCCAAGCCAGACTTCTACTTTCAAATCCCAACATGGGTGCTGTATTCTCACCCTACGAGCTCCAGATCCCGTGTCAACCTGGGGGTTTACCTCAGCACATTTCCCAGGGATGCCGACAGCTGGTCTGAGCCGTGGGTTATTTATGAAGGCCCCAGTGCCTACTCAGATCTGGCTTACATTGAGCTTCCTTACTCAGAGTTCTCAATAACTGGGATCCCAGCCATTGCCTTTGCTTGCCTGTATGAGAATGGGGTGCGGTCCCCATATGAACAAATCTCCTTCAGCATGTTCACATTGCATGAAGTTCTTCAGAACATCCCCCTGACAACTTCCTCTCTGGGCTTGAAGCAGCCATCAAACGGTAGAAAGAGGAGAGGAAGGAGCTGTGTCATCTCTTAAAGCTGAAGACTGAAGGGAATCAATTTCCTGAGTCACAGCAGATGAGAACAATCCATGAAAGAAAATCCACACCCAATTGCTATTAACAGTTAGACCTGAAGCATGTTGCTGGTGGCACCATTACCAAGACTCGGAGGATATGTGTTCTGTAAGTCATTACAACTTAAATAAGCTGTACATAACTCTCAGGGCTGGTTCATATGATAATGCCATCACTGAATTTCCTCCATGAAAGAGTATCACCTGTGCATACTCAAGACAGGTGCATCCAGAATTGAATGGAGAACCACATGAACTGGGAACGCAGATACCTGTGATTGTGGTACTTTCTGTGGTGTCATATAGCAGCTAAGAGAGTGAGCTGCAAATCACAAAGTCCCTAGTTTGAACCTTTGAATTTAATTTCTGCCATGATCTAACTTAGTGGCCTTTGGCAAGCCACTCTTATCTTATCTGCCCCTCCCCCATGTGATATACGGATATAACGGTACTTACAGTACAATACTGTACAGTACAATAGCGTCACAAGGCTTGTTTGGCCACAACATCCTGTCATAAATGTAAACCTTTCCTGGTAAACAAACCTGTAGCCAACACCTTGGTTTGCAAATTCCCATGCACAGGCAGCCCTTGCCCCTTGACCTGATGTCTACCCACTAGATCAGCAAATCATAAGAGCATCTCTCCTTTTTTCTAGTCCACCTCTGTCTTACTAAGTCATCCATCTCTTTCATCAATCTCTGTCTCTCCTGTCTCTCTATCTCCCCTGCCTCCTCCTGGGCACATGTGGTGTTTGTGATGAGACATCACATATAAGATGATAGAAATTAGGGCAAAACATTTCATTTACAATTGTGGAGCACTTTACTTTCAATACAAATAAAATAATAGAAGCAGAAACCCAGGGATTTTTTTTCTAGACTATTCCAAAATGTATCTCAGAGAACCAGACAATCTCTGTTTCATATTTACATACTCTGATAATGGCTTCATTAGTTTCAAAGAATCAAACACACATAGTTGGGAAGTGATCAATTGCACCAGGTTCTGGTGGAACAAGAGAGTAAATAACAAACAACGTGTGGCGTCTTGAAGACAAACAAATTCATTGTAATCATGAAAAAGCTAAGAGAGTGAAAGTGGGAGGAGAGTTAGAACAGACAAAAGAAAATATTTCTTCACCCAGCATGTGATTCATCTGTGGAACTCCTTGCCACAGGATGAGGGGATGGCACCTGACCTAGATGCTTTTAAAAGGGGTTTGGATAGATTCATGGAGGAAAAGTTCATCACAGGTTACAAGCCATAAGCAACCTCCTGGCTTTAGAAGTAGGTTTTCTTTGTGCCAGGTGCAAGGGAGTGACAACAGGAAACGGGTATCTTGTTGTCTGTGTGCTCCCTGAGGCATCTGGTGGAACCGCTGTGAGATACAGGAAGCTGGACTAGATGGGCCTTTGTCATGATCTAGCAGGGCTCTTTGTATGTTCTTATGTCGGCTAAGAACATTTATGCTATAATAAATGTGTGTATCTTTCAGGTGCCATAAGACTTTTTGAAGTTTTTACTGCAACAGACTAAAAGCCCAATTCAATGCAGGACCTACAGCAGTGGATCTCGCAATCTGCTTCCGTATGTCCTGTTATGGCTGCATGAAGTGCATGCTGCCGTTGTGGCGCTCGAAAGCCATTGGCACAAATGGCCGGAAGCTCTGTACGTCCACCAGTGGATCCCAGACAACCACCAGAGCAGGTATGGTGACATCGGGGGCAGAAGGGCAAGGATCAGGGCGGGGATCAGGCTGGGCAGGGGGGAGAATCTCGGCAGCGGCAGTGCACACTGAGATCCTATGCTCCTTCCATGCCTGAACGCCCCCTGACTCTCCTTGGACGTAAGTCTGATGAGACCCATTGATGGTCAGGCAGCCTAGGAAGAGGTAAATAAAATATTTTTATTTACCTCTCCCGAGCTGTCTGTTTGCCCCCCATTGCATGCAGCGTGTGCTCCTGCAGCACAGCTGCATAGCATAAACTGGTGAGAGATAAGATTGGCCCATAAGATAGCTATCCCTCTCTGGAAGCAAAATTTCACAGAAGTCTTCCTGTATTTTTCCTGTGCATTCAGGACAGTTGTTTTTAACCTATGGGGCTGCACCCCTAGGCAGTGCTCCCTCTAAGGTGTGTGGTGAGGTGACACAGCTGCGCACTTCCCAACCAAGCTCCACGCAGCATGGAGCTCGGCAACCCAGATATTTGGTAATGACTGAACGTCCGGAGGGAGGAGGTGTTGTTGCGATGAGTTGTGAATCACACAGCTGCTGAAGTGCTCCGTGCACTGACACGAACCCTGTAGAGGAAATGGTGCCTCTAGGGAGTGTGCAAGGTTTAATTAAGAAAAAATAAGAATTGAGACAAAATTTTGCTTTGATGCACTTTTTTTTTTAACTAGAGGACAATTTTTTTAAAGTTTTGAATTTAGTCTGAATTTGGCTCTGACTGCTGATGGGCCAACAAAAGCCATTAGTATATTTTCTTATTGACCACAATATTTATTGCTTTTGGCCTTCCCATTGATTTTGCTCATGAGTTTTTTGATGTCTTCAAATTCTATGAAGCGAACACATTTTTATCAAAGCAAACATATTTTTTTTAATTTAATGTTTGTTGAAATTCCAATTTTTGTCACATATGTTCCATGCAAATAATAACTGCAATAAAATAAACAAAAAGTTTTGGGTATGTGTCTGCAAGTGCACAGTTCAAAACTCCCCTGGGGTTGCAGGAGGCACAAAAGGTTAAGAACTGCTTATTCAAAACATTACTTAGTTTGGGTCTGCCATCTGCTGGTCAATGTCTAACCATTGTTTCTAGCAGAAAATTCTGCTAGTTCCAGTGCCAGGGACAGGGTCTGCATTTCTTATTTCTTATTCCATTCTCATTAGCACTTCAGGTCTTTCTTTTCATTTGCCAGGCTTCAGAAGACAGAAAGGCCTGGCAAGCTCTCATCACTGTATACAGTGACTTTCAGAAAATGCAACACCAGCTTTCAGTTTGTTCTCAAATCTTCTGATTTTAAGATTAACTGAAGCCTCCACTGGCAAAATGAAACTAGCTTCCACTTTCAAACAGGGATGTGGATCAAGTCTCTGACTCCAAGTCCCAAGTCTCTGGGTCCAAGTCTCAAGTCAAGTCCCAAGTCCTTGTCCCCAAGTCCCAAGTCTTTGGTTGCGAGTTGTGAGTCTCTATCTATTTAATGGGGAAAACGGGTTTAAACCTGAATAAAATTTGACTTGTCGTAAAAGATTCCAAGTCACGAGTCGAGTCTTTCGAGTCTTTTACAATCGCCGAGTCAAGTCTGAGTCAAGTCATTGATGTGACTTGAGTCCGACTCAAGTCCGAGTCAATAAGTCTACATCACTGCTTTCAAACAAGGGCAACCCCCTAAATTGGCCACTGTGTGATGTAGGTGCTTGAGGATATTGACAAGGCTTCTTCTGCCTGTGCAGCAAATCTAGAAAAAGAGGGTGTGTCAGTTTCAATGGTTCAGGATGAAATGTTGTCTGGATTCTCAGGAATAAATGAGTGAGCAAATGGTGGCAATACTGGAGAAACAGATCATGTGAAAGTATCTGGTTTCTGGTATCCCCAGAATATATTGTGACTATAATTAGCAGGGATTAATCTCTTCAAAGGTGCGTAGAAAAATATGCATCTTTATTTGATATTTTGACATTTCAGCAGTTTCCATTAATACGACTATTAATCGTGGTGGATACTAGCAAACAAACAAAAAATAACAACAAAACACACACACACACCAAAAACACACATCCAAATTACATTTGAGGCAGCTAACACTTTCTGATATACCTTGAAAAACTGTTTTTCTCTTGAATGGTACTCCTGAACCTGCTCTTGTAGAGGAAGAAGGTGCAAAACAGTGGTTTGAAAACAGAGCTTCCACCCCCACCTCCATCTTCAGCAGCAGCATCAGAAAATATTTTAGCCCTTAAAGCCAGGGCTGTCCCAAGAACCTCCAGTGCAGAGTTCCCCAAAACATTCTTGACCTGTGGCTCCCTTGACCATTGGCGACCATTGTCCCTGGCTCCCCATTACATTATGTTCATGCCTGCCAATTGACATGGCACTGTTTTCCGACAGGATTCCGTGGCACTCCGTGGCTCCCCTGGGAGCTGTGCCTCCCAGTTTGGGAACCACTGCTCCAGGTCCTGAGGTGACATGCCAAATGCTGCCTCCCCCTTAACTGGTGATGTACTAGTCTCTGCTCTTCCCACTTCCTGGACTGGAAAAGGAAGAGGGGAATGGAGCAGAAGGGGAAATGTAGAGGAGAGGAGAGTACTGGAAGTTCTAACACACCACTCTCCTCTCCCTTCCATACTTCTTTCACTCCATTCCCTTCCACCTTTTCCAATCCAGGAAGTGGGTGGAAGAGAAGGAGCAGTGGAGGCAACTGGGCTGATAGAAGTGCCCCCCCCCCGCCAATCTGCTTCCTTACGTGACCGCCTCTGTCAGCTTGATCTAAAGAAGAGCATTTTTAACACAGGAAATGTCATGAGTAAAGGAATGTGTAGGGTTGCCAAGCTGCAGCTCAGAGATTCACGCTGTACTTTTTCATGTTATGATGAAACAGAAAACTCAACAGCTGTGGCCTTGCTGCCAGTATTTCACCGGCTGTCTTCTTTCTTCTACTTCCCCCCTCTGCAGTGATGAGCAGGTTTCCAGGTGTGCCAGATCTTCTGTGGGGAGGGGGCAGATTAAAAGATGGAGGCAACAGTGAAAGAAACAGTGGCTGTTGAGTCTCCTGCTTCATTCGAGCATTTAAAGGTATCATGTCAGAGTTGCTGACAAACTTTGGTATGTGGGTTGTACAACTGTGTGCAAATCATGCATGAATTTGCATTTGCAGTCAGCGGGATCTTGACATCAATCTAATCAGAACACAAATACTGTAATCTTTTCCAAATTTACAGGTTTAAAAGCCATGTGTAGGTTTGCTGAGTTAAAAATACACACTTAAAAACCGGTTCAAAACCCGCAGTAAAACCAGTAAAAACAGTTTAAAACCAGCAGTTAAAAACAGTTAAACACATGCAATATTAAAAACAGAGCTTTCGATCGTTATTAATACTGTAATCGTTTTGTATATAAATGTCCCAGAAAACATTTCAGAGCTATTCTGCCTGGCCCTTTCATCAGGTGAAGAGAAGGTTATTTCCATATCTGCCTCATCAGAGTGTTTCTATTGTTCTTACCATATCAGTCTGTCCCGAGTTGAGAAGAGAGTTAAGGAGGGCAAAGACCTTCTGGGTTTCTTCAGTTAGTATAGGTCAAATGTCTCACATGTGAGTAAAAAAGTGAGGGCTGTTTCCTTGGAGTTGCTTGCTCCTCAAGTCTGGCCAATGCTTGCCTTTTGCCTGAAAAGATTCAATGTGTTTCTGGCATCCGATTGGCTCTGAAGAATATAGAACCCTGCTCAGAGAGCAATGCATGTAAACAGCAGGGACTCAATTCTTTCTATTTGATATATCATGGTACAGTCCTATACATAAATTGCACGGACTCAGAATGAAACTGTGCGTCTGTTTTTCCGCCTTCTAACTTTAGGGGCCTGAGTGTAGCCAGAAAGTGGAACCCCCAAACCAGGGGATCTGATCTAACCTGGCTTTAGTATAGAATTTTCCCTTCATGTCTTCTCTACCCTTTCCCCCAAAAAACAACAGAGAGTTTCTGCCTTGATGTCATGCAGCAAAAGTTTGGGGAGTACTGAAATCAACAGCAACTGATCCTCTTTCGGCATAAGAACCAAAGGCTTGAGGAGGCACTAAGGGAGAAAAAATAAGCAAATAACTCTTTGAACATTATGTATCAATGCATTGCAACCAAAAATCCCAAACCAGCTGCCTCCTGTACAACAGCGAGCTCTCTTGGTGGTGGCAGCAGTTCCAGCCTAGAGTCCCTGACAGTGGCTGCCGTATTGGTTGGTTACCACAGAAGACAGAATGAAATTACTTCCATTGAAGGGTGAGGGCTGATGATAACTGCCTGGCGCGCAGAACCTCTATTCTTCATTGTCAACAAAAGAACTGGATGTGTGCTCAACCTGCAACAACAAAAGCCAATGATGATCGACCCAAGTTAACACAAATCTTTGTAAGAGATTTACAGTCCAATCCTAACTAAAACCCTCCTCTGCCAATGCAGCCTTGCCAACAGAGCATGCGCTGCTTCCTATGGGGGCAGAGGTCTCCTCAAGGTAAGGGAACTTTCATTCCCTTATGCTGGGGCAAGCCTCTGCTGCCCCAATGGGTCTCCTTGGATCTGTGCCAGCCATTTTGCTAGCACAGAAATCAAGGAAAGTAAAGGAGAGGCAAGAGGAGAGGGAATGGGGATAGGATCCTGGTTCATGCTGGTGCTAACCCTAACCCATCCTCTCCCTCCCCATTCCACCTCCCACCCGCCCCCTCCAGACACTCCTCTGTTGTTCCTCCTCCCCACTCTGTTCCTTCAGCTCCCCGCCCCCAGCACTGGCTTACCTGCACTCCTGTGGGTAGCCAGCTGCGGCAGTCACTGCCATTTGCTGCCATATGACTATTTACAACAGCGGAACGGCTGGAACCTCTGTTCCGCTGTTGAAGAGCAGATTGTTCATCCTTAGTTAGGATTGGTCCATTAGGCTGCCATCCTACACACATATACCTGGGAGAAAGCCCCATCGGACATAGTGGGACTTACTTCCAAGTAAAATGTAAAGGTAAAGGTATCCCCTGAAAATTAAGTCCAGTCGTGTCCGACTCTAGGGTGTGGTGCTCATCTCCATTTCAAAGCCGAAGAGCCAGCGTTGTCGGAAGACGCCTCCGTGGTCATGTGGCCGGCGTGACTCTCCTTGCTGCAGCGCTTAGCATGCAGCTGGAACACGGAGCGCTGTTTACCTTCCCGCAAGTGGTACCTATTTATCTACTCGCATTGACATGTTTTGGAACTGCTAGGTTGGCAGGAGCTGGCCAAGCAACGAGCCCTCACCCGGTCGCGGGAATCGAACTGCCGACCTTTCAATCGACAGCTTATGGTTCAGCGGTTTAACCCGCTGCGCCACCCGCTGGCCTACTAAGTAAAATGTAGTCTTGTGCTATTAGTAAACAGCCATGTGTTGAGTTGGTCCCAAATAACAGGAGATACAAATTAGATAAAATGATATGATTTATTGCACCAACATAGATATGCAAGTTTTTGAGTTTTTACAGAATTCTTCATCAATTCTGTGAAATTCAGAAGCATGTACCCTTTGTCTCTCCTTCACAGAAATGTAGTGTTTGCAGGTGTGTGTGTGTGTGTGTGTGGGGGGGAGAAACGCTGAACTGCTTTCCAAACCAGGAGGGTGCATTGTTTTCAGACAACAGTAGCCTGACAGCTCTAGGGTTCTTTCCCTCTACCCTGGTCCCTGCTTGTTTTTACCAAGCCACAGCACCACAGTCTTACCCTTCTATCCCTTTTCACAATTTTAACTAGAGCCCGTCAGGCTGACACCAGCTGCAACACAATACAGCAGGAGCCTGCTCAAATGTTAAATATAACTTTTTATATTTGATTTTTGTTGCAATCTCATGGCCAATACGGAACATCTCCAGGTCAATCAGCATGTCACACTATCACCTTTTTCAAGAGGGAGCCCCGTATGACTAGTTTGGTCAACTTCTGCCCTCCTGTTAGCTATCTATGCTGACAAGGGAGGTAGAATTTTAGCAATTAGGACCACACTTAGAACTACCACTGGCTTCTTCAGTTCTCCCCTATTGGAGCGTGGCTGGAGAAAAGGGGACCATTCATCTGAAAGATTAAAGGAAGGGCGATAGAAGTAATGATTTATTTTTGAATACATGGTACCTATTTTTTTTCACATGAGCCACAAACACATCCAAAAAAGCCATTGATGATCTGGAGGACAGCCAGGACCATTTCAACCATGCTGATGATTAGGAGGGCAAAGAAGAAATAGACATTCCAGGTGACGACATTTGGTGGCTCGATGCAAACAGTGTTCCAAAGGGAAGGCTGGTGCAAGTAATTCTGAACCCGTACAGAAACTTCCTTCCTTAAAGAAACAATTTTTGAATGAGAAAGCTGCAGGAACGAGAGATCAAAAAGGAGGGGTAGCGTAGCCTATTCAACAGGGAGATGTTCTTTTTATGTTATAAAAATATTAGATAAAGGTTGCTGGATCAAGGAGCTTCAATGGAAGTAATGGAAGAGCTGCTGGTGCTGAAAAAAAACCTGTTTCTAATGGGAAAGCCAGGAAAGGAAACCCCATTTGAAAACCATGAAATGAACTGGGCAAAGAGGCACCCTTTTAAGGGGTGGCTCTCTTATATTTAGCAGGGGAAGAGCAACTGTCCCTCTTCTTTAGCATTCCTCTCATTTGCTGGTGTCTCCCTTGTGTCTTTTTTAAGATTGTGAGCATCTGCTCAACTTTTTGTTGAAAAGTGGTATATAAATATCAGTAATAATAACAGTAGTCATTACCGTATTATCATAATTAATAATGTTTATATGCAAGAATAATACCAAGAATCACTGGCAGCTCACTTTAATTGCCATGATCATAAACTCAGGGTAAGATTATTCTAATCTTTAATGATGAAGCGAAAGCCTTCAGCCCTTTTAACGTATTAGAGCTCCTTCCAGTTGAAGGATCATAAGAACATAAGCCTTGCGGGATCAGGCCAAAGGCCCATCTAATCCAGCTTCCTGTATCTCACAGTAGCCCCAGCAGATGCCTCAGGGGGAGCACACAAGACAACAAGATACCTGTATCCTGTCGCCACTCCCTTGCACCTGGCATACAGAGAAAACCTGCTTATAAAACCAGGAGGTTTTAGATCAGAGCAAAATAGGTTTGTGTCTGGTATAAGTTGGCCCACGAACTCCGAGTTCCCTTACCCAGTGATTAAGGCCTGATCGTCAGTTTCAAGGAATGGATAACCCCACTGCTGCAGCTTCGTCCCATTGTTGGTGAAGTTGTATAGACAGAGAGGTCCCTCTGTCACGCCTACACCAGACAAAATAAAGCAAGCAGTTGATCCCAGCAAGGCCAGTACTGATAATACAATGGAGAGAAACATCTGTGGGTGAAAGAGGCATAGAAATTAACTCTGGTGATATGGCACCTCTTCAATTGCACCGCTTAGCCTCAGGCTTCTGGAGCAATAAGATTAGAGACTGGCAGGGCTGGTGTTAGCGGTCAGCATAATTGGGCAGCTGCTGAGGATGCAGAGGCTTCCAGATGGGCCCAGTGCTGATCCCTGAGACCGCCTCTGTGCCCAAAGCTTTTATGTGGCAATGAGAGAGCAGCATTCTTAGGGTCCACTCAAGTAGGAGGGGGGCCATGGAAAGCAGTTTGTTGAAGGCCCCCTGAAACGGGGAACTGGCTCTGGGGTACACAAAATGGGTACACAGTCACTTTGACACAGTGGATTGGACTGTCAGGAACTTCAGGGTTTGATGTGGAAGTCTCAGGGCCTGAGGCTGGGACCAAGGCTAGGAAGTTATCCGTAAAATAATAATAAAGAAGAAGAGAGTGCCACTGGCCAGGCACACAAAGTATGTCTTTCCTCACTTCTGAAGTAAACACAACTACTTCTCCCCCACATACACACCTGGGATTAGAGGGATTAGAGACTTCCAGGTCAGAAGAAGGTGTGACTCTGAGGCAGATTAGAGTCTGGTGCATTGCTTTTCTAGACATTAAGCACTGTTGTCCTCATGTAAACCTGTTACCCTTGAAGGAACAAGGGAAGAACAGAGCTGAACACATCTGGAGGACCAGGGTGATGTAATGGACAGAGCGTTGCCTTTGGACAAGAAAAACCTGGGTTCAAATCTTTTCTCAGTCATGAAGCCCACTGGATGAACTTGGGCTAGTCATTCTTTCTCAGGGCCAGTTCAGGTGATATTCCACCCAGCCCCACATGATAAAAGACATGTACACTCATAATCCAATCGTATCCAAGGCCCTCCCCCTTCAGGAGAGCTTGGGCCCTTTTTTAATCATGTGGGGTAGGATAGGTTTAAATGTGGGTTTATCAGCACAATGTAGAGGAACTGCTCTCCCAGCACAATTATGGAAAATGCCCAAAACCCAGAAGGGAAGAGAAGGGACGTCGTGCATGTACAGTTAATGCACATGTCCTTTATTGCATGGCATAGGTCAGGGAATTGGATAATCATCCAAAGAGGCCCTCACTCTCACCTACTTACCTAGTCTGCACCTTGTCTGAAGATTTGTCAAATGCATAGTCCCAGGATTTATAGCAACTTTGGGGGCACCCTTTTCATCAGGATCGTGATATAGCAAGAAGAAAAGGTTTAATAGCTCTCCCTGTGAAGCATCCTCATGGGCAGCCCAATCCTGTGTAAAGATCTGCAACCAGCCTCCTCGGGGGAAGGGGATGTTCATCCCCTTCCTCCGGTGCAGGGCTTCCTGGGGCCTACGGGACTCCTTGAATGTATGCCGGCTCTCGAGCCGACATAAATTCGGGGCAGTGGAGCAAGGGCCACCGAGCCCGGGAATGGGGATGGGGATATCGCGGCCGACATCCCCGCCCCCTCCCGGGCCGGCTTGGCCAACAGCCGCCCTCCCTTGCTGCCTGTCCAGAGGCGTTTCTACAGTAGGGGTGGTACTGTAAGTTGCGCCCGTCCTAGTCCCCGTTTACTACCAGGAACGAGGACTTGTCATCAGAGCCATGTGCGGTGAAGGCAATGGGCAGAAGACTCCCTGCCCGTTGCCTTCACTGCACGGAATGGCTCCGACGGCAAGGGGGCGGGGTCTCCTCGTTCCTGGTTGTAAACGGGGACTAGGACGTGCGCAACTTACAGTACTGCCCCTACTGTAGAAACACCTCTGCGCCTTGCATTAATGGAAAGAGCCTTACCTTTTGGCAAGTGCCATGGCTGCAGGAAGAGCTCCGTCTCCATCCAACAGTTGTGATCTGAACTGCAGCAGGCAGGACCTGGGATACAGAAATAATGCAGATGCAAAAGCACTATATTTCGTAACTCCAAAATTGCAATACTTTCCCCAGAGATTGCTTTCAACATTGCAACAGAAGTACTGATATGCAGCACAGCTTATTTTCTTGCCCCCACCCCGTCTCATGCCTTTGATTGTTCATACATGTGTTCATACACAACTTGTGACGTCTGGCATACGTCTTCTTCACCCAGCAGAATATTTTTGAAAGTGAGGAAGATATTATCCACCCCTCTCCTCCAGGAGGATATGTGTAGATGGACTATAAGGCTTTTTTAATTGAAATTTCCTTTAGAGATGTACTACACAATCGCTAAAGTGCAGTTGCAGTATGCTTTGAATGACTGTGTGAAGATACTTTATGGGAATATTAGGGTTACATAATATTAGGGAATATTATCTACATATGGATGGTGTAGAAATCTCTCTACCCCTTCACAAAACTACAGTTCTCAAAGTTTCCTGAGATTAAAAAAAACAACAACCCTAGAGTTTAAGCCTAGAATGTAAATAATCCACCTTAAGTGTAGAAAGGGACCCTAAACCCTTCTGAGGTACAGTGCGGCACTTTAACTTTGGAATTCTGTACTCCGGGCATTGATCAGGCATTCAGGCACTCACCCTTACTGCGTTTGGCAACAGGAAAATATGCTTTTATCCCTTTTTGATATCTGATTTTATTGTTGTGACTATTTTAACATCCCCAAATACGGCCAGGAAAGAGTAAGACCCCTGTCTGAAACCCTAAAGAACTGCTGCGAGTCAGTGTAGTCCAGAGGTCCCGACCTTGTTTGTGAGTTAAGTCAGAACGTTTATGACAAATTATTCATTTATGACAAATTATGACAAAACGTTTGTGAATTATGTCAGGCTCTTTTTAAGAGGATTATAGATCCCAACTTCGTTTGTTGGAGAAGGAACTGTAGAATATCTAAATTTCTTTTTCTGAAGCAGCAACAGTATACAGTACTCTTGTTGCGTATGTCTCTCCCAGTCCCCAGAGCTTGACTGGTTAGAAAGTGCAAGACACAGCAGGACTTGACCGTTCCCTATCCAGAAATTTAGATCGGATGCACCACCAGAGAAATATCCACTTACCAACAAGCCTCCTCCCCACACTCCTGGCATTAGGATAGCCTTTTTAGTGATCTGGCCCTCTTTCAGATAACGCCATTCCAAACTGGGGAACAGCAGGAGAGTGTTGGCAATGATGGAAAGCAGGCCCAAGATAAGGAGGCAAGGGCCTAGGATCCGAGCACATGTCCCCACACACATGACCACCAGAGAGCCCTGCAAGGCAAAGGAAGGAGAAAGGGTCATAGTGTTTTCTATAGGCCTTTGACCAAAACACCAGTTGGTTAACTTTAGATGAGAAGTGTTGCTTTATGCCAACTGGATCGTACCATCACATCAGCAGCAGCATCAATAGAACTAGATTCCTTTTCACTGCCAAGGGATGCTGCACATCCTTCCATGCAAATAGAAGGCCTTAACAGTCTGGCCTTAACATGAAGCAGTCATTTCAGGATGCAGGTTCCAGAGGGAGTGTTATTTCTTTGCCTCTGATCTCCATCTGCATGTATCATTCAAAAAATCGGCTCTAAGGCAATTCATGTTGACATTGCTTCCAGTGCAAAACTGTCTGATAGTACCAGTGCCCCACAGACCAAACATGCAAGGTGGTTGGTTCAGTTCAGATTGTCCCATGGCATGGTCTGGCAAACGAGACAGCGACTGTGCTGAAGCTAAGCAGGGCTGGGTTTAGATTAGTTGATACTTGGAAAGGAGAGTTCCTGCAAACCCAGTTGTGCACCGCCTTGAGTTTTCAGCATAGAAGAAAGGTGGATATAAATAAACAAGTGATTGCCATTATAGCTGCGTGAACAGGCATGGAGTCCAGTGTGGCCTATATTATATAGTCCACACAACTAGCTACCCATATTGGAGAAAAGTGTTGTTTTCCCCAAGACATTTCCTTTGCTTCTGGTTACACTGAAGCTGTAGTTTCCAGCAAGTCACTGCCTAGATGAGCCTGGGCAGCGGAATCCTGCCTAAGATCTGATGCAGCGTGCTTTGTGTGCTGCCGCGGATCTCAAGCAGGATCAGGGCTGCGCCAGCAGAGCTAGGGCACACCTTGGGGGAAAGGGACATTTGTCCCTTTCCCCTGGTGTAAGCCCCAGCGGCCCCAATGGGCCTCCTCGGATGTGCGCCAGCTATTTTGCTGGTACACATCTGGGGAGGCTGCATAAGGGCAGCTAGGTCCTGGAAAGGGATTAGGATATTGGTGAAGTGCACCACCAATATCCCTGCCCTTCCTGCCTGGCCAGCCAATCACCCCCAACCCTGCCACCCCAGCCCACCATCCCGCTGCCCGGCGGCACAGCACTTACCTGCGTTCAGCAGCCCGAGCTCTGTCTGCCAGTAGAGTGAGCAGCGTTGGCCTTAGCGCCAACGCCGCTTACTCCCTGGGTGGAGTCACTTCACCGGTCTATACAGTAGTTGTGCAGGATTGCGCTGTAAATCAAAGCACTACTACTAGCCCTCCTAGGCTGCTAATTCTAAGTCACACATTTAAACCAGATTCCCATCTGCTTAACTGTCAGGGCTCCCCATTAATTGTAGTTCTATAAACAGGACTTTCAAAATTCACAGCAACTAGTCAAGTCAAGTAAGCCTTTATTGGCATCAACAAAATGAAGACATATAACATAAAAACAATCTCAAATATTCAACGTTTAAAATTCATTCACAGCAACTATACAAAATAGCAATGCTCGTGTTCTTTTCTGCGGGGTGGGGAGGTGAAATTTGACTACTTTTTAAGGATGCAGTGAAGATGGGCCTTGGAAGTGAATGTTACTGAAATGTATGTGAGTTGCTTCCTAAAAATGTACGGCAGGGGGTGCAAGTTACTGAGAACAGATGTTGCCTCATTGCTTGTTCGGAGAAAAAGAAAGAAAACTGATTGAAGATAAAGACAAGAAGGTACCATAAAGACCAGAGTGGGAGATCCATAACTGGATCTGCCAGTGCCAGGTACTTGCATGATGCTTGGATTTTTTCTCTGGTGGGGCTAACAGAAGCCTAGGGGCACATTCAGAACAGGAAAATAGAGGTGAGATTTACCATACATACCCCTCACCCAATGCTGCTGCCTGTTCCAATCAAAACTGGAGCCCTTGCTTTAAAGTTAAAAAGAAATCCAGCAAGAGAGCTGATATCACTTTTTGCCCCCCCCCCCAAATATATTTGCAAGTGGCCACAGAAATCAGAGGACATCTCTTCATGCTTCCAAGCTCCTCTTACAATGCTGACTACTCCGGAAGAAGCTGCATGGCTGTCAGTGGGTGTACAGATCTGTCAAAGACACAAGGTACACAGACCACTAGCAGACACCGTGAGGTGTTGTCAAAAGCAGGCTAGGAAGACTTCCATGGGGCATTTTATTCTTCCCATTGACAACAAGGGAGGATTTGCAGATTCCTTCCTATGGTGACCTGCGAGAATTCACTTTAAGCCAAGGTGTGCCTCACACAGCCAGGATGCTGCTGGTGAGATGCTGAAAGTGCTTTGCAATGGAAGATTCACTCCCAGGGTTCATAACAGCTTGTAGGGAGCATTTTTCAATGCACCGTAGCATGGAGGAAAGTTGTTAAATACCCTTAGCTGAAAGCAGCAGTCCTGGTGCTGACCAGGCTCCTACCCCCACAGCTGCTATTTTAACTTTTTTTTTTAAAGGCAGAAGGACTAATGATGCTTCTAAAGTCTGGTTTGACTTTAGTTAGGGTCCCTCTTCCTTGGAGAGCTTGATGATATAACCGATTTCACTATTTGTAATATCACCTCTGTTGCAGGCCCCCAAAGTAATTCTAGATGGATGCATGCAGAATTTGAACTCAGCAACATCTTACAGTCCACTGCGCTGTACCGTTCAGGATCACACGCGAAATGCAGCCGATGTGTCTCTTTGAAGAAATTAACTGTGCGCGAGGCATTCAGCTGCCACGTGACTGGCCTGTGTCTATGTCGCGCACTGCAGCACTTGATGCTGGCAGCATCCAAAGACCCAGAATTGTCCCCCTTGCCCTGGTTTTCCTCAGTTGTTTAGGAACCTTTTAACCTGCACAGCAGGGGGGCAGATTCCGTTTCCAGAAGATCTGGACCTTTGTGGGGGAGTTGTATCCTGAAGACTGATTCTGTGCCATCACTTCAATAAATGGAGGGCCTCTCCAGACAATTTAAATACCGAGACATTTTCTTTTTGTTAACTACTCTATACTAGGCCAATAGCCTGTATTGCAGGCCAATAGCAATATATAAGTAAAGTTCTCATCTGGTGTTTTCTTTTTAATGCTACTAAAAAGTTAACAAAATGGCATCAGGAATAAGGCATTATTTTGTCACTAGTGACATCACTGGGTGTAAAGGGACACCCATGTCCCATACATGCCTCCGACATTCATGCAATCACATTCTGAATCTATACAATAGAGGTATTTGAAAATGGTGATAACGAAATAAAAACACATAACACCACTTTCTACCTAAAAATCTGCGGAAAAAATAAAAAAATTAAACAAAACCATGTATCTTTGTGTCATTCTACATCTGCTGACACTGTACATCCTATACCACATACCTAGTACACTTTTAAAGCATTTACAAATTGATAAAAATTGGAAAATTTGGAATAAAAAATATATAACACCGCTTTCTGCTATTCCATTTTGGTTAAACACCAAAATCTATGAAACAATAAAACCATTTTATACAGTTTATACAAACACCTCTATACAGTATGAACAACTGCAGTTGGCATGCTAGTTGGGCTGCATAGATGGAAATCACATGTCCCCAGTGACAAAATAGTGCCTTTTGAGTGCTGGGAAAATGCAATATTCCCCCATCCCAAGTGCTACATTGGGGAAAGAGGCCTGGAACCTGCACAGTACCTAAATAACAAGTGCACAATTATTATGTTTGAATTGATACTGGAGATCTGTCCTGAACCTGTCTCAGCAGGTAAATACAAAGCACATCACTCCAGCTTCTCCTTCTTGTGTCACCCTAGCAAGCCCATCATGAGATGGACCTCTGAAAATTCATTCTCCCCTGTTTTCCACTTACCTTTGAGAAATGGGTTGCAGTGGTGCAGATGAAAGGCACTGTTCCCACCAACGGCTGGAGCCAGCGCTGCAACAGTCTACCTTAGGGAGATTCCTTTGGAAAAGGCGACAAAAGTGTACGACTATTTATAATTTTCCAGCTGAGGCACCACACGTGGGCCTCCTCTTCTTTTCTCCCTAGATGGTCAGGCTTGATGACCATCCTCTTTTTACGCATCAATCACATGCCCACTCATGATGGACGGCCCCAACAACTCAGTAATAAAGGAAAACATTGTTCAACTATTTGTAGAAGGAAATGAGTAATGAAAGAAGAAAGCTGCTTCCGTGGGGAACTGGACTTAACAAGGTTGGTGGTTGCATTTGAAACAATCTTGCAACACACCACATGCTCAAAATAAACAAAGGCGGTCATTCCAGAGGGGTGAACTTGTTGCAACAAAAACAAACAAGAATCTTGGGGCACCTTAAAGGCTTACAGTTTTATTATGGCATAAGCTTTTGTGATGGGGGAGGGGCTGTTGCTCAATTGCAGAGCACCTGCTTTGCATGCAGAAGATAGACCCCTGTCTGAATCCCTGTAGAGGCGCTGTCAGTCAGTGTTGACGATACTGAACTAGTGATGCAATCCAGTCTACCTTGTAGATTGGCAGAGTGCTTGCTCCACTAGTCTAGGGTGTCACAAACGTGCCACAAAGCACGTTTGCAGCACCCGGCGAGTAGGTGGCGCCGAGGTTGGTGCCGCTCCATCCACCCCAGATGCAACCAAGCACCCAGCAGGGAAGATAAGTCCCCCACCGGGTGGCAGAGGGGTGGGGGAGGGCGGGATATGGCATTCCAGGAGGGCGTATTGGTCAGCTGGACCCGGGAAGGGGGAGGGATCGATGGTGGCTCTGCCAAAATCCTATATCCCTTCCTGGGCCTGGCTGCCGTTGCACAGCCCACTCGAATATGTGCCAGCAAAATAGCTGGCGCACATTCGAGTAGACCCATCAGGGCGACTGGGGCTTTATTTGAGGTAAGGAGATGAACGTCCCCTTCTCCCAAGGAGTGCTCTAGCTGTCAGAGGCGTTCTAATATGGGGGGAGCAGGTGTGCTCCACCCCAGGCGCTGAGTGGGCGCGGGGGCGCAGCAGCCGGGCGCAGGGCTGCGCAGAGCGGCGCGGCACCGGAGCCCGGCTGGCGCACCCCTCTGAAGCAGCGCGTCCACTCGGCGCTTCCCCGGCCTCCGGAAGCTCCGCTCCGGAGACCGGGGAGAAGCCCTCCTCAAAGCAACCGCTTAGTTCGGCGGTCGAGGGCTTTCTGAGAGGGCCGACCGCAACGCGTTCGGCCCTCTCAGAAAGCCCTCGACCGCCGAACTAAGCGGTCGCTTTGAGGAGGGCTTCTCCCCGGTCTCCGGAGCGTAGCCTCCGGAGGCCGAGGAAGCGCCGAGTGGGCGCTCAGCCCCGAGTCCGGCTGCTTGGGGGGGGCGCACCAACCCCGTCTCCCCCAGGCGCCGGGAGGGCTGGGAACGCCACTGCTAGCTGTGGTGGTGCTGGGTCGTATCTGGATAGGATATAGTGTGGGCTCTACACCTGCACTACAGCCTAGTTAGACAGGATTGGGTTGTAGATGCCACGAGTTAGACTCAGTAGAAGCCTACTTTATATGTCCATTTAAGCAATGAACAAACCAATTCATTCCCAAGCCAATTAATTCCAATTTTATTTTAGAAGCCTCAACGTATACCGGTATGTATATTTTTTCCTAGCATTAGCCAATGGTACTCGTAATTGTCAACCTATTTCCAGACTGAGATGAGGAGAGTGTGAGTGAATACTCTCCATGGGGAGAAAATGTGGAAAAGGTAAGTTTAGCTTAATGATACACCTTTCTTTGGGTTTTATATGGAATGTCCTGTTGAATAGCTAGGAAGCACCTTTTAAGGTGCATTTAGCAAGGAGAGATCAACTGTCCCACTGAACCCAGCATAGGACTTTTTATAGAGGCTGGTTTCTAGTGTCTCTTTTGCATCTTTTTTAGATTGTGAGCCCTTTGGGGACAGGGGACCATACTTTAATTTATTTTGTTATGTTAACCACTTTATGATCTTTTGTTGAAAAGTGGTATACTGTACACATATTTTTCTGAATAATATTAAGACTCCAACAGTGTAATCCTATGCATGTCTATTCAGAAGTATTATTCAATTCACAGCGCAATCCTGAGGATTGCGTCAGCGACAGAACGAGTGTTCCATCACCGGGAGACGTCGCAAATGTGCCGTAAAGCACGTTCGCAACGACTCGAGAGCAAGGGAGGCCGGCCGTTGCCAGAGTGCCCGAGCGGTCGCTGGACCAGGTAAGCTGGGATCCGGCGGGGGCGGTTCGCCGGGCAAGGGGGGGCCCATTGGTGTAGCCGGCCCGGGAGGGGGTGGGGGATGGCCATATTCTGGTCCCTGCCAGGCTGGCTAGGCTGTTACATAGCCTCCTCTACTTCCGCCAGCTAAATAGACCCGGGAAAGGGGACGAACATCCCCTTCCCCGAGTAGACCTCCAGCCCAGCAGCAGAACGGTCGCTGGTGCACAGGATCCGGCGGGTGGCCCTGGGCTGCTGGCCGGATCCTTACGGTGGATTGCGCTGCCCATGGGATTTACTCCCATATATTTAAGATTGTAACCTAAGTGGGGGTTTTTAAATAGAACCGGACAATCTGTGTGGGGATTGAGGTGTGCAGCAAAATAAACTTCTCTAGCCCTGGACCACTGTAGGGAGATGCCACCCTCCACCTACCAGGTTACAAAAATGCAGAGGTTGGCCATCTGTGGCTTACGATGTATTTGTGTCTACCAGCTGATCATTTCAGCACTCCTATATTAGAAGCATGTCTGGTATCACGTGCTGAATAATGCTTGTGCAACGGGTCGACCTCTAGACACAGTGAGTATGCTTTAGTTTTCATTCCCCTTCAGATCTTTAAATAGTAAATCTTATAAGAATTGCAAAAGAGTTGTGCACCCAGCCACCACAATCATGCTTTCTTGCATTTTCCTTGTTCTTTCCCATCATGGTGACTACTAAAGGTTCATTAGCAAATTTTCAGGCTTACAGAACTGTGGAAAGTATGATCAAGCAACTTAAACTTTTGAAACAGGGTGACGGAGCAAACAGCAGGCACCACCACTGCACCGTAATTGTGACGACGAGCCCCACTCTTATGCACATTTTTGAAGCATGGTAAGTTGGATAAATTTGCCCTACTGCAAAATGGGTCCAATTTTCATAATGGTAATAACACATCTGCACAGGCTTCCAGATATTTACAAGACAGGTCAGGGCACCAATATGTCACTAGTGTGATTAGAGACTTTAAAAAAAAAATGTAAATAGCAACTGTATTATTGCCAGCCCAGACCACGGTAAGGGGGCATTCTCCCTTGACCTTCCTGCCATGTTGATCCAGATGATCAGAGGCTGCGACAGCCTATTTGTCCTAAGAGAGAAGCTGCCTTTGGATTCCAGTTGAAAACCTCTATTTCCTCCTTCTGTGAAGAAGAGAGAGTCGCAATATAGCACCAAGCTAAAGGTTTTCCCAGCTCTGACCATGCAGGATGGCTTGATGCTCATTTTCTTGGTCTCTAAACTCAAGTGCTTAGGGAAACAACAACTCTCCCAAAGAGGAAGCGCACTGTTCCCTATAACATAAGTCCAAGCCAGTAGGAAAAAAAAATCTTGTTTTAAATTTTTACAGGATTAAGCTTCTGAATGGAATACTGCACTTTAGTTTTCACCCTACAGAAAGTCAACTCTAAAGGAAAGATATCAAACCAAAGCAAACACATGGGAGCTGTGACAACGCTTACAAGCTAGAAACATCTCATTTTAAGAAAATATACACACAACTCTACACTTTCTATTTTCAAACCTTGGATGAATGAAAAAGGTTCAGTGGTGCTTGACTTGATCAGTATACACTACAGTAAGTCCATTGCAAATGGACAATCAGATAGCACAGATCTTTCAGGCAGCAACGAAAGACATTCTGGTATATAGTTATATGTTTTTAAATCTGGTAAGCCTATCCTTGAGTACCCTTACCAGGAGAAAGGCAGGGTAGAAATTCATTAAATAAATACATTAAATTAAATGTCAGAATAATATCAGTGGGGCACCAAATGCTGTTTCCCTTACCCCTATCCCCCTCCCCACTGCCCTACATGGCATGCAGCACTGAGCCTCACCTGCCCACCTTCCAGGAGGCAGAAGAATAACCACCATTCCTCCTTCTCCTCCTACTCCTCCTCTTTCCTTGCGACTACCCCTTTAAGTTGTCATGGGACAATGAGCTGCATCTGGCCAGCAAATAGTCACCATCCCTGCTCCAGCAGAGAATTTCAGAAGGTGGGAGGGAGCAGCAAAATAAGTGGAGGAAAAAACAGTACTGAGCTAGAGCTTCTCCTTCCCTCCATAGCAGTGGTGGTGATCTGTGACCACGACCAGCCCAAGACTGCCTGATGCCCGAGGCCGCATGCCAAATGTTACCCCCTTACCTGGTGATGTGTCAGTCTCTAGCCCACCATTCTAGCCCACCACTCTGTACTGTACTTCTGCTTTGTCCCCCCTCCCTTTCCAGGGAGTGGGAGAAGGAGGATCAGTGGATGCCAGTAGGTGGGCAGAAGTGGAAGCCCCCTGCCAGTCTGCTGCCTGAGGTGGCCACCTCAGTTGGCCTCATGGATTGTGATGTGCTCCAAAAGTACCTGTCTAAACTGGGTGAATGGGATACCAATGACAAATGTGGTTCAGTGTAAATAAATGTAGTGATGCATATTGGGGCAAATAGTCCCATCTTTGCTTTAACACTGATGGGGTCCGAGCGGTTGGTGATGAACCAGGAAAGAGATTCTGGGGTCATAGTGCTCAGTGAAAATGCTGGAAAATGCTCAGTGTATGGCAGCTGTGAAGAAAGCAAATTCCATGCTAGAGGATAGTTACAAATGGGAGCGTGAACAAGACTCCTAATACTATCGTGCCCTTTTGCAAATTGATGTTGCAGTCACATTTGGAATACTGTATTCTGTACCATTCTGGTCGCCACATCTAAAGAAGGCTAATGTAGAGCTGGAAAAGGTGCAGAAGAGAACAACCAAAATGATCAGAGGGCTGGAGCACTTTCCTTACAAGGAAAGACTACAATGTTTGGGGCATTTTAGCTCGGAAAAATGGTAATTAAGGGGGAATTTGATTGAGTTTTATAAAATGATGTATGGTGTGGATGGAGAGAAGTCCAGTTCCCCCCCCCCCCTCACAATACTAGAACCAGGGGTCATCCAATGAAACTGACTGGTGGGAGACTTAGGATGGTACATCTTCACATAATGCATTTTTAGTATGTGTAATTCATTGCCACAAGACAGGGTGATGGTCACTAACTTGGATGGCTTCAAAAGGGGATTGGAAGAATTTGTGGAGGACAGGTCTATCAATGGCTACTAGTCATAATGACTACTGCCTCCAGGTTCAGCAGCAGTCTGCCTCTGAATACCAGTTGCAAGAGAGCAATGGTGGGAGAGAAGTATGCCTTCTCTCTTGCTTGTGATTTTATCTCCCCAGAGGCAGCTGGTGGGTCACTATGGAAAACAGGATGTTGGACTGAACGGCCCTTTGACCTGATCCAGCAGTGGCTTTTTTTAATGTCCTAGGCTGGCTCAATAGGTAACTTGAATCACATGGACATGAGCAGACACCATCTGTGCCATATATACTGCCTGATTATGTACTGGTGGTTTTTTTTCCTTGCTGATTCACAGCTGATTGTGCTTAAAACTTTTCAAGTAGGTACGTTTCTGTTCCAGAACTTTCCTATGGTTACAGAAGTAATAACTGTGATAATGAAACTCTCTCAAAGAACTACCTGTACATGATATTCTTTCAGTTTTTCAAAGAGTATGTGAGCACCTTAACCACACAAAAAAAGGTAAAGATATCCCCTGACAATTAAGTCCAGTCGTGTCCAACTCTAGGGTGTGGTGCTCATCTCATGTGGTGCTCAGGGTGTGGTGCTCATTTCAAAGCCGAAGAGCCAGCGTTGTCCGAAGACGCCTCCGTGGTCATGTGGCCGGCATGACTCTCCTTGCCGCAGCGCGTAGCATGCAGCTGGAACACGGAGCGCTGTTTACCTTCCCGCAAGCGGTACCTATTTATCTACTCGCATTGACATGCTTTGGAACTGCTAGGTTGGCAGGAGCTGGCCAAGCAACGAGCGCTCACCCCGTCGCGGGAATCGAACTGCCAACCTTTCGATCGACAGCTTATGGTTCAGCGGTTTAACCCACTGTGCCATCCGCTGGCCTTACTTAACCACAAAACCCCTGTATTATTTATATGATACCAAACTGCCAGGCTGTGCTGACAACTAGTAGCAAACCTATGAAGCCCTCTGAGTCTTGACCAAGGACTTCAAATGAAAATACACATGCTCATAAATGTGCATAAACACGTATTTAGTGTGCTTGTTTTATGTATTTTAATGTTTATGCAAGTTTTTATATTTTTATGTATTTTAATATTGTACGCTGCTTTGATCTTTTAGGGGTAAACATCTTTTAAATAAATTAATAAAAACCTGTCCCCACAATCCCCAAACGTTCCCCTCTCACTGTGACAAGGAACCACTAAGCTCAGGCACCACTGTATTGAAATGAGTGTCTGGAAGTTCTAAGCATGTACATGTGAAGCAATGCTGCTGTGTCCCAAAGCAAGTGACCACAAGAGGCAAAATATAGATAACTGGGGGTTTTGTCTGGAAAAAGAGGAAGAGAGCACCAAGATTGAAACTGATTCCCAGAGATGCCTATGCAGACTTCTGTTACGTGGGCATCAAAGCAACTGCTGGGGTACACGGTACATGATTCTTTGAGAGGCTCCCCACAAAACAGTTGATCAGAAAGAAAAGGACCTTGACCAGAAATCAAATCTGGCTGGCAAGGAAAAGCTACAATTGCCAAACACAGTTACTCCTAACCAGCCTGATGCTGATTGATAGATAGTTGTTCCTCCCATTGGAGAAAGCCTCATGCACATAGGGCAGCGGGACTTGAATGAGAGAGAGTCACTCGCTAATCCCCACCTATAGAACTTTAAGTGGCTATCATACCAAGTGGTAATTGCCCATGAAAGATAGTGTGACACTTAGCTGGCTGCTTGGCTTGCCCAGTCATGCTGTTGGCATCATCCATGGTCCAAAATAACAGCAAGCAGCAGAAGGACTAATGGCAAGGACAGAGCTGCACTTGCTGGCTTGTTGGGGTGCCGAGTTGGGTTGGCATTGGAGAGGAAGAGAGGGTGATTGGCTGGTGGCAGAGAGAATGCTGTGCAGACTAGAGGAACAGCCCACAGATGATGTCAGGGGCCCCAGGAACTCTCTCATCTTTGCACATGAGCATAAGTGTGTTTGAGGACATTTATAAAAGTTTCACTGTTTCTGCACAGCGGTGGGGGGCAATATAATGGGTAAATGTTTTCTAGATGCATAATTCCTTCACTATATAATGCATATTTGACATGACCTGTAGTCTGTAGCATGGCTCACTTTCCTGAGCAATCTGCTCAGCAGGTGTGTTTTTTTAGTTCCCCATCAAAAATTCACTGATTGTGCATTAGAGATCTGTGACCAGATGTAAAGGCTAAAGGTTTCCCAGAATTTTTTTAATGTTTTTTTCCTTAACATACCACGCACATGCACAGCAAATGTGATTTGATTGCAGTTGGTAGCTATGCTCACCTCCCTGAGTTGCTTGGTAGTTTGACATGCACTTTTAATTATTTTGGGCTTGTGACACAGTCATAGACTGGATTTTGTTAAGGTGAATCATACAGTATTTTATTCATCTAAGTTGTCATATATGCTATGGGCTAATTCCTAGACTCAATAGACCCAGCTACCAAAAACGTTTATTTCTGGAGTAGCTGACCTGGCTGGGAACACAAAGAGTATGGAGGTCAGAGAAAAAGCTACTCCAATACCTTGAGAGTAAGCAACAGGTGCTTTGCTCTGAAGTAGAAGGCTGAAGACGCAGGTACCCAAAACAGAATGTATTTACCAGGGGTGGCCAACCTTCCGCCATTAGGGCCTCTGCGTTCTTAAGAGTTGTGTAGAAGACAGAATCTTAGCAGCTGCAATTGCTGATGGTGCTGCTAAAGCAATTGCACCTGCTGAAATGCCTTCACCTATACAACCATTAAAGGGCCAGGAGCATTCATGTTGAAAGATTGGCCACCCCTGCTATATACCATCAAGGTACAACACTGATGAGCAGATGGTAAAGATGGAAGCTACTACCAGCAGTCAAGTGCTGGCAATCTCCAAACTTGGCACACCATTATAATTGATGAGGTTCTCTTGGACAGTATTCCTACAACTACTTGGTTGAGCAACTTAAAATGGGAGCCTGATTGGACAGGTTGGGTTTTCATCACTTCAACATCCAAGGAACCTGTGCAATGCATCCACAACCACCTTGCTCCTTAGCGCTTCACAGCTGGAGAGAGTAGCCTAAGCAATGTGGGTAAATATAAGAGTGATGTTATCTGCATGATTGCGTGTTGTCACACTGCTTTTACACACAGTCCTAATGTAATCAATAAACATAGCATATTTACCCCTTATGAAGATCGCGATTGGTTTGCCCTACCAGTTTGTAACCTGTCACTCTATGCACTGGCCTCTAAGCACTGGCCACAATATGCACTAACAAAAACCTTGCCCAGATTCTTCAGAGAGATGTGAAAGATGGAAATGATAGAAATGATGTCTCGTTCACTCTACATGTGAAAGATGGTTTATCAAGCTACAGTAATGTACAAAGCAAGCAGCCGAGTTCCAATCCTAAACTACAGAAACTGACTGGGCAAGCTCAACCAACTTCCAACAGAAGCTATGATGGTCTACTAATTAGCATTGCCCTCCATCCTCTCAGTCTGATTCAAAACTCTTGACTCAGAGACAAAAACTCACAATGGGACAACATTGTGTTAAGTATGTTTTCTCTCCAACTTAAAATTCATTGACTGCCATTTGCAGGGAGGTAGAAGGTGGTCAAGAAAATGACATGTCACATTTCTGTGTTATCAAACGTTGGCAGGGAGCAGGGAGTTATGTCTCAGTCATTTCGACTCCACAGAAGACATATTTCTCCTTGTGCCTCAGGAGATTGTTTCCTTCTAAAACCAACAGGCTAAAAATTAGTGAAAAGGTTTGCTTTATTTCCAGGGTCAAAATATTACAGTAGGAAGGGCATTTACACATATTTATAAAAATGCAGCAGTTGTATACATAGATCAGAGGTTGCCTTGAGTTTGGTCCTTCCCATCACAGCAAGCTGAAATCTTCTCTTCCCCCACCCACCTTAGTATGATCTCATAATTACAAAGGAAATGGCTTCTACAGAAAATGTAGCAGGTTACAATTTTCTACAGCTCAAGCTATAAAGTTTCAGGTTACAATCCTATACACATGTTCCTGGGAGTAAGCCTCACTGAATACAAAGGAACTTACTTCCAGACATGCATAGGATTTTACTGTGTAAATCAACTTAAGACAATTCAACTTTAAAAAGTCAACTTACTGTCACAAAAGGTATCATACCCTTATCTCCCCAGTTTAAACGGATGTTATCTAATGAACAACTCACTCACTTTCATAACTTGCCTTTCAATTACAGAATTTTGGAATTTGCCTATTATTCCTGCAGCTATACAAGACATTTAAAATGGGACCTTGCTTTTGTGACAGTTCTGGCCATTTCAGGTACTGCATTTGCCAGTAAAATACAAGCTTCGATATTTATGCCCGCTTGCCGTAGTCCTAGGGTTTACGCAAATACCCCATTTCCAAATTCAAGTTTCAGGGCTTGCCAGGTGGTGCAAGTGAAGGGCAGGGCCCAGGGGACGACAACAGCACTCAGAAGCTTCCTATGAATCCCATGGCCATAAAGCTTCAACTGGTATAAAAATTAGGGCCCCAAGCATGACCTAAAAAGAGCAAAATCATAGGCAAACTGCCTCTTCAGAAACAGCAGCATGGGGAAAGCTATTCCAACTCAAGTGGAAGGGGTTATCTTGTTTCCAGTCACCTGTGGATAATTTTAAACCAGACATGAATGCATTTTTAAGGGTCCATATTCTTTCTGGAATAGTCTTTGCTTGAACAGAAAGCTTCTGTTACACTATATTTCTAGTTACACGTTATGTGCTGCTTTTCTGCTGTCAGGGCACTTTTTACAGGAACATGAGTATCAAACTCAAGTCTTATCCAGTTTGAACTGTACTATGGAACAATCCTATATTACAGATTACTTTTATGTTAATCTGCTGAATGGTTTCAAGAATATGGAAAAAGAGTAGAAGACAGGGGTGCGGACTAAAGTAAAGGACTGAAAACTGATTTTCCAGAACTACCAAATTAGAGGAAGATAAGAGCTATTATCCATTTCAAGAAGCACCTGAATTCCCTAAATACGAGTGCTCCGCCATTCCAAGATGTCGCGAACATGCCGTAAAGCATGTTCGCGACACCTCTGGAGTAAGGGAGGCCGGCGCGGGGCCCGCCGCCCCCACGGCCACCGAAGGAAAGAGATGCCCCGGTGGGTGCAGGGGCCGGCCTGGCGGCGAGGGAGGACGACCATTGGCCGAGCTGGTCCAGGATGGGGCGGGGATGGCGTCCGCCATATCCTTGTCTCCCGCCGGGCCGGCTCAGCCATTACACAGCCTCCTCCTACTTCCGGGCGGAAATCCGAGGAGGCTCCCCGGTTTACAAACGTCCCCTTTCCCCGAGCAAACCTCCGGACCACACCAGTGCGGCCCAGAACGGGGATAGGATCCGGTGGGCTGCACTGGGCCGCCGGCCGGATTGCTACACAGGATTGCGCTGCAAGTCAGGAAATTTCTCCAGATGATCTTTTCTGGGTTTGAACAGAAGATGAACCCATCCTGCCCCGCCCCCCTCCCAATATATACTTTGATATATGGAAAAAGTATAGCAGAGCTTGCTTGAATTGTTTTTGCTCATTGATGATTCAGAAACTATGCAAACCATTTGCACACTTTAAAGACTCTTGTATTTAACAAATGGTCAGATAACATTCATGTTGGTAATTTTTAAAAACAGCTGTCTCAAACAGTGACTAACCACAGTGCCATTACCTGACCCATTTTGAAAGCGTTTTGTCAAAGCTATTTTTTAAATACACTTTTTGCCAATGAAAAAAATCTGAGGAAAGGGCTTGTCTACTTGTGCTGCTGGCGTAAATGCCCCTATATTCCCTCATCCTCTGTCTACTTCAGGTGAATGCAGCAGTTGGAACACTTGTTGGACATTAATAAGCACTGATATTGTTGCACTGACCAATGGCTAAACACAGTAGTTGAGGGGGAAATGGTGAAAAATATGGGAGAAGGAAAATCAATACAATTCAAGCTCAGCAGAAACTCTGAAAAGCTCTAACTCTTAAACACAAAGATAGATCACATGGCGTATGTACCATTGCCATTCCTCCGAGTCAAAGCAAGTAGTTCATTCTACAGGCAGCTCTGCACAAACCGCCAATGAACTCAGTTCTCTTATTGCTTTATTGCATTTTGCAATCTGACTATAGTATTAGGTGATCAACATCTCCTCAAAGTAACAGACACCTCAACATCTCCTCAACGTAACAGACACCTTAACATAGAATCTTCTAGACCTCTCAGATAGGCAGACTGCAAAAACATGCTTAGAAGAACAATGCATGTCAGCAAGACTAGTACATTTATAGTGTAGGCCATTTATATAGATACCACATTAGAAGTTTCACAGGCTTGGGGGTCAAGGAAATTATTTCAAGGAAGTATAGATAACCCTCAAGATTTCCTTTTTATAGTTTTACCATAACAATAGTAGAATATGCAATCTATGTTGTATTGTGCTTCCATAGTGTAGTCTCAGACACCAACTAGATGAGTTGATGCAACGGCAGGGAATATTCCCAAACATTCCAAGTGCTCAGGGGACAAAGCTCTCACAAAATCTGCAGCAAAAGTTGTCAGTTTGGCTGAAACCTCACATAGGTCCAACCGTATAAGAGTTACTTTAGTGGGATAGACAGAGGACTGGCAAGAAACCTCTGAAGGTAGAGAGGGTAAGGGGTAGGCAGCTCAGAAGCAAGGGGCTCAAGGAAAGATACAGAGCTGATAATGGATCAAGAAACAAGAAATTAATGGACATGAAGAAAACTTGAGGAAAAGAGCAGATATGACATGGAACTGAAGCAAGAAGGTATGAGGGTGCAGTTTCACATACTGATTACCAGTTGATTAAACACAGCCATTTTGTTGACTGCATACTTCTAGTTTTGTTTAAACAAAAAATACCTTGCGCTTCAGTATGTGTTAGTTATACATATCAAATGTTTGCCGACAGTTTCCGAGAAGCTTCTGGGCCCTGATACCGATGTCAAAAGCTAGATATCTTACCCAGCACAGTAGTTTGTTTCCATCAATATGCTCTAATCTTTTAGTATAGATTTTGCCACCTTTTTAACATAAGCTCAATTTTGGCCTTTGTATTCAAATATATCACCACAACTGCAGGACACAGTGTAACCTCTCAGTTATAAACAGTTGTCTTAAATTTGTTACTAGCATCTTTTAAGGAAGAGAAGCAAGGGTTTGAATGCTTCCATTCTATACTGCAGTGTAAGTGTTCCTTCTCAAGAACAATTTTATAAGAAGCTCAGACATGGGAAAGAAAGAAAGAAATGTGTGTTGAGAATGTGTGATTACTGTGACTAACATTAAGTTTGGGGCTGAATATGGTCAAACACAACCGAGTCACATCACACCTTTCAGAGTTCAATTCTGGTGTACATGTACATTTGGTAGCCAATTTTAACAAAGCACAGCAAGTCATTGTCTGAGCAGCTAGAGTTTAGAAGCATCAGCGTTACAGCCCAGAAAAATTTCCCTTGCTTGTTATTAGTGTGTTAATCAGCTGGAAGATTTCAAAATGAATTAAAAAACTGGCTCTCTCTCAGAATCCATCACCTGCAGGAATACTCTAAAACTCAGTATTAACAGAACTCCAGCCTAGCACGGTGAATCAAAACAGCTTTAAGTTATGACAGAAGAGGTTTAATTAATAAAGTTTTACATTCATGGTCAGCATCTTGCCATATTCCACTGCTGGTAAAATTCTGATAGAAAATGAGAAAGCCAACCTCCCTTCTTTTAAATTATGAAAAGGAAAGTCTTACAGTTCTAGACCAAGCAAGAAAGGTTAGATGACAAGTTAGGATGGACTAGATCCACTAGCTACTGTACATAACCTTCTTTTAAAGCAAGTTATCCCATCTAGAACAAAAGGAAGTGAATCCATACAAGTCAACCCAGACAGCTGTTCTAGTATTGCAGATTCAGTGCCCTTCGTGAAACTACAGGAGGAATGGGATCAGCAGCTGTTTACATGTGAGCAAACACTTAGGGCATCTTCACAGAACTATCTTGGCATGTGGTGGCTGTCTGAAAAAGCCTGTGTTTTGTGGCTCCCGATTCATGGCAAGCCAATTGTGTGTACCCATGACCACATGCAGGATTCAACCTTTAGTACATTAATGTCTCAGGAAACAGCCATATTTGTCAATGCCTGCTGAAAATTAAATCTTGCCCATGATTCTGGGAACACAGAACAGCCTCCACGCAGCCACCACCTGCTCAGATGGTTGTGTGAAGAAGCTCGTAATGTGACCTCTTGAAAAATAAACTATATTAAAGAAAAATAAATCCTTTTTTCCTGAAGGGGAAGGAGAAATATTTCTTGTTCCTGCTGCAGCATGCTGGATGTACAAGAAGCCCTTCCTGTTCTGGAACAGCAATGAACCATGGAAGCAGGCATGCCTTCTTTCAGCACTATAGTCAAATCTAACCCACTGATTTCACATGGCTCACTTGGCAAGAGCCGTATAAAGGAGAGAGAGAAAAGAGATGGCAAATGGCTGCCCAATTTCAGCTCTGTAATCTCATGAAGCCAACTGCATACTCGGTGAGTTAGTATTGTAGGCAAAGATGATGTGGGGGGGGGAGAACTAATTCCTTTCCTGCACAAAGACAGTCTCTTGAGGACAAAGACCAGCCTCCTGTAGTGTGATGTCATAGTCCAGATGAGAAAGTTTCCTCCGAGGAAAGTTGGTGAGAAGTTCAAAACGTTCATTGGGGTACCCTTTAGATTGTACATGTTTGATGAGAGCCTGCACAGAATGAAGAGACAAGGGTCTTAGTCATGGAGTAGCAGCATAAAATAGAGCTTTCAATGCAATGGACAAGAGGCTGCCAATTTGCTCATCACTGAAAGCAAAAATAATGTGGTCTACTTGGTTAGGACAGCTACATGTAACTAAAGAAACTCAAAAAAAGTTGAAAGCTGTCTAACTGGTAGGCATTTCACATAGTATAACGTTTGTCCTCTCTAACCCACAAGTGAGAGAAACTGGTTAGTTTTTGAAAGACCTTGATATGTAGCCATAGATACATCTCCACAGAGGTTTTGAAGGGGGCTGGATGAAGACCAGCACTTCTTAAGATTAGTGATTTGGGAAGTAAGTGATACAGATAGTCCCTCACCTGTTCCTATCCATCTATCCATGAATTGATAAGTCAGTGTAATTTGCATGGACAAATTACACAGTAGGTACCACAATTTCAGACCATGAGGTAAGAAGGTTATGTCACTGTATGTATTGGCATATAAGACGCACCCTCCTTTTTGGCCCTGCTGTTCACAGAAATTTTTTTAAAATGCATTTTCGGGGCACCTGGCCGCTTACCGCATTGTTATAGCAGGTCCAATCTTCGTCCTGCGTTGCTGGCTGCATTGCGGCCCCGCCAGGACTGCCCCCGGTCAGCAGCTCTGCACGCTGCACCTTTGCTTCTTTTACAAGCAAGCTGTGAGCCTCCCTGACGCTGAGACGCTGGACGTGACCAGGAACCTCTGCACAAACATCGCAGTTACTACCATGTTTGCGCAGAGCGTCCTGGTCATGTTCAGCGCCTGCGCAAAGTTCCCAGGTGCTGGACGCGACCAGGAACCTCTGTGCAAACATCGCAGTTACTATGTTACTACGATGTTTGCGCAGAGCGTCCTGGTTGCGTCTAGCGCCTGTGCAAAGTTCCCTGACACTGGACGTGACTTCAGAGCCCTCCATAAACATACGAGTTACTCCGATGTTTCCGGAGAGCTTGCAGTTGCGTCCAGCGCCAGGGAACGTTGCGCAGGTGCTGAACGCGACCAGGACGCTCTGCGCAAACATCATAGTAACTGCGATGTTTGCGCAGAGGTTCCTGGTCGCGTCCAGCGTCCGGGAGGCTCACAGCTTGCTTGTAAAAGAAGCAAAGGTGCAGCGTGCAGAGCTGCTGACTGGGGGCAGTCCTGGCAGGGCCGCAATGCAGCCAGCAACGCAGGACGAAGATTGGACCTGCTAAACAACAATGTGGTAAAGCCTGGAAATGCTTTAAAATGGCCGGGGGGAAAGATTTTTAAAGTATCTGCGTATAAGACGTACCCTATTATTTTGGGTCACAAATTTAGTCAAAAAAGTGAGTCTTATAAGCCAATACATACGGTATATCCCATTCTTTTAACTTAGTATAAAAACTGAAAAATTAAGGTTGTTTAAAGATGTGCCCTTCAAAAATATGAACAAATATAAGGCTTGTTTGTTTTAAACATACATAACCAGTTCAGGCTTCTTTAAATGCCTTGTTTCCGGTCTTTAAGCATTTTTACCATGACAACTTCTCTCTACAGGTACAATATTAGAAACATACCAAGCCCCGGGGGGCGGGGGGGGGGAAGAGCCAATGCAAGGATATTCACATTGCTAACAATTCAGGGACTGCACAGGTGTGCTAAGAGCAGGAGAAGGAAGGTACATGTTGGCAATGGCTGCAGTAGGCCTTTAAGCCACAATCTAACAGTGTGCTTCTAATACTAACTCTGTGCTGAGAACACTTCAGAAAGGTAACAGTCAAGCAAAACATAATATGCACAACAGTTTACCTTTCAATGTGTAATATGCACAACAGTTTACCTTTCAATGTGAAACAGGTCAAGTTTGCCTGGGACAGCAGGCTCTCTTGTAACATACTACTAAATCTACCTGGAGAGAGGACTGACTTCTTAATAGCAAAAAGGCAGCCAGAATATTAGTCATATGTGAAGGGGGAAAATGATTGCACAGTTGTCCTTCGTCTTATGCGAGGGCTGCGTTCCAGAGTCAGTGTCTAAAGCTAAAACCATGTATACTCAAAATTACCTTGAAAATCCCTTACATCTGGAACATGCACACTGTCTCTTAAAAATTTACAAGAACGGGGACCAACTGAGGGAACAGCAACTTCATTCTTTGATCTCATGCTCATTCTCAGGCATATATTTAGCTCACTCTCAGGCATGTATTTAGCGGAATGGCCTGCACTATTTAAACTGCGCAAGTCAAGGGACAACTGTATTTTGTGCTTTAAAGGGTACCGGTACAAACAAACAAACCAAAATCTCTATGACAAAAGTGTCAACACCTGAAACACACATTGGGACTGGAAAGGACATTAAGGCCACAGAAGCAATGGCATTCACCCCCTTCCATCTCTTTTACTTACCAGAAGTTTAGCTTGTTCCGGCAATGAAATTTGTTCCCTCTTCCCATCTGGATACCTTAACATTAGCTGTGCCTTTGGTCCTAATAGAAGAAAGTTACAGAACTCCTGAATTTAATTTTAAGCTGATAATTTAAAATAACCACATGTAAACATTGGTTCCAACAGATGAATGATCAAAAAGCAACCTCTCGAACACTTTGAGTTTGTGGGAGGGGCCATAGCTCAGGGGTAGAGCACATACTTTGCACGCCTACAGGATTGTGTGTTCAACCCCTAACAGCATTTCCAGTTAAAGAGGATCAGATTACAGGTGAAAGGCATCTGCCCAAGAGCCACTCTCAGAGTAAACTAAACTGGACTAGAAGGACCAGCAGTCTGACTCCGTATAAGGCGGCTTAATGGCTACTTTCCCCGTCTTTTTGCACTCAAGGCAGCAAGGAAATAAGAAAGGTCCCATGATGAAAGAATTCTGCATACTAAATAAATATTAATATTCTAATCATCCAACATAGTTAATTGCAATCTCATTTAAAAAGAATTATTTCTCCTGTTTTAATGCATGGGTACCTAATCTATCTTCTCTGTCCAGTTATCATCCCACTTCTCTTCTAAGCTTTATGAAGTATCAGTTGGTCAGTAAAACCAGTAGAGTGTCAACTGGTGGGTTTTTGTATTTTTTCTTCATTTTTGTTCTTGGTTGTCTCATTTTACTACTCTCCTAGTAAATTCATCCAGCTTAATCATTTCTATGCCAATAAAACCAAAATTCATTTTTCTGCTCCTTTTTCTTTCTTTATCTTGGACCTAGAGACTTTTAGCAATTTCTGCATGGATGCTCCAGCAACATTTTAGGGGGAGAAGATCTTAGGATGGAGAAAAGAAGGCTAATTTCCCAGCTAAATCCTCCCTCCCTCTCTCTCTCTCTCGTTCTGTATTTAACTATTCTCACTAAGTAAATTGTACTCACAAAAAATTCTCACCATGCAAGACTTGGTTTTACTTTAAGACATTTCTATCTTGCCTCTTAAGTTCAAGGCAGTTAACAACCTCTAGTATTATTTGATTATCAGCACAATCCTGTGCAACTCTTGCACCGGTGTAATAGTAGGTTCACTGGTGTAAGTGCACTTATGCCAGTGTAACTTGCCGTACGCCGATGGACGCAAAACGGAAACCAGCATAACCCCTCTCGGACGCCGTGCACACGCAGTTCCGACGCCAGCACAACTCCGCCGGAAGAGGGGGCATTCCAGGGTTGTCCAAACGGTCCCAGAATGCCCCCTTGCACTGGCGGAGTTGCGCTGGCGTCTGTCCTGCATCTAAGCTGCACACGTGCGGCGTCCGAGAGGGGTTATGCTGGTGTCCATCCTGCAAGAGTTACACAGGATTGCATTGTATGTTACCTTCATTACCAAGGTGAAAATTTATAGAGAGAGCATGCTGGTTTTTATTTTTAACATTGCAAAATCTCTCCCTTTTCCTCTATTTCTATCATAGAACACAGCTTCAAGCCTGGACTGTTTCTCACTTGTAACATTTTATTTCCTGATATTTGTGACTCCCACTATAAACACTATTTGGTTTTGTGCTGCCTCAAAATATTCACCTAGCAGATAGCCACACTTTGAACACAGCATTCCCTTCTCTCACACATCTTAAAATTAAGGCTTTATTTTTAAAGCCCTGAATGGTCTGGTTCCGTCCTCCGTACTTAGTGTGTTACCTCCCACAAAATTCCATCTTGCGCTCTTCCCATCTCCTCATGTTAGGCCTCTTACATGAGGTGGGGAAACTGCTGGGGGGCTTCCACAAGGATTTCATCCACTTCCTCCCCCTCCCTCTTTTGATTTGCTGAGGGAGTGGTGGGGAACTGCGATTCAGCTCTCCTGTTCTAGAATGACCTTGCTGCAGGTGGTGCAGGCCGGGCGAGCTCAGCAGGACAGAGCTGCCAGTGCTGGAGCGCGGAGGGGGGGGCAACAGGGGTGGGAGGATCAGGTCCCAGGAGGGGGGCGGGATCAATGGTGGGTCTCCAGCCTCATTATTTACTTATTGGAGTTGTGGCACAAAAAAGTTTGAAGACCACTGTCTTAGAAGATATAACAGATTTAGGAAGAAAAGTATAACTAAGCCACATAAATGTTATATACTAGTTATGGAAATTTATTTTTATGCTGCAGAGTAAATGGCTAAGAATTGTATACTGCAATATGAGATGGAAAGGTTTGCTTCCCAGTCTAACAGTGCAATCCTATCCAACTTACACCACCAGTGTAACCAGCGCGGAAGGGCAGGGTGGGAGGCTGTTGAGGGGAGATTTAAATCCCCCTTGAAGGGGATTTGAATCCCCTTTCTGTTCTGAGGCCTCCCGTTTTCGCTGCACCGCTGGTTACACCAGTGGTGTAAGTTGGATAGGATTCCGCTGTAAATTGGAAGCGATTTTGCTATCTTTTTAAGACTAGGATATTATCTTAAATTGAAAAAATATATATACTGGATACTACCCCTTCTCAGATACACATACTGAGGTTGAAGAGGGTGAGTGGGTTTGGGTATTGCAAATACTGCCCAGAGATTAATCAGAATGGCCACCAAGGAAGACTCTGATCAAAACACATTTGGCACTTTTAATGAAATTCAGTTTTAGCATTAAACTGATTAACGGCGCAATCCTCCGGAACTTTAAAACGACCAAGAGGTCGCGAACGTGCTGTAAAGTACGTTCGCAATGCTTAGAGAGTAAGGGACGCCGGCCGCACTCACTCTGCCGCTGGGACGTCCATGCAGCCACCGGAGGAAGGTAAGAGATTCCCGGCGGCTGCATGGGTGGCCAGGGAGGGGGCCATTGGCTGAGCTGGCCGGGGGGACGGGGATGGCGTCCGCCATATCTCCATCTCCCTCCGGGTCGGCTCAGCCGTTACACGGCCTCCTCTTACTTCTGCCAGCTATTCAGCTGGCGGAAATTTGAGGAGACCCTTTCCCCCGAGTAGACCTGAACGGAGATAGGATCCGGTGGGCTGCCCTGGGCCACCCACCGGATACTTAGTGGATCTGCTGTTAATATGTTGGACTAATTTGGAATTTTTCCTTGGATATGTTATGGGACTATAGTTTTTCAATTTTATTACTATAGTTTTTCAATTTTATTACTGCATTGCAAGGGACATATAGAAATAAATAGCACTGGACAACAAATCTGAACAAAGGTCATGCCCCCAAGATCAAATTAGTCATTTCTTATAGATTGAGGTGCTGAACACGAAAATGACAACAAAAATGCAAAATTGGCTATGGTTTGTGAGAGATCTGCAATAGATAGTTCCATAGACTTGTACTGGTAAATGCCAGGTGGCACTCACAACACCTGTGTATGCAATGCGGACTGCTTCTCCTAAACTAGAGCCAATTGACAGATTATTTTCGTTATTTTCATTTTCAGCACATCGAAATTATTAAAGATTAGCTATTTTCATTTCAGAGACAAATTGTGTGTTGTCCAGTGTAGCCCATCTTTCGGTCTTAACAACCGTGTCAATTAAAAGCAAACAAAAGTAAAATTCTTTACGTTTCGCCCTGAAACTGCACAGGGCTTCCTCAGAAGTTCCTCAGGGAACTAATTTAATTAGTTTAATTGAAACGGTTGTTAAGCCCGGAAGACGGATCTGTTAAAATGGAAACAAACCATGGAACCCTTACTCAATCTAAACAACAGTTTGGTTTTTCTACAAACCAGTTTTGCGAACTTCAAAGCTTTAGGAAAACAACAACGTACATTTCAACGCCACACTTACCATTCACATTCAGCTCCTGCACTGCAGTTTCTGGCTTAGCTGCGGCCTCCTCCAGCACCCCAGAATCCATGCAAGACAGTCCTCGATGGTTTGTTACAATCTCAGATTCAGTCCTTGCTGTGGGCTCAAGTTGGGGCCTCTTGACTTCCTCTTTTCTGCACCCCAAGTCCTTGTGTGGAGACTTCCTAGATTTGGCAGGATTGTCTGGTTCATCATCATCAGAACCACAAACTGAAATAAACTCCTCACTTCCAGAGAAAAGCTCCGATTCAGACTCCTCATCTGATCTGCTGTCCTGCTTGACTTGGTCAGAGTCAAAATGTGTCTCTTGTAGGGAGGCTCGGATAGCAGCTTCCAGTTGGCTATCTTCACTTGCATCAATGAGGCTCTCCTAGTCAATGCAACCATAAAGCAAAAGGAAAAGAAAAGTTACACATGTACATTGAGAAGGGGAGAAAAGGACAAAAAGAACTGAGGCCAAATATTTCTCCTTTGCAACATTTTTGTTTTTGAAGAAAAATTAATGTATACTCTCCACCCTCTTCACAAAGCAGCACAAAGTGCCTTACAAAAATAAAGAGAAAATACTAAAAAAAAACAAAGAGAAAATCCAGCATAAAAACCAAGCAATTCACAGCAGAAAACATAAAAAGTCTTAAGAAAAGGTAGTCAAGGGGCCTGTATTGCACTTTGCTTTTTAATCATGTTATTGTGCTAATCATGTTATTGTGCTACAATACACTGATTCTACTGTATTGATACAAATACACATACTCTCCCCTAGTTTAAACAAAGCTTATACTTACAGAGCGAGTGCGTTTCTGAGGAGGACTGGTAGAATGTCCATCAAGTTGTCCATGCTCACCTAGGAACCCAGTCACTTGGTCCAAAAAAGAAGTTACATCTAACTGGTGCCACTCTACTAGCTTCTGCCCTGTTGGAGATAGTAATGAGAAAGCATATTTCAGCAATATGGAAACTTAACCCATCACCAAAGTGATTCATGTACTTGTTCTACTGTAGCCATCCATATTTCATTATTGTTTTCCCTCTTACCTGTCCTAGGATCCAAAATAGAGACATAAGGGAAGTCTGCTAGTTTGTAGAACTGTATATATCTTTGTCCTTCCTCACTGTCATGGTACACCTGAAGCACAGCAAATAAGAATAAAAATCTCGAACATTCTAATATTAAAGAGGAAACAGAGTATTAGAGACTTGGAATCTGACAAAATAACTTAACAAAATAACCAAGTTACAACATGGTTGTTGCGCTTAATTCCTTTAGTCCCCAAATATTACTTGGGCAAGGCTATCGAAGAGTGGTCAAATATAGGTAGTTTCCTACTTATGTGTGGGTTACGTTCCAGAGGTCTATACTTAAGTTGAAACATTATTTATGTGACGCTAATACAATTGTGAACAACTTTCTGCAGTGGTTGAAAAACAGTATCGAAATACAGTTAGCCCGCATCTTACATGAGGGTTACATTCCAAGGTTGGAGTGTAAACCCAAAATTGTATATAATCGAAACTCCCTTAACGCCAACAAATATGTACTGCCTCTTTAAGAACCAAAAGCACAGTACGAGACACACACAGCAACAAAGGGTTGAGGGAATAGCAGCTTTGTTCTCCCATTTCAGGATTGCTCTGGGGCATAAACATAGTCAATGGAACGGTGGGCAGTGTCACCTGCACTACTTAAACTACTGTATTGCTTTTTCTTAACTTGGGGGGGGGGGGAGTGCATAGACTTGAATTTGTGTGAGTCAGTCGTGCGTAAAATGCAGGCTGACTGTATATATTTCTATAAATTATTATGTATAAAACAGGTAGTTCACTCCCTAGTAAATGTACACTGTGTGGTAAACCCTGCTTTTTTGTTGTGTAATGTACAAAATGGGCCCCAGAGCAGCTTAGATGGGGGCAATATCCTCCCTAAGGAGTTCATGCCATTGTGCGGACCCCTTCACCGGCTGCACAGCAGCTTGGCGGTGTTTCCAGACGCACAGCAGTGACATCATAAGTCATTGCTAGATTTCTGAGAATGCCAAGCTCCAAGCTGTGCAGAGCTTGGCTGGGTTTTCAGCTGCACAGCTGCATGGCCGTGCAGCTTAAAGGGAACAATGGATGGGGGGGGGAGGCTGCATTTGTTTTTGCTGCATTTTATATTTTAGGACATTTTTCATTTGTATTAGTTGGACAAGAGAGTACAGTTCTATTAAGTAGTATACTGAATCTCGTTTTCCCACCACTTCGATGACTCCAAGACACAGCGTCTCTCCCCCTCTCAAAAACATAGCAACTCTCTCCCCACGCACAAACCAGCATCTCTCCCCTCCATGCCCTTAAGCCAGGGACTACCTGCACTGAAAAACTATCAACTGTGTAGCTAATCTTCAATCTTTCCAGAAAAGAAGCCTTCCCACCTGCCAGAAAATGAAGTGTTCTCGGATTATGTTTTTCACAGCCTCGTTACTCCAAACATCACGGTTAAGACACTGACAAGCAAAATCTTGCACATTCTGTATGTTAATCATGAGCCATTTGTTCTGCATCTGACCACATTCCTTAGCCTGGAGAGAGAAAGAACACAGAGAACATTTGCCAAAAATGAAAATCTAGCAGAAACAATGCCAGCAGTGATGGGCTCTACTTATTGCGCCAAGCTTCACTAAAACCTTGTAACACTGGAAAGCACAATCAGGACTAGAAAAGGTCATCTGCAAACAAGCCTGACAAGCAGCGTACAAGGTTAGAGGACTCTGCAGGTCAACTTGTCATATTAAGGATCACATTTTGATACTCCCAAACTGGTGGGTGTCAACATGCCAAGGACACGAGAAAAGACAGGACGCTTTTTTTAAAACTCAGAACCAAGAGTACAAAGAAAACCTGAACAAAACATTATAGAGAAGAAAATGAAGCGAGTCAAATTGATCTGACTGCAAAACAGACCAGCTGATTCAGGAGGCAAAGTTGTGGTGGATTAGCATTATTGCTAAACTTGCAGTTTCTTGTTTCACTATTAATTCCCTCTCATTTTCTGTTCATTCTTATATGCTATATTTTGGTGTTATTGGAAAACTAAGAGTCATTTTCTGGTAACCATTCAGACTGCAAGTGGGGGAGGTGGGGGGATTTGAAGTTGCAGGAAGAGATCTTACTGGTTTGAGTCACAAAGCTGGCATTGCCTGATTGGTTGGTTGCAAGTTAATGTAGGAGTTTGATCAAGAATGTAATTCTGATCGCTGAATTGTCATACCTGTTGAAAAAAAGAGTGCTATATCAAAAATTGGAATGCTCATATTTCCTGAATAAATAGGAAAAGGTGTATGGACTTCCTTAAAGGAGATTTACTTATGAGTTTGCACCAATTGAATTATTCATAAAAGGGAACAAGACTGAAGCCAAAACTATACTGGCAAAAAAATAGAGCATATCCAAAAATTTTACACAGAAACATTTTTTCAGGTCAACCATTAGTGATGGCAACCTTAACAACAACATATACTCATAGAATAAAAGTTGTTAGGTGATTTAAACACCTGGTTTGATTCAAAGAGGGAAGCTATAAACCTCATAAAAATAATAGTCCTTTTCACATGTTACGTAACCATGGACCACTATAGGGGCACAAGAACATGCTGACAAGCAAACCCCCCCCCCCCCCAGAGATAGTGTTTGTCTGGTAAAATGCTATAACCAGAGACAGATCCTCCATCGCATTTAGAATGCTGGGCAACAGCAGTGCTAGGGAGTGCATCGAGACTGGAGCTTGCTGGTGTGCTCCTATCCTGCATGTAATTGTGGATGCCGTCGATGGTTACGTAACATGCAAAGGGGGCTACAAGTATCTCTCTATTTTTTTCCTGGGAGGAGGCTAAAGTAAACTGGAATGGATTATAGATTTACAGCCCAATCCTATGCAGGTCTACTCAGAAGTAAGTCCCATTGTGTTCAATAGGGCCTACTCCCAGGAAAGTGTGCATAGGATTGTAGCCATAATCCCAGTTCACACTCTGTAGCTATACTTTTGCATGGCCCAATATTAAGCAACAATACTAAGACCACAGCCCTGTTCAAACAAACCTGTAACTGTAGAGACCACCCACAGTTATAGCATCAACAAGAGCATGCAGGTAAGTTACCCCCACCATCATGTTCACAAGCCTGCCTCTACTTCCTCTGTGAAGAGTTTGTCTGAAGAAGCAAAGAGACCACTATCCATCATTACAAGTTTGGCTGATCAGCACTTGTGTCTTTCACTCAGACAAGGATGTTACATAAGAGGGGCTGCAATTTCAGAAGTGGACTATTAGGTATTTAAAATTTGGTACAGTACTATACGTTCAAAAAGAAGGGTGTGTTAATTTTTTCACAATATTGCTAAAATTTATTACAACTATTTGATGAACGTGTCTATATTCACATTTGTTGAATCTACTAAAAACTACACTTTAAAGATTTGAATGTTATACTTAAGTACATTATGTACTCAATGTTGCGGTCCTAACCCCTTCTTTTGGGACTTCTACATCAATGAATTTACGAGGGAATGCTAGAGGCCTATATTGTGCAAGAAATGAGCAGGCTACAGCGATAATTAAATACCTGCATGTAATAAATCAGCTGAAAATTTGGTCTACAACTTACAGAAGTACTTTAAGAAAATTGCATCAGAATAAAGATCAGAACCTAGAATGCAGTCCATCTGAGATGTTTTGGAGTAGACTGACGCCAGCAACTAAAAGGGAAATTCAGTCTAGAGAAAAAAATTGGTATTCAAATTTATGATCAGTTTACTGTTGTAGTACACAACTATTTTTATTTACATAGCATCATTTGTGCACATGGTGCTTTATCTAGGGAAAAAAGATATCTTCAAACTTGGTGAATAATCTCAAATATTCACATGGTGCAAACTCAAAATTCTCTTAAAACGTATTAACTTTGTATTTAGATTGCAAAGGTACTATAATTTGCCAATTCGTGAATTCAGGATTAACTCATCTTGCAGTTGGACTGGTAAGTGATTTATGCTGCAGTAGTGGAAATAAAAAGTATACGGTACTTCAATTGTGGTCAAAGTTGCTGCAGCACATTATTCAAATACCTTCAAGTGTAGAAGTCTCACTGTAAATATTCAGCAAAGGAAGTAGTTGCTTATTTTAAATTAACGTCTACATTTTACTTTGCATTGCAACACCCTTTGCCTATAATCAGTTTTACGGTTTCTTCTACATAAAGCTAGATTTAATATAGGAGCAAAATCCCTCAAACACACAGAAGATGAACATAAATGTAAGAAAAAAAATGACTGCAGAGCTAGGAAATAGCCATTTTGTTAAACCTATTACAGAATATGAGTGTTTCTCCATTGCTCTCTGTCATACAGCTTGAGAAATACTGGCTGTGTATTTGTCCTGAACCATCAACTTAAAGAAGAGGAAAAATATAAAAGTATGATTACAGGATATGCTCTCTTTTCTATAAAGGCCTTGCAGCTCAAGTTTCGGGCAGCTTGCCAAATCTCAACTATACAGAGAAGGCAAAAGAAAAAAAAATGAAGTGTATCATGTTGTGGAAGAAAAGCAATGTGGGGGTCATCACAATCCTTGGCCATTTCCATAATACTTTACAATGTACAATGTACATATGTTACCAAATTAAACTTCGCAATTATCTTATAAATTTGGATAGGTCGACTTAGAGAGACTTGATCCAAAGCCAACCAGTTAAATCATGGTTGAGCAAATATTTGTTCTACCACTGACCACACTGAGTGCCAATAAAGGATACTATTTCTTTCTGCTTGCACTAGTATATGGTCTGTCTTGTCTGGGTTTGGAGCAGAAAAACATGCTCCAAATGTTATAGATTCAGAGAAATAGAATGGACAAAGGGTCATCCACTTCAGCAAGGTAGCACAGTTAACACTAACTAGACAGCCTCTGCACACACATACCAGCCTTTGCAACTCAAATATACAATATAGTATGAACTCCTTTCTAATAAGTTGTTAAAAAAAATTGGAATTGCACTCAGTGAGGATAACAGAAATGATTGCAGGATTAAGAGTCAGAAATTCACCTCCCAATGGATGAATAGACTCTTAACAAGAGTGGAGGGAGAGTTAGAACAGACAAAAGAAAATATTTCTTTACCCAGCGTGTGATTCATCTGTGGAACTCCTTGCCACAGGATGTGGTGATGGCACCTGGCCTAGATGCCTTTAAAAGGGGTTTGGACAAATTCATGGAGGAAAAGACCATCACAGGTTACAAGCCATAAGCAACCTCCTGGTTTTTTTTTTTTTTTTTTTAAAGAAGTGGGTTTTCTCTGTGCCAGGTGCAAGGGAGTGGCGACTGGACACAGGTATCTTGTTGTCTCGTGTGCTCCCTGAGGCATCTGGTGGGGCCACTGTGTGACACAGGAAGCTGGACTAGATGGGCTTTTGGCCTGATCCAGCAGGGCTCTTCTTATGTTCTTATGTAACAACTTCAAGTTACAGCTGGGCATCTATCATGCTTTAGGCTGCAATCCTATACACAACTTTCCTTGAACATAATGGGACTTATTTCTCAACAGACATGCATAGGATTGTGCTGTTAGTCAAATACATTGTTGGACTGATAAACTAAAAAAGTTGACTAGGTCTTAAACTATAAATCTAATATAGGATAATAAAATATTTTAATATAAAAGTCAATGGCAAATACATAAGGAAAACTATTGGGAATTTTCAAAGCAGTGAGCCCACTAAATATGCAGAATGGTAGAGGCAAACTCTTATTCAGAGCAGGAAGAGGAAGTATGAGGAGAAATACACTAATTTATGGAGGTGTGTATTGGAAGAAACTAATTTATGGAGGTGTGTATTGGAAGAAACTAAGAGTGGACTTTTCCCGATTAATATCTACATAAAATGTAGTTGTGTATGCATTTGTGGGCAGGAGGTCTGGTTCAGAGGAAGAGCTGCTGCCTTATATGCTTTAAGATCAGAGGACACCAGTTCAAGACACCTGGAGGTATCCGAGAGCTGGCAACACGCTGCTGATGAGTTACAGAGCCTCGGTGGGAGAGAGGAATTGGTCAGCTGCACTCTGAGTAGGAGACAGAGTTGCCAGCAGTCGAGCGTGGGAGGTGAATGCCAGAGAGAGGCCAGACTGTGAATGATACCATCAGGAATGAAGTTGTTCTATGCAAGATTAGAACTTTGTATTGTAAAAACCCTTTTGGGGGAGGGGGGTTAGAAAAGCCTGCCTAATGCCTATGTGAACCATCTTGAATTAAAGTCGGAGGAGAAATCTGATGACCAAGAAAAGGTGGGATATAAATACTGGAATTATTTTTATTATAAAAGACTGAACAAAAATGGGCCAAAAGCCAGCTACAACGCTGACCCACAAAGAGCTTATAGGTACAGTAAATGTCTGTCTGTCTGTCTGTCTTGGAAAGCTTCAGAAGCACAGCAGAAGGTCAAAGGGAACAAGTTCTTGAAATTGGTTTCAGCATAACCCAGAAATAAAGATAGGGATATACAGGTGAGCCCGATATAGCTTACCCACAAAGGTGGGCGTTACACAACTGTTCACTTGACTGATGCACCTGTCTTTAGGGCCATAACGGTAGGGCTTCTAGCAACCCAGAAGAAAAAAGAGACATTTATCTCTTGACCTATTCTGCATACTCTACTATAGGAATCATTGAAATGTACGCATGTATGTGTTTAGTACATATTAAAGCTAACAAAATAGGAAAAGATGTTTCTTTTATTGGTCAATAGGTGTAAGGGATATGGAAATTTTCAATTACAGGTACCCCCTGCTTAACAATGGGGATACGGTCCTCAATCCCCGTTGTAAAGTGATGTCGTCGTTTTGCAAATTCAGCTTCCAGGGACAACTGCTGCTGCATTGCGCTGAGCAGGCAACCCCCTCTGTAGGCCCTTTGCAGGCCTCAGAACATTTCTCCGAAGCGACAGGAAGCAACTCCCGGTTTCATCAGTGGCGTGTGCCACAGGACTTCTAAAAGAGCTTTAAATTGTGCATGGGGTTTCCAAGGAGGGGGGGGAAGAGGATGACCGCCATCGTATATCCAGGCGGTCGTTGATCGGAACGACGCTAAGTGGGGAATACCTGTACTATCTTATTAAAAATCCTTTTACACATCTTAGGACAACTATTTAGTTTCTTTCCAGTTTATAAACAGGATAGCAAAGAATAGATAAAAACTCTCTTCAGTCCAGCAGAGTCCAAAGCTACCAGTCTTCAACATTTTTATTTGAAAGCAAATTCTACTAAAAATCGGAAGTAGATATATGGAACTGCCTTGCACAGCACCATACCATTGGTTAATCTAGCCCAGTACTGCCTACTTTGACAACAATAATTCTTAAGAGCTTTAGGCAGAGGACATTCTCTGCCATGCTGGATCTTTTTCAAGTTTCAAGGATTGGACCAGGGACATTATGAAAGCAAAGCATGTTTTCCACCACTGAGTTATAGCATCTTCTATTGTGGACAAAACCACAAACGTACTGAAGCAAGTATTTCTTAAAAGGATTTTTCCATCAATGAAAAATATTTCAATATTTTCACCCTAGCACAGTGTCTTTTCTGGTGACTGTTGCTGGTGGTGTTCTGCATCTTTTTTTAGATTGTGAACCCTTTTGGGACAGGGAGCCATTTAATCATTTGATTTTGTCTGTAAACCGCTTCGTGAACTTTTTGTTGAAAAGCGGTATATAAATACTGTTAATAATAATAATAATAATAATAATATTTCAAATACAATGAAAAAATTAATAATTTTTTCCAGCAATGAAAAAAACATGCAGTATGTATCCAGCTTACTACTGACTAGAACTAGGCATTTCTGCACAATTCACCCTCATAGGTACATATTACTTCATATGCTGAATAGCTGTTTAAAAAAGGATGGGGGAGAAGAGACGATGGGCAGAGGAACAGTCACAGAATTGCACTTCCTCAGAATAGACTTCCAGTTGTTAAGGAGGACTAGCCCTCTGTGGCAAAGTAGCATAAATACAGCTAGTGACCATCATGCAAAGACAAATCCTTTAAATATACTGAATTATGTCACAAGTCAATTTACACATGTCAGTGTGTGCACACGCACACAAACAAAGCTTTGCCTGAGACACCACAATACTGAAGATTAGTGACCTACTGTTTCAAAGCTTCCTTTATGCATCAGATCAATTGGAGGCCTGAAGAGGTCTGCAAGGGTGGTAAGTTTCTTGTCTATTGCTCCTCCATTCCTTAACTCCTGCTCCTGCCGGACTGTAGAGCCCCAGAAGGAAAAAAGTGAGTTAGACAAAATATTCACAGGCTCAGCTGCCTTCCATCAACTATAAACAAAATGGTTTAAAATATAAGCCAGGAAAAGGGGAAGGAGAAGAGAAAGAAAGTACAAGGCCATGCTCTGTAATATGCAACCTAAATAAGGGGATATGGCCACGTGAGTACTATACATCTTTACCAGCATAAATATCTTTCTACTTAGTAACCATTAGTAGACATTACTACGTATTTATTAGCTTTAAAGAAACTGACAGGAGAACACTGCTGCATAAGTGTAGAATTTAAGTAATACAAAAATATAATTCTTGCTTACTGGCAAACTCTTTCTCCGTTATCTCTCCCTTTAGTTTCAAAGCAGCAGGTCTGTGCTTAATAACACTTTCACTTATGAAGCATCTCCAGTTTAAAGGTGATTTATTAATACTGTATATCACTCTTCAACAAAATTTCTATAGTTGGATTATCTGTTAACTAAGTAAAGAGACATTGTGGTTCATTTTATTCAGTGGGGGAAAGCAACTATCCCAGCAAAACGTTTTGTTCCAGGGGCTGTTTACTAGTGTGTCTCATGTCTTTGTTTAAGATTGTGAGCCCCTTTGAGACAGTGAACTATCATCTTTTTTCCCCCCTTTTTGGTATGTAAACTGCTTTGCTTCTGTTCTGCCTGTCAACATAGCTCTCTGTCTGGTTCTTGGGTTAAATTTATTAAACCACTCTTGCTGAAAAGTGGTTTAATAAATTTAACCCAAGAACCAGACAGAGAGCTATCTTGACAGGCAGAACTCCTCTGAAACCAAGCTGACCGCCCAGCACACCAGAAGACTTTCAGACAATTTCTTTTAACTTTCTAAGACAATGCAAAACGTAGGGCTCAAGGAATTAAGTTCTAACCAACTGCTCAGTTTGATAAATTACTTTGTGACCTCTAATACTGATATGTTGATGGTTCATCATTACTGCTACACAGCAATCAAGACAGTTAAATTATTATTATTATTAACAGTATTTATATACCGCTTTTCCACAAAGAGTTCACAAAGCGGTTTAAAGATAAAATCAAATAACTAAAAGGCTCCCTGTCCCAAAAGGGCTCACAATCTAAAAAAGATGAAGAAGAACACCAGCAAACAGCCACTAGAAAAGACTGTGCTAGGGTGAACAGGGGCAGTTACTCTCCCCCTGCTAAATATAAGAGGAGCACCAATTGAAAAAGTGCCTCTTGCCCAGTTAGCAAGTAACCAAAGTACTATTAAAAATATTTACTGATTAAAATTTTACAACCTGTTCCCACCTACCATACAAGCTAATATTTTATGGCGCCGACCTGTGGACTACTTTACTTCCAAAAATACAAGATAGTGCTTTTACCCCATGAATGTAATTAGGGTTTCTTTTTAACCTTTTTCCCCCCAGGTACTATATTTTGGGCTGAAATAGGTTTAACATCCTTGCAAAAAAAAAAAAATCTGGAAGGAAAAAAATAGCAAAAAAAAAACACCAAAACCTTTTTGCCTGTGCATGCTTGGATAAGGAAGGAGTATGGTTCATTTCCTAGTCTAAATTTTTATCCTACTTCGGCCATATTCACAATATAGAGCGCCACAGTTTTGTGATGGAATGTTTCAAAATATAGCTTGAGATAAACATGAATACCAAATCAGTAAGAACTTTAAAGATACTGTAACCAAAGTCAAAACTGGCAGTTCAAATTATTACATACAGAAAGCACGTTTTAAATCAATTTGTGAATACAGCATGTCTTTTGATATTCTCCTCCAAGATCCAGTATTATTTTATTTTTAAGTTTATAAAAATAAGTTTATATGTTTATTTTTACCCTGATAAACCCTGAGCGCCCCTTTCCTCAGACTTAACATGTTTATATGCAGACTTAACATGTTTATATTGCTTATCTTTATTTCAAATGCTGTTAAGAACCGTTACTGAAACCACACAGCAAAAGGCCAGACACACTTCTTTTTAATTATGTTTTCAGTATTGATAAGCCTGGTTAAAGCATTATTGAGTGAAGGAAAATATGTGGAATGTCAACTAAAACAAAGGCTGTGCATGTCACAGATGACAGAACAATAATTACATGATCTCATAATTCAAACAAGATCATCATCTTTTGAAAGGTTTGCTTCTAAGTGAGCTGATAAATACCAGTAATGACAAAAACAATAAACCAGGCAAACTGAATTAACAGAACTCTTAACTACTATACTGTAACTCTGTACTGTACTGAAAACTAACAAAAGTTTAAAGAACCCCAAAGCACAGACTCCAGACAACTTTTAATCCTTCCAAAATATTGCAGTTGATCTTTTGGCCAGCAAGGAAGTGAGTATGTATGTGTAATTATTCATAGATACAAACAGAACAATTCACGAATGCAAACATTGTTAAACAATTCCTATTCTATTATCATTCGTAATTCTTTTTTGTTGTACAGAAGTAGAAGAGACAAAAAAAGCTACATGTGGATAATCTAGTAAGTTCTCACTTAAAGTCATTTCGTTTAAAGTAGTTTCATTTAGTTGATGGGAAAATGCCATAGGAATGTTTACATTTGGCAGTGTTTCTCAAAGTTCTCCCATGAGGCGGGGAGAACTTAGAGTGCTTGCAGGGGCAATCCTGGGGATTGCTGCTGCCAGCAGGAAAAAGCGCTCCAAAACGGCGTTTTTTTTTACTCACCAGGGCTTCAGCGATCTAAACATTGGTGAGGCATGAGGAGGGTCGCACAGGCCTCCCTGCATCCCCCCCCCCAAGCCCCGGTGAGTAAAAACCCACCATTTTTGGGTGCTTTTTTCCTGGTGGCAGCGGCCGGCATGCTTCCCCCACCCCTTAAGGGGGCAGGGGAAGCATCCGGTTCTCCTGGTGGGTCGCAGCCCACCAGTTTGAGAACCACTGGCCTATGGTAAAATTGGCTTCATTATAAGTCATTTCACTCAAAGTTGCAGTTTCCAAGAAGAACCTTTCAACAACTTTAAGTGAGGACTTGCTGTAGTTTTCTTTTATCAATAACTGCAAATTGTTTTGAAACATATGAAATGGCACCTATCCAAATTGAGCTATTGAGGCTGCAATCCAATTCACACTTACCTGGGAGTAAGTTCCATTAACGCAATAGCATTTACTGTACTTCTGAATAGACATGCATAGGACTGCACTGTTTACATACATGGATCCACAAATGTTGATTTGACTTATTTGCCTAAAGAGGTCTTGTGGACAGAGGGATGCAAGAGGGACTCATACCGCATATTTTAGAAAGCCTGGATAAGGAGAAAAGACCTGCCCAATCTCTGTGTATACTGGAGGAGGGAGGGACAGAGAAGGTCTGAGTCCTGTTTCACTGTGCATGGCAGTTCTGCAGAAAGCAAAAGCAGTCTTTTGCCCTGCGTCTGCCTTCTGCAAAGTCAGCACAAAAGACCCCTCCATTGCATACTCCTCTGCAATTCATGCAGAGTTTGGGGGAGAGGCTGTCACATCTGGTGACCTGGCAAAGGGATTTATGGAGTCCTGATTAAATAAACTACAAATGAAGTCACCTGCTGCAACTAGCTCAAATTTCAATCTCCCTTCATGAAAGCTACAACATATTCAATGACTGCAACCAAACAGGGAGTGACCCAGCTGGCTTCCCCAGACAGTATGTGCACTCTCCTGTGCTGATGCTAGGGATCTTATCTGCATTACAGTCTCCTCCAGTCTGGAAAGAAATACTATGCACACAGAAATATCACCACTTTTGTTTGATGCAAGCTTAGCTAATCCCAAATCAATATGGGAGTCTAGTTGGTTACACTGCATGGCCAGTGCTCTAACAGTGTAATTCTGCTACTCAGAAGGCCTCTTTGTGTTCAATTAGGCTTACTCCCAGGAAAATGTATAAAGGATTGCAGCCTAAGGGACATGCACTGATAAACCCAGATACAGCCAACAAACAAAGCCAACAAGTGTGTAAAGACGTGCCATAATGACCCACAGATACCTACTGGTTTCTGTCTGGAAATCTCGAAAGCCATCAAATATTGAACGAGCAGGTCTACGTCTTTTTGGAGCTTAAACACAGAATTTAAACACAGATTAGTCATAAGAATTATGCATGGTGGGTTTGTGATATGAGAGGTTGTACTCATTGGTTGGCTGAATCACAGCATAATGCATTATTGACATCCCAAAATTCATGTGAACATGGATACCCATTGGCACATGATTTCTATGTTCCCAGTCCTCAGATGATGTTTTCACATGTGGATGCATGTCCTGCTCTCACCACACCTACCAGGGAAGGAATGACCAGAAAAAGCTACAAGTATGAAGCCAGTTTCACCTGGAAAACTATGTTTTAACTAACACCTTCAAGTGATACTATGCTGGAACATAAGGCTGTTTTTCTCTATGTTGGTTACATCAAATTAGGCTAGAGACGCAATGCTTTCAAATTATGTCTTTGTCACTGTACTGCAGTGCAAAGTGTAGCTATAGCCAAATGAAAGAATTTGCAGCACCTACCTGACACCTATACACTTTGTCAAAAGTGACAGAAACTGTTTTAATAAGAATTCAACTGCCAAAGATGGATGTAAAAGTTTCATGGCTAGCAATAATAGGAAACGTTTTAATTACGGTATTAAAAGCCGGTATATATGCTTTTAATTACGGTATAGAAATAATTTCCTAGTTTTAAAACAAGTTAAGAGCCCAGGGGCAAATAAAACAATTAAAAACATAGAAAATATTAAACATATCTTAACTTGTTTTAAAACTAGGAAATTATTTTTATTTCTACATGGCTTTTAATGCCATAATTAAAACTGTTCCTGTTAAAGATGCTTTACTAACTTAATGGTAACACATAGCATTATTGGTTGTCCCATCTCAAATGGATAGTATGAATTTAGATTGCAAATAAATACAGTTTATATAATATACTACTGAGAACAAGATTGATTTGAAGGAAATTACAATTAGATTCCATCAATTATGTAAAATTGATCTCATGTAACCCAGTCAAGAACCAGTCACCTCCATTGGTGACTATCCTACTGTTGGGCAAGCAGCTTCATGTATCTCCAGGGGCCAGTCACCAGATCTCATGCTATCTTCTTACTTCAATCACACTTTTTAGTGTGTCATTTATTATACTTTGTGAGCATTTTTGTTGAAAAAGGTTATAAAAATATTTGTAACCACCACCAACAAAAATCTATTAAAACAGACCCTTAGAAGCCATATTTAATCAGAAACTGAAAATAGTAATGCAAAATGTATGTACAAAGATCTCAGGTATCCGGGTAAGATAATATGCATTTATCTTCATATTATCTGAATTCAGTTTCTAACTCAACAGCATTACGTCAAATTATACATATTTTCCACAACTGTTACTATTTCAGTACACATTGTGACACTAAAGCTAATTAAAGAGTCAATGCTGATCAGATAGAACATTTTTCTAAGAATTTACTCACTGGGTGGCTTCGAGCAAGTCATTACCATTCTGCCTCAGTTCCCCATCTAGAAAATGGGAATCTCCAATACATTATAGGGTATAAGAAATGTCATATCCTCAGGAGTGCCAATTAAGTATGAAAAGTTGGAGTATTATGCATAATTGGTTCTCCTGGGCATAGTGTAGTGAGTAGAGTATAAGTACTTCAATACGCATTAAAAGACTACCAGCGCAATCCTAACCAACTTTCCAGCACCAGTGCAGCCGCAATACAGCCCCGAGGTAAAAGAACAAATGTTCCCTCACCTTGAAGAGGCCTCCGTGACTGCCCCTTTTACTGCAAAATGCAGTGTGCGTCCTGTTGGCATAGCAACACCCGGAAAGTTGGTTAGGATTGCGCTGTACATCCTGTAACTATAGAGATGGGCAATCTGGCAAAGTTTTTCCTTGGCCGCTAGCACATTTGGAAGAGTAAAATATTAAAATGAAGCTTACTTACCACCAAATAAGGGCTCAGGTTCTACCAGAATTTCCTGCTTTTGAGGAATGGGTGCTCGTACTTCATCTCTATCAATATTTAAAAAAACCAAAATTATATGACCATTACAACGAGTAATGCTGAAGAAGAATCCTGTATGCTGAAGAGGAGGAAAAGCTACATCAACCTAGACCTGGTTGCCTAGAAGCTGGTTCAGGCAACATAGCATGCCAAATATTAATCATGTGGTACATTTTAACAGTACTATTGGAATGGATACACTTCTGGTAGATAGCAAAGTACAGATATTCTTTAGCACATGCAAAAGAACATAATAAAACTAACGGAGAATGTCCTATAGAACATTCTTTACTTATTCCTTAAGCCTGCCTCTTCATGGTGGTGTTCTTTCATATAATGGCCCCTTTTGTGGGACATTCTAGTTGTGCTGAGCACTGTGGATATGAGTGGTAGATATTGAAAGTCATCTCTTGCAAAAAAAAAAAAAAAAGCCAACATGACTGGAAGCCCTATTCCTGAACTTCTTGTTGTGATCAACTGAATTCCTTCCTTCATATTTATATTTTACATATGACTGGTGTTCCATTTGCTACCTTTTACTCTGGAGCCAGCAGGTGCAGCACTCTCACTGTAAATACCGTGTGCCACACTAGCAATTGTGTTTAAACATCTACCTCCATCTTAGCTGATACAGGATCATAGGAAGCCACCTTATACTAAGCCAGACTACAAGTTAGCTCGGTACTGTTGACATTGACTGGCAGCAGTCTTCAGGTTTCAAACAAGAATGCTTCTCTTCCCTACCTAGAGATGCCAGAGATTGAACCTGGGATCTTCTGCATGTAGAGCGTGTGCTCTAGCACTGAGCTTTGGCCCTTCCCTACAGATGAAGACTTTCTAGCAAGGAGGACTGGTACTGAAAGGACTGGAAATTGACTGCATTTTTGCATAGTACAGAGAAGCGAGGAAGGCAGAATAGGCTGCTAAACCATTAGACGGATCAACAGTAAAGCAGAAGCAGTTTAGTAACAAAAGAATTCTACAACAGTACCTATACTTTCCAAAGTTCAAAGATAATTATTCATCCTATATATATATATATATATATATATATATATATATATATATATACACACACACACACACACACACACACACACCGTACTGTCCCGAGTATAAGATGCACCTGATTATAAGACGCACCCTTAAAGTTTGGTGCTATTAAAATTTTTTAATTAAATCACTGGCACTATTGCAACAGCCTGATTATAAGACGCACCCCTAGTTTAAAAACTTAAATTAGGAGAAAAAAGTGAGTCTTATACTCAGACCAATACGGTATATATTCACAAAGGTACGTACTCTGTAAGTGGCCGAAGGTTTGATATGCTTGCTGAACTAGTGCTGGGTTCCTCTGCTATTCCTCCACCATCGAGGAACATAGTGACAGCCATTTCCAGATTGTTGCTGCATGCTTCAAGCATATGCTTGCCTACACTTTCACTGGCACCTATGAAACAAGGAAAAGCAAAGTCAATATTCCAACACTTAAAGGGTAGAACAAACAAAGATGAACAGGCTTAGAAAAAATATGTTTTGGTTCTTTAAAATTAATATTTTGTTGTATATCAGAACATACCTGTTAGTGGGAGGATTTATGTAGCATTCCAATTCCAATACACTTCCTCTATCCCCTTGCAGCCCGAAATGCCTTTAGTAATTTTGAACTGCGGGCACTCCTGGCAACCTGCTGATTGGGCTCAACACACACAGATCCTCTCCCGTAAGTTCTCATGGACTACAAAAAGCTCAGGGGAGTTCTCCAATGTTGTGCTGAACTTCAAAGCAAACAAGCATCTGCTTGCTCCAAAGTTGAGCAAAAACAGGAGACCTTCTCTTCTCTCAAGACCTACAACTTTTGCTTCTTCTGTCTGCTCCAAAGCTCAGCATAAGAGATCCTTCAGCCCCTGCCCAAAGTCCTCTGCACACGATAACAGTGTCTATAAAGTGCCTTGACTACCGACCGGGTCAAGCCAAAGTTTGTGAACTCCTAGATATGACAACATTTCTTACCTACAGTGACATCAAATCATCCCGTTTACAGGAGGCTTCCTTCCTGAAATCTTCATATGCAAGTGAATCAATCAGAAGTAACTGGGTTAGACACACCTATCTGCTTCCCTACCCTGGCTTCAACTTCATGAAATTTAAGCAGTAACATAAGAGTGAGCAAATGTGGCACCTGTAGAGGCATGATGTCTCTTTAGTTGGGCAAGAAGAAAGGCCCTTAGATCTAGTGGGACCATGCTATCTGTGGGGGATTCATTCTGGACCCACCCACCCCCGTGGATAGCGAAGATCTGTGGATGCCGGGTCCACAATAAAAACACTGTTTAAAGAAAAAATAAGCCCACATCCCATCATGCACCCTGGGACAAGGCTGGGGGGGGGGGGAGAAAGCCTTCGTGCGACCAGGAAGTGGGTCATGCAGCTTCAAGAAGCCTCATGGAAGCTTGAAAACGTAGCGGTTTGGCTTTTAAAAGATAAAACGGCACTTTGGGGGCTTTTTTTTCATTCTAAACTTTAGAATCTAAAGGGTTTTTAACATTTACATTTGCGTGTCCGGGACCCGCAGTGTTAGAAATCCGCGGGTCCCAAACCTGCAAATAAAAAGGGTCCACTGTATATTGATATTTAAACATGTTTCGGAAACATCAAAGGTTCAGTATATCACTGTCCTCCTTTCCTAAAACCATAAGCAATTAAACTTGTACTTCAATTCTAATAAGGTTTACATAGAAGTGTCATACTGATTTAATGGAATTTGTTTTCAAGTAAGCATGTTTATGATTGCAACAATATTCTCTAGTTTGAACTATCTCAAAGGAAACCATGCACATGCCATACCTAGGTAGCAGATGAAATAAGATTTTGCAACATATACCGTTATATTCAGTGCTGTCCGGATTATGTATTACTACTATCAATTTAAATGGGACCAAATTTATCTAACTAAGAATTTATTACGTAGAACTTAGGTAGAAACCTAGATATCAAATAGAACCATATTTGTGTACTTTTCTTAAATATCAATGGTCAGGAGATACTGGATAGACAGGCTTATACCTCACAATTAGGAACTCTTTCCAGGAATTATTTTTCCCACCTGATAGGTTTACCACAGTGTTTTCTAGGGCTGCAATCCAATCCTGGCAGTAAGTATCATTGAACAGAATAGGTTTACTTCTGAATAGAAATGTACAGGATTGTGCTGTAATATGTAGCAACATATACCAGTTAACTGCCCTCTTTTATGCTTTGATATGTGGTTCCCAACACTGAAAGTTCAGTGTTATTTATTAAAGCAACTTTTGGCTATAACTATTTCCCATTCATTATAAAATACATTTTATTGGTATACTCTGTATCTTAATGAAACAGATTTGTTTGCTACCTCAATATCTGAAGTAGGTCTGTTTGATATTCATCATGTTATGACATGAGGTAAATTAACTGGCCAGAAGGGCTATGGAAGGAAAGCGTCAGGCCTTGGTAAAGCTAGGAAAATCTTGAATTATGTGAAAGGTTAAGTCAATCCAGCCAGTGAAAGAAACTGAGTAAGGCACAAATACCTTGTTTTGATAAAGGTGATTACTATTATGATCACTTAGGAGCTCTATTTAACACTACTTTTCATGGGAACACTGTCCTCCCTAGGGTAAAGTTGCTTCACCATTAAGGATTCAATAGCACAGACCAATTAACGCAGGGTGATTTAACCTGGTGCAATAGATTTTTTTTTTTTTAAAAAAAAAACACCCACTATGCCTTGTCCCATCTTTAGCTCTTGCCTCCTGTACAAGAGGGGCTAAACTGTTTTGAGCTAAATTTATAAAAAAAATTACTGGGATGAAAAAGCAGCTTCCCAACCTAAGCATGACTGCATTTCTAAAATGAGAATGTTCTACTACAGCATCACCTTAAGTTGTACATGAGTCTAGTAAAGTTTAACTGAATCAGAGCTAGGAAAGGTACAGAAATGGGCAACAAAATAATTCAAGTATTGGAGCATCTTCCCCACATGGAAAGATTAAAGAGCATGAGGCTTTCTAGTACAGGAAGGGGGAAAATATGAATAATTAGAGAGAAGCAGGGCGCAATCCAAGCCTACTTAGACTGCTGTTGTAACCAGCGGCCCAGTGAAAACGGGAGGCCCCAGAACAAAAAGGGGATTCAAATCCCCTTTGAATTCCCCTTTTAGAGGGGATTTGAATCCCCTTTCCGTTTTGGGGCCTCCCGTTTTCACTGAGTCACTAGTTACAACGGCAGCCAAGTAGGTTTGAATTGCGGCCGCAGTGTCCTAAAACTATTTTTTTTAATTATGAATGGTACCAAGAGAGGGTTAATAGAGAATTTTCTCTCTTAAAATACCTGTATTACATACAAGATCATCCAATGACAGTGACTGGCAATAAGTTCAGGATAGGCAAAAGGAAACACTTCTTTATAGGATGCAAGATTAAGATATGAAATAACAACACAAAATAACCAGAAAACATAGGTGCAATTCATGTTGTAGATGCCAAAAACACACTTCTCCGTCATCAGATTTCATATTGTACCAGAACCTTTTAGCTGCTTTCTTTCTGGGTTACCCAGTTCATATAGTTACTCTAGCTGTGGTAGCCAGAGAATCACATGATTTGGACCATCCAAATGTTATTGGTGCTACATGGAGCCTGACTAGGGATAAATCCTAAACACACTTATCAGAGAGCAAGCCCAACTGAACACAGATGAACTTATTTCAGAGTAAACGTTCATAGGATTGCACTGTAGGAGAAGTGATTTTTGGCAGCTATTATACTGTGCTGTACTGGAGAAATTAGGTCTTGATATATCCTCCATGAACTTCTATATCAGGGGGTTGTAGCCATCATGTGGAATTACCTGCCTTGTACTGTGTACTGTCTTCCTCCCTGCCAGTATTTTGCCAGAGGTTGAAGGCCTAGTTCAACAGGCTTTTAGTGAGTTTGATTAATTTGTTGTTACTGTTTATGATTTTGTTTTAACTGCCAGTGTCATCTTACTGTATTTTTATATTGTTTGTGTTTTTAAATTGATATTGCAAGCTGCTTGGACTGGAGTCCCCCAAAGTGAGAAAAGTGAGTAATTTTTTTTAAAATAACTAAATAAAATATCTGTATCCAGAGACAGTACCTCTCCAATTACTAGATGCTAGGGGCAAACAACAAAGGATAACCACCACCCTCATGATATACTACTGAGCTCCAGAAGGGGCTGGAGATCTAGCATGGGGTTATCTATGAACAGAAAATACTGGACTACGCAGCTCTTGCCTTCACCTAGCAAGTATGGTTGCCAACTCTCCAGGATTGGCCAGTCTCCAAACATCAGCACTAATGACTGATTGACTACTGAAAGCAATCCTAGATTTTCAGGGCCTCCTTGGTGACATGACATTGTGCCATGGGGGTGGGAAACCTCTAGGAATAGCCTCCGAGAGAGTGAGCAGCCCTATTGGAATACAATTCTTATGTTAATGTTCTTAATAAATTAACCACACCTATTTTGGCAAATTTTCACTTTAAATACACACAAAACTACATTTTGATCTATAAAAGCTGGAAACACCATTTAACTGAGGCTTGCTAACAATGAATACTTCAAGAATACTTTCTTCAACGCAGAACGGTACGGCTCAGAACAAGAGCAATCATATTTTTATCTGCTAACCAGACTATTTAAAAATGGAGTTTTACATACTACGCATATATACTAGTACTTGAAACAGTTCCTCAATGCACTTTATCTGCATTAAGAAAAGCAAAATAAGTCCGGATAGGAGCGCTTTTTTTCTTATATTAGGAGATTGGGGGTGAAAACGGAAGGGGATCTCTAGTAACACATCTCGACAGGCGTCGATCCTTCGCTCCAACTCCTCCTGGAGGCTGTTCGTACTGCAGTCCCCTCAGCGCTCACCCTCTGCCCAAGTGCCTACGTGTTCCCATCGTAATATTTTCACGTCTTCACAAAGGAATTCCTCTCAACTCCTTCTATACAGCACACCTTCCCCGTACCAGGTGTCTTACAACCAAAACCTCATTTTCACTCCATTTCGACTCCCTCGAGAGCACCCCATTTCTGCACAGAGCACCCACCCACCCACCTAGCCGCCGCCCGTCGGAGCTCTCTCCTTTCTGTCTCCCGCCAGTTCCCTCACACACAGACACCCCTCTCTTGCAGGGCTTCCTCCATCCCTCCCCACGAATGAGTAGCCTCAGCCTTCCTGGGCTTATTCCGGGTTTTCGCGCGCCTCACCCGTGATGGCGGTGAATTGTTGGATTAACCCCTTCACGGCCGAGGAGCCAGCGGAGCCCCCGGACGCCGCCATCTTGCCGCCACTACCGCCGAACAACAACAGCCGCCACCTGCCGGCCTCTGTGCGCAGGCGCACAGTAGCCGCGCCCCGTCAGGCTTTCAATTTCAATATCAAGCTTTATTGAGAACGGAAAAAGACAGAAGAGAGGACGCGAAGGAAGAGATTCGTGTTCTGCGGAAGTGTTCCTCTCTAGCTGGTATCATGATTTCCGGTAGACGCACTCTAGTGGTGGGTAGACTTCTTCCCCTAGTCGTGGGACAGGCGAAAGCCATTGGAAGCCTGAAGATGAAAAGGGAACCAAAGAAGTGGCGATGCGATATTCTCAGCCCCATCTCCCACTTAGAACAGAACAACCACCTTGCTGGATCAGGCCAAAGAAAGAGGCCCATCTACTCCAGCTTCCTGTATCTCACAGTGGCCGCACCAGATGTCTCAGGGCGGAGTACACAAGACAACAAGATTCCTGTATCCCTTGCACCTGGCATACAGAGAAAACCTACTTCTAAAACCAGGAGGTTGCTTATGGCGTGTAACCTATGATGGACTTTTCCTCCATTAATCTATCCAATCCCCTTTTAAAGGCATCTAGGCCATCACCACATACTGTGGCAAGTAGTTCCACTGTTTAATTACATGCTGGGTGAAAAATATTTTTTGTCTGTTCTAACCCTCCCTCCACTCAATTTTAGTGCATGTCCCCTGGTTCTGATGTTGTTCGAGAGGGAAAAGAAGTTCCCTCTATCCATCCCATGCATAATATTATATGTCTCACCGCACAATCCAGTGTAAAAAGGTGCATTTATGGCACCCGGAGAGTAAGGGCCGCCGGCGCAGAGGCCAGCAGCCCACTGGCCTGCACCTGCTGGACCAGATAAGCCCTTCATCCTTTCCTGAGGGTGCAAGGCCTGGAACTTGAGTTCCAGGAACTCCAGCCTGCACTTGAGTCCTCCACCATATAGATGATGTGCTAGAGAGGCCAGCAAGGAGGCTGCAACCTTGCAGAGTCTCTCTAGCATGTTGTCTCCATGGTGAAGGACTCAAGTGCAGGCCTTCCAGAGCCTTGCGCCCTCAGGAAAGAACGAAACTTAAATTGGTCAAAGTAAGTGCGAGGGGGGGGGGGTATTGCGGTCTGGCTGATGATTGTAACTAGGTCTTACTTTTGGGGAGGACTTATATTGACGAGTGCCAGCAAAAATCATGCAAAAATGATGGTAGGTCTTACTTTTGGGGAGGTCCTGTTTTAGGGGAAACGGTATATTTTGGAAGGGCAAGATCCATCCTGCCCCATGATGACAGCAGTTCAGTACAGCCAAAGGAAGAGTCTACTACAGTTGCCGCCATTACACCAAAGCCGATTACGCTTACCTGCTGCTTTGTGTATCTCTACTATATTGTGATAGGCATACAGCAGCGCTCACGTTCTCCCGCTTATGTTAATTCCATACCGAGGAAGGTAAATATGGTATTTCTGCCTGTCATAACTATTACAAGGCATAGGCAGAAAACCAGGCTACAACCCTCCTTAGAGATTACGACAAGGTTGTTCTACTTTATTATTCATGATACTTGTGCCTTTTTGTCATGCACTTGTACTGAAATTAACTCCCTTTTGCATCATTCTATTAGATTGTAAATCAATCTAGGCGCGCACGCGCGCACACACACACACACTTTAGAATGTGTTCACTTTACTATCAAATCACTTTACAATGGACTCTCCATAGTAAAACAAGGTTCACTATATAGTAAGTTATTCACTTTACAATGAGCTCTCAATTGCCACCAACAGGACTTAGTGAGTGATAAACCAACCAATTTGCTTACATGCAAATGTAAGCGTTTGGTAGCAGCTTAGTTAATAACAGCGCTTTTAACATCATGGCTCTGTGTATGGAGGGAAGGATACAGCCTTGCAATTTGTGTTTTATAATTACAACATTGTGTACACCATGGCTCTAAAAAGCACAGTAGGCACCTTTTAAATAACGTTTTAAGAGAGGGAAACAGCTTAATTTTGTGGCAGAAATGTCAGCTTCCAAGGTCTTGGAACAAATTACAAAAAAACCCAATACGTTATTGGGTCCACAGTACAATATTTTCACAATATAATGGTATATCTGGAATGGATTACCATCGTAAAGCAGGGGTCCACTGTATATTACACCAGCTCATTCCCAAGGGAAAACAGCAGTTAGAATATGCCTCCAAAAATTAGGCCTCAGTTTGGGGTATGTTAGTTGTAGTCTGTTTTTACATAGCATAGTGACTAATATGAGGAGCAGTAAACCGACAGGTAAATATTGCAAGCACACAAAACAATACTTTTAGACCACCATGACCTTGTAAAATTGTCTAAAGGGCAAGAACTTTATTAGTTCATGATACAACATAAAAAACTAACTAGAAAATTGGTAGGGCGTCAATTCCTCTTGTACACAATAGACTCACGTCTCTCAACACAGGACATTAAGAATACTTATACCTTGTATATGTATTTTTCCTTTTCTTTTGGTTGTCCTCATTGTTATTATTCTGCTTTATTTTTTATTAACAAATAAAGATGGAAGAAAAAAAGGACTACTTACACCTGAAAGCAGCCACATAAAATGATTTAAACCAAAGAGCTGGAATAAGCCCATGCCAGGTGATCAAAACCAGAACAAAGTAAAATAATAAAAAGGGGAGATTATTCAACTACTGAACCATCTAACCCAGCAGTTCTCAAACTGGTGGGTCACAACACACCTGGAGAACCGGATACTCACCTGCCCCCTTAAGGGGCGGGGAAAGCATGGCAGTGGCGATCCCGGGGATCACCGCCACCAAGGGAAAAATGGGCATTTTTTCCGTGGCAATTTACAACCACTTCTGGTTTTCATGAAAACTCAGCTCCGAACCCCCCCCCCAGGCTCCGGTAAGTACGGAAAAAACCCTTTTGCCCATTTCCCTCGTCAGCAGCGGGTCCCCGCAAGTACTCAGTTATCCCCGTCTAACAGGGAGAACTTTGACAAACCCTGATCTAACCACGTAGTAGCCCCTGTACCAGAACTAGAAGATAACATCTGTTTTTAAAGCATCTACAACTCAGAAACAAATATGAAGGTAGGAGAACCGCAAGAAATTTAATGCCTTTTACAATAGTCAATACAGTAATGGGCTACATGGATCTGAAGTGTGTCACAGTAACTAGAACTGTATAGAGTTGTGACACATCAAGAACAGGACCAGGATTTGACTCTTAATAAGTTTGATCAACTGTGCTGTCAGGGATATGCTAGAAAGGGAAAGTTTCTCCTCAAGTACAATTTGTGCATATTTGCTAGATGAGCCCCCAATCCCCCCATGACATAGGGAACACCAAACATATAGGCACAGATCACGATGTGGAAGTCATTCAAGGTTTTGTTTTGTTTGTGCATTTGACAGATAGCATAGGACCTTCAGCAAAATTCTTTAGAAATGAAAGAGGGATTTTTGGAAAACATATCGAAGTGACCACCTGAAAACAAATACCAACTTGAGTCAACCCATTACCCCCCAGAACAATCCAAGAACAGGAGGTGTGGTCTGATGGTTTGAGCTGCCGTACTGCCTGAAGAGCTAAGCAGGAACGATTGTGATCTAGCTCTAGATGGGAGACGGAACGCCAGGCTGACTAGCTGCTGTTACCTGTTGTGGCAGGATGGAGTCGCTGCTGAGTTGATGAGCCACTGTGGTGAGAGTGCGGGGGAATGTGTGAGATGGTCGGCTGGCAAAGAATGGAGAACAGCCTTGAAAACCTGCCTGGGCTTGATCTACAGCTCCTGTGGAAGCTTGAAAGGCACGCAGCCAGAAGAGATACCACACCGTGAAGGAAAACATCTGGAGTTCAGGTTCTATGAGTTCACAGAACAGTATTGTAATAGCCCCATTGAAAAAAATGGTGACTTGAAAAGCCTGACTATGTAAACCGCCTTGAGTAATATCTGAAGAGCAATCTGAGGATAAAGAAAGGTGAAATATAAATACAGAAATAAATAAATAATATCTTACATGTTCCTGGTAGTACAGGTAATGATGCTATGTCAATAGAAGAGATTTTTATCCAGTCTTCTCTTCTATTGACATGGCATCATTACCTGTACTACCAGGAACATGTAAGATAATTGCTGGCCATGATAGCTTCCGTTCTATCTTAAATAAATAATACAAAAGAACTAGAACTACCACCTACCTACACAATACAAAAAATATTGGAAAAATAGATCTGCTTACCTTGGTCACATACAGTTCCTGTTGCTCTTTTAGAGACTATTTTTTAAAAGATTTTTGTTCTTTAGCTAATTATTTTCAAGCCATGGGCTTAACAGATATTTATGCCAATAAAGCAGAAAGAACGCTTCCAAAAACTATTGGTGCACTGTTAGCTCTGGAGCCAACACAAGCAATAACATGCAAAGAAAAACATCTCTAAACCAGTGACTATCAAACTTTTCGGTCTACAGAGCACTTTGCATTTCTAAACGGAGCCTTGGGGAGCCCCACCAGTACATGCATGAAGTCTTGGAGAGCCCCAGCACAAGTGCAGAGTGGCACTGAGCCGAGCAGATGGCAGTGACTTATGGTGTGCATGTGGGAGCCCCAGGGCTCTAAGGAGCACACTTTAAGATATGCTAAACCTTAGATACGAAGAGAGGAGTCTCTGGAGAAGACTCTGATGCTGGGAAAGATTGAAGGCAAAAGGAGAAGGGGAAGGCAAAGGATGAGATGGTTAGACAGCATCACCGATGCAACGAACATGAAAATGAGCGAACTCAGGAAGATAGTGGAGGACAGGAAGGCCTGGCGGGATATGGTTCATGGGATCACAAAGGGTCGGACACGACTTAACGACTGAACAACAAACCTTATCCTTCCTTAGAAATAAGCAACATGTTCTAAAGAGCAAGAGAACATTTGCAATTGACTATAGGAGTGTTTGCTCCACAAAGGCAGAACTATCCAGTACTGTACTGTATAGCTGGGAGTTTGTTTCATGCCATAAAACCAAGGCCTCAAAGCACTAGCGTCTCTCCGGTAGGGGCGGGGCTGTAAGTATCGCTGCGGTCATAGTCTCTTTACCGAGCGAGGAGGAGGCAGCCCCGCCCCCTCACTGTCCGAGCCAGTCCCCTACGGAGAAAGCAGCAGGCAGGGTCTCTTCCCTGCCGGTTTCTCCGTAGGGGACTGGCTCGGACAGTGAGGGGGCGGGGCTGCCTCCTCCTCGCTAGGTAAAGAGACTATGACTGCAGCGATACTTACAGCCCCGCCCCTACCGGAGAGACGCCTCTGCCTCAAAGCTGGGTTTCCACCCAAGATTTAGAAAAATGTTTTAAATGTAGGAAAGAGATAAACAAGTAGGAATAGACATGAAGATGATACGCGTATCATCGGTGGTACTTTGATGGTCATCTGCTTTTCTAATCTTCACAGGCAGCTGGGCAGAAGCAACAGCACCACCAATTGGATCAGATAAGCTGCGGAGGCTTAAAGACAATTAAAGAGACAGGAAGGTAGGAGCCTGCAAGGCTGCAGTGTGTGTGTGTGTGTGTGTGTGTGTGTGTGTGTGTGTGTGTGTGTGTGTGTGTAGGCAGGGCTCATTAGTAACACATAAGTAAACCTAATATGCAAGTAGCCCTGACTTACAAATCCATATTAATTAGTTAATTAATTGGTGCAGGTGGTACTTCAAAAAATTTGACCATGACAGGTGGCACACTTGGCAACGAAGTTGGGAACCTCTGATCTACAGGGCTTGGTTAAGACATACATTTCTACACCACTGCACTGTCACATACTTTACTAAGGGAAGTTTCCGGGTATCAATCTTTCCAGAAATAAATGTATTTTCAGACTTGGTCACCAGTTTAAGGGCTTAAAGGCTTGTTTGTTGCTTCTTGCCTGTGAAAATCAAAGTGTCTTAAAGGTATGAAGTTCCTAGCAATGCTACTTATAAATAGTACACTTTGAAAGTATGCATAGGCTTTATCTTCTTGCTCATAGTGGGTTGTATATAGATCTTGGATGAGCTTCCTGCCTCCAGCAAAGTTTGGATACAACCCACTGTCTGGTGGATATTGCTTTAAAATGTGTTACGTAGTAGTTGTCCTACTGAATGGCAAATGAAAAACTGTTCAAGATAGGTGGGCTCCCTTATTAGGCTCGAAAGCCATTTTAATGAATGTTATAAGCAAATGCAAATCTGTATATTTAAAGAACTAGAAACGGCGGTTTGAAAACAGTATACTTAGTCAAAGGGAAATACACGTTAGGTGAGGTGTGATAAATGGCATTTGAAACATTTACTATCAAATCCACTTGTGTTAAGGTGGACACCACAATCAATATGGGCAACACTGTCAGTCATACCAACTCATCAAGCAGGACAATGTTCTAGTCCCCTGATGGCGAACCTATGACACGCATGTCAAAGGTGACACGCGAGGTAATTTTGGGTGACACACCAGTGTTTCCCCCAGGGCCCCGACACACCTTACATTTTCGCAAAAGTTTTACAGGTTTGTCTTGAACATTTAGGGCAGAGATTTTTGGCAGACCTCTTTTATTATTTAGTAAAACTCAGCAACAAAAAACTCACTGATTGATGTTAAATAAAATGCAATATGTTCAGGGGGGGGGGCACACACCAGCAGAGTCAAGTTAGGTATTTTCAAATCTTTTGACACACCACGCCCAAATGGTTCGCCATCACTGTAGTCCAACTCAAAATCTCCATATTACTTGATGCATACAAACTTTATTGTTCCCAGTTAAAGGCCACCACACTGCACTCATATTTACCTACTGCTGTTGTATGTAGGGACAGGTGAGGGAGATATAACAAGCAGCTGCTTTGATGATACATTCTGATCCAAACACATAGCATTGCCATGAGCTGTAATACATGTTGGCAATATCTCGACAGTAAGAATAACCTGTTACTATGCATGTGTTAAAGAACTTAGATGCTACAAGTCATCAAAGCAAATGAGCTTACAGCAGGCACTACTGGTTCCCAGCCAAGGAGCACATTAATTATGAAAGTTCTTGATCTCTGCACAAATTAATTTTTAATCCGGTTGGGTTTCCAGGAGATTTCCAGGTATTCCCTCGTTTCCCATCAATGCCACAGTGCTGCTGTTCTTAAGTGCTGCTGATCATCTACTTTGTAGACGTCTTAAACATCTGAATGATTGTTTTTTGCTTGTTTGGCAGCAATTCTGTATCCTTAGAGCTGTTAAGGACACAGTTCAAGACATTTCCTCCTTTTACAACAGGTGACTTTGTCCAGAGCTTGTAAGAGGGTTTCCGGTTTTCACTGCGGGAGCCTCTGTGCACTTTTCGTTGATCTGTTCCAGTATGGCTGTTTGAAGGCACTGAGTTCTTTGAATGTTTCTTTACTGCTGGAGATTCTTTTGCTGACAGAGATGTTTTGGGGCGCAAATGGTACTCATCTGGAGAGCCTTTTTTGCGGTTTAGTGTCTTCTGCTCTTTGTCCATTTCCTTCTGAAGGTTCAGAGCTAGACGTCTGTCCTCCTCTTCTTGCTTATACCTTTCATAAAGTTGCTTCTGCAAACTTATCTGATTTTGTACATCAGTTTCTTCTTCATCAGGTTGTAAGAAAGTTCTTCTTCTTTTATCATCCAAGAAGGACTCCAATGTTGTATTAGGGGAAGACTCTTGAGATTTTCTCTTAGAAATTGCTTTAGTGATTAGAGAGCCACTGTGGTTGTTATTTTCTACTGGGTTGTTTCCCATTGTTTTTAGTAGGTCACAGGTTGCAATACAGCTGTTCTGCTGGTTATCAGATGTCACAGAAATTAATGCTTCATGAGGAGTATTATTTTTTGGATGCTTTGTCAAGTGTATGCTTCCCGTAAAATGAGTATTTTTGAAGTCATAACCAGATGTATCACTCTTTGGAAAAGGACAGCCTGCCTCGGAGTCTTTCCTTTGTGTGACACCGGAAAGTTCATTTATCTGACAGCAGGAAAGACATGACAGATCCAGACTGACAGGGCTGGATGCAATGGTAGTACATATATTTAAATGTGGCATAGATGATTCCAAAATGGATTCAGTATTTCTCGTCTCGCTGATTGCCTGTGGAGACAGTGTGGGCATTTCATCTTCTTTTCCTTCTTCCTCATGTGCAAAAACATTCTTAGTGCTGCTGTTTTCCTGGGGGGGTGGGATAAGAGTACAAATTAAGCAACTAAACAGTTTTCTCTAAGATTTAATGTATATAAATAAATTGTTGGGTGTATGGGTTATGAAAAATTAGGAACATTGCAAACCTGAAAAGACAGGTATTGGTCTTCCATATGTTAATGGATGATCTACATTCCCTAGCTGTATTTGAAAGGATTATGAATTGTAAAAATAATGAAGATAATTTCCTTGGTGTGTGGAAAGTCTTCTTGGACTTTTGGACTCACATGCACCATACGTTGCCTCTATAAACTTATCTGTATATAATTACTTGTACCTGCTTCTCATCAATATGATTTGTTACTCTCAGCTGGGACTTCCCCCTTTTCTCCTCCTAGTTTTACCTGTGCCCCCCCTTCATACCTGGGTTAGTGAGATTGTTGTAAAGGTTTGTTTTTAACATCAAAGAAAAAGGTTTAATTTAAAAACAAAACTAGAATATTCACACTAGCTTGGATTTAAGATAAAAACAGGCAGTTTGGGAAGTTTGTTCTAATCAATTTAGGAAATTTCACATGCATTTGCATCACAAAAATATAAGAATATTGAACGACCACCACCTTGCAGTATTTAGGAATTCAAATATGTATAGTTTACCCCAGAAAAGGAGCCAGTGCTTTCTTCCTCTAATGTTTTGAAGAGCGATTTTGGAGGAAAGGCACTACAGGTCTTTGGAGACAAATACCTTAAGAGAAAAAGGGACAAGTGTTTTTACAGCCTGTGAAAAGCAAAGTCTTAAGTGTATATTTGGGCAAAGTGAGCACAGTTTTTAACTTAGGGTGCAATCCTATACCCTTACCAGGAAGTAGGTCTCATTGAACTCAGTGGGACTTACTTCTGCATAGGCATGCACAGAATTGTGCTGTTAATCTCTTATTTCTGAGTTGACTTGTATGACAAAACATTGTAAGATGCAGCTTCTTCTATCATGGGTTATTGCTAAAGTTGCATATGCCATAGAGGGGGGAAAAACCCTCGAATGATCAAATTTAAGAGCATAAGTATTTGATAAAAGAAAATTTAGCAATCTGTCATTTGAAGATGATGGGTTCATAGCAAAAAGAGAAGACTCTGATGCTGGGAAAAATTGAAGGCAAAAGGAGAAGGGGAAGGCAAAGGATGAGATGGTTAGACAGCATCACCGATGCAAGGAACATGAAAATGAGCGAACTCAGGAAGATAGTGGAGGATAGGAAGGCCTGGCAGGATATGGTTCATGGGATCACGAAGGGTCGGACATGACTTAACGACTGAACAACAAAGCAAACATAAGGATTCTTGTTGCATTTAAATATTAATTAACCAATTTATTGAGATAAAGGTTCCACAGGCCGGAATCCACATTGAAATATTCATAGGGTAGCTAATTAAGAAGGTAGCTTGATAAATATAAAATTGTATGTTTATTTTATACAGTGAAGCCAAAATGTCAAGAGATAGGTACTGTTATACTAAACAAACGAACAGGAACTCCAAAACTGAGGTCAGCAAATTTGATCTCAACAAATATTAACTAGCTCACTGCAAAAAGTAATTCTCTTTCTTTAGGTATTTACACTATTGATTACTGCGCTAATTCATCATCAGGGGCCGCTAGTCAAGAATTAGTCACATTCATATTGATTGAATTTGGTATTCAATTGAATGCTGTATCATACTGTAACACAGAGGTGTTACTAGGGTTTGGCATACCAAGTGCGAGAATTCATGGTGTCACCCCCATGGACCTCCTCCCATACTGATCAATACAGAATCCTTAGTAATGTTTTTGTACTAATGTTACTTGTAAAGATATTCCCGTATATCACCGAATGTAATGGCAATAGAAGTGACATAAACCTCGTCAACCTCCTAAGATCCCAGCATTCAATGGGCAGCAATTAACATCGAGCAGCCACCAAACCCGTCATTGACTAGCTAGACTCCATCAGACAGAAGAAACGGAAGCCCTACCGCAATCCCCCAAAAATCAAGCATCTTGGCAAAAAACAAAGCCTTCTCAATCCTAGCACCTGCGCTCCTGATTTATGCAACAACAGATTACAGCATCTGTTAAGTAATCTTACGTCAGCAGGCTCCTATTTCCAGAAAACACGATTACAAAACGTGACACGGCATGCAGAGGATGCCTACAAGGGAAATAACGTTACCTACTACAATGGTCTTTCCCACTGCAGCTACTTGAGATCCTTTTCAACTGGACATGCCAGGGGAGGCATCTGGAACCTTATGCATGCCAACAAGTATGATTCCTTCATTAAAAACCATTCTCTACCACTGGTGCGTTTTCGCATCACCAGTAAACCCCAACTTCTACCCACTGGTGCATTTTTGCACCACCGGTAACAAATAGGGTATTTAATAGAATGTCATTTTGGTGTCACCCCTCCCTGAGATGTCACTCTGTGCGTTCCACCCCCGCCCCTCCTGCTGTAATACATCTATTGCTAGCTCTTACATTACAGTCTGACCTCGCTATCTGTGGGGGATCCAGTCCGGGACATACACACACCCCAGCGGATAGCAAGGATCCATGCTTCAACAGTGAAAAAGAAAAAAGTTTTAAAACCACTTTTTTTTACCTTTTCAATGCAAACCGCTCCGTGTTCTTGCTTTAACATGGTGAAATTGCACTCAGGAAGGCTCACATGACTCCCCCTTCCAAAATAGCTCCAGAATACATTGCAATGAATTCTGGGGTCACCTTGGGAGAGGGGAGTCGCACGACCCAGAAGAGCCTTCCGGAGCGCGATTTTCCATGTTAAAGCAAGAACACAGAACAGTTTGCATTGAAAATGTTAAAAAGGCGTTTTCCTTTTTCACTGTTGAAACGGTGGACCCTTGCGTATCCGGGATCTGCGGTGAGTCACATCTGCAGGTTCTGAATCTGTGGAAAAAAGGGGTCCATTTACCTACCTAGCAATGTATCTGATAAAGTGGGGTATAGGCCAAGAAACCAAATGCCATCTACTTATTTGTCAGTCTTTAAAGGTACCATGAAGAGTCAGTGACTCATCAGGAAAATTGTTCTCCAATGTATAGGAATGGATCAACACTTTTACAAAAGCAACATGAACAACATATTAAGGGCATTGATAACTTGAGTTATATTGAGTAATATACAGATTAGAAGGCCATATTCAAAGTAGGCACACTGAGGCTGCAAACCTATCCACTTACCGAGAGTAAGCACCATTGATTATAATGGGACTTACTTCTGAGTAGACATGCATAGGATGGGGCTCTGATATAAGACTGCAGCACCACAGAAGTAGAACCCAGTTACCTCACAAAGTAGTAAGAATAACATTGCATGAAAAGAGGAATGCCAGTAAAATTTACTTGAACATGAGAAAACTCCCTATCTGCTGTGAGACACTACAATATCTTATTGAATAACTTTAGTGAAAACGTATCAAAGTAGAATTATAAGTTCCTGTTAACCAACACACTGAACTTACATACAAACAGCAAATCTTGAGACAGATCACCTTACTTTCTATCTTGAGAACGATGTGACTTACCTTTCAATGCCTCCAGTACTGCTCGATTTGTTTTTTGATGTTCTGCAGGAATTAGATGGGGAGGGGCCAGGTGACAGACCACTGAGTATGTGTTCCTCACTAGGGCTGTTCTTCAATGACAAAAAGAAATAAAAGGAAACAAGTACGCCTATGTAGTTGTTCATAAAACATATTATGGTGATAGGTCTCCCTAACTGGGTAAAGAGAGAAGAAAACAGCGGAAACAAGAATCTGGAGTTCTTTTCTCTGTTCAGCCAGTTTAGTGCTTAACCGAGTCTGGTTCAAGAGCTCAGGAAGACAGCGTCTCCAGTGTAGTGTTAAAGAAAACACTGCTTTCAAGTACTATGGAACCCTGTTCAGGTGGGTTCACCCTGTTTTTTCCCCCAAGATAGAATTGAGTTTCATTGTCTCCTGACACACAAAGATAAATGGGTTTTTTTTTGCCTTTACTTTGTTTAATACAGGCATTGGCTTGACCAGGTACACTTCTGAGTTTGAACCTGGGATGCTTTCACAACTGCCATATAATTTTCATTTGAAGTTGCAATTTTAAACAGAAACGTTCATGAGTGTTACCTTAAAGCTAGTGCTTCACCTGCATTTCTCTTAAGCTAAGTGTCCTCTGAAAGGGTTAAAACTGCAACCTTTCTCAGAGGAAAGGTGTCAATATCCCTCAAATATGTAGCATACTAATTTGTTCAAAAAATGCACACAGGTGGCAGGACTTGTGCAGTCCAGGAAAAACACTGCAGTGAGTCACTGTGAAAGTACTAACTACATTTCAAGCTATTAACAGTACCGGTATTTGTTTTAATTACCCCAAATTTTAGTATGTAGATATCGCTTCTCTAGATAGTAACATTAAAAATAAATATGTATCTGATTAAGTATAAATTATCAAGTACACATTTTAAATTTTTGGCACCATTTAAAAACATAAACTGGGTTTATCTGAGATATCTATATCAAGTTTAAGCACTAGAAAGTGTCACCTTGATTGAACTTACCAGACTGAAACTCAGTTGCTGTGCCAATATTTCATCTTGTAGTAACTGTTCTGCCATCTGTTTCTTCCTTTCTTCTGCTAACTTTTGCTCTTCTTCTGCTGCTAACAGCCTTTGAATATAGTCTTCACTTGCTTTGCTCTCTTCTTGTTCATGAGCCCATCGTTCTGCTTCCACCTGAAGCAGCAGTTTATCATGATTTATTTCTAACTTGTATTCAATCTCTAAATTACCTTAATTCTTTTCTAGACAGAAGTCCACAAATTTAGTTAAATGTAACAGCCAGCTATTATTTGTGGTTAACTACTTACCCTCCCCTTCCCTGTTTCTAAGGCTGACTCTACACCTTTGTGGGCTCTTCAAAAATAACCAGTGAGCCCCTACTCAGTGTTCTAGATTTACCTTCGTAATCTCGGCTTCATATTCCTGTCTTAATTCTCCAGGCTTACTTAGGCAGCGTACTGGTTGAGGTATGCACGCTAATCCGGGGGGGGGGGGGGGGGAGGAAAAGGTGGGAGAAAGTGTGGTTATTATGAATACATTACTTTAAGACTGCAGCATCTAAGATTACAACATTTCTATGAAGAGATGTGAACAATGGATTGCATCCTAATTATGACTACCATTAAGTCCCATTTATTTCAATAATTCTTTAGGATACAATCCATTATTTGTTTTCAAGCTTCAATTTATTGCACATTTTTAACTCCATAAAGATGCAAATGCTTTTAAGTGCTTATCACATAAGTGTTCCCTCAGCAGTCAGATTCCTTTACAACCAAACCAAAGGACAAAATATTAAATGTCTAAAAAGAAGAAAGCATACAATAGATTTTTTAAGGAATTAGGTAAAGGTAAAGGTGACCCCTGACAATTGAGTCCAAGGAATTACTATAACACAAATCTGGAAGTATCCGATTTCTAGATGATGAATTCTAGGCTACTTTCTTGCTAACAGGATATCAAATCCTAGAACAAGCATAAAAACAAGTACCAACGGCTCTTATAGAAACCAACACTGGCTTGAAAGGACTGTGGGGACAGTCTCCCCCCTACCTTCCCAGGGTTAATTAAGAGCCATATATCCTGAGGGCAAGGCAGAAGAGGGGTCAGCTAGGCTAGGGACCTCTTACCATCAACACTTGAAGGGATCAGGACTGAACAGAAGCAATTGTGTACTTTTGTCGATTTAATATTTTTAAAACTGTAAACTGCCTTGAATGCCAAGGCAGAATATAAACATAGTTCCTTTTTCAGCATTGATAACAGATACATAAGTTATTCCGTTACTACAACTTTGCAAAAAGGTAAGCAAATGCATGCATACATCAAATTATCATATATTTTTCTCCTGCCTCCATTCCCTTGCACCCCATGTATGTTTTCAGAGTGTGAGCAGGGAACCATCTTCTTATTCTGTGTAAAGAGCTATACACAGATGGTGCTAAAACTAACAATAGCAGCCCTCTTGCCCGCATTCATTATTTGTGGTCCACTAATGGCTTAAAAACCCAAAGAACCCATCTTCTTCAAGCTTACAAAAGCTTCCCTGCAATCACTTTAGAAGAAACTCTTACTTGCGTCATACTACCAGGTGAGTGTCTTATATTGCAGATTTCCCCAAAACATTATGTGAACTCTCAAAGCAACAATTAGATAACTATATATGACATTCTAAGACAAAAACAATTTTACTCACCATCTTCTTCTAGATCCTGACCGTTAACTCTGCGTTGGCACTCTTCTGGGAAATATTTTTGAATTTTTTCCCACAACTCTGAATTAATAAGTGTGTTCTTGCGAGCATTATAGCGAGCCCAAGAAGAGACTCGCCGACGGCAGAAAGGGCAGCACAGGCTGGCTTTTTCCACTGTCAGCTGGAAACAGGAATTGCAGAGAGTGTGGTGGCATGGCAATGTAACTGGTTCCAGAAAAATTTCCATGCAAATATTACAGCGACAGTCGGACAAGGAGAGTGGAGCCTCTGATTCCTTTGACATTTTTGGTCCACAAAGGGTAGGTGGGCTACCGCATCATGAGCTTCTGTAATCAAACACATTACCTGCTTAGAACCATCAAAAATGGAACTATTTCCTTACTAAAAGATCAGCTATTTAGTAGTCTTTACCCAATTATGTTCTCAACATCCTCCCCAATGTTAAACCTGCTGAAACAACCAAATGTCAATTTAAAATACAGACTGCATCTAAACTTAGGATGCAATACGAAGAGAAGGGGGAAGAGGAGGGTTTAAATATTCAACATTTCTAAGGAACTCGACTTTCATACACATCTACAGTGCTAGTAACACAGGATAAGGCCTTTCTTATTGCAGCCCCCAGGTTGCAAAACTCTCTATCCTTGGAGCCTTGTTTGAGCCCCTCATTACACTCACTACTAGTGTTCTGATCCCTGGTAAAGACTTTTATTAGGCATTTCAATTGTTAATTGTTGGTTTCTGTGTGCACACTGCAGATTGTACTGTTGTAGTTACAGTATTAATTGTAATTGTTAACTGTATTTTCTGTATGTTTATATATTTCTGTATGTTTATATGCTTTATTTTGCTTGCGTCCCACCTTGGGACTTTGGGGGCCAAAAGGCAGGATAAACATATCTAAAACAAATGTTAACTCGGGCTACCTGATGAGCTGGACGGTAGTCCACAAAAAAGTATGTACTACGATAAAAGTACCACAAAGACTCGGTTTGTTTGCAAGGCCTCCTCCGGATTCCTATTTGGAGTCAAGCCCGCCATGTTCCAGTCGCCCCTTACTCGAAAATGCTTTGCATTCAATCACACTCGACTCGACTTCTGCCTCTGGCCTTGTTCGAATATGGCTTTTTGCAAGAGGAAGGCAAAGAACCGTGAACAGCACGAAGCGCAGGGTAAGTGTATTCTTTGGGCCCATTTTACCCAGAACGAATCAACTGGGGTGACCAAAACTAGTCATCATGAACGCTGTTTTGTTTTTACACGCTTCTCGCAGTGAAAAGCTGCTTCTCCTCCCGCATCGGAGGGAAAAGTCAAGAAGCTTCTCGACGTCCTCCCTCACAGGCTCTCAAGCACCACGCAGACGCCCGTTTGCCGGAATGGGGAGAAAAGGCACGAAAGGGCTCTCCTTTATGAGGCAGAATTAACTCACCGTTCCGTCACTTGTGGCCTCCTCCTCGAGCTGCTGTTGCTAGACTCCAATGGCTCCTGCCCGGAAGAACAGACAAAGCGCGCGCGCGCGAACCCAACGGCTTCCTTTCAACCCCAACCGGCGCGCCTGAGCAGCCCCTTTGCGCGCGCGCAAGGAACAACGGGCTACAGCCAATCCCAAAGCAGCCTCGTCAAAGACCGCGCCTGCTTTCGAGTGCGGGGAGGAGGAGGAGCACCGCGGTCTGAAGGTGTCTGGAAAACTTCAGAAGTCTGTGGCAGGGGTGTCAAACATACGGCCCGCCCGCGGGCTCTATACTGTTCAGGGTTTCTGCAATGAAATCCGTAATTATTGCAGGAGTGAAATGTCATATTGTGTCTGTGCAGCCGCAGTGAGCATCTTTCACTCAGTAAAGTATAAGTAAATTCTGGCTAGAACAAACGTTCGAACTTTTCTGTATTCTTAACGGTATCAAAAGTCACCAAAAGAATTTCCTGGACATGAACTGAATGCATGTAGGAGCACTTCTTTTTTAAAAAGTTAATATTTTTGGAAGCTCTGGCTTTTCAAAGTATAGGTACATTAGTATGGACATGAGAGAAACTCGACCCAGCTCGGCATTCAGTGATGAAACATCGAAATGCGTGACATGGAGTTGCAACTTAATTGGACGTGGTCAATATAGAGATCTCATATTAAGATAGTGCAGGTATAGGCCGCTAACTGGGGAGGGGAGGCTCGCTCCATCTAGATCAGGGGTTTTTAACCCCTTCCCTGCCGAGTACCACCTCTGGTGCCACTCTCCTGCTGCATACCACCAGAAGTGACTGGCAATTACATCATCACCAGTTACTCCCTGGTTTTCAGAGGCCAGAAAACAAAGGTAAGAGGCTCTGGCCGCCGGGTGGGAGGGTCCTTCTCCACATTGCGGAGGCTCAGCCAAAGGCAGGAGCCTTTCAGGAGCAAAAATGCACCAAAAGTGCTTTGTCAAAGAGGGGTTCCGGCTAGCCAAGTACCACCAACAGTCGGCTGGAGTACCGCTGGTTGAGAACCCCTGTTCTAGAGGTCAGGGTCAGGCTAGACTTAGATACAAAGGTACTCTTAAGACCAGCCAACCTCAAAACATGCACAATAGATTCAAACATCTGAAAGCTTGTGGCATCAGATCAACTTTGATGGAGTATATCGGAGTATATGATGGAGTATATGGAGTATAACTTTGATGTATATCACAAAGTCTTATCTGAGAGGAGTGATCAGCAATCTTGACAGGATTAAAAAACAGTTGGAAAGCCAGCAGTGTGAACTCCATCCCCCACAGTTACCACCAATATATGTTTGAAGAATAATATCATAATTACATCTGACAGTCTAGGAGTGGGTTTATATCTCATGCGATTCTTTTTAAATCATGAGCCCTTTAGTATAGCTAATCACCTTCATACTCCTTTTGCTATGCTATGTAAACTGCTTTGTGCACTTTTGTTGAAAAGTGATATCTAAAACTTCATCATCATGTAAGAAGCCGTAAAAACTAAGAACTTGTACTAACAGCTGCTAAAAACCTGTTGTAGCAATGGAGGGAGGAGAATATGGAAAAGATGTGGTACAGAATAGGAGTATGACAGTTTTTTTAAAATGTTTATTTCATTTTATAAAGGAAAATAAAAAATACATGTGCTTTAATATATGTAAATATTTGAATAGAATATACAGTTTAAGTAGTTGACAGGTGAAAAAAGGAAAAAAATCTATAAGTAAATTAATATGTATTAGGAAAAAAAACCCAAAACACCCATGCTCATGAAGTTAAAAAAAAAGGATATTAAAACAATCTAGACAATGATTATTTCTACATACTTCCTGCAGTGGCTTATACATCAAACACATACTTCAAGAAATGGCTTCCAAATATTCTCAAAAATATCCAGTCTATGACAGTTAATAATCATACCTGCTGGGAAGATAATATATTCTGAAGCCAACTTGAGTAAACAAGAACAGACTTTTAATGAACACTTTATACTAGGTTCTAGTGTGAAAAAGAGAGAAAACAGCTTGACAAAAATAAAAGAGCCATCTAGGAGACCGTTAGGTGACAGAAAAGCAATAGGGATAACCTTTATACAGTATATTACAAAACAAAACAGGGGGAGATGGTAGGGCCTTCCTTCACACCCTGTCTTGCTAACCAAATGTTCCCTTCTTCAGTCCCAATTGTCAGTTCTTCTTAAGTACCAGACAGCTAACAGTCATTTTTTTCCTTGTGGAATTCCCACCCCACCTATGAACTATATAGGGTAGCCAATTCCATTCCTAGTAGCTATCAGTGTTTTGATATTAAGTCAAAAGAGTGCTCCCAAGGTTTAAAAAACAACAACAACACTGGTAGAAAGAACAAGGCATCTTCGGGATTCCGGTTATAAAATGATTTATAAAATGTAAAAACTGTAAAATATACAATGACTTTTTAAGTCCAATTAAAACACAATTGTGAATAAAATGCTTTAAAAGTCCATGATTAAAATACAATAAAACATTCAAAATTCTTAAGCATTACGTTTCGTTCAACATCTGTGAACTTTGTCAAATGCCAGAAAAGCCTAAGTAGGCAGGAAGAGCCATTGTATATTTTACAGTTTTTACATTTTATAAATCATTTTATAACCGGAATCCTGAAGATGCCTTGTTCTTTCTACATTGTAGCTGGTTATAACAGTCTTCGATCCTTTCTAACAACACTGGTCACTGGAGACAGCTTTATAAAACAATAAATCCTCTACTTGGTGGCACCAGGAAGGACCATAGGAGGGGAGGAACAAGAGAGAACAAACAGATTTGTTTTGCTCAATTTCCCTCCCATTCACAGTTCTGGTTATTGTGGTATCATACCTAAAATTGATTAAATTATTTTTAACTTTAATATTCTAAGAACAAGATAATAAAAACAAGAAAGCCTTATCAATAAAACAGGCTACGTGCGTGGCCAAACTTGCTTAATGTAAGAGTCACATACGATAAACTTCAGATGTTTGAGAGCCATAAGAGAGATGTTTGAGAGCCGCAATATTTAAGAAGCATTTAAATTCTTAAATATATTTACTCACCATGAGCATTAAACTTATGTTTTAATCCAGTGGACTCTCAGTTGATAACTGGCAAATAATTATAAAGCTTGAAAATTTCTTATTTACCTTTTATATTAATTGTGATGCAAAAAGGAGCTCAGGCAACAGAGCCGCAGATTATATGCCAAAGAGCCACATGTGGCTCAGGAGTCGCAGTTTGGCTACCACTGCTCTATAACAAGAGAAGCAATATAAAACCATCAGCAGGAAGTACGATGCATGTGAGAGGGTTCAAACCGCTTCACACAAATTGTCTTTATCATCTGAACAACAATTCTGTAAGGTAGGCCAGTAATACTTTTCCCCAACAGGATGAAAGCTGAGAGATAGTCATGCATAAAACCATCTAGTGAGTTCAATGATTAATCAAGATTTGAATCAAAGGCTTCTCATTTACAAGTAGCTTCAGACAAACATTTCTTTTGCCTTTGGAAACTGTCTTCAAACTTTCCTATTCTCTACCACACGAACAGCACACAGCAGACTATGCTTAAAAAGCTGACTTTTCACCACTCTATGTATAACAGAGCTGATGTCACTGGTGTAAGTTTGCCTTTGATTAGCAGGATAGTAGCAAGCATCATAGCTATGTATCATGAAAAAGGCACAGAGTGCTTTAATATCTCCTTCTTTCAGCCCCAGTGACTCCAGTGCCGACACCCATGCCGACCTAATCCTTTGACTTTTGCCTTTCCGCCTCAGGATAGATGACAGCGTAGGAAGGGATCCTGCCAAATCTGATAGGCTTTCCACCACTTGAGAATGTAAGCAATTCATAGTTTCCCAGATGTAGCTGTAGAAAAGATTTACCTCCACAGAAGTGAAACTGCAAAAGAAATGGAAATATAATCCACTTCTCAAATAACTTATATTAGCAGGTACAATATCCAGATGACAAGAGAATAAGGTTTCTAAAGCTGGGTTTCTAAAGCCACAGTCCTAATCATGCTTATACCGGGTAAGTCCCATTCAACCACTCCTGTTGAAACATTTTAGGACTGGGCTGTAGTTATCATAAACACAACCATTTCAAGCTTGACTTCATTTCCAGACTGAACTAAAACAAAAGGCGATGTTGAGGTTCATATCATAGACATAAAGTTAGGACATAAATTCCCCCCCCCCCCCCCGATTTATTCAAGTCTTTAACTGAATTGTTGATATAACAATTCCCTTTCTCTCCTACAAATATTCTGTTTCAAGCATTTTATTTATTTATCATATTTATTTTTATACTGCCCTTCCTCCAAGGAGCTCAGGGTGGTGTACATAGTTCCTACCCCCCTTTTGTCCTCACAACAACCCTATGAGGTAGGTGAGGCTGAGAGTGAGTGACTGGCCCAAGGTCACCCAGGTCATTATTTAAAATAATTATGTACATGTTCATGTGCTGATCACAATCCATTTTTGCTAACACAAATGTCCCCTGAAACTACTGCTAGCCATTCCATGTGTTAACATTAGTCATCATAGCAAAGATATTATCAAAGGATTCATAGGTGTTTGTGTTTCTCCCCTTACGTTCAGTTTCTCACCTGTTTTCTAACAGTGACTCCCACATTTCATCTTGATCCATCTCATTCTCCAGAGTTGTGTTCCGAAACTCAAACTTCTCTGATAATTTCTTCATGTTGGTCTCTAGCACAGTGAACTGAGTCTCTATACTTTGCAGTTTGTTCTCCACCCTGTTGAAATTTAGAAGCCAGAGCAAGTTAAAATGTGGAGGCTCCATTACTACTGCATATGTTTCATTGTAGTTCCTCCAGTTTGTCTTTGATGATGGATTTCATTACCTTACAACTTTTGGGAGTTGTTTTTGTTCCCTTGTGCTGTGTGGGCAGCTAGCACTTGGCAGTGATGTATCTAAGTAACTAGGTCACGAGTGCGAGTACGAGTCATTTTTGCACGAGTGCTAGTACGAGTCAGTGTCAAAATTTTTGGGCAAGTACGAGTCAAGTGCGAGTCATTTTTGCACGAGTGCAAGTTGAGTACGAGTAAGGCCAAAAACCATGAGTCACACGTCACGAGTCGAGTCACTTTGGGGAAAATGGCTTTTTTCCCTGAAAATGGGGTGGGTGGGTGTCTGTGTGGGGTGTGTGTGGGGACCTCTGAGGCTTTTAAAGCACCCACTTGGCTTCCCCATTGACTTGGAAAATGACTTGGAAATGGCAAGTCATTACCCCCACAAGTGCGAGTCCCGTGGGTCACGAGTGCGAGTGCGAGTGCAAGTCAGTGGGTCATGAGTACGAGTCAGGGAAAAAGTGACTCAGTCGTACTTGCGAGTCGAGTCATTTGACTCGAGTCCCCATTCCTGGCACTTGGCAACTCTTTTACTTACAAACCGTACTTACTCCTCTACTTACAAACTAGAAAATGAGTGTGTAACAATACAAACAAATCCCTTGCACGTAAAGCACTAAGAGGGTGACACTGGAGTTCTCTTTGTATATGTACTATACACCAGCTCTTTGCTCCAATATTTCAGACAAGGCACATGCTACCACATGCAAAAAGAAGCTGTGTGTTCAGAGCTATATGTTAAAGTTGTATGTTCATTGTCATTCTCATGAAATGTTCTTCCACATGGTAAACATGAGAGCAATTTGGCAAAGGTTGGCAGTCTTATCACTTAACACCATTATGATTAATGTTTTTAATTAACGTTTCCTTGTGTAATGTTTCTGTTCTCCAGAAGTATTTAGGGATTTATCATATTTTCTACTTTATCTGGTACAACTAATCACCAATTCCTACTGAGCTCTGTCAAGATACATTACCCCGTTATCACTTCTGCTCCTACATTAAAATGCAAAACAAGTTTACATAATTGTCAATGTTTTATTGCCGACAGAAAACACAGTTTATTCTATTTCCTATTTCTACTAACAACATGTTGCCTGTAGTTCACTTCAAATAAAATTCTTTAAAAAAATGGTTTATATGATTTGTTGTTGTTCAGTCGTTAAGTCGTGTCCGACCCTTCGTGATCCCATGAACCATATCCCGCCAGGCCTTCCTGTCCTCCACTATCTTGCTGAGTTCGCTCATTTTCATGTTCATTGCATCGGTGATGCTGTCTAACCATCTCATCCTTTGCCTTCCCCTTCTCCTTTTGCCTTCAATTTTTCCCAGCATCAGAGTCTTCTCCAGAGAGTCCTCTCTTCGCATTAGGTGGCCAAAATATTTGAGTTTCAGCCTTAGTATCTGTCCTTCCAGGGAACAGTCAGGGTTGATTTCATTTAGGATTGACTGATTTGATCTCCTAGCAGTCCAAGGGACTCTCAGGAGTCTTCTCCAGCACCACAGTTCAAAAGCATCTATTCTTCGGCGCTCAGCCTTCCTTATGGTCCAACTCTCGCAACCATACATTGCTACTGGGAACACCATCGCCCTGACTATGCGAACTTTTGTTGGCATGGTGATATCTCTGCTTTTTATTATGCTGTCTAAGTTTGCCATAGCTTTCCTTCCAAGGAGTAAGCGTCTTTTAATTTCATGGCTGCTGTCTCCGTCTGCAGTGATCTTGGAGCCCAGAAAAGTAAAATCTGTTACTGCTTCCATTTCTGCCCCTTCTATTTGCCAGGAATTGATGGACCCAGATGCCATGATCTTAGTTTTATTAATGTTGAGTTTCAAGCCAACTTTTTCACTCTCCTCTTTCACCCTCATCAAGAGGCTCTTTAGTTCTTCTTCACTTTCTGCCATTAGGGTGGTATCGTATGCATATCGGAGGTTGTTGATATTTCTCCCGGCAATCTTGATTCCGGCTTGCGATTCATTCAGCCCTGCATTTCTCATAATGTACTCTGCATATAAGTTAAATAGGCAGGGTGACAATATACAGCCTTGCCATACTCCCTTCCCAATTTTGAACCAGTCGGTTGTTCCATGGCCAGTCCGAACTGTTGCTTCTTGACCCGCATACAGGTTTCTCAGGAGACAGGTAAGGTGGTCTGGTACCCCCATCTCTTTAAGAATTTGCCACAGTTTGTTGTGATCCACACAATCAAAGGCTTTTGCGTAGTCAATGAAGCAGAAGTAGGTGGTTTTTTGGAACTCTCGGGCTTTCTCCATGATCCAGCGCATGTTGGCAATTTGATCTCTAGTTCCTCTGCCTCTTCGAAACCCAGCTTGTACGTCTGGTAGTTCTCGGTCCACGTACTGCTGAAGCAACAGTGATTTTCATATTGCTGAAGCATATGAATCATATGAGTTGCTGAAGCAACTTCATATGATTTTCTAATTTTATATGATTAGCTGCTATTAATCTACCGTAATCTGAAACAATCTGAAAGTTGAGTAAAAAAAGGTAAAGGTGACCCCTGACAATTAAGTCCAGTCGTGTCCGACTCTAGGGTGTGGTGCTCATCCCCATTTCAAAGCCGAAGAGCCAGCGTTGTCCGAAGACGCCTCCGTGGTCATGTGGCTGGCGTGACTCTCCTTGCCGCAGCACGTAGTATGCGGCTGGCACACGGAGCGCTGTTTACCTTCCCGCAAGCGGTACCTATTTACTCACATTAACATGCTTTGGAACTGCTAGGTTGGCAGGAGCTGGCCAAGCAACGAGAGCTTACCCCGTCGCGGATTCGAACTGCTGACCTTTCGATTGACAGCTCATGGTTCAGCGGTTTAACCCACTGCGCCACCTGCTGGTGTACTGTACTGTATTATTAAAATGCAGTTTGGATACAGTGGTCACACACTGGTACTCAACAAGCTAATATTCAGGAGCAGCACAAATGGTGGTAGAGAAGGAAAGATCAGGGGTACATTAAAATGTATTATTAAAATGCAGTTTGGATACAGTAGTCACACACTGGTACTCAGCAAGCTAATATTCAGGAGCAGCACAAATGGCAAATGGTGGTAGAGAAGGAAAGATCAGGGGTAGTCCTGTTCCCTCATATCAGCATGCAGACTCCTGGAGTAATTTCTTAAGAGTATACTTGTGATATGGGGTTCAAAGCTTGTGAGAATCCTTAGCAAACCAGGTTAAATTTGAGCCATCACTTCTCCATCAGCATCTGCTTTGCGCCTCTAATATGGAAACAATCACCTCATTTTGCAAGGCAGAAATGATAAAGACATGCAAATTGTAATACACTGTGCACACAAAAACTTCAATCCTGAAAACACATTCACCTTGAATGTTAATAGACATATCCAAATACATGTGCACAGGTGGGTTACCAGTCACACAGTGCCAACATAAACTACTGCACAGCTGGTGGTTTTAAAATTGTACTTCAGAGTAAAGAAGAAACAAGGAAATGCTAATACCTGTAACACACTGAAATATTTTAACTTGATTTATAAATCACTAAAGAAATAATGGCATGGTAAAAGGGCTCATCTAACTGCTAGACCTTGTAGATGTTAGCTCCTTCGCCCATTTCCTCCCCAGTAAAGCAAATCTCCGTTTCCCCTTTGTGACCTGTTTAATGTCTTGTTCAGAGTACACAGAGATATAGCCTCTCTGGTCATCTTCATGGGGAGAGAACAAAAGGTACGTTTAAGTGCTGTTTTGTTTCTCTTTGGTAGCAGACAGCAATCGCGTACAGAGGAGATCCCAGCTTGTACTGAAGGTCAGTTTTCACTTAAAGCTTTTTATAGCCAGGACATCCAAGTATAGCTTATTAACACATGCCCATGAGCACATTATTTATTGAACTTTAACAGAGTCTAGCTGTGCCAGTTTCTCCAGCTTGTACAAATTATATGAATTACAAATAAGATTTAAAAAATTCTCATGGCCAGCAATCATAGAAGTCTGCAAATTTACGAGTTTAAAAGCCATGTTGTAAAAGATAAAGGATAAAAAATGTTTATAGGTAAAACACCTTTACCTATAAACTTTTACCTAACCTTGTGTTTTTTACCTATAAACATTAACCTTTTTATATTTTACAACATGGCTTTTAAACTCATAAATTCGCAGACTTCTATGATATATGAATTACTTTTGGGCACACTATAATAAACCATCAAGATCTAGTGTTCCATTAATGTATACAGTATTTAGATGCATATGAGCTTTCCCTGTGGAAGGTATAGAAGCTAGTTGGTTAAAACATTTCAGTCTTTCTATATTAAAGTTTTACTGTGACAGAGAAAATGGAATACACCTCTTCTCATATAGACATTTTATTTTAGGATGCATTTGATTCTTGGGTGCCAGTATCCATCAACAAAAGACACCATGTATCACATCAGATATGAAGGGTGGAAATGTAAAAAAACTGCCACTTACAAACACAAGGTGCAACAAACACAAGGTGCAAAGAATCAATCAGGCCATTTTAAAGAGAAAAAAGTAACTAAGTTAGACCTGCATGCATATGCGTGCATGTGCGTGTAGTCTTCTTGGGTCTGTGTTGACCCAGAAAAAGTGGATCAAGCCCGGGAAGGGGGTCAGGATTTGGCAGCCGCCGCACCTGCCCCACCAGGCCTGACCCATCCTTCTCCCTGCCTGTCACTGCCCCATTCCATTCACCCTCTCCCCGTTCCACCCTCCCTTCCCATTCCTCCTCCTGCATGGCCTTACCTGCTCCGGTGGGTCTTCAGTTGTTTACCGGCACGCAGGAGGCTGCTCCAGCTTCCCTGCCAGCGGCCTGGCAGCATGCATCAGCGGAGGCTGTTTTGCAACTGCCGTAAAGCAGCTTCCACTGCTGCAATGTGCGGCATGCTGGCGCCCGGCTGGCATAGGATCGGGCCATCAGTAAAGTATAAACAAGTAGTTTGTACAGCATTTCTGAGTGTGCAAAGCACTTCATGTGTATTTGACAAAGTCAGTAACCTTGTAAGTATTATCTATCTCCATATTTTAGCTGGGATGTTGAAGTTGAGAGGGAGTGCCTTGCCTAAGGTCACCTAGTGAGTACATTGCAGAAGTAAGATTTGAACAAGAGAAGTCTCAATTCACAGCTTGGGTTGCAATCCTATGTATGCTTTCCTGGGAGCGAGTCCTACTGAACATTGTAGGACTCACTTCTGAGTAAAGATGCACAAGATTGCACTATCACAGAGCAATCCTGCCTAAATATCCACGGGTGGCCCGATGGGCCTCCTCAGATTTCTGCCAGCTCAAGAGTTGGTGTAACTCCGAGGCGGCTGTGTAATGGCAGCCGAGCCTGGGAACGGGACAGGGATGTGGCGGCCGACATTCCCACCCCCTCCCTGGCCAGCTCTGCCAACCACCACCCTCCCCCGCCACCCAGCCCGCCCTTCCACCCGCTGGCGGGAGACTTACCTTCCCCAGAGGTGGCTGGGTTGTTTTGGTTGCGGAGTGAGGGCTGCAGGCCTTTGTGCCGGTGGCCCTTACTCAAAACTAGTCCAAAACGTGCTTTATGTCACATTTGCGACAGTTTAGAACGGAGAAGTGCATGCTCCGCCGCTCTAAACCTACACAGGATTACGCTCTTCGTCTCCTAACTACTGAAACCTATTAACCTCTACACCAATTAATAAAACAATATAAAAGCAGAGCATGTCTACTTATTTAATTCTTTTAGTCATAGGCACAACTACTTTGAAGAACAGATATTGATAATCAGCCTTTATTTCTTTCTTTCATTAAAAAAATCCCAATCTGTATACACACACCCTATTACAAAACTGACAGTTTTTATTGCAAGCCAACAGTAAGAAGATCATACCAGGTTTAACATGACAGTCCATTATTCAAATAATTCAATTGCCAAAATAAACACTTTTCTTTTAGCAATATACAGAAGAACTGCAGTTAGGTTAACTTATTGGAAGTAACAAAAGCGAGGGTGCATCAGATAAATAGTGTGGCCTAATATGCCAAGGAACCAGTTACTTGGTAGGTCATGCCTATTGCTCAGCAACGGAATAAACAGATATAGTGCTAGTCTGATCAGCAACCAGTACACTCCTGGAGCCCTTAATCTCTGCATACGAAATCCAGTTCACCTTCTCTCCATGTTCAATTGTTAGTTTTGGTGAAATTGGCTCACTCTCATTTGTAGGTTCTGCATTCATTTTTTCAACTTTTTTGGTGGCATTGGGTGTTTTTGTCTTCCTTCTGTGAACAGATTTGATTGGACTCTTCTGTTTTTCTACTTCATTGCTAACATTCCACAACAACACTTTGCCATCATTTCCCCCTGTAATCAACCAATAGGCTTCTGGTAGAAAAAAAACCTGTGACACTCCCAAGGTGTGACCCTTAAATGCTGCCTCTTGTTCAAACTTGGCGCCTGTTACCCGGAAGATTCTGATTTTACCATCTTCAGCTCCACAGCCAAAGACATTGCCACAAGGAGAAACAGAAAGGGAATGGACCAAGGGAGGGTTAAAGAGCTGACCAGCTGACTGCTCCTCTGCTTCCTCATCCTGCAAATTCACAATCCAGAGTGGGCGAGCTTTCTGCAGGTTCCACAGCATAACCTTCAAATGAAACAATTCAGAGTTATTTTATAGTATAGGACCTATACTAGCAGACACCCGATAATGCTGTTTGAGTTAATATCTGCACAAAGTTTAAAGTCCCCTCTGTTCCAGAATCAGTCATTGACAGTGCAATACTATTCATGCCTACTAAGTAGTAAAGTACCATTGTGTTCAATGGAGCTTACTCCCAAGAAAGTGTGTATAGAAAGTATGCAGCCTGAGCAATGCTTAAATGCAATTTTTCATTTCCTGTGTCTATAAATCAAGTGAAACGTTTTTGGCTAAAGTGTATATGTGATATAAAAACGGTCCTTGTATTTCACTGTTCCACTTTGAAACTACAGCTTGAAGAAATTACATAAATCAAAAACATGTAGAATGCTTCTATTGTATTTGTCTATTACATCCTTCTACCAAGCTTTTTTTTTGGGGGGGGGGATTGTCGACCACAACTACAGAGGTCCTCGATGGTCAGGTGATCCATCCCCACCTCAACTGTGAAAACAGATGTGTACAGTTTAAACATTCTCAGGATAATCCACAGACCTCTACATTGTCAGCAATATAATTACCACTAAACAAATAAAATAAATCAGAAAGACATGCCCCCGCCCTTACTTTTGTATTTCTCTAATACAATTTCTCTGGTCCCATCAATTCCTGGCAAATAGAAGGGGCAGAAATGGAAGCAGTAACAGATTTTACTTTTCTGGGCTCCAAGATCACTGCAGACGGAGACAGCAGCCATGAAATTAAAAGACGCTTACTCCTTGGAAGGAAAGCTATGGCAAACTTAGACAGCATAATAAAAAGCAGAGATATCACCATGCCAACAAAAGTTCGCATAGTCAGGGCAATGGTGTTCCCAGTAGCAATGTATGGTTGCGAGAGTTGGACCATAAGGAAGGCTGAGCGCCGAAGAAAAGATGCTTTTGAACTGTGTAGCTGGAGAAAACTCCTGAGAGTCCCTTGGACTGCTAGGAGATCAAATCAGTCAATCCTAAATGAAATCAACCTTGACTGTTCCCTGGAAGGACAGGTACTGAGGCTGAAACTCAAATATTTTGGCCACCTAATGCGAAGAGAGGACTCTCTGGAGAAGACTCTGATGCTGGGAAAGACTGAAGGCAAAAGGAGAAGGGGAAGGCAAAGGATGAGATGGTTAGACAGCATCACCGATGCAACGAACATGAAAATGAGCGAACTCAGGAAGATAGTGGAGGACAGGAAGGCCTGGCAGGATATGGTTCATGGGATCACGAAGGGTCGGACACGACTTAACAACAACAAATACAGGGTTTCTCAAAGTGGTGAGTTGCGACCCACCACTTTTTCCAGAAGTGGCCGATATCCCCTTAAGGGGGGTGGCCAGCTCTAAAGTTGGGGGCGGTGGGCTTCGGAACACCATCACCACTGTTTAGAGCCTTGGGGAGGCCTGTGGAGGTAGCCGCCACCCCCCGAACCCTTCAGGGAGCTGGCAGGAGAACCAGGTATGTTTAAAAAAGGGGTTTGGGGTCGGGGGCAGGTGCAATCCTGGAGCGCTGCCTCCAACATCGCCCTGCCCCTGCAAAGACTTACAGGGGAGTAAACTTACAGGGGAGTAAACTCCCCTGTAGGACTGAGAAATACTGCTCTAATATGTAGGGGGAAATTACTGTAAGCCGCCTTTGGTCACCTCCTGATGGGGACGGAAAGGTGGGGTAGAAATATTTAAATAAATAAGAACCTGCCTCACCCAAAAGTGCATTACTTTCTTCTCTAGAAAAAGTCTGCTTACAACAACAGTATTGTCTTCCCAGGGGGCCAATTAAAGTTGGTCATGTGGTTCAAGAGGATTCAAGAGCTATTCTTTTTTTGCCTTGCCTCCTTGTTTTAACTAAGCCATCACTCATACTAACTGGCTTAAAAGGCAACATCTTAGTTCCTGAACAACAAACGCATAGAAGACAACTATGTCTAGTAGCATATGCAGTTTATAATACATTAATATAAATAAGAAAAGATAAAAACATATGAAACATTTTTGCACCTACATATGGCTAGTATGTGACACATAATGAACATTCATCTGCTCTTATGCTAATCACCTTCATATCCAGACCACATGAAACAAGGCTTTGAGGTCTCTGAGGCCGAAATATAGCAGCAGCACAAATATTAGAGTGTCTTCTCAGGCAGCGGCTTAACTTCTTGCTTTCCAAGTCAATGATTTTTATTGCTCCAGAATCATCTGCAGCAGCCAGGAAACTGTCTGTTTCATTCACTGAAAGACAGTTGATCTCTTCCTCATTCACATGGAAACATTCAACTGGCTTCTTGAGAGACCTGACATCCAGCATGCTAACTATTTCCCCATGAGAAGCATACAGTCTTCTGGGACAAGTGGGAGAGAACATAACGCAAGTGACATCATCTGTTTTTTGGACTTGTGTCCGTTCTAATGGACTCCCTTCCTCATTCCAGATGGTGAGCTCCCCTCCTTCTGCTCCTGAAGCCACTAGACCATCTTTGCTCACATTTAAGCATAATACTGAAGAGGAGTGTCCATTGGTCCACTTTTTAGCCATAGTACTTCAAGAGCCTGGAAAAAAGAAGAAGCTGATTAATAAGGCAAGAGTTGTTCCTGATGCAGCTCTAGGAATATAGCAGCATGGGCACATGCAATATTTTTCTGAAATAGTAGTTGCCCCAAGGTACAGCTGGTTAGAAATAAGAATATGAACTTCAAATATACTTGCATACCATGGCAACAGTTAACAGTTAAGCATTATCAGAGATACTTCCTTTTGCAATTATAAGCTTTTGCTATATTTTAGTGCCTGATTGCCAATATCCTGGGTTCCAAACAGAAAAGGTTTAAGCACAAGCTTAACTTTTATGAACAGCATGATATTCTGCCTTCTCAGTGGTATAAGAATACACTATAGGTATAGGAAGGTCATAGGGCCTTCTCAGTAGTGGCACCTCATCTATGGCACTCCTTCCCCTTGAAATTAAGAACTGTTCCCTCTTGGGAGATCTTTCAGCAGGGCCTTAAGACGTTTTTATTTAGGATGGCCTTTGGTGGCAAATGCTGACTTGGACATGACTCCCTGACTTTGGGGTATAACTGCTTAATTGGTGCTGATCCATTGTGTTTTTTTAAACTGTTTTTATTATTTTACTTTGTTTTATTATGTTTTACTGTTTTTAATACGATTGTAACCTGCTTTTTGAGTGCCCTACTGGGAGAAAGGCAGGATAAACATCCATTAAATAAATAAATATTCTATTGTAAGAGAGATCTCAGAGATTAAATGCGGATTATTGCTTAGAATATGTCTACCTTATTTACTACAGAAAAAAGAACGTTATTTCAAAATGCAGTACGAGATACCTGAAATTAAAAAGCACTCTGTAAAAAGCACTTATAATTACCGGTAAGCTTATTTCCTATGTGTCATTAACACAAGTTCACACAGAATGATTAGGCACAGAACTCCAGCAGCTAAAAATCCACAAGATGGGGTCAAGCAAAGATTTTTTTTATTATTAAAAGTTAAAAAGAAAAACAAAGTGCAGTTAAAAACTCTTGGCACACTACAAAATCAATACGCAGATTCAAGTGAGATATAAAGCAAGCTCCAGGCTTCTATCCTAAGAACACTTCCAGCTCAATTCTATGCATATTTAATCAGAAGTCAATCACACTGTGTTCCAAGAGACTTGCTCCCAGGTAAGTGTGCACAAACAGGATTGCAGCTTTACATGGGAAAAGAACAGCTTCTATTGAAATCAAATAGTGTTCAGGCATTTAGGACTAAGATACATAGGCTTACCAGATCTCTAACCGGGACAGAGTGCTAGACCTTTAGGAGAAGGAATGTGGGCAGGTATAGCTTGTTAAGTCCTAGAGCACAATCCTAGGCATGTCTACTCAGAAGCAAGCTCCATTGTGATCAGAGGGGCTTGCTTCAAGTTCTGAGTAGACATGCCTAGGATTGTGCTCTAAGGTTTAACAAGCTACACCTGCCCACATTCCTTCTAAAGATCTAGCACTCTGTCCCGGTTAGAGATCTGGTAAGCCTAAAGATACAAGACACAATTCAACTAATCCTTCTTCTGCACTTCAATTTCGGCAAGTAGGGTTGTCATCCTGTGTAAGTTACCTGGAAGAAAGTCCTATTCAATGTGGTGGAACTTGAGGAAACAAGGACATTATCTGGACAGCTTCAATCTTAATCTTATTTATTTGAAAATGTGGTCTGAAATCAACAGAGCTTTTGAGCAAATATGGCTAGGCTTGGGGTGCCCAGAACAAGATACTTGTATAGGCTTACCAGATCTCCAACCGGGTCAGAGTGCTAGACCTTTAGGAGAAGGAATGTGGACAGGTGTAGCTTGTTAAACCCTTAGAGCACAATCCTAGGCATGTCTACTCAGAAGCAAGCCCCATTGTGTTCATACAAGCCTATACTTGTATGTGCACTAAATCTCCAGCATCCTGAAATGCACTGTGACAGTGCCAGGAGAACATCAGTACCTTTTGCTGATTTGCATTCTGACTCAAGTCAAGCTATGGCACTACTAGTGCTAGATGATACATACCCATTGGCCTGTCTGGGCAGGGGACTGCTAATTTATCCATAGCACAAACGTCTCAGGTTCAATTTTGAACCCCAGCTTCCTGGAGTGTGTAGGCACCTGGTTCCTAAAGCTGCAGCTATGACTCATCCAGCCCGATTTGTTTTAGTGACAGAAACGACCCCTGCTTTTAACTGTGACTGGTCCCAGGAAGGAATCATCAAAGACTTCTTGACTGACATAGAAGTGTTAGGCACCTCCCTAAACATGCTTAACTCTCTCTTTCAGAATTTCTCAAACTGCCCTATAACACACACAACAATGATCTGATCTTGACCAGACAAAGATGTACGTGCAAACTAGGTTTTTAGTCTCACACTGCATGCAGTTATAAGTATGCAATGTGCAACTCTAAGTTGTGCCTTAGTTCCAGGAAAATGGATGCATGTTCTTCTGTATCTTTTTCTGTACCCCTGAACATAAGCATTCTGTCACTGCCCTGGTCAGGATGTCTTGTCCAGAACATACAGCACAATCCTGTGTAACCTTGCACCGGTGTAACAGTAGAGGCACCGGTGTAAGTGCAATTACACTGGCATAAGTGCACTTACATCTACTGGCATAGATGTGGCATAAGTGCACTTACAAGTGCATCTACTGTTACACCGGTGCAAGGTTACACAGGATTGCGCTGTTAGGCAATAAACTGATACTGAACTGAAATCACTTGTGTGGCTCCCTGTCTCAAGGAGTTGGGATCTCTATCCCCCAGTAATTGTTATGTGTAACATAACACAGCATTAAGTGATTATAATGTTGCTCCACTTTCTGTGCTGGAGGGGGTTATAGCTCAGTTGGTATAACACATGTGTTGTATATAGACAGTTCAATCTCTAGCATCCCCAGTTAGGGTAGAGAAAAATTCCAGTCAGAAACCATGGAGAACCACTGCTAGTTGATGTCAACATTGCTGAGCTAAATGGACCAGTGGTCTGACTCAGTAGAAAACAGCTTGTAATGCAACATACACAGGTATAACATAACAGGTGAGGAAACATTATAATGACTCAATACGCACAAACATTGCCAATGAAGATACCAGGCTGCAATCCTAAACATGTTTACTTGAAGGCAAGTTTCTCTGAAATTAGCATAACAGAATTCAATATAAATGAGTTTAGGGAAGACAAACAAGGCATTCTTGTTAAGCTTAAAATACATACCGGTATTTGCCCCTGCTAACTAGATTAAGAGGCATATTTTAAATGGATATTCTCTTATATTTAGTAACTGGACCACAATTGTCCCTATTGTCCTATTATTTATTGTGCTATGCTCATCACTTTGGGAACCTTTTCGTTGAAAAACAGTATAAATATTTTTTAATGTAGTGTGAACATTTTCATAGCTGGACAGAACTTGCAATGAAGCAGAAGATATGGGTAAAACAGCCATGTATATTTTTTCTGAGATCAAGAAATAAAGATTTTTTAAGATTTTATCGATGTCTGAAGAGTTCTTTGAGGCCACATACTGTCCTGAGCAATATTTTTAAATAATAATAGCCCTATTTCAAGTAGATGTTTCTATTTCAATTACCTGTTTTTCTAAATGCATTTCATGAGATTACAAAATAATGTTATATAAAAACAAATACAAATGGCAAGTACTCGATGTATATTTTAATGTCAATCTTTGGTTCTTTACAGTGTTGTTCCTATAAAGACAAGCGAAAAAGAATTCCTTATTCTCCATTTCTGTGTGCATAGTTCCATTTATCACTCCAACCACAAGAACTTCTTCTGAGTCTTACCACAAGAACTAGGAATCTTCTCTGGGATACCTTCCTGATGATGCTACTAGACTAGTACCTTACTAATATTAGAGAGTGTTTTATACCACTCTGCAGCCTTAACAATTTGTAGTTTTAGGGTTGTAGGAAGAGAGGGGACTGGGCAGGTATCGGATGCTACTGCTAGCCCAGGCAGGGGTCAACAAGAAAAGGTGGGTGAACGCTTCAGACAATATTCAGGGCAAGAAAAGCAATTAGTAAAGGCTAGGTGGAAGGAAGTAAAAGAACAAGAGGAGAAAGGAAGTAAGAAAATGGCAGTTAAAAGAAAGACTTGGAATTTGGAAACCGAAGTACTTGTCCACGCGTCTAAAATTAGCTTAAAAGGTAAAGGTATCCCCTGACAATTAAGTCCAGTCGTGTCCGACTCTAGGGTGTGGTGCTCATCTCCATTTCAAAGCCGAAGAGCCAGCGTTGTCCGAAGACGCCTCCGTGGTCATGTGGCCGGCATGACTCTCCTTGCCGCAGCGTGTAGCATACAGCTGGAACACAGAGCGCTGTTTACCTTCCCGCAAGCGGTACCTATTTATCTACTCGCATTGACATGCTTTGGAACTGCTAGGTTGGCAGGAGCTGGCCAAGCAACGAGTGCTCACCCCGTCGCGGGAATCGAACTGCCGACCTTTCAATCGACAGCTTATGGTTCAGCGGTTTAACCCGCTGTGCCACCCGCTGTCTCGAAACGCATATTCAATCAAACCCCAAACGTGTTTATTTAGAAGTAAGTTCCAAATATTCAATAAGACTCACTCCCAGAGAAGACTGCGATACAAGTGCATACCTAATCGCTAGTCCAACCATCCCACCACCACTGGTCGATAAAGCTTGGCTACCTCACACAAGAACACCACCGTCTCTCCCTACGACGACGCTCTCTTCCGGCGAAGGAAAATTACGTCATCATACAATCACTCCCTTCTCCTCTCCCTTTTCAGTATTAAGGGAGGGGTTTTGCGCATGTATTGAGAATACGCTGACAGCTGTGCCCTCAGACAATATGGCTGGCTCGCCTTCAGGGCCTAGTTCCACAAAAAAAATTATAAAAGCCTCATCGCCTGAGGGACCCGTGAGAAATTTAGATTGTGCGTTTTGCTACACAACTTACGAATCAAATGTGAGAGACAGCATTTCTCAACACTTTGTTAAGCCGAGCTGCAGAGTATTCATTTCCGCCCGCTCTTGCCGGCAACTGAAGGAAGACGTCGAGCGTCTGCGCAGCGCTCCTTCTAGCTGACGGCGCGAGCCGGACTGGTTCGTTAGTTGGTTGGCTGCTGGTGGGCTCACCGCCTCACGCCGCCTTTGCCTGTGGGCCGGGGCGGTTGGTAGAAGGGGTGCGCGCGCGCAATTGCGCGCGACACAAGAGTCGGTGGGCGCCTGAGGCGATGGCGGTAGCTGCGGCAGCCGGCGGCGGGGCGCCGAGCGCGACGGCCGGAGCAGGGGGCTGGCGGCTGCCCGGGCGGGTGCTGGAATTCGTTTTCTCCTACCTCGATCTGCGCGAGCTGCGGAGCTGCGCACTGGTGTGTAAGCTTTGGTACCGCGTCCTACACGGCGACGAGAACAGCGAGGTGTGGCGGAGCCTCGCCGCCCGCAGCCTTGCCGAGGAGGCGTTGCGCACCGACATCCTCTGCAACGTGCCCACCTACAAGGGCAAGGTCAGGATGGGTCCGTTTGACTGGGGGGCGGGCGAGCGACACTTTTCGCACACTCCACTTCCTTCCGCCCTCGAACGAATGGATGAGGAGAAAGGATGAGATGGGGGGGAAAGGCAGCAACGCCCCGCATTCCCCCAAACCGGTCTCAGTCCAGTTCTGTGGATATATCTATACCTACTTAACTTCCTGTAATTGGTCTCCGACATTGGAGATTCTGAGGTCACGGCTGTTTAGGAGGCCTGTCTTGTGAACTGGATGCCTTCTTCCCTCCCCCGCCCCCTTAAATCCAGATGTTTGAGAGGGAGCTGAGAGAGGCACTTTCTGCAATATATAGTAAAGGCATTTTATTACTCTGTTCCGAGCCAAAGCTCTGGCACGGAAAACCGATTCTGGTAATGCGGAAAATCGTCTGCTTCTTCTCCCCCCCCCCCCCCCCCAGCAAGTTTTGTGGATTTGGCACCTCTGCTCAGTTTCACGCTATCGTCCATGCCTTTGAAGTTGCCAGACTGTGGAGTTAATTTCAGGCAGTTGTACTGCTTAACCACTGACTTCGGAGCTGGACTCTATGATGCTTATCAGGTGAAAATGCCTTCCTTCAGCAATACTAGGAAAAAGCTGGAGTTGGAAAAACTTCCTTATGCCTGTGCTGGTTGTTTTGTTGTGTATCTGCAAGGCCTCTGCAGGTCTGGTTCTCCCATGCTGAGTCAGGTCCCAACATCAGCCCTGTAATGCAGGTGGCAACATCTGAAGTTGTGGAATGTAATATTCCTTTATTCCTTCACTTCTGAAATGTCCTTTCACAGAGGTGATCAGTGTTGTAAATGTATGTTTGGGTTTTCTATCCATCATAACTACTGGATGCGTAGATTTCACACTGATGAATTTTTAGTTCCTACCTTCTCATAGTTAGCCTGTCAGCTTGCGAACATGATGCAAAACTTCATGGAAATCAGTGTTGTAAAACATGTTTTTGAAATACCATCTACATCTATTAGGTTATTCATGCCAATATATGTATGCAGCGAACACCAGATGGGCTGTTTTCACTAGTGAGAAATCTGATCTTTTTTTCTAGATATACTTTTTGTTATAAGAGCAGCCCTTTGCTTAACTTCCCATCTCCCACTGAACTATTCCTGTGTGCAGACCTTTCTTTCCTTGCATATCTGCTTTGTGTCTTTCTGCACAATCCTATATATGATTACTTGGAAGTAAGTACCTCTTGATTTCATTGGGGCTTACTCCCAGGTAAGTATGGGTAGAACTGCAGCCTTAAGCCTTTAGTTCTTAGCTTTGATTGCAATGGCACTTTGTCAATTGTGGTACCAAAAATGGCCAAAAAGGGCTAACTAAGTTGACTAAACACACTTTTTTTAGAGAGGAAATTTAAGCAATTCCATAATTCTCTTATACTTAGTTTGACAATTGTATCTCAACCATTCTTTCTTTCTTTCTTTCTTTTTAATCCTTCTATTTTAGGTACGTGCCTTTCAGCATGCTTTCAGCACCAATGATTGTTCTAGGAATGTCTATATTAAGAAGAATGGATTTACTTTGCACCGGAATCCTATTGCTCAGAGCACAGATGGAGCAAGGACCAAAATCGGCTTCAGCGAAGGTCGTCATGCATGGGAAGTCTGGTGGGAAGGCCCTCTTGGCACAGTAGCTGTAATTGGAATTGCTACAAAACGAGCTCCCATGCAGTGTCAGGGCTATGTAGCGCTCCTGGGCAGTGATGACCAGAGCTGGGGCTGGAATTTAGTGGACAATAATTTGTTACATAATGGAGAAGTCAATGGCAGCTTTCCTCAATGCAACAATGCCCCGAAGTATCAAGTGAGTAAGACTTGGTGTATTCTCAATGCTCTGTTGGAGTAGTATCTTTAAGAATTTGTGGGTTGTGAGGCATTATTTTTGGGTTGTGAGGCATGGTTTACAGCACAATGCTGTGCTTGTTTACTTAGAAGTAAGTCCCTCTGTGTACAGTGGGACTTACTCCTTGAGATAAATGTACACAGGAAGGCAGCCTATTTCTAGTTAAGTTTTATATAGTCATTTTGTGCATCCTGTTTGACCACAGTATGACTGAATCTTAGTTTTGGTATTGATCCACTGAAAACTTCTTCAGAAGGACATATTTGTGTGTTAAGTGTGTTAATTTTTTTCCCATGAGTTGTGTCTTTAACAGCTGTTTACCATCTATTTTTCTTTTAAATCTTTCTTGTTTTTGTTTACAGATAGGTGAGAGAATTCGTGTCATCCTGGATATGGAAGATAAGACATTAGCTTTTGAGCGAGGCTATGAGTTCCTAGGAGTTGCATTCCGAGGATTGCCAAAAACATGTCTGTATCCAGCAGTGTCTGCTGTGTATGGCAACACTGAGGTGACGTTAGTCTATCTGGGAAAACCTTTAGATGGATAGCATTGTTTTTTTGTTTGTTTGTTTGTTTTTTACTGGGACATGAAGATCAAGTTAACAATATGGACAAACTTGCATGTTGGTTAATAGGAAAGCATGAGCGAATTATGTGGATGTGTGTCCAAGAAACATCCAGGAAAACCAAGACTTGTGATTTATAAGATCAGCCGCACTGCAGAGATTGCATTATGTTTTCTTTTTCTGCCGGACCAGAAAAATCCTCAGGGGGATGCAGTTGGTTGAATGGGCAGTTAACCGCATGCATGTTGCATAAGATTTTATTGCAAAGGTGGCAATGTGGAATCCTGTACATATTCAAGGAACTGTTTAATAGAAATGGTTGAAGAAGTTACCTGAGATTTGTAATTAGTGTGTTTTGTGAAAAGATTCCCATTTTTAAAGCGGCTCATTTCCTTCCTGACTTTCAGCCAGTGTGTTTACCAAAGGTAACCAGAACTGGTTGGGTTTTATTTAATATATTTTAAATGTACTGAGAAGCATGGTTTCTGGATGGCACTTCTCCAGAGCTAAACATTGCGCAGCTATATTGAAGTGTGTTTTAAAGACTGTATATACAGAACACTTTAAAAATTAGAACAAAACAAAGGGTTGCTTTTACTCTAACTGGGATGTAATTTTTTAATGGAAAAACCACTACATGTCACTTGTCAGCTTCTTTCCAGGAAATGGACAACATGCATACAAGTGCACTTCTTTTGTTTTGTTGTAAAGCATCTCTTGTGGCAAAAAGAGCTATGTGTGCTTATTTGTGAAATGACTAAGTTTCAGTAGCCAGAACATTATGCTTATATGGCGGGAGAAGTTTGTTTCTAATATGAGTTTTTGTTTTGCATAAAACTTGATTGAGTTTTGCAAGTGATATGCCTTCTAAAAGAAATTACTTAAGTTAAACTTACAGTCTGTGGGCACAGTCAGCCAAGTATGGCTCTTCTTAATCTTCCACTCACTTTAATTAGGATTATACCATGGGTGTCCAAAAGTGGTGCTTGGTGAATTGTGCCTTTTATGGGTCTTTAGTTCTCACAACTTTCACTTTTGTCTCTAAGCAAACCTCTACTTTCCTCTTGCTATAGATATTTGACTTCTGCAAGCCTTGCATATTAAGCTTTTGGAAATGTATGCTTCCAAAGCACTATCCAAATGTTTACTGTTTGGAAATTTCCTCGGAAAACTATTTAACCATATTTAAACCTTAACTTAAATACATTGAAGTTTAAACAGGAATTAAATGTCTAGTGCTCCCAGTTTAGATATGGGATTTGTCTTTGACTGTGCTAAAGCTTACTGTGGAGGCTGAGAAGATTTTTTGCAAAGCTATTGAGTTGTTTGCAAAGGAAGCACTTGTGGATGATGGAGCAACTGTTTTTCCCCAAGGCCACGTTTCTCCGTTGTGTTCTAGAACTCTGCCATTCTCTGTTAGTGGAAAATTTATCTATGTCCTGAATATTTGGTATGTCTCAACTGTGCAAGTCCGAAGCAACTCTTGGTACTAAAATGTTATTTTGTTGTACTTTATTTATTTAAGGGTAAGTGACAAAACACTTTGAGTGCAATCCTGTGCATATTTCCTTAGAAGTTAGCCACTCTGTGTTCAGTGTGGCTTACTCCCAAGTAAGTGTGCATAGACTTGCAGCCTTTGGGAAAAAAGGAGATATGTTTACACTTTGTCACTACATAATATGAATTATGCAGTCCTGCAGGCATCTTCTCTAGATGTGCAAATGAGATTTTTGGATATTATTTATATTCTTGTTCAAGCCAGAGAAAGTGGTACGTATAGTTGACTGAGTTCTGCAGTGCTGCTAAACTACTAGGTTGTAATTCTTGGTAATAGGCTTATATCCTACAGGTGAAGAGTACATTGTTACTGCATGAAAGGTTTAAAACAATACTACTTAACCCAATATCTTTTGGTAGTGCCAAAAGATGCCACTGACCTTCAATACATAAGAGCTATAGCAGTCATGCTGTTACCTTCATAGCAACCTGGCTCTGTTGCTGTATGTTTAGTTATCTTGTCTCCTGTTCTACCATTTTGGCACATTAACACATCTGGCTATAATCTGTTTTCCAAAGCCCTGGTGCTGCCACCTTGTGATAACTGCAGAGAGCAATCAAGGTTGAGGCTTGGATTACAGATCATCTGTCTACCTGTGCTCTCCAGTTAATGGAATGGGATGGTGGTGATAGCATCAGGTACTAGGCAGAAAGTGGGTTCAGTTGCTGAAAATGTGAGGGAGAAAGGGGGGATTCAGAGAAGAGATGAGTGACTGTGTGCTAGGAGATCCTCATGTTTACATGCACTCACCTGTTCAAACTTGACTCTCCCCCTACCTCTCTTATTTCTACTCACCTCAATGCTTGGATACCGCAAAATTGCACTGGGGTGGGGCTGCATGTGTGAATCAGTGGTTTTAAAAATATTTCTTCTTTGTGTAGTATGTCGCTTAAACAGGACAGGCTCACTCTTGGTCTGTTTCTAAAACAAATGCAAAACTAAACAAATGAATGCCTTTCACCGCATGGTACTCAGAATAACTGAATGAAGTGAGAAAGATATGCATCTTTCAGAAAAATTGGTTAGAAATGTTGATTGTATACTATGCTATAAAACATATCACTATAGCAAAATCCTCTGACATGAGCTAAAATAAAAGGAAAGGAGCTTTTGTTAGGTTAGTATAGACTCTCTGTGCAGTCTTGGATAGATAACCCTCTCCACTTACAGACTCCAAGTAGTGAGAGCTGGTCCTAAGAACTATGCCAGGGAATTTTATTTGTTAGGTTTTACTGCCATTTATATAGGATACCTTGCATTTCCTTCCCATACATTTTAGTGGCATAGCATTCCATTTTTGCCAATTGGTCCATCATTCTTTGGAGTGCTGAGGACAAAATATGTATATAAACCTTGTAACTTATCACCTGAAGACCAACTGCAAGCTGTACAAAATACTGAAATAAATTGTTAAAAATAGAAATAGTACTTTGTGATATTGTTTTATATTTGACCCAGTGGTCTTAGGATATCTTCTGTTTGAATGCTGTTTTTACAATACAGTCCTATGACTAACAAATATGAAATTGTAGGATCTGAGGCTTTCGTGGCCGGTAAAACTACTGTAGTTAAAATTGTTTGGGCTTAATGGCCACAGTCTCTTGTGAATTTTGCTTCCTAACATTTTGCCCGTATCTGTGATGGGCATTGTCAAAGGCAAGGGGGTGGGGAACAATTACCGCGCGTCACCCAGTCTCTTCAGATGAGTCCTCTAGTTAAATCCATTTAATACTGGCTACAGAAGGTGTTAACTGCCAGCATTTCCACATGTCATATTTGGTTGAGATTGTTCATCTTAAAGTGAAACTGACAAATTAGCTCTATTAAACACTCTGATCTTAGTGTTTTTAAGGGCTGGGAGTCTGAGCTTATGCTCAACGTTTCCTCCTTCCTATTCATTTAATCTTGCTGTTTGAGTTTTGAGCCAAGGTTTTGGCTTTTAACGTGGTAGTTTAATCTTTTAAGTTTGGAGTTTTAACTTTGTGTCGTGAATCTTAGGGCGTAATCCTATGTAACTCTTACACCAGTGTAACAGTAGATCCCCCGGTGTAAGAGCACTTATGCCAGTGTAACTTGCTGGACGCCGATAGATGCACTGGCGTAACCCCCCTCGGACACCTCACATGCACAGTTCGGACACTGAACAGATGCCGGTGCAACTCCACCGGTGCAGGGGGCATTCCGGGGGCGTCTGAATGCCCCCAGAATGCCCCCTGCGCCAGCGGAGTTGCACCGGCGTCCGTTCCGCATCCGAACTGCGCATGTGAGGCTTCTGAGGGGGGGGTTATGCCGGTGTCTGTCCTGCATCCATCGGCGTACGGCAAGTTACACTGGCATAAGTGCTCTTACACCGGGGGATCTACTGTTACATCGGTGCAAGAGTTACACAGGATTGGGCTGTTAGTTGCCTTTGAGAATGCCCAACACTTCCCTGATATTTGGGCGAAATATCAGGGAAGCAAGAATTTACTAGAACCTGGTCTGAGAACTCAAATAGTTTTAACTGTGTACAGAAACATACCAACCATGAAAGCCTGAGCACTTCTTGATCTCAAGCATTAGAATTTTACCGTCTGCTTGTCTATCCCTTGTCCGATTTTTATTCCCAATAAACATTTTACTTTTGTTTTAACAAACCTGCCTAATTCTTTAACCTAAAGACCAGTCCACCTTTCTCAGTCAATGCTTTAAAAAATGAGTGTGTGCGCAAGTGTGGAGAAAGAGGAGTAGCAAGAAGGTGTTCAGTTCCCAATCCTATGTCGTCCTCCTTCCTCAAGTAACTCAGTAAAAGGGGCTGTTGGTGGACAGGCAGTCCTTCAGCTGAGAGAAAGGGGATAGCATGTGACCTTGACCCCATGTTGCTGGTGGCAACTTGAATCTATCTCACATGTATGACAGTGGTGTGTTGTATGCTTGGTTTGATGCAATTAGAGGTGGGTGAAGCAAATATGAGGTCCTTCTCAGCAATACCCTGTAGATCACTATACATCAGTGGTTCTCAAAGTTCTCCCTGTAAGGCGGGGAGAACTTTGAGTCTTTGTGGGGATAGGGACAGCGGCAGCAGCAATCCTAGGGATCGCACCAGCACTGGGGGAAAAAGTGTCCTTTTTTGAACTCTCTGGGGGTGGGGGTGGTCGTAGAGCGTTCTGGGGTGTGTGGGGAGGCCTGCGGACCCCTCCGCAGGCCTCCCCGAGCTTCAGATTGCTACTCTGTGGCGATTTACGACCACTTCCGCTTGGATACTTTAGTTGGGAGAAGCATTGAACTCCGTCAAGTAACTCACAGCATAGTCCTGTTCCAAAGCATGTTAATGCGAGTAGATAAATAGGTACCGCTTGCGGGAAGGTAAACAGTGCTCCGTGTTCCAGCTGCATGCTACGCGCTGCGGCAAGGAGAGTCACGCTGGCCACATGACCACGGAGGCGTCTTCGGACAACGCTGGCTCTTCGGCTTTGAAATGGGGATGAGCACCACACCCTAGAGTCGGACACAACTGGACTTAATTGTCGGGGGTCACCAGTATGTTTAGGATACTCAGTTGTATCCTCAGTCAAATGCCAAATAAACATGCTTAGGATTGGGCTGTATAACTAGCATCTCCACTCTAGGTAAAAACTTGACAAACCCATGTATCGCACTGTCCTACATTTATAACTACTTCCCAAAATTCACTCATGCTGACAAATGGAAGTGTATGTTAGTTCATAGTATATGCTCCGTATTCATTTTTAAAATACCAAATTTTTGCTTTCTCACCCAAAGGGAGCTAAAATGAATCATGAATGAGTGGATAGGACCACTGAGAAAACTGCTAATATAGCTCATGCAACTCTTTCTCAATTGGTAGAGCTTGAAAAGATCTTTATTACACTGATATCATTTCGGTAACCGAAGCTACCTATATATAAGCTGCTCCTTATAGAAGTTATTCAGGGAGTCCAATCCTGCCTAAGATGCAGCGACCGACCTAAAGGACCGGCCACTGCATCCTAGTCAGGATGCGGTTTGCACTGGCGCGGCCCAGGCTCGCCTTGGGAAATGGACATTCGTCCCCTTCCCCCAGTGTAAGCACCGGAGGCCCCAATGGGCCTCCTTGGATGCGCGACAGCTCTTTAGCTAGCGTGCATCCGGGGAGGCTGTGTAAGGTCAGCTTGGCCTGGGAAGGGGTGTTGGCAACCCAGCGCAGATATACCTGTCCCCTCCCAGGTCAGGCTGGCCAATGGCCCCTCCCTGCCCACCCTCCTCAACCATGCCCTTCTGCTGACCAACTTAGGACTTGCCTGGGTCAGCCAGTGTAGGTCCTGAGTGATGGTGGAGCGCAGCTTACTCCTGGAGGAGCTGCAAAATGCCTGACTCCTTAGGCCAGCCCATGTTTGTGCAGGATTGTGCTGTTAGCCTTGTAATAAAACTTGCACTTCAGACAGGTATGCTGTCCTAGCATCCCTGTAAAAACAATAACATATTTTTTGTAATACATGGAATGACCCTGTCCATATAATCTCAATCTTCAATTCTCATATAATGATCTCTTCTACCCTTCATCAGAATTCATATCTGCATACATTGTATCTACACACATTGTTTGGAGAATTCGTATCTACATACATTGTTGGGAGATGGATTATCTTGCAATGGATTTGAATTCTGATCCATGAAATGCTATTACAATAAAACCTTGGATTGCAAGCATAATTCGTTCCGGAAACGTGCTTGTAATCCAAAGCACTCATATATCAAAGCGAATTTCCCCATAAGAAATAATGGAAACTCAGATGATTCGTTCCACAAACATTTAATCATATAAAAATGATTACAGTAATACAAAATACAGTATAAAGTCAAAATAAAACAAATTAACCTGCACTTTACCTTTGAAAAGAATCGTGGCTGGTGTGAGGGAGACGAGAGAGAGGAGAGGAGGAGGAGTGTAGGATGTCTATCACTAACGTTGTTGTGAAGGACATTATTGTGTAGGAAGTCTATCACTAACAGGATCACTGCTATCTGTTGGCTCACTGGACTGAGACTGGGAGACGATTACCCACAATCCCGCAGCGAGAAGGCAGCCGTTTAGTGGTGGAGCGTGAGCGTAGCGCCCCACGCCCGGAGCAGCTGCTCCTCGGGCTCCAAAACCTACTTGTAATGCAAGACATCGCTTGTTAATCAAGTTTATTTATTTATTTATTTAAATTTATATCCCGCCTTTCTCCCAGCGAGGGCACTCAAGGCGGCTTACAACATTAAAATACATATACATTAAAAATTAAAAACAAGTAATTAAAAACAATTAAAACAAACCACTAAAAACAACCCCAGTGGGTCAACCTGTATTTACTTTGTTAAGAAGTTAAAATTTATTAATTTTTTTTGCTTGTTATGCAAAACACTCTCAAACCAAGTTACTCTCAATCCAAGGTTTTACTGTACCAGTAAATATTTAGTGTATTTAAAAGCAAAATATTCTATGATACACAGCATTGAAAAAGGTTTTCCAAGCTTTTTAACATTATAAGTTCATTACATGTCAAATCAACCAATGAAAAATCCATTTTGGAACTTGATGTCATGGATTTTGTTCATTTTTGATACATTTGTACCTTACCATAAGATGTTTAAAAATTATTCAAGTTTTTTGTCCATCCATTTTCAAGATATTGAATTTTCAAAATTGCCTAAAAATGCCAAAACTTACTTGCCACCATATCTTCAAATGCCATTTTTGAATTCGTTCCAGTTTACCACATAATTTTATCAATGTAAATTGTAGAAAAATGGACTTGAGGGGTTTAATTCCTTGTCACTGCCAACAAGAACATTTAATTTTTGTATGATACCATTGAGATACCACCTTGAAATTTTGACTGATTGGCTACAAGACATATACCTTTAAGTGTAATTTTTTTGAAAATGTTAAAACAATTTGAATTTCTTGAAAATTTACAATTGTATCATGTTGTACATCATATGAAAGCCCTATTCATAGGCTTTAGAATGACACCTGTCCCATGTCTGTAGCTGGCATAGGTACCTTGTAAATAGCATTTGAAGGTATGGTGGCAAGTGATTTTTTGGCGTTTTTAGGCAATTTTGAAAATTCAATATCTCAAAAACAGGTGGACAAAAAAATCTGAATTTTTTTAAACATCTCATGGTAAGGTACAAATGTACCAAAAATGAACAAAATCCATGACATCAAGGTTGCATGTATTGGTTGATTTCACATGGAATGACCCTATAAAAGAAGTAGGAAAATAATAATCACTTATATATTGTGAAGTGATGCCTAAGGAAGTGTTGCAAAAGAGACACTATGACTATACAGGAAAAAATAGTTTTTGTCCCCATTTTACTTTCCTGCCAATGGAAGTGTTCCATAGTCTTTGACCATACAATGATTGTGCCTTTGGTGCAAGAGAAGTTCAATTTTACTGGAACACCAAAAAGTTGTATTAACAGGTCTGTATATGAAACCTTTCTACTACCTTTTTTTAAAAAAACCTTTTTTAGTCAAGAGAGTGGAGCTCTGAGACTTCTCCTACAGTCAGCAGTGAAGTGGTGATGTCTTCCTCAGGACTGCTCATGTGCTGCCTTTAAAACGTTTCTGAATGACCTTAGACAAGAAGCATATGGTTCAGCAGGAGGCAAAGTGAGAAATGTGCATGGGGAACATGTTAATGTAGTCTCTAAGCCACCCTCTTTCCCAACGGCTCCCTGAGACGACAGTGCACACGCACACCGCACTGGTACAGCCACGCCAAAAAGTGGTGAGTTGGCCGAGGCATCCTTTGGGGTGCAATGGCTCTCTGTGCTGATTCAATGCAGTATTAGCAGCTGTGCTGTCTACTATAGGAGTGCCTATTTGCTTCCAGTACATGGTGCTAATATATATTTTAACTAAAATAAATTATTTATTTATTAAATTTATACCCTGTTCTCCCCCCACCCCATAAGGGGGACCCAAAGCAGCTTACAATAAAAACAAATACTGTAGTGCAAAGATATCATAAGTCTCCAGTGCACTAATTTTCTTTGGATGGGAAACCTTTGCAGTGCTACCCCTGGAACTTCTGAAGTGGAGAAAGTAACAACATACATAGATATGAGCAGGCTGTTAACAATCAACTTTTCTCCTATGTAGAGTTAACGTGTGCCTCGGTCACAGAAAAGTGCTCTCACATGTTTATACCAGAATTATGAATATTTTTCTGTGTTTTAGGCTTGAATGTAGAATTTTTTTCCCAACAGCAGGGGACAGCAGTCTCTCAGGGAAGAAAATAAAATCCCCCCAAAAAACTTTACATATAGTACAGGCCAGGATAAAGTAAGTAACCAAAAATCCTAAAGTAAACTGGTGTAATGTGATCTCTTGTTAGCAAATTTCTAATACATGCTGGTTACAGGGGGTTTTTTGCCATGCGTTGCAAGGCACACACCATATGTGCCTGTTCATGGCCAATGTTAAAATGCACGCAGTTTAAGAGCCCCTTTAGCAGAGAGTTTGCGTCACCCGGGTTTGCGTCACCTGGTGCGAGAGCTCATCCTGTCATATGGTGTCACTAAGATTAGTGTCACCCAGTGCGGTAATTCATGGTGTCACCCCCATTAACTTTATATATTTTAATATATAACAGTATAGGTCACCCAACAAATCAGTAACCAACAACAACAAAAAAAAAACAGTGGCCAACTTGATGACACTTACACAATTGAATAAGAGTTCTAGTAGGCCCTGGCGTTGCTAGGGCATGGCAGGGTGGGCAGGCCGCCGGGAGTGACGTGTCAGGAGTGACATGGCCCGTCGGGGGTGACATACCGCTCGCCGTCTTCTTCGTCGGCTTGGCTGCTTCTAACAAGACCAAAAGCGGCATTCTTCACACATGTGCACAACACCGCTTGAAGCCGAGCCTTTAGAAGGGCCGAACGAAGACCCAATCGCGTCTTCGGCCCTCCTGAGGGCAAGGCTTCAAGTGGCGTTGTGCGCATGTGTGAAGAATGCCGCTTTTGGCATAGTTAGAAGCGGCTGAACTGCCGAAGAAGACGGCGAGCGGTTCATACTGGGGGGGTGATGCGGCAGTGGGGGTGACGCACCGACGCACCTGACCTCCCACCAGGGGTGACACACCACCCAGTGATGCCACTGCTAATATGAGCACTGATACATACAAATGAGAGCTGACTCATACCGCCACCATGCTGTTCCCGCCCCTTAAGGTGGCAGGGGACAGCATCCCGGTTGCAGTGGTGAGTCATGACCCACCACTTTGAGAACTGATGCTCTACCATTATACCAATCAGTTCAGATTGCTCTGCCACCACAAGGACAAGGCTAAACAGAGAGAGACCATCGTTGAAAGCCTCCCTCCCAGTTGATTTAAAGATTTCCTCACCCCACGAGCTGCTTCCGAGGACTGGGGAAAAGGTCTGACTGAAAACAGGCAGATGAAGACTTAAAATATAACAATTTTATTAAAAATAAAAAGGGGGAGGGTTAAAATAATTCAGGGAAAAAGAAAAAGATAAACAAGCAGGCTTGCAAAATGGCTTGGGTGTTGGAAGGGTCCAGGTGCAGATTTTAGCTAAAGGTACAGGCAGATGATTACAGTACAGGCAAACCATAAAGCCAGGATGGTGTAGTGGTTTGGGAGTCAGACTTACACCTGGAAGATCCAGGTTCAAATCCCCGCTCAGCCATGAAGCTTCTTGGGTGACCTTGGGCCAGTCGCTATCTCTCAGCCCCACCTACCTCACAGGGTTGTTGTGAGGACAAAAAGGAGGGGAGGAAATATGTACACCACTCTGAGCTCCTTGGAGGAAGGGTGGTATAAAAATGTGAAAAATAAATAAAATAAAAAATAAAGTTCTTACGTGACAAACTCACTGATCTGTATCTGTACTCACTCAGGGCCTCAACTTTCTGGATACTATTATGCCTCTCAACTCCCAGGAAGCCAGGTGGAACTGCCATGCACAGAGTCACTCAGAACCAAATCAGAACACAAACCAACATCCTTGTGCTTGACCTTAAGTAACTGAAGTTCGATGAGGTCATTGCCCCACCTGAGGGCCAGCTGGGCATCTTCATTCCACCCTCTGAATTTGGTTGGATGGATTGGCATGCCCAATGGACTGATTCATGCCAGGCTCAGCTGGTGGGCTGGCTAGGATATGTTGTTCTTACTTTGGATGCCAGTTGAAGGAGACAATCAATCCACCAAATGACCTGTCTGCCTGGCCATGCAATTCTTCTGTTAATGGTGACAATTTTAAAGTGTCTTACAGCCCAATCCTATTGGGCTGCCCTGCTGGCAGAACTAGCGTTTCTGACAGTGCATGGAGGTGCACTCTGCTGGAGCACCGTCGGGAAGGCCAGAGCCTTCCTGCACATAGTAGCGGATACCCCTGGATCCATTGAGGCAACTGATCCCCCTGGATCAGTTGTGCGGGAGGCAGGGTAGAATGGGGGTGGGGGAGGATGGAACGAGGAGGCGATGGGTGGGGAGAGGGCAGAGTGGGGAGGCAATGGGGGCAGGAAGATCGAGTCCCGGAAGTGTTTGGCGGCAGTCTAGTAGTCCATTTTAACATGTACATTGGACCAAAGTAGTGGTCTGAGAATACCACAGTGCATATAAAATATATGATGGATGCTCATATATCACACTGGTGGTATTCTTGCATTCATAGGCCATTGGTGGCTAGGGCCAATCCAGGACCTTCTGGTGCCTGAGATGGTTTGACAAATGCTATCCCTCCCCTGCCTGGTGATGTGCCCATCTCTGTTCCTCCCACTCCCTGGCTTGGAAAAGGAAGAGGGGGATGGAGCAGAAGCGAAAGTGGGGAGAGTGCTTTCGCCCACCACTCACCTCACTTCCTCTTCTGCTCCAGCCCCCTCTTCCATCTTCAAGCCAGGGAATGGCAGGAGGACAAACAGTGAAGGCAACTGGGAAGGTGAAAGTGGGCACCCCCTGCTAATCTGCTGCTTGAAGCACCTGCCTCAGTTGACCTCATGGATGGACCAGTTCTGCTGGTGGTCTCTAGATATGACTCTACACAAACAACTTGAGAAGTCAGAAGATTATGTAATGTTGACTCGTAAAAGGGGTAGATTTGAAGCAACAAACAGCTTAAAATTTTATTTATTTATTTACAGTATTTTTACCCCGCCTTTTTCCCCAAAGGGACCCAAGGCGGCTTACAACAAAAAGAAAATACAGTGCAATACAAAAAATTGTTACATTTTAAAACAGTAAAAACAATTAACGAAAATTAATAAAAAACAGTATCTAAAAATCAGTTAAAGATTACAATTAAGACAAGAACATAAAAACAGCAGCACCCCACCTGTACCAGCAGGATGTTAAAAAGGCAAGGGCTCAGAAGGCTTCTTTGAACAATAATTTACAATTAATTTTTGTATATCTTCCTGTTCTGTACATATTTTCTCTGTCTCTTGTAACTTAGAGATAATTCTTTTCTCCCTCTCTTTCCTCAGTTTATAAGCTAAAAATTTTCCTGGTTTATTAGCATGTTCAAAATACCTTTGTTTCGCATACTTCATTTTAATTTCTATTTCTTTTGTTATCATCAGGGATAGTTGACTCTGTAAAATTTTAATTTGTTGTAAAATGTTTTTGTCACCAGGTGTCCTCCTCAACTCTTGTTCTTTCTTCTTCATCTCTTCTTCAATCTTTTGAAACTTAATTTGTCTCTTTTTAGTCCATTCTGCATTTTTTTGTATAAAATATCCTCTTATAAATGCTTTACTTGCATCCCAAACCATTCTTACTTCTGTTCCTTTATTCATATTTAACTCAAAAAAGTCTTTTAGTTTACTCTTAGCTTCTTCTATTATCTCTTCTTTCTGTAATAACAATTCATTCAGTCTCCATCTATAAGTTTTAATTTTCTTCCTTATGGCCAGCGATATCGGATTATGATCTGAAATAGATTTTGTTAAAATCTCTGCTTTGGAAGTTCTAACAGCTATATCCTTTGACACCCAAAACATATCAATTCTTGAACTTGATCCATGTCTCTCTGAATAATGCGTGAACTCCTTAGAGCTCGCATTTTTCTGTCTCCATATGTCCAAGACCCCTAAAGTCTCCACCATTTCAAAAAAACTTTTAGGTAATTTCCCTTGATTGTGCTTTATTTCTTTTTCGGAACCTTTATCACTCAGCGGGGAGACAACTCCATTCCAATCGCCCAACAAGCAAAAACTACTATAAGAATAATTTGCCAACAAATCCATCAAATATCTAAAAAAATCCCCTTTTTGTTGATGTGGTGTATACACCCCCAATATTAACGTTTTTATCCCATCTAGTGTTACTTCCACTGCCACCCCTCTTCCTTTGTCATCTGCAAATATTAATTCTGGCTTCAAATATTTCTTAACATATAAAACCACCCCATTCTTCTTCTTGATGTTGGTTGAAAAAAATTCTTCTCCCAAATTTTTCTGAATCAAAAATTTTGTATCTCCCTTTTTTATATGGGTTTCTTGAAGGCATATCACATCTTGATTAAGTTTTTTCAAATAATGGAATACTCTTTTTCTTTTTTGCGGAGCATTAGCTCCATTAATATTCCATGATAAAAATTTGTAATCCATCTTTATTGTTCACAGCTTGCCATTGCACTGTCCATCCCTTCATCTTCTTCTTCTTCTCTTCCATCCTTGAATCTTCTCAGGAACTCTTTTGCTTTCTGGATTGTATCCAATCTATAGGTTTTTCCATGAAGTTTAACAGTCACGCCTTCTAATTTTCCCCACCTAAAGACAATCTTCTGTTTCTTCAGCACCTCCACCAGGAATGCATAACTTTTCCTTTTCTGCAAAATTCTCAGTGGAATCTCCTTTAGCACAATGATGTGCGCTCCTTCTACCTTGAGTCTTGATTTAGCATGTTGCTGTAGAACTTTATCTCTTGTTCGTTGCCTCACAAAATGCACCAAGATATCTCTTGGCACTTTCTTTACTACTGCATATCTTGTATTAATTCTATATGCCTTATCCAAATCCAGATCCAATTCATCTCGTTCTATTTGTAGAAATTCTGACAGAATGTGTACCATTCTATCTCTTGTATCTTCTGCTTGTTGTTCTGGAATTGCACGAAACCGTAGGAAGCTCTGTTTTCTCTCTTGTTCAGCCAGCGCCAGCATATCTTGAATCTTGCAGCTCTCCATTTCAAAATGCATCACTTTATCTTCCTGGGTTTTCATCTTGATATTTATCTCTTGCAGATCACCTTTTATTTCTTTCACAGCTACATCTAGCTGGTATAGTTCTTGTTTCAGCTCCACCTTCATCTTTTGAACTTCTTCCTGCAAAGTTCCCAATTTTGGGAATGAAGATCAATGTGGTTTTCTACCAAAAAGACATTTGAGGGAGAATGTAAGAATTGTTCTAGATATGTTGGAACATTTTGACAAACGTATAGATAAGCAATTAGCATTAATATTTATAGATGCTGAAAAAGCTTTTGATAATTTGAACTGGTCTTTTTATTAGAAGTTTTACAAGAAATGGACTTCGGGGAAAACTTCAATAAATGGATAAATTCAATTTATGTGACACAAACTGCAAGAGTATTAGTGAATGGTGAGCTGACTAAGACTTTTGAAATTCAAAAAGGTACGCGACAAGGATGTCCGTTATCACCATTGCTGTTTATATTGGTGTTAGAAGTTTTGAATAGAAATATTAGACAAGATGAAAGAATACATGGTGTGAAGATTAAGAAAGAAATATTCAAGTTAAGAGCCTTTGCGGACGACTTGGTACTAATGCTGGAAAATCCGTTAAAAGATATAGAGTTGTTGATGAGTAAATTAAAAGAATTTGGATCTCTTGCAGGATTTAAAGTTAATAAACAGAAGACAAAAATAGTGACTAAAAATATGAAGATTCAAGATCAACTGAAACTGATGAATAAAACAGGATTTAAGGTGGAAAAAAAATTAAATATCTTGGAATTGTATTGACGAGTATGAATTGTACATTATTTCAAAATAATTATGTTAAAGTATGGAATGAAATTAAGAAAGATCTGTTAAGATGGGAAAGATTGAAATTGTCTTTACTAGGAAGGATATCGGTGATTAAGATGAATGTATTGCCAAAAATGATGTTCTTATTTCAAACGATACCAGTGATTATATCTGATGCACCATTTAAAGAATGGCAGAAAGACATTTCTAAATTTATTTGGCAAGGGAAAAAACCAAGGGTAAAATATAAGATTCTTCAAGATGCAAAAGAGAGAGGAGGATTAGGACTACCGGATCTGAAAGTATATTATGCAGCATGTTGTTTTGTGTGGTTGAAAGAGTGGGTGTATTTACAAAATAGAAGATTATTGGAGTTAGAAGGCTCTGACTTGAAATTTGGTTGGCATGGGTATTTGTGGTATGATAAAGTGAAAGCAAATTTAGAATTTAAAAATCATTATGTTAGACATGCATTATGGAGAATTTGGAATAGATATAAAATGAGGTTTTATGAGAAAGTACCATTATGGGTTGCACCATATGAAGCACACTTTGGTGGAAGTAGCGTGCCAAAAGAGAAAGGACTACTGTACAGAAATTTATTAATTTTTTCACAAGGAGACTGTACAATGAAGTCAAGAGAAAAACTAATGGAAGAAGACTTTAATTGCCAATGGTTTGTATATGCTCAAATTTTGGAGAGATTTAAAGTGGACAAGAAGGCATATGGATTTGTAGAAGAAGAATCAATATTGGAGGTACAATTAAAATCTGAAGACCAGATAATTTCAAAAATGTATAAATTGCTTTTGAAGTTTGAAACAGAAGAAGAACAGGTTAAAGAATGTACGATTCATTGGGCGAAAAATGTAGGTCATGTTATTTTAATGGACCAATGGGAACAACTATGGTTAAAACAGTTGAAATTTACGTTAAATGTTAATATTAAAGAAAATATGTATAAAATGGTATATAACCCCAAGCAAATTAGCAAAAATGTATGAGAAGGTGACGAATAGATGTTGGAAATGTAAAAAGCAAGAAGGAACTTTTTACCATATGTGGTGGACATGCCCCCAAGCAAAGAAGTACTGGACTCAGATTCATAAACAGATTGAGTTGATTTTAAAGATTAAGGTTCAAATGAAACCGGAAACATTTTTGTTGGGTATGTGGGAGGATCATGTAGGCGAAAAATTTCAAACTTTGTTTTTATATATGATAGCTGCGGCAAGAATTTTATATGCACAATATTGGAAGAATTCGGAGATACCTTCGCTGGAAGATTGGTGGCTGAAAGTTTTGGACTATGCTGAAATGGATAAACTTACAATTTTAATTAAGGAAAAGTCAGTTAACTTTTTCGTGAATAATTGGAAACCATTTATTGACTTTTTAAGAGAGAGAGAGAGAGAGGAATGATGTGATGATATGCGGATTTAATGAATAGAATGTGGGTGTTGTTTTGGCTTAGTTGGAAATTATATGTAGAAAATAGTGAACAGTATGCTAGTAGGATGTATTGCTTCGCGCTTGCTATAACTTTATGAAATATGTATTGTTTTTATGTTTTAATATATCAATAAAATATATATATATATATATATATATATATATATATATATATATATATATAAATATATAAAAAGAAGGCTTCTTTGAACAAGAAGGTTTTTAGGCCTCGCCGAAAAGTGTCCAAGGAGGGAGCAGTTCGTAAGTCAAAAGGGAGGGAATTCCATAAAGTTGGTGCCACTACTGAGAAGGCCCTATTTCTGGCTGCCGCCCCTCGCACCTCCCTGGGTGACGGTATCCGCAAGAGGGCCTTCTCTGATGACTAAGGAGACGGGCCGGACTATATAGAAGTAGGCGGTCTCTCAAATATCCTGTTCTTGGCTAGTTCTTCAAGTTAATTTATAGTAAGTACTGTATATTACACCATGTATTACATAGTTGGCCATCTTGGTCAGGGAGTGTGGCTTCTTTGAAACACACATGGGTCTGTGGGGATTGGGAACTTCAGTATAGAGTTTTCACTTTTGCTAACCTTAACTTTGCTTACTTCCTCAATTGAACTAAGAGTAGGAATTTAGATGGATGTCTTGCAGGTAGGTGGAAATTGCTGTGTGCCAATTCACAATTCAAAATGGACTTACTTTCACAATTTGTTTCTTCCCCTTTCATTCAGCTCTAGTTGTACTACTTGTGGACAGAGTTGTTCAGAGAACTAATAAGGAGAAAGCTGCTGTTATGGACTTGAGGACTGTAGTGGTTGACCAGGTATGCACTTGGTAATTGCTGAAGGGCCCTTCATTACTACTACTGTAAGCCGCTTTGTCTGTAAACCGCTTTGTGAACTTTTTGTTGAAAAGCGGTATATGAATACTGTTAATAATTAATAATACTGTATATCTTCTCCCTTTCCTTTGGACCTTAGAGCCAACTTACCTGATCAGCAGATGTGCATGTGTTATCTGTTTATGGACTATACCATTTCAGACTGCAGGGGTGTGTGTGTCAGGGGTGGCATTAGAGGTTGGCCAGATTGATTGGGTACTGGCCAAAGGCCCATGCCCATCAGAGGACCCATGTGTCCAGGCCACCCCTAAGCCCTCAGTGCCAGTGGTAATGCCCAATACTGGACCATCAGGGAAAGGTGAGGGTACCACTGGAGTTCAAGAGAATGGTGCCCCACACATCCCCTAGCAACTGGACACCAGACCTGGTTTAAATGCTTCGAAATACATATACAAATTGGTATAAAACTAACATGACAAGGAGTAGAGTTCTAGAGGAGTAGACTATCTTTTCCCCCTGTTTTGTATATGCAAGGAGTTCTCTGACACAGGTAAAGGTATCCCCTGACAATTAAGTCCAGTCGTGTTCAACTCTAGGGTGTGGTGCTCATCCCCATTTCAAAGCTGAAGAGCCAGCGTTATACAAAGACGCCTCCGTGGTCATGTGGCCGGCATGACACTCCTTGCCGCAGTGCATAGCATGCAGCTGAAACACGGAGCGCTGTTTACCTTCCCGCAAGCGGTACCTATTTATCTACTCGCATTGACATGCTTTGGAACTGCTAGGTTGGCAGGAGCTGGCCAAGCAATGAGCGCTCACCCCATCGCGGGAATCGAACTGCCGACCTTTCGATCGACAGCTTATGGTTCAGCGGTTTAACCTGCTGCGCCACCCACTGGCCATCTCTGACACAGACTATAGGCCAAAAGCAGGTTAGCATTAAATTAACGTGAGTGAGTGAGTGAGTTGGATGCTGTCTGCTAGTCTTAAATTCATTGCTGACAATGTCGATATAGAACTTGGGATAATGAAATGCCTGAGCTGCCAAATGCATGCTGAGAATCACATATTCAAGAGGATATTGTTGTACAGTATTTTGAAATAGTGGGTGGTCATGTCTGCCAAAGATCAACTGTCTTGTAATGCAATGACGAATCAGGAGTGTGCCTGTGCTGTGAAGCTTGGATAAGGAGGGAAGTGCTGAAGGCACTTTAGAATTAGCAGCCTCTCCTCCAATATAGGTGGGTTCCAGCAATCACACTGACACGTGGCTAACAACAACAGATGATTTGATAGGGTAGGTAAAATAGGGAAGCTTGCAATTGGCTGGAGGTGGGATATAAGAACAGGATCCAAACTCAGGCATTTTTCATCAGCCTGCTTGTACTTTTACTACCCCCCTTTCCCCTTTCCATATTGTTAAATTCCCTTTACTTTTAGACTTTTAATAAACTACTGGTAGTTACATTTTGACCCTTGGTCTGCCTGGTCTATGTTCATGAATCATCTGGTGGATTGTCATGTCTCTTCGCCCTGCAGACACTACTGTGGGTTTGATTTTTAATAAGAACCCCTGGAGTTCAGTGCTCTCCTGGTGTTTTTTTTTTCTCAGACGACCCTCCTCTGCCTGGTCTCTATAGCTTGGGATGGTGGCAGTGGATACAAGCTATCAGGGTTTCCCCCCTATTCACCTGCTGCTCCAGTAAAGGGAAAGTGGGTAGTAGGAAGGGGTGCATGTGCACTAACCATTAGGTGCTACTCAACTTGATCAGCTGGCCTTCTCCAGGGAGTCCCTTTCCTGACACCATCCATGGATCCCCTAAAGGTTAATTGACCCCAGGTTAAGAACTAAGATTAATATGCAGGAGTCTTCTCCTTTGCGGTTTCCAGGTTGAAGAACTCCCTGCTCTGGGAGATCCTCCCTGATCTATCATCTTCTGAAGGCAGTTTTGTTCCAGCACATTTGTCACATTAATTATGTGTGTCTGAATTGTTAGCCTCTTCGGGTGGCTAGATAGAGGAGAGGGAGCATTTGATTTAAAATTAGAAAGGCAAAATACATATATACCCAAAATATTCAAATTATGGTATTATCGTGTATGTAGGCGCGCGCACACGCACACGCACACACGCGCGCGCACACACACACACACACACACACACACACAGAATTTTATAGGCATTTTATTTCTACTGGGGTTCTGCAATTTCCTGGCCTCCCCTAACCTACTAAAGTTTTTCAATTAAACTCTTTCTCATCTAGTGTTTCCAGAACTCTGTTCCAACCAGACATTATGATGACCAGCATTATTGGGAAAGGAAACTTGTCAGCCTTCATAGGGCCACAGTCACCGAAGATTCAACTAATGGCTTCACAGTTTTACCATACGGTATTTCCTTCCTCTCATTTCCCTTCTTCTCGGCTCCTTCTCATTTTCAAGTGACTTGCCTTTCGGTGTGCAACTGCTCAGCTCAGGGTGGGGGGTGGGATGGGGAAGAGCAAAGCTGCTTGCAACTCAGTCTTTGATCCATGTGACTGCAGTTTCCGTTAGTTGGTTCCTTCCGCAAGTTCTAAATTAATCTGATGCGAAGCAAGAGAAAACAGCTAATTTTATTTTTTTTGAGCCATACCGAAAGATTGGAGGACAGTGCTGTTGCAGGATGAGCTGCCTAGAGCTGAGCACATTGCTCCTCCAAGGGGTGAGTAACAATCCAGAACTTGGCTACATTCTTTGCCTTAAGCTGATGGCAGCCCTCAAATGATAGGGGAAAGCAAAGGGACCCTTAATGAAATCTACAAACCCCAATGCCCTATTCACTCCAGTTTAAGCTTAATTATGCCTCCCCAGCCCGGGAGGCTTCTAAGAACAGTAGCTAAGGGGGCTGGCACAAAAAGGTAAGGGGGTGAGGCCCCTTTTACTCCTTCCCGGATAATTCAAGAACTGGCTGATGGTAACCAAAGGGAACCATGCAGCAACTTGTGTTTCATTCTGAATGCCTGCACTGAAGAAGGTATCCTTAGTTGACAGCATGTGAGTTCACAGAGGACAGGTATTGGTTCCATGCCATGTGCTTTGTATTGGAGTAGGTGATGTAGGATTCTGTAACAGACCCCATCAACCCCGAGGGTGGTGTTGGACATCTGGAACACTCACTTAGAGAGAGAACTTCCCAGCTCCTTGGGACAGTCACGGGGGTCTTACACCTCAATGAATATGCAGGAACCAAGCCAGGAAGGAAAGCAGCTGGTGGGTGAAGTAGGCATTGAACTAGGAATAGGATGGCAAAGAAAATTACAGACACTGGGCAGGGCAGGAACTCCAGGTAGGCAATCTTGGTAGTCAGTGGCTGAGAGAGAAGGAAAAAACACCTAACCTGATAATCCACTGAACAACATTACCTCTTGATTTTTTTTGTATGAAGTTTATGAATTTGCCCATTCATAACTTTTAAATACTGTATAGCTTTTGCAAACTGTGCATTTACGCTGTTACAGAGGTAACGCTGAGGTGAAATAAATATGTTGCCACACCAGTGGAAGTGAAGACTCTAAGCGTCTTCAGCAGTATATCACTTCATTGCTTGGCATTGCATGAACAAGCCCCAAGAAACCTTGGGTGCACATGCTCCCTTCTCCCCTTGCCTCCTTCCCTTGTGCATTATGATTCTGGACTGCCAAACCTTGTTTGTGACATGCCATAGTTTTGCTAGTTCATCTGAATGGGCAAGCTATAGTTTGTGCTTGCCTAAAAATGAGGCTCAGAATCTAGTTTGCAGGCATGCACATACCATAGTTTACAAGAATGGACTGGCAAACTGTGGTTGGCTGCCAGCAAAAAATGGGGAGCGAGGGGGAAGAAATGCATGAGCTTGAGTCTCAGTCCTCAATGTTTGTTCATGTAACGCACGATTTACTGTTACGTACATCTGAACAGACTATCTCAAACTTGCATGCTTAAATCTATTTGTCTCCACTCTAAGAGTTGTTTATAGAGATGAACCTTCAAAGTGAGACCTTTGAATCTACCCACTTACGCTCCAAATCACAATTTAGCGTGACCCTAATTAGAATTTAAGATGTGGGGAATGCATATGCATTGCAAAGAGAAAATATTAACTTGATGAGATTGGTGTATGGTTTGTGGTGGATCTGAAATATTTGAGGGGCAGACCTCATTTGGTTAAAATGATGTGTTAACAAGGCATTGGAATTTATACTTTCTAGTAAGCATCTAGTTCTTTCTATATTATAATATAATAAATGGTAGTTACACAAAAAAGACAGGACAAGCCTTTTAAAACTAATGTTGTCTCCCTTTGCAGGAGTCCTGCTGTTGAAATGGCGTTATTAGCTCTGAGTATCTCCCTGTGTATCGTTTTCACAGGATGGGGAAGCAAATCAGCAGCCGATCACAGTCTCTGCAAACTAGTGAGTCTTCTGGAAACCTAAATGTATTTCTTCTCTATTGGATTTTCTATTAAAAAAAAAAAAGATTCAATACAAGGTGTTAATTGAAATGGTAAGGGCTGCACCAGCATTTTAATCATGAATGTGCTGGTGGTGTTCGAGTTAAGTATTGCAATTCCCAGATTCCAGGAATCACTAGATTATCCTAAGACTCTAGGATGTTCCACCATTCTATTTGCCTTTTCGTTTTAGAAATATTGCAAGAGTTTTCCTATGACCTGCACTTTTTTTAAAGCACTGTAGTACAAAGATCAACAGTACAGTGGTTTCATCTTTCACTTCCAAGTCAGTAAATGTTACTTGTTAAATACCACTGATTGTCTCATGTCAAGGCATAACCCATGACATGAGTTTCCAGAAAGTTCAAACAAGACAAGGGAACTCTTCTCATAGAAAGCAATAACATTTCTGCTATATCCAGTAGTCACCATCACAAGAAACTTCAATCTCCTAGATTAATCTGGATCTGAATTTTCCCACTGCAGAAAAGAGGGAGAGACTCTTGGCTGAAAATGTACCATAATCAGATAAAAAAACAATCACTTTTTCCATGTTGTTCAAATATGCATGGTTAATTTAAAACGAGGGACAAAAATATAAGCTATACAGTTCACAATAAAGGAAAGAGATAGTGGATAATATCCACTGTGGCAGTTTGTCTGCAAACACAAAACTGCTGGTTATTTAGGGTCAAACTAGATGTGATGGGACACAACCTTGTGTATTTTTCACATGCCTGCCTAGTCCACATAAAAAGCACTGCAGTGGGGATATATAAAAAGGTAAAGGTATCCCCTGACAATTAAGTCCAGTCGTGTCCGACTCTAGGATGTGGTGCTCATCCCCATTTCAAAGCCGAAGAGCCAGCGTTGTCCGAAGACGCCTCTGTGGTCATGTGGCCGGCATGACTCTCCTTGCCGCAGCGCGTAGCATGCGGCTGGAACACAGAGCGCTGTTTACCTTCCTGCAAGCGGTACCTATTTATCTACTCGCATTGACATGCTTTGGAACTTATATATATATGAAAAGGAGCACACCAGGGAGGGGAGCAAAACCTGCTCCTCCCCTGCCTTACCTTGCTGCACTTTAAGCAAGTTTCTCTCAAGTGTCCACTTCTAGTATCAGGGTGAGAGAAAATGGCTTAAAGCAAGGTGAGATGGGAGAGGGGAGAACCAGTGCAGTCCTATGTAGTGGTTTGGGAGTCGGACTTAGACCTGGAAGATCCAGGTTCAAATCCCCGCTCAGCCACGAAGCTTCCTGGGTGACCTTGGGCCAGTCACTATCTCTCAGCCCCACCTACCTCACAGGGTTGTTGTGAGGACAAAAAGGAGGGGAGGAAATATGTACACCACTCTGAGCTCCTTGGAGGAAGGGCAGAATAAAAATGTGAACAATAAAATAAATAAATAAATATTCAGAAGTAAGTCCCTTTGTTTTCAATGGCACTTACTCCCAAGTAAGCATGCATAGGCTTGCAACCTTGGTTTCCCTTCTCTGCGCACTTCGTCATAGAATCCTGCCTCTGCTTTATATGTGAATGATGTAAGGACATGAACAGCTGTTTCATCAACACGTCCCTGACAATCTTAGGGTACCTCCCATCAAAAAAGAGCGGAAGCCGATTGATATGAAGCTGTGTCCCTTCCAAGCAGAGATTCAGCTGTCTAAATCAGGACTTATGTCAGGGTTCATTATTGTCAGGCACCTGCTAAGGTCTGCTGATCTCTGAGATAAACTCTGTGCCCATAGCCTTTCTACAGGGATGATGGATGGAATGACTCTCTTGGGAACCACTCAGGTTCAAGGGGTTCCATGGCAGTTTGCTGAAACCTGCTGGAGCCAGCCTGGTCCAGGTTGCCCCACAGACATTTCTAAAGGGTCACAAGGCAGGACTGTGGGCGTCTAGCAATTCTGCACAAGCCAAGAAAAATAACAGAAATGGTACTGACTGCAGAATTCACCTTTCTGAGAACCTCGTCAGCTTCCATTTCTAAAGAGAGCAAGCTTCTGGCCCTTGTTGGTGGTCAAGATAGGGCTGAAAGCAGGGGTGGTACAGCCCAGAATGCTGCTGTTGTCAAACCCAGAAGTCCTGCACTTCTGGTTTGACAACAGCACATGAGGAATATGGAAAGGAGGGAAATGATCTGCTTCTTGAGGGGGAAGCAGATCATTGCGGCTTGGATGGAGATGACGGCGGAAGACTTGGGGTGAAAGGCACCCCAAGTCTGCTGCCCCCTTGGACTTCTCACAGTCTGCCTCTGATGCAGCCTGCCTCATGGATGGGCTAGCAGTGTGGCTGAAAGGTGAGGAATAGCTGGTGAAATCTCAGAAACTGGAAGTGTATCTGAATGAAATTTCCAGCAAAGGCTTCAGTGCCCCACATAGCTTCAGAGGCCCCTCCCTTATTATGCAAATATAGTATGTACAATTTATACAGATTGCTAGATTGTTTTCTTTTGTGCAGAATTTTGGCTATCTTGCTGAAGAATGTTGATTTTGATTTTGTTTGATTGATTCTTTTAAGTGTAGTATATAACACATACTGCAAGTCCTCATTAAAAGTCATCAATAGGTTCTTGGAAACTGCAATTTTAAGTGAAATGACTTATAACGAAACCAATTTTACTAATTGGGTATGCTAATTAATATACCTAAACAAGAGTTTACAGCATATTTCTGGTCACCAAAACATCTCCAAACTTCTAAATAAAGACCCAAAACACTTCTAATATTACACACTGAAATAAATGTGAGCTTTCTGGGCCAGAGAAAACCCACGCAGACATGGGGAGAACATTCATACTAAACACAGACAGTGGCCCTGGCCGGGAACCGATTTTTTTCCTCAACAACTTTAAAATGAAACTACTTATAATGAAATGACTTTAAGTGAGGACTTGCTGTAGTCGTGTGTTTGGCCATTGACCTATCTTTGACTAGGATCTGACAACAGCATTCTAGAATCTCAGGCAGAGGTTTCTGCCAACTACCGGAGACCCTTTAATGGGGGACACTAGGGATAAAACCTGCATCCAAAGCATAGCCTCAGCCAAATTTGAACCTAGGATCTCCAAAGTTCGAGTTAAGCCCTTTGTTCATCTTATTCTCCCAGTATTCTCAGTTAAAGCTGTATGACTTTAGCACCTGGTTTTGCCAGTTCATATTCCTCATTAATCTGGTATATTACAGTGCCTATGGGACTGAATCAGGGACTTCCTGATTTAAATCTCATCTTTGCATTGAACTCACTTGGTTATTGCCGTATCTTCAATGCTGGTGAGCAGCACTGAAAGGCACTGAAGTTCTTTGCTGGAAATTCCATTCAGTGAAACAGGTTATCTTGTTGGCTGTGTGCTCCCTGAGGCATCTGGTGGGGCCACTGTGTGATACAGGAAGCTGCACTAGGTGGGCCTTTGGCCTGATCCAGCAGGGCTCTTCTTACGTTCTTAATGCGCAAGGTAATACATGTGAAGTGTTTAGAACACTTGAAATCCTTTTATAAATGCTTTTATAAATGCTTGCTATTATTATGTATCTGCTTGTTTCTTTCTGCAGGAAAAGAAAATTGCAGATTGCAATGGGAGGAGGCTGGGCAATATTCCAACAGACTTGCCTGCTGGAACAGAGGATCTTTTCCTGGATGCCAATGTTATACAGACCCTAAAAAATGCTTCTTTAGTGCCATATCAAGTCCTACAGAGCCTCAGCCTGTGCAAGAATGGGTTGGAGCTCATCGAACGTGGGGCCTTCCTTGGCAGCAGGAGTCTTGCTTGTTTATCTCTGGCCAACAATGCCCTCTTTTTGAATTTCTCTGTGACAGCAGCTGCTCTATGGACTTTGCCTGACCTGAGGAGACTGGACCTATCTGGAAACCAGCTCACTGAAGATATGATGGCCACCCTGGTTCAGCATTTGTCCTCTCTAGAATCTTTGTCGTTGGCCCAGAATGCCATTATGAGGCTGGATGACTCCCACTTCAAAAACCTGCCCCATCTCCAGAACCTGGATTTGCATCAGAACTACATCTTTGAGATTGAGATGGGCACCTTTGAAGGGTTGCGAGGGCTGCGGCAGCTTAATCTGGCCTACAACTACATGCCATGCATTGTGGATTTTGACCTGATCCAACTCCAGGTGCTAAATGTCAGCAGCAACCTCATTGAATGGTTCCTGGCTGCAGAGAATGATGATGTCTTTGAATTAGAAACACTAGATCTGTCTCACAACCAGCTGCTATTCTTTCCACTGTTGCCCAAGCTAAATAAACTGCGAACTCTACTGCTGATGCACAATCAGATGGGCTTCTATAGCAATCTTTTCAATAATTCTGAAAGCTCAGTGCAGCTGCAGTTCCTGGATGGCAATGTCACCAACATCACCACCTTCAATCTCTGGGAAGAGAGCAGGCTTGGTAACCTCTCTTCCCTGAGCTTTCTGGACATGAGCTGGAACCAGTTCTGGTACCTACCTGAAAGGTTTTTTGAAGGGACAGCTTTCCTAACTCATCTGAATCTCAGTCACAACTGCTTAAAAACATTGCACATGCAGGAGAGGGAATTGCTAAATGCTCTCATTGACTTGGATCTTAGCTACAATCAGCTTTCGGATCTTCAGGTGAATTTGGGTCCTGGAGGCACCTTACCCAACCTCCAAAGATTTAATCTGAGCACCAACAGACTGCAAAGCTTGCCAGCTAAAATTTTTACTCGCACAACAAAGATCACTACAATTGACCTCAGTAACAACCGCATAGAGATTTGTGGCCCGCATGCAAGTGTCACTGGTGCTGGAAGTCCCAGTTGTGTCGAATTCAGTAACACTGGCTCCCTCAGGAATCTTTTCTTGGCTGGTTGTGGTCTAGCAGCACTGGGCAGCCATGTGTTTCAGGGGACTTCCCTAAAGCATTTAGACCTTTCTAACAATCTCAACGTGCTCCTCCATGGGTTGGGATCTCTGCAAGATGTTGCCCAATCCCTACAGGTGCTCTCACTCAGGAACACTAGTCTCTCTACTGCAAGGACATGTATGGACTTTTCTGTCTTTCAGAAGCTGATCAACCTGGACCTGTCTGAAAACTCTCTTACCAACTTCCCAGAATCTTTAACAGGCCTGCAGCTACATACTCTAGATCTCAGGAGAAATTGCCTCCACACCCTACCTCAGCAACTTGGAAAGAGTTTGCAAGTGATCTACCTCAGCCAGAATCCTTATGACTGCTGCAAACTGGGATGGTGGGATACCCTTCGTCGCCTTGGCACTGTACACATTGCAGACCAAAGACACATCACCTGCAACTACTCCTCCACATTCATCAGTGCAACAAATCTACCTGACTCAGTCCTCCAGAATTGCCTGTGGCTCACAGCAGATATTACTTTGCTGTATCTGGTCCTTATTCTTCCTACCTGCTTGACCCTCCTGGTTGCCATTGTCATTGTCTTTCTGTCTTTCAGGCAACACATTCTGCAAATGGTGAAGAGCAGGTACAGAAAGTCTAGCTCATATTGACTTTGGGGTGGGATGGGGGGAAGAGCAAGCCACTGAGTCTCAGGAACGGAGGGGAAAGCTTGACTTACCCTCCCAGGTGCTGTTGTCACAGATTCCACCAAGCTTCAGTGTGTGTCAGTGCTTTACAAGGACATGCCCAGTCAAATGTATATACAGTACAGTAGTGGACAGGGATAATGGCACAATATGCATGCACGTTTTGTATGGAAAGATGCAAGGTAAAATTATGATACTGTACAGTTTTACAACTGGAAGAAAAGGGCTTTGCAAAGGAAGAAGACAAATGTAAGAGACTAATGTTAAGAATAGACTGTGAGTTCTAAATAAATACAGCTCCCAAATAGATGTAGCTTCTTGACAAGCAAGAATTTGCTTTTTCTTCTTCTTAAAGGAGGGACATATTTATCCATTTGTGGCCTCATTCACAATTGAAGGGCATTAACTGAAGGACTTTGGGACAGGCCTATTTTCGGAAAGGATGCTGTTGCAGTGCATGGATTACGGGGACGGGGAAGGTAGAAAGGGTCCTGCCTCTTAGCAACAAGAGAGGCTACGAGGAGGGGGATGACTGGCTGAGAAGATCCAAAGGTGAGGCTTGTGGGTTTCATTAAGAGCTCCCCTTTCCCCCCATATTTCAAATATTGTGTTGTAGGACTCAGGCTTCTGCCCAGGGCTCCAAAGTTTCTCTTCTGAAGAGCATAGGTTTTACACATGCTAAGGGCATTTCAGTTCTACCAGCTCCTGCAGGTCCAACATGGGAAAACGAAAATACCCATTGTATATGTTAAATCTGGAATAATGTAGAATGGGAACACCCTGACTCAGTGTGGGGCAGATTGCATGAGCTGATTGTTGATTGACAGTCATCCATTATACAATTAACCCTTGAATTTTGGAATGGGGCAGAGGTGACAGAGGCAGCACTAGTGTTGCCTCTGAAACAGATAATCAGCCAGAATTTGAACATGTGAAGCTGCCTAATATAAGTCAGTGAGTCAGACCATTGACCATAGATCCTTCTAGCCCAGTACTTTCTACTCTCCAGGCCTCTAAACAGCCCCACTGCCTAAGATGTAGGCTTACCATATCCAAAGGGGGACAGGGTGCCTACACCTTTAATTATTGTAAAAAGAGGGAATTTGGGCAGGTGCAGCTCATAATGGAAGGGTGCAACAAGCTGCACCTGCCCAAATTCCCTCTTTTTACAATGGTTAAAGGTGTAGGCACCCTGTCCCCCTTTGGATATGGTAAGCCTATAAGATGTGTGAAGATGGTGGAGACTGATCCAGGGATATTCTATATGCAAAATATGTGATCATCTTCTACTGAGCTCCAGAGTGTATACTGTACCTACATTTTTGAGGTTGCCTCTTGCATAAGAATCTGTGTAGGTATAACACTGTCGGTAGCTAAATATGGCAAAGTTGTTGGTAGTTTCAGAATGTAAGAATTCTCAGAATTTCCACTTTCATTAAAAAAGTATATACCTCTTTGTTGTGAAGGAAAAGCAACATGAACATGTGAAGTCAGTTTCTGCTACAGTGCTAGAAACCAAGGGGGTTGAATTAGAGAATCATGCAAGTAGTTCAATTTCCAATGTTGCACTATATTTCTCAGTCTCACTCTCGTTTTCCATCAATGCCTCCATTGCTGTCTATATGCTCCATGTATGTATAGTACACTCCTTTTCCAGTGATGATTAGCTAGTAAAGGTGGAAGTGGAACAACCACCGTTGCTGGGGGGTAGGGTGGAGGGAGTCATAGTACTAAGATCAATAATTGCTGGATTATACCCAATCCTCTCTCATAAAACACACACAGAAAGCCAGGTAGATTCAGCTGCTCCCAACGTTTTCCAATTTATTGGCTATAGTATGTTGCAGCTATGATTGTTTGTATCCTGATGAGAAATGTATGAATGTAAATTGAAATTTTAGAAATCTCAAATTTAGCTAAGAATAGTTATCAGGAGCTATGCGGTAATACCCTTGGTCTCACAAACTGATCAAGATGGTGAAATGTTATTTTTTTTCTCACTTGATAGTCTTGGGCAGTCATTCTCTGGAATGATCTTTCTGAGAAAAGGAACACAAAAGTCATTCTGAAGTCTCTTGATCTTTACTGTTACTGCTTTAAACTTTATTGGACATTCTCATCTTACATGATGAGTGAACTTATTGTTACACAACAAACACTCCCCATTTTTCTAAGTGGTGAGATGTTCCAGGAGAAGCACTTCCTGAGTTTGGCTTCCTTCGGAGGAGAGAACACTGGAGGCTTTTTGTAATTTTATTTGCAAATATACTATACAAGTAGAACATTAGGAGTGGGTAAACAGCTTGTGCGCTTCTATAATGAGAGCCCCCACATCAGAGACCCAGAGAGAATCCCTGCACCGCAAGGTGCTTCCAGTTCACCATTCTCTCTCTCTCTCTCTCCTCACTGATAAAGGGTGGAGGGAAAAACCTCCCCCCCCCATCATAAGGAGTGTTGTTTGTGCACGCACGCACGCACGCACCCTCAGCGTGGGAGTCACCTCTTCAAGTGGCTTTCATCATTCCAGAGAGATCTCTGGATATGTCTAAATAAGAAACATGTGCTACTGTAACCATTAAGGAACAATTTACAGGAAATCTTTTTAATCAAAGGACTGGTTGGCCAGTCATACTATGCTATATTTAAGGTCCAGAATGAATGTAACAAAAATGAACTGTAGTTGTGGCCTAGCCAAGAATATAATAATATATATATAATAATATACAGTATTTATATACCGCCTTTCTGGTCATTGGATTTCTCCTCCGACTTTATTCAAGGTGGTGTACATGGGCAGGCTGTTCTAAACCCCAAAGGGTTTTTACAATATAATAACGTTCTAATCTTTCATAGAACCCTTCATTCGAGATGTTACTTTCACAGTCCAGCTCTCTTTTTCTGGCGTTCGCCTCAGCACGCTTCAGCTGTTTCAGCTGCTTCAGCTGCAGCTGAATGAAAAAAATTTCATCTGCTTCAGCTGCAGATGAAAAATGTCATCTCTACTCATTTGTTCAGATCAAACAAGATAGGAGAGTCCCGTCCACGTCCAGGGCTGGCCCATCCATAAGGCTGACTGGGGTGGTTACCTGGCAGAGACACTCTAGCTTATCACTCTTCTCTCCTCCAGGCTTCTTCTTCCACTCTATCCTCTGCTTCCTCTTTCATTTCCAATACAGGAAGTGGGAGGAGCAAAGGCTGACACATCACCAGGTAAGGGGGTTAGCATTTGGCATGCCATCTCAAGCACCAGGAAATCTTGGGCTGGCCCTGAAAATGTGAGTTATTGTTAGAAATTCTTAGAATTAGTGTCTCTAGCAGGTCTGACTGTATTCTGGTGGCAGGGACTGGTAAAGTGAAGAAACAATTTGCAAAGAGGTTAAAAAATTGGCTTGTGAGGGATTAATATACTGTAAGATCAAGGACAGTTTATATACTTAATTTCTACAATAGAGTTTTTCCACTGCTTCATACCAGCGATAAGTCTGTTGCTGAGAGAGATGATGTAGGAGAAGTGTTCCTGTACCAAACAAAACTACCATCACCCTAGCAAGCAACTAGCTTGGTATGTATGTGGATCAGCACTTCTTGAGGCCTCCCTGTGGTAGAGGTTTACAAGCAGGAAAACCACATGTTGAGGAAACCTCAACGTGTGTTCTGTGAGGCTCACACACAGTGCATGAGCATGAATATATCTTGGTTTGCCTCTTAGCTCAGAAATACAGGGCCAAGTTCCAGATTTCAATAAACAATATCTAGTAAATACTACAGTGATGTCTTGTTCAAGAAGGATGTACAGTGCAGTCCACATCATGCATCTGATGAGAAGATCATTGAAAATGTTCAGGGATAATTAAAGTAGCACTGTCTGCTATACAAACGGCTCCAAGGTTTGCTTATTTGCATGCAGGATAAGCAGTGGGGACATGCTTGGAGTGCATAAAAATACACTCTCATATAGCTGCGGTGAATATCTGCCTTGTGATCTTGATATCTGCCTCTTCCATGGTCTTGCTGCCTTATGTTTGAAAATAAGGAGGTTTACAAATAATTAAACACACCATTTATATGTTTTCTTTTAAAGACTGATATACCACCTTCCAATTGAAAACCTCTCCAAGGTGACTTATGGCAAATTAACACAATACAATAAAAGCTATGCTGCTGAGACAGCTACATGAGATGGTGGGAGATGACAACACAGTGTCTCTCCCTGTGAATCAAAACAGGTGTATGTATCAAATTAACCTAAGTCCAGTCCACACTAGCACCACTAGCAAGGTCCACCTTGCCTGCGAAGCTTGCATAAACAAAAAATATTGTTTATTTTGCTTTTCAAACATCATGAAAGAATGAGCTTGGTCAGCTTCTGCTTCCCTAAGTTAATTCTACAAAGAGGGAGTTGCAACTGTTGGTTGTAACAGCCTATCCCAACAGCCTATCCAACTACTATAGGGCAGGAGCACTTGAAGCCAGATTCCTGACTATCTTAGGTGAGTGTGCAGAGTGCAGGGATACATATGGAAGGGGGCGGTCCTTAAGGCGCCCTGGTTCCTGACCTTTAGGAGAAGGTTAGTCCAGGCTGTTGGATTCTGGGAAGCTATGAAAACCAAATGCTTTCCAAGAGTGGCTTACAGTGCAATCCGACTTAACTTTTGTGCTGGTTTAACCTGCGGTGCAGCGAGAACGGGAGGCCCCAGAACGGAAAAGGGATTCAAATCCCCTCCAAAAGAGGAATTCAAAGGGGATTTGAATCCCTTTTCCGTTCTGGGGCCTCCCGTTCTCGCTGTGCTGCTGGTTAAACCGGCACAAAAGTTAAGTCGGATTGCGCTGTTAAACATTTATACTGATGCTGAACCCTGTGCATGATCCTATGTTTTGAACTCCCTTGCTGTTTAGTTGCTAAGCTAGTTCCAGTTCTGCTTCTGCCAGTGGCATTGTGGGTGTTCTCATCCATTTCACTCATCGCACCCTGCACTATGGATTAACCCTGTTGTTAAACAACCTGTGAATAATATCTAATGATGAGAAACAGACCTCTGACATTTTCAGATGGCCTTAGTTAGGACAAGATGGCCAGTCTGCTCTGTATGTTATGACAGAGATTGACTTACAGCCCAAGCCTATGCTGGCTTTCTCCGGCGGAACGAGCATGCGAGCTGTCGCAAACGTGCCGTAAAGCACATTGCGGCAGCATGGAGGCTCACGGTGCTGGTGGAAAGGCCTGCCCAATCCAGAACTCACTGGAGCCTCTGCCGGAGCAGGTAGGCTCCTGCCGGGCTACGCAGGGGTGGGAGGGGGTGTTCCAGGACAGGGGGAGGGCGGATCAGGCCCAGGAGGGGGGCAGGCTTGGTGGAGGAGGCCTCCAACGAATCCTATCCCCCTTCCCAGGCCTGAAAGCTTGACACGGAGCTACCCGGATTTGCGCCAGCCATTTCACTGGCGTACATCCAAGTAGCTCCTTAGGAGCTGCTGGAGCTCGACATGGGGTAAGGGAATGAACATCTCCTTACCTCGAGGAGGCTTCCAACAGCCTCCAGCCCCACGCTGGATACAGCGGAGCCTGCCTTGGTGTTGCTGCACCCCAGCGTGGGCTTTGATTAGGATTGAGCTGTTATTGCTGTTCTCTCTCTCTCCCCCCCCCCCTTTTAAATCATTTCTGTCCCAAAACCAGTTAAGATGGTACAAGATGTCCTATTTTTCAGATGTGTATTTTTCAGATTTTTCAGTTTCTTGTAATGCTGTTGGAAGAAGCCAGAAATGACTGTGCTTCCTTTCCTTATTAGGCAGATGTGTTCACTTCCTCTACCATATATAGGAGCAACAGAGATCACTGGTTCTCCTTTTGCTGGGGAAAAACCACTTCAGTTCAGGATGTGGTTAAGAGCATGGGCATCTGGGTTGCCCAACTGAAAATCAGTAGGAGGTTCAGAAGAAATAGGAATTAACTCATTTAAAATGATCAACCTGAGAACCTCATCAGTCACAAGACAAGCTGCGGAAGAAGTTCTGTGAAAGTGACACAAGCCATTTGGAGTCGCACGCTTTGTAGACACCTTCGTGCAGTTCACATGTTCTCTGCTTGTGGCTCATTATGCTCTGGATTGCAAAGATTGATCTGTGCGTGTGTGTAAAAAACGTGGTGGATGGTTCTGCTTTTTGGTAAGGAGTTGGACTGACTGCCCTCTTGTTCCTTTTCAATTCTTTGAAGCAATGGGTAAGGTCATACATGTGTCCATCATGTGAAGATTGCAACATCAAGCAGTAATGTGCATTTGTGAATGAGCCATCACACGTTAAACACCAAAGGTAGAACTTTCCTGTAACTTCAACCACAGAGTTGTTCAGCTGTGACTAAGCAGTCTTGGGGATGCTGCTTAGAATGTGTCTTGCCATTTATTGCCAGATCTTTCCTCTCTCGCTCCCTTGTACTGTACGTTACCTTAACTGGTGAGGTGGGCATTCACAAACAGGTAGCTTATTGATTGGGGATAGCAAGCTGAAGAGTGGATCATTGCATGGATAGTAAAGAAGCGTTCTTTCATGAGGATGTGGAACAGGCTAAGACGAAACTGGGTAGCAGGTGCAGGAGAAGGGGGAGACTTTGAAAACCATCAAATATATCTTCAACCAACTTTGATATCTTCTTATGGCTGAGAATTTCTCATATGTGGGATTTTTGAGAGGGGGAAGGTGCGAGAAGGTATTAAAAAAAACTGAAATAAAAATGGTTAATTGTTGTTGAATGGGCACAGGGTAATAGGTGAATGGCAGGGTATTTCCAGCCTGCAAAGCTACCTTTCTGCAGTCAGGTTGGGAGGTGCCCCACCAGAAAAAAAACTGCCTTGCGGGTGTGTGTGTGTCACTTCTTATACTCGAACAACCCAATCCTAACCGGGAGCGATGCAGTGGGGCCGTGCGGCCCATGCTGCACCCTATCCCGGCAAGGAGCAGACTGGAGGTCAGTTGGCCTCATGGATGAACCAGCCCTGTGTGTAACCCTGCTTGTGTAGTGAACATGGGAAGCTGCCTTCTGCTGAGTCAGACCAGTGGTTCATCTAACTTAGTACTGTCAAAACTGACTGGCAGCAGTGCTCCAGGGTCTGACAAGGGACTTTCCCAGCCCTACCTAGAGATGGTGGCAGGGCTTGAAGCATGTGCTCTTCCACTGAACTTCAGCTCCTCCCCAATTTTTTGACAATAGCTGATGGTAGCTTCTACCATCACTGACTCTTTGAGACAGATGACATACTTTTTTAAGCTGCTATTTAAAAGGCTGCTATGAAAAGCATTCAGGCCCCATTGGGTCAGATGCTTGCAAGCCTACTAAGGGAGGATGATAATGGTACACAATTAGATACCGGTAGCAACGATCACAATCGTTCTGGCTTCTTGTTGTTTCCTGCCCAGCTCTAGTTTGTGGTGGAAATGAAAATTGATACTTCCTACCACATGACCACGGAGGCGTCTTCGGCTTTGAAATGGGGATGAGCACCACACCCTAGAGTCGGACATGACTGGACTTAATTGTCAGGGGTCACCTTTACCTTACCACAGAGATAGGGGTAGGGGTAACTTGCCTGCTTACACTTGTGTGGCCTGTACCTCAAAGCCTAATAGCTTTAACGTGACTCTCAATTCTGCTCTGCATTTGCTACAGTTCTCAAGATTGTCAACCGGTGTGGCCATAATTGCACATTGATGTGCTGCCCTGTTTCATGGAGAAATGATGTTCATTTTGACAAAGCTAAACTCGGTTCTTTTGCATCTGGCTAACCTCAGAGGACTGCCTCCAACTGCCTTTACCTCAAAGGTTCTCTATGCTCTCTTTCAGTGGCTTTCCCCTTCTGCCTTACTTGAATGCTGTAGTCTCTCCCCACCACAATATTGCTACTATTTTATGTGGTGTGTTTCAAGAATCTTTGAGGGATCACTGTCAAGGGAGGGTGCGTAGAACAGGCCTGTTCTAAGCGCCTTGAAGAGACTAGTTATATAAAATACTTGAAGAAGGGATAGCAAAATTGGCAAATACTCCCATCAAGTTCACTGGATAGGATGATTTTAGGCTCAAAGACTCTCTAAACTGCTCGGAGAACCTTTTTGTTTAAAAGCAGTATATCAATACTTTAAATAAATAAATAGAACAGATTTTGCACAGCGTTGATATTCAGAGAATACTTCCAGGGACACTTCCTATATCAACTACTAAACCCGTTTAGTGGTTGACATTGAACTCCTTTGCCACTAATGCAAGCTACACATTTTCCCAATTCCTTAAATACAGTAGTTATTGTGTTGCAATTGATGCCTATTCCTTCAAATCGCACAACGCCTGCCAACTGGTAGGGGGGTTTGTTGGAATATAGCCAAAAGATGGAACACATGGCTGCATGAGCCGGCAGTGGCGACCGACTCGTGCATAACCCCCCCCGGCACGTGTGGCCATGTGTTCAGAGACGCCCACAAGCCAGGGGGTGCATGATTCATGCACCCCCCGGCTCATGGATTCCCCGGAACGCATGGTTACACGTGCCTGGGGGGTGCACGAGTCGCTGCTCCAGTCCTCCAGCCAGCGAGACTAGGGCCTAGAGAGGCTCTGCACCAATTGCGCAGGTGCAGCCTCGCTAGGGACATCTCTGGACAGCAAGTACGCAAGGCCAGAGATGCCGCCCGGCCAGTGAAGACAGAGGCATGACAAACGAAGGCCGGGTAAGTGGTTCTGGCTCATGCACACACACCCCGGCCTTCGTGCACCCCCCCCGGGACTTTCGCGCCTCCGTTTTGCCGCAGTGGCACGAAAGTGACACCCCGCACCAAAGGGCGGGTCTTGTGACCACATGCCCAAAGGGTGGGGCCTGTGACATCACGGGGGGTGCACGGCGAGTGGGCCCCACTCAGGGTGTAGCAACGCCCCTGCATACAAGTCACCTTGAACTCACACCAGCTATTTTGCTGGTGTAAGTTCCAAGGAGAGGCAGGGTGTGTGTTGGGCCAGGAAAACAGGGATAATATCCCATTATGTGCTGCCACTGCCTGTATCCACCCCTCCCACCCTAGAAACGCCCCCTGCCTGCACTGCTCCCTTCCTCTCCCTTTAATGGTTGTATAGGTGAGGGCATTTCAGCAGGTGCAGCTGCTGTAGCAGCACCATCAGCAATTGTAGCTGCCAAGATTCTGTCTTCTACACAACTCTTAAGAACGCAGAGACCCTCATGGTGGAAGGCTGGCCACCCCTGATCTAACTGAATTCAGGAGGACCTATTTTTTAGTATGTCTGCATATGAATTGGGGTGTCAGACATTTTAAGCAGGATTTAAACTACAAATTGAAATGTTTAGATGTGTTCATTTTGATAGGAAAATATGATAGATGATTAATTTGAGGATTTCCCTGGAATTTATGTGGAAAACAGCATAGTGAGAACGGAAGTGGTTTTCATAAAATCATTTTCTATCATAAGCTAACTAGTAAGTGCCTTACTTGAACAAGAACACCTGTCAATTAAAGCAAAAAGAAAAAAATTCCCATCACATTTTATTCACTTCTAATATTTTTAGACCACCAGAGATCATACAATGTCTCAAAACAGCACTATAACCTATTCTCAAGGAGTACTGTGCACTGAGAGTTATTGTTTTAATTGTTAGGATAAAGATTTCTGCAAACAGTGGCGTTGCTAGAGGGGGTGCAACACTGTAATCGGTGCAAGGCGCTGCACTGTGCCTTGCAAACCAGGGTAACATGACCCCTTCCACTAACCCCGAGCCATTCCGGCAGTGTGCTCCGCCAGAATGGCTCCAGGGGCGAGTGGGAGGGGCTGCGTTACACCTGTTTGCAAAGTGCGATGCAGCGCCTTGCACCACTTACGGCCCTCCGGCAATGCCACTGCCTGCTAAGTCCAGAAAATTTCCCAAATATTATAAATTGTAAAACATTGCCCCCTGCAGACCAAATCTTAAGGGTGTTTTTTTATATACCGTATATAAAGGTAAAGGTGACTGCTGACAATTAAGTCCAGGGTGTGGTGCTCATCCCCATTTCAAAGCCGAAGAGCCAGTGTTGTCCGAAGACGCCTCTGTGGTCATGTGGCCGGCGTGACTCTCCTTGCCGCAGCGCGTAGCATGCGGCTGGAACACGGAGTGCTGTTTACCATCCCGCAAGCGGTACCTATTTATCTACTTGCATTAACATGCTTTGGAACTGCTAGGTTGGCAGGAGCTGGCCAAGCAATGAGAGCTCACCCCATCGCGGACTCAAACTGCCGACCTTTCGATCGAAAGCTCATGGTTCAGCGGTTTAACCCACTGCGCCACCCGCTGGCCCTATATACCATATATGTTGTTGTTCAGTCGTTAAGTCGTGTCCGACCCTTCGTGATCCCATGAACCATATCCCGCCAGGAATTCATTATATATATATATATATATATATATATATATATATATATATATATATATATATATATATATATATATATATATATATATATATATACACACACACACACACCATATATACTGTACTGTAAAACTAGTAATATTTTGCAGCTGAGATATTTGGAATTTGCATATGTATGGTATATATTAGCAAACTGTAAGTAAAATGCTGCTTTAGCAGAACTTCATGCTAGGGAGATGACACTGTCAAACAAATGCACATTTACTACAGTATAACATTAATAAAACTAAGATCATGGCATCTGGTCCCATCAATTCCTGGCAAATAGAAGGGGCAGAAATGGAAGCAGTAACAGATTTTACTTTTTGGGGTTCCAAGGTCATTGCAGACAGAGATAGCAGCCATGAAATTAAAAGACGCTTACTCCTTGGAAGGAAAGCTATGGCAAATTTAGACAGCATAATAAAAAGCAGAGATATCACCATGCCAAGAAAAGTTCGTATAGTCAGGGCGATGGTGTTCCCAGTAGCAATGTATGGTTGCGAGAGTTGGACCATAAGGAAGGCTGAGCGCCAAAGAATAGATGCTTTTGAACTGTGGTGCTGGAGAAGACTCCTGAGAGTCCCTTGGACTGCTAGGAGATCAAATCAGTCAATCCTAAATGAAATCAACCCTGACTGTTCCCTGGAAGGACAGGTACTGAGGCTGAAGCTCAAATATTTTGGCTACCTAATGCAAAGAGAGGACTCTCTGGAGAAGACTCTGATGCTGGGAAAGATTGAAGGCAAAAGAAGAAGGGGAAGGCAAAGGATGAGATGGCTAGACAGCATCACCGATGCATTGAACATGAAAATGAGCGAACTCAGGAAGATAGTGGAGGACAGGAAGGCCTGGCGGGATATGGTTCATGGGATCACGAAGGGTCGGACACGACTTAATGACTGAACAACAACAACAAAAAGTGATCCATGCAAAAGGCCCAAAACAAATATGGTTGATAAGACATTATCTAGGGCAGAAGCAAAATATCCCTTTGGTAGATTACTGCCACCATGATTTTTGACATTTTGTCATTTCAGTTCATTCCTATCCAGAAACAATTAGCTGAGGCACGACATCAGATATAATTTAATTTTGGCAATATTATAAACTCTTACAGATTTTCAAGATTTGTTTTGGTAGTTATCAGAAAGGTTATTGGGGTAAAGTACTGGGAAATTAAAATTTGCATATCAGCAGCACATACAAAATTAAATTAATTTTCTAAGTAGTTAGTTACCAGGCACAAAATCCATTTATTAATGAAACGCTGAGGGGCATTCTTTTCAAGACAGTATATTTTAAATATTAAAATTCTCATAACATTGTGTATTTTTCTAGAAAGCAATTACCGTATTCAAAATTCATAAGGATGTATGATTCTGACATGAAGCATTAATACTGTATTATATTTTGCAGCTAATATCCTTGTGAAATTTTAAAAAGAGGTTGGTACATGAAGGCCAAGATATTCAAGTGACAGAATTTTTTGGTATCCTAGCTAACGGAACAAACACATAGTGAAATAATAAATAAGCCATAGGCCCACTACAATATTTTATACTGAAGATAGTGTATGCCAGTGCAAAAACAAAGAAAAAAACCCTAACCATAAGTATATAAGCAATTCTTTGAGTTGGCTATAGCAGGTTATCAAGCATCCCAGAAAACATTATACACAACATTTTAACATGTCAAGAAAAAGATATAAGCCTTGATCTATTTTGACAGTACAAAATGCAGTAGCTGAATAGCAAGGGTATTCGAGTGAAGTTGTTAAAATATGACTATGTATGTTTCATCTGTAAATGGAGACCATTGTTCCCCGTTGACTGGACTTCATAAATCCACTTGAGAACTTGGTTCTGGATTAGAATTCATCATCTGATTCTGCATCCCAGCCACAGGATTCGAGGTCTTCATCCTGTGGGAACTGCACCTCTACATTGTAGACAAAATCAGGGTCATCTTTCTTTTTTCTGTGCTTTTCAAACAGGTCATCCATGATTTGTTTCCTTTTGGCAAGCTCCTCATCATCCAGCTTATTCAGATCCTCCTCTGGGTCAATTGTTTCTTCTTGCTGAATTTGTTCCAAACTCTGAGTCAAACTCTGTCCCAACAAGTGTCCTCTTAACAAACTGTGTAACTTCTGTAGCTGCTGCATAGAGACCCCTTCCAAGTAAGTCTTGTGCCGAGGGTTGTTCTTTAGTTGTTCTGCTGCCCTGTTGCAATCTGCACCAAAGATAAACAAGCCAGTTTACAAAAATCCCAAATACATTATGGAAATATGCATTTAAAAATGCTTTTCATAAACCCAATCTGGGAACAGGAGAAATTTCTACTTCCTACCTTGTTTCTCTCCCCACGATGTCAGAAAATGGCCATACATGCATGTCTGTAATGTGCAAATTGATCAGACATGAATTTCAGATGGGAGTCTGGAAGAATTCTGGGAATACTTTCTGTTGCTGGTGTGTTTCAGAAGCAGAACGGATATTTCTTTATTGGATTTATATCCCGCCTTTCTCCCCAAAGGGCACCCAAGGTGGCTTACAAAAAAAAAAATGTATAAACTATAACACATTAAAAAATATAAAATACAGAACACAATGCTAAAAGCCAACCAGTGGCAAGCAGCAACTAAAAACACACACAACCCATTGGTCTTAAAATATGCAGCAGTTAATTTATAAACAATCAAGCACCAATGTGCAACCAGCAGACATACATGTCCCTACAGATGCTGAGCTCAGAAGGTTTTTTTTTTTTTAAGAGAAATGTTTTCGGGCCCTGCAGGAAAGCTTCCAAAGAAGGAGCGGTTCTCAACCCAAAGGGGAGGGAACTCCATAGAATAGGTGCCACTATCAAGAAGGCCCTAGTTCTGGCCGCTGTCCTCCAAACCTCTCTCAATGGTGGCACTTCCAGAAGGGCCCTCTGAGATGACCAAAGAGAATGGACCAGATTATACGGAAGGAGGCAGTCTCTCAAATATGATACAATGCATAAGATTTCTGAAGTGTACTTAGTTGTGAGTGAACACTTGCTGAAACTCATCGGAACTTAGGAACCCAAAGCTGAATCTCTAATGCAGGCACATTATACTTTGTGGGTATGATGGTGAGGATGTCTGACATCACACAGTACATTTTCCCTTTTGTCATCCGCTTCATTTTCTCTCTCTCTCTCTCTCTCTCTCTCTCTCATATATATATATATATATATATATATATATATATATATATATATATATATATATATATATATATATATATATATATATCTGTGTGTGTGTGTGTGTGTGTGTGTGTGTGTAATTAATCTGTGGAACTCCTTGCCAAAGGATGTGATGATGGCACCTGGCATGGATGCCTTTAAAAGGTGATTAGACAGATTTATGGAGGAAAATTCCATCACAGGTTACAAGCATGATGGGTATATACAACCTCCTGGTTTTAGTAGTAGGCTATCTCTTAATGCCAGGTGCAAGGGAGTGGCGACAAGATACAGGTATCTTGTTGTCTTGTGTGCTCCCTGAGGCATCTGGTGGGGCCACTGTGAGATACAGGTAGCTGGACTAGATGGGCCTTTGACCTGATCCAGCAGGGCTCTTCTTATGTTCTTATATAATGTATTTATTTGCCTAGATTGACTACCCCTTTCACTAGTAATAATTCTATATTTTTATTTTCCATTGTAATTTTTAACATTCTTCAGCACTTATTTCTCCCCCCCCAACCAAAAAAACAAAAACAAAAAATCCCCACAAAGCCCTCTGGCAAGACCTAGGCCAGTGTTTTCCAAACATTTTTAACCTGCGGCTCCCTTGACCATTGGCGACCATTTGCTGCGACTCTCCATAATATTATGTTGATGCCTGCCAATTGGCATTGCACTGTTTTCTGAGAGGATTCCATGGAACTCCGCAGCTCCCCTGTGTAAAGGAGTTCAGCCTATGTCCGGTGCATTATGTGTATTCAATGTGTAGTTATCGCTGTGCTGTAACTAGATATGTGCTGGAGGGAAAGTTAACAATGATCTTCACTGTCCCTTTGAAATTGTAATTTATACACTGGGTGCTGGTGTTAGACGGACAGAACTGACTTTCCTGTGAGGTCTAGCAGACTCCCTTTTGAAATGCAGGAAGGCTGGTAGATTACCAAGGACAGACAGGAAGGAGATAAGGGACTGCAGCGGAAAGGTCTAACAATAAATGGCAAGACACATTCTAACACAGCTTCTCCTGAAAGCTTGCATGAACTGATTTTTCAGTGTTTGACCCTGAAGATGAACAGGTATGTTTGGACTGAACAAAGGAAGGGTGTTTCCAAACTGGCCCCACATGTCTATACATTTTACAGCCCAATCCTACCCTTCCCTGGTTTGGGCAATGGCATGCAGCATGGACTGTGTGGTCCATGCTGCATCCTATCTGGGGAAGGGCCCTGCTGGAGGTCTACATTTGTCTGCTTACCCCGGATAAACCTCTAGCCGCTGCAATGGGGCTACTTGGTCTCCGCTGGCTCTTTAGCCGGTGGAGAACTAAGCAGCCCTGTGTGGGCAGAAAGGGCCTGGGAATGGAGATAGGATACAGCACGCAGTGGCATCACCGATCCCTCCCCCCTCCGGGGCCAAATCCACCCACCCCTGCCTTCCCCCTCCCCGCCCTCCCCTGGCCCCTGCGCCACTTGGAACGGGACTTACCTATTCCATGGCACTGTGTCCTGCGTTTTTTGGCGGGCGGTGCAGGCCTCAGCACTGCCTATTTGCTGGATGCCACAAACGTGCCTTACAGCACGTTTGCGGCACCCGGCCTAAGACTTCAGTAGGATTGCACCATTAATATATGTCTTCTTCCCAGTGGAATTGTCGGTATGGGAATATAACAGTTAAAGCAGTACTTATACAAGTGATGAATGTGCTAATAGAAGTGATGAATGTGCTATGTGTATTAAATGTTAAGTAAATAATATGTAGCTACGGTAGGTAGCAGAATATACAAGTTTAGCTATCTATGCGCGATTCTTCCCCGTTTCCTTGAACCAAGCAGTTCACTTTCCACAAAGTGGATGTTATATAACACGGATGGCCAAACTTGATTAATGTAAGATACACATATGATAAACTTCAGGTGTTTGAGAGTATTTAAAGTATTTAAATTATTAACTATATTTACTCACTGTGAACATTACACTTATGTTTTAATCCAGTGGACTCTTAATTTATACCTGGTCAATAATTATAAAGCTTGAAAATTTATTTACCTTTTATATATTAATTGTGAATGATGCAAAAAGGAGCTAAGCCCACATATTTCCGAGAGCCGCACATTATATGGCAAAGAGCCGCATGTGGCTCAGGAGCCACAGTTTGGCCACCCCTGTTATATAAACTCTTGAAGCAACAGTGGTAGCTATAGTTTGGGCAGGGGCCAATAATGAGACAGCAGAATAAACATGCTATGCTATACCAACCTGAGAACTTGGAGAAATTCCGGATGGGCATGATACGCTTGCGTACAGTATTTGTGAGCTGATCTTCATAGATTAAAATAATAGATGGAGGCTGCAGCTGAATGCCACACTTCTTTGCAATGTAAGACATCTCAGCTCCTGCTGTGGCCTCAACCAGAAGATATCACACTCACACTCAGCCCACTGAATAATGCCAGTGTAATTTCAGAATGGCAGCTGAGACTAGACAACATATAAAATGACAAAGAATGTCTTAGTGGTGTGTTAAGTGCTCCCATTAAAGATATCTTTTTTGTTTTAAGTGCCATTTATCTGCCACTGGCTCACTGAGCAATAGTGCGCTGAATTCAAGCACTGGAAAAAAAACAGAATTACGGATAATTCTACCGCTGTGTATTGTATTCAACAGGCCTAAAGGATTCAAGATGAAAACACTGCGCCATTAGGTAGTCTGCGAATCACTTCCAATGGACCGCAAGGCTCGTAATTCACCACTAAGGATGTGACTCGACCTTCATCATTCGCTCCAGAAAGGACTTTAAAGACAGTTTATTTCCAAAGTGGGATGAGGCGAAACTTGACGGCAGCGGCACTCTCCAAATGTCGGGAGTAACAAGGTCTCTAGTTTTCGGATTCGATCGTTGTCTTGGATTCGCGGTTCCACAAGATGAAAGCGGAGGTGGGAACAGACAAAAGACACAGTCAGCGCCCCGGCCTTCGTGGTTGTGTCCACACGGAAAAAAAAGTCTACGTCCCACAGCAGGCTACTTCTCTGGGTCTACTGCAAGAACTCCCGCTGTTATCATTCATATGATATCCCTCAAGGCAGAATGCTTTTTCGATCGCAGCTGCGCAGCGCACTCTCCTCCTTTCACTTGCTGCTCAAGTCATCATCACCTTAGCAACTGATCGGCGCTGCCGCTACATCGGGTCCCCCCCAAATAGGTGGCTAGACAAAGTGCCTGAATAGCGGGGGGGAAAAGCATTTGCTACGATTCTGTGGCGCTTATTGGACGCCAGTTCGTCCTTATTCATTTATTTTAGGCGTTTTCAAAGAGAGAAAAAGACTCTGACTGACAAGGAAGGGACGTTTCTAGTCAGGCGCTGGAGGGAACACGCCTGTGGGGGGACCTAGTGCCTGCACGGAAGAGGCGGCGCGGGAATGAGGTAAGGGGGCTTGGAGGACCGCTCAGGGAGTCCTTTTTTGTGGAGCAAAAGGTGGCTTTATTATGCCCCTTGCCGCTCCTGCCTGGTTTCTCTCCTCCTTCCGCCGACAGCAGAGGGGAGCGCTCGACTTGGATGGGTGATTGTGTGGAAAGTTGTTTTTCCTTCGGACTCTTCGGGTCCATCTCGGTCGTGTAGCGCCGCCGGCTTTCCTGCAACCCACCTGTCCCGAGGAGTCACTCCCGCTTGGAGTCGCTGCTAGCTGTAGAAAGATGCGCTCACTGTTGTCCACTCCCAGCTTCTTAGGTCCTTGTGGTGACCAGCAATTTCCTCTTCCCCCCCCCCACGTGCCAGGGACTGACAATTATTTTTCCAATGTTGTGCCAGGGACCACCAGTAGTACCATATCTGTGCCATATTATTACTATTGTTTATTTATTTCCTGGAAAGGCACTGTGAACCAGTAGCCACTACTTTGAGTAGAACTAAAGGAAAATTTTGTTGTCATCTCCTTTTTTTGGTACAGCAAAAATTAATTAAAAAAAATTCTGTCCTGCCCTTCTATTCCTCCTGGGTGGCGCTTATGACAAATATTTCAAACCAGAAAATAAAACCATCATCATATGAAATAATAAAACACTATTTAGACAGCTCTTAAAAAGTGCATCATATCCAAAATATATCAGATGCTAAAAAAATAGGCACACTTATAAGCAGAAGGCAAGCTGCAAGTCAAAGGAGGGAGTTATCTGCTGTGGCAGTCCTAGACGGCTAAGTGTAGAGCCCGGGTAGACATAGTGCATATTTTACTCTCCTTTTGAAATTGTGCTGTCATGTCAGAATGTGTATCTTTGAAAGTACCAGCACTGGATGAGGATTGTTGAAATGATCCATCTTATGTCAGTCTTCCGTGTAATTGAGACATATAGGGTACTTAAAGTATGCTGCCATGCTTTAACTCTGGGAAGAGTTAGAATAATGCAAATTCAGTACAATGAAAGCAATAATGTACCATTCTGCTTATTCTCCTCCATAAGGATTTTCATCTAAAGCAGGGATTCTTAACCGGGGGTCCATGGATAGGCTTCAAAGGGTCCATGAACTGGGTGCGAATTTTGTTTTGTTTATGTGCATATTTCTGGGGAGGGGGATCCATAGCATTTATGTTTTCAAAGTGGTCCATGACCCAAAAACGTTAAAACCCACTAATCTAAAGGGTTACCTTAGATTGAACTAATCCATACTACTATGAACCTAACAAATCGATATTATTGCGACCATCCAATTTTGATATAAAGTTTTTTAAATTTTGGCAAATACTGTGATAGTGTGATTTCTTTTTTCTTACAGTTTCATCCTGAGATGCCTTGGTGGTTCAGATGGACATCCTTGCCTTTTGGATTACTTTCTTTGTTTGCATGGCAGAATGTGTGTGTAAGTTGAAATCCATTTTTTTCTATAGGTAGAGTTTCTATAGGTATAGAGTAAAATGCTTAAAGTGGTAATTTGTGGACCATTACACTAGTGCCTTGAATGTATGATTCACAGCGCAATACGACTTAACTTTTTTGCCATTGTAACCAGCGGTCAGCGAGAACAGGAGGCCCCAGAATGGCAAAGGGATTCAAATCCCCTTTGAATCCCTCTTTTGGAGGGGATTTGAATCCCTTTTCCGTTCTGGGGCCTCCTGTTCTTGCTGCGCCGCTGGTTACATAGGCAAAAAAGTTAAGTTGGATTGCGCTGTCAATATCCTTTATAGATATAGTGTTACCTTTTAACTTAATATATTTATGCTGATGCACTTCTTTCATATGTTTGAGTAACAATATTCTAGTGCATTCAGAGTTCAGTCAGTTTATTTGCATTATCGCATTTGTTGTTGTTCAGTCGTTAAGTCGTGTCCGACCCTTCGTGATCCCATGAACCATATCCCGCCAGGCCTTCCTGTCCTCCACTATCTTCCTGAGTTCGCTCATTTTCATGTTTGTTACATCGGTGATGCTGTCTAACCATCTCATCCTTGGCCTTCCCCTTCTCCTTTTGCCTTCAATCTTTCCCAGCATCAGAGTCTTCTCCAGAGAGTCCTCTCTTCGCATTAGGTGGCCAAAATATTTGAGTTTCAGCCTTAGTACCTGTCCTTCCAGGGAACAGTCAGGCTTGATTTCATTTAGAATTGACTGATTTGATCTCCTAGCAGTCCAAGGGACTCTCAGGAGTCTTCTCCAGCACCACAGTTCAAAAGCATCTATTCTTCGGCGCTCAGCCTTCCTTATGGTCCAACTCTCGCAACCATACATTGCTACTGGGAACACCATCGCCCTGACTATACGAACTTTTGTTGGCATGGTGATATCTCTGCTTTTTATTATGCTGTCTAAGTTTGCCATAGCTTTCCTTCCAAGGAGTAAGCGTCTTTTAATTTCATGGCTGCTGTTTCCGTCTGCAGTGATCTTGGAGCCCAGAAAAGTAAAATCTGTTACTGCTTCCATTTCTGCCCCTTCTATTTGCCAGGAATTGATGGGACCCGATGCCATGATCTTAGTTTTATTAATGTTGAGTTTCAAGCCAACTTTTGTACTCTCCTCTTTCACTCTCATCAAGAGGCTCTTTAGTTCTTCTTCACTTTCTGCCATTAGGGTGGTATCGTCTGCGTATCTGAGGTTGTTGATATTTCTCCCGGCAATCTTGATTCTGGCTTGTGATTCATTCAGCCCTGCATTTCTCATAATGTACTCTGCATATAAGTTAAATAAGCAGGGTGACAATATACAGCCTTGCCGTACTCCCTTCCCAATTTTGAACCAATCAGTTGTTCCATGGCCGGTTCGAACTGTTGCTTCTTGACCCGCATACAGGTTTCTCAGGAGACAGGTAAGGTGGTCTGGTACCCCCATCTCTTTAAGAATTTGCCACAGTTTGTTGTGATCCACACAATCAAAGGCTTTTGTGTAGTCAATGAAGCAGAAGTAGGTGTTTTTTTGGAACTCTCGTGCTTTCTCCATGATCCAGCGCATGTTGGCAATTTGATCTCTAGTTCCTCTGCCTCTTCGAAACCCAGCTTGTACGTCCGGTAGTTCTCGGTCCACGTACTGCTGAAGCCTAGCTTGTAGGATTTTGAGCATAACCTTGCTAGCATGTGAAATGAGTGCAATTGTACGGTAGTTTGAACACTCTTTGGCACTGCCCTTCTTTGGAATTGGAACGTAAACTGACCTTTTCCAATCCTTTGGCCACTGCTGAGTTTTCCAAATTTGTTGGCATATTGAGTGCAGCACTTTCACAGCATCATCATTTAGGATTTTAAGTAGCTCAGCTGGGATATTATCAGCTCCACTAGCTTTGTTGTTAGTAATGCTACCTAAGGCCCACTTGACTTCACTCTCTAGGATGTCCGGCTCTGGGTCAGTGACCACACCAGCATGGTCATCAGGAACATTAAGATCTTTCTTGTATAGTTCTTCTGTGTATTCTTGCCATCTCTTCTTAATCTCTTCTGCTTCTGTTAGGTCCTTGCCTTTTTTGTCCTTTATCATGCCCATCTTTGCACAAAACGTTCCCTTGATATCTCCAATTTTCTTGAAGAGATCTCTAGTCCTCCCCATTCTGTTGTTTTCCTCGATTTCCTTGCATTGTTCATTTAAGAAGGCCTTCTTATCTCTCCTTGCTATTCTCTGGAACTCTGCATTCAGTTGTTTATATCTTTCCCTTTCACCTTTGCTTTTTGCATTCCTTCTTTCCACAGCTATTTGTAAAGCCTCATCTGACAGCCACTTTGCTTTCTTGCATTTCTTTTTCTTTGGGATGGTTTTCGTTGCTGCCTCCTGTACAATGTTACGAACTTCCGTCCATAGTTCTTCAGGCACTCTGTCTACCAGGTCTAATGCCCTAAATCTATTCTTCACCTCCACTGTATACTCATAAGGGATATGGTTTAGGTCATATCTGACTGGTCTAGTGGTGTTCCCTACATTCTTCAGTTTAAGTCTGAATTTTGCAATAAGAAGCTCATGATCTGAGCCACAGTCAGCTCCAGGTCTTGTTTTTACTGACTGTATAGAGCTTCTCCATCTTTGGCTGCAAAGCACATAATCTATCTGGTTTCGGTATTGACCATCTGGTGATGTCCATGTGTAGAGTCGCCTCTTGTGTTGTTGGAAAAGAGTGTTTGCTATGACCAGCTATGATCCATGAAGGAGATTATCGTATTACTGTATGTTTAATTGTTTTATACCGCTGAAACGTTCCACCAAGTTCATAGGAATACCTCAGGACTACTGTGAGGTGCCTAGATTCTATCTATAGCAGCGTTTCTCAAAGTTCTCCCTGCAAGTAGGGGAAGTTGCAAGTGTTGGCGGGGGCGGCGCAACGGCGGCGCTCCTGGGATCGCACTGTCGCTGGGGAAAAGGTCTTTTTTTAACTCATGGGGGTCGCTCCGGCCCTCCAGAGGGTGCGTGGAGGCCCACGACCCCCTCTGCAGGCCTCCCCGCGCTTCAGATAATTGCTTGCGATTGAGACCCACTTCCGGCTTTCAGACGAAAACCGGAAGTGGGTCTCAATTGCATTAGAGCGACGATCTGAAGCACGGGAGGCCCACAGAGGGAGCCATGGCCCCCCTGTGCCCTCTGGAGGGCTGGAGCGATCCCCGTGAGTTAAAAAAAAATCTTTCTTCTCCAGTGGTGGTGCAATCCCGGGGGTGCTGCTGCCGATGTTGCCACACCCTTTAAGGGGGGGAGCCGCCATTTCCGGTTGTTCTATTGGGTCGTAACCCACCAGTTTGAGAACCACTGATCTATAGACTGTAAGATAAGACAGCCTAGAAAATAAATATTGTGGAAGTGGACAGCTACCCCCTTCCTGTTCCTCTGCTGTGTGTATGTATCCTCTCCTCTCCCTGCCACCTCACTAGAGAATGAGAAATTACAGCCAGAAGATAAAGAACCTTGCTTTATTTCCCTGGCCAGGGAAACAAATTTGATTTCTAGTTGCTACTAGCCTCTTTTTTCTTCCTCTTTTTCTTCCTCTGCCATAAATGTAATTAAGTTTCTCTGATCACTGCAAAGGTCAATATCCTCTCTGGTGGAAGATAGATGGAAAACAGAGAACTCAGTTGTTGTTTTTCCCTTCTAGGGGAAAAACAGCATTGCTATTGTGGCTACTGAAAATGGTGTGGACAGATGGCGGGAGAGTTGGGCAGGCTGGTGCAGTTGCCATTTGGTTATGCCAGACAAGCACAGTGGCAGATTGCCAGACTGGATTAAAGCCTGTCATCATTTATTTCAAGGGAACATTCCATTTATTTTGATCACAACTTGCTAATTTCATCTGTCCTGTAATGGAGAGTAAATAGAGAGAGAGAGAGAGAGAGAGAGAGAGAGAGAGAGAGAGAGAGAGAGAGAGAGAGAGAATTCAAACTTTAAATGATTAAAATGGCCTTTTATGTTGCTGAAAAATGTGTCAGTGGGATGAAAACAGAAAGAATTCTCACCTAATTATTGGTTTATTTTATAGATGCAGAAAACCTATGTCCTGAGGTCATGCAACAGCTTTTGAAAGATGGCTTTCATAGGTGGGTATATGACAACAAGATGCAGTGGGCCCTCGTTATCTGTGGGGGATTGGTTCTGGGACCCTCGCGGATACTGAATTCCGCAGAAGCTGAGGTCTGGTACCTTGTGCCGCAATACCTTACCTGGTAGCCTCCGGAGGCCGCTTCCGGGTTGCACCGGGTCTACGATGCACTCTATTGGCCTTCACTGGCCTAAGGATGCCTTGGGGAAGCGACCGGAAGTCACGGACACAATCCGGTAGTCGCTTCCTCAAGGCATCCTGAGGCCTGTGGAAGCCAATGGAATCCGTCACGGGCTCGGTGCAACCCAGAATCAGTCTCCGGAGGCATCTGCAGACGGTTAAATCCAAGGATGCCGGACCCGCAGATTGGGTCCGGGAAGGGAGATAGAACAGGGCGCGTACCGGTGCTGCTAATCCTGCCCCTCCTAAACCTGATCCACCCATTCCCCACCCCATTCTGGGCATCCCCCGGCATCTTACCTGCTCCGGTGAGCAGGAGAGCCAATGACGATGTGGGTGGGATTCAGGTGCTCCTGGCAGCACGCTGTGTAGCGCATTGTTTGAGCGCCTTTTATGACTGGCGCTGCCTGCTTTACGGCAGTCAGCGCCAGTGGAGGACCAGTCACAACAATGGTCGGCAGGGATCGCTTATTGGGCCCTAGTTCATCACTTCCTAACACTGAAGTGTAGTTCCGTTAAAATGACATGGAATTAACTGGATTGGGAGTCCTCCTTATCTTCAGTTCTCCATTAGTACAAAGATGATGATAATGTTCTATGATGTGAATGTGAGCAGGAATGAGAACAAGATTTACGGCATAATCCAGCTCATGTTTGCGCGACCAGCCTAAATGGCTGGCCGCTGCATCTTGTGCGAATTGCAGTCCATGTTGGCGCGGCCCGGGCTCACCCTCCTGTGTAAGCCCTGTAGGCCCAAATGGGCCTCCTCAGATATGCACTAGCTCTTTAGCTGGCGTGCATCCAGGGAGGCTGTGTAAGGCCGGCCCAGGCTGGGAAGGGGCTTGGGATATCGGTGCAACTCAGCGCCGATATCCCCGCCCCCTCCCAGGCTGGTCCAGCCAATGGCCCCCCTCCCTCACCGCCCTGCCCCTGCGCTGACTGGTGCAGGACCTACCTGCGGCGGCCGACACAGGTCTGGGGCTGAGCAGTGCTGGCCTCTGCGCTGGCGCCGCTTACTCACAAGGAGCCGCAAACATGTTTTACGGCATATTTGCAATTCCTTAGGCCAGCGCCGGCCTAAAGATAGGCAGGATTGGGCTGTTAGAGCCTGATCCTCTACGTGCATAGATTACGTCCTGCTCATTCCCTTGTAAAATTGCTTAGGATTGGTTGTCACCCCAGAAAACAAATTATAGACTGAATATAAAAATAGTCTTTTAGAAGTGTTATACACAGAAATGAAACCGGTATGCTTTTGAAATTGTTTGTATCCTTTTAAAGTCATTTGGAATCTATTGAAATAACTTTTCAATTATTTTCTTTAAATGTCAGAGATCTCCTGATTAGGGTAAATCTTGGTGCAGCTGCTGAAAGCACAGGAAGCTGTATGGTGGCAGTTAAAGTACACCTTCCAAAAGGACTTTATGTGGATCCCTATGAATTGATATCTTTACAAATGCACAATCTCACTGAGGTAAGATTTTAGATTAATTCATTTGGGCAAGGAAAACTACCGTATTTTTCGCTCCATAAGATGCACTCCCCCCCCCAAATAGGGGGAAATGTTTGTGCGTCTTATGGACCGAATGCTAAAAAAAATGTAAAAAAATGTACTTACCGGGGCTTGTGGGGGAAATGCCCGGAAAACCGGAAATGCCTGAAAATCGCCATTTATCGCCGAACTGAAGATCGGGGAGGCCTGCAGAGGGTCGCGCAGCCCTCCCCGAAGCCCCCACAAGCCCCGGTAAGTAAAAATATTTTTCCCTATTTTTAGCTCCATAGGACGCATGCGTCCTATGGTCTGATGCGTCCTATGGAGCGAAAAATACGGTAATTTAGAATAGGACACAAAATAACTTTCAATGATGCACAAGTGCATAGTCCCTGTTAGAAACAGAGTTGTGTGTCTAAATAACTTGGTCTGTAAATAACTTAAATTAGGGCAATGTTTCTCAAAAGTGGTAGGTCGCGACTCACCATTGGAACCCCAAACTGTCCCCTGCACCCTTAAGGGGCGGGGACAGTATGGCGGCGGCGGTGATCCTGGGGATTGCTGCCGCCGCAGCAAAACGGCCAAAACTGGTAGAGACCCCATTGCTGGGGCGTCGCGAGCGACATCCCAGTTTGGGAACCTCTGGGTTAAGGAAACACAACATATGAAAAACCCTGCTGGATCAAACCAAAGGCCTATCTGTTCCAGCATTCTGTTTCCACCAGTGGCCCGTCACCTTCCTCAGGGAAGCCCAGAAGCAGGCGAAAAAGGCATACCTCCTACCATATCTCCCCTACAACTGGCATTCGGAGTCATACTGCCCCTGAACCTAGAGGTAGCCCATTGCTATTGATAAACCTGTCCTCCGTGACTTTCTCCAATCTACTTTTAAAACTATCCAAGCTGGTGGCTGTCACCTCATCTTATTGCAACAAAGTCCACAAATTAATTATGCACTATGTGAAGAAGGACCTCTTTTACAAGAAAGTATTTGAAGAATTCTTGGCTAATAGGATTTAAATCCCTAATTTACAAAACTGATCTGTGTATGGAAAAGCTGATCTTTGAGACTTCCCAATTTTGGATCAATAGATTTTATCGATATAATAAACTATGTCTAACATAGGTTTCAAGAGTTTGTCTGTCACACTTGCTTCCTTTACCATTGAGAAAAAACTCTTAAAAGCCTTTATTGTGTTTTATAATATATAATGGCCAAAATCCAAAGCAACACACAATTAATTCTATGTGCCCAAGGGGGCTTTGGACTCCCCCTTTCTTAAGTAGCTCTCCTCCCCCTCTGCAAAATGGCAGAGTGCTTTTGAAAGTGAAAATACTTTCAAAGAGAGCTTGTGATATGACATAGGGACTGCTATTTAAAGAAAAAAAAGTTTTAAAAAATCCTCCTGGGTACTTGGCATGCCTAAGTAGCTCTTTGGTTTGCAGCCACTGTTACTGTAAGAGTTGGCTCTAATCTTACATTCCTGTGTTAGTGTTTTAAAGATTCAAGTAAACATTTGGTTTTTAGAAAAACCCACTGTAGACATGAGGTTTCATCACATTGGAAAGGCTAGACAAAAGCCTCCTTTGGGCATTTTGCAAAATGTGTGCCTTGGAACCACATTTGACCTTTCTGATGCCTCTGGCAGTTTTTGCCTGAATCTGTACTTCCATTGTTAAGCAGCAGGTACAGGAATGTGACACCAGAACCTGTCCTGGAGCTTTTCTGCAAGAATGCTGCACACTGGTACTTCTATCTGTGTCAGGACTGTATTCTGTAATGATACTGTTTTTAATTGTGCCTTTGTTCTTTTTTCTACAGGCCTTGGTGATTACAGATGACATAGATTTGGAAGTTCCTGAGTACTTAGCCACTGAAGTTTCTGTTCTCATTTACATGAGACCTGATCCTGAATGCTTTTCCTGTTTTAGAGCAATATTACCTCTGCACTGCCGGTATCACCGGCCAGCAGAGAGTGGTGGGAAAATCTCTGTGGTACTGAAGAACCCCAAAATATTGATCCGTTCCCAGAAATGTGAGAGACTGACTTTCTACTTTTGGAATGAGACTGGAGAAAATGGGAGGGGAATGAAAAGAGAGGCAGTACAGTATCATAAATCTTGGAATAGGGAGGCAGAATCTTATGCTTTGGTGGAGGTCTGAGGGAGATATCTAAACAGGCATTCAGAATGGTTGGAAATTGTGCTTAAAATTATTTCCTGAGTACTAAGTTTGTTGTGTATATTTGCTTCTCCTAGCCCTATCGATGGAATGTTTGAAAGAAACTGAAATAGAAGCTCCATGTTCCCAGAAGAATATGCATTCCTGCCATTGGGATAGCGTAAAGTTCAAACCTGTGTGTTCATGTTTCTTATTTCTATTGGTTATTCTTGAAATATATTGATCTGTAACCCTTTTGAGATGTGAATTTTATTCTAGTGGAAAGGTCCAGTAGATGAAGACACTTCTTGTGGGCTTCCCAGAGGCACTGGGATTTGGACACTGTAGAAAACAAAATGCTGGACTTGATGGACTTTTGGTCTGATCCAGCAGAACTCTTCTTGGTCTGCAATCCTGTACATAGTTAGACTACTTAAATCCCATTGATTTCAATGTGATTTTAGCAGCCTAACTACAGAATTGTTGTCCCAGTTTCCTGACAGAGAGGCTTATTGATTGGAAATATTTCGCAGCGAAATATTCGCTTTCCAAGTTTTCAATGCAGTGTTGTAGGAAAGAATTATTAAAGGAGGTTGGCACAGTGAGCCATTTAGAATGAGAAGTGCCAAAATGAACTGGGAAGCAGACACCAGAAAAAGAAATTAAATATGGGGGTTAATATTAAATAAACACTTTGAGCAAAAGGAATCCTATTTGTCTTTTAACTCAACTCTCCCTTTGTAGGTAAGCAAGGAATTGAAACTGCAAGTACCAGTTGGTCTCAAACATCATCTTACATTGGTATGCACAGTGACTCTTGCTACCACAATATTGTGTTCCAGTCTTCTCCTTTCAGCTTTATTGAAGTATGGATGCTTCTCCTTTGTTCAGACATCATTGCAAAACTGAACAAGATTGTACTATTGGAATTATCATGGAAAAATTGTCATACTGTCTGGATAAACCAGACAAACAAGAGGTGGAAACAGAAGAACAGAGTAGTAATTGGTCCACCATTATAGATGGGGAACAGGCTCATTTAACTGTTCAGTGTCATATTCACTTGACTATATTGCTTCTGATCAATACCCCCCTCCCCCAGCCAGGGATTTCATACAAACGTACTGAGTAGGTTGATCCAGAATTGGATAAATGTCCAATTGCAAAACTGTTATGTAATCCTGTGAAAGTGAAATCTGCCTACTTATAAGCTGTTCTGATATCACCAGGAATGGGAACAATGTTTTTTTGAGCACTGGAAAGATAATCTGATCCTTGTTGTATGAATACTCAGGGTCCAATCTTATCCAACTTTCCAGTGTCGATGCAGGCATGCCAATGGAGCGTGTGCTGCATCCTGAAGGGGGGGGGCAGTCACAGAGGCCTCCTCAAGGTAAGGAAATATTTGTTCTCTTACCTCAGGGCTGCATTTGCGGCTGCATAGGCATTGGAAAGTTGGATAGGATTGGGCCCTCAGTAGTAGAATTTAGCCAAATTGACAAAACTTTGGAAGGACTTTTTTTTAAAGAATTCACTCTATAAGATGGATGAATCTGAAATCCAGAGAGAAAATTGAATGGATGGAATTATTCCAAGTCCTGAGAAAACTGGATGTAAATCATTGGTTTTGAAAATACAAGGAAATACTGAGAGGAAATTGCTTCATTAATGGAAAAAATGAGAAGCTCAAAATGTTCCTAATCTTGCTGTTCTCAGTGAGCCTTATGTATCACTAGGGGGCATTATTTGGATGCTAGTCTGTAAGACAGGTTCACAGGGAAAGATGTACCATCTGTCATATTTTTAGAGTATCAATGAATTTATATATTGAATAAAAGTAGGAAAAACCACTTTCTCAGGTTCTATTTTTGTACAGTAGTCTTTATTTTATTACCTGAATTCATGTAGCTTGGCTGTTTCTCACCTGTAACGGACTCTGTGTCTCTGAATTTGCTAGGTTTCTCTTTGGTTTTGTATCAAAACTTTACAAAAGGCTTGTTTTGTGGCATCTTTCACTACTAGCCAATGAGTTGCTTTAACACTGGTCTTTTGTTCTCCTTGTACAAAGTGATGATAGCTGAGGCAATACTTCAGCTACTACCTCAGCATCAAGACTGCTCTGCATCTGCTTGGGGGAAGGGAGTTGTTAAAGAAAACAATTGCAGATGGGTTATTTTTGTTACTCATTATCCATATATGAGCAGCTGTGGCATGTAATGAGAGGTCAGCTGTGGGCTTCTGTTGTTTATCTTCTCCTTGGCTCCTTTTGGTTTAATGTCAATTTGAAGTGTTTTTGTACGATTTTTATATGCACCTATTCAGTGGTGTACTGAAGCTTGGTCCTCTTAATTGTGGCAGCAAAAGGTTTTCAATGTTTTACGTTTTAGTAACATGATATTAAAGACATAGGAATTTTGAACTGGATATCTAAATTACAGCCCAATCCTGTGTAGGATATGGCGGCCGGCCTATCGAGTTCCCGGGCTGCCCTGGAGCAGTCCGGGAACAACTTGGGAGAAGGGGATGATCGTCCCTTTTCCCCCGTGTAAGCAGCGGGAGGCTCTTGAATGTGTGTGAGCGCTAGAGCTTGCACACATTTGTGCCGCCCGTGCTGGCGTACGTGGGGCCTGGAGGGAGCGCAGGATACCAGGGATCTCGGCCCCCAGTATCCCTGCCCCTCCAGGCCCTGGGCGGCCAATGGCCGCCCTCCCCCACTCCTGCCCCGACCGCAGGGTCGCGGAGACGGCGGGGCAAGCAGCGCAGGCCGCATCGCTGGCACTGCTTGCTCTCCAAGTGTCGCGGAAGTGCTTTCCGGTACTTTCGCGACACCCTGCCCCGAGGCAGCGCACGATGCCCCGGGGCATTGTTACACAGGATTGCATGGCAAGATAGTAATCGGATAGGATGGCTAATGGAACAGAAATCGTGCAATCTCATGTGACAAATGAGTAAAATAATCATATTGACAAAATGAGAGGGGAAGTATGATAGGAAAAATTGCAAACAATAACTTGAGAGTTTTCTGTGAACTAATGGACTTCATTAAACAATTTAAAATAAAATTGTGCTTGTGAATTGCTTGCAGGCTGGTAGAGGTTCACATCTAATAACTTGTGCTAGAATTTGTTTGAGTTATTTTTACTTTTGGAGATAATTTCAGTGTGTTAATAAGTTTTCATAGGGTCACTATCAAGGAATCCAGAAGAAGAGTCCTTGCTCTGAAAGAAACCTGTGGATGCTACCCACATTTTCCCACAGAGAAATCACTTTTGTGATGGAAAAATGCACTGTACGAAATGATGGCCCTTAAATGTCTATATGGTGAATGTGCACAGAGCACAAACAATTTTCTTGTCTTTTTCAATATGGACAAACAAGATGAAACTCACTGAAAATGAACTCATTGGCAGACAAATATTTTTCCAACTGGCCTTATTGCAGGTATGAGGTAACAAAATCTTACTGGAAAAGTGTAGACCAACTGTTGAAGCTAGGGGTATGTCCAGGGAGGCTAGAGCTCCTTATTGAAAATAAGATGGAAATTATAGTGTGTCTGGTCTTATTGGAATAGTGGCTGCAAGTTTACAGTCTGCTTTGCCTGTAGGTCATGGTGGTAATCTTAACTTTTTTTTAAAGGAAAAGCAGCTGTTGTATGGAATTTGAGGTGAAGAGAAAGGTCACGGCCTTGGCACATGTAAATAGCATGGAAAGTCAGTAGAAGGATTCCAGCTGTCAAGAACAATTTCTGTAGGAGCTGGAAGACAGGCATATACGGTAGTTGTTAGAACAACTTAAATTACATGGGTAAAAAGCAATGGCAAAAACGTTTTTAAAAAGATAAGCAAATTGCTAACCAATAACGTACAGTAAAGGAGGATCATAATTAACTGATAACAGTAAAACACTAACCCCGGATGCTTTCAATTTCCCCTCATCACGTTAGCAATTTGCTTAGCGTGAATGCGAGGCTTTTCTCTGCCTTATGTAGTGTGTCTTCGGACCAGGTTGGGTAACATCTTCCCGTTGCATGTGGGCTTGCCTGATGATGCTCAATGGAATTTGAGCGAAACGTTACTTTTAAATATATGATCTTGTACAGGTTTTACTTGAGATTTTAATGCTGAGATACATTATATTTTAATAATATAATTTTTTTCATGTGAATGAACTTGTGTTGCCTGTGCTTATCTTTTTAAAAACTTTTTTGCCATGGCTTTTTACCATGTAATTTAAGTTGTTCTAAGACTGTTGCTGGCCATGAAAATTTTAAATCGCATATAATTGTTGTTGCACTTTTTGCTGCCACTTCGATTCAACTCTTGTGTACCTCCCGTTATAGCAAGCAGAAGGTTCATAAAAAGGTTCTTGAAGGCAGTCCTCTTTTAATTTATAAAAACATGAACATTTAGTGAGCTGTGATATTACAAGTTGTGATATGAACTGGTGTGTTTATTTTAAGACTTCCACAAAGCAAGGGATTGAAGGTATGATTAGACAAACATAACCAAATAGGGAACCGAAGGCACTGAAGTTTCTTTCTAAAAAATGTCTTTGCCGCAGTGGCAGCACTTGCTAGTGCCAGAAGTTAAAAATGTAATCTGTTGCATGAGCAAGCAAGTCATCTATGTTGTTTTTCTTTCTGGCTGAGCATGCAAGATAGAGCCTGTCCCCTTCTTGTACCTCTGCTTCAAATATTTTTTTCTGTGCCTCTCTGGACTTAGTGTTCAGTGCATATAAGCAAACAGATGCTGTGCCATTGGGTCATACACTGTATGAGTTCTATGTTTACATGTTGTATAGTCAGTGGGCATCACTAGGGAGGGGTGTGTGTGCTGCTTTCCCTGATTAAGAATGATTCATAGAGGGTGATTCACTGACAGGTTTCTTTGGGTTTGGCTTGCAAAGATCAGTGAGTATAGCAGTGCAGGTCCCTGAAACGTAACTCATGTGAAAAGAGTTGCTTTAGGCCTTTCTTTTCCCCATCGTGTCTTGCTCAGTATTGACACAAGAACTACTAAGAATTAGTCAACACAAGCATGTGCAATTTTACCATATAAAACTATACAGTTTTGAGTAAAACCGTCTAGACTCTAGAGACCCATTTCAGTCTGGCATTTGACCCAGTTTTGAGCCAGATCCGGCAGTGCTTTTCTTATAACTGCCTTGGTCATCTTGGTTTTGCGGGGCATTAGATGGGGGAAGTGCAATTTGGCGATTCTTCTGGACTTTGCCGCTTTTGATAATGTCACCCAGGATATCCTTCTGAAGCAGCTGTAAGGTGTGGCAACTGTGGAGGCACTGTGCTTATTGATTCTGCTCTTATGTGGCAGGTTGATTCTAGAAGTTAGAACTGGGAGACTTCTGCTTTGCTCATGGCATTCATGCTCTTGGGTTTCACAGGGCTTTATTTTGTCCCCAATTCTAACATCTACACCAGCGGTTTTCAAAATTCTCCTCACGTAGGGGAAGTTGTAAGTTGTTCTTGTGGGGATGGGTCGATGGCAGCAGCAGCAGCACTCCTGGGATCGTGCTAACGGCGGGAAAAAAAGGTTTGTCTTTTTACTTGTCGGGGGTCGCACTGGCCCTTCAGAGGATGCGGGGGTGTGTGTGCGGCCCCCTCCCCTCTGCGGGCCTCCCTGCACTTCAGATCAGCTCCCTGAAGTGATCAAGACCCACTTTCGGTTTTCGACGAAAACCCAGAAGTGGGTCTCGATTGCTTTAGGGAGCCAATCTGAAGCATGGAGAAGCTCACGAGGGAGCCGGAGCCCCCGCCCCCTCCGGAGGGCAGAAGCGGCCCCTGGTAAGTAAAAAAAAAAACACCTTTTCCTGGCAGCGGTGGGACGTCACCCCCCCTTAAAGGGGTAGCGACTGCTTCCATTTTTCGTGGTGGGTCATGACCCACCACTTTGAGAACTACTGATCTACACGAAATCTTGGAGAGGATGTCCAGGTGTTTGGGGTGAGATAATCAGTATGCAGATGACACCCAACTCTACTTCTCTCATCTAATCTAGGCAAGGCAGTAAATATTCTGAATAGATGTCTTGACAAATCATTTTGGTCACTCTTTTCTGCACCTTTCGTTGGTGAAGAAAAGAGCGTGCACCCTTGTTGGTGGATTGTAGGATATGGCGTGCACTAGCATTGCCAATCCTGCCCTCTCCTAGGCCTGATCTGCCCAACCCCCACCCCTGTTGCTACCCCTGCCCTGTTCTACCCCCTCCCCTCCGCTGCTTAGCATAGATCTTAGCTGCAGTGGCACGTGTTGTTCCCTTCACTGGCACCGGTGGAAAGGTGCAATCCTTCCCGCTGGCACTGCTTTCAGGCGCGTTGTTGCAAACTGCTTTATGGCAGTTTTGCAACGGCTAGCGCCGGTGGAGCATGTGCTCTGCAAGCGCTCACAGTCCATAGGATTGTGCCATAAGTTGTACTGTTTGGTTTTAATTATTCATTGATCTGTCTTAACCATAGGATTGTGCCATAAGTTGTACTGTTTGGTTTTAATTATTCATTGATCTGTCTTAACGGAATTGTTTTTAGTTGCTGTGTTTGACGTGTTATATCCACAGTGCAATGGTGTGTTTATATTTTTATCTGCTGTTGTATGCTTTTAAGTTGATTATTTCAGTGCTTTGTTATTATTAAGCACCTTGAATGCTATTTATGATAGGATGCATACACATTTTAATAAAAAATAACTGACACTGAATGTTTTTGCTTTAAGGCTTTCTCAGCACAGGTGGCTTATGTCAAATCAATGTTATTGTAAATGTGACAATGCTGTTGCTACACTTGGAGGTGAGCAGCCCTAAGAGTCATGGAAAGTGAGCAGCAAGGATGTAGTTGGGTATAGAGTGGCCAATAGTAGAGTAGCTCGAAAAACAAAAAAGGGAGTTTGAGTGTTTTTGTTGACTTTAATAAAGCTTGTCCATGAGTCACAAGCTTTCCTGGAATGATGTCAACAGACAAAGCAGAGTTCACCATACTCTCCTGCATTTCACAGAGAAAAATATAGACAGATTTGTAACATTCTAATACCAAGGATCACTGTTAAAGCACTCTTCCCCTAGAGACCAGCATTTCTCAAACTGTGCTCTTAGGAGCCCTGGGGCTCCCTGAGACCCCTTGGAGCTGCACGAGCACACAGTAAATGGCCACCGTCCATCTGCCCCCTGCTCGGTTTGCTTGTCTGTCCCTCCTGTTCATGGCTCTCCTTCCTCATTCTTCACTTGTTCTGGCTCTTTGCCAGTACTGTATTTGGAGTTGGGCTCGATGCTGCTCCACTGCTCTGGGGCTCCCTGAGACTCTACACATGCAGTGGCAGTGCTTCCCGAGACTACTTAGGAGTGTAAAGGGATTCCAAGACTGAAAAGTTTGAGAACAGCTGCTGCCCTAGGACAACTTAAGGCTTTAAGGTTAACAGCCATTAACTCTGCCTGTTAAATGTTGTATTTGTTTGCTCTGCAATAACCTATTCCCCATGGATTTAAAAACCAAAAGAGGTTATTTATTCTTCTGGCTAAAGCTATACTTGAACAACACAATTCTTTACCATGTGTTGCCAACAGTGCAAAACATACATCAGCCCAGCAGTTTATGCCCTGTGTGAAAATGTCAGGCTGTGCACGCACCTGTGCCTTTTGGCTGTAGTCCTATACACACTTGTTGGGAGTAAGCACCATTGAAGCCAATGAATTTATTTCTGTTCTGAGTAAATATAGGATTGCACAATTAACTTGTATATTTGTGTGCTGCATCCATTCCTCACGCTGAGGCTGAGCTTTTAGAGGACATTAAATACCGTAGAATGACAATATTCTACTAGCAAAGAGTGCACGTATCTAGCAACTCACTGCAAGAAGACACACACCCAGGTAAAAATAGTGCCATGATTGAACAAGGAGCGGGTGGTGGAGAGCTAGCCCAAAATAGCCGGCTTCCCAAGTTTCTAGCAAACCTGCCCTCGAGATAACTAAAAAAGGGACATAACTAAAAAAGGGACAGGGAGTTCACACCCCAGCGCATGATGGGAGCTGTAGTCTCAGCTTCTCTCTCCCCCGTCCTCCCACCTTTCGCGCCACTGTCTGCACCAGGAGCCGCCTGCCGGACTCCGCCTCTTCCTTTCCCGGGCTGTGGCCACGCGCAGCGGTTCCGCTTACTCCTCCGGCTGCCCGGTGGGCCCTCCCCGCCATTGTAAGAGGCCGCGCCCTGCTCTAAAGTGGTCGGGCCGGTGGTGAGACGCTCGCGCCAGTGTTTGGTGAGTCTGGGCGGCCTGAAGGCGCTGGCGGAAGCTCCCCTCAGGAGGTGGGTGTTCGGCGCGGAGACCAGCCGCTGAGGGGAGATGGGGAAGGGAAAAGGCTCGTTGCTTCCTGGAGGAGGGGGGAGGAGGAGGAAGAGGAAGGAGAGAGGCTCTGACTGAGCAGCCCCTGCAGGCCCAGAGGTCGGGCTCTCCGGGCTGTCTCCCTCCTACCTGCCATCTTCGGGGAGGGAAGTTTTGGCTATACTAACTTGTGGCGTCTTGGGCAGGTGGGTGAGGGAAGACTTGGGCGTGGAATAGTTGCCAGGCTGGCCGACAAGTGCAGTCGCCCGGCCACCGCTCTCCGGCCGAATTTCCAGGTAGACTGAAAAGTGGAAATACGGTTGCGTCTCCTGTTCTTCCGCGTCGCGTTTTTCAAAGCGACTTGCTAGACGGATATCGGCTAACCGGAGTCTTGCTCGGGTAACGGAACTTTCTCTTTCACCCGGTTAACAAGTGGAGTTAAAACACACACCCCCACGGCTCTGATAACTTTTGAAGAGCGTTTTTTTCTTCTGGGTTCTTGGGAACGGACGGGTGTTGGCATACATTCGGCACTCTGCATCCCAGCTGCTGGGATACTCGGTACCGGTGGGGGCCCCGCCCACAGCGGGGTCAATCGTAAATTGGTTTAATTGGTCAGAAAGTGTATAGGTGAGAGAAAATAATGACTTCTTTTGCAGTACTGTCTTCCATGCAAGCCATGGGAGTGCTCTCCTTGGGCAGCGCTGAGGCTTCACAGTGAGTGCACTATCAGAGGGAGAGCAGAGGGTGCTCTGTGCAGCCTCCACAACAACCTCCACTTGCTCGCCTCAGCCTGTGCACTCTCTTTAGTCAATAAAGTAGGCAGGATTGGAACCAACAGGCCTGGTCCTCAGTGCGTTGCTGCCCATAAGGAGAGGGCAGGTGAGCTTGTAGAGGCAACTGCAAAGAGCTGGGTCCTTAGCTGTTTGCTCTTCCTCTGTTCAGTTAGATTGCCTCTGGACAACATTGATCGTGTTGCCCAGGGAGAGAGCGCACAGAGGTGAGTTAGCTGAGGCAGTGGCTGCTCCTTGTAGTAGTTGTCTCCCCTTGATTCCTTGCCTGTCTTCTTCTAGGTGGTGATGGGGTTAGAATTAGGGTCCCCAGGCTCACTTTGCTAGCCTGGAGAGAGAGTGCAAGCGGTGGCTGCTCCTTATGAAGGTTTATCCCAGTAGGCCCAGCTCCAATCACTGTGCTTGATGGAGGGGAGGCTATAGCTACTTGCTGCTGTCATTTGCTATAGCTACTTGCTTGCTGCTGAATGGGCAGAGGGGTCTGGCGCAGTCGGTAGAGCTGCCGCCTTTCAAGCTCGAAGGTCGATGAATGGCAAGTTCAAGACATGCCGCCGACAAAAAGCTGTGAAAGCCTCTGTGAGGAGAGAGAAGAGCTGCCAGCTGCGTCGGTCAAGTGTGGGAGGCGATGGCCAGTGGAGAGGCCAGACTGCAAAAGGATCCCATCTGGAACGTTCATGAAAGATTGAACATGTGTATATATTGTTTAAAAAAAAACATTAGGGGGGTTAGGAAAGCCTGCCCATATACACCACCTTGGATTAAAGTCAGAGGAGAAATCCAGTGACCAAGAAAGGTGGTATATAAATACTGTATATTATTATTTGCTTGAATGTTTAAGCAGTGGTGGTGAAGTAGCCTCCTCCACTTGCCTTCCTGTTTCTTTGGAGCAGTGGTGCTGGGTCTGATACCCACTGCAGCCCAAAAGGAGAGGGCAGGTGATTGTTTAAGAGGAGGCAGGCAGTGATGGTAGCAAGAAGCACTTCTGCACAACTGAGATTAAGCACTGGCAAGTGATAGCAAGAGATGATGTCAGGTGAGGTAGTCTTTTATTTCTAGTTACAGTTGTTTGGGTATTGGAAGAGAATCTCTCATCACCACCTGCTGCAGGGCCCGTCAGTGGAGGATGAGTATGTCAGATCTGTTGCATTATTGGATGATGGAAATGAGTACTGTATATTCCTTGGATCCTGAGCATCCCCAGTGAAATTCTCTCTTCAGTCTCCCCTTTCCCAGCTTGCTGACTTTAGTCCAGGATGTTGCATCCTTTCTCATGTTGGAGAATGGAGAGCAGGTAGCTCCATTCATGTTTCCAGAGGGGCAGCCAGTTTTGCCCTGGTAGTTTAGAACTATAGTAGACATTCCTCCCCATGTAGTTTAACATTATTTTAATGTAACAGTGATTTAACATAGAATATATATTTAACTTTGTTGTGATAGGACTAGTTTGCATGTTAGAAGCTGAAAATGTATTTTTAGTTGTACACTAGCTGCTTATCTAAATTTGTCGACAAAATATGGGATTAAAGTCTCTTCTAGCCTGTGTGTCTGCTATGATATAGTATATGGCTCATTTTGGGGGGAGGGGATATTGTCTCTTATAGATAGAACATGTTGGCTGGCAGGTGGTAGAACAGAGGTACTGAATGTTGCCTTATTGGAATCTAGACTTACAAGCTGTTTTTCCATATTGTGTTTGTCTGCATCAGACTGGCTGAAGATGTGGAAACCTATAGTTCAAAAGAACTGGAAGTAGTTGAAAATAAATTATCTCCTGTTGGCTTTCCTAATCTCGTCGCCCCTACAGGAAGGGAATGTACCTGTGGATTCCAAGTACCTTTGTATTAATTACTGGACATGTATTCTGTTTTCCATGATTTGTTTAGAACATTGATTTTCAAAGTTCGCCTCGCGAGGTGGGGAGAACTCTGAGTGTTTGTGGGGGCGGGGGCGGCAATGATCCTGGGGATCGCTGTCACCCATGGGAAAAACACCCCTGAAAATGCCTTTTGGGACAGGATAGGTAGAGTTTTCAATGGTGGATTGCGACCCACCACTTTAAGAACCACTGGTTTAAAAGAATAATTCTTTCAAGTTGTCCTCATTTTTGTCTTGGTCTGTTTTATCACAAAGCTAGGGCATTAGGATACAATCCTTTCTGCCCTCTGCACATATGCGTGGGTGTGCTTGTACAAGAAATGAGGGGTACTGATGGTTTTGGAAATCCCTTCGACGTGCACTTGTTTGCATCCAAGAGGGAATGAATTTACAGAGAGATTGAGTTGTTTCTTTAGATTACAGAAGCATAACTCCAGTGGTAAGACAGCAGGTGTGAAACAGCAATGCTTCTGTCATGACTACAGCATTTAAAATATGTTGATGTTGGTTTGCAATCTCATATGAAATTGCTGAGAAGGCCTTTTGGCCATTTCCACACAATGCTTATACTGTACACTTTTAGCCTTAAACGTTGTCTCTGCAGGCCTGGTCAAAATGGGTATGGTTTGCATCAACTAATATAGTGAATTAAAGTGTCCAGCTAAGAAATTGTTGGCTAGATTCTTTTTATTCTAGTCTTTGATGGGATCAGTCTTGGGACCGGTGCTTTTCAACTTGTTCATAAATGACCTGGAGTTGGTGATAAGCAGCGAGGTGGCCAAGTTTGCGGAAGACACTAAACTTTTCCGGCTGGTGAAGACCAGCAGGGATTGTGAAGAGCTCCAGAAGGATCTCTCCAAACTGGGAGAATGGGCAGCAAAATGGCAGATGTGCTAAGTAAGTAAGTGTAAAATGATGCACGTTGGGGCAAGAAATCAGAAACTCCACATATACGCTAATGGGTTCTGAGCTGTCTGTGACGGATCAGGAGAGAGATCTTGGGGTGCTGGTGGACAGGTCGATGAAAGTGTCGCCCCAGTGTGCGGCGGCTGTAATGAAGGCCAATTCCATGCTCAAGATAATTAAAAAAGGGATTGAGAATAAAACGGCCAATATCATTATGCTGTTGTACAAATCGATGGTTAAGGCCACATCTGGAGTATTGCGTCCAGTTCTGGTCACCACACCTCAAAAAGGATAAAGTTGAATTGGAAAAGGTGCAGAAAAGAGCGACCAAAATGATTCATGGGCTGGAGCACCTCCCTTATGAGGAAAGGCTACAGCGTTTGGGGCTTTTCAGTCTAGAAAAAAGGCGCCTGAGGGGGGACATGATTGAGACGTATAAAATTATGCATGGGATGGAGAGAGTGGATAGAGGGAAATTCTTCTCCCTCTGGCACAACACCAGAACCAGGGGACATGCACTAAAATTAAGTGGAGGGAGAGTTAGAATGGATAAAAGAAAATATTTCTTTACCCAGCGTGTAATTCATCTGTGGAACTCCTTGCCACAGGATGTGGTGATGGCACCTGGCCTAGATGCCTTTAAAAGGGATTTGAATAGATTCATGGAGGAAAAGACCATCACAGGTTACAAGCCATAAGCAACCTCCTGGCTTTAGAAGTAGGTTTTCTCTGTGCCAGGTGCAAGGGAGTGGCGACAGGATACAGGTATCTTGTTGTCTGTGTGCTCTCGGAGGCATCTGGTGGGGCCACTGTGAGATACAGGAAGCTGGACTAGAGGGGCCTTTGGCCTGATCCAGCAAGGCTCTTCTTGTGTTCTTATGTATAGATGCAACACTGAAAACCACAGCTCTTGCATTGTTTCTGTGGACAGCCAGTAGACAAGAAATTCATAAGAATAACCCAGAATAACTTTCTGAATTCTTGTGACTTTTTCAATATAAATATATCGTTGACCTATTGGTATATCTTCCTGGACTCTAAATTACTGATTTTGTATTATTCAACTTTGTATCTTATGGAGAGTTCGAAAAACATTTCACTCTTTTAGTAGCCATGCTTTGTGTGTGTGTGCCAGGCACACATCGTTTTTGAAAAAAATGAATATCAGAATAATTGATAACATTCACTTCCTGGGTGCCTGGGCAACTAGGAGCTTCAGGAATTTTTTCAGGCTTCATATTACTACTAGTGATTTGTTTCCTGAAGAACTCATTCATGCCTTACCATTTTTTCTAAGCTCAGAATGCTTTACATAAGAATAAAATCATAATTTAAAATACAGTGCAATTTCAAATTTGCCAAATTCTATAAAAAACAATTCTACAACCTGTTACATCCTAATGCCCTCATAGTCATTTGAGGTGCAAACAGCCATGGGGTATAGATGGGTGTTGCAACCCCTCCAGAGTACCGCTAGGGACACACACAGTTCAATCCTAACCAACTTTCCAGCACTGATGCAGCTGTGCCAACAGGGCGCACACTGCATTTTGCGGTGTGGGGGTAGTCACAGAGACCTCAAAGTGAGGGAACATTTGTTCCCTTACCTTGGGGCTGCACTGGCCCTGGAAAGTTGGTTAGGATTGCGCTGACAGTTTCTGACCTCATTCCAGAGCCTTGGAGTAATTGTAGTGAAAATCAGGCCTCTAAGTGCGGACAGTATCACTGCCTGTACTGGAATATGTAGCAGGACTTGATCTGAGGACTGCAGTTGGGATGTGTGTGGGTTTGTATAGGAAGAGATGTTCTCTATGGTCCTCCCAGCCCACAGGTGTACGCATTTTACTCCAGATGTGTATATATACCTTTGGGTAAAAATGCCAAGATAAGTTAAGATGCCAGATGCAAGGGAGTGACAACAGGATACAGGTATCTTGTTGTCTTGTGTGCTCCCTGCGGGATCTGGTGGGCTACTGTGAGATACAGGAAGCTGGACTAGATGGACCTTTGGCCTGATCCAGCAGGGCTCTTCTTATGTTCTTAAGTTGGACCCAAGTTGTAGAGGATTTTGAAGGAGAGCACCAGCACCTTGAATTTGGGCCGGGAAGCTCACAAGTAGCCAGTTCATTTGCCACAAACCTGCTTACATCTGTTTGAAACTTCATTCTCAGGAGATGAACCGTGGCATTGTACACCAGCTGTAATCTGAGTAATCGCCAATGGCAGCCAAGTTCATTGCAACAGTTTTTCCTTCCGTTTAAAAAAAGCATGGATCAGTATGGTGTGACCTCTCTGCTTTAAAAAGGCACCTGTATAGCAGATGTTGTTGATAAAAAGCACTCCTAGTGCTCCGGGCTCTGAACCTGCTTAGATGGGGTAACTGCCTAGGCATAACTCTCTCAAGGCTTTGGATTTACTCACCAGCACTATCTGTCTTATCTGGATTCGGTTTGTTTGAGCCTACAAATTCAGGACTGAGAAGGCCACTTCTGGAAGCCTTGTTAATGAAATTACAGTATATAACATACTGAGTACACCTGAGTACACCTAACTCCAGGTGGCTTTCTCTTCCAGCCATTTCTCCTCCACCCCTCTCCTCCATTTGGTGCAGCAGCCAAACACGCATGCAGCCGGAGGAGATCCTCACGTTGAAGGAAGACATTGCCTGACTCATGTGCAGGCAAGATGACTTTTTTGTTCTTTTTTGAATGGTTTTCATTGAGGTTTTTTCATTTTTGTTCTTTTTTTCAATGTCTATCCTGCCATGTACTTTTTAAAAGCCTCGCCCCTCTCTCAGACCAGGGGCACAATCTGCGCGGCAGACCTTTCTCTTTGGTGTGACTCAAATACTTTCCTGAAAGCAGCTGCTTCACCCACCCTTCCACGCACGTGCATTTTAAATGAAATGTGATGTGGACTTGCATTTGATGATTCTCTACATAAAGAACACCTTGCAGACAGAAAACTAGTACAATGGGGAGCAGACTGGGCTAGTATTGTTCTTAATGTGTATTTTACTTACAGGATGTTTTCAAAGTAGGGGAGCATGCAAAAATGACATCCTTCACTTACAGTGCAATGCTGTCCAAGTCTGCTCAGAAGTAAGCCCCATTGTCTTTAATGGGACTTACTCCCAGATAAATGTTTATAGCAGGGGTTCTCAGCTGGTGGTACATGAGGGAGGTGTTGGTGGTACGCGCGGCACTTGCAGACACCCACCTTGCATCATGGAGGCCTTGGTGTGAGCCGGCAAAGGCCGGTAGGAGGTTTGGCTCAGCGGCCAGAGCTCCAGCGCGTGGGTTTCGTGCACTGGGAAAAGCCCTCCTGCCCGCCTAGAGCCTCTTACTGGGCTTTGCACGCTTGCGCCAAGGCCTCCAACCTGGAAGGAACTGGTGATGATGTCATTTCCAGTTACTTCTGGTGGTATGCAGGGACCTCCCTGGCCTGGTAAATGGTATGCTGGGTGGGTGGGTGGGTTAAGGGCCCCTGGTTTTTAGGATTGCAGCTCTAGAGTCTGAAGTGGTGCAGTCTACTTTACCTCCTCAGTATTGTACTGCAGGCCTTAACGTATCTAGTAAGAGATGGTGAACCAAATTTTGGGATTTGTAGGGAAAATGTACTGTGCTGCTGTTATGCTGAGCTAAAATGAGAGGAGCATTGATGTATAGATCCCCCTTTCACATCTACTATGGAATTGTTTATGCAAATATTAGGACTTGCTACACCACTTTCCAGGATAAAGAGACTTCCCCTAGTAACCAGGATATAGGAGAACTCTGGGATGGCGTTACATGCCTTTGAACAACATAATCCTCTTCGTGGATTGAACGTGAGAGAAACTGTCTTGCATGTAAAGTGTGTATGAACTATGCTGATATTGTCCTCCCGAATAACCTCTACATGATTGTTTACTGCTGTTTGCTTGTATTCATTTCAATATTACTTTTGGTGTTTGTTTGGCCTGAACCACTTATATGTGCTTGTTTTATAATTACCTTGTGGATCTGGTGGAAAAGATGATCTGGTATTGAAATGTTGATGCTTTGAGGCAGTGGTTCCCAAACATTGAGACTGGACTCTTGGCACGTTCTCATAAAAACGGCTGTGCTGTCTGGTGGAAGGGGGTGCTTCCAGACAATGCTGTGAGGTCTTCTGAAATGTAACTCTTCAGGTGGATTGCTTTACTTTGTTAAGTGTGTTGTAGTCCAAAGCCTTGGTACCTGATGAGCAAGGAACTGACATTCAATTATTTTAGTTCTTCTTCGTCAAGAGAGAATGGTAGTAATCTGCGACTTTATGAACATCAGCATCATCATCTGTAAATCCATTATTTTGGGGAGACATGACAGTGTAGGTTAAAATAATCTGGACTTGATCAAATTGTACTGGCTCTACATCTCAATTAGATCAGATAACCGTATTGTTCGGGCATTGCCATACAAGAACTTCCTTTTTTAAAAATGCATTTCCTGAGACCAGCATAGTGACAATGCCTCTTCAAATCAATTTGTCTTACTGCTTAATTACATCCAAAATGTCAGTAGGTTAAAGTCTTATGTATGGGTCAGAAGAGCAATTAAGAGCAGAAACCTGACAGCTGAAAGCAATAAACAAATCGAACATTTCCCCCCCTCTTATGTATTTCAAGAAACATGTCTAAACAAGATCTGCTGCAAGTACTGTGGAATGAATTAATGGTGTATTATCTACTTGTTATACAGTATTTAGGTAGTTGTATTGCAAATGCTTTATTTTAGCCTCAAGAGCATCTTGGAGCTTCTGTAATTTATGGTGTGCTTATGGAACTTTTATTGACTGTTCTTATATGAAATTAAGTTGAATATAATTTATATTATTAAGCTAGTTAACCATATGTACTTCAAGAGTGGCTGCTACTGACTGCTTTAGAGAAAGCCACAAAGGCAAGAAGAAACTAAAAACTAGGAAAATTGTTTTACAACTGTCTACTATAGACTTCCTTCTGAAATAGCTGGTATTGGACGCTATGCTTAGATAATTTCTTCTTTTATAGTCAATTGTACACTTTACACAAGAAACTTAACTTTGTGCCTTAATTTTATAGAAAACATTTGTAAGAAAATAAATTAATTTGATTTTGCTAGGGAAGTAAAAGGGAATCTGTGGAGTAGGAAGAAGAAAAAAATGATGGCTCTGTGCTTGCCTAGTCATCTCATGTTGTTGTTATAAGTACGGTAGTTCTTGCCTTGCTACTGAATGAGAGGTTTGCCTCAGCACTAATTCTAGGGCAGGGGGCTGGCCACCACCTCAAGTCTTTCTTGACCACTACACTTGGGTTTTTCCTTGCTATGTATAGGTAACACTTTCTCTTGTTTATGAGACAGTTGTATATCAAAGCATTGATCTTATGCTACAGTATACAGGTTAAGTACTAATTACATAGTGTCTGGAGCCATTGTAACTTAGCTCATATTTATCTTTAGTGTTCTAAATATAGTTCCTATTCAAGTATGAGCAAGAACATCTCTAGAGTTAGATTTAACTCTAGGACTGGAGTAATGTCCAGAGGTAATGAATGGTCCAGAGGGACATAAAATGATAGTAGTTCCGGTACTAGTAGGAGACTGTTCAGTCAGGACCACGTAACCAGATAATTCACTTGCTACTTGGAAGTACTGTACCAGTGCAAAACTGGCACTTGAGAGGTGGTAGTGAGGAAGGACTTAACCTTCTTTTGTGTTACAGAAATTGTTGATATTTTTTGTTGAGATTTTTGTGTTAATTCGTGTAATATCCCCATAATCTGGGAGATGACTAGCTCCTGCTGGACTCTGCAGACTTGCATTAATAACTTTATAGTTGATGGTTTGCATAGTAAAACAAGGAATTTTGTATGAAATCTTGTGGAAGTTTAACAAGAACCTTGTGTTAACTGGTGTTCCAAGTTAAGTCCTGGCTCATGGTAACTACAGGGTGTTTCATGAAAATATGCGCACACTTTATAGTGTCAAATGTATTGTGCTGTAAGTCACACATGTACTATAATACTATAATTTACACTGCATATGGTGTACACAGAAGCATTTGGTTGACCCAGTTAATTAAATTAGTTAATGAATGGGAACAGGAGTGTCAGATATAAGGCCCATGGAAGCTCCTTATCCAGCCCATGTGATAATTGGGCTTGTGATAATTAAGCTATGAAATGACACCTCCACAATACGACTGGCAGTTGCAATAGGAGCTGAAAGATGTTACAGCCAATTTCAGCATTGGAGGTCGAGGGAGGATCGGAGGATGTGGGTGGTGTGGTCATTATAGTTAAGTCAGACTGACCATTGCCCATTTTAAGATGACAGTTATGTACTGCTCAGGTTAACTGCTCCTCATGGTAGGGAAAAAAATTAGAGGGAACCCTGCTTGGCAGAAGTGGCTGTCCGCATGATGATTGGGCTATCCCATATCTTGAAAATATGATCTTGATATATTTTCTGTCATTTGAAGCTAATGAGTTCCTAGGTGAGAACAAAGTGCTTCTTTCTGGTCATCACCTGCTTAATGATGTCACTTCCAGCCCTCATTAGGCGCCATGGATGCTAACCGGTATGAAATGAGTTTGACACCCCTGAATTAGTGTGACAATCCAAGGCCCCCCCCTTCACTTCAGGGCATCACTGAATCGTGGTTTTCTGACGGCACTTCTGGCCCACTGCAATACCCAGCTAATAGGTCAGGCGTGCAGCTCTCAATTAATTCCTAAGTAATCCTCCAAGGCCTAATTTGCTGTAGAGGTAGGTCTACTGATTTTAAATATGTTTTTACTGTTCCAAGCTCTCTTGGGGTACAGGAATTCCATGAGATAGCAAGGTACAGTTCTTAGCTGAATAAACCAAATTGCTGAGTACAGGTTTCCAACACAGATCCATCTGAATAGCTCCAATACTTGCTAACAGATTGAGGCCTCCAGCTGTCCCTGGAGCTGGAAGGACTGGCAGTTAATTTACCTAGCAAAGGCTTGGCGCCAAGCCAAGCCAGGCCCAAGCCCTTGCTAGGTAAATTAACTGCCAGTCCTTCCAGCTCCAGGGACAGCTGGAGACCTCCAGGCTAAAGCCAGCTCTTGCAGCCCCTGAACTCCCCCCAAACTCCAGGGGTTAAGGACTCTAGACTCTGGTGCACAAAAAACTTTTCCAGTAATGCGCTGAATGGCCAGGCTGGGATAGATGAAGTCAGTTCCTTTGTACTCAAGCAAAAACAAGCCTGTAAGTAACGTATTGGTTTATTTTAAATAGTAAGATTAAGGTTACATATCATAGAAAGGCATTTTAAAGATCTTTGAGGGGGTACAGACACATCACACACAATGCTAAAACAAGAAAGCTAAACATCCTATCAAGAACTGAACCTAACACTCACCAAGGTATCTCAGACCTCTGAGTATAAGCAAAGGACCGATCTTGCTACCTGTTCTCCCACGTCTGGATAGAACAAACGCCCATCTTGCAATGATGAATGCACTACCCCTCCCAATTCCAGGGTTGTCTTTATACAGTACTTTAGACTCCACTCTCAACCAATCAGAAATCGCATCTAGCCGAATCTTCTGGAGGTTGATGCAACCACCTGGGGTTATTGCATGTCACTCTCTCTGACCCCTTCCAAGCAGTAAACCAAAGCTGTCTTAGATTCCCAATTTGTGTCTGTCCTTGGGACAGATAGGAGCTAGCCCCACCACCATGGTCCTGACCCAGCCGTCTGCCAGGAACCCTGATAAGGGAGCAAGTTCTCACCATGCTAACGAGCTCAGTTTTCACAGCTGGGCAAGATGGAGAAAAAACTCAAGATGGAGTCAGCCTGATGCCTTGCTTTCTACCTGTTCTTCGCAATTAGACCAAGTGCTCAAAATGTTCCCCATTGGCATCTATACAATGCTGACATCGTTGACTAAAGGATCTGCAGACATTCACTAACATGTGTTGAGATGGCTCCACACATCTCTTCAATTGCTTCCCTTAGATCAGGACTTTCAACTCATTTCATACAGTGGGCCGAATAGCATTCATCGAGCCTGCTGAGGGCAGGAAGTGATGCCATTAAGCAGGTGATGACCAGAAATAAGCACTTTTTTCTCACTTAGGAACTCATTAGCTGCAAATGACAGAATGGAAAATATGCAAATCTTGATCATATTTTCAAGATATGGGAGAGTCCAATTATCACGTGGGTCACCCTTTTAGCTGTGTTGCTTCTGACAAGGCCTCATTTCATAGCTCAGTAGCTGAGAGTTGCCCTGCAAAGTAATGCCTTGGCAGAAGCAACATTGCTGAAAGGGTGGCTCACATGATAATTGGGCTCTCCAAGTGCTGCCTTCTCAGCAGTGCTGCTTCTGTCAATGCATTGCTTTGCAGCTCAGCATCTGATGGTGGTGCTGGGAGAGCCCAGTTGCACATGGGCTGGATAAAGAACTTTCACAGGCTGCGTCCAGCCCACGGTCCTTATGTTTGACATCCCTGCCTTAGATGTTCGAGTGTTTCAGGTTTTCTACAATGAAGTACAGAGTGTATTAATTAGAGTTAATTAAAATGTGTGTACATTTTTTAAAGATGCCCTGTATTGTGCAGGCTCAAAATAGCTAGTGCTGTTTTGGTGTTATGCTAAAATCTTATATTCAAGCTCTCATGGGTTGGGAATGTTCTGGAAGGGGAAGTGCAGGTCATCTAATAGTTATTGTAATTGGTTGAGAACCTGTTAAGCAGTGTTATTCCAGTGGTAGCTCATGGTGAATACACTAGGATTTAGAAGATTTGGAGTTTATTCCTTTCATTGCTTTCCGGTATGATTGTTTGGGCTAGCTGTCTTGTGTATCTTTGTACACTTTCCCACACTACATAGAGGCAGATTATATGTTCTTTGGTGCAGAAACTCTGTGTCTGCGATTCTGCATTATGAAGTGTCTTTTCAGTAGAATACTTGTGTTCCATTTTAGGTTTGTTCATTTGTACGGAGTGAGTTGTCATACTATAGAATGCAGCCAGATGCTCTGTGTTTCATTTGGCTCATATTTAGCTATTAATGGTGCTGTATAATAGTTCTCCAGAGTGTTATCCATTGCAGAAAGCTGAGTGTGCTGTAGTGACCAATTTATTTGGTCCGGCAGAAGCAAAGTAGTGTTTGCCTTTGATTGCAGTTCCCTGCTTGAATGCACACTCAATATTAGCTTCTTGTTGAGAGCCACATGTATGATGTGATAACAAACACATGTTTTTGCATTCTTAGTTTCCGTTTATAGGTGTGCACTTAAAACATCTTAAGCATTCACCTAAAAATGTAATGTATGAAAGTATCCCTAAGAGAGAAGGACCTCTGAATTTGTTTCTACTGTTCAGTGTGTCCAGGTGAAAGTGGGCCTAATCACTTTTGGGCAGCCATAATGTGAAGAAGTGAGCTGTTGGTGGTGGTTGTTGGTAGAGCACTAGATTCAGTATTACAGTACTTTTGTCTGAATTAAAAGCACCTTAAGGAGTCCAGCTGAGTACTCTTCTTGTCTGATCAGTTTCATTTTGAACTTGATTCCTCTTTTTAGTTTTCTGTATGTGACACTTCCTGTTCTTTGTGTAGCATGTTCAGACTAGTCTTCCAGTTGGATAATTTTTGAAGTGTTTTGGTACTAAATGACAGAGGTTGCTGGGTAAGTGTGGAACAATCAAGTGTTATAGTACTTTAAAGATGAGTAGATTTGTTGCAGAATCACTTGTGGACTAGAGCCCATTTCATCAAATGATTCTTAGTTGGCAGCTATGTATGTGTGCACATGCATAAAGAAAAAAAAGTGTGGTGGCACCTGCCGACAATGTCCTACTACTGTTTGCATAAGACAAACAAATTGGTTTAGGCAGAAATCTGACATAACGGCAGTACAGGTGGGCCCCCATATCCACGGATTCGCTATCCACTGTTTCAGTTATCCACGGATCGCAGGGACCCCCCCCCCCGGCGTTTACTTTTTTCCCAGTAAGCTTTGTTTCTTCCTTAAACAGGAGAAGCAGCCAGAGGCTGCTTATTGCAGGCAAGTAGAATGAGACTAAGTCCTAGAGAGGATCTGCAAGGTTAACAGAAACCTTGCAGAGCCTCTCTAGGACTTAGTCTCGTTCTACTTGCCTGCAATGGAGGCTGCTTCTCAGTTTGTTTTAAGGAAGAAACAAAGCTTGCTGAAAGAAAAACGAGCTGGGGAGGCAGGGTGGGGGGCTCTGAGGAAACCATGGAAGGGGGGTTCGCTCTTATCCACGGTTTCACGTATCCATGGAGGGGCCTGGAACACATCCCCAGCGGATATGGGGGGAGTACTGTATTCAGCAGTTGGTGGGAAAATGTCTTTAGGACATTTTGTTGCTGTGTGAATGCCATATTTGAACAACAACTTCAAAGGAAGACTTCAGAATGAAATCACTAAACTAGAATGTATCCGCACATTTGGTTTTATTCATTTAGGTCACAGATTTTGCTTCCATGAAAAGTGTTCAGGTAACATAATTTCATTACCTTGTATTCTTTTGAGCTTTGCATAGTAAAGTCACTGATCTACTATACTTGCATTTTGCGGTTTTTTGGCCCCACTGCTTAGTAAGTTGTGTACCCACATTTGTAGTCTTTCTCTGTAAAATCTTTGTTAACTAAGGGTAACACTTCATGAATCTGATAAAAGTGGTCCCTACTCCACAGAAAATAAGGCCACAATAAAACAGTTGGTTTTTAAAATAGCGCAATACTTTGTCTCCCTGAAGGCAACATTTTTGCATGGTTGTGTGGATCTTGAGTAAAGAGTGAATATGTGTATTCTTTCAGCTGGAGGATTTTTTCTGTAATGTAGTGTAGAATAACAGACAATGGTAGAGGAAGTAAAAGGCAGTGAATATCGTGTACCATCTTACAAAATGTGGTTTTGTTCTTAATATAGAGTAAATACTGCTTCAATGCAGTATTTTGAATGGCAAGAGCAAGATGGAATGGCTGGAACTGCCTATGTAGCTTGGCTAATAGAATAGCTCCTCATCTTTCTAAACCAAATTTTATTTTGGTTTTGTTATTTGGTATTTTATTTTGGAATTATTTTGGTACTTATTTTTTCCTAAATACTCAGCACCTGAAAAACTAGTGGTGGTGCCCTGACTAGTGCTTCTGTTGTTGGGAGCTATTTTCACTTATGCAAGAACTAGCTGAGATGCCATCCCAGGTGCTTGGGATTAAGACCTGATTGAGTCAATTATAAATATGGATGGTGTTATATAAAAATTAGATTATTCCACCATTAAATATGAAGGTGGGGTATACTTTGAATTCACGTGCTCCTTCGTCCCCTTCTGTGAACTATGCTGCTTTATTGGCATTTGTATCAAGTTAATACCTGATCATGATTAGCTTTAGTCAGAGTTTGCAAAGCTGCTGCAAAGTCAAGCTAACCATATTTAGTGAGCATTAACCTTTGTGCAAACATAACCTGCAACCATGATTAGTTTAAAACAGAGGAAGGTAAATTGATACAAGAGAAAAGTGGCGGGAGTCTGTGGGACTCATCTTCCTGGGGTCAGAGAGGGAAAGACAAGTGGGCGGAAAGCTGTACTGTATTGGCAAATGTTTCTATTGAGGAACAAAAAATTATAGGTTTAAATCGAAGGTTTTATGGGAAAAAAAAGTTGGTAGCACCCCTGCTAACTGGGCAAGAGGCACTTCTTCAATTGGTGCTCCTCTTATATTTAGCAGGGGAAGGGTAAGTGCCCCCCTTTCACCCCAGCAGTGTCTTTTCTGGTGGCTGTTTTCTGGTGATGTTCTGCATCTTCTTTAGATTATGAACCCTTTTGGGACAGGGAGCCATTTAATCATTTGATTTTGTCTGTAAACCGCTTTGAACTTTTTGTTGAAAAGCGGTATATAAATACTGTTAATAGGTGTTGTTGGAGTTCTTGGCATAAGAGCATCAAGGGAACATCAGTAATGTGTCCTCTTCAGTGATTGCAGTGATTAGTTGTTAGCAGGGATGTATCTAAGTAACTAGGTCACGAGTGCGAGTGCGAGTCATTTTTGCAAGAGTGCAAGTCCGAGTGCGAGTCAGCGTCAAAATTTTTGGGCAAGTACGAGTCAAGTGTGAGTCATTTTTGTGCGAGTCGAGTACGAGTAAGGGCAGAAACCACGAGTCACAAGTCACGAGTCGAGTCACTTTGGGGAAAATGGCTTTTTCCCCTGAAAATGGGGTGGGTGGGTGTCTGTGTGTGACTGTGTGTGACCTCTGAGACTTTTAAAGCACCCACTTGGCTCCCCCTATGCCCTTTCCCTCACCTCTCAGTCTTGTCACCACCCATCTGGTTTGGGAAAAACAAGCATGTCTACATTCAAACCATTTATTATTCCCTCCCTGCACCTTCCCCTTGCTGAGCTGAGCATCCCTTGGGCTCAGAGTTTTGGTCAATGAGGAGGAACTGCTGCAGCAGCTTCGCCTTTCCTCACTCCTCCCCACCCCTCGTGCTCGGAGTTGTGGCCAATGCAAACAGACAGCAACAAAAGGGGGGGGACTCAGAGCCAGGCTTGCTTTCCCACCCCCTTGAAAACCCTTCCTCCCTGCTGCCCTCCTCCTCCGAGATCTCCACTGCGCCTGCCTGCCTGCCTGCCTGCCTGTGTTGATGCCGGCCATTAAAGGAAAATGACTTGGAAATGGCAAGTCATTACCCCCACGAGTGCAAGTCAAGTACGAGTCCCGTGGGTCGCGAGTGTGAGTGCGAGTCAATGGGTCACGAGTACAAGTACGAGTACAAGTCAGGGAAAAAGTGGCTAAGTCACACTTGCGAGTCGAGTCATTTGACTCGAGTCCCCATCACTGGTTGTTAGCTGTCTTACATGCTGTTAATCTCTCATTTCAGTATTAGTTGGCCCAAGTTCAATTCTTCCAACTCTTCTCCAGGCAACGCAGCTTTCGTGCATTGCCGCGTGAAGAGCGAAAATACAAGACACATGGCACTCATCGTGTTGCTTCCAGATGCTTGCCGGTGCTCTGACCACAACGCGTGCAGTATGTCACGACCTTTAATTGTACAGTACTTGCTAACTTGACCAGATTTATTTGATCATCCATTTGTGTTCTTGTTTGTTTTTTTATATTTATAAAATAAAAAAAATCTTCTATGATCAAAAATGTTCTAAGGAGCCCGGTTTTCAAGGGCCAGCCAGCCGAAAACATTTCTTACTGCAGAGTTAAGAAATTGCCATTGGTCCAGTAACTGAGTGCTTTGACATCATGGAAATACTTTCTGGGTTAATTTGGCTGGCTTTTTTGTTGTTGTTGTTGACTAGCTTTTGTTTGAGAACAAGTTTGTTGTCTGTTTTAGGCTATGTGGTAGATGTCAAATACCTGATCAACCAGATATTCCGTTGTCGCTGTGTAGGTGATTGAAGGTGTGTTGTAATTCGTGTTTGCATGCTTTATCAGTGCTGCCATGTTTTGTGCAGTATTACTCTTTTGAAATGGCTAACGGTAATGCACTTCCTGTTTTTAACAAGCCTGTAAAAGGAATAAGAGGATTTCCTCTTACACCATGAACAAGCTTAGTAAGAGCTTTTCTTTATTTTACTTTATTTAAAACAAGGGTTCATCTGTGTCGGAAGTCAAGAAAATCCTGTGAGCTTCCCTCACCCCCCCCTTTTTTTAAAGACTAAAAGCATGGACTGGCTGGTAAATGTACTGTCATACCTGAAAACCAGATGTGGGAAGTTAAAAGGAAAATACCGTTGTTTTTAGTGCTGCCTTATTTTGTGCAGGTTTTAAACTCTGAGTACTATTTAAGAGCCAGTCATGGGTATGTCTGGCAAACAAAAAGTGGAAAAAATAGGTTCTATTTTCCCACTATCCCATTAATCAACACAACAGGTGTGCGGATGGCTGTAGGTCGTGACCCACTTGGTGGGTTGTGACTCGTTGCCCGGTGGGTCATCATTTGGGCTCACCCTTGCCTCCATTTGGGTCCAAAGCAACCAGAAGCCACTTCTGGGTCTGACTCACCTTATCCTGCCACTCCCATATCACACTGGGCCTCCGCAGCCTCCAGAGGCCACAAGAAGCAATCAGAACGTGACTTCTGGTTTACTTCAGGGGTTTGCAGAAGTAACTTCTGGTTGCTTCAGGAGGCCTTCTGAGGTTATGGTGCCCTCTGCAGGGAAACAGGTGGGAGGTGGGTTGTGTTAGGAGGGGTTGAGAACCACTGACTTGGAGAGCATTGATATGAAACCAGCAATAAAGTTAAAATATTGGCATTGGTACCAACCAGCAGCTCAGCCTTTCCAGATAGTAATTGGAGCGTAGTTCAATGTGGGATGAGTGTGACTTGTTCCACAATACATTTAGCTCCAGGATAAATCCTACTGGTAATGTCTGTATGGTGTGACAGTGGCCAGGGTGGTATCGTGTGAATGAATTCTGAAGCAAAGGCTTATTCCTCTTTGGCTAAATACTGTATTGTTCTAAACATTTTCATTTTGGAAGGTCTCCCATCATGACACTGTATCTATTTCTAGCACTCATAGTATTTAGGCATTTGAAACACTTGACTAGTGTTTCTAGATTTTCTTGACTAGACTTTTTTCTGCATAGTTCTTGAACGGGATAAAAAAAATCATTTGAGCTAAAGTGTGTTTGGCTACTATGAAGGGGCTCTTTTGCTTGGCTCTTTTGTATGTATTACAACTGATTTTCCATTTGCAATTCTAAACGAAGAAAAAATATATTGGTATCTATTGCAAATGAAATAAGTTAGAACTCTGGAATATCTGTTGCACGTGGTTGGTAGTGTTAATAGTCTGTGAGGCTCTCTCTAGATTTATTTGTCGGGTGGAGCTACAGGCAGGACAGGTCACAAGTGGCTTAATATTTGCCTCTGTTGAAAGTCCTATAGTGTACCTGGTTTACAGTATTTCCATTCTGAATCTGGTATGGAACTTGGAGCGCTCTTCGGTTTCTTATTTCTTATCTGAATCGTGAGAACCTCCTTGTGAATCCTCATTTGAGCAGTGACAGATGCTGAAAAGCATTACCATATTTTCCGGCGTATAAGACGACCCCCGACTTTTCAAGTTAAAATATAGAGTTAGAGTCTGACGCGTGAGCAGAGTGATCTTTAATTCTGTGTGTGTGTGTGTGTGTGTGTGAGAGAGAGAGAGAGAGAGAGAGAGAGAGAGAGAGAGAGAGAGAGAGAATTTCATTCTTGGGTGCAAATCCAAGCTGCATCCAAGCTTGCAGCAGAAACTATCAAAGGCACAGAAAGTGGGGTGGAGAGAAAAAAAAGAATATGCACCCACTGACAGCAAATTATTAGAAATCCCTCCAAACACGACGAGCAGTTTGTCCCCTGAACACCTGACAGTGAAGGCTCACCTCTCCCTGCCAACAATAAAGAGAAATTCTAACAAGCCATACCATAAGCACTTGAAGATACCGATATCCCCAAGGTTGTTGGGAAAGAACAGGGGAGCCCTTCCCGACCACAGCTAAAAGCATGCAATGCACAGAATAACGGATCTCCTCCTACTCTTTAGGAGGGAGAAAGTCATCATAATAAGCCATATGTGGTCTGAACACACCATTGAGGAAAAACTCTCTGCTGATGGATCTTTCTGTAGCTGGCTGTTTACTGACTTTCTGGAAACCACCAGCTATTTTTCTTATTTGCATTGGGACCTTTCGGCTACAGGGCGGACTAGGAGACTCTCCCCCGCCCGCACTGTAGCTGGAAGGGGGACGGCTTCGTGCGCACGCTGTTTCAGCGTGCGCACGAAGCCGCGCTCCCTCGTTCCAGCTACAAGGCGGGCAGGGGAGAGTCTCCTAGTCCGCCCTGTAGCTGAAAGGAGGGGGCGGCGCGTGCCTGTTTCAGCGTGTGCATGAAGCTGCGCTCCCTCGTTCCAGCTACAGGGTGGGTGGGGGAGAGTCTCCTAGTCGGCCCTGTAGCTGGGAAGAGCGGCATTTTTGAGCTCACCCCACCAAAAAGTCGGCTCGTAACCACCACCCGGCGTTTAAGACGACCCCCGACTTTTGAGAAGATTTTCCTGGGTTAAAAAGTCGTCTTAAACGCCGGAAAATACGGTAGTCTCTTTACAACAGTCTGCCAGTTTTCTTGCAAAAGGCGAATAACAGTACAGAACAGTGGAAACAGTCCACTTTGTTGCTGTCTACTACAGTTTTCTTTCAGAATTTCTTGTGCTGATTCTCACTTGATTCTGTGTATTTGAGAGCAGCACTCTAAAAGGGATGTACTGAAAATACGTGCCTGTGTCCTTCTAACTTGATGGGGAACCATGTCTGTTTGGAGTTGTGTATCCAAATACAAAAAATCAAATGAGACTTTCATTTAAGGTGTAGCAGTTTGTCTCTGCATCCGTCAATGTATGATTTGTTCATCTAATTTTCCAGGAATGAACTTTGTCTTAAATAATCCAGGACAGGCTTCCTTTATAGCCTCCAGTTATGTCATTATAGATTTGCTCACACTTTGCTGAGTAGGAGAACATTCAAACAGGAATGCTTGATTACTTTGTTCAGAGTGGGGCACTTCTACCTTGTCTAGGTTAATTGTAAATGAGTTCTTGATGAAGTTACAGAGAAAGCATAATCCTAGCTATCCCCTTTCCATGTTTAGGTGATTGAGAGCATACTGTGGACTTGCATGCTTTTCCCCATCCTCACCTGTGCAGATTCCTCCGTTGGTTAGTGTTAACTACGCTACATTAACTACATGTAACTACATTACATTGGCTGCACATAACTGAACCAAAAATACAGTTCCATGTTGGCTATGTAGTTGGCTCTCCTTACTTCCCTTAGGAGTTAAAGGCCCTGTGTTTCCAAGATCTTTTAAGGCTGATCTACACCGCACGTATCGTGGGCGTGTGCGGAGCGGTGTGGCTTCCTTTTTAACCAATGGCCATGGAACGTGGGAGAGCTGCGCTCTCCCGAGTTCTATTGCGATCGGTAGTGGACCATGCTCATGTTTGAGAGAGGGTGGGACGCGGAGCAAACTGTTGGACCAATGGGATGAGCGGGCTTTCAGCCAATCGGAGCGCCCTTGTGTTTCAGCCAATCAGCGCTGAGCTTAATTACAAGGAGGGACAATCAGGAGGGACAAGCGCATTGAAGAGATGGTGGAACCCAGGGCAGCGTTTCGGGGCGAGGCGTTCTGTCCCCTATGCTTGCGAGCCTCCAAACACAAGCACAATGCAACCGGAGTTGATGTAGATCAGCCTTTAATCCTGGTTACTAGAGGCAATTGCTGGTAAATACAGAGTATGATTTTTTCAGCATGTCAGGTCTTCAATTTGAATCTAAACACAATATTTGATGGTTTTACCTCTAGATTTGGGGTGGCCAACTGGCAGTCTATAAGCAGTGTACATGATGATTTTTTTTAATTGTTGGGAGTCTATGTGAGGTTCTGGCTGGCTGACCTGTGAGAGCAGCATTTGAACTCATTATGCATTGCAGATCTGAGTGAAGAAGTCCTGCATTTTGTGAATTTTCGTTTTGCTGGGAAGGGGAGAATCTGGGATTCCCTAGTTTCCAGTATGTTGCTGTGGTGAACTCAAGGACATCTCTGTTGTATTGTCTCTGTCTCTGACCATTAAATTAATTTCCTTGCTCATTAAATTTGCTTTGCTCCTTGGATCTTGATTGTATTGCGCTACTGTACCTTCCTTCTCCTGGACCACTGGGCAGGGTTCTACAGCTGGGGACCATTCTTCTGCTTTGGCTTGACCAGTGCCTCTCCCTGAAAGACATAGCTTGTGGAGGGGCAGTGGCCAGGCCGAAGCCAGTATTGGCATCTGTCTGAAGGTCAGTGAGAGAGGGGGCTAGACAAGCCTCCACAGTATGGGTGCTGCACTGAAAAGGTTGTCTTCTGCAATTCTACCTACCAATCCTCTGATGGTGGTGAGGAGCACAGCCTCTATCAAGGTTTTTAATAGGCAGGCAGGATTATGTGGGAGCAGGCAGTCTTAACTGTCCTAGTCTAACCATTTAGGGCTTTAAAGGTAATAACTAACAACAAAAACGTCTTGCACTGGATTTGGAAACAGACTGGGAGCCCATAAACAATAAATGGACCTCGCAGTTGGACCTCACTATTCGCAGTTGGACCTCGCTATCCACGGGGGATCTGTTCCGGACCCCCCCCCCCCGCAGATAGCAAAGATCCACAGATACCGAGGTCCGCATTAAAAATCCTGTTAAAAGAAAAAAAAGCCCCCAAAGTGCTGTTTTAAATAGCAAAATTATGGCTTTTTCAAGCCTCCTTGAGGCTTCTTGAAGCTACACGGCCCACTTCTGGGTTGCACGAAGGCTCTTCCTCCTCTCTCCCATTCTTGTCCCAGGGTGCATTCTGGGACAAGCCTGGGGGGGGGGGAAGAGACTTCATGGGACTCGGAAGTGGGTCGTGCAGCTTCAAGAAGCCTCAAGGAGGCTTGAAAATGCCACAATTTTGCTATTTAAAGGTAAAACAGCGCTTTTGGGGCTTTTTTCTTTTTACAGGGTTTTTAGCATGGACATTCGCGGGTCTGGGATCTGCGGTGTAACAAATCTGCAGGTCCCGAATCTGCAAATAAAAAGATTTAAAAAATGGGCCCCCATCTGCCCACAGCACTCTTCACCAGCTGCAGTTTCTGAATATGTTTTAAAGGCAGCCCTGTGAAGAGTACATTACAATACTCTTAACTGGGTCTTGATGTAGGCATGTGTGAGCAGGGGCCCAATATGCCTTTTTGAGTACCATTGGGGCAAAATAAACTGGTGGGGAGAGGGAGATGCCCCACCAGTTGGCTGGGTGGCGGGGCCCATGACTCTTCCCATTGGGCGGGCAGCTGTGCCAGTCCGTCAGGTATTGGTGCAGCATCTGGTGATATCACCAGCCATTGCCCGCTTTGAGCGAGGCAGTATCATTTGAAACAACTAAAATGATGGAGGCAGTTTTCAAGTAAAACAAAGGTCACCTTCATAGGAGTGTGTTCATACTTGAAACAACATCATCTTGTGCATCCAGGCTGATAATTTAGCAAAGCTGAATGTATTTAAAAGAAAGGACTGAAAACTTTAAACAAGTCATGCTAGTTAGAAGGAGGGTTTTTGTCCCAAAAGCAAAAGTGAGAAGCATCAGCCAGGTAATGGACTAAATTGCAAGCTGTCCTTTAGTCTCTGGTTTCACTTGCCTCATGGAACCTTGTGAACCATACATAGGGTCTTGTAAAGCTGCCTTCTTCCCTTTTGCTGTAGATTAGAATGAGCAAAGTATTAGATTTCCATGCACTACTTTCTAGAAGAACTACTGTATTTCATAGATTGTAAGATGCATGGTTTTTTTTACATTTTAACATCTCTGAAATGGCCACATGGAAGTCGCGACGTAGTTGTCATAGCTTGTGCATGCACAAACTTGGTCATAGGTGTTCATATTGTAATAATGACATGAGTTTAGTTTCTAATGTCTTCAGAAAGATTACACTATGATGCAGCATTGAAATAAAGTTATTGTGTATGCAGAAAGGCGCAGAAAAGTGATTCAGAAGAATTGGAATCTGAATGCGAAGAAGTTTTAGGAATACTTTAACCAATTTACCACATTTTGCTTATTTTCCTTTTTATGTATGCACAAGAGTGATATATGATGATCTGTCTAAGTCTAAAAAAGCTCTTTCAATACATATAAAACAAATTCTAAGTGATAAGAGAGCATTGTGTCGTAGTTTAATTGGCAGCATTTTTTCTTAGTGGTTCATAAAATAATGGTGAGTCTTATAATTGATGGCATCTTAGATTTGATGAAATATAGTACAGCAGATTGGATGTATAAATGGGCGGTAAGGAATAACGATCACCAGGAAATCTGGTGCTAAATTCTGCATTGTATGTATTAACACTGTTCTTGGGAGTGTGGAAGACCATAATGGAAGCACCTCTTCCCCTATTTGGCATATTAAAGGGGGTGTGAGAAACATTGGGAATGAAAGACTAAACAAGGTGTAATGTACTTTGCAGTGTGTAATTCAAATATATCTCTGATATTATTTCACTGTTCAATTTCAGTGTGTTGTCTAGCCATTAAGTATCATGTCTGACAACGGAGAACTTGAAGACAAGCCACCAGCTCCACCTGTTAGGATGAGTAGTACTATCTTCAGTTCGGGAAGCAAAGACCCGTTATCTGCTAATCATAGCTTGAAACCCCTGCCTTCTGTACCAGAAGAGAAAAAACCTAGAAACAAAATCATCTCTATTTTCTCGGGCACTGAAAAAGGTACGCAGTTGTGTTGGTTCAAGATACATTTCCCTTTGTAGTCTTGCTGTACCATCAGCATACTTCCACAAACACACAACCTATAGATTAGTTCACCTTGGATCTTATTTCAGTTGCTTATCCAATGTATACCTGGTTGTCCAATGGTGTAACATGAAAGCAATGACACCTTATGAAGTTTAAAATGGATTAATCCAGCCTTGTAATTATTTGAGGTTGGAAGGTCACTTAATTCTGTAAGCACATTTTTTTTATTTCTATAAACATACTTTTGACTAAAATGAGTAAAGCATGCATGTAGTTGAGGTATTGGGTGTTTTGAAGTTTGGAGGATATTGATAAAGAGGGATTTGAGAAAATTAGCTGAAAATTTTGAAGAAAATGACCAGGAAAAATGAAAATATTTGCTTCTTTAATCTGCCTTTTGTGTATCGTTTATAGTCTTTAATAGCTGCCTTCCTATTTATAAGCTTAGATGAGATGAAAAGTATATGCTGCATAGATTCCTACTTCTTATAACAGTATAATTGTGTGAGCTAACATGTACAAACCAGTTTCAAATTATCATCTTCTGGTTTGAATTACAAACACACACAGGTGGGATAGCTAAATAACACTGAACTTTTGTTGTCTGCTCATAATGCCTTTTTGGCTTTGAAGCATGAAAGTAAGACCCAGTATTTACATTATCTTCTGCGGTACACTTTTATGTCAGATTTGAAGAATATGTGAGAACTTGAGAAAACAAAAAACCTCAAGCCACTGTAATAGAATGCCCAAAGGAACTTTTGCTTGTATGGTGCTCCTTGATTCTTGTATATGTGCAAGAATTCTTGCATGCCATGGCAACTAATAGAAACTAGTAGCAGCCAGAAATTTGTGTGTTTGTAGAATGCCAGCTAATTTACTAGTTACAGAAACTGCTTGCTTCTCTGACTTAATCTTGGGGGTATCAAAACTGTTAGGTCCATTCCACATGACTTGGATGAGCGGCCCAATCCTATCCAGCTTTCTTGGACTGATGCAGCCGCAATGTAGCCCCGAGGTAAGGGAACAAACGTTTCCTTACCTTGAGGAGGCCTCCATGACTACCCGCCCACTGCAGAATGGCACGCCCAGTTGGCATGGCTACATCAGTGCTGGAAGGTTGGGTAGGATTGGGCCCGAGAAGTGGTACACATCAGTGCTAGGCATCCTGGTTACTAGAACAGTGGAACACTTGTGTGTATCTAAATATTTGCTTTTAAATAGTACTTGATAGATTTTTAAAAAGAGATTCTATGGCTGTATCCCTAGACTGAACATTCAGGTTTTTTTTATAGGGAGTAAGAAAAAGGAAAAAGAGAGGCCTGAAATCTCTCCCCCATCTGATTTTGAACATACCATTCATGTTGGCTTTGATGCTGTTACTGGGGAATTCACTGTAAGTATACTAAACTCCTCTCTGTCCAGTGGGCTGACTTATTGTGCATATAAAAGATGTTTCAAGTTTTTACCTTTTTTTGTTAACAGGTGCTCACTCATGGCGTTTCATTTAATGTACTACTAAAAGTTTCCTTAACTACTTTTATTTTCCCAACAGGATAGCTGCAGAGAATTGGAATCACTTAAGTGGGTTAAACTACATTTTAAAATAGGCATCTGTTTAGCACTGTTGCTGAGTAGTATATGGGTGACGGCACTGGCAATTCTCCTTTCCTCCTTCTTGATATACACTACTAATGGACTGGGCATCTTCATTGCTCTGTGATTATACTGGCTGACTTGGTTGCATTGTGTAGGAATTTGTGCCAGCGATTGAACTTTTTATCTAAATTTATACTTCAGATATAAAATACACTAATTTTCTCTTCTGTTCTCAGGGAATGCCAGAGCAATGGGCTCGACTGCTACAAACCTCAAATATCACCAAGCTAGAGCAGAAGAAGAACCCCCAGGCCGTATTAGATGTGTTGAAGTTCTATGATTCAAAAGATGCAGCAAAACAGAAATACCTGAGTGTGTCTGCCACAGGTGTGACTTGAAATTTATTTTGCACATAGGGAACCTTAGACACTTTCTAGTTAGTGGCTGCTAAATAAAGGAAACACCCTGGAACTCTTCAAGGTCAAATGCTTATGGGAAATTGGGTTTCTGAGCAGCAACCTTTAATGAACCCAGTTAGAAATGGATACGATCCAGTTGAGTGACAAAAGGGTGAACGACAGAACTTGGGATGCATTCAGAGTAAGGATTACCTGGACTGGAGCTAAACATAAAATTTTGAAGAAATCTGTGGGTGAAAGAACTGGCATATAGAAATTTGTGTATGTTTTGTTTACACTGTTTTTAGATTTTTTTAAAAGCAGAATTACTGTTTTTAGATTTTTTTTTCATGAGTTCATATGTGCATTTCCAGAAGGTGGTCATGATCTAGGGGCAGAATTTTGACATCAGGCCATTAACTCAAATGGAGTATTTGCCTTGTTCGTTGAGGGTTCTGATATGAATGGGCTGCATTGGGGACTGCTTTGAATGATTGAGGGCAGTAGTTCAAAATGCTACCAAATGTATCATGTGCAACTTGTGTGCAGTAGTTAGGACTTCTCATGACTGTTTGATATGATAAATGCAAATGCTTGTTGATATCCCCCTTGGATGTTAAATCTGGCAGCAACCTGAAATGCAAGTCTTAAAAGGAATTCTTTAATACGTTATCTCTATAGGCAGTGGTATGCTAGGTGTTCTGGAGAAGAGAGCCAATATTGGTGCTCCTATATACTTTCTGTTACTAACACCTTCTAGTCCTTCAATAAGACAGCCTTAACAAAGTGGGTGGACCACAATCCAAGGGCTTGACCCAAGATCTTCCTGATGCAAACCGAGAATGGCTTATTTCTTTATTCTAAATAATTAGAGGAGGTTTATTCAAATTATTGTGATCATGAAAAGATAAAACACACATTGCATTGCCTTAAAGTTTCTCGATTTAAGACCCTCTGTCCCTCCGCATTCTCTTTCATTTTAACAGTGTTATGCCCAATTGGTTCCTAAAAGATGGGGACTCGGAAGCAGTGTTAAAGATAATGCCACTTCTCTTGAATCTAGTTTGCCCCTATGTGGAAACAGTTGTATTTAAATGTGTTGCTTTTCGTAGTAGGACCAGTTCATTTATGTGTTGTGCAGTATTGTAGAAGAGGCATCTTGAAATCCTAAAGCTTTCCCAGGCTAACAGCGCAATCCTACCCAGCTCCTCCTTTTAAAGGGGATTTAAATCCTTTAAAGCAGTGTTTCCAAAACGTTTTCGACCTGCGACTCCCTTGACCATTGGCAGCCATTGGCCGTGGCTCCCGACTACATTATGTTGTTGCCTGCCAATAGGCATTGCACTGTATTTCAAAAGGATTCTATGGTGTTCCGCGGCTCCCCTGGCTGGTTTCCGGAGCCGCGCCTCCCAGTTTGGGAACCACTGCTTTAAAGGGAATTTAAATCTCCTTTCCCTTCCAAAGCCTCCCATTCTGCCTTCCACCACTGGCTGCACCAGTGGAGGAGCTGGGTAGGATTGCGCTGTAACTTGGTTTTCAGGCAGGCGCGTGCTCTTTAGCAGAATCTGCATAGATTGAGGACAACTTTTAGAATTGTTATAAACAGTGGGATAGATGTTCTTAGCTTACATTTCAGTTTAGTTCTTCTTTTGGAATGAGAATCTGATTTCAAAACTTTTTATATTCGTTGTCCCTGTGTTAAAGATGTTTTAGAATCTTCTGGGATTTTTGTTCATGTGAAAAAATTAAATCTCTCTCTTTTTTTTTTTTAGAAAAGGATGTATTCCCCTCAGGAGCACCAGCAGTAAGTTTGCTTATTATGTTTCTTGCATCCCTTAAGGTATTCAGACAGCTTTATTGCAGTTCTTGAAGCAGCCCAGTTCTAGTTAGCTACAGTAGCAGTGTGATGCCGGTGAAATAGAATTATGTAATGTGTTTATTTGTATTACAAATAAAACAGCATGTAGTCCAACCCTATACAGAGCTGTGCTAGCCCAGCAGCATTTCTAACCAGGTGGTAAGTGAAGTTCTCTTCTTCCTGCCCCCACCAACTCCTTAGATGACTTTGCTTAATAGTTTCATGTAGATGTTAAATAAATATGCTAAGGGACCAAACACTGTAGCCTCCCAGCACTGTCTTCTAAAATCAGCCCTCTACTAGAAGCAGAACCACTGAAATGGGAGGATATCATGGTTGCTAGTAAGTCTTAGTAGCCACTAAGACGTCTAGGAAAATCAATGGGTTGTGCTGTCCTGTTGTTTTCTCTGTAAAGATTATCCATGAGGATGACCAGGACACTTCTGTGCTGGATCATCTAGATCAGTGGTTCTCAAAGTTCTCCCTTTGAGGCGGGGAGAACTTTGAGTGCTTGTAGGGGCGTGGCCAGTGGTGGTGATCCTGGGGATTGCTGCCTCCGGCAGGGAAAAGGCATCCCAAAACTGTGTTTTCACATACCACAGCCTTCCGGGGGATGTGGGGAGGCCTGCAGACCCCTCCGCAGGCCTCCCCGATCTTCAGATTGCTGCTCCGCGGAGATTTATGACCACTTCTGGTTTTCATGATAACCGGAAGCGATCGTAAATCGCTGCAGAGCACAGAGGCGTCATTGATTAGGGTGGGGGGCCCAGGCGCGGGGGGGTTGTGACTTACCCGGCTGCTGTGAAAATTGCGGCGGCAGCAGCAAAAAGGCACGTTTTTTGACTAGCGCCAGGTTGGGAATTGGCCCGCCCGCTTGGGCCGTTTGCACTGTAAATTGGGCAAAAAAAAATGCCCCAGGGGGTGTTTTTCGCGTCAAACACAGGAAGCGGCCCAATTGGGCCGAAGGGGCTTGGGCGGTCACAATGGGGTGTCATGTGACCGTCCCCTGGGGGGTGTCTGGCTATGGCCACTGGCAGAGCAGTGATCTGAATATTGGGGGGGGCTGTGGAGGGGTCTGCAGGCCTCCCTACTCGGTAAGTAAATACATTTTCGGGCACTTTTCCCCTGGTGGCGGTGGAGAATCCCCGGGATTGCTGCCACCATGCTGTCCCAAACCCTTAAGGGGGCAGGGGACAGATTGTGGTTTCAGTGGTGGGTCGCGACCCACCACTTGGAGAACCACTGATCTAGATTTATCCCATTCAAGAATGCCTAGAGGTACATAGCTACTGCTATGCATGCTGTCTTAATGTTCTAGCATACATTTCATGGTGAACTCTCAATGCTTCATAGTAGAGCTTAATTTATTTTACTTTTTCCTTGTTAATTGCAGCCCAATGCAAAAGGATCAGAGCCTTCTACAGCAGCTGAAGAAGAAGATGATGAAGCTGCTCCTCCAGTTATTGCTCCACGACCAGATCATACGAAATCTGTGAGTGGTTTTAAAAGGCAGAAACTATCCTGTTCGTTGTGTATTTGTCTGCAGACTTTGTATAAATTAGCATAGTGGCTTAGGAACATGAACTGGAAATCTCCAGTTCTAATTGGGCAACTTTAGGCAAGTCCTTCCTTTTTAAGTCTGATTTCCCAGTCTGTAGAATCAGGTTAGTACTGACCTACCTGTTGCATGTGAAGCTCTTTGTGCACTTGAGAGGGGGACATGATGTATAAATACTAAGTAGTATTTATTGACCATTATGTCCTTATGGCATTACTTAAACACGAAGAACAGAGTGTGGCTTAATAATTCGCTTCATGTGGCTGGAAATGGATTACAACTAGTAAAGAAATCTTTAAGGTGGTACCATTGTACTTTGTGAAATCCAAGCAGCTTAGATTGTGTTTGGGATGCTCTTCTTTACTCATGTGGATTCTTGTCATATGAATTCTTTCTAGAACCAATGTAGTGCTGGAACAGAAAAGCCAGTATTTTAAATAAGCACACTTGCACTCGCATGCCCCTACCATCTTCAAAAACAAAGTCAATTTTTTCATGTCAGTGAATCAGAATAGTGTCTCTTTGGAGCCATATTGACTAAAAGGACAGCTATAACTTCTCCTCTAGGGATCTAGTGGAGAAGACTGTTTGCAGGCAAACCATGGAATTAAAATATGACCATCTTTCCCCTTCAGATTTACACACGGTCAGTAATAGACCCCATCCCAGCACAGTCTTGTGACTCTGGTGATAGTGCTGCTAAATCAGCTGATAAACAGAAAAAGAAAACTAAGATGTCAGATGAAGAGATCATGGAAAAGCTACGTAAGTTTTGCATTTTAAATAAATAATTGACTGAAGGTACAGGCCTGATCTTCCCAAAAGTCATATGTACAAAATATTCTACATGATGAATCAACAGTTGCCCTTTCTAATTATGACATGTTTTAATTCTCTCATAGGAATTGTGAGCAATTCTCCTGTGCAGAGGTATTGTGGGAATAGTGCAAGAATTGTTATAGTGGCCCTGGATAGAGGGGAGACTCTGAAGCAAGAACGTCTGTTTTAATACATTGTTCAGGAGCATCTCCCATATTTGCACAGTTCCCACACTAGTTTTCATAGGAATTGGAACATCTATGAATTAGATCTTATGCAAGCATAGCTCTTCCCATCCAGTCAATAAGAAACAAAGTATGAGAGTATTCTAGAAAATAACAAAATAGCTGCACATGTTATGTTGAAAGCAGCTTCTATTTTCTAAAGTAGTGATATTTATTTGCCTATTTCATGGGAAGGTGATGTATTCAGTTGAAATCTTGCTATTTGATAGGTGCTAAGAGCTATGTGTTATTGCCTGGGCTGATCATGTAGTACCGTATTTTTCGCACTATAAGACGCACTTTTCCACCCCCAAAACGGGGGGAAAGCGTGCGTCCTATGGTGCGAAGCCTAGGGTTGGGGGTGCTTCGGGGAGGCCTGTGGGGGCTTCGGGGAGGCCTGTGTGGGCCCCCACAGGCCTCCCCGATGTTTAGTTTGGCCGAAAATAGCGATTTTGCCATTTCCGGAAATGGCCGAAAATCGCTATTTTCGGCCAACCTGAACATCGTAGAGGCCTGCAAGAGGCTTGCGCAGGCCTCCCCGAAGCCCCCACAGGCCTTCCTGAAGCGCCCCAAAGCCCAGGTAAGTAAACAAAAATTTTCTGTGTTTTATGCTCCATAGGATGCATGCGTCCTATGGACCGATGCGTCCTATGGAGCGTAAAATAAGGTAACTGTCATGAGTGATATATAAAAGGTGTATAAAAGTTAGATCAGTACCTTGGTATTAAATATAATGTAATGTTTGTATCCATTGAAATTGATTCGTTTTCGGTGAAAGCAGATATAACATCTCAGTTGGTTTATAAGATTGCATATGGAATCTTCTTTTTAGGAACCATTGTGAGTATAGGAGATCCCAAGAAAAAATATACCAGATATGAAAAAATAGGGCAGGGGTGAGTATTTGTAAATATGTCCTATATGTGCTGATTAGGAAATGTATGTATTGAAATGCTATTCATTTGTTCTCCTTGGCATTTGGTCGCTGTTTATAAAACCAGAAATGTTAGCAATAGAGCAGTGTAAGCAATAGCAACCAGATGTAGTAGACTTCCAGCACATACCAGTAAATAGAAGTCCTAGAATAATTTCTTTGTTCTTTGCTATTTACTTTAAGAGAATGAATTCTAGGAAGCTTAACCATTCCTTTTCTGCCTACCTATGGAATAAACTTTTTTCATAATATTTTATTAGGGAAAGAGTATGGCATGAATGAGCATCTAACTAGCCACCCTAATTGAATTGAGCATCCAACTAGCCAGCTCAAATAAATCTATGAAAAGTTCTAGGGAAATGGGCAAAATTTAGTTTTTGGAGTTTTGTTTTATATAGATTCTATTTTGTTGGTCCCCTTTAATTTACCTATAATTTAGAATTTTTTTTACTGTATTTAGATTTTCTCCAGAAACTACCCTTAAAAAAAGCCTTTGGCTGTTTTTTAATATGTGCATATTAAGTATTTGAAATCTTAAATCTAATTACATATCTTCTTTTTATAGGGCTTCAGGTACAGTTTTCATTGCCATAGATGTGGCAACGGGACAGGAGGTAAGAATGAAATACACTCTTTAATTATTTTGGATATTCATTTCAAAGTGGCAGAACTGAATGTGATAGGTGACTGTTATCTCTGTGATGAATCCTCTGCGCTTTCCCCTATTTTTCTGTATTTTGAGTGGTTTTTACTCCTTAGCAGCTTCTGTGCCATCCAGCTGCTGGGATATTCTTGACAGGCAGCCTTTGTCCTTTGTTTGAAAAACTGCCATTACCAGACAGCCACATGGATATGTGGATTCAGACTCTATCTCCTGTCTGGGCCAACTGTGCTGCTTAGCAACAGAGTTACCTTGTCAACTGGGTAGCAATCCTGTCTATCTTGATCCAAGGGGTGGGATACAGTAGCTTCCAGGTAGCTTCCAATTCTCCAATCAGGTAGTGTGGTGACATCATTATAGTGGACCCTTTCTATCTTCGGATTCGACCTACCGTGGGTCCCAGATCCGCTGGGTCCACGTTCAAAATGCTGTAAAAAAAGGTAAAAAACATGGCGTTTTCACCTTTTAGAAGCAAACTACGCTATTTTCAAGCCTCTGCAGGACTTCTGCAAGCTTAATGACCCGAGTTGCCCGAAGGCTCTTCCTTCCTCCCAGCCTTGTCCTAAAATGCATCCTGGGACAAGGCTGGGAGGAGGGAAGAGTCTTCGCGTGACCCGGAAGTGGGTCATTAAGCTTGCAGAAGCCCTGCAGAGTCTTGAAAATGGTGCAGTTTGCTTCTAAAAGGTAAAATACCTGCGTTTTTTTAAACATTTTTTTCTTTTTACAGTGTTTTGAACATCCACGGATCTTTGTTATCTGCTGTGTGTGTGTGTGTTCGTTCGTTCGTTCGTTCGTTCGTTCTGGAACGGATCCCCCACAGATAGCGAGGTCCAACTATACAGCCAAGTGCTAAACTTCCAAGCCCACAGGAAGGGCTTAACCTGGTAGAGCCATTCTCTACCAGTCGCCTGAAATGGAAAGCAGGGAGGGTGTGCGTGCGTGCTGAGCACTAGGTGCTACTCCCCTGGGTCAGCCTACCTTCTCCTGGGAGTCCCCTTCCCATACGATCTGTTGCTTTTAAAATCCTCTCTGTAGAGGGCACAAGTAATCAAGTTAAGTTACTTTTATGTTCACTTCTACATATAGTTGCCTCTCACTTGCCATTTCAGGCCTTGGTGTCACTAGTAATTTCTTTTCCTGACTCTCATGAAAACGGCTTTCTGTTGCTATGAATGTGCCACCTTGCTTATCATACAAGAACAATCGCCTCCCATGTCTTGAGAGCACTGACAGTTGTTGTCATGGTAATACGCTGCAAACAAGGTGTTTCCTCCAAGACCAACTCAATTTATCCATCTTTTAACATCCAGTTCTGTTCATGTTTTGACTCAATTTTTTTGGTGCTCCCTGTAAGAATGTCAGTTAGATGGATAAATTGACCTGTCCGCACACAACAACCTATTTGTTTGTTGTATCAGGGAAGGGAATGTAAAGAAGAAGCTGCTTTTCCTTTTTATTATAATCTTGTCTTATCCTGGCGATCATCTTTATTTGAATACCTACTTGTCTCTTTTCCTTTTTAGGTTGCTATTAAACAGATAAATCTTCAGAAACAGCCCAAAAAGGAGCTAATTATCAATGAGATCTTGGTAATGAAAGAATTGAAGAACCCTAACATCGTCAACTTTCTGGACAGGTACCTAAAGCATGTGATTAGCAAGTTATGTTTAGGCATTGAAAATCTAGACTAAAATCTTTGTTCAGCCATGTAGCTCAGCGGTTGTCATTGGGTAAATTCTGTCTCTCTAGTCTAGCCTGTCTCAAGATTGTTGTGATGTCAAGATGCTCCTTGGAGAACATATCAGATACAAATTACTTTCTCCTGAGGTATAGGATACAACATACAACATACATCAGCTAATACCACTGATAAAGCATGACATTCCTCTTATTCCCAGTGCAATTTGTTCACACAGGAAAAATGTCTCATGTGCCTTAAGTTCCCAGAAAAACCTTGTAAGTGTTGGACTAGTACCCTGAGTGATTTAGTGAAGAAGACTTTTGTAGAATTGTATCTTAGAAGTGTACAGCACTAGAGAAGCATCTTTGGGAAAATTTGCGCAAATCTTTGTAATGCAGTCATTGTTGTTTTTAGGAGAGTGAAGACATTAATCTTAATTTTCTTTGCTAAATTCTCCTGCCTTTCAGATATTTTCTTAGTGTGCTGAAGTTTTAACTTTATTGACTTCTATCTTCAGTTACCTTGTGGGCGATGAACTGTTCGTCGTAATGGAGTACCTGGCTGGTGGGTCTCTCACAGATGTAGTTACAGAGACTTGCATGGATGAGGCACAGATTGCTGCTGTCTGTAGAGAGGTGAGCGATAATTTTTTGGTGACTGGAGGGAACGGATAATGCATCTTTTCCTGTGTTAGTGACTTTTATTAGAAACAATGAAGAGAAGTTGTAGCACTTCAAAGATGAACAAATATAGGATTTTAATAGACTAGAATCGATTCATTTAAACTGTTTGGGTAAGATTATAATTGAAAATATAGTTTAAGGCTAGGAGTGGCAAGCCTGTAGGCTGGCTGGAGTTGCTGCCTGACAATATCAGTGATTATGCATCAATCTTGATAGTTTTCAATATGTAAATCCCTACAGAATGGGAATTGCTGCACACAAGCTCGAGGTAGGTTCAGTTAAATGGACACTTCTCTCTGCGTGCCGGCTGCTTGCCTGCTTTGTCGCTATAAGCAGCATGCTGCTTATAGTGTTTGGGTTAAGCAAGAAACACAGGGGCTTGGCGCCAGCTCTATAAAGAAAAGGAAACGTAATGGGCGCAGGGGAGCCCAGCCAACTGCAGATCCATGGATATGCCCTCCCCCCCATATATACATTTCCATTTGACTTACCACACGTGAATTTCCGTATGTATAAACAGCTTATTGTAGACACAAATTGAAATGCATTGCTGTAATTAACCAAGAATTTTCCCAAGCACTTTCGTTAGATAAACTTATAGTGTTTCAGGGCTTTGGGGACTTATGAATACTGCTTAGCTGGCGATAGTTTTTTAATTGAGTAAATTTATCATTTGAGATTATGAAAATACTTCTAGTCTATGTTCGATTTTTCCAGTTCTATGCAAGTATGAATTTCTTTAGACAATAGACTTGTCTCTCCATACAGTGTTTGCAGGCACTGGAATTCCTACATGCTAACCAGGTGATCCACAGAGATATCAAAAGCGACAATGTACTCTTGGGAATGGATGGATCAGTTAAGCTGAGTAAGTGCATGGAAGTTACTTCCAGCCTTGAGATATGTGAATAAAATGTTGGAGGTTTTTTTTTTGTAGGTTAGCTTCACTGCCAAGTTACAATCAAGAATATCAGGATCACTAGTTATTGCCCAGTAGAGTTGCTTTTATATGCAGACCATGTGAGTCGCTGACAGTGTATCAGATGTTATCTGGAGACCGTGTGAATGCATTGCACCGTGTGAATGTAAGGATTGCAGTTTGACAGCATTGCAAGCTGTAGATAGTGTGGCACAGGTATTTGTTGGCATTTTACCTGAAATACCTAGTTCTGTGTATACATTTAGAACTAGCTTTTAGTTAGTCTGCTTTGTTTTGTACATCTCTGGTAAACGTCTGCATTTTTTTTTCAACAACCAGTAGGTGTCAGCCTTGATTTAGATTAAGTCTGAAATTGTTCAGAGTGTCTTCAGTGTACTTTCCCCCACACCTTCTTCTGCCATTTTTAATATTGGAATTGGTGCAGAAGTTAGAATATTTACTTTAGGAATTGATATACAGTACCACTCTTCAGTAAGGCCCCCTCCCCAAGTAGTTCACATAATGAAAATAGTAGGAGTGAGGAAACAAAATTGAGTATTAGCTGCCTTCAGTAACTGACACAATAATCTTGCTGCACATGGTTGGAATGGAAGAATTAAAAGGAAGAAGTTGAAGGGGCATATGTTTAAATTGTTTTCATGAAAACAGTCTGAATTTAATTTACGGTATATTGTATGCCATAGGAGTCTAGTGCAACTGAACTAATGTTTTAATTCTCTGCAATCTCCTGCTTAACAAATAGTTTAGGCTAAAAAATATTGGGAAACTAGAATTTTCAGAGATCTGCATTCTTTTACTGTTCAGTGTAAAGCTGTTTATTACCAGTGAATAGGAACCCTGTTGACTTAAGCTGTCTAAAGCATGCATTGTGAGAGCATGCAGTAAGCACACAAAGATGTGTGCAGGTTTGTTTCTTTTTGGAAGCATAACCTGGATTTCCAAGATAGCTCCAGCAACAGAGAAGAACTACTTTAAATAACTTTGCAGTATCTTGACTCCCTCTCTTTATTTTTGCAGCTGACTTTGGTTTCTGTGCTCAGATCACTCCAGAGCAGAGCAAACGTAGCACTATGGTTGGGACTCCTTACTGGATGGCTCCTGAAGTGGTCACCCGGAAAGCCTATGGACCTAAAGTGGATATTTGGTCTCTGGGTATCATGGCTATTGAAATGGTTGAAGGTGAACCGCCATATCTCAATGAAAACCCTTTGAGGGTAAGATATTACTGATCCGAGCTGTTTTGCCATGGTTGGCTCTTGCTGGCTGCAACAGCCCAGGAAGAGATGGTGATCTATAATTCTGTTAGTGGAAATGTTTGTACATTAGAATACTGGACTTGGAACAGTCATTGTAAAGATGGGCAAGTACTTGCTGGTTTGACTTCATAACCAATTGAGCTGCTCAAGTCAAATACTTAAAAAGCAAAACCTCATTGGTATGCGTTGTTCAATTCCTCTTTTGCTTCCCCACACTGCTCTCTAAAAGCTTTACTTTGGTCTGGCAGGCAATTCCAGGCAGCTCAGGAGAAGCCCTGTGGAACTGTCACTTGCAGTGAAGGATTGTGAAACTGGCAAGCCAGTGGTAGAGGCTTTGCCTACTTGAATTGGGGCTGTTCTAACTCAAGCACAGTTGCTTGCATTTTTGAGCACCCTCCTTGCTTTGAATATCACCCCATGGCTGATCATTAGTAGTTTAAAACCTTTAAGCATCTCCAGTTAGTAGCTGCTTGATAGTCCAATATCAGTGAAATGCAGCTTCTGACTACTGTAATTCCTAATAGTGATTGATGATTGCACTGATGAAGTACCTGTTTGCTTTGCAGCAGCCTATCCAGAATTACTTGAAAAGTGTACCCCATCTTTTAAAATACATTTATGGGGGCTTACACCAATCAAATGAACAGTAAAAAATAAACCCCAAAACCTTAAAAGCAATCTCTAAAAAATGCATCTATAACCCATAAATTGGGGACAAAAAAGCAGATAAACACTAAAACCACCGCATCAGATTTGCTAAATGATAAAATCCTGGGCAAATTGTGGCTTCGTATGGCACTAAAATGTACTGACTGCCACAGGCAAGCAATGCATGCAGGGAGAGCATTTCAGAGTTAGGACATTGCCACAAAAGAAGCACTTTTGCTGGTCACCACCTGCCTAAATTCTGGTTTTAGCACCAGAGGACTTATACTCTGAAGCAGCAGCAGCAGACAAAAGTGCTTTTAATGGTCTCTGCTTTTAATTGTAAATTTGTAATATTTTACTAACAATGTTTTACTTTGTAAGCTCCTGTGGGGAGATATAAGGCAGGATAAAAATGATTGTATAAATAAAATAGTGGTGGGCAAGCTGTCTTTCAGAAGCCTGCCTGCAGTTATCAATTTTTCCTTGTGGTGATTCCTCTCTGACTTGGAGCATAGTTTGAAAACCTACCAGTCTAGACGTTTCATTATAGGTTTGTTCAGTTCTGTGATTTTAACTGAGGCTAAGTTAGAACTTTTAAAATAGGGGTTTAATGACTGTGGCAGTCAGATTAAAAGCACTTAACATTTCACTCTGGACTTGCATGGAGCTTCGTCAGAAGTATGAAGCAAACAAGGCATTCACTGGCCTTTCATGGCTTCTGGCTGTTTTATGCCCCAGCCATGGCTTGTAAAGTAATTAACCACAGTCATTAAACCCCTATTTTAAAAGTTTTAACTTAGTAAATATGGACTGTGAATCACTGACAATATTTAACCGAAGCTATTCAGATGCACTTAGAATGCACTTGAGAACAGAATGCAAACCAGATTTTTAGTTTTATAATAACTAAGGGATCTTTCCCCCCCTCACAGGCTTTGTATTTAATAGCAACTAATGGCACCCCGGAGCTGCAGAACCCAGAGAAACTGTCCCCAATATTTCGTGATTTTCTAAATAGCTGTTTAGAAATGGATGTAGAGAAAAGAGGGTCAGCCAAAGAACTGTTACAGGTAAGGGGATCGGAATCTTACAAATAGCATTATTATAACTGAAGTTGGCAAGTCAAGCTACTGTTCTGTGAGTCGGGAAAGCTGCTTTAAATTCAGAAACATGAGCTAGAATGGGGAACATAAAAGTAAAGGGAATACGAAGTTGCACGGAAGTCATGGCCAGGTATAATCTTCTGAGACAAGAGATTTATGGGTAGAGATGCCATGTATATACAAAAGCCCCCCAAAAGCCAACAAATCTGATTAAAAACACAGTTAAAAACAAGATCACAGGTCTTTCAAAGTATTTTTCTAGACCTGTGATCTTGTTTTTAACTATGTTTTTAATCGGATTTGTTGGCTTTTTTTTTGGCTTTTGTATATACATGGCATCTCTACCCATAAATCTCTTGTCTCTAAAGGGAATACCTTCACATGTTGGGAAGCTCTTGGCAGAGGAATGCCTAGTGCCACTACACTCACGGCAGCTGAGGAGTTTCTGTGGCCCTTGAGTTGCTGAAGGGCCCAGTGGAGTGTCTCTGGTTTTCCCTAATGCACACTGCCCTGGGGGGAAGGGGAGGGGAAAGGAGGTGTATGTCCCACAAGGCCACTTGTAGGTTTGGTGGTCCACAGGCTTTTGTCCTTCACCCCCAATCGATGGCCTAGAGTGGTAGTAGGGTCCTCAACAGCAAAGTACTGTGGGATTTGATGGGAGAAGACAGGGTGCCACAGGTTTTGGTTCGTTCTCCTACGCCAGCTCAGCTTGAAGTGGAAGTCATGCCCTGGTATGTGAACTTCCATTTCAAATTAGCACAAGGGAGAGTTGTAGAGGTGTGGCTCAGTTTGCTAAATAGCAGCAATGGAAGTGATGATTTCGGGTGGTGGGCTAGATCTGACCCGCGGACCATACGCCTACCCCTGGTGTAAGAGTTAGGATTGCAACCTGTGAGACTTGTCTGTTCACAGCCTTTCAGAAAGATCGAAATAATGACAATCACTTAGATAGGAGGACTCCAGGCCAGGAAATGGGGGGGGGGGGAGAGACTCTGCCTACATTGCAACCTTTTTCCTAGGTGCTATTGCCATGGCTTAGTTCACATGTAACAACCAACCTGTGGTTTGCTTTATACTTGAGCTCACATGCTCTTGCCACTTCAGCCCCCCCCCCCCCCCGGTTCCTGGCTTACAGTGAACCATTTATCACCTAAACTGGTCAAATCGTTTGGATAAACCATAGTTTGCTTGATTCAGATGCAACAACTGGCTATAATTTGCTGAAAGCCAAGCAGTTGGAGAGAGAAATTGAGTGTAGGCGAAGCATGTGAGTTTAAGGATGGATAAACTATGGGTTGGGTATTGCCTGTGAACCAACCTGTCTTGCAAAGATGCAGGGAGCAAAGGTTTCTTTTGTATACTTCCACTTGAATACCCTCCATCAATTACACTCATGTAATCATCCATCAATTACACTCCAGCATAATCTAGGTGCAGCAGGCGCAGTGTGTAATTACAGTGTTTTCCCGAAAATAAGACCGTGTCTTATATTAATTTTGGCTCCAATAAATGCAGTAGGTCTTATTTTCAGGGAGGTCTTATTTTTCCAACCTGTGGCGCGACCCCCCCCCCCCCCGCAACCCTCCCGGCACTTTGACCTATTAAAGCTTCATTCTTTCCCGAGGGTGCAAGGTTCTGCAAGGCCTGCACGGCCTGTACTTGAGTCCTCCACCGTGGAGACAACATGCTAGAGAGACTCTGCAAGGTTGCAGCCTCCTTGCAGGCCTCTCTAGCACGTCGTCTCTATGGTGGAGGACTCAAGTGCAGGCCTTGCAGAGCCTTGCACCCTTGGGAAAGAATGAAGCTTAAGTCAGTCAAAGTAAGTGTCGGGGGGACCGGGGGGGTGGTCGCGTCTGGCTGATCATAGCTAGGTCTTTCTTTCGGGGAGGACTTATATTGACTAGTGCCAGCAAAAATCATGCAAAAATGACGGTATGTCTTATTTTCAAGGTAGGTCTTATTTTCGGGGAAACGGGGTATATATAAACTAGATTCTCCATTTCACATTGTTTGTCTTGAAATAGTGCTATTATAATGGTATTTTTAAATTGTGCCTTCCATTAAAAGTTGTGTTTTTTTTTCCTGTATCAGCATCCTTTCCTGAAACTTGCCAAACCATTGTCGAGCTTGACGCCGCTGATCCTAGCAGCCAAAGAAGCAATGAAGAGTAATCGTTAGCATTGCTGCTGTGGCCTTCATAATCTTTTTTTATTTTTTAAAATCTTCGTAATATATAAATTGTTGCTTTTTGTTGCGGGGGGTTGAAAGTCTGCAGAAGAGAGAAATCTCTCACCTGGAAGATGTGCAAGAGGGGAAAAATGGTGATTTTAGTGAACTCTTCTGGAAGAAATTGTGGACTGAATCACTGGCCTTTTTCACCACTTTTGCAGACAACTCAAATGTATTTTACTATGCTTAGGAGTTGTTTTTCAACGACGTTGCTGTACCAGATCCCACTTACTGTGCTCTGTTGGGCACTTATCAATACTTGAACAATAGATTCAAGCTTTTAGAGGGAGGCATTACTTTGATCAGCTGATCTCCCCCTCCTTCCCTTCCTGTTTGTTAGTCAGTCAGTCAAAATATTGAAAGCTCCAAGTTATTAGGTTACAGGCAGATACAGTAGAAATGTGAAAGTTCCTCTTAGCCCCTTTCTTTTAATGTATATTTTAGTTTATAACTGTATTGTAGCATTAACCACCTAGCTACCTAAGAACCCCATTTTTTCAGTGATCATTAGACAGGAGAACATGGGCAGAGAAGGAAGAAAAAAGCTCAGCAATTAAATTTTGTTGCATGGACTTAATGTAAGAGACAGATGCCTCTGAATTTTGGAGATTGAAAGTGGGGGTTGGGGAAAAGGAAAGTGTTTTGTTTTGTTTTAAATGCTCACACCATTTTGTGGGCTTGGGGAGAGAACCCTATTCCTGTGAATTGTCTTCCACTCTTCCCTTGCCTATGTAGACTTGTTGGGAACATTTTAAAGGGATGTCTTCAAAGTGTGTTTTATAGCCAAGTGCTGTATCCATGTTCTGACTTGGGCTTTGGGCTTTATGCTGGTGCCTTTTGAATTTTTAAATTGCCCTTCTTTGTATTAAATACATTTTGTATATGTTGTATATTTTCCTCCACAGACAACTTTGGAGTTGTTGGGACTTAAGAATAGGAGCTCTCTTCCTTTTTATATATATATATGTATGTGCGCCATTTCTACTAACAAAAGCGAATGAATCGCCCAACAGATTTGCAAAAACGGAAGATCCAAGACTTTGTATAATTAAGCCAACAGAAGTTTGTAAACACCAAAAGTGCTATTCTGTGAAGACAAAAGTCGGAAGTGGTAACTGAGCTTAGATTCAACATTATTTGAATTGGCTTGTTGGCTATGAGAAACTTTCTTTTTCATAGTGATCTTTTCTGTTGAAAGACTTATCAACGATTATGGCAGAAGACAAACGCAAGATAAAGTGCCTCCCTAAAGGAACTAAAATAATTGGACCCATAGAGGAGTTGAAGTTCCAATTGAGGTGGCCAGGCGTACTACAAGGACTCCATCACTTGCATCAGCCTTTTAAAATCACTGTGTTTTTTATGAGCAGTATACCTTGGTGGGAAATTCCTGAATGATGATGTGCCAACAATAACATGAGAGTCATGAATTTGGTGCTAAGGTTTTGTTCCATTCCTAGGTGGTACTCTTGAGAGAACATCTTAAAGCCCTAGCTAAGATGAAACCCCTTATGACGTTTGACAGTCATTGGAAAACCTCTTTCATACTTGTGAACAATATTAATGTGTATTGGCATAAGAACATCCTTATGCTGGGGTTTCATGAAGAGGTTGCAAAATGCATGTTAGCCAGATTCCAGGTTCTGAACCGTTGCATCACAAAGGCCTCCATTCCCTCAGATCTTGGAGCCTCTAGCATTCTGCTCTGCACCAACAAATGCCTTATTTATGCAGCTGAAAGCAACACCATGCTCCAGTCCTGTATACTATGAGAAGCAAGTATTTGTCTGAACTGTATAACAAAGCCTATTTACTTTTTAGTGCATTGAGAATCTATTTGGTTTGGTCCACGGAAGTGTGGTGTCTGATACTTTGGATGCTGTTCTTCCACAAGCTGTGACTTGCACCACTTACCATAAAAGTTAGTCTTGACCTTAAACTTTGATATATGTAAGTCCAATCAGATTAAGAGATTTAAAGAACCTTGCAGTTAACTTGAATCTGTTCTTAGCATTGGATCTTTGTCAGTTGATTATGTGGAACCCATGACCCCTGTGGCAGAGGTGTGTGTGGTGGTTTGATTATGGTAACAAGGGTAAAAGTCTTCTGAAACCTAGCTTTAAACAAAAACATTTAACACATACTGGTTTTTAATTTACTTCATAGACACCTGAAATTAGCAATTCACTGCATTAAAACCTCCTTGAAAAGTCACTTAAAATTTGGACTAATCCCAAAATTGTTCAAGCATATATTCTGTGGCCTTTCTTGAGCCCTCATGGTATTGATTACTCCCATGTGTCCATATTGGTGTTTTAAAGAGTAACTTGCCACTTAGTGCTACTGCACTGTGTTTCTTGTAGTCTCCTTGCCCCCTGTTGCTAAAAAGGACTAGGGGCAAAACTAGGAGGGGGAACTGACTTGGGAACTTTACAAGTGACAGAGGAGCCACCTGGAAGTTCATTATGCAGCTGTATGCTCAGTTATGATACATGAACATATACTGCAGAAGTCTTAACTTTTTTTAGAAATTGAAACGTGACAGGCTTTTTTCCTCTGAGGTCTGGTTTGGCTTTTTGAACCTACCTGACTCAACTCTGAAATATTGCTCATTAGCACAGAGTTGGAGAACATGGCACAGAATAAGGGTTCTGATTGACCCCCCCAACTAAATATGCCTTAATCAAATGTCCAATCGCTTACGTAGTAAATAAGGGCTAATTCACATAATTGCCTCTGGGAGGGTTTTTTTTTCCAATCCATAGTGACTTTTGTTGTCCTCAATTGAACATTGAGGTAACCAAATACAAAAAAGCATAAATATGGGTCTAGGTCCCAGTTCAGTGCATTGCTGCAAAAATACAGTTTAATGATTTCCACAAAGTGAGAGCTGAGCCTGTAGCAGAGAGTTTAAGAACCCCTTCATAGCCTCGGCAATCCTTGGCTAACAAAGTCACCAGGGATTGAGAACCAGCCCTCAAGTGTTTGTGTGAATCAGCTTTTGAGTCTTGGGCATGTTTGCAATGGCGCACTATGATTGATGTGAATATGTAGAGAGGCTTTCTCATTCCATGAAAGCAGGCTTACCTGGAATGATAGACTGCTGTTTTTTTTGTTTGTTTGTTTGTTTTTGTTTTTTGCCCAAGAAATTGAAATAAACCTGGCTACTTGCCACATACAGAAAAACCTTATGCTGGTTTGGATGGAGACATTCACCACTTCACCATATTTTCAGCTAAAGTGGTTGCCATTTGTGTAGTCCAGTGTGATTTGGAGTAAATTAAAACTCTGCTATAAAGAGTTGGGGTTTTTTTTTGTCTTTACCTGGAATTAAGTACATCTTGAAATGATTTCCTTCTTTGTTCCCTTTCTCTCATTTTGCCAGATGGAAGTAGGTGCAAGGCTTTGATTTTTTTACTGTCTTCAGATTTTGTTGCCTTTTTGTTTAATTTAATCCTATTCTGTTATTTAATTGTTACTGCAATATTAACTACTGTATTTGACTATGTTTAATAACTTTGTTCTTTCAGGGCTAGAAATAAAAGTTTCTAAAATGCTTGGTGGTCCTTCTCCTCCCTTTCCTGAGCAAATAGGATTATATCAAAGTACTTTGAACAGAATAATTTTTGCTTAGGAGTATACAGTATAGTGTGATTTATTTGGAGCAGACGTGCAACTTAATTATCATTTATATTTTTCCCTAAGAGCTGAGAACCACTGACATTTCTATGCTAGTGAAGGCTATTTTCCACACAATTCTGTGTGTCTGAAGTGCCTGGTGTATGAGGAGAGCAGTTCTAAACATGTTTTCTGCTGTGCAATTGTTGCTGCAAAAGTTGCCAACAGAAAATGGTCTGGATAGTGTTGTTAAGCTAATAGCAAATGTTGACGTTAGTGGTACATTTCCCCACTCCAGTGAGCCGCATTGCTGTATTTCATTAGTGAGCCAACCCTAGAGCTGACCAAAAACTGCCTCTTTGAAGAAGGTATTGCTGTGACATCTCAGTAATACTATCAGTTCTCTCAAATGCCTTATTCTTATTCAGTTTTTCCTACAGGAATGAATTGAGCGTGTCTCTCAGACTACTGTGCATCAGAAGGTTCAGTTGTGCCTAGTTCTGTGGAGATTAATTTTGCCCAATGACTGCAGTCTAAAAACATTTAGCATTTCAGTTTGGGAGTGTTACCATTTTGTTTATTGCGTACGTAATATGAATGCAACAGGCACCTATAGTATAGGAATACTCATTAGGGAGCTGTGGTTGACTGCATTCACTGCTGAGTTTCCATTTCGTGCGAAGTCCGTTTCCTCTACTTAGAGTTTGGAATGGGCATTGGTATTTCAAACTGATCTTTAGCTGTGGCTTCAGATGAGGCCAAATGGGTGCTTTAGTAGCCATATCAAAACAAATTCCCAAAAAATCCCATTCTAGTGATAAATTCCACCTAACTTGTTTTACAACTGAGGAAATGTGCTTAGAATTCTAACTTCAATACTAGAGCAAGTAAGACCACATTTACGTGGGTGTTTTCCTAAGCCAGAAGTTGCTGCCTCCAGTGAGGGTAGCTGTACTTTAACCTCTTCTGGCTGACTACGATCTCCTAAACTCAGTGGATCTTATGCAGGTTTTACCTCCTGGGCATTCAGTCTCCCCTCCTGGCTTACCATGAAGGGAGGCAGAACCATACAAAATTTCACCTATGAGCTGCAAGTTTTCCATTTGATTGGAATTGGAAACCTATTTCTTTACACAGTGGCTTTGTATTGCATTGTCAAGCATTGAACCGTAGAGGAAGGCCATGTATGGCAAGCTTCATACCCTGTCCTGCCCCATTCCTGTGAAAAGCACCTCTCATTGCTTGCCTTCTATCCACATTTTTTCCATCTCTGCCTAAGTGAATGGAGGGCAAACAATGAGAGAAGGGCCTGTCTTCAAAGTAAGGGGGCTGCAGTGGGGAGGTGGTGTGGAGCTTGCCATGGCCTTTCTCCATGTTCAAAGCTCTTCTCAAGTGAATTGTTTCTGGAGAATACTTGAATCTTGTAGCAAGATGACTTTTCCTGCTTCTTTCTAGTTTCTGCCTGGGGGATTCTTTCAGAAGATTGCTTCAGCACTCATATTGCTGGATTCAGGCTGGGTGCTTTTTGTGCTTTCTTCTAAGTCTTTGCTCAGTAGTTAGTGTTACTTTGCGTCTCCTGTAACATAAGAGGCTATGGTCTACTCTACTGAGTCAGACAATTGGTTCATCTGGTTTGGTATGTTGCCACAAACTGGTTGTGGCTCTCTTAGGGTTTCAGGCAGGAATGTTCTCTGTTCTACTAGGATGCCACAGATTGAACCAGGGATCTTTACATGCAAATCTTGTATCTGTCACTGAGCTACAATCCATCTCTGGTCTTAAGAGTGGGGAGGTGGCCCCGTGGCTGCTATCTACAAAAAAATAAAAAAGCCTTTGAACATGCAGGCTCAATTGTATTTGCCATAGCCAAATTGGGGTGGGGTGGGGTAGGGTGCCACCAGTACCACCCCCATCCTCCTAGGATATTCAAGGCTCCCACTTAGAATGTTCAGCTTTGGGCAAAATGAAAGGACAAGCATGCAAACAGCATTCTATCCAATGGCTCACAGGGAAGTATATCTGGCCTTGCCTTCTGGTGTTCTGGCTAATGATTACAAAAGCCCTGGGATGACTGACAAGCACTAGGAAACTAAAGTTTTATAACATTAAAATGTAATTTAATGAATATTTACATTCAATAACTTAAAACATGTTATTGCTACTCGAGTGAATTTCGGGCTCGCACTGTTTTGCATCGATTCCTCCTCCGCCATATAGCCCTCTTGCATCGCAAGACTTGTGGTTACAGGCCTGCCACAGGATGTGAAACCTGAGGACTGCTGGGTCCTCAGTTTGTCTCTCTTCCTCACTCTCCACGACTCGTTGCTTTCTGACCATGTTGGTACAAAGAAAAAGCGTGGAGAAAGATGCCGGGGTGGGTGGAGAGGAACAGTGTGTTAGTGAGCTGTTGGCTCCTTTACCTTCACCCTTCCTGACAGGGTCATTGGCTAATATCGCCAGCCACCCATGACCCAGACATTTACGGTAAGAATGTGTACTTTTTGACCTGCCGCTTTTCATTTCAATTTACCTAGTGCATAATCCTTATCTGTTTAAAAACAAACGAACAAAAACCCCACAACAATAATTTAGTGGGCAGGAGCAAGGATTTCAACTGCCAAATGCCCTGTGCTGCTGAAACCACTCGCTGGATCAAAGTGTAAAGTTACGTGTCGGTTTCTCTGCATTCTGAATCCATGCCAGGGCTGCAGCTTATTCATCTTCTAGCTGAAGAAACTTTGAATGGGGCAGGTGGTGTTTCAAATGAGAGCAAAGATGAAATTGGGTAGGGCTGATATGGATGCGATAAGCGAGCAGCTCACTGTCTAAGCCAGTTGCTTTATGGTGTTAAAACGTGTTTGTTTTCCCAGAGATTTGTTACCCTATTGACAAGGCGCCTGTCAGCTTTTGCCACGTTTACTTAAAACTGCTTTTGTGTAAAATAGCAGGCTAATAGTCCTCACTCATCCCTTCTTTTGAGCAGTGAAATTCACTGTTGCAGTACGCTTCCCATCTCCTGTGTGAATTTTCAACATGGCTGGTTTGAATGTCTCAATCGCCTTTTTTTTCTCCATCGTGGCCCTCTGTGAAATGACCAGGAAGTTCTCCAAGAGAATTTTTCCACCCAAGGTGTACAGGTGTCTCGCTAGTGAATTGGCTTGCTCATTCCAGATGGGTGCTTGCTTCCTTGAATTGAAGATGCTAGTGGAGATTGGTCCATGGGGTGGTGGCTTTGGCCCAGATGTGAGCCTCACTCTTCTCTTCATTCTCTTCTTGGTTCATGGTGTCTCTTTTGATGGAACTTCTGCTAACCCCACTGTCTCACTTCAGGAATTTCTGGCTTTGGATTCTTCCTTTGGAGCCACAGTGGCCAAAGTCTTAGCCCAGTTCATGGGAATGCAAGCAGCCTGTGCATTCACCAAGCAATATTGGTCCTGGGAATTGACAGACTTCCACGTGATTCAGAACTTGATGACACGAGATTGCCATTCCTCCTTGAACACCTCTCTCTCCCATGGTATCTTTGTGGAAGCCATATGTTCATTCTTTTTCCAGCTAGTGATTCTTAGGTTTCAGACTAGCTATCCCATGTACAAAGTCCCTATCACAGCAGTCACTGTTACCATCTTGGCCTATGCAGGTAAGGATCCTCACCCCCTTCCCTCACTTTGTTATACACATCTAGAAATAATGTGAGCTAGTTAATTTGTGATATGCTTTTGATGGATTCTGGTGCACAACTATATGCACTGTTTGTATGACTTGAATGTTTTGTTCACATGATAACATTCGCATGAATCGGTCACAACTAGAAATCGTACAGTGCAATCCAGTGTGTGTTAATTCAGAAATAAGTCTCACTGTACTTGATAGCTTACTCTGTGGCAGTCTTAAGTGCTTGAGAAGTGTTGTGGAATGAAAAAAGGATCTGGAACACTTGAGATTTAACAGTGGAAAGGAAATTTGGAGGAAATGCTCCCAACCTCAACTAAGGTGGTATTTTTCATCAGGGTGAAAAAAAAAATCTCAATCTTGGCTACTGCAATCATCTGATGGGATCCTGCTTCCCCCCAGGAACAGTACAAAAAGTGGGATGGTGGAAATAAGAATCCAAGGGAGTGTTTGACATTGACAGTGGTGTGAACTGGCCAGGGAGCTGGACGGGCAAAGTCATCAGAATGCATGCAAAGGTGTGCATGTGTGTGCGTGTGTGCATGCAATTCACAATAGAATTATTGTGTGGCGCTTATGTTTTGAGTGTTTCTGGCCAATTGAGGAAAAACAATGTATTAGCAATGCTCTAGTGTGGAAGCACTCGTGGCCATAGAGGCTGCTGGAGTGTGGCCAGACCCCCAAACAAAGCAAAGTGCCCCAAATTTGCCAGTGCCAAGCAACAGCCGATGAATGGCAACCACTAACCAGACTATGCTGCTACCCCTTTGGCTGTTGCTGCCTGGCAGAGCTACAGCTCAGAACTCAATACTTCAGGCTAAGTGAGCAGAGGGTTCCATTTTGTTGCTTTAATTTAAATATTGCATTTAATCCTGTCTGCTTAATAGATCTTATCACAGCACATGCCAGAGTAAACTAATTGGAGAAGAAAAGAGGTAGATTGAACTGTTGGTTTTTCTCCTCCCGCAGCTGCACCTTTCACAGGAGCCTTTTTTAACCCTGCCCTAGCATCTGTGGTGACTTTTCCCTGCTCCGGGAACAGCTTATTGGAGTACATGCAAGTGTATTGGCTGGGGCCCATTGCAGGTGCGTTGAACCAGCTTTCAAAATGGTCGAAGGTACAACAGAGCTTGTGCCCTCACTCTAGAGGGCATAGTAACATTTTTTCTTGTTTTAGTTTGATTTTGAATTATTATTTTCAACCAAAATGATGCCAAGACTTGAGTAGCAAGTTTTTGGGTTCTCCAAAAATCTTCATCAGGTTGTATGTTGACCCATGCAAAAATAGGGGAGGAGAAGAGCTGTGCATGTTGTAGATTAGAAGCCCCAAAGTCTGAAATTTAAAATGAAATATAGAAAGAGATACATAGATGAGCTTCTAGGACCCAGCCATATCCAGACTCTGAGGAGGTCTCCTCCAGGGAGGAGGAGGAGCCAGCTCTTGCAGACGACCTGGACACCAAACAAGATCCAGCAGTATATGCAGTCCTTTGGGAAAAACAAGTGTGCGTGGGGGGGGGGGGTATCTTCACCTCTGGCCCTGCCATTTTTTTAATGGTAGGGAACAAAATGGTGGTAGAGAGAAACCTTATTTGCCTTTTGTCATTCTTGGTAGGCTTTTCTTTGGTGCCCCTCTGGGGTTATCCTAGATGGGACAAGGTTAACTACAGTGAAGGTGGCTGTGTAGCAGGGCCTATATCAACAAACGTTTGCAGCTCTGCCAACTATGCAGGTTTTATTAGTTCTTCCAACAAACAGATTGGATTGCAGTGCAGAGAGGTGTATGGGCAACACTGGAGAGAGAGCATGTGCTTTCTGGCTAGGAACTGCTGGATGGATTTATATCTGCAGAGCACCCACCTAGGGTTGCCAGGTCAGATGCATTAAAAAAAAACAGATTTCTGAGGTGGGGCCTAGTGATGTCATAAGGCTGCTCACCCATATGGGAGGAAAAAATCTGGTATTGGGTAAAGCTCACCAGTAACTGAAGCATGACCTGAGAGCGACATTTTGCTGTCTGTCTAATCTGATCCACCACCTGAAACAGTATTCCACCAGCAAATGAATACGTCAGCACTTGCCTTCCTCTTCCACAGTTTCTTGTGAAATGCTGGGTCAGGAGGCTTATGGCAGGAATGCTTATGGCAGGAATCGGCAACCTACAGCCCACAGGCTGGATTCCACAAGCCTGGGCAGGCAGCTCTCCTCTCCACCGCATGGCAAATTGGGCAGGAAGCTTCGTCTTCCAAGCCAAGTTCTGCGCAGACATTTCCAGGAGCTCAGCAACCCAGACGTTCGGTGATGACATTGAATGTCCGGCCCCTTTGCCCAAAAAGGTTGCTGACCCCTGGTTTAGGAGATTGCTTGGGAAAAAAGATTGTGGAGGTGGTGGAGGAGCTCTGCAAGGGAAAGTAAGCCCCCTTCTGTTCATCTCATGTACTCTCTGAGCTTGCATTTTGTGGCCAGGGAAGAGGACAGGCAGATGCAAGTTGAAGGGCACCCCCCCCAAAACCAGCTTTCTGTGTCCCCTAAGCAGTCATTTCATTTGGCTTCATGGCTGGACACCTCCTGACTGCCTGAAAACAAGTAAAAAGCTGAAGAGACAGAGTCATCTTGGGCAAATTGGCAATACTACCCACAGCTCTCTCCTAAAAGTACAGAAAAGGTTTGTAATGAAGCACAAGGAAACAAAGTGATCCATTTTTTTTAATTGACTCTCTTCCAGGGATGCTGATAGCTCTCTTTGTGTATCAGGGAAATATCCCACGACTCTTCCAGAAAAACCTGTTCTACAGTCAAAAGAACAAATATCGGATACCCAAGGGAAAGTAATTCCAGTATCTGGCTTCCAGCCGACACTGGCAATCATGGAGAAGAGGAGTGGCAGCTCGGAACCAACCAACAGAACAGAGTGAAACTGATTGGCCATGGGGGGAGGGCAGGATCTTGGGGGGGGGGTTATTGGGAAGAAATGGGGTCAATTATCCTGGGGGTAATTGACATGGAGGACCACATCAATATTGACAAGCTGTTCACACTAACTGGGAGGAGGAAAAAAAAAGCCTGTCATATGGAACATTCAGCCACCAGTCCTCTCAGGGCTCTTCCAGTTGCGATGGGATTGTTGCATGTTGTTCTCTCACTCTGGGTGGGGGGAGGGGGGTGTCCAATCAATGTTATCCATTCCCCAAAACCTATTTCCCCCCAAGCTTAAATTGTCATATTATCACAGAAGAACTGACTTTTTTTTTTTTTAGAACAAATCAGGCATGGGATTGTTGTTAGCACTATTCTGTCTTTAGGAGATGTGTTCATATCATATATAACAGAAATGGGAAGGGTAAAAGGGGGAGTCGGTCTACAATGTCCCCGAAACATGCTGTATCTATTGCACTCTGGAAGGAATGTCACAATTCTGCATGCGATTACAAGTTGAAAAGCGATGAGTGGTTAGTGCCACAAGGAGCACATTTGGAGCACACGTTTACTACTCTTTAATAGTGCCCCAAATCAGCTGCCTGAAGCAATCCAACTCACTTTGCTTAATGGTGGTCTGACCCTGTTCTGCTCACCTCCTGTTAAATGAAGAACTTCATTTCTTCATTTCAAATGAAGAACTTCATTTCTTCATTCATATCACGGTGAGATTTGGCCTGGGGCCTCCAGCTGCTGCTGTCTACAGTTGGATACCTGCTGCTGAGTGGAAAAGTCACCATGTATACCCCACATCAAAGGTTGTTAGATCTAGGTGCTGATAGGTCTCCTATGCCTTTAAGAGGATTGCGGAAGTGGATTTGAGGAGGACATGGCAGGCTGACAACTCCGCCGATCGCTCTGTATCGACGGAGTACATCTGATGGACTTAATTACTCTACCCCTGGATTGAAAGGGAGTACGAAGAGATAAGCCACATTTCTTTCAATCGCCCTCATTCTGACACTTCAGGGCAAAGGCTCTGAAGTTTTGGGTTGTTGGTGAGGAAGAATGGATGACCATTGAAGCTCCAGCCGCAGATGAAGCGTAAGCCAAGCCACCTCCCACATGCTTTGCTTTACTTAGGCAAGAGGCGTAGAAATGATTTATGAGTTGAAGAAATTAGCCGAGATAAGAGTTAACGTTAAAAATAATTAATACGTTGTGATAAGGCGAAGTGAACATTCGAAAGTGAAAGTTGGAAAAGACGAAGTTTTAAAGTGGAGAGTTTTATCTATTTTTTTCTCTACTTATGGAAGATTAAAACAGTAAGAGAAGAAGGAAAGATATGAAGAAGCTTTTTTAAATAGACTGTTCCGGCAAGAGAAATTTGTTTGGGATTTGTGTGTGTGTGTTTCCTTCTACGTATTGACATTCCTGACACTTTTGCTAAAAGAATTGAGCCCTTCCGTGTCAGAGTTCATGGATTTTGGCAGTTAATCTTTCTGTTTCATGTCGGCGACCGCAGAAGCTTTTTATTTTTACTTCTTCTTTTTTTTTAAGAGAAAAGAGATTGGCACCTGGTGAAAAAATTGCAGCATGACTACACAATTGGAGTATTGTTTTAAAAAATGGGAAAGGAGATTTGATGCAAAAATGGCAATTTTGCAGGAAGAATTTCAGAATATGAAAGCAGAACTGAAACAAGCACTGAAGGAAAAGGACGAACTGCAAGGAATAAAGGCTACGATGGAAATAGAGGAAGATAAAGAGAAAGATAATGACAAAGAGAGAGATTTAGTGGAAGAGATTGTAGCAGAGGAAGTACCAAGAGTTGAATCAAGACTTGGTTATATATTTTTCGTGGAGGTGCTGAAGAAAAAGTCTGTCTTTCGGGGGAGGAATTTAGAAGACGGGGAGGAATTTAGAAGACGGGAATTATCCTGTGGAAAAAATTGCAAAGTGGATACAATTCAAAAAGCAAGGGACTTTCGGGGAAGATCTAAGGATGAAGAAGAGGAAGAAGAGAAGAGAAAGAAAGAAGAGGAAGGAGGAGGAGGGGAAGGGATGGAAGGTGTAATGGGCAACTGTCAAAATTAAAAAGGGATTATAATTTTTTTTTGTAGGGAATATTACTGGAGTTAGTTATACAAAAAGAAAGATGTTTTATTAAAAGTAAATAAATAAGATATGACTTGTTTTTAAGAAACTCATATAAAGAGTGATGGAAAAATTTTGATGATGGAAAATTAACAAAATTGAAGACGAAAAAATGGGTTGACTTAATAAATTTAAAATATTTGAAGTGGAAATTAAGACTTTTAGATGATAAAGGAAAAGTTAGTTAACCCTTTTGTGAATAAAAGAATGTTATTTGAAAAGACTTAAATAAGATGTGATTTGTTCTCAAGAATCTTATGTAAAAAGGGGATATAGATTTTTTTTTAAAATTTGGAAGGTTTTTATTTTAATACATTTGGAGAAAAATGGGGTGGCTTTATATATTAAAATATTTGAAGCGGGAATTAAGATTTTTAGATAAAGTAAAAGTTAGTTAATCTTTTTGTGAATATCTGGATACCACTTATAGATTCTTTAAGAGAGAGAGAGTGAGAGAGTAAGAGAGAAGAAGTGATGAAATGTGGATTTAATGAATAGTATATTAGAGATATAGGCTTAGTTAGATATTATAAGTAGAAAATATATAATAGTATACAAGTAGGATTTACTGCTTCGCGCTTGCTGTAATCTTTCGTAGTATGTTGTATTGTTTTGTTTAGTAGTTTATTAATAAAAAATATATATTAAAAAAAGGAAGTGAAAAATTCACCAGGTGTAGCATCTCCTGTTACTAGAGTACTATAAAGGTTCCTCTCCCCCCCCCATTAAAGTCACAAAAATCTCTCACGATCTGGGTCTGGCACCTGTAAGCCATATTAGTCTTCCCCTTCAACCAGGTAACTCCAAAGATGAAGTAACTACCAGAACAGCAGCTGTGTGTCCAATATCTTATTTTTTTTATTTAAATGTTTAGATATGGCAACTGAAGTGACGTAACACATTAAAAGACATTCCAATGGTAATAGCACCAAACACGAAAAAATTAAACAGTCACAGAGCTCAGCTTTGGAGCGGCTCATTGAAAATAACAGCAGATACTATTTCCAATGACTGTTAACCAGCATGTCATGCTTTCTAGAACAGCCATCTTTTATAATGAGGAGCTGAAAGGTCAACGGACTTGTTGCAAGCACGACTGGCCCAATCACGAGGCAAAGTGAGGAGGATTCCATCAGTGGGGGATTGCAGGGGGTCCAAGAAGGCGGCAGATTCAGGATGCACTTCATTAAGTCTGCTGCTGCCTCCCTCTATCCTGCCGCTGATGCAAGCCGCATTGATCTGCTTCCTGCTTGCCCGAATGAGAAGTGGATAACTCCCCACCCTTACCTTGCTCCCTGTGCATTTTCCTTAAAGCTGGAAGTGCAGGTCTTCCAGCTTTATTTACAGGGACAGTGTGTGCACCATTCCATTAAATAAACTGGAAGTCTCGCACTTCTGGATTTGATGAAAGAAGTATGGTAAGGAGGGTTTTTTTGGTCTTTTCTGCAGCACTGTGGCAGAGGGAGCAGTCGTAATGTCAACGTGGGGTGGCACTCCAGGTCATGCTGTCCCTGGGTTGAGGCATGGAGTCACTCCTCTCCCAGGGGGATGCAATTTTTGCATATCAATGACACTTAATTTTGAATCATTGGGTAGGAAAGTTGTAGCTTTTGAAACTGTGGGGGAAAGCTCAAATTATAACTTTCTGGATAGAGCACTAGAAAAACATAAAGGTAAAGGTGACCCCTGACAATTAAGTCCAGTCGTGTCCGACTCTAGGGTGTGGTGCTCATCCCCATTTCAAAGCTGAAGAGCCAGCGTTGTCTGAAGACGCCTCCATGGTCATGTGGCCGGCATGACTCTCCTTGCCGCAGCGCGTAGCATGCAGCTGGAACATGGAGCGCCGTTTACCTTCCCACAAGTGGTACCTATTTATCTACTCGCATTAACATGCTTTGGAACTGCTAGGTTGGCAGGAGCTGGCCAAGCAACAAGAGCTCACCCCGTCGCGGATTCGAACTGCCGATCTTTCGATCGACAGCTCATGGTTCAGCGGTTTAACCCACTGCGCCACCCGCTCTGAAGGCCTGTGCAAGAAGAAAGAACTGGAGGCATTCTCTCCTTTTATGAATCTTTTTACGTTCTCCGTGCACCTGGAAAATGGATGATTTTTACGTGTTTCTAATTTGATGTATAGTTCTAATTAGCTGCTGCTGCTGAGGAAGCCCAACAAGTGAAAAGGCATTTGAAGCTTTTCTGTACCAACATGTGATAACAGTTCCACACAGACAAATCTACCTGCTCATATTTACCAGTAACTGATAAGTCGTCATTGTATACTTCAGTCCTTCGCATTCATAAAACTGTGGCGAATAACCCAAACATGTTAACAGTTCATTGACCTGCGAGACTATTCTGTATGTTTCAAATGTTAGGGTATGTTTTAAACAATACATTGTGACTTGGAATAAGCTCTACTTCCATAATTATGTACACGAAGTTTTGCATGCAGTGGATAATGTATACAAAGCCATTAAATGTATTTATAATGTAGATCATAACTGTGTGTTATCAGCTGGTCTTGAATAAACCTCTTAATGGTGAAAGCACAAAGCTCTCTGTAAACAATGAGTAAGTGGAATGTTTCCTCTGACTGCCTAAGAGCTCTCCTCTGCTATGCTCTCCTCTAATCAACTGCCTTCATTAGGGCTAGCATTTGCACCCAGCAGCCCTAGCTCCCAAGAAGGCAGAGGGAGGCATCAGGGGCTGGCCAGGTAGGGCACTGGCTGAGGTCCCACACCCATCTGTGGGTCTGCTGGCCCCTGAAAGTTCAGTCCTGGAGGTGGTGGTAAAAGGTAAAGGTGACCCCTGACAATTATGTCCAGTCGTGTCCGACTCTAGGGTGTGGTGCTCATCCCCATTTCAAAGCCGAAGAGCCAGCGTTGTCTGAAGACACCTCCATGGTCATGTGGCCGGCATGACTCTCCTTGCCGCAGCGCGTAGCATGCAGCTGGAACACGGAGCGCTGTTTACCTTCCCGCAAGCGGTACCTATTTATCTACTTGCATTAACATGCTTTGGAACTGCTAGGTTGGCAGGAGCTGGCCAAGCAACGAGAGCTCACCCCGTCGTGGATTCGAACTGCTGACCTTTTGATCAATAGCTCATGGTTCAGCGGTTTAACCCACTGCGCCACCCGCTGGCCGGAGGTGGTGGTAGCACCGGCTAAATGAGCCATCCTGGGAGTCCAGTGCAGGGCTTTGTCTCAAGACCTCGCAGAACCTGACACCAGCACTAAGGAAGGCCCTGCCAGGTTAGGCCGCCAGAGATAGACTCCTGTTCTTTAACACTTATGGAGAGAAAAAGAAGCAGTGACTCCTTTTCCCTGATCTGTTGGAAATAATCCCCACAGCAGCAGGAAGTGATTTTGCAGCTAAATAAAAACTAAAGAAAATACAATAATTGGACAGTCCTATGTATGTCTTCTCAGATGTAAGTTCCTCTGATTTCAATCATGGAATTTACTCCCAAGACTTACCAAGATTAGTAAAGCTGCAATCCTATACATATGTCTCTGGGAATAAGTCCCACTGAATTTAATGGGGTCTACTTTTCAGTCTCCTGCCAACCTAGCAGTTCCAAAGCATGTCAATGCAAGTAGATAAATAGGTACCGCTTGCGGGAAGGTAAACAGCGCTCCGTGTTCCAGCTGCATGCTACGCACTGTGGCAAGGAGAGTCAGGCTGGCCACATGACCACGGAGGCGTCTTCGGACAACGCTGGCTCTTCGGCTTTGAAATGGAGATGAGCACCACACCCTAGAGTCGGACACGACTGGACTTAATTGTCAGGGGATACCTTTACCTTTACTTTTCAGTAGGCATGCATAGAACTGGGCTGTAATTTAACTGGCTGTATAGGCTGCAGTATCCTTTGTAATCTGTTCTTTTCTTACGTATGTCAATTTCTTACTGTATTCCTCACTGCATGCAGTTCAGTGCAAATACTTTTAGGTGGCTTTCCAGCTTCTAGGACATATATATATATATATAATTTCTTACTCATACACTGCACTTTTGGGATTAGGATTGGAAGCAGTGGGAAAGAGTGGGTGTGGGGTCAGAAGCATACCAGCAGGGCTGGCCCATCTATGAGGCCAAGTAAAGCAGTCAGCTCAGGCAGCAGATTGGTGGAGGGGTGCTCATTTCTGCCTGCCTACTATTCTCCACTGCTGCTTCTCCTCCTTCCACTCCCTGGGTTAGAAAAGGAAGAGGGGGACTGAGAGGAAGAAGAAATGTGGAGGAGAGTCATGAGCTAGAACATTGGCAAGTGAGGAGGGAAGGCTGGGACAACATTGGGTAAGGGGGGAGCCATCAGCAAAATGGGATGAGGTCCATTGCAGAGCCCAGGGGCCCCTCATACTGGGAGCCAGTCTTGAACTTCATTTTACAGAATATAGATCCAATCCTGTAGTCCTCAACACACTTGGGAATAGATCCCACTGAACTCAGCAAGTCTTGTTTCTGCTTTAGTGCAGCACCAAAAAGGTACAGAGTGCAGTAGCCACAGTTAAGCACTGTTTAAGCACCACTGGTTTCAATGGGGCACAATCCCACAATCCTATGGAAATCTGGAAATCTAAATTTAATTGTACCCCATTGAAACAGTGCTTAACGATGGCCACTTTGCACTCTGTATCTTTTTGATGCTCCAAAAGGTTATAATGATTAGAAAAAGTTACCTTGTCTTGTGATCATATTAAATTTCCCAAACAGTGATTCTATGTTGTACCAAACAGGAAAGTCCTAATCTGGATAGTATTACTCACTCTGTCATCTGTCCCAGTAGTATGGCTCATCTAATCTCCTCCATCATTATCATGTGGTTGCACAGAGCTTTGAAATTGACAAACAGCCTGCTGTGCTTCAGTCAATCTAATTCTAATGTCATGTTGATTTTCCTCCACAAAGGAATAATTATGAAAATATGCCATTTAAAAAGCAAAGTCCAGGGCCTTAAGTAGGAATGAAGAGGAATTATTTTTTCTGTGTGTGTGTGTGTGTGTGTGTGTGTGTGTGTGTGTGTGTGTGTGTGTGTGTGTGTGTGTGTGTGTGTGTGTGTGTGTGTGTGTGTGTGTGTGTGTGTGTTTCATGGATATTCCTCTCTGCAGAAAAAATTACACTAGAGCTGACCTTGATCGTTGTTATTTATGATTTCTCAGGTTCAAAAAGACTCTAGTAACGGAGACCGTAGGTTGCGTCATACAATTTCCACCACAAAAATCACTTTTGAGGAGGACATTTGTCTTGTATGAAGTGGTCCTATGATCCAGAAAAAGGGGTATGTGCGTGCCTGTGCTCTCGCCGAGCTGGAGGTGTATTTGTGGCTCTCAAAGTGGAATATGTTGTCTTTCCTGTAAGACATCAGTTCTTAGACATCAGAAAGTAGACACTGACGGCTTTAACATTTCATCATTCAAGATTTAACACCTCTGATTTGTTTGACTGTGTATTAGGTAGAGATCAGTACGGAGCACTCTGAGTCAACACCTGTAACATACTGAACCAGAGAAAAATGGCTAACAAGACCATTCTTTGAATTCAAGTCTAATGTCAGGATTTGGGGGGGGGGGTGTTGTTTAGATCTAGAACTTGCTTCTTCATTGGTAGGACATGATAATGTACAGGAAGAGCCCAGATGCTTTTAAAGCAGATCAGTAACTGTCCAATTTTCTGCTTATGTTATCCTCTGGTGATTCCTAACAATATCTAAATCTTGGAGAAGAGGCAGCTGCAGTGACTCAGGTATTTTTCAGTTACTGGCAGCTGGACGACACAGGCAGAGTGGGAGGTACATAAACATTTCGATTTGAATTCCAGTGATACAGACTTGAGTCTATTGACTTGGACTCAAGTGGGATCAAGGACTTGACTTGGACTTGACTCGGCAATTATAAAAGACTCGACTCGAGACTCGGAGCCTTTTACAACAAGTTGAATTTTATTCATGTTTAAACCTGTTTTCCCAATTAAATAGATAGGGACTTGCAAATCGCAACCAAAGACTTGGGACTTGGGGGAAAAGACTTGGGACTTGAGACTTGGGACTTCTCGAGACTTGGAGTCAGAGACTTGATTCACATCCCTGTTGAATTCCCATGAAGATCAAAATAATTCTCTAACAGGTGGTAGTGGAAGACTTACTCCGGGCATTGGTGTATTTTTCAGGTAGTCTTTTAGACCAGTACTCTTGTTCTGATGGTGTCAGAAAGTGGATCAGAGCCTGTTCTTTTGAGTATATGTTCTCAAAGTGTTCTGCGGTTGTATAGTTTTGGCAAGTGAGCTGGGCTGCTGAGTTTCAGCGCTTTCTTGGGAAACTGTTTTCTATATAAGAGCCTACTATACTGCAGTTCAGGTGTCACCAAGCGCTGGCACATGCGTCTTGTTGTCTTATTTAGCCCAGGCTTCAAATTATAGCCCAGAATTTTTGCATTGCCATATTGCAATGGTGCCAGTGCTTGCTCTCTGATCATCATTGGTGCTACACTGCCACCTCCCTGAAGGCAGCTCTTTGCCAGCTGCTCCCGCTTCTGCCGCAGGGCTCTCACTTCCTGCTGCATGTGCTCCCTGCCAATGTGCCAGTCTATCTTCTCCCAGAAAGTCTTATTAAAATGCACGTAGATTTCCCAGTCAAGCTTGTTCCACGTCTTTATCTTCTCTATGGTGCTCTCTGAAATGGAGCTCTTGGTGCTGTTGTGCCTGCTGTTAAGAGGGAAGGAGACGACATCATCCAGATCCCAACACAAGATCTCCTTCAGCAGCACCATGGACTCATCAAAATACTCTGAGATCAGGAGAAGGTCAAAGTTTGCTTCGATGTCGATCAGCATGAGTTGGACCTGCTTTGCTGAGAGGTTCCCGTTGTGGTTATATCCAAAATCAAATGTCATTAGGTTCTTGGAATAATGACTGTCTGAGGCAGACGCATTGTAAAATGAGGAAGTTTGGTTGAGAAATTGCTCCAGGTTCCTGGCTTTGCTGAAGGAGGAAGCCCCTTTGTAGTAGGTGAACGAAGATTCCATGAGATGAATAGGATTCCGGAGAATGGAAAAGTAGAAGGTAGTGTTTGGCATGACTCTGGCAACCTGAGGATGGGAGCAGAGGGAAAAAAACAGAAAGAGATTCTGTCTCACAAAATTTATCAGGTCATATAGACAGGAAATGAAAGTGTCTTATAAATTCTTTAAACTATGATAGTCTGTATGAGCCTGAGACCACACCCGGCGTGGTCTAGGTTTCTCAGACTTGCCAGCTTGATAATATCTAGTACTGTACAAGCTAGAATCTGCTGCTAGATGAAATGTTGCATTTGAAAAGTTTAAAAAAAAATTAAACTTCAGTTTGTAGTTTTTAATTGTTTTTAACCCAGACATGGCTTTTAAACCCGTAAATCTAATTTGTTCAAAATGGAAGCCTGAGGAATACTTCTTAAATGTTCCCTGTCCAATATAGATATGTCTGGCACCTGTTCTTTGTTGATCCCTCCTGTTGTCAGCATGGGGCACATTATGATTTCTTTATGCCATAAGCAAACACCCCTCTCCTGAGGAAACCCCTTTTAGTTCTGTAAATGACAGCATGTACACTGAAACTGACCTAGGAATCAGCCCGTCACATTCTTCATTCTGCCCACAGTTCTGGGTCACGTATCCCAAGTACCCCCCCCCAATGTATATTAGAGTCTTGTGACTGGTTTCCCCAGAGCACAATAGCCTCACTGACTTCTGGGGCTCTTGCTGGGTTTAGCTCATCATACTGGGTCATTGCTCCACTTTGCTCGCCTGACTTGGAAGCAGGAAATGTAAGTGCCCGTTAATTTCAAAACAACCTATCAGAGATTGGAGGGCTAGTCTCCCCAAAACGGGATAAAACTGGTTTGTATTGCAAGATGTCAGCCACACCATGATGGAGGCTGTGATGCTATCCTGGATAGGGTTAATTCCTAAGACAATATTTGTCTCTGGTACTAGGAACAGGGTTGGCCCATCCATGAGGCCACCTAAAGCATTTGCCTCAGGCAACAGTTTGTTGAGGAGCCCCCATCTCTGTCTGCCTGCTTGCGTTCATTACCCCTTTTCCTTTCTCTCCCTGGATTGGCAAATGAAGAGGAAGACAGAGAGGAAGAGGAAATGTGGAGAAGAGTGGAATGCTGAGTTAGAACGTTGGAGAGTGGGAGGTGCAGAGGCTGGCACATCATCGGTCTGTTTTCTCCCTCATCCCATTTTAAAAATGTATAAATACTGTAATGATTCTGTTCAGTCAAAAGTCAAGAGAAGCCCAAATACCAGAATCTGAAAGAGGCATATCCTATAACTGAGTGCCTCTACTCTTAGTCCTCCTCCCCATCTCTTTCAATTCCCAGCATTCCTCACTTGCCATTTTCCCCTCAACCCTTTCCATCAGTGTTCCATCTATACATTATTAATACACACACACAAGGATCCGTTTTTAAGAAAAGTTGATGGTTCAGCTCCATAACTGGAGCAAACAAGAGTTCTGGCTCTTACCTCTGGCTGAAAGAACCTCATATGATGACATATAATATTGAACTGGGACGCTTTGCCTGGAGAAAACCCTTCCACAACTCCTGCTGTGAAATAATGGGGATAGTACAACTGACTGGCACCATTGATTGGCAAGGCAAAGGTGAGATTGTGAGTCTCGCCAAAGCGGAACAAGATGTTCATGACAGTGCTGCTGGCACTCTTGTGCACTTTTAGGAAAACAATGTGGGTCTTGGGTTTGCATGTTGCGCCTCCTTGAGAGAGGCTGGAGAGGCTGGCTTCAGATGTGCTTGCAGTGTTTGGAAGAGCCACTTTTTCTGGTAGAGGTGGCCTGCTGCCCAGCTTTGCTGATGCCATCTCAGTTGGCCTTTTGCCTTTTAGGGTCTGTGATCTAGTCATTATTGGACCACTAGAAGAGTTGCCTCTCTTGTAGATGGAAGAAGGTGATGTTTGAGTTTGGCTCTGCAATGGGTCTTTAACAACTGAGGTCTGATCATCCGCAGCCATCCCTGTGGAAACTTCTGTCACCTGGACTGAAGGTGCCCCAGCCTTTGTGGTAGCCACAGGCTTCCTACTGTCAGGAAAGGTCACAATTAGGACTGCCTGGTCTCTTACCGGAACCATTTGGGTGCCATGCTGCCGTTTGTTTGGTGCATGTAGGATCCTCATCCCCTTAGTATCTCCACTTATCTCTGCTCCCTTTTGTATCTCCACAAAATATTTTTGTAAGAACTCTTCTTCAGTGTCCAAACTGGTATCCAGAAGTTTGGTTTTGCTGAATGCGTTGTTCAGTTCCATCATGACCTGATTATTTTTCTCTCTAAAGACAGGCTCAGGCGGCAGCTGTTTCGGGCTGCTCTTCTGCACTGCTTCTGAAAAGAAGTGATGGGCAGAAACTGGGCCTCTTTGATCCTGGAAGGAATTCTGATTGGCTGTGCTTTCTTGGAGGGCTAGCTGCTTCAACTTGAGATCACAGCTACAGTTGCTATGAAAGACAGAATACGAACCCTTCAGATACTGTGGACAAAGAGATCTCCTGCTCCCTATGCCCAAACACGTGCCAAAATAACTTGCCTTTGCTTACCTTCTCTAGGTTCTTCTCCCTCTACCTTAGGCCCGGCTGGAGCTCTGCTCAGGTGCTGCTTAAGCCAGTCCATAATTGCTACCTTCCACCCCGCCCCCCCACAAAAAGGATCATGTGTGCATTAGTGTGCGTGCTCACCTGTCCCTTCTCTCCAGGTGACTCAGGAGAGAAGAACCCAGCTGAGCTGAGGCAGACCCCCTGCCCCCTCCTCTTCCCTTCCCTTCGCTTCAGCTGTTCTCAGTGCAGCCTCTGTCCTGTCCTGTTTGAAATGAACAGGAAGAGGGTTCATTTCAAACAGGACTTGTGCAGATGATGGAGCAGCTGAAGCTGAGGGAAAGGGTGAGCGGGGAGAGGGAAAGGCAGCCACTGCAGCAGTGGTGTAGCTAGACCGGAGTGGCGGCAAGTAGTTCTGCAAGACTCTGTTACACCGGAGTCAGCAGCCCCTCCGCCTCGCCGCTGGAGCCATTCTGACGGCGACATGGGAGTGTCCCGTGCATTGCCGTCGTCGCTGGAATGGCTCCTACGGGGAGGGGTCACTGACTCCGGTTTATCAGAGTCTTGCAGAGCTACTTGCCGCCACCCTGGTCTAGCTACGCCACTGCACTGCAGGGTGTTTCCCTCCTCCTTCTTCCAGTGGTGCTGGAGGAAGAAGGAAGCTGCTGTTGCCCAGATCCTTTTCCCACTCGCTTTTAGAGAGCAGGAAGGGGATCATCATGCAGACTGAGGCATCTCCATCAGCAGTGGGCCAGAGGGGGTGGCAGGCAGACGCGGGTGCTGGGCACTGCTCATGAGTTTACCACCCTGCCAACTCACCGCCTGATGTGAGACTTTCAGTCCACGTCACCAGTGGGCTCACCCTGCTCCACCCAAATGCCCAGTTCACAAGCATTTTCCTTAAGTATCAAATAATGCTTTTTTAATATTTAAATGTTATAACAGCAAATAGTTTGACGTTGTTACATACACTCAAGCAAATATGTGCACATCATCAGGCAGCACCTTCCTCGCTCCCTTGCTGAAATTCTTTTGTATCCACCTCCATTATAAACACATTGGAACTGTCACTTTGTTGGTCCTTCACACACAAATGTTCTTGTCTACTGGCTGTGAGTTGTTGGGTGAAAAACAACTTGCAGAAAAGGCAGGTCAATTTGAGGGTGGGAATAGGAGAAAGGGAGCTAGAGGACTGCAAGTAAAGCTATTGCAAGCTGTATGATGGCCCTGAAATCACTGCTCGATGCCACTGATTTAGTGGCCTCTCGTTTGATACCAGTATCTGGGCCCTTAACCATGATATCTAATGACCACTGCCATTCGCTGCATGAATTCTGTGGCACCATTGCACAATTGCAGAATCCATCAGGCCTTTTTGACTAAGGTAGTGCCATGACCTACCTGGAGCATTGGAGCTTCTCAACAATGAAGAGGAGGAAGGTTACACAGAGAAGGAAGAGAAGCAAAAGAGCAATCCAGAGCTTTCCCAATTGGCTGCTGTATGCGAGTATCCATTTCCTGCAGAGAAGACAGAAGTCAGGCTAATCTGGACTTTTGGCTTTGATTGCATTTTATTATTAATTAAATAGTTTAAAAAAGAAATTCTACCTTGCCTTTCCCCCTTTGAGGGACTCAAAGCAGCTTACAATAGCAAGTAAAAAAACGTTTAGTAGAAAAAATGCAACAAAATGCAGCAGCAATTAAAAACAAGATCCAATGGAGGGATAACAAATCAAAGAAACTCATAAAAAGCTGCTTGAAAGATCCAGGTCTTCAACTTCCAGCAAAATACAAGCAGGAAGGGAGATACCACACAGGGAATTTCACATTTTGGAGGCTGCCACCAAGAAGGCCCTGCTGTGCATCATTGCCAACCAAATTCACCTAGAGGGTGGCAGGACACGCAAGACAGTCTCCATCCCAGATCTTAATGGAAGGGTAGATTCACACAGAGGAAGGCAGTTCTTCAGGTATCTTGGCCCCAAGCCATGTAGGACTTTAAAGGTAATAACCAACATCTCAAATTGCATGGTGTGCCCAGAAACAAATTGGTGATTGGTGCAACCGAAACAACAATGGTGAGGTGTAATTGGAGTGTCTTGCACTGGCCAACTGCCCAGCGGATGTATTTTGCAACAGCTGAAGTTTCTGAAGGGCAAGTAAAGCACATTGCAGTAATCCTATTGTGAGGGGACTACCAGTGCAATCCTATGCAGGTTTACTCAGAAGTAAGTTCCAATGTGTTCCATGGAGCTTACTCGCAGGTAAGTGTGCATAGGATTGCAGCCTAATGCATGTGCTACCATGACTAGGTACACCTAAGACAGAAGTGGGCACAGGTGGTCTACCAGTCGAAACTGGGCAAAAGCACCAGACAGCAGCCGTCACCTGGACATCCAGGAGCAAAGTTGGGTCCAGGAACACTCCCGAATTGTGTACCTGCTCCTTCCATTTGGGAGTACCCCTGGACCCAGCTTTTTTATGGACCCAGGACTTTATACAGGATGCTCAAATGTATGCAGATTAAGGTGAAAAGACTTAAATGCCAAGCAGATCTGGTCTGGGTTGCTTCAGGCAAAACAGTCATAGGGAAGAGAAGCACTGCTTATATATACAGTCGAGAGTCAGAGTTTGTCTTCCTGGGGAAAACAGCCCCTGTCTCCATCAACGAGGAATATCAGGCAGGGCCATAGCTACAAGGTGTGTGTGTGTTTATCTAGTCGCACACATGAGTCACCCACAGGGCATGTGTTTCTATATGGTACTATGAGCACCACCTTCCAAAGATAACAACCCACCTCTTGTTCAAATACTGATCATGGGATGAGAAAGAAGTGAGCCCCAGATGTTGTAAAGCATTGTTGATTTTTTAAAAAAGCCAGTAAGGTAATATCTTTAATAGGACAAGATAAAATGTCACAAAGTGGCAAGCAAGGCTTTGGATTCTCTATATCTCTTCTTCCTGAACCACAGGAGATCTTAGGCAGACTTACAGCCCAGTCCTAACTAAAGGTTGCCGGCAGGGTGCAGAGATGCTGGTACAGGCTGCACTGCATCCTGTCGGTGGCCAGAGACCATGCAGGGCAGACAGCTAATTATTTACTTACCTTACTCGGCTCCCACATGGGCCCCTGTGGGTGTACTCAAATCTGTGCCAGCTCTTTATCTGGTGCAAATCTTGAGTAGAGGCAAGGGGTCATGTTGGGGCCAAAACTGAGCAGAGGATATCAGGGGAGCCATTGCTGCTGATATCCGCCCTCTGCCTGCTTCCACTACACCCTATAGGGCCCTGATTCTCACCCCATTCCTCCCATCCCCCAGCCCTGCTGCTGGCTTAGCTTAGGTGGCGGAGGTAGCTGGTTCCAGCGGTGAGCCTCCGGCACCACCACCATTTGCGGCAGTGGTTCAAATATGGCTGCCAGTGGTGTGCTGTGCATGCCACCGTATGACCATTTACGACAGCGCTGTTGTAAATGCCTGGTTAGGATTGGGCTGTTAATTCAATTAGACCCTGCTACATACTGTATATGCAAAATAGATTTCAGGCTGCTCCAAAGGCTGCAAGGACAAAGGAACAATCATGGTTGTTCCTCTGCTTCAACCTTAAATTTGCCTATTGTCTGAACATATACGTACATCAGACCAGAGCATGGGCAAGATTTTGTTCCCATTTTTTTTATTCTATTTCATTATTCATTTGTTAAAATCACATATGATTCTGGTGTTTCCAGTTTAAAAGGAGCAGCGGAGTGTCTCTTGACAGCCGCCATTTCCCCCCACAATGCCCTGGATGTTGTGTTAATCGTTGGGAAAAAAATAGCAGCTGCCACAAAAACATGGAAGGCAGGTTTGCGAAGTGGTTCTATTTGATGAATGACATTTCGGCTCTGAGCAGCTACCCTGTAGCACAAACTGGCCAAACCTCCTTATCTCACTGTCGCTTAGGCTGGCTTTATGTGAGCTTTGTGCCTGCCTGCGCTTGAAGACTCTGCTCTGGATGCACAGGGTTGTCGTGTGCCCTCTGTGATCACGTCATCCAAATGTGGGGATTGGTATTTGGGCACAACACTCAGCATCTGCAGAATCTCCGATTCCATGCTTTCACTCATAAAAGAGCATACTGGCTACCAGCATGAATGCAGAGCCTGCACACAGGAGCACAGTACCCTCTATGTCCTGTCATTTGTGACTGCAAATACAGCATACTCCATTCTTGTGTGCTCTGGCTCTTTATTCAACAGTAAATGCAGTATTAACACTCTGTTCTCAAAATGTATGAGGCTGTTCTGTTGGCCTCTCTTAAACAAAGCTTCATTATGTATGTGCCTATTTCACCGATCATCTTTGAAAGAGATCTGGGAAAGCAGCGCAACTATCCTCGCGTTATACCTGCTGGGAGGGATAAAACTCTGCCTGATTCACCTTGCAGTGGCAGAGAATAAGACTACAAGAAATGAGCCAGTATAGTGATGCTATTGTGCCAGTGGCATAACCCTAACATTGATGGGACACCACCAGCATGGAGGAGGAAACTGGGCAGAGTTGGAGTCATGGTGGTGGTGAAATGGGCATTTTCTGTGCCGGTGGAGGCCTGCTGGTGCTGGCCTTGCCCTCTCTGCCGGTGGGACTGGCCTCCACACTGGCACAATGTGCTTTATGGCACATTTGCAACAGCACAGAGACTTGTATCGCCAGCAGAGGTCGGTTTAGGATTGCATTGTGTATCTAGGGATTGAATAATCACATAGTGATGAAGAAGAGCAGAGAGCAAGTCCAGATTTCTCAATGTCTGTGCATTGCCCAGGTAGAACGTGCTAATTTTCTGGCTTATAATGAAAGCCTCTTTGACACTTTAATTATTGCACATGGTGCCAGTGAAAACAAGCTTATTGAAGGGTTAGACAAATATGGTTTACAGAGGCAGCAGTGATTCTGCAGAATTGAGAGGGGTCAGGGATTATTGTCTGGGTTGACTAGTGTGTGAGGCTTACATTGCACTGCCCAACTTGCTTGCAAGTATTAGGACTTCGCTTTGGGATGGGGGTAGAAAACACATATGGGTGGCCCGTGTGTCTTTTCTCCTTGAAGGAGTTTTATGACTGGTTTCACCAGTTTTCTCTGTTCTTGTTGAGCTAAGTTAATGTCCCTGCTTTGAATGTGAAGGATGCTGTGAATATGGATGTGAGCCTGAGAAACCGGTCTGCTATCTTGCAATAAAGCAAGCGGAAAGGAGAATGAAGAGTCCCACGTACAGCTTGAGAGGATCTACTGCCTGAATTGGAGCAGATCTGCTACCCCGGCTAGATGCACCCCACTTCCTCAAAACATCTTGCATGTGTCTGCACCACCACCACCACCTCTGCTGCCTTCTACTTGCCCACAAGGCAGCTTAGGAAAGTGTCTGGGAGGGCAAGGAGATGGGGTGCAGCATGGCAATCCACCCTCCACCTCCTTACCTTCAGCTCCAGCACCACCACCTCCCTCCATTCCATCCTGATCCTCTGCATCCAGGCTCCACTCATCCTATTTATTTTAAACAGTTCAGTGCAGAGGAAGGAGGTGGTGCTGGAGCTGATGGTAAGGGCTCCAGATTGCCACGCTCCACTTCTCCTTGTCCACCACGCTGCTTGCCTAAGCAGTTGGGTGGGTGAGAAGGAGCGTGGCGAGGCAGTCTTCGAGGCAAGGTAGAGGGCGCCTTTGACGAGGCAGAGGGTGGCGAGGCAGTTTTCTTCTTTTTTTCCTCCATTGGTGCTGGAGGGTGAGGTGGGCTGCTGCTAGTTCCCCGATCCTTTTCCCACTCGCTCTCAATGAGTGCGAAGAGGATTGGAGAGCTGATTGAAGCAGCTTGGTGGGCAGTGGGCTGGAGGGGGAGCAACAGGCAGACGGAGTACAGGGCACTCCTTGCCAGTTCGCCGTTCCCCCCCCCCCAAACCTGCTGCTTGAAATGGCCACTTCAGTCGGCCTTGTGTTAGGCTAGCCCTGAGGAGACCGAGCAAATTCACAGTATCCAGGGCACTCGCTCATCGTAGCAAACCAGGTGGTATGTACAGATTTGTCTTTTTTAAAAAATGTATACATTGAAGAGAGAATATGAAGTGAATGATTGTGAGAGAATGTGCGATGAATTCAGCACTACTGACCTTACATTACCCAAATCTCAGTTATAAAAAGAAACCCAAACTGCAGCTTTCCAAATGTACAGTGGAACCCCTAGAATGCCTGGTATATGGCAGAATAAACAGCAGTTGCAGGGGAACAATGGCAGGAGGGCAGTGTGCCTTTCTCTCCTGCTTGTGGGCTTCCCAGAGGCAGCTGGTGGGGTCACTGTGGGAAACAAGATGCTGGACTAGATGGGCCTTTTGGGCTTTTTTTTTTTTTTTACATTCTTATGTTTCCTATGTAGACCTATTTAAATAGAGACAGATATAAATAGCTCTTGACCTGTATCTGAAGCCATGGTTAGAGGAAGGTTTTTGGCTTCCATATATATAATTATTCTTGATGCCTATGCATAGGCTTACCAGATCTCCAACCGGGACACAGTGCTAGACCTTTAGGAGAAGGAATGTGAGCAGGTGTAGCTTGTTAAACCCTTAGAGCACAATCCTAGGCTTGCTTCTGAGTAGACATGCCTAGGATTGTGCTGTAAGGTTTAACAAGCAACACCTGCTCACATTCCTTCTCCTAAAGGTCTAGCACTCTGTCCCGGTTGGAGATCTGGTAAGCCTACCTATGCACTGAAATTTGTAACTGTAGTGTCAATGGCTAAATAAATAAGCAACCGATAGGGACAAGTTGAGGGGAAGGCAAGTTGCAGAAATAATGAGTAGGCAGTGCTGTTATAGCATGGTCGGTCTACCTTTTTCTGCACTAGAATCCTCATGGTCCACTGAATCTCACTCAGGGCACAATCCTATGCATATCTACTCAGAAGTAAGTCCCATTGTGTTCAATAGGTTTTACTTCCAGGAAAGTGTGCATAGGATTGCAGCCTCAGTGGAGGGGCTGTAGCTCAGTAGCAGAGCACATGCATTGCATGTGGAAAGCCCCAGATTCAGCCCTCAGTTTCTCCAGGTAGGGCTGGGAAACCCATGTCAGAAACCCTGGAGAGCTGCTGCCAGTCAGTGTGGACAACACTGAGCTTGAGGGACCCTTGGTTTGACTCAGTACATGGCATCTTCATATGTGCATGTGGTGCACTGTGAACAACTTACAAAGCATGACTGCATACATACGATTCCTTAGGGCAATACAAATCCTTCTTAGATAAGCCTGAATAAAAACAGCCTTTTTATTTATTTATTTATTTATTTATTTATTTATTTATTTTGGAAGAACATTTGTAACCACTAGGCACTTGGTTATCCACCAGAAATTGGCCAGGGGCCCAAATGATGAACCACCACCTATCTTCCGCCAACACTTGCTTTCGCGCACACATATGGGACTCACAAAGAATCAAGAGATCCCAGCTACCTCTGATTAAAGCAGGGTTCCTCGTTGTGCATGTTAAAAAAAATCAAAAGAGAACAAGTGAAAATAGACTGTGTAGAAGATGTCTCTGCAACTTTTAAACATACACTGTACATTTTTTTAATTCTGTTACAGCTCATGACAGACCTCGAAGTAAAATTGACCATGATGCAAGTAAGTCAATAACTGGCCACACCTGTCTAGAAATGGCCATCAGAGACAATTACTAGAAGATGCTTACCAGATGGTATGTCACTCCTTTACTGATAAGCAACATCAATAAATACTTTAAAACTACCCCATACCATAAAAGACTCTAAACTTTATAGTCTTTATTGCTATCAGTGCCAGATCACAAACAGCAGTTTGCCATATCATGTGGGACTGCTCAATGGCAAAAACCAACCAACCAGCCTTTCATCTTATCTTGTTCCAAGAAGCCTTCTGAGCCCCTGCCTTTTTTAACATCTCTCTGGTACAGGTGGGGGTGCTGCTGTTTTTATGCTCCTGTTTTGACTGTCGCCATGATCTTTTTAATCTATTTTTAGATATTGTTTTTATTAATTTTCATTAATTGTTTTTTACTGTTTTAAAATGTGATATTTTTATATTGTATTTTTTGTATGTATTTTTTTCCTGTTGTAAGCCGCCTTGGGTCCCTTTGGGGAGAAAGGCGGGATAAAAATACTGTAAATAAATAAATAAATAAATAAATAAATAAATCTATACTGATGTGATTTATACCTGTTAGAGAAACTAGTATCTTACATTGTGAAGGCAGGCAGAATCAAGAACAGTGTGTGCTACATTTAGGAGGCAACTTAAGATCCCACTCATAAGAGTGGATTAGATAAAATGTGGGAGTATGTAAAAAAGACAAAATCACTTCCTTATATGAAGCTCCTTCCTTTCTCCAGAGAAAAACTAGATGTACAGTATTTAGAAGAAATTGGACACCTTTTATTAACTTCTGTAATAACGATCAGTTGTATTCAGATGTACTAACCTGTTTTCAATTATTGTGATTTGCCTTTATACATACACATCAGCAGCACACATGTATCCATAATAAGCCCACAGTTCGCCCTGCTAAGCCAACCCCCCTACCATTTCTCCCTCATCAACTGAGAAATCACTTTGAAATGATCCCCCCCCTCCCCAGCCTGACTTCTCTCTTTCATAAACATTTCAGTCTTACTTGCGTCTTGGCTCAGTGTTTAGATTCACACCCCCAACAACTCAATGACCATTTGTGTTACAAACACATGGGGGGAGCTCCTTGTTACCCATAGTAGGATTGTTCTTAAAAGAATAACACGAAAAAACAGAGAGACTTACTTCATCCAGCGTCTTTTGAATTTGCACATGATGTGGTTGATGGGGACCTACTCTGCTGAAGTCAACACAGGCTGTTCTGAGATAGGAAAAAGTGTAACGCAAACATGTTTTGCCTTTCGTCTTAGAAAAGTGTGTCTGAATAATCCCGCCTACTTGGGCTGTCAGGCTTTGTGTGTGGAATGGGTGTTTCTGACTATGTGCAGTATTTGCCTTATGGGAACAGTCATTCACACACCAGGGACATAAAGTTAGGGGAGGCAAGAGAGGCAGAGCCTCACCAAACCCAATAAGTTAAAAAAAAAAAGTACTTTGCCTTTCTGTGCTGCACCTTTCCTCTCCAGCACAGTCAATGGGTTTGTGTGTGTGTGCGCGCATGCACATTACAATTCAGGAGTGCTGCCTTTGTCAGTTAGGCTGCAGTCATGGCTGCCTTCCAATGTGAAACAGGCAGGGCAGCTGGCATCCAATGAAAAAAAAAAGGTAGGGCACCTGCATCATCAAACTCTGGAGAGGCAGCAGGCAGAGTTGCCTCAGCCCTGTTTTAAAAAAAGCCGCGAAAAAAAGGAAGGAAGCCTGTGCGAAGGGGCTTTAGAGCTTCTTTAGAGCAGCAGGAGAGGTAGCTATCGAGCTGCCTCAGGGGCTGTGTCACTGAATTCTCCCTAGCTCTGAGTGGGGGAAGGAGAGGTGAGGTTTTTAAAATTTTATTTCTGGGGGGGGGGGAGAGAGAGAGAGCTTCAAGGAAGGTAAGATCCACTGAGAGAAACGGGAGGGAGTATGTATGTATGTATGTATGTATGTATGTATGTGGCTGTGCTTCCCCGGGTCTGGACCTCAACACATGTCACTGTCAAACACAGTCTTTCGCATTGCTTTTAATGCGAAAAGCCACCTCTAGACCGCCCCCATTTGGCAAACTTCAGCCCCCCTCCAGGCTCAGTCGCTTTATGTTCTCATCGGAGAGCGGCGAAAACACACTGTTCGGCAAAAGCATGAGGCAACTGCGCCTGGAGAGGATTGAAGATTGCTGAGTGGTTTGGAGCTCACAGGTGCTTTGGTGGCACCCCTGGTGGTGGCACCCGGTGTGGGCTGCACCCTCCTGCACCCCCCTTGGCACACCCCTGCCAATAGGATTGGACTGTTACTCCCAGGTAAGTAGTATTGCAAAACTACAATCCAATGCAGATTTAGCTGAGATAAGTCTTACTGAACACAGTGGGACTTACTTCTGATTAAATATGATTAGGCTAGCACGCTAAACTGTACTTGTTATATTTATCTGGGATATTTTTTAATCCCATTTTTCAATTTTTATACATTTGTTTAAAATCTATTGCAATCTACTCCAAGAGGTTGGGATGAAATGTGCTACATATTTAAATAAAGTAGAAATGGCACTGTGGCTATGGGGGTGTCATGAGCTCCAGCACTTTAAAACGTATCACTACACCACTGGTTGTGAGCCACCCTGAGTGCTCTCATTGAGTATGGAAAGGCGGGATTTGAATTAATGAATAAAAAGGTGGGATATGAATGAATGAATAAAATACATTTCAGTGCTATTTTAGGATATTGTTACTGTTTTATCTGTAGTGTTTTATCTGTAGTTTTAAATTGTTTTTAGACACTGTTTTTATTAATTTTCATTAATTGTTTTTATTGTTTTTAAAATGTGATATTTTTTATACTGTGTTTTTTTGTATGTATTTTTTTTTCCTGTTGTAAGCTGCCTTGGGTCCCTTCGGGGAGAAAGGCGGGATATAAATACTGTAAATAAATAAATAAATAAATAGTGTTTTGTGTGTGTGTGTGTTTCTGATACCTATTGTTTTAAAGTGTTGTTAGCTGTCTCAAGGATCCATACATTAGAGGTGGGATAAAAATACTGTAATAGATAAATAAGTACTGTACCGGTAAGGTAAAGGTATCCCCTGACAATTAGGTCCAGTCGTGTCCAACTCTAGGGTGTGGTGCTCATCTCCATTTCAAAGCCGAAGAGCCGGCGTTACATGGGTGTATATTCCATGTTCACCCAACCCTTTCTTTCCCCACCTGCAGGCTGTATGTATTCTCCAAATCTATGCAGCAGTATATGCCAAACACAGGAGAGTTCAACATATCATGCGAACACTGTGTTGCGTTGACATGCTGTTGCGTTGCGTTGCGTTGCGTTGCGTTGACATGCTGTTGCTATTTTTCATATTCTGTTTCAGGTTTGTTTCTCAGAGTGGCTTCAGCTGAAAGTGGGGACAGCAAACATGTGAGTAGAATACACACCTGCTTTTCTCACTGCTTCTGTAACGACTGAAGTGAAAATGCATCTGCACACTCCCCAATGCCCTGTGTTATGTATAAACTCCAAATGTGGGAATTGCTTATATCTCTCACTGTAGGAGAAGGGTATGAGTTCCTTCTTTTGGCATTATGGCGGGAGCACAAAAAGGGGGCATGCAGGACTTTGTGCATCTACTTGTTCTCCTTTTCAATATCTGAACCACTCTCCTTTATCTCTTGGTTCCTGTTTTGTTCTATTGTGGTTCCAGTGCACATGTACAAAGATCTCTACAGGAGCAGAAACAACAAGCTGTGATGCCTAGACCTATTTTCAGGGAAGAATCCTAGCTTGACATCCGAATTTCTTTTTTTTTTTAATGGAATAATGATTACAGAAAAAATCCTTATAATGATTACAGAAAAAATCCTTATGTCAAAAGCAACTACCACACAGAGCCGAAGCAAGTGGGTGCTTATATAAGGCGGCTTCTCAACGTCTACTGCTTTGAGTGTACATCCAGTTAGGGGTGTGCTTATTTACCAAGATTCTCAGAGAAACAAAGGTGTGTATGAGAAAATTCTGAAATCTACAGCAAAACGTTGGCTTGAGAAAAGCAAATATGCTAGAGTTACAGGAAATAAACTATTAGAGAAGTTGCTCTAAACTAGGTGTCCAGGACAACTTGCATTTAATAAGCCAGTGATAAATGTGTTTTCTTTAAGGAAAATTTTAAAAAAGGAGCTTTGCTTTCCCCAAAGGTCACCTTTTAATGAAGGCCAAGGTGCACCATTGTTCGATAAAGTAATCTCTGAAATGTGGGGAAACATGAATTTGATTATATCCTCTCCACTTCTCCACGTAGCAAGAAGTTCTCGGGGCAGTGCTACCTGGGGTCGACTTCTTTTTGGGAGCGAGTGAGCGCACACTGGAAGCTTATGGTGTTTTTTGTAATATTTGGTTTGTTTATTTATAAATATACAAGTACAGCATGAGGTTTTAAAATCCTCTCTGGGACTTTAGCCATTATCACATATTTGTTTTATAATCTCTTAAAATGGCTTATCTGAATAGTTAAATAAATAATAGCTAAATAAATCATGCAGTCAAGGTGAGCACCAGTCTATGGCATAGACTCTATGCTGTAGCGGAATTTTTAAGCACATGAGAATTAATAGGACCAGGAAGACTGGTGAACAAGGAAAAAGTATGGGTTTATTTGTTACGCAGCGCAGTGGACAGCCCCCAGTTGGGGAACTGACCCTTTGCTCCATGTGAGCACAGTTTTTATACATTTCCAAGCACAACATCACATGGTTGCTGAGAATGTGCATAGTCACAGAGTCATACAGGAAAAACAAGAGACTTTTGATTTACATTTTACAGAAAACAATGGGAACAATAATGGGCTGAGCTAGTCAGAGGACACTTGATGGTCCTTGATGGTCCTTGATGGTTCGATCCTTGAGTTCTGGGAGACTTAATTGAGTTAGCTCCGGGAGTCTCCCTGCACCCAGAGTCAGCCTAATGTGTATGCTCTCCTTGAAAGGAGGAAAGATTAAGTTTGCCAAATGTGAGGTTTTTCCTGTGACCTAGGGAGGCATATATGAACAGAAACTAGGAAAATATTTTTCTGCATCAGTCCCTTCTTTGTTACTGAGTATCTAAATTTCTCAGTAACATCAATTAAGCAATATTAATTCCTTGCCATTTCTAACATCCAGACATGTTAGCCATTGATTTTGGTGGGACTCATTGTAGGATCGCGAAATGCTGTGTAGCAATCCTGTTAGAATAAGCACTTAGCCTGCTAGGGTAAAGCCTCAAAGCATAGTGAAAGCAAAACATCATTGCTACAAAGAGAAAACAGCAACATCACAAGCATTTTTACTCAGTTGTGTCCAACAAACCCCTTCCCAAAGTCCATTTTCCCCATCTTTGGTGACAGGTGGCTCTGGTTCCTTAGCCAGGAAGATAGTTGTTCTGCAACTTGTGGAATGGAAGACAAACATGCAAGTTAACACAAGGGGCATGTTCTTCTTGTGTTAGACTGAGAGTGCAGGCATGACATTGTCCACAAAGTTTTCTTTTCAGTCTAATTGGCCAGAATGTATAGGCAAACTGAATGCAAGTTATTAGTTATTCCAAAAGAGATTGTCATTTCAAAGAGTGCTGAAAATGCTTCATTGTCCAGAGTCTATATAGAGTGCAGAGTGAAGGTGTTCCAGAGCACGTGAAGATAGCAAAGCAACAAATGTCTTTAACGATAACTAGTGGCACTCTTCAAGCATAAACAGAGATAGCTTATAGAGTGAATAATTGTCAATAAATGTTCAGGCAAGGAGGGTAAAGCTTCCCTCATCAGTAGTAGTTCGTTGATGAACAGGGAGGCAAGTGGAGGCATCTCTGGAAGGTAAGTCTGGGCAGCAGGTATGCAGGAACAAGTTGTGCAGGAGCCAGGGCTAGGGCATAACGGCCTTGTATCGTGAAAACTGATGCAAGGGAGCCTCGTTAGGCTGTTTGCTGCTGCTGCTGCTCGACACAGGTACCAGTGGTGCTCCAGGTCTGTAGGTAGGGCCCAGGGTGACTGAAGTCTTGGGCCTGGTTGCACTGGTGCAGAGGTTGTCCTTGACCTTACAGATGGCTGATGTCCTTCAAAATCCAGCATCATCCTGGGACCAAGCTCCTTTTTCCTCCTCACAGGGCTTATGTTGTTGTGGTGTTGTTGTTGTGGTGCTTCTCCTGGCCTGATGTGAGGCACAGGTCTGATGCAGGAATATGGTGGTTTTCCTTCCTGCAGTAAGATAGGTTTTCTCCGAAATGTAAAACACAACTGGTTATACATAATTATTTTTCAAATTACACTTTCTTTTCCTTTTTGGTTGGCGGGTGGAAAGGGCCACTGGGATAGTGAACTTCAGCTGTTAAAATTAAATTACCAAATTTTCCAAATCAAATTTACCAAATCAAATTACTACCTTCCCCCCTTTGTTCAAAATGGTCTATGAAGTGGCCATGCAGAACAAAAAGTTACAGCTAAAATAAATCTAGGACAAACTATATGGTTGTTGGGGTCCTAGGGTAACCTGTGAATATAATGAGATAAAAACAAAGAAATCACAAAGAACATCTCACAGGGTCCTGAGTGCAGTCTGTGAACCTGGTTGTAGATAAATGGATCACAAACTTTATAAGTATTTATATGAGAGAGAGTTGGCCACTCTTTATAAAATGGTGTCAGGTTGTACTGTCCCACCTCTGATCCAGTTCTGAGGGTTAAGTTGCAGTACCTTTTGTTGGCTCCTGCGGCTATAAAGAAAACAAAATATGAAGAGCAGACAAATAGGCCAGGTTCAACCAGTGGCCAGGAGCCTAAGAAGTGCTCAGCAGGAGCAAAATCTCAGAGAGAGAGGGCCAACTTGACATTCAAGAAAATAAAAAAGACAAAATATATACAACACTTAACAAACAATAGCATAAAAACCTTGGGGTTTTGGGGTGTCCTTACGCTAGCTATTTCCTCCTCGAAGGTACAATGATCTTGCGCAATTGTGTCCCCAACCCCTAAACCTCAAGCTGTTCCCAGCTCCGTGGGGAGCTGCTACTCTAGGGCTATCTAGCTAAGGTGATAATAAAAGGCTATTTGAAAACAGGGGAACCGAACAGACATGCTTCCGTATCTGGACACAGCAGGAATCCTCCACCAGATCCAGGAACAGGGCAAAGATTACTTAGGTGGCCTGCCTGGTGGGGTTGGCGTTGGAAGGAACTCCATGTATGCTCAGGCTCTTCTGATGCCTTTGTCACTAAATCAAAATAGGCAAGAGGTGAGGTACAAATCAAAGGTTGCTGGGTACTTATTTCTCAGGCCACCAGGAGAGAAGAAAGGAAAAAACCCAAATGACAGACCTTTCTTTTTTTTTAGAAAAGGCAAAGTGGCAGAGATAAAGAAATATGAACACAGGACACAGAGAGCAAGGAGTTCCAAGTGGGAAATACAACAGTAAAATTAAGAACAACGTATTTGTTTTGAGGTGGATAAGGTACGCATTAAAGCAGAATGTTAGGTGGGAGCAGTTGGTGTCCCACTTTGCAGGCGCAGCGTTTGCAGATCTCACTGCGCACATCAGTTGTTTTTCCTTCCTGTGCTGAAACAAACAATGTTGACACCATAAAGGAAGAAATGAATAAAAACCTAGGCTAGGTATCTTAGCACTATAAAGGCAACATAGAACACAAAAAGTTTAGGAAAAAGATAGAAGGCAAGCCTTATAGAACCCTTATCGTGAGCCAAGTAAGAGTTTTTCTGTGCAGGGGCTCACACGTGTAAGATAATTGCAGTGGTAGAAACAGGTTCAAATAACAATAGCGTGGAGACCAACTGATTTGCACTCTGCACATGCTCAGTGGCAAGTGTAAAAGTTACTTCCAGTGATGCCATCTTCTTGGAGGCCACACGATTCAAAGCAGCAGAGGCACCTGTGGTACTGAAAACTTTGTTTAACCAAAGAAATGTTGTTATCGTTATGGAGACCTTTTATCAATAGATTACTAATTAAGGATTCTCACAGTTAGGCCTTAGGCAGACAAAAATCATGATTTAACTGAATGCAAGGTGTTATCAAATACAGGATGAATACATAGCAAGTCCAAGCAGTTACATATTTTAAAGAAAAACAAAATGTCAGGATTTTAGTATCATGATGAATTAGCACTATTGCAGTATATGCAAGGGCTGCAGGACTGGAAGCTGAGTCTTCCTGCTTCATCCTTCTGCCTGCTAGATAGGAAGCAAAATGGAGAAAAGATTCCCTATTCATATTGCAGGATAGACTGCTACTGCTCAGGGAGGTTCCACTGAATATATTGTAAAGACCTAAATCCTTTTAAGTTGGTTAGGCATATAACTTTAGAACATGAACAGAGTTCTTAAACAGAATTAAAACCTTAGAAAAATAGAATTAGGCAACATCAAAATCAGAATTTTTGTTTAATTCATGCAAACTCTTAAATTACCTTTTTGTTTGTGAGGGCAGTTGTGCCAATGGGAAGAAAGCAAACATGATTAACATTTAACAATTTACTAACATTTACCAACATTCTCCAGTTAGACTCCAATTTATAAGCATTATTGCAATTTTTAAATATTTCTTTCATTTTGTTGATGTCAGGAGTGTACACACTCAAGCACTGAGTTTCAAGGCATAGTCAATTACTGGTGGAGACAACAAAATACTTCCCCTTCATTTTCCAGGGGTACCCATACAGTAGTGGTTAATTTTGTATGATTTTTTTTTCCCAATTATTAGCATGGTCTGGTAGGAGAAGAGACATTTTTGGAAGCTAATTTTTCAGTAATCTCAGGAGAAAAGGGTCAGGTGATCAGGCTGATCCTTAATTCCCTTCTTTGGCCAAAACAAAGTAGGTAAAAACAAAAATACTTTTCCTCCTAAGACCTATGCAATTTTATAAGACAGACACATAATAACACAAAACATGAAAATGACACACAAGCATATAAACAAGTGTACAAATAAATAAATTTAGACACTTATCAGACAGGCACTTGGCCTTTCCTTTGTCCTCCTTTCTATGTTCTTTAACAGGAAAATCTTCCTTTTTGTCCAGGACTATTTTTTTTTGTAGAAAAGCGCATGAAGGGGCAGCGCTGAGGGCATAATTTGTTAGCCTGATTTAGCAGATTTTACCTTTTTTTTGGCTGGGACTCTGGACAGGTTCTGCCTCCTGTGCCAGGATTTTAACCTGGGCTTGTAAAATTTTCATTTTTGGCACGTTCCTTTTAATATAATGTCCAGTATATGCCATTTGGCCTGGGCATTTTAGTTCAATTAGTTCAAAAGAGCCCTCTTTTGGCCAGGCTGGTGCCATAGTTTGCCTAATTTAAACCAGTTCAGGAGCTCTGTGAAGCAGTTTCCCTCCTGACTGTGAGTCCCTTTTGGAAGTTTCCCCAGGAGAGAGAAGTGAAAGGGGGCTTCCTTGTGACAATTCAAATTTACTTTGGTTTGTCCCCATGCCTCTCCTGGGATTGCCATTCCAGTTCCATAGTCGGGTGTCCTGTTTCCGTTTTCCCGTCCCTACCAGAACCTGGCAAAAAGATACTCCCTGGTTTAGCTTATTCAGCTGCGAGTGTCAGGGGGTGACTCTCTACAGGTACTTTTTCCTGGCGAGTCTAACTTTGTTGTCCTTTTCCTGCCTTTAATCCTTGCAAGGCGAGCTAAACCTAGGTTGTTATGTCCATTTCCTGCCTTTTACCCTTTCAAGGCGAGTATTGACCTAGGTCCCTCCATGGTCCCTAGGGGTTTCCCTTAATAAGCCGGCCGGGCTTCACTCATACATATACATTATTTCCCAGTAATTTTCAGGCAAACAGTGAGGGAGAAAAACAAAGAGGAAAGAAAAGAGCCCCTTGCTATTGCCTAGCACAGGGCAGCTGAGGTATAGACTTGCACACAATTTCATGCACTCCCCCCCCACCGATAAAATTCCCTTTTCTCACCAGTCTTGCAGGGTCCACTGTTCCTTCCTGAGGGATCTTCCAGCTGGTCCGCCCAGACATAGCTCTCTGGTCGAAGGAGCACACCTCCACCCCTCCTTCAGACAAAAAGTCTTACCTAGGATTCTCCAGTGAGGTAGAGAGGAGCCCCCCAGCCCAGGAGCCACGCTGGGAGTGTAGCTTAGTAGATCCCACTTCTGACACCAAACTGTAGCGGAATTTTTAAGCACATGAGAATTAATAGGACCAGGAAGACTGGTGAACAAGGAAAAAGTATGGGTTTATTTGTTACGCAGCGCAGTGGACAGCCCCCAGTTGGGGAACTGACCCTTTGCTCCATGTGAGCACAGTTTTTATACATTTCCAAGCACAACATCACATGGTTGCTGAGAATGTGCATAGTCACAGAGTCATACAGGAAAAACAAGAGACTTTTGATTTACATTTTACAGAAAACAATGGGAACAATAATGGGCTGAGCTAGTCAGAGGACACTTGATGGTCCTTGATGGTCCTTGATGGTTCGATCCTTGAGTTCTGGGAGACTTAATTGAGTTAGCTCCGGGAGTCTCCCTGCACCCAGAGTCAGCCTAATGTGTATGCTCTCCTTGAAAGGAGGAAAGATTAAGTTTGCCAAATGTGAGGTTTTTCCTGTGACCTAGGGAGGCATATATGAACAGAAACTAGGAAAATATTTTTCTGCATCAATGCTATGCTATTTGCTTTCCTGAAGGTGTCTCAGGTTTCAGAGGTTAGGCCTCTGAACTCTTTTAAGACATTAGGTAAGCTTAGACTTTATTCCAAAGTGATTCTAACTGTGGGGGAGTAAGTTTGATAATCCTATTAAGTTTGAACTGCTAAACCATGAGCTGTCGATCGAAAGGTCAGCAGTTTGAATCCGCAACGGGGTGAGCTCTCGTTGCTTGGCCAGCTCCTGCCAACCTAGCAGTTCCAAAGCATGTTGATAAATAGGTACCGCTTGCGGGAAGGTAAACAGCGCTCCGTGTTCCAGCTGCATGCTACGCGCTGCGGCAAGGAGAGTCATGCCGGCCACATGACCATGGAGGCGTCTTCGGACAACACTGGCTCTTCGGCTTTGAAATGGGGATGAGCACCACACCCTAGAGTCGGACACGACTGGACTTAATTGTCAGGGGCCTTTACCTTTTTATCACAAATTTAGACTGCCAAGTGTAAGGCTGAGAACTCTCTCCGAACTCCAGTACAGGTTGATAACCCCTTATCCGGACATCTGAAATCCAGACTATTCTGAAATCCAGACATTTTGGGGGCTATGACTTAAAACTTTTTCCAGCACCTGGTTGGCATACCACATGGCATGCTGGGGCACAACATTATTAAAAAAATATATATAAAATTCCCTACAGGCTATATGTATAAGGTGTAGATGAGACATATATGAATTTCGTGTTTAGACTTGGATCCCATCCCTAAGATATCTCATTATATTTATGCAAATATTCCAAAATCCAGACAAATCCGAAATCCAGGCAACTTCCCGTCCCAAGATAAGGGATACTCAACCTGTAACTGACCTTTCAAGAAATCTGCTGATTGGAGATCATGACTTGGCCATGAAATACACAACTTTTGTTTGTAAATTAGTACATCCTGCTTCCTTTCTGGCTATACCTTTTTAGCTTACAACTGCTCATTCATCCAGACATATGCATGTGTATATCCATACAGCTACACAGCTATTTCCAGAACTTTTATTACTCTCCCTGTCATATTTTGGAAAAGTTATGTTCTTCTTTTAAAGTTTTCCCTTTTATGCAAGTTGTACTAATTAATTGTATAAGTAGATTCTTTGTAACCAATATTAGATTGTAGGAGGAGCAGACCACACTAATTAGACTGTATACATAGTTTTTTTGTAACCTATCTTAGACTGTATGAGAAGAAGGCCTTATTGTATGCCCTAACTGATCTTTCCCCGATTTCTATAAAAGTCAGTCACTCTGTGCATTGTGTTGTCAGACTTCCCACTCAGGGGAACTCTGTCCAAGAGCGCTCTTAATAAACAGATCAATTTTCTTATTTCAGTCATTTGTTTAAATTCTTCATCATACCTTACAGATAGAGAACATCCTGTGGGAGGCATCACCTGCCTGTCTTTCATGGTCCCCACATTTTTCAAGCACTTGAATAACAGTAGTTTATAACACTCTCTCCAGAAACAGTGCTTCCATTGCTATTGCAGTCACGGGCGTCGCTGGAGCGTGGCGGGTGGGGGGAGGGTCGCCAGGGGTTGACGCGTGCCAGGGGGTATTTTTAGAATTTTCGCGCATGCGCAGACCGTTTTGAGAGCAAAAGGGCCTCAAAATGGTCTCTGCGCATGCGCGGAAATTCTAAAAATACCCGGATGAACACGCTGCATGGCGGCGGGGCCGGACGCCGGCGGGACCGGACGCTCCGAGGCCGGCTCCCGGGCCGGCCTCGGAGCGTCTGGAGGGCGAAGCGGGAGCGTCACTAGGGTGACGCGCGTCCCCTACCTCGGGGTGACGCGCGTCCTAGTGACGCTACTGATTGCAGTTGCTGTGTGGCATGTGGTTGTGTGGCTACCATATAGGTATCTATTGCTTATGATGAGAATGGAGATGAATGACACAAAGTTTACTGTCATGGAAGCACTTTTTGTGATTTTTTTTTTTTAAAAATCATTTATTGTCAGTGTTTATGCTTCACAGGCTGAGTGCTTCTCCACTGTTCCATCCCCAGAGCCGAAGAGCTTCTCTAACATTAGTGTCCTTTATCCTCCACCCCAACAGGAATCTTGCAAATACCGGTCAAGCTACTCTTTTTTTTCCTGCGACAATGCTCCATTATTGTGTGAACTTTTAAAATTACTTTTATTTGTTTAATGGGCTTTGAATTTAGAAGGCTGGGCTCTCTCTTCCTTTCCACTGCTGGACTGCACATCCTCTTCAATGTTTTAAAGAAAAGGGGGAAACAAGAGGCAGTATGTATGCTTGTTCCCTACATCCATTGTATGTGTGTTCATGGATCATCTGAATAAGGCCCAAGAAAATAGTCAGGAGGACACCGAGAAGCATTTAAAGCAAGAAGTTGTTCAAGAGTGCCATCTGCTGGGCTCATCTACAGGAGAAAATGATTCCCTTTCCTTTTGCTTTCACTGAATAATTTTTAATGGAACTCATCCACTCATTAATGAACTCAGAAGGTGAACTCTGTATAAAAGGAGAAATATTCCTTCTTGAAAATAATTCTGGATTTTTGGTGGAGGATGGAAGTAGTGAAAGAACGAGCACTCCTCCCTTTGGCCCATATGGGTCATTGTTCTACTACTACTCTTCCTTAGCTATCAGTGATCTCTTCAGTCTTCTCACAAATCTCATGTCACTTTGAAACCACCCATGCCCCAGCCTCCCCACATGGCATGGGGTGTGTGTGTGTGTGGGTGGGGGAATGACATGTATATATGGAAATGGCAGAGAGTTTTACAGTGTAGTCCTAGGCATGTCTACTCAGAAGTAAATCCCATGGAGTGCAATGGAACTTCAAGGTAAGCACGTATAAATGGCCACCTTATAGTCCAATTCTACTCCCTGTGTGGCGATGTAGCTGCGCCAGTGTGGTGCACATTGAATCTCATGGGGGAGTTTTGGCCTCCGGAGGCCTCCTCAGGGTAAGGGAACGTTTTTTCCCTTGCCACAGGGTACGTCCATGGCAGCCCACTGGGTCTACTCAGACCTGCGTCGGCTATATCTCTGGCGCAAGTCTGCATGGTCCTGGGTCAGGGAATCAAGGCCAGGAAGGGGGATGGGACCTTTTCTTACCTCCTCCTTTCCGGCCCTGAGCCACCTTCCTCCCCACCCCCATCACCACCCTATTCCTCCCCCTCCCTGCCTCCCTCCCACCCCTTGTGCTGACTTACTGGCGCTGGTGGGTGTCCTCAATCCGCTGGTGCATGATGGACACAACCGCTTGTTGCTTGTGGCGGCAGCCATGCTGCACTGAATGACGTATTGCATTTTGCAACAGCCGTAAAGGACCTTACATCGCTGGAACACTCATTCTGGCTAAAATAGGATTGGGATGTTAGTGAGTTTACTCCCTCAGGAGGGGCAGCAGGGAGTGCATATTATAGTGATCTCCACAACCAGTTGAGATAGGAGGAGCCAGTTCACGCTTCCCATATTGATACCTTCTTGGAGTACCATTATATAAAGATTCAGTCTATGTCAAAAGCTCTCTCTCTCTCTCAGCCAGAGTGTCTCTCCTTCAACAGATAGTTCTGTCACCTCGTTTGGAGGGATTGTATGTTGAAGAGAGAACTGCCTTGCTATAGGATCCATATTACATAGAATGTGGGCAAATCATGATTAAATGAAGTTTTGGTGACTTCCTGATCCATAGCATTTAATGAAAGGAGTCCCTAACAGCAGATGCCCAGAACCACTTTTCTTTGAAAATCACTTTTGCTGAAGTGTTCACTGGAGACCAAGTCTGTTTCAGTGATGCTCCCTCCCCGCCCCAGACACCAATAGGGTTGCTTTCAGGGGTCATATGCAGACAGTTCCTTGGAGCAACCCCTTTTGGGAACATAAGAACATAAGAAAAGCCCTGCTGGATCAGGCCAAAAGCCCATCTAGTCCAGCTTCCTGTATCACACAGTGGCCCCACCAGATGCCTCAGGGAGCACAAGACAACAAGATAACCTGTTTCCCGGAACTGAAGCATGCTCACAACAGCATCTAAAGGCTCCTTAGAAAACCTAAGCATTAGATTTTCCTAAGTCTATGTGTAACTTTCAAAGTGGTGCAGCATCTCCCAAAGGGGGTGGGTCAGTCCAGATGGATCTGTGGGGTCATGGGCCCCTAGCACAAGTCTCACAAGACTCCACTGGTAACACCACACTTGACGTGCACATGCACATGCACACACCCCACACCCATCGTGACTGTTGCTGGACCAGTACAAAATGTTTTGCATTTCTACAATGGCTGGCACAGGGCCACGGTATTCGTACCCGAATTATCCAGTACAGTTCTGCTTGCAGTTCATATATTTGGTATACTTGCAAAGCTGGGGCCAGATCTCACTTTGCTTTGTTTGCTCTTAAATCTATCAAATAATGAACTTGTGCTTAAGGGCCATTTAATGTTCCCTCTGACAATTCTCATTCTCATATGTGCCAGATGGGGGTGCTTGTGCCTTCCGTCGGAAATGCTAGGGAGACTGAATGGATTGTCATCTGATGCTTATAAAGACTGGTCTATGCTTTCTGTTCATTGAATCACAGTGCTTGGAGTTATTGCTCCACATATTTCTAGGCACATGTGCTATATAAAGATAATGTACATATAATGCACATCATACAATGCTCCAAGTTGCAACTTCAATGTACAGTACCATTTTAATATACCTTAAGAACATACGAAGAGCCCTGCTGGATCAGGCCGAAGGCCCATCTAGTCCAGCTTCCTGTATCACACAGTGGCCCCACCAGATGCCTCAGGGAGCACACAAGACAACAAGATACCTGTATCCTGTCACCACTCCCTTGCACCTGGCACAAAGAAAACCTACTCCTACAACCAGGAGGTTGCTTATATCCCCATCATGGCTTGTAAGCTGTGATGGACTTTTCCTCCATAAATCTGTCCAATCCCCTTTTAAAGGCATCCAGGCCAGGTGCCGTCACCACCTCCTGTGGCAAGGAGTTCCACAAACCAATTACATGCTGGGTAAAGAAATATTTTCTTTTGTCTGTTTTAATCCTCCCTCCACTCAATTTGAGTGGATGTCCCCTAGTTCTAGTGTTGTGTGAGAGGGAAAAGAACGTCTCTCTATCCACTCTCTCCATCCCATGCATAATTTTATATGTCTCAATCATGTCCCCCCTCAACCGCCTTTTTTCTAGACTGAAGAACCCCAATTGCTGTAGCCTTTCCTCATAAGGGAGATGTCCAAGCCCACTAATCATTTTGGTCGCTCTCTTCTGCACTGTTTCCAGCTCCACTATATCCTTTTTGAGATGCGGCGACCAGAACTGGACGCAATACTCCAGATGCGGTCTTACCATCGATTTGTACAACGGCATAATAATAAAACATGTGCTGGATCATGGAGAAAGCACAAGAGTTTAAAAAAAAAACAAAAAAAAAACACCTAACTTCTGCTTCATTGACTACGCAAAAGCCTTTGATTGTGTGGATCACAACAAACTGTGGCAAATTCTTAAAGAGATGGGGGTACCAGACGACTTTACCTGTCTCCTGAGAAACCTGTATGCGGGTCAAGAAGCAACAGTTTTAACCGGCCCTGGAACAACCGATTGGTTCAAAATTGGGAAGGGAGTATGGCAAGGCTGTATATTGTCACCCTGCTTATTTAACTTATATGCAGAGTACATTATGAGAAATGCAGGGCTGAGTGAATCGCAAGCCGGAATCAAGATTGCCGGGAGAAATATCAACAACCTCAGATACGCAGAGACGATACCACCCTAATGGCAGAAAGTGAAGAAGAACTAAAGAGCCTCTTGATGAGAGTGAAAGAGGAGAGTGCAAAAGTTGGCTTGAAACTCAACATTAATAAAACTAAGATCATGGCATCTGGTCCCATCAATTCCTGGCAAAGAGAAGGGGCAGAAATGGAAGCAGTAACAGATTTTACTTTTCTGGGTTCCAAGATCACTGCAGATGGAGACAGCAGCCATGAAATTAAAAGATGCTTACTCCTTGGAAGGAAAGCTATGGCAAACTTAGATAGCATAATAAAAAGCAGAGATATCACCATGCCAACAAAAGTTTGTATAGTCAGGGCAATGGTGTTCCCAGTAGCAATGTATGGTTGCGAGAGTTGGAGTTGGAGAGATGCTTTTGAACTGTGGTGCTGGAGAAGACTCCTGAGAGTCCCTTGGACTGCTAGGAGATCAAATCAATCCTAAATGAAATCAACCCTGACTGTTCCCTGGAAGGACAGGTACTGAGGCTGAAGCTCAAATATTTTGGCCACCTAATGTGAAGAGAGGACTCTCTGGAGAAGACTCTGATGCTGGGAAAGATTGAAGGCAAAAGGAGAACGGGAAGGCAAAGGATGAGATGGTTAGACAGCATCACTGATGCAACGAACATGAAAATGAGCGAACTCAGGAAGATAGTGGAGGACAGGAAGGCCTGGCGGGATATGGTTTATGGGATCACGAAGGGTCGGACACGACTGAACACCAACACCAACACCAAAGGCCGTTTTATTCTCAATCCCTTTTTTAATGATCCTAAGCATGGAATTGGCCTTCTTCACAGCCGCCGCACACTGGGTCAACACTTTCATCGACCTGTCCACCAGTACCCCAAGATCTCTCTCCAGATCCGTCATAGACAACTCAGAACCCATTAGCGTGTATGTGAAGTTTTGATTTCTTGCCCCAATGTGTATCACTTTACACTTACTTACATTGAAACGCATCTGCCATTTTGCTGCCCATTCTCCCAGTTTGGAGAGATCCTTCTGGAGCTCTTCACAATCCCTGCTGGTCTTCACCACCTGGAAGAGTTTAGTGTCATCCACAAACTTGGCCACCTTGCTGCTTATCCCCAACTCCAGGTCATTTATGAACACATTGAAAAGCACCAGTCCCAAGACCGATCCTTGGGGCACACCGCTTTTCACCTCTTGCCATTGTGAAAATTGCCCATTGACACCCACTCTCTGTTTCCTAGTCTTCAACCAGTTCCTAATCCATAGGAGGACCTGCCCCCTTATTCCCTGACTGTGGAGTTTTCTCAGGAGTCTTTCATGAGGGACCGTGTCAAACGCCTTCTGAAAATCCAGATATACAATATCCACGGATTCTCCCGCATCCATATGCCTGTTGACTTTTTCAAAGAATTCTAAAAGATTTGTGAGGCAAGACTTCCCCTTGCAGAAGCCATGCTGAGTCTCCCTCAGCAAAGCTTGTTCTTCTATATGTTTTCCGATTTTATCCTTGATGAGGCTTTCCACCATCTTCCTTGGAACAGATGATAGGCTGACCGGCCTGTAGTTTCCCGGGTCCCCTCTCCTTCCTTTTTTAAAGATTGGCGTGACATTACCTATCCTCCAATCCTCTGGCACAGTGGCTGTTTTAAGAAACAAGTTGCATATTTTTGTCAAGATATCAGCAACTTCATTTTTGAGTTGTCACCTTCCAAGTGACCCCAAGCTGTCCTGCTACCTTCTATCATAAACTCTCCACAGTGGTGTTACTCATATTCCTGATTCTCCGAGGACCTCCAATCCAGCTGCTATTTACCTTAAAAAAACACACACGTATAATTTGATCTTGGAGAACATAATCTTAACAATGGAGAGATACTTGAGGCAGAGGCATGTGCCACGTAAAGAAGGACTGGAGAACAGGAGATGCTGGGCTGTTGGACAAGGAGTTTATTTGGTAAGGTAACGCGGATGATTCAGACAGGTAAAGCATATCAAATAGCAGCTCCCATAATATTATATTATATTATATTATATTATATTATATTATATTATATTATATTATATTATATTATATTATATTATATTATATTGATCTATGGTATACAAGTCTTAATGATCCTGAAGGATATATGCATACTTTGCCCTTACTGGGTTCTGATTCTAACAGCTCAATCCTAACCAACCTTCCAGCGCTGATGCAGCCATGCCAACAGGATGCACACTTCATTTTGCAGTGCAGGGGCAGTCATGGAGGCCTCTTCAAGGTGAGGGAACATTTGTTCCCTTACCTTAGGGCTGCATTGCAGTTGCACCGGTGCTGGAATGTTGGTTAGGATTGCACTGTCAATGGATGAAACAAGAACCGTTCTCAACACAACGAAGTGGGCTTTTTAGTGGGAGCATAGGGGCCAAAGCGCAAACTGTGCTGGCAGTGATAAAGTCCTAAAATTGCCAGAAGACATTCTTTTCTGGGATTCAGTATATGATTGTGTTCACTGGCTTGGTTGTTAGTTGTCACACTGACCCTTCACTGATTGCTTTCTCATCGTGTTGATGATTCACTAAGGGAGAAAAGCTAACAAAGACCTTCACTGTGAAGCAGGAAGAAAGAGAGATCTGGCTGCAAATTTAAAAAAATCTATGCAAAGAGGCAATGAACAATAGCTGTATGGTACCATTTCTAGAGTCTTAATAGGCTCCTGATGCAGATGATGCCATCTTGTCATTGTTGTCATAAGGCAATGACAATGGTCAGATGCGAGTAACATGGCTAGCTTTGAAAAAGTCAGGGGCTGAGTGTGACTGTGTACTGCTGCGACGTGCTTTGTGGTGTTTGATCAAGGACTGCACAAATAGCCCGGTCAAGGCTGAAACTTTAGTTTCCTCTAAGCAGCTGGTCAGCACTTCAGAGACAAACAGGAGAAGGGTTCAAGGTGCATGAAACAGGAGAACAGCCATTGAATCTATCCAAGGGAGGATCTAGTGGATCAGAGACGGAGACTGAAAGAGGGAGAGACCAGGGTGGTAGAAGAAATTGTATCTTTAAACTAAAAAGGTTGTGGATCTGGGAAAGCGGCAACTAAAATGATCGGAGGCTCAAGCCCCTCCCCTACAAGGAAAGGCTAAAGCGTCTGAGTCTCTCTAGTGTAGAAACAGTGATGAAGGGGGACAGTGACATGATAGAGGTTTGTTACTACATGATACACATTATGGAGAAAATGCAGAGAGAAAACGTATTCCTTCTTCCACAGTACGTCAAGGTCACTCACTAACTGCACAATCTTGCGTATCTATAAACTGGTGGAGCGAGCACTCCGCCGGCCTAGGGAGTCAGAAACGTGCTGGAAAGTACATTTGCAGCTCCTCGTGTGTAAGTGGCGCCGGCGCAGAGGCCGGCACCGCTCACACCGCCAGCGTCCCGGGCCTGTGCCAGCCGCCGCAGGTGACTCCCATACCGGTCAGCACAGAGGCAGGGGGAGGGCGGGCACGGGCGGCGAGGGAGGAGACCCTTTAGGCCGGCTGCTGCATGTTAGGCAGGATTGGGATGTATGTTTGATAGGCAGTTGATTCAAGACAGACAAAAGAGAGTCAATCATCCAACGTGTAGTTTATTGACGTGATTCACTGCCACAAGGTTGTGTTGATGGCCATGAGCTTAGATGGCTTTAACAGGGGATTAGACAAATTCATGCCCGAGAGGTTGACCAGGGACTATGAGCCATGAGATCTAAACAAAGTATCCATGTTTGTATGACCAGTTTGCTTGACACTTGGCAGATAAAATTGTTCAAATCCATCACGCTTGGATTCCACTTCAGCAATTTCGGTCAATATCTCCTCTGCTTCTGTTGGTTCTTCTATTATGGATTATTTTCACCTTGTACAGCCTGAGGACAGGATCCATAGGCGTGCGAGACCATCTGCTTGCCCTCTTGACCCTTACCTGGCTTGGCTTATTTATCAGATCTCCCTGGGGTGGGGCTGGCTGAATGGACAGGGAGGGTGGTTTATTCATCTTTGAGGGAAGGGGTGTTGCTGGCAGTACTGAAGCTGGCTGTGGTCCCCCCCCCCCGAAGAAACTCTCACTGAATACCACCATATTTGAAAACTACCAACCAATTTCAGACATCCCATTTCTGGGCAAGGTGAGTGGGTGGGTAGTGGTGTCTCAGCTCCAGAGTTTCCTGGATGAGATAGATTATTTGGATCCCTTTCAGCCTGGCTTCAGGCCAACGTTTGGGACAGAAAATCCTGGTGGATGATCTATGCTAGGGATTGGACAGGGGGAGTGAGTGAGTCCCTTTTGGTCCTGTTAGACATCTCAGTGGCTTTCAGCACCAATCAACCATGGTGTCCTTCTGGGTCATCTGGCCAGACTGGGGCTCAAGAGCATTGCTTTGCAGTGACTCCATTCCTTTCTGACCAATAGATTCCAGAAGATGGTCCAGGGCTGAAGCTATTGGACTGTCTGAGGCAGCCCAACGGTGCTACCAACCGTGCCATCCCTGACATGCCATCCTGAAAAAAAATGCACATTTCTTACCTCACTCCTTTCTCCACATGGGCCCTTAAGAAAGCAGGAAGTGTCAAGTATGCTGGGAGCGCTCACAGCGTATTCCACATTACCTGTTTTGTTTAAAGAGCCCATGGGAGGAAGGAGTGAGGTAAGAGGGCAAGAGGCCAGATTATTGCATTGCGATCTTTCAGCACCAATCTTTTCAGCACCAATCTTAGAGCAACTCTATCACTGGTGGACTGGGAGGAGAGAGTGGGTAGCGGCAGGGTGCAAGGCACCCCTCATCTTTTTGCCGCTCCCTCCAATGTGTCGTGCGATGCAAGTGTCATCGCTCCTGATTTGGATGGGCCAGCCACATGGGGGACTCCTGCTCTTTGCCCTGGCCATTGTGTCCCTCATGTTATTTAATATCTACGTAAAACTGCTGGGAGAGATCTTCCAGAGTGTGGAGCTGGGTATCACCAATTTGCAGACAACACCCAGCTCTACCTTTCTGTTCCATTGAATGCTGGGGAAACTGTAAAAGTCCTAGACAAACAGAGGTCCTCTTGGTCTGGAGGACCTGTGATGCAGGTATCGGACCAGCAACCTGTTCTGAATGGGGTTGCACACCCTCTACAGGAGCAGGTTTGCAGTTTGGGGGTCCTCCTGGATTGTTCGCTACTCCTGGAAGGTCAGGTGGTGGCAGTAGCCAGGGAGGCTTAGAGTGGTGACCAACGTTTGACCATACCTGAATCGATCAGAAGACCACAGTGATTGATGCACTGGTGGCATCAAGACTTGATTACTGTAACACACTCCTTGTGGAGCTGCCCTTGAAGACCATTCAGAAACTGTAATTAATGCAGAACGTGGTGGCCTGTGTGATGGGGGGGCTAAGCATTTAGACTCTATCAGGCTTTGACTGCATTGGTGGCTTGTTTGTTTTTCAGATTTTTATACCACCCTTCCTCCAATGGGATCAGGGAGGTGTACATGGTTACTTCCCTCCTTTTTGTGCTCACAACAGCCCTGTGAGGTAGGTTAGGTTGAGAGATAGTGACTGGTCCAAGGTCTTGCAGGAAACTACATGGCTGAGCAGGGATTTGAACCTGGATCTTCCAGGCCTAACACCACAACCACTACACCATCCTGTTCCTCAATTAAAAATGGAACACTCCTTATTGACCTTCCAATGGGGGTTCAAGAGTTCTGTTCTGCACTACTTTCTCGTTTTTATGATTGTAGTTTTTCTGTCTGCTACTTTACTATTAGTTTATTATTGTTGTTTGATTTTATAATCTTAATACATATTTCATGGATTTGTATTCAATATATTTTATTCAATATAAGATAAAATAAAAATTAAAATTAAATTTTAATTGTTGTTAACTTCCTTGGGCCTTTTGTTGCAAAAAGGAAAGGCAAGATGTAATTTTTTTGAAATAAACTGTGCAGAAAGACCCTCAGATAATATTCAGATTCCTATCATAGAATATGGATTAGTTTTTGTGTTTCACTTTTAGCTGCAGCTGCAAAGACGACAGCATTCTTTCATTACATAACGCTAGCCGAGTTAGAGCTCTCCAGCACAGCTGCTTAAACAATCTCTTTATTTAAGCCATTTTGAAACAATTTGTCCAAGGTTGTGTGAAGCTCAGGTGTTTGCTTAGCTAGTAGCCTGATGTTTGCATGCAGAGTAACAGATTAGCTTTGTACTTTTGTTCCACAGATGTTTCAGGGCAATTGGGCTTCAACAATTAGTATGTTGAATCAATTGATTCATGAGATTCCTAGTTTTCCCCATTCATTGTAGTCATGGATGTACTTAATTTTTTTTAGGTATACCTTCCACGCCTCTATAATCATATTCTCACCTTCATTTGAAACTTATCAGGATCTCAGTATTTTGGCATTGGAATAAAATACTGCTCATGCTCTCATGGGTTTGGGGGCAAAATCTGAAACAAACACACATATACCCACTGTCTATTTTTAGAGCTTCAAAGAACAATCCTTTTACAGTACTTTTTTGATAAATCTTTTACTTTTTACAGTTAAAGTATTACAGATTTTTTACAATCTTTTACTTTCTGGAATATCACACCAAGATCAAACCGTGATTGGGTACCCTGGTTTGTTCTAACCGTAACAAGTCACAGTTCCTTGTGTTCATATGTAACACAGAACCGTGGTTTGCTCTAAAGTGAAAGCAAAAGTATTTACACTTCTCTCATATGTGAGAGAGGAAGTGTGGTGAAGGAGGAATATGGGAACCTGTGGCTCTCTTATGGCCCAATCCTATCCTTTACAGTCTGCCAGCAGAACACGTGTTCTGCCGGCAGAAGCGTCAAGATCCAGGTGGAAGTGCCTTGGAAGTGCATGTCGTGCAATGTTGTTGCGCTTGCCAATGCTGCCAGCAAGCACAATGAGGCCACCGGCACAGTCACTGGTAGCCATGTGTGTTCGCCGGTAGTGAAGACACTAACCACCAGCGCCAGGTAAAGCAGCAGAAGGGGAAGGTGGTGGGAGGGAGTGGGAGGAACAGGGGCGTTTCTGGGCAGGGAAGGGGAGGAGGCAGGAGGGGTGGATCTAGTAACAATGGCACATGCTGGATCTTATCCCCTCTTTTTGTAAATCTCCCTGCCCCTTTTCCCTCTTCAAAGATACACCACCAAAATGTGTGATGTATGTCCAAGGAGACCCATAGGTGGCCCCAGGGCTTACACGGAGGTAAATAAAAATTATTTACAAGAGTAAGTAAAAATATTTTTTACTTTTGTTCCCCCTCCCCCAGGTTGCAGCATGTGCCTTTTTGGCACAGCTACATCGGTGTGGGTGGAGGGGGGGGTAGGATTGGGCTGTTAGGCTAGTTTGTGCAGTGCTGTTGTAATGTCTGAACCGGACACTGTCCCTGATGTATTTAGATGTGAAAGATATACTAATTTCAGCATGGCACTAGATTACCACAAGAATGTTCATACTGTCCATAATAAAAACGGTGCTTAATTAAAGAGCTGCCGGTGTACAGTAGGTCTTTAGAAAAGCTGAGTCAGATCTCCAGCTAATGCAAAATGACTTAGTTGGATAGGAGTTAAGAGATTATTTAAAATTACAGAATAATTCAATGGAACTATATCATTTGGGGAGCTGCAGCTATTCACAGCTTCTTCAGAACTTTTGTTCCTGGAGATGGAAATGCCCTCCTGACTTGGTGTGCTCCCTTTCCTCACCTCTCAGCCAGCATAAACATAGATAGCAGCTCAGCTCCTCAGTTCTGTTTGTTTAGCATGGGGGAAGGCACTGGAATCCAAAGAGCAACTCTCAGTATGAGGTTTCTCTGCCCTCTGCCCCTTTACCTTTCTCTGCCCCTTTGCTCCGGAAGTAGCACAAGAGTAGATTTCCCCACAGTTGCTTTGTAGGGCTTAACTAAGTGGTACCTGCAAATTCTTGACAATATTTTCTTTTTTTAAGAGAAAAGCTGTCCAGGAGATGGTAGTGGAGAAGGATGGATTTGAAATGAAGTGTGTGTGTGTGTGTGTGTGTGTGTGTGTGTGTGCGTGCGCACATGCACGCGCGTGCTTAACCCTTTCTCTGCTTATTGCTTCTTTGCTCCAAACCACACTCTGCAAATTTCTTTTCCCCGACCCCTGCAAGAACAAACATGTTTTGTCGAACTCACTTGGAGAAAGTGACTGTAGGGACCCTGCTTTTCCACTCCAAATGATCCCTTAAGCCATTTTCTTCTCTGAGAGCATAAAAACGTATTTTTAGAACATTACAAGAAGGAAAATGGCTGGAGGCACATCTTGGAGTGGAGAAGTGGCAGTCAGGAAAAGGGTTAAAAAAGTACTCACCTTTGCTATTTCTCTATCTATCTTAAATTGTCTCCCTTTTCTTGGCTTTCCTTTTCCTTAAGGAAAAAAAAAGGTCTTGGAGATGTTGTTAACACACCTTCCCATGTAATATGTCTAGTGAGATCCTTAGTAGCATGCAAGAGCCTTAAGGGGTTCTCCCCTCAAATTTTGGGAGCACTGGGACAAGGCTTTAGATCCCTCGGCACAGAGAAACCTCAATGCTGGGGAATGTTGGCAAAACTATCAAAGGCTTTGCAAGAAGTCAATGTGCTACGAGGCTTTTGTTTATTTATTTATTTAAAGTTACCCAAGAAGAAGGAAGAGCACATGAGGAACAACAGTTTGCTGAATCATTCCTTCAGGAAGCTGAGAAACCACCTGAAGTGTTATTAGTTTCTGTTGAGAGATCTTGAGAGCCTCTTTGGTTTTGCCGCCCTCAGAATACCTTTAGTCGGTCCCCTTATATATGTTAAATTCAGGAGTCCAAGGGACATCTGAGACATAGTCCTAGACAACCTGATGACCAGAAGAACAATATATATTTATGTGCAATGGCCAATACATGGGAGTTTTAAGTGTACCTTGAAACAGAGGTCTGCATATACCCCTCTGTCAGACAGAATGTTGACCAGTTTCACCGTCATGCACAGGAACAGGGAAGCAAGGGAGGGAAATTGGTACTGACTGCTGAGAACAGCCAGTCTGAAAAGGAGACGAACCATATATGTGCATGTCTTTACTATCCTTGGGGCGTGGGAGGACAGATTCTTAGTAGCTGATAGAAGCAATGCACCTAGGATTGTATTTTTAGTGGATGTGTCAGGGTGGGGGCTCATCAACTCTAGCAGAATCAATGGGGTCAGGCTGCGCTGCATTGGTGATCTCGCCAGGAATGCCTGCATATGAGAAGGTTTCTAAAATACTGAAACAGCTTTCTCCATTACTCTTCTTTTTCCTGTATAGCTCTTTCTGTCTATTCTTTGCTGTCTTCACACTAGAAACCTATTCACTTTACATATTTGCATATGTTGAATGTGTGGAGCAAGGGAGAGGGATTACACCTACTGGCCCAACCCCAACCCCTCACCGTTGCACATTTAACCAAACCTCTGAACAGAGCTTTCCTATATTGGTTGTCTCTGCACAACTGGAAAACCTGATCCCATGGAGAGAGCCTACATGTGTACAAGATGTACATGCACAGTATCTATTCAGAATTTTGGCTGAACATACAGAGATGGGGGTGCTTATCTACAACTGCAGTAATCTGCTGCTAGGAGGTCTCTTATCTGCCATTCCGATCTCTCAACTGCTTCTGCTCCTTATCTCCCATCTGTACTGTTTCCTATTGCTTCCTGTATACAGCATTGAACCACTAGGTGGCGCAGACAAGAAGGAGCAGGCAACAACAAAGCAGGCAAACCATTTATTTCCCGTTTCTTTTATTTTATTTCTATTTTATTGCTGTATTTGAGCTGTATCTGTGCAAGCTGCTGCTCATATTTGTAGAGATTCAAATCAATAGGCATGAATGGGGGGGAATGAAACATAACTGTCCTGTGGAAAGATAAGGGTCCCTTCGGGGAGAAAGGCAGGATAGAAATATTGTAAAAAACAAAACAAAACAAACAAACAAAAAACAGAGAGACTGAAAACTGAGGATGCATGATAAAACTGAAGCCTATATATTTGCTCTTTTGAATAAGCTTCCAAAGCAGGAAATGGATCTTTGAATACTACTGTTTGTTAAAAAACAAAACCCACAGTGGCTTAATTGCTGCATTTGCTGACACTATCACCTATCTAGTGCACATATTTATTTATATTAATTTAAATAAATATGTGCACTAGATAGGTGATAGTGTCAGCAAATGCAGCAATTAAGCCACTGTGGTTTTTTTTTTTTACAAACAGTAGTATTTATTGGCACAGGTAGTACTTCAGAAAATTTGACTGTGACAGGTGGTACACCTGGCGACAAAGGTTGAGAACCTCTGCACTAGTTCGTATGAATTTGCACAAGTCGTTTTTGGATATGAGCTGTTAAGGCAAACCTGCAGATAGCAGTGATGGAGCGCGCCAACCGCCCCCCCCCCCGTGCAGGAAGTGAGGTTGCCACTGTAGCTGTTTTGGACCATACCGAGGCGCAAGGCGAACAGGAGGGCGAAACCCACTGCTGCCGCTACTTGCTTGTGCCGATGAATAGCACAATTTGCGCCAGTGCCGGCCGCTGTGACACCCCCCTGCCTGTCTGCTGTCCGGGGGTCCCCCATCCCCCGCACTGGCGTCGACGGGGGGAAGCGGGGGGCGGGCTGCCGGGGGGCGTCACGCGTCTAGGGGTGACGCGCGATCACCCCCCACTGACAGTTTCGAGCTGACGGTGGGCCCGCCCGCCCTCCCCTGTGTCCGTTTGGCTCCAAAATGAGCCGAAAACGGAGCGGGGAGGGCGCTCTGCTCCTGCGCGTGACGTCACGCGCGGGGGCGGAGCCTCCCCCTTAAGGGCGATGCGCACCCCCGCTCTGGGGTGACGCGCATCGTCGCTACGCGACTGCGCCCCCGACGACGCCTTTGGCAGATAGAGGTTTACAAGCCTATCTGGCTGGAACTTTGAAGCTATGTCAACCCTTTGTGGGACATTTACCTCTGACACAGTTCAAAATTCAACAGTGATTGCTCTCCAAAGCAGCAGGTCAGAACACTCTTGGGTATCACTGTTTGTTTTATGTAACATGGCAGAAAGATGATGAGGATTTTGCAGCGAGTGGTTTGTAGAACCTTGAACAAAATGAGGAAGAGAGTTGGCTGGCGGTTACTAGATGAGGATCTTATGCCAAGAACTCAGATTATGATCTGTGATTATTCTAAAGATTATAATTGCCCCTGCTAACTGGGCAAAGAGGCACCTTTTAAAATGGTGTCCTCTTAAATTTAGAAGGGGGAGAGCAGTTGTCCATCTTCGCTCCAGCATGGCGTCTTTTCTAGTGGCTATTGCTGGTGTCTCTTTTGCATCTTTTGTCAGATTATAAGCCCTTTGGGAACAGGGGACCATTCATGTATTTATTTAGTTATGTTTTTTTTTTGAAAGTAGTATATAAGTATTTTTAAATACTACTTTTACTTATATACTACTTTTGAATACTACTAGTACTTATATACTACTTTTTGTTGAAAGTAGTATACAGTAAGTATTCTTATTACTTATTTAATCCATTTAATCATTTGATTTTTGTCTGTAAACTGCTTTGAACTTTTTGTTGAAAAGCGGTATATAAATACTGTTGTTGTTGTTGTAGTTAGTTAGGATTGGGCTGCATATGGCACAAAGCATGGCCTACATTATTAATTAATTAATTAATTAATTAATTATTAATAATAATAATGTAGGCCATGCCCATGCTTTGTACCATATGCAGCCCAATCCTAACTAACTATCCGGTGGGCAGTCCAGAGCTGCCCGCCGGATCCTATCCCTGTTCGTGGCCGCTCTGGAGCGGCCCGGAGGTCTACTCGGGGAAAGGAGATGTTTGTCCCCTTCCCCCAGTGTTGAATGGGGAAGGCCCGATGGGCCTCCTCGGATTTCCGCCAGCTATCCGAGCCGGCCCGGAGGAAGATGTGGATATGGCCGCCGCCATCCCCGCCCCCCCGGGCCAGCTCGGCCAGTGGCCCCCTCCCTCGCCGCCTGGACCGCCCCCGTGCCTACTGGAGCTGGACTTACCTCCTTCGGCGGCCGCAGGGGCGATCCGGCGCCAGAGTGTGGGCGGCCGCCCGCCCTTACTCCCGAGTCATTGGGAACGTACTTTACGGCACATTCGCAATGGCTTTGACTGGCAGAACGCTTGTTCCGCCAGTCGCTCCTTCCAGAGGATTGCGCTGTTAATTAAATCTGTTCAGATAGCAATCACTCCATTTTGAGAATGATCCCAGGATTCTTTTAATGCTAAGAAGGACTAGAGGTATGTGTGTGACATCAGAATTTCATTTTACTACCCAGTTCTGGTTTAGCTGCGGTGGCACACGACAGTAATACTGCAGCTAAATTGGCATTCTATATCAGTTTACCAGTATCCTATACCAGTGACATCCTATACCACTGCGACAGAGATAGGCAAATCCTTGGAAAGGGATGGTAGAATTCACTGACATACTTGGCTCTGTTGGGGTCAAAGATTTCTAGAATCCCTCCAAGAACGAGACGGGGCCAGCTTTGCTGCAGGGGGCATTAGCACCAGTGGAGGACTGGCACTGGTGGATTCTAGTTGTGAACATTCAGCACACTTATCCTCTTCCCAGACAACACTAGCCCTGTGCAAACCTTTGAAATATTCATGGAAGGCTCAGGATCAGAATCTTGCCAGCTGGCACCACCTGCTCAGCATGTCCAATGTCCATCCATAGAATCTGCACCAGAGCCTTGCAGCATAGATGTAAACTGTGTAAGTTGCTTCCAGAAGAATAGTCATGTTGCAGCAAAACCAGCAAAGAGCCCTGCAGCCTTTATTTCAGCATAAGATTTGGTGAACTGCAACTCACTTAACTGGACACTTGAAGCAAAATCCTCTGTAGGCAGGCGAGGCGTGTACAAACATGGGGAAAAAGAAAAGTTGTGAAAGGTGGGATCAAAGGGCTGTGAGATGAAAGCGGCACAGTAAGTGACCATTATTATGTAAAGGGCAGTGAGGATTCACAGCAACAGGAATAGTAGGTCAAGCAGTCTCCTGGGTATGCTAATGAACGGAAGTATTGAGGCAGGAGAAATGGTTTCCTATTAGAGCCCACAGGGATGGGTCCAAACTTGTGGATGAAGGGAGCAATTGGCCATGGAATGCAAGAAATGCAGTGGGTGACTGTTCCTGATCATGTGGTTGGTGTGTTACATTTTATGTTTGATTCCATGATTTGTATATGCATGTAGGCCACTGTGCAAATGTTCTTCTCTACACATGGACATTGAGTGCACTGCGAGGGTATGGTCGGAGGCATGATCACAGTTCCCCTCCATACAGACTATTCATGGGTCTGTAGAGGGCTCCTTGGCTCCTTTGTGGTTGCCTGCCTGAAGCTCTTTGATGACTCTGCAGCTATGATCCCACAGGAATGTACAAACATCTCCCACAGTGTTGAATGGTGAAGGTAAGGTCTCTTTTCCCACCATACACTGTGGACCCTGGGACCCTTTGCAGTCCATCTATCTTTGCACGTGGATCCATAAGACAGGGCCACCCAAATCTCTACCAAAAACATACAACAGAATGTAGGTTTCAAATTCAGTACAAACAAACAAGGCCCAGCAGTGTAGTTGAGAACACATGCCAGCAACCCAGTTTTCATTGCAATTAAGAGATCAGCGGTGTAGATTCTTTCTCCCTGCTGTCAAGCATGCAGTGTTCTTTGTACAATACACTCCCATCACAGCAACTAATTTCAGAACAGAAAAAAAAGTCCCCTGGCGTACAACATGTTTGGGAAGATGTCTGAGGCAAGAATCCCTGTTTGTTATTTCCTCATTCTTATGAAACAGCCTGTTTTCAACAGCAAGGAAAGCCTTGCTGAGAATACCTTGTTGAGAGTTTGAACGTGTTTTATACAAAAAGGTGGGATGTAAATGAATAAATTCACTAGAAATAAGTCTATTGCTTCTCTTAAAGGAAGAAAGAAAGAAAGAAGACTACGAGAGACAGTAGTATGGCGGAATTTGAGTGGAACAAACGTCAGAAAGTCACATTGGCCAGTCAAGCTAAGGAGGCTTCACAGGTTCAGCAGATCACTAGGTGTCTTTTCTCCAGAATTGCTATCTTTTGTACACTCACTTTTTAGGAAGCCTCATTGCCAAATTGTTCCATTCCAGTGCTATCTGTCCTCCTGTGGTTTTTTTTTTTTTCAGATTTGATTTGTGGCAAGGCTTTTGGAATAAAGCAGAATTAATGTGAATGGGGAAAGTACCATTGAGGGTTATGAGGGTCATGGAACAATAAAGAAGAGAAAACATTTATGAGCATGTGCCTTTCTCTCACCACTTTTTAACCACAGACTCCCTCAGCTGGGCTTTCCTGAACCAGTCAGATGCTCATGAGAAATCTCATTTCCAAGCACTAATAATCATTGGAGCAGACAGCTGGTAGTTAGTTGCGCATAAACTATTTACACATTACATTCAAGCATGTACAAGGGCTTTGTACACATGAACTTGTGCATGTGGGAATGCATGTATATGCGTTGATTTTTAAATAAATGTGGTTACCAGTACCCTTATAAAAGCAGATCACACACAGCACTGCACATGTAACCTGTCTATACTTATTTGAACATGTGGATTGCTCTACATGTGGTTTATGCATGACTCACTGCCACCTGTCTGCTCCAAAGTTCACTGGTATTTGGAAATGAGGTTACTCACAAGCGCCTGGTAGTTACAGGAAAGCCCAGATGAGGGAGTTTGTGGTTAATCAATGGTGCTTTTCTCGTCATTATTATTCCATATGGCCATTCCCAACAGGCCCTGGCACAGAGCACTCTGCTTCAAACTGTAACATGACGCAATTGGGTAGCATGCCTGTGCATCCAGGACTGGGAGCCATTGCTCCACTGTTAGCAGCCTCAAAGCTAACACTCACTGGTGGGTTCCAGCAATTGCACTGACATGTGGCCAGCAGCCACCAACAATTTAATAGGGAAGCTTGCAACCACCTGGAGGTGGCATATTAAAACAGGATTCTGAAATGTAGTAAGTCAGGTCTGTAGTAAGCCGCATTGACCAATTTCCCACTTGCTAAAGCGAGCAAGAAGCGAATCCATTTCCTTACTATGCTCTGTCACATGGTTTTCACAAACCCAGAAGTGCAGGGCTTCTAATTTTATTTACAGAGACGGCACAAATGAAGGAGACTGTCTGACTGCAGACTGATTCCCCCCCCCCCCCAGGATGCAGTGCGTGCCTTTTTGGTGTGCGTGCAGCGGCAGAGGGGGGTTGGATAGGATTGGGGCCTCAGTCTTCTATAAGCAGGAACCTTTTAGCAGCTGTGGATGATTCACAGGGTATCTGCAACTTGGTAAATTTCTTATACGTGTGTGTGTGTTTAGTATCCATAGTGCTGCAACTAATGGGTGCCCTTAACCGATCCCAGAGCCAGGTTGACCCATTTTCTGATAAAATGACATTCTCTTGACATGAGGTCTCACGCACATCCCTTAGTCATTCATTCTGGGGAAAAGAATCCAACCCCTCCCCCCATCTTTGTAGAGGCTCTTTTGTGAGCTGGCTTCTTTACCAATGGTCAGCCTCCACCTGCAGCATCTTCCTCCTCCCTCTGGAGAGAAGAGCCTGGAACTGCCAGGGGCCAGAAGAGACTGCCAGAAACACACCAACATATTTCTAATTATGTACTGCATCTTTGTTTAGATTTGAACTGTAAAATGTGTGTGTGGGGGGTCAATCTTGACTGAAAATCATGGTATAAATATAACAAAGAAATAATAAATCACTGACCAGTGTAAAGAAAATACAGTTATATTTTGTAAACATTATTCCCAAATAAAACTTTAGTACTGTAATAATTTTGATTCCCCCACCCCCCCCTTTTACCTAATGCATGGTTTTGGACAACCACACAGTGTATTTGAAATTTGACTTGAGGAATAATGACAGACATGATAATTACACATATTTATGAGCAAGGTTGATTGCATAACTTAAGGCATTTTGTGCATCTGAGTGAAATCAAACCCGTTTAAATATAGATTTCTTCTATAAATTATATGATACATTGGTGAACTATGAATGCTCTGGATTGTCCCATTACATATTGAACATCATGGATAAAGGTTTCTAGTCCCAAACTACACTGTCAGCTTAGCTCTCTGTCTCTCTGTCTCTCTCTCTCTCTCTCTCTCACATTGGACCGGTGGGCATTTATTACTACAGACATGGCCCAAGATCTTCCTGTGAAATATTTCTCCACAGGAAAAAGATTTGAGAAGTGAAATTTGTGCCTAAATTGGCCACAATCCTTCCAGTTTAGCAAGACTAAACAGGGGGTGTTTCTAAAAACAACCCCAGATGCAGCCTGATTCTATAAATGGTTGCTCAGGAGGTGGGCAGGTAGTTTAAGAAGGGGGTTATGGTGGCACAGAGAGCAGTAGCTAGGCCTAAGTGGCTGGCATTCTAAGGACCATGTGTACTGGGATTTGTCTGCTCCCCCCCCCCCCTAGTTGTTCCTAAAGGTTGGTGGGCTCACTGGAGTAGCATCTGATGCAGCACAAGTGGCTGTAGCTAGAAAGGAGAACAGGGAAGCTTCCCATGCATATGAGCAAGGAAACACTTTCTGTGTTGGATCTCTGCCATCACATCAAACAACGAAGTATGCTTTAAAGCAGTTGATTCTAATTGTCCAGCCTGTTGAAGCACACATTTTCTTTTGTCAATAACTAGGTCACACATGATTTCTATAGGCCTTTTGGCTTGCTAGTAAGTCCCACTAAATCCTAGGAAACTGGTTGGCGCTGATACTGTCGCCATTGATACTAATGGTAATGGGAGACTTTTTCAAAGGTGAATAGCCGGCAACCCTTACTCCGCTGCTGGATCGCCCCTGCGGCCGCCAGAGGAGGTAAGATATCCCCCGTGGGTGCAGGCAGCGAGGAAGGGGATCCATTGGCCGAGCCAGGCCGGAAGGGGGCGGCCACCATATCCTCATCCCGTTCCAGCCGGCGCGGCCTTTACACGACCTCCTCTTACTTCTGCCAGCTAAATAGCTGATGGAAATCTGAGGAGGCCCATTGGGGCCGGGCTGTGCTACACTGGGGAAGGGGACGAATGTTACCTTCCCCGAGTAGACCTCCAGGCCGATGTCGATCGACCCGGAACAAGGATAGTATTCGGTGGGCGGCCTAGGCTGCCCGCCGTATAGTTAGTCAGGATTGCGCTGCCCGTGTGTACATGATTGCAGTGGATTGTGTGAGATGTTTTCTGCTGTACAGAGTGAGCTACAGTTAAATACGAGTCTCATCCATTTTGAACTCTTATAAAACAAAAAATAAACCCTTTAGGCATTCTCGGAGGTAGCCAAGATCTGTTGGTCATATTATTTGTTACTATAACCCAAAGGCACTCCTAGAGTTTGTTGCTGGGCTTTCCCTTGCACAAAGCACAACTCTGTCTGTTGTTTCTGCCTACCCAGCCATGCAGTTTGAAACACAAGGGGATTAGGAAGGTAAAAAAGAATCAGAAACTCTCCTGCAGAATTCTGGCATAAATGATTGTTTTTTGCTAATCTTGTTCTGGGTCATAAATGTTATCTAAATATCTGAAGCTTTGGTTTCCAGCATTGCAAAACACTAAAACAGCAATTAGTGGCCGGTACAAGGAAGTTGCACAAAGAATGCCCAGAGATGTGCAGAGTGGTGGGTGAGCCAAGCATTGTAAAGTTTGAGTGAGTTGAGTGTACAGTACTGTATTATTTTTTCTAGATTTCTAAAATGGGTGGATTGTATACAAACAAAGTTGCAGCGCAATCATATGCATGACCAATGACTGAGACGGCAATCCTATACACTTTCCAGGGAGTAAGTTCCATTAAACTTCTGGGTAGACAACATAGGATTGTGCTGTAAGTTTCAGTAGTGCTTCGTCATGACTGTCATTGAATACAACCCAATGTACAGTATCTAGCTAGGCAGATTTGCACAATACCCAAATCTAAGGACACTCCATTCACACCGGAGAGTCCAAAGAATCTCATAATGAAGGTTTTTAATGACGCCCTGTAACGATTGTGTGACAGGCAGTAATTCGTTGCTTTTCTGCAATCAGCTAGAAGGAAAATTAAAACATTGGTTTCAATCATACTATACTTAAATAGGTCTCTGTTCTTGACAAAAATCTGGCAATGCTTGGCACCATGGCAAGAGCCTTCTATATATTGACTTGAAAAGTCTCATTACAGCACAAGTCTCTCTTCTCGCTGCCACTGTCCCTTTAACCAGCAACTTGCTAAATCCAAGGTCTGTTTATGTTGTCACTTGGATTCCATCTTTAACTAGAACACTCTGCTTCACCCTTCAACTGAGAGCCCCTTGGCACAGCCCAGCCTAGGCCCAGCCTAGTGAATAGAATTTTTAATCAACACAGGGCTGGTGCCAGGAAATGGAATTACCCCCAAAGCCTCTGCCCTTGAACTTCCTCATTAACATGTCCTACAGTTCTGTGATTCAGCTATAAATGATCTGACATCTTTGTTTCAAATTCTCACTAGCTTCATGAAGTTTTTCTCTCAAGCACGCTGCCATCAAGATGAAAGGAACTTTTGTAACTCTAAAGTGAGCTCAGTCAGTAAAGTAGTCCATCCCTTGATAGATGTAAACTGGATCCTACTCACAAGTGGCATCATTTTTATGAATGGCAAGTTTTTATTCTTTAAATCTTTAGATTTATTCTTTAAATCTTTACACGGGAATGAGGGTGCAGAGGATGGGGAACAATCAAGTAATAACAGAATAAGAATTGGGAGTGGTAGCGTGATGGGACATGACAGCCAGTCTAGCAAAACAGAAGGCTGCAGGAATAAAGGGGCAAACATGCAGCCCTTCTTGGGGGACCAGGTATATAAGTGCTTTTATGCAAATGCCCGAAGTCTACGGGCAAAGATGGGAGAACTGGAATGTTTGGTGGCTAGGGAAAACATTGACATAGTAGGTATAACAGAAACCTGGTGGAATGCGGAGAACCAGTGGGATACTGCAATTCCAGGATATAAACTCTATAGGAGGGACAGAGAGGGGCGTGTTGGAGGTGGGGTGGCCATCTATGTCAAAGAGGGGGTAGAATCCACCAGAGTAGAGCTGGAGGGGGGCTCTGACTCCTCCGTAGAATCACTGTGGGTTAGATTACCAGGCTCCAAGAGTGATGTAATAGTAGGGGCATGCTACCGTCCTCCAGATCAAAAACCTGAAGGGGACCTTGAAATAAGGAAGCAAATCAGGGAGGTGTCAACGAGAGACAGGGTTGTAGTCATGGGGGACTTCAATTATCCTCACATCGACTGGGTCAATTCATGCTCAGGTCATGAAAGAGAGACTGGATTTCTGGATATGTTAAATGACTGTGCCTTAGAGCAGCTTGTCACGGAACCGACCAGAGGACAGGTGACTCTGGACTTGATATTGTGTGGCACTCAAGATCTGGTCAGGGAGGTAAATGTTACCGAACCGTTGGGGAACAGTGACCATGCTGCGATCTGTTTCGCCATGCATGTCGGAGGGAGAGTGCCGAGCAAATCTGACACGAAAACCCTTGACTTCCGAAGGGCAGACTTCCCCAAAATGAGAAGACTAGTTAAGAAAAAGCTGAAAGGGAAGGTAAAAGGAGTCCAATCGCTCCAGAGTGCATGGAGGCTGTTTAAAACAACAGTCGTAGAGGCCCAGCGGGAGTGTATCCCACAAAGGAGGAAGGGCTCGACCAAGTCCAGGAGGATGCCGGCATGGCTAACAAGCACAGTTAAGGAGGCTATAAAAGGCAAGGAAGCTTCCTTCCGTAAATGGAAGTCTTGCCCTAATGAGGAAAATAAACAGGAGCACAAACTGTGGCAAAAGAAATGTAAAAAGATGATACGGGAGGCCAAGAAAGACTTTGAGGAACGTATGGCAGGCAACATAAAAGGGAATAATAAAAGCTTCTTCAAATATGTTAGAAGCAGGAAACCTGCCAGGGAAACGGTGGGTCCGCTGGATGGTGAGGGAGAGAAAGGGGTGATAAAAGGGGACTTGGAGACTGCAGAGAAATTAAATGAGTTCTTTGCATCTGTCTTCACGGCAGAAGACCTCGGGCAAATACCGCTGCCGGAACGGTCTCCCCTGACTAAAGAATTAAGTCAAATAGAGGTTAAAAGAGAAGACGTCTCAGACTTAATTGACAAAATAAAGATCAATAAATCACCAGGCCCGGATGGCATCCACCCAAGAGTTCTGAAGGAACTCAAGAATGAAGTTGCTGACCTCTTGACCAAAATATGCAACTTGTCCCTTAAAACGGCCACTGTGCCAGAGGATTGGAGGATAGCTAATGTCACGCCAATCTTTAAAAAAGGAAGGAGGGGGGACCCGGGGAACTACAGGCCGGTCAGCCTAACATCTGTTCCAGGGAAGATGGTGGAAAGTCTCATTAAGGATAAAATCTTAAAATACATAGAAGAACAAGCTCTGCTGAGGGAGAGTCAGCATGGCTTCTGCAAGGGGAAGTCTTGCCTCACAAATCTGTTAGAATTTTTTGAAAAGGTCAACAGGCATGTGGATGCGAGCGAACCCGTGGATATTATATATCTGGATTTTCAGAAGGCGTTTGACACGGTCCCTCATGAAAGGCTCCTGAGAAAACTCCACAGTCAGGGAATAAGAGGGCAGGTCCTCTTGTGGATTAGGAACTGGTTGAAGACCAGGAAACAGCGAGTGGGAGTCAATGGGCAATTTTCACAATGGCGAGAGGTGAAAAGCGGTGTGCCCCAAGGATCGGTCTTGGGACCGGTGCTTTTCAACTTATTCATAAATGACCTGGACTTGGGGATAGGCAGTGAGGTGGCCAAGTTTGCGGATGACACTAAACTTTTCCGGGTGGTAAAGACCAGCAGGGATTGTGAAGAGCTCCAGAAGGATCTCTCCAAACTGGGAGAATGGGCAGCAAAATGGCAGATGCGCTTCAATGTAAGTAAGTGCAAAGTGATGCACATTGGGGCAAGAAACCAAAATTTCACATATACGCTAATGGGTTCTGAGTTGTCTGTGACGGATCAAGAGAGAGATCTTGGGGTCCTGGTGGACAGGTCGATGAAAGTGTCGACCCAGTGTGCGGCGGCTGTGAAGAAGGCCAATTCCATGCTCGGGATCATTAAAAAGGGGATTGAGAATAAAACGGCCAATATCATTATGCCTTTGTACAAATCGATGGTAAGGCCACATCTGGAGTATTGTGTCCAGTTCTGGTCACCATACCTCAAAAAGGATATAGCTGAATTGGAAAAGGTGCAGAAAAGAGCGACCAGAATGATTAGTGGGCTGGAGCACCTCCCTTACGAGGAAAGGCTACAGCGTCTGGGGCTTTTCAGCCTAGAAAAAAGGCGACTGAGGGGGGACATGATTGAGACTTATAAAATTATGCATGGGATGGAGAGAGTGGATAGAGGGAAATTCTTCTCCCTCTCTCACAACACCAGAACCAGGGGACACGCACTAAAATTGAGTGGAGGGAGAGTTAGAACAGACAAAAGAAAATATTTCTTTACCCAGCGTGTGATTCATCTGTGGAACTCCTTGCCACAGGATGTGGTGATGGCACCTGGCCTAGATGCCTTTAAAAGGGGTTTGGACAAATTCATGGAGGAAAAGACCATCACAGGTTACAAGCCATAAGCAACCTCCTGGTTTTAGAAGTGGGTTTTCTCTGTGCCAGGTGCAAGGGAGTGGCGACTGGACACAGGTATCTTGTTGTCTCGTGTGCTCCCTGAGGCATCTGGTGGGGCCACTGTGTGACACAGGAAGCTGGACTAGATGGGCTTTTGGCCTGATCCAGCAGGGCTCTTCTTATGTTCTTATGTTCTTATGTTCAGTGCAAATTCAAGCCTTTCTCTTCTATAATACCCTTTTTCTTCCGCACAACATTTGTTGCCCTCCACTTAGGGAAAATGCCTACCTGAGATCTAGAGTGACCATATTTTATTTATTTATTTTTAGAGGGGAGCTGAACTTTTAATCGTTGCTGTGCAAATCTGACAGCCCAAGACCTCCTGGCATCGAGGCAGTGCACCACATGGCACTCCCATTTACCCAGCAGTGCGCCAGCCTCCATTGTTGCTCCTCCTCCATTTGCACCTTGGATTCAGTAAAGGAGAGGAGAACACAGTGAAAGAGGAAGTGTGGAGGAGTCTAGCCCATCAGTCTTCTTTCCTCCACACTTTTTCACTTCAATCCAATGAATGGAAAGAGAAGGAGTGGTACAGGTGCGTGACTGGAGAGAGGTATGTTCCCCTGGCCAATCTGTCATCTGAGGCTACTACACTCGTCCTCTTCCCTGAGTGTAAACCCGGGCCAGCCCTATTGGCCTCCTCGGATTTCCATCAGCTAAATAGCTGGCAGAAGTAGAGGAGGCTGTGTAATGGTGTAGCCGGCCCAGCGGGGACAGGGATATGGCCGACGCCATCCCCCTCCCCCTTCTGGGCCGGCTAGGCCAATGGCCCCCTCCCTCGCCCAGCTGGACTGCCCACATGACTGGCGATAGAGCACTTACCTTTTGCCGGCTTCCGTGTGGAGATCCGGTGCCAGAGTGAGGGAGGCTGGCCTTGCGCCGGCCTTCCTTACTCCCGAGTCGTCCCGAACGTGTTTTACGGCACGTTCACGACAGCAGCCGGAGCACTTGCTCCGGCACCGGAACGAACTTCAGGATTGCGCTGTATGGTTTGTATCCTAAGTTTATTTAGTTGTAACTGAGAAAGTTATTCATGAGTAAGTCCATTGGTTTCCATAGTCATGATTAACTAAATTGAGTATATAACTCTGTAAGTTAAGAAATCAGTGTCTGGATGCCATTAAGTATTAGGGTTGTATTATATATAATGATCGGCAGAGATAAAGGGAGCAGAGAACAAGCAGAAAAGGAGGAAGGCTGTGAAGCATTTAATAAAGTCCTTATATTTTTTTCATTCTTTTTTGTCATGCCTCTTTTTTACATAAACATTTTTTTCCTTAGGTGTTAAGTCATTGAGTTCATGGAGTCAGGTCTGAATATATGGAGATAAATTAGAAGCAGGATTAATCCCCGGCAAAAAGGAAAGCTAGTCTTTTAAGCAGACAATCTGGGGAAAGGTCAGTGCCCGGATCACAGGAATACATCCAAAAATTGCTTGAGAAAACAAAAAAGAGCAAATGCAGTGTTTCCTGGAATGCTGGTGACGTAGTGGTAGAGAATGCTTCACCTGTTGAATTTCTGCAACCCATGTGACCGATAACGATAATAGCACAGGAGCTTTGCGAGAAAAAGAAAGTGGCAGCCTAGGACTCTCAGCAAGCGAAGCAACTTTTGACAAACTGACTGCAGTATGTAGCTGAGAATGCTGGGAAGAGGAGGGAGGGAGTGAATGTCTCAAGCAGACACAGGCTTGTTTGCTTTGGTGATCTGCAAATTGGGCAATGTTTACTTGCAAATATTGATTCAATGGTCACCAGCGGTTGGTTCCGCCTGAACTGGTTGCTTCAGCTCATCCTCATCACATCAGGAAACAAACAGTATATTGCATTTCATTAATGTTGCATCTGTGGTCTCTGCCAAGCAATGGAGGGATTTGGATTCGTTGCTCTTTGTATTATGCCTGTCATGCATTGATACCTCCATGTGTTGATTGTTTTTTGTGGCACCCAAAGGGGAAAGTATTGTATCATCAGTGTGTGACTTTAAGCACCCTCCTTACAACACTGAGTAAATTCATGTTCAGGCCATTACAAAGAGAGAACATTTCTGGATACTTTAAATCAGGGGTGGCCAACCTTTCAACAGGAATGCTCCTGGACCTTTAATGGTTGCATAGGTGAGGGCATTTCAGCAGGTGCAGCTGCTTTAGCAGCACCATCGGCAACTGCAGCTGCCAAGATTCTGTCTTCTACACCACTCTTAAGAACACAGAGGCCCTAATGGCGGAAGGTTGGCCACCCCTGCTTTAAATGAACCTAGCAGTCATGGAATAAGAATAGTTCCTTTTATGAACTGGTAACTGGTTAACAAACAGGAAGCAGAGTGTTGAAATAAATGGGTAATTTTCACAGCAGTGGGGTGTGTGGGCTGGCGGAGGTGGTGGCAACCTCGTGGTCTTTTTGACGTGGTGCTGTTGGTCATGTATGTGACGGGCAACGTGTACACACTGGGGGTGCTGTGGCACGTCCCTCTCAGGTTCCCTTGCCAGCCTGGTGCTGGCCGACCTGCTCTACCTGTGGTCCACCCCCTTCATTCTGGGCACATTGGTGATGCAGGATTGGTACTTCAGCGACAGCAGAGGATGGCAGAGATTTGGCAGGCCAGGGCTTATGGTGGCGGATTGTGAGATCTGCCACTGTAAACTAAGAATTTTTGTTGTTCAGTCGTTAAATCGTGTCCGACCCTTCGTGATCCCATGAACCACATCCCGCCAGGCCTTCCTGTCCTCCACTATCTTCCTGAGCTCGCTCATTTTCATGTTCGTTGCATCGGTGATGCTGTCTAACCATCTCATCCTTTGCCTTCCCCTTCTCCTTTTGCCTTCAATCTTTCCCAGTATCAGAGTCTTCTCCAGAGAGTCCTCTCTTCGCATTAGGTGGCCAAAATATTTGAGCTTCAGCCTCAGTACCTGTCCTTCCAGGGAACAGTCAGGGTTGATTTCATTTAGGATTGACTGATTTGATCTCCTAGCAGTCCAAGGGACTCTCAGGAGTCTTCTCCAGCACCACAGTTCAAAAGCATCTATTCTTCGGCGCTCAGCCTTCCTTATGGTCCAACTCTCGCAACCATACATTGCTACTGGGAACACCATCGCCCTGACTATACGAACTTTTGTTGGCATGGTGATATCTCTGCTTTTTATTATGCTATCTAAGTTTGCCATAGCTTTCCTTCCAAGGAGTAAGCGTCTTTTAATTTCATGGCTGCTGTCTCTGTCTGCAGTGATCGTGGAACCCAAAAAAGTAAAATCTGTTACTGCTTCCATTTCTGTCCCTTCTATTTGCCAGGAATTGATGGGACCAGATGCCATAATCTTAGTTTTATTACTGTTGAGTTTCAAGCCAACTTTTGCACTCTCCTCTTTCACTCTCATCAAGAGGCTCTTTAGTTCTTCTTCACTTTCTGCCATTAGGGTGGTATCGTCTGCATATCTGAGGTTGTTGATATTTCTCCCCGCAATCTAAGAATAGGATTGAGCCATTAGGGCATTATCATCATGCTGAGTCATTTGAAAAGTTAAGTGTTGCACTTTTCATATTAAGATAACTTCAGTCGTTATCCATAGTTATTTAATTGTATTTGGCAGCAAATTATGTAAATAAATAAATAAATAAATAGATAAACCAGTATTTATATACCGTCTTTTCTTTAGTCATCGGATTTTTCCTCTGACTTTAATTCAAAGGCGGTTTACATGGGCAGGCTTTTCTAAGTCCCAAGGGGTTTTTACAATACAATAATATGTTCTAATCTTTCATAGAACCCTTCATTCTATATGGTTTATTTCGCCTCACCATGCTTCAGCTGACAGGGCAACCTTGACTGCCACAGTGCCACTCAAGTGCTGCAGCTACAGCTTCTCTCCCCCACAGAGGCTCTGCAGCTTATCATCATCATCAAACCTTTGTTGGCATCACAAACAAACATCCAAGAAAAATACACCAATACAGTCACCATCACACCAGTGGCACAAGTCACTGTCCAAATGAAAAGAAGAGAAAACAGTCTATTTTTACATCTCTGGGTCAATAGTAAGGCTAGATGTCTGTAATACACTTCGACGGCAGAAAACCAAATAAAGATATTTAGCCACTATCTTGGTGAGCTCCTGATCTTTCCCCTGTAATAAAAAACGTATGACCTCCATCTCTGGTTTCCAAGTGGGAATACAGAATTGATCTAGGAATTGTTGGCGGAGATCATATAGTTTACATTTAAGAACTATATGTGCTAGAGTTTCCACCAGGTGGTCATCACATGGGCAAATCCTATCTCCTTCTACCATGCCTGCGAACCTACCCCAAAGAAGGTTTGATGGGTTAGAATTGAACCTAGCCAGCAAAAGTGCCCTTCTTTCTTGTGGGGTGAACAAAAATTGTAGGTAATTGTTTTTGATTTCTTGTGCCCAAGAAAGTTGAAAACAGAGCGGGGAGCATGTTTTCTCTGCTGCTACACTTAGCTCCTGGCGTTCAATATCCCACACAGCCTAGTTTTTAGCATAGCCTTGGCGGATGGTAATGACACAGAACCCAAATGATCCACTGACAGCCCAGGTTGCTGTAACTTATCAGCTCGGCATGAGCTCACATATCCTGCTGGAATAGGGACTGTCACAATGAGGCTACATCCTGAGTAGCTTAATTCTAGTTTGGGGGCTGTATTTTTTGTATATGGGGTAATATGCTTTTGTGTTATGAAAACTCAGTAGGTGAATACTGTATTCTGAATACTAATGCTTGCTTCAAGGTGTACCCAACTAGTGGCCTATGTTAATAAACTGTTCCACTTAGAGATGGAGAAAGTGTTTTCAGTTTCTAACTTCTCCTTATTTTGATGTGGGAGTGTTCCTCTTTGGTCATGAAATGTTTGTACATTACTGGTTAATGTTGATAAAAATATGTGAATTTCCAGGTCTTCACAATTTCTGTCATAGAATGAACTCTCGTGGTATACAGTAATGGTTCACCTTTCTAGTGAAGACTGTGACTCATGCCAGATTAAATAGAAAAAAAAATAAAGATTTAAGTTGCGTCTTACAAATTTTTGAATTCCACTATATAAGACCATATAGCATGGCAAAATGTGCATTGCCTTGCAGTTCACCTCATTGCAGAGCAGTTGTGAGATCACGGAGCACACAGACGTTCTAAATTATTTTTCCCCTCTTCAGTGAATGTTCAATAAGCACACTCTTATTGGCTATAGTTCAAATAACAGCTTCCACAGCATGAGCACCCATTGTGGGAAAATGCATTTTTTCAGTAAATCAAACTGCAGTGTTGGGTTTCTGAGCAAATGTGATTTCCTCACAAGATAGAACAGCCATTGCAATTGTGAGTACAGTGTGGAATGTGGCCACATGATTGTTATGAGTGCCTATTGGCCAATGCTTGTACCATGATTAGCAGCCACCTCATGTGTCTTAAAAGGGGTGGGTTTTTTAGTGTTTTACCTTGCTTTTAAGGGTGGGGAGGTTGTGGGAGGGGGTGGATCCAGCAGCGATGACGTGCCAGATCCTATCCCCTCCATGGGCAGCCCCCCAACCCCCTTTCTCTCTTTGGATTTTGCTGGCGCAGGTCCAAGGAGACCTATTGCAAAGCAGGACGCTTATGGAGGGGTAAGGGGATTTTCCCTTCTGGAGCCTCCTGATTCCCCCCCCCAAAGATACAATGCATGCAGCTGCACCAGGGGTGGGGGGAAGGATAGGATTAGGCTGTTAATTGAGTTCTGTGGGTTCCAAGTAAGCATGCAGCTGGTTACAACCCAAGCTCCTAAGGACACTTATACTGAAGAAGGTGCCCTCAAGACTGAATTTCAAATAAATGTCTTGAGGAGTGAGATGTAAAGTTCCCATAATCGCATGTTGTGTCCCTTGTCCTTTTTACATTGACAGCGCAATCCTCTGCATGTTTATGTAACAATATTGTCTTCAATGGCTTACTCCCTAGTAAGGACGATTGCACCCTGAATTATGGTTTTCAGGCTCTTGTTTGGGTGGATAAGTGTCCTTCCCTTTTTGACAGAGGCTTCACTTAACCAAGCCTTCCATTGTTTTTGGAGAGGAATGTTTGCTTACAACTGTCTTATTCACCTGGTATGTGATAAATATCTTGTCTGCAAGGGTTATGACATGGAATGCAACAAATCCACATTTCCCCTTTTTATTTGATCCAAACCTCTTTCTCCTTTCTGTCATGAATCATGAGAATCACTTGGCTGATAAAAGTAAAAGAATTGCTAAAAAAAATGCACATACTACAACCACATATTTAGCCTGACTGTGAAACAAAAGCCCACTCTTACACTTGTAAAACTGGTACTACGGTTCACTAAATGACCTGATCACATAAGTGGTTTTCTTATACATAGCAGCTTCCCGTGACCCTCGCTGGGTACAGGAAGTCCCAGAGAATGTCACGTACCTTCTTCCATGTCCCTGCTATCTTTTCCACCTCCTACTCCTGAGAGTTGTTGTGGCTGTGTGGCATTTAAAAACATGTAGGAGATGAGCCTTCCTTCTTCTCAAACTATATAGGGCAGCCCAATCCTATGCACCGAACATGAAAATGAGTGAACTCAGGAAGATAGTGGAGGACAGGAAGGCCTGGTGGGATATGGTTCATAGGATCACGACGGGTCAGACACGACTTAACGGCTGAACAACAACAATCCTATGCGCGCTGCCTGATGGTGGTGCGCCTCCCACACTGGCGCTGACTGCAGCCAGCGCCAGTCGCAAAGGCCTCCCTGACAGTATACTGAACAGCACGCTGCCAGGGATGCCAGCGGGAAGGTCTCTGCCTTCCCAGCAGCGCCTGAGGACCTCCGGATGCGCGCTGGGAAAGGTAAGCAGGGAAAGGTAAGCCAGCGGGAAGGCAGGGGGAGGGCGGAACCGGGGTGGGGAGGGGGCATAACAGGGTGGGGAGGCCGCGGGAGGGGGAGGATCCATCGCAGAAGGCCTGTGCTGGATCCTATCCCCCTTTCCTGCAGCCTCCCTGTCTCTTTTCTCTGTTCGGATTTACACTAGCGAAATTGCTAGCGTAGGTCCGAGGAGACCCATTGCGGGCCAAGAGACGTACGCAGGGGTAAAGGGATTAAACATCCCCTTGCCCTGCGGAAGTGTCCCGGTCCCGTCCCCAGCACATGATGCAGCCGCTGCCATTTTGACACGGCTGCATCGGCGGGGTTGTGTGTAAAGGATAGGATTGGGCTCTCAGGAGCATAGGGAGGCTAGCCTGATCATGAGGTAGGCTAAATGCCTTGCCTTCATGGTGTTGCATATAAGAGTTTTTTTCCCTCACAAAATACCAACCTCCTAAAGTATTGTTGTTCAGTCGCACAGACGAGTCCGACTCTTCACGACCCCATGGACCACATCACGCCAGGCCCTCCTGTCTTCCACCGTCCTCCGAAGTGTGCTCAATTTCATGTTCGTTGCCTCAATAACACTACCATCTCGTCCTTTGCCACCCCCTTCTTCTTTTACCTTCAATCTTTCACAGCATCAGGGTCTTCTTCAGTGAGTGCACCCTTCTCATTTGGTGGCCAAAGTATTTGAGCTTCAACCTCAGTATCTAACCTTCCAGGGAACAGTCAGGGTTGATTTCCTTTAGGATTGACTGATTTGATCTCCTTGCAGTCCAAGGGACTCTCAGGAGTCTTCTCCAGCACCACATTTCGAAAGCATCTATTCTTCGGCGCTCAGCCTTCCTTATGGTCCAACTCTCGCAACCATACATTGCTACTGGGAACACCATCGCGTTGACTATACGGACTTTTGTTGGCAGGGTGATATCTCTGCTTTTTATTATGCTATCTAAGTTTGCCATAGCTTTCCTCCCAAGGAGCAGGCTTCTTTAGTTTCATGGCTGCAGTCACCGTCTGCGGTGATATTGGATCCCAAGAACATAAAGTCTGTCACTGCTTCCATATCTTCCCTGTCTATTTGCCAAGGAGTGATGGAGCCGGTTGCCATGATCTTAGTTTTTTTAATGTTACGATTCAAGCCAACTTTTGCACTCTCCTCTTTCACCTTCAGCAAGAGGCTCCTTAGGTCCTCTTCGCTTTCTGCCATTAGAGTGGTATCGTCTGTATATCTGAGGTTGTTGATGTTTTCCCCAGCAATCTTAATTCCGGCTTGTGATTCATCCAGGCCAGCATTTCGCTTAATGTGCTCTGCATATAAATTAAGCAGGGTGACAGTAATGAGTTCCTAAGTGAGAAAAAAGTGCTTATTTCTGGTCATCACCTGCTTAACAATGTCACTTCCTGCTTAATGATATCACTTCCAGTCCTCAGCAGGCACCATGAATCCTATTCGGCCCACTGCATAAATCGAGTTTGACACCCCTGGTCTAGATCAACTGGCAACGCCAACACCTCACCACAGTGCTTTTTCCAGCCTTGCCTGGGCCATTTTGTATACAGAGCAAATGCTCTGCCATCCAGCTACAGCCCTTCTCTGGTAATCTAAAGACAGTAGGAGTGTAGGGCTGTTGCCTCAAACAGCCTAAATTTAAGTCAGCTCCACAAGGTTCTTCTGTAGTTTATGTTTGCAACACTGGTGGTGAAGGAAATAAGTTAAGAACATTGCTGTGCTTATTTAACTGTATTTCAGGAAAAGGAACACTCTGACAGGGGGAATTTCCCATTTTAAGCCTTGGTCTCAATCGCTTTTGTCTCTTCCCATCAACGCCTGCCTGGCTCTGTGAATTCAGTGCCAAAGTGAAATTCTTCTTGCAAATGGACTGCTGGGTAGAGGGGGAGCCAGGAGTTATTGGGAAATAAGGAAGGACAAACACAGTTGGGTCACTGCTTTTGCTAACACTGCAGAGTCCACACTCTCTATAAAAAGGCAGGGCAGCCGAGCCAAAAGCCTTCACAGACTCTGTGAGAGCAGTCTGTGACGGGCACCTCTGCAACACCTATCTGAAAGCCTCTGGAGAAAAAAGATGAAGCTTGCCTTCCAAGTCACACTGTCCATTGGACTGCTGGGTAAGTGATTGCAGACCTGGCGGTTGAAAGTGGGAAGCCAAAGGAACTTTCAGGAGCTGGAAGGTGCAATTAGAGAGTCAACATTTCTGCAGTTTATAGAAAGGCAAAACGTTTAAACAGTGCAGTGTTTATGGAATGCCTTTCTTTTCCGAAATCGAGATGCTGAAAGGCAAAGCCTTTAAAAAAAAAAAAAACAGTGCTATATTGGGGGAAAAAAATTCTACTGAGATGGCATCCTCAATCATCACTCAGCAATTCTTACCTTTGTGGAAATTTGCTCCAGAAACGTATTCTGCTGATCTTCAAATCTGTAACTGATGAACAAGCTTCAGTTTAACCACATCCTGAACTTAAAACCTGAGTCTCTTCCTTTGGGGTTGAAATGGTGCTTCATAATTCGACAGATAAAGTTCAGCTTGTGTTAACTTAAGCGTAATGAGCAACAAGAGAAGGAAGAATGAATATTTGCCGTAAACAATGGTATTGTCCAGAAAGGATCACAGTACCATTTTTTTTTTACCCAAAGTGATGTGCTTTGACTGGGGAAAAGAAGGGTGGACATACGTAGTCTTTGGGAAATGCATATTTCCAAACTGATATTTGCAAAGGTACTGCAAAGACAAGGTAAGGGGCATTTATAAGAGAAAATTGGGGGTGCGAGGGGTTAACCCATCTTGCACCTGCCAATTTTCTGCAGTAAACATTCCCCATCTGTTTTCCCAGATGAGAAAAACAAGTGAAAAACGGGGGCGGGGTGAGTGGGGGAAGATGTGCAGGAGATAATCAACAGGCTAGGAAAAGGGTTTCCCATTTCTCTTGCAACCCCTTTCCACAATTGCATTAGCATTATGAGACATGCATTGGATTGAGATGAGCACCGTGTGTTTGCCTCCTCATGTGTAGTTACACCCTCACTTGAACAGTCTCGGTAGATCAACAGTTCTCAACCTGTCTGAATGCTAGTAGCCTGGTAACTAGGAAACAGTAAACACCTCAAACCAGTAGCATTACTGTCCTCAGACAGATAGATGTTGAGGAATTCACCATGGAATCCTTATATCTGAGCAACCTACTTAGTGACTGAAATCTATTCACATATGTGCCATATGCAGGGGTTTGTATGGTTTTTAGATACAGTGTGATGAATTTCAGGAACTTTCACTGCCACAAACTGAATTTGTTGCATCCATGGTGCTGACATTGTGTGCTGAAAAACCACAGATTGGCTTTTGATGCTTGTTCACAAGGTCATCCTTTTCATGGAGCCGCAGAGCAGGAGATAACAAATCCTCCACTGAGAAATTGTTCCTCTCAAGGCCCTTCAGAATGGGATTGATGCAAGATCATGATAGTGCGCTTGTACAGGTCCCAGTCATTTCAGTGAGGCTTGTGCGGGAAGCACTTCCCTGTGGATTGTCTCCCATGTTAATGTGTGTGTGCATGTGTGCGCACGTCTGTCTGTCTGTCTGTCTGTCTGTCTGTCTGTCTGTCTGTCTGGGGCAATCTAAGCAATCAGACTTGGTTCGGATTGCATCTGCTTGAAGAGTAGGAAAGCGATCTGTGCCGAATCCAGCATGTGGTAAAAAGCAAGAGAATTTTGTCGTGCATAATAAAGACTAATACATTTATATCAACATAAGCTTTCATGGACTTCACTTCATAATTAGCATGGTGATATCCCCAGTCGGGCAGGTGTATGTATGCATATGCATGGGTATACACTTTAAACAAAACAAAACATTAGAGGAAATTACAGTATATATGAAAAAATATACAAGAGGATAAGGATAGAATTCATGATAGGTGATAACCTCAGAGCAAAGGCTAGCTAATTAATTAATTAATTAATTAATTCTGCAATGTAATGTTTAAAAATCCCTGTTTTGATACAGGGTTTTTAAAAAATCATATTGCTGAATTAACTTGCCATTGCTCAGAGGTTTTTACCAATTGTGAAATATTGTTCTTATCCTATTGTATATTTTTAAGCTTACTACAACATCAGGCTTGTTTCATTTCTTCTTGCAAGTAAGGGCCCAATCCTAACTAACTTCCCCACTGCCGATGCAGCCATGCTAATGGGGTGTGTGCTGCATCCTGTGGTGGTGGGCAGTTGCGGAGGTCTCCTCAAAGTAAGGGAATTCTTTTTCCTTTACCCTGGAGCAAACCTCCACTGCCCCAACGAATCTCCTCAGATCTGCACCAGCTATTTTGCTGGCATAGGTCGTAAGAACATAAGAAGAGCCCTGCTGGATGAGGCCAAAGGCCCATCTAGTCCAGCTTCCTGTATCTCACAGGGGCCCCATCAGATGCCTCAGGGAGCACATGAGACTACAAGAGATCTGTATCCTGTTGCCACTCTCTTGCATCTGGCATTCAGAGATAAGACTATTACTAAGACCAGGAGGTTGCTTATCCCCATCATGGTTTGTAACCTATGATGGACTTTTCCTCCATAAATCTGTCCAATCCCCTTTTAAAGATGTGATTTAAAGGCCAGGTGCCATCACCACATCCTGTGGCAAGGAGTTCCACAAATCAATTACTTTTCTAATGATCCCAAGGAGATTCTAATGGTGTAAGGAGAATAAGAGAGAGGGGACAGAGGAACAGGCTAGGATACCCGGCGCAAGTCGCTGCTTCTGTATCAACCCCCTCCCTCCCCCTTCCCCCTCCCTCTTGTCTCCTACCTGCCCAAACACTCCCCTGTTCCTTCTCCTCCCCACCCCATTCTTCACCCTCCCCACCCATCGCCCACCCCCTGCACCAACTTACCAGCACCAGGGCATCCTAGAAGGCTGCTGCCACACAGTTGTTACCACTGGTTTCTGGCAGGTTTCCGATGGCAGCCTAAATGCGTATGAAAGCGTGTTGCAGTTTGCAATGCTGCAAATTACACTGTGCTGCTGAAACACGGGTTCCAGCAATATAGCCCTCAGTTAGGTGTTTGCTGTTAGGTAACAGCAGTTAGGTTAGGTTTGCTCAGTTAGGTTTGCTCAGTTAGGTGTTTGCTGAAAACTCTTGCTGTTTTCAGTTTTATATACCTGTGTGTGAGTGTGCCTGTGCATATATACATTGGGGATTTCACTTCATGCATGTGATGAAGTAGTAGACTACCTATTCATAAACGTTTATGCTGAACTAGATTTGTTAGTCTTTAAGGTGCCACAAGACTCTTTGTTGTCTTTGCTGCTATAGACTAACAAAGCAACCCCTGTGGAAGTTGTTCCCAGTATGTGGGGTGTCTGATCACTTGACTGGCTTGGCTTGTAGCATGGGAGAAAGCAGCACAGGCTAAGTAAAACCCATGGGCTCAAAGAAGGCTATTGGCTGTGATCACATTTGTGTCAACAGCACAGCTATTTGTCAGTACCCCATTCCTTTTTGTAACCTGCAATTTTTCAATTGTCCCTTTAACGTTCAATGTAATTGATACATGCATCTCTCAGTATGCTAATACTGTATAGTACTGGAGCACTCATACAGTAGTTGTTTTACAACACACACACACACACACACACACACACACACACACACACACACACACACACGAGAACAGTCCCCTCCACTCCCCATCTTGCCCCACTATTTCCTGATTTAAAAATTTAAAAAATCTTGCCGGTTGTGAACCATGCATTTACAGATCGTGCAAGTCAGTCCTTCAGCTGTTTACAAAAGACAAGTTCTAAACAACGGACAACCTCTGTCCCTGAAAACGATTGCAGCTCTCATCTTGGGTTAACACATCCTCTGGCCTGAAATCGTAGTCTCCGAATGCTTGGATACACCAGGTCTAAAGGATCACTTAACTCCGCTGGAGTCAATGATGGTGAACTGAGACAAGTGCAACTTAGTCCTCCATTTAGGTTGCTCTAATAGTACCTGATAAACCAATCCTTCCATCTTATACCAGGCATTAGGTAAATGCATGGATGGGAACAAAATCCCATTGCCTGTACCTGTGTCAGCACAATCCTATACATGTCTATTCAGAAGTAAGTACCATTGTGTTCAATGGGGCTTACTCCCAGGAAAGTGTGTATAGGATTGCAGATTCAGGGTAGGGTTATAGGTAAGATAAGCAATGCTAAATAATTATTGCCAATCCCACTTTTCAGAGTGCCTCATCATCACCCTAACGGCCTAACAAGATGCAATAGGCCCAATTATTCTTTCACGTCAAGTCAAACAAAACAACAAAAAGGTATCACACTGCCTTCATTTTCTCCACAGCATTGTGCCTCGCCACTAACCCAGTAAGATGGTGCACCATCTCTGATGCTGAGCAGCTCAAGTGTTCAAATCTGAAAGAGTGCTTAAAAGAGGACTTCCCATCATTCACCTGTGTGAGGAGGCCTGGACCCCATGAGTGCATAAAAGCTATTGCAGTAAGTGACCAGCGGAAGCTGGATCTGAATATGCTGGGGAACATTTCTGAGTCAGTTCAATATGCAAGACAAGTTGAACTTTCACTGATGGATCTGTCAACTATGCAGAGCACGGTTGATAAATACCAGTGCTCTAGATGGGGTCAGAGAGAAGTGTTAGGAGGGGTCACTGGACAAAACTTGGTGGATCAGGGGCAGAGCTTGAAACGATTTGGTTAATTTTGGGTGAAGCCAGGGCACAGCCTGGCAGAATCTGGTGGGTTCTATGGGCAGAAGAGCCTGGTGATGTGGCTAAGATTGAATAGCAAAAAAAGTCTTTGTCAGGCTTGTTTTGAAGTTTAGAAGCTTAGATACCAGTACTGGGGTAGGGTGAGCAGACTTGAATAGTGCAGCTATTTTTCCAGCCCCTCTGACTGTATTTCTGTTGCTTCTGTGACTGATAGGTGAAAGAAAGATGTCTCAGACTCTCTTCTCATGTCTCTACTCTTGTGTATTTTCAGAACTCTGAGGCAGATGCCGTCACCCTAGACGCTGGTCTCATTTATGATGCAGGTCTGTCCCCTTACAACCTGAAGCCTGTTGTAGCTGAGGTCTATGGCAAAAATGAAGGACAAGGTAAATTTGAAAAGGATCCACTCAATCACAGAGAATTGGCAAGGTAGTGCTCATGTCATCAAAATCATGCTACTTGGGAATATGCAGTGCAGCCAATGTTAACATGACAAAAAGCAGGGAAGGGAAGGCATGGGCAACATATGAAATATCTTTATATTGAATCAGACCATTGGTCCACCCATCCCAGTATTGGCTCTTATTGCTAGCAGTGGCTCTGCGACAGAGATCATGCTTAACTCAGTAACTGGAGGTCCTTTTAACAGAAAACACCAGAGACTGAACCTGGGACCTTATCCACATAATGAGCTTAGGTGCTATCCTATGGACCCTTCCTTGATACAAGCTCCTGCTCGCCCCAGAGGTGGAAGAGGATGAGATCTGAATCTCTGACCCCAAAAGTACAATTTTAGGACACATCGATAAACAACACAGAGTAGTAGCTGAAGCACCATTTTGCATTCCAAAGTCACTATATGGTTTGAAATCCACTGAAGTCACTACATGGCTTTGAAATCCCTACATTAGAACCACCCAGGCTAAGGGATACCATGATCTCAGCTAGCAGGATTTCTACTGAGCAGAAGTTCTTTAAGATCCATAAGATCTTAAGGTGGATCTTCCTTCATCCTGCTTTCAAATCTGACCACCATTTTTCGCTCCATAGGACGCATCGGACCATAGGACGCATGCATCCTATGGAGCAAAAAATAGGGAAAAAAAGGTTTTTTAAAAAACCGGAAATGGCTGAAAATGGCCGTTTTTTGACGAAAGGAAGATCGGGGAGGCCTGCGCGAGCCTCTTGTATTGTATTCGCTCCATAAGACGCAGGCTTTCCCCCCCTATTTGTTTTTTTGGGGGAAGTGCGTCTTATGGAGCAAAAAATACGGTATGTTTGTATGAGTTGTGGTCAGTTTCACCTTCGTTGTCAGGGCCAGCCCTACCATGAAGCAAGGTGAAGCAGGTTGCTACTGACAGCAGATTGTGGGCCAGTTTTTATGGGCATGGCAGCTCACCCAGCCCCTCCACCCCATGATACCCTGCAGGGTAAGGTGAAATGGAACCTCACTGTCTTTCTTCTTCCTTTCCTAAAGGAAAAAGAAAGAAGGAAGAATTTGGGTTATGATTTTACTAGGAAAAAGGAGAAAGGGGGAGGGAGGGTGGCATTTGGTGTTCTGTTCCAGGCAGCAAATTGCCATGGGTCAGCTATGTTCTCACTGTATTAGAATTGCAGGCAGATATACCAGTGGTCCCCAGCATTCTCTTCCGTGGCAAACTGATTGCACTAATTTTGTTCATCACAAGCTGCTGTATCCTATGTGATATAAGTAGAGTGAATCTAATGATCTAGTCACAGTGAGCTAGCTGTTTGTCAAATTAGGCAGGAACCACAAAGAGCAGCAGGAAAGCTCTTCAGTGTCGCACAAGTATATATTTGCTTTTTTCCTTCTCTCTCAGAATCTGTTACCAGCTACTATGCTGTGGCTGCTGTGAAGAAAGGAACTGTCAGTTCACTGTGTGGTCTCAAAGGGATGAAATCTTGCCACACTGGCTTGGGCAGATCTGCAGGCTGGCTAATTCCAGTAGGGACGCTTCTGGAAAAAAAATGCTTTGAATGGACTGGAACAGAGCCGATCGAAAAAAGTAAGAAACATGATGAGGAGAGCAATGAAACTGAACTGGAGTGAACAAGAAGTGTCAGGGAGAAGGATGTTGCCTACTTTCTGTTATCCATTGGGTCTACAAATATGAACTTGCTCCCAGAAGCCCATGCGATGATGCAGGTTCTTTGGGTGGTAAACTCCCATTTGGAAATGGGAGACAGGCAGGAGAGGGGGAAAGTGAAAGAGCAGTGCAATTTTATGCTCCTTTTAGCCCAGTAGGTATAGGCTTACCAGATCTCCAACCGGGACAGAGTGCTAGACCTTTAGGAGAAGGAATGTGGGCAGGTGTAGCTTGTTAAACTTTAGAGCACAAGCCTAGGCATGTCTACTCAGAAGTAAGTCCTATTGAGTTCAATGGGACATACTCCTGGGTAAGTGTGCATAGGATTGTGCTCTAAGAATTTAACAAGCTACACCTGCCCACATTCCTTCTCCTAAAGGTCTAGCACTCTGTCCCGGTTGGAGATCTGGTAAGCCTAAGTAGGTACCATGGGTGAGCCCATGGAGAAGACAGGGAAGGGAGCGGACAGGGAGGGAGGGGGCATGGAGGAGAAGCTCTGCTGTCTGCCAACACTGTTTATGTGTCTGCTTCTGATTGCCTGTGAGAGTGGGAGTGGAAAGAGAGTCCCTGTGGTGCAGAGTAGGCTGTAGACCAGTGGTGGCCAACCTTTCAACATGAATGCTGGCCCTTTAAATGGTTGTATTAAGTGAGGACATTTCAGCAGGTGCAGCTGCTTTAGCAGCACCATCAGCACTTGCAGCTGCCAAGATTCTGTCTTCTGCACAACTCTTAAGAACACAGAGGCCCTAATGGTGCAAGGTTGGCCATCCCTGCTATAGACGATGGCAACAAAGAGACAGCAAGTGGACTGTGGAGCTGGTCAAACAAGAGCTTGTTCATTGTACCAAGAATGAAGAAGGCCAGACTGATGGTTTAGATAGGAGTCCAGGAAGTCCCACTCTATTCTGGATCCAACTCGGTTTCTGGAATCAGCATCCTTCTCCCAAATTCACCCAGAGACAATAAGACATTGGGCTCCGTCCTAGGCAAGCATTGCTTTGCCGGTTCTGGGCTGCAACCCTGGCCTGGCATCATATCTGTTCCTAGAATCCTAGAGGCAACGTACGTGTGTGTGTGTGTGTGTGTGTGTGTGTGTGTGTGTGTGTGTGAGAGAGTAAGTAACTTAAGTGTAAACTTGGGTGGATGTACACCCTCTAGGAATGCCTGACTTCTTTGTCCCACCTCAGTGAAATGCTTCTTGTGCAGCCCTTCCATATAAACATTGATCAAATGTAACCTGTATAAAAACCAGGGAAACCTAAACCTGAAGACCTTTTGCTGCTGGAAGTGACTGCAGAACATGAACTGAAAAGTGTACCCTGGGGTTCTGTACAACATGGGTGGCATTGGGTAAGGGCCCATACTCTTCAGAGGGATCACCTGGCTGAACTCTCAGCAGCGGTAGTAATGATTGTGCTCAGTGCACCATTGGGGGGTGGGGGGTAGAGTGGCACAATGAGAAGCCCAGTACAGCTTTTGCCCCAGGGCCCACAGCAACACTGCCTTACAACATTGGAGAGGCTTCAGATATGCCTCTCTCAACTTGCACACAGTTGCAGCCAATGGAGCTGCACGTGAGTTGAGATTTGCATCTCAGTGTTTTCTATGATATCACAGGGGATCCCAGCGTGCACTTTTGGAATCTACACTTGCTGCATCTGCTTCCTACCAAAAGCATAGGTGCACTCCCTAAAAATATTGGCACCCCAAGCTTGGGAAAGTTGTGTGAGTGAACCATCCCTGACATGAAGTCATATGAGAGAGGGCAATTTGATAAGAAGGTACCTGCCAGTGAACAACTCAGCTATGTGCTTTTCTTTTGCAGGTGTCAGCAAGTTTTTCTCAGATAGCTGTGTCCCTGGTGCCAAATCTGTGGAACCAAACCTGTGCCGCCTATGTATTGGAACTGGTGCTGAATTTTGTTCCCGCAATGATCCTTATTCTGGATATTCTGGAGCTTACCGGTGAGTGAGTAGCAAGTGTTTTTGCATATGTTTTTTTTTTATTGTTCTAATAATTATAGGTACTTCAGAAATAGAATACAATGATGCAAAAATGTATGTGAATCTAACCCTGCACACTATTGACAACATTTCTGTGGCCTTAGATTCTGACCTGTTCGTTCCCATTACATAGGCCTGCAAATCGGATTCCTCACGAGGAAGCTACTTGAATCGCATCATGAGGTGGTGATGCTGTACCCCAAAACTAGATGTGGTAGAGCAAAGCCGATGCCATTTTTGAAATCGGTGCCCCAAATATACCGTGTTTCCCTGAAAATAAGACAGTGTCTTATATTAATTGTGGCTCCAAAAAATTCAATAGGTCTTATTTTCAGGGAGGTCTTTTTTTCCCAACCTGTGGTGTGACACCCCCCCCCCCCCCGGCACTTACTTTGACCGATTAAAGCTTCATTCTTTCCTGAGGGTGCAAGGCTCTGCAAGGCCTGCACTTGAGTCCTCCACCAGGAGACTACGTGCTAGAAAGGCCTGCAAGGAGGCTGCAACCTTGCAGGGTCTCTCTAGTATGTCGTCTCCATGGTGGAGGACTAAAGTGCAGGCCTTCCAGGCCTTGCACCCTCGGGAAAGAATGAAGCTTAAATTGGTCAAAGTAAGTGCCGGGGGGATCGCGGGGGGTTCCGGGGGTGGGTTGGGCACGTCTGGCTGATGATCCTAGCTAGGTCTTACTTTCGGGGGGGGACTTATATTGACGAGTGCCGGCAAAAATCATGCAACAATGACGGTAGATCTTACTTTCGGGGGAGGTCTTATTTTAGGGGAAACAGGGTAGCCAAGAATAGGTCTCACTTTTAAGAAAGCAAAATGTGCGCAGGCCTATGTTATTGATATGAAAAAAATGATGTGATTTAAATGATTGAAGACTGCATTCTGAAAGCACAATCAAAGCACATTCCAGACACATTTGTCTTGGCATCATGCTTCTGTTTACCTTTAACAAATCTAGCTAGATGTGCATTCTAGTGTAGAGGAGAGAGAGAGAGAGAGAGAGAGAATTCTTACAGCTCAATCCTAATCAAATGCTGCCCGCACGGTGCTGCAGTGCCAGCATGGGCTCTGCTGCATCCTATGGGCAGCTGGAGATCATGTGGGGGTGCCTTTAACAAATCTAGAAAAAACTTTATTTTACTTACCTACCTCCGCTCCTGCATGGTTTTCAATGGGTCTACTCAGACCTGTGCCAGCCTGATGAAAGTTTGAGTAGAGGGAAGGAGGCGAGTCAGGGGTGAAATGGAGGACAGGATATTGGTGGAGCCATTGCCACCGATACCCGCCCTCCGCCCGCCCCGACATGCCCCCTGGAGGTCCCGATCTCTGCCCCATTCTGCCCCATTCTGCCCACCCCACACACCCTTGGTTTACTGGCACCGGCGGGAGCAAAGAGCTGCCCTGGTGCTCTTCTGGCACTCTTGTGCTCATTCTGGCCTCTTGTGACAGTTCTTGGAAAATGGTTGCCGCTAGTGCGCTCCATGTGTTGTTGACAGCCATTTTATGTCAGCGGAAATCTGTTCTGCTGTCGTTAATCCCTCTGCGCGCTGGCCCTAGTTAGGATCGGGCTGATAGCCTCCTATGAATAAAAAAATTAAACAACATTATTTTATTTACCTACCAAAGAGTGGGGCAATACTATGGAGGGAGGGAGGGGAGTGTAACTTTGTGGCTGTTTGTCACTTTCCACAGAAGTGAAGACGATAAAGCAAAGCAAAATAAAGGGTTGCTTCTCAGACAGAGTAAGGCATGGAAAGCAGTTGTGTTGGATGTTACTCATTTTGTCACAGACAATATCCAAGAGAGGCCTGCCACACTTGCGGCCCCACATTTCACCCTGCAATCACAACAGCGATGCCTGTGCAAGTGTGCAGAAAGCCTTGCCAAATCCTCACAACCCAAGTGCTGCCTTGAGCAAAGATTTGAGGATTGTGCAACACCTCAACAAGCGTGCCCAAACCTTGCACATGCACAACAAGGGTATGGAAGGCCTGCAGCTGTCGGTGTGACAGTGAATTGGCATTGTAGGCAGTTTGTTAAAATCTCAACAAGTGTTTATTATCTTGTTGACATTCTAGATAGTCTGTTCATCTAGTTCCTTTGGGTTGTAAGAAACTGGGCAATCATTTCTCCTTGGCAATATCCATTTTGCTGCTCAGGCAAAATAGCTACAGTGTCTGTGTTGGAACATTGAACTTGAAATGCTTGATTGCTTTTCCCTTTCCTCTTTTAAGTCTCTCATCATCAGTACTGTACCTCCTTTTTCAGTGAAGCCTTTCAGGAATCGCCCTGGCCTCAGTGGACTTATTCTTCTCTCCACTCCTCAATGCCAATTTTTGGTCACTCTTGAATCCATCCATATCTGTGTCTTATTTGAACCCCCTTCCACCAGGGTTCATAGCACTTCCATGTTCTCTACAGGGCCTACCACAGTACAGTAGTAGCACTGAACAACACAAAACCATCATTGCAGTTTCCCCGTTCAGGCTTGGTGACCTGTTTCAAAGGCTGCAGTCCAAAAGAGCAGAAGGTTAGCTAGAGTATAGAGTACAGAACACAAAAATATTGTTCTTCTAATATTTCTTCCCCCTTTCCTTCTTCTAGGTGTATGAAAGAAGGAGCTGGAGACGTAGCCTTTGTGAAGCAAACAACTCTACTAGGTAAGGGTTCAGAATGAGTCTAGCCCAGGCCTGGCCCTAGACCTCCTGGCACAGTAATGTAGTTAGCCCGGCCCCGAGGGGGAGAGGGGGCGACGATGCATTTTACGTCCTTGCCCCACCCCCTGCACTCCCGGTGTAGTACACCATAAAGTAGTACTGGATTCAGGCTCCACGTTGTCCAATAAACAGCACAGCAAACAGATAATAGAATTCAGGATAGGTTTATTCCATGGAACAAATGACCCCAGTGGAGTCAGCTCCAAAAGACTGAGGCCCCGAGCACGAGGCATTGAAAGCTTTTATAGCAAATTAAACGTCATGCATAATCAACAATTTCTCCTCCTGTTTGCGGTGTTTTCTAGCCTATCACCTTCACACCTCCATATATGCTTATCTATGAAATAGTGTCCAGTAATGTCCAGTTTCACAAAGCATGGCTTGTTCATGGCTGAGTCTGCATAGGAGGGGTTGTACTTTCTGATTAGAGTTACATATGTGCGTACATGATCAGCACGTGCAAGGACACTTGCTTCTACGTGATTAGTGCTGGAATGCAAGAATTGGAGTAATAGTTGGAGTAATAGTTCTCACAGTTACAGGCCTGTACTTCAGAATCAGAGAGGAGCTTTACTTGTGATTAGGGTAGTGTTACCTAGTAGTATTGCAAAATCATAACCATAACCTAGGGTACCTCACCGGAAGTCTTCATTTGAAATCTTCCAAGATGCAGGGCTGGCAGACAGGGCAAAAAACGCACCGATTTTGGCATGTTTATGCTCCACGGCTGCAAACGCAGCCCTCCAGCTGCAAAAAAGCAGCCACGGAGCATGAAAATCCCACCATGGCTCCTCCTTGTGAGGAGACTGCAGCTGTCACCTAGGGGCACACCATTCCCCCGCCCCACCTTAGCGACGCCTCTGTCCTGGCAACCGAGGTGGTGTGTCAAAAACAGCCCTCCCCTTACCCTGTGCACTAGCTGCCACCAGTGCTATCATTGGTCCATGGTTCTTCATCCTACTCCCTGGATTCAGAAAGGAAGAGAAGAATAGGGTGGTAGAGGAAGTGCTGAGTGTTGGGAAAGGGGCTTCTGGGACTTCTAGCAAGCAGAGTAATCAGCAGAAGAACCCTTTTCCTATGAGAAATTCCATCACCCAGCTAGTTTGCTGCTATCAGTAAACACATAGGGGCAGTGGCAGTTAAGGTTCCAAAAGAAATAGGTTACTCAGAGGCTCCTACTACTTCTGGAATAGAGAACCCTATAGCCCCCCCCCCTCTCTCTCTGTGCTCATCACATGAATGGCTGTTTGCCATTAGGACTGCTCAGGAAGCTGCATCTTTCTCCTTTGGAACCCATTTTGACCCAAGGCCATATTTCCCCAGAACTTCCAAATGCCAATTTTTGTCACATGTTTAAGGTACCCCCAAATAGAGACAACCACCTGCAAAAAAATTCCCAGGTGTGGTCCCAGTACCATTCAGGACTCGCCACCCCCTCTGCAGGTGGAAACCATGGTTTTGAGTTGTGTTGACTTCCACGTGCCAAGACAGTTCTGTGAGTGCTGATGGTATGTGCAGAAATCAACACAGATTGGCTTGTTATACACTATTGCAAAAAGGCTACACTCAAGGCTATTCTCACACCAAACCGTATTTCAGTGTTTGTGGAGCTCCACCAGGCTGCAACGATCCACCATGGCCCACAATACAGGGAAATGGCGTTGCCCTGCTCCTATCCCTTGGTGATGATATCATCGCCAGGCCATGGGAAAGGCCAAATATGCCAGGAGATCCCAATCGCCACCCTTACTGAGGGGGGGTAGGGCTGAGAGGGGTGGGGAGTTCAAGGATGGGATAGGAAGCGCCAGGGGAGATTGAGGATGGAGTCGAAAGAAAAGACAGGAGGCAGAGAAAAGAAACAGCAGGAGCAAAGTGGTACCAAGGAGGGGACAGGTGAGCTGGAAGGAGGGAAGAGGTGGGAAAAGATGCTCATGGAGCGACTGAGGGAAGGTGGATGGTGAGGGGTACAGGTGGGGAAGGCAGATGAAGAAAGACAGAGAGGGATTAGGAAAGGAGGAGAGGAGCTCAGGGGTGGAAGAGAAGACAAGAGACATCAGACAGAGCCGCAGGGAACCAAGGCTAGCCAGGGGCCATCCAAGAAATAGCTGCTTCTCTAGGGCTACAGCCCTATCTTGCCTTATAGGGCAAGATGTAGAGCTTGGGGGCACCCTACAGTCTTCCCTTGAACTGCTTATTCTACTGCCAATAATGCCAATAATGAACTGCCAATAATATAGCCTGCCACCATATAGAGGACTGTAGGTATCTTCTTTGAGGCACCTCACAGTTATTTGATTGCTGCCAATTGGCAAGACAAACTTTTTATTAAGGCTTCAATGCTGCTGTTTCATTAAGTCTCCAGTCTACTTATTTGTACAACTTCATTCCACCCTAGTCTGCCATCTTGATAGGCAGGGTGTGTTTCGAGGAAGATTCTCAGGGCTTGTTCTGGCCTTGAGCCAGGTTGCTGCTGTGGGAGAAGGCAACTTGCAGAGCAGGCAAACAAGGGTCAAAGGGGCCAGATGACACAGAGGTGGTCAAGGTAGCTCTACTGCTGGACCACTGATGAGATCAGAAAGTGTAGTTATGTATCAAGGGACCCCAGGCTGGGTCAAAGTACTAAGGGATGGTATTTTTCATCCATCATGGCTTCTTATTGCTCAGCTCTGGTTTTCCAACATCTCAGGGTGGAACCTCTCTTCTGACTTTACTTTTCACTGTTGCTCCACATCCATTGTAGACCTCAGTACAGAAGAAAGGAGGCAGTATGAGCTGCTCTGTCTTGATGACAACACAAAACCTGTTGAAGAGTATAAAACGTGTTCCCTGGCCAGAGTTCCTGCTCACGCTGTCGTGGCACGGCCCGTTGATGGTCGAGTTGAAGAGATCCTGGCATTTGTTGCTGCAGCACAGGTATTTTTCTATTTGGCAGAAAGGTTAAAAAATTCAAGTCCAAAATGTACGAAGAGTTAAAAACAACTATATGCTGTAATGCTCGCTAGCAGGAAAATATACCGGTATATAGAAAAAGGAAAACATCATCACATCACTCATCTGACTATTGCCAAAGAAAGTGATAAAGCTTTTTCTCTGTAATCAGTAGGGTCATTTAAAGCCCTTTCTAATTTATAACACTGTCTATTTGACACCCTCTAACCAAGTGTAATGAGGTAAATGAGGACTTCCATGTAGGAATTAATGCCCTACTTGTATGGTCATCATACTGCTTTCTACAACTCGGCGCCTGGATACCTGAAGGATTATCTACTCTTGAATCAACCTACCCAAGCACTGAGATTTGTGTTATAGGACCTCCTCCAGGTGCCTCTGCCATCTGAGATAAGGTGGGTGATGTCTAAAGAGAGGGTTGTGGCACCCCATCTAAAGAATACTCCCCCCAGGAGACTCACCTGGCACCTACTCTGATGTCTTCTTGGGACCAGGCAAATTTCATTTTTCCAGGCCTGTTAAATCACTGATGCTTTAATTTTCACCTGTTGCATGGGATTCAGAATGATCAAAGCAACACGAAGAGCAAGTTCACATGATGTTAAATGGATCTGTCTAACTCTGCCATTTGTGGGCTGCATTGCTGCTGCTTCAGTGCTGGAAAGTGGGTTAGGATTGGGCTGTAAACATCCCATCTAGTTTTGCCCTCATTTAATCATTTTTCTCCTATCCTAGGCACGTTCTCCTCAGGGCACAACAGGTGTGTGCCAACTTTTTGGCTCCCCTCATGGAAAAGATCTCCTGTTCAAGGACTCTGCTAAAAAACTAATACCTATCCCTAAGCTTCTGGATTCTCATCTCTTCCTGGGGCATCCATACTATACTGCTATTCAGAATCAAAGAATAGGTAAGGAAGGAATCTATTATCCTGGATGCCTAGTGAAACCATGAAATCTCTGAAGCATACCGCCAGAGCTACTGATTGAAATGCTGCTTATGCCACTGACTTCCCATTTCTGCAGCCCTTGTAGAAGGAAAAATTGCAGAGCCACGTTTTTGCTGTCTGGGTTATTATAGAGATGCATTTGGGTTAAAGCAAAGCCTCTGCCTGGCAACAAGGTTTCATAAATGACTGGACAGTGGGTTTACTGTGGAGGACCTACTAGTTTTTCCTTTGTTCCTGACTCATGACAAAGCAGAACCCCACACAAGTCAAACAATGAAAGAAGGTTTAAAAAAAGCAATGAGTTCAACAAATGGCAGGGCAGTATTGCAGAGAAAGGGAGTTAACCTTGCTGTAGAAGGGGATTAAACGTGTGGGTGTGGTTTTTTCCCTTTTGGAGAGAGGGAGTCAGATGAGTGCTCCTCCTGTGTTTGGGTAGTAAGATGGGGAACACCCAGCTACTGGTGAAGTTTAACAAAGCAACAAAACTTTCAAAAGGATCCCAAAACAGTAAGGCATAGACAAGGGAAAAACTGTGCCACTGGTTGCTGGTAATGTTCCAGTTACTAGCCAATAGGTTCCTGTTATACCCTCAGAACCACGTTCCATACAGCACTTGGAATAGCAGTGCTCACTCAGGTAAAGAAGTGCTGCGAGATAAGGAGAGATATCATATTTCCCTAGCAGCAAAAGATTGTGGTTTGAAGGATTGGAATGTGTAATATGTCTACAACCAGTATACTTACCTTGAGGGAGGGAAGACGTGTTAATTCCTTGCAGTAAATAAGAAGTTAATTTACTGTGTTATAAACTGACCTTATAGTAAGACTCTTGGTTTTGATATGCTGTCTCTGAACCCACCTGAGCATACCAATCAAAATTAACATAGGGCTAAATAGCCCTTTCTTGGGCTACCTGTAAATACCTTCTTCTTCTTCTTCTTCTTCTTCTTCTTCTTCTTCTTCTTATTATTATTATTATTATTATTATTATTATTATTATTATTATTATTATTATTAAACAGTATTTATATACCGCTTTTCAACAAAAAGTTCACAAAGCGGTTTACAGACAAAATCAAAAGATTAAATGGTTCCACATCCCAAAAGGGCTCACAATCTAAAAAAAATGCAGAAGAACACCAGCAAACAGCCACCAGAAAAGACACTGTGCTGGGGTGAGAGGGGAGCAGTTACTCTCCCCCTGCTAAATATAAGAGGAGCACCAATTGAAAAAGTGCCTCTTGCCCAGTTAGCAGGGGATTTTAATCAGAGTTTTAACATGCTCTTTGCCTAAGTTTGTAGTCTCTAATTAAAAGTCAAAATTACCGGTATTTCTTTTCGCCTGCTACTGACAGCATCAAGAGACATTATTTTGAAACCCGATTTTTAAGTATTTCCATTTTCCAGAAGAAATATGATGCAATTGTTCAAAATTTAAATGACTGTTGATTATCTCCTCTCCCCATTAATATTACTGTGTTTTGCTAGCCTTGCTTGTGCCAATCAAGGCCATTTTGACTTGAATATTATGGAGTCAGTCCATGCAGTGGTTATTTAATCAGAAGACTATACCTGCAATTACTGAATTGAATTTCACTAATTCACTGAATTTCACCTTTCTGGTCCCTTTTAGAAAGAGCTGTTCCTGTTACATCAGACAAGGTCATCTGGTGCTCAGTGGGCAAGGCTGAACAGACAAAGTGTGACTTGTGGAGCGGCGTGAGCAATGGTGCCATCGAATGTGCTGTGGCTGAAAATGCTGAAGCATGCATTGCCAAGATCCTAGTAAGGGCTTCTTCAGGTTGCTGGTAGCTTCCCTTTGTACCTGCACGTTCCTATCTCTTTGTTAATCACATTTTTTATCCTATCCTTTCTCTGAGGAGCTCAAGGTGGCATACATGTTCCAGTCTCCCTGTTTTATGCTGTGTCCTGGTGATGGTAGCACCAAATGATGCAGTTTGATTTCCATCCTTCTTCGGAGTCTTTCTCCATTCTTTCCAATATCCTCGTGAAAAACATGCAAACATGCAAATCATGCTTTATGGTTGCTTTGATATTCATAGGCTGCAGCTGCTCTCCTGCACACGGTTTAGCTGGGTAAATTCCACTAAAGTCAATGAGATTTAAGCAATATAATTATGTACAGGATTGCAGCCCAAAATGCTTATAGAATTAATATTACAGTGCATATTTATTTTCCCCCTTACCCCGGGTAAACCCCCAGCCTGCGCAGTGGGGCTACTTGGATCTGCACCAGTTCAATCGCTGGCACAGAACTGAGCAGCCCCATGTAAGTAAAAAAGGCCGGGGAAGGAGGATAGGATTCGGGAAGGAGTATAGGTGCACCAGTGCCATGATCCCTCCCCCCTCCTGGGCCTGATCTGCCCCCGTCACCACCCTCTCACTGCCCCGTTACACCCCTCTCTGCCCTTTCCTAGCCCGCACACCACTCATAGCCTACCTTGGTGGCTCCATGGCACAGTCTGGTGGGCTGAGTGGTGGGCAGATGTCCCAGGCCTTCCTCCCGGCACACCTTACTCCCAGAGTGTCGAAAACATGCTTTATGGCATGTTTGCAACACCCTGGGCTGCCATAGCACGTGCTACATCAGCCCAGCCGGGGGATAAGATTGTGCCGTGTAACTGTGATAGCTATTGTCAGGAGTGCCATCAGAAATTGGCCAGGCTGAGGACCCAGTCGGCCAGGCTGACCCCTGAATTCTCAGGACTGTTGGCAGGGATAGTGCCCAATGCACCATCAGGGGGTGAGTGGGGTGTTATGGGGGCCCCTGTGTCAGGCTTTGCCTCAATGCCCCCAGCAACCTGATGCCAGCACTGGCTACTGTGCACCACAGAGTTTAAAGTTTAGAAGCCTGCTAGCATAACCATAACTTCATGTACGTTTGTACTTCATGTACAGTACTTGTTGGTAATTGCCAATACAGTAATTTCTCCAGCTTGTACTGGGTTAATGATTTATCTGGCAAAGTGCAAAAAGAGGCTTTTCTGCAAATCTGTAATTCATATCATATGCCACACCCTACAATCCTGCACAAGTTAGCCTTCTGAGAGGCCAGGAGCATAGACTGATTTGGCAAAGCAAGAGTGTGTAAGTAATTGCCCAGTTATAGTCAAGGGTCTGGATATTCTTCATTTAGATGACAGGAGCTGGGAAAATGGACAGATATCTTCTGGCAATATCACACTATCTTCCACAATTCACACACATCAAGTTGGAGTTGTTATCAGTTAGTATGGCGTGATGTGATATGACACAAGATCTACACAGAATCAAAGCACGGTCCATGAGGACAAGCTTCTAGGATAGCCTCATTGAAATAATCCGGCCTGCCCGTGATCTTGCCAAGTGATGTCACTTTCATTAAGTGGAGAGAACTCCCCATCCATGGATTATGCCCACACACTGTTTTGATTTTGAGAAATGAAACTGGCATTTGTCCTAATTCAGCCTTCTCTATCCTTTCTTTTAACAAGTTTTCAAAATAGACTCATTTTCTCTGCAGAGAGGTGAAGCCGATGCTTTGAGCTTGGATGGAGGATACGTCTACATTGCAGGACAGTGTGGCTTGGTGCCGGTGATGGCAGAAGTCTACAGTAGTAAGTATAGAAAATGGCAGTTTGACGCAACACATATAGCACTGTCTGTCACATGAACACTGCATCAGAGGCATCATTACGGTTCGCGTCACCCGGTGCAAGAGCTCAGTGCGTCACCCCCATGATGGGCCCCAGAGGTGAATAGGGAGAAACAAGGTTGGGCTGAGCTGGGTTCTGCAAAAGATGCCCATCATCAGGCAGGACTATGTATTTCTACAGATTATTCCTGGTCAGTGGTTGACCAGGGTTGGTGTAACCCAGTCTGGTAACTCATGGTGTCACCCCCATTAACTTTATTTATTTTAATATATAACAGTACACAGGTCACCCAACAAATCCATAACCACCTCGGCTCTCAGAACAATCAGTCTCATTGGTCTGTTTTCAGTTAAGGAAATCCACTTTTTGTTACATACGGCAGTTGTGTTATATTTTTCTGGTTATTTGGCCATAACGTTTGATAGAATACTGTACGGATAATTCAAAATGGTTTGTTTCATTGCATTCTGCATGAAATAACACATCGAATGATATATAACATGATGGTATTTTTTCATAAATACAAAGTTTTCAGTTTTGGCCACTAGTAGTGTCACACGCCTCGAGGGTGTCACCCAGTGCGTTCCGCCCCATAGTGACGCCATTGCACTACTGCACTATCTATCACATGTACACTTCAGGAAACAACCTCTCATGGAGGTTGAGTCATTAGCTCCAGGCTTCAGATTCCATCAGGCTTAGAGCTCAATGGAGTCGGCTCTTTTTACATACGCTAAAAGAACCAGCAATCAACTCAATCAGTCATGGTCCTTCAGAGAACTCATGAAAAAACCCAGCAATTGGAAATCTTTTATGTGGCTCAGGAAAACACAGCACCTATGGACCACACACAAAATATCTGTGTCTGCACCTTTAGACTCTTTCACTTACATACATATTCTCCTTCCCATTCTTGAGGCTCCTCACTGCCCCTGTATGATTTTAGTGATTATGATTTTTGTGAATCTTGTCACTCCAAATCTGAATGTTTTATGTTGCAAATGCACCAGGCAATTTTTGTCCATTCCTCACTTTTTCAGAAAATAGGCTCCCTGTTATTGGGGGGAGGAAAGGTGGGGTATATGGTGGGGACAAAGTCATAATGGCCCCCGATCCCCAACATGTTTTTTTGCTCCTTTGGGGGGTGGGGCCTGACCATGATTTAAAAAACAAAACACACACCTGACCACGTTACTCATTGAGGATTTTGGGTAACTTGGCCCTCACGTTGCTATCATGGCATGGTGAAAACCGGGTGTTTGTTTGTTCTCCTTCTAGCTAACCCTGAAGCATGCGCTGATCCCAGAACACCAAGAAAAGGTGAGTAGTTATGGGACACATGAGCACAGAAAGAAGGTATCATCATCATGATCATCATCAAATCTTTGGACTTTTGGGGTGGGAATCTGTTGGGGGAAAAACCCAATGGAACTAAGGTTACAACACGATTTAAAAATGGGTAAAGATGCCATGTCAATTTATTACTCACTCCTTCAATAAATTAAAACAGTGAAGCCAACGTTTCGGTCCAATCCTGGACCATTTTCAGAGGCAAGATCATAAGATCCCAGATGGAATCAGTCTTATAACATAGGAACTAAGGTTGTTTGCACATGGACCAGGCAATCCTCTACTCTAGTTAAAGTCCTTTAGTGCTGCTGAACAGGCCTGGTCTACCAATGAGGCCAACTGAAAGCTTTGCTTTGAGCACTGAGGTTGGGGGAGCAGAGAACTGACAAGGGGTGCCAGCTCATTGATCCTCTTCCCACTTGCTGAAAGTGAATGGAAAGAGGTTCAGGCCAGTGGCAGCTGGGTCCACTCAGGACTGTTGGCAGGGATCACTGGAGGAAGAAGAGGGGGAGAAAAACGGCCACTTCCTCCTCACTCTCCTCACCCACCCACCCACCCAGAGGCGTTTCTATGGTAGGGGCCCTACCGTAGAAACGCCTCTGCACCCACTCAGCTGCTTAGAAGATCAGCCACGTTCCAGCACTGCCTTGTGTTACTCTGTGCCTGTCCTCTTTAAAATAAACAGGAAGAACACGGCATGCTAGAAGCTCCCAGCATGCTCAGCTGTTCCTATTTATTTTAAACAGGATGGAAGCAGAAAAAGGGGGTGGCGATCTGGAGTGGAAGGAAAAGGGGGTGGATCACTGCTGCAGCCGGGTGTGGAGAGCAAGGAGGTGGTGGTGGGGCGCATGAGGTTTGGGGGTTGTGCGGAACTTGTGCAATGCTTCAGGGCAGCAGCTTTGCTGCTGAGGCCATTGCCTTTCCACAATCAACTGCAAGTGGTATTTAAAAGGTAGTCGTCCCCCCAGCACTATGTCCAGCGATTCCTGTCCCCATGGCAAAGATCACTGTATATTTTGCTTACACATCAGTCTTATAACATAGGAAGCTGTTTGATGCTGAGTCAGACTATTTAGCTCAGTATTGTCAACAGACACTGGCTGGCAGCAGCTTTTCAGTATTTCAGGCAGATTATATACCAGGATTTGGAGATACCAGGGACTGAACCTTGGACCTTCTGCAGGCAAAGCAGGTGCTCTACCACTGCATTATGGCTCCTTCCCAGAAGGAGAATTCAGCATTTCTAGGCTAAGTAGCAGATTACTTCCACACTATCTTTCTATTTAAACATGGAGCAACAGGGCTAAATTCATTGGCAAAGTGCCAATTGAACCCATATTTCAAGCTTGTCCACAAACAAAGCATGTACTGTATATGATTTCCACCTACAGGTTTGTGTTCAAATAAGGACATCATAGGAGGAATCCGTTGGCTTCTCATTTGAGAGATGGTTGCTTCCTTTTCTTTTTCTCCAGTTCCTGATAGCTACGACGCTGTAGCCGTTGTCAAGAAAGCTGATCGTGACATCACATGGGAGAACCTGGGTGGAAAGAAGTCCTGCCACACTGCAGTTGGTAGAACTGCTGGTTGGAATATACCCATGGGCCTGATTTACAATCGTACTGGTAGTTGCGAATTTGGTGAGTGGCCTTATTTTGTCCATCTGTACTTATGTTGTACATTTGTATCTTGCCCGTTCTACAATCACACAGGGCAGCTTGCATGCCCTCCATCTAAGCAACAATCCTGTGTGATTGGTTAGGATATGAAATAGTGGTAACTCATGAGCTTGGCAGGGATTTGAGTGCTCCTTCCATTACACCACACTGGCTTTCTTCTATGTTGTGCTCTCCCTGCTATCCTTGTCCCTGAGTATACAATTTGCACCTCAGTTTCTGGTGACCTCGAAAAAGAGTTTCGTAGTTAGTGGCTGTCTACTATGGGGTATGGCTCCAAAGACTGTAAGAGGACATGGGGGCAGTGGAAAAGGTTGTGTTGTTGTGCCAATGAGGGTAGTCTGTATATTTTTGTAATGCCAACACTTTTCAGTTGCTTGTAGTATTTTTTGTATATACCGTACTTGGGATTTTGCTCCCTCTCCTGCCTGATGAAGAATTCTGTGAGACACAAAAGTTTGCATGTTCCTATACCAGTGTAAGTTGGCCCAACAAATGGTGCAATTTACCAACATAGCTCTCTGTGTGCAGGTTTTTAAATAAGTTGGTCATACCGTAGCTGGTGGTGTTTCTTGAGAGACACATTGCCTACAGTACAGAAGGGTACATGCCCACATTTAGTTGTGAAGAACTAAATATTCTTAGACAGCCTGTTCAATGTGATGGTGGGAAAGGAACGTTCTGCTTTCTGGGTAAACAACAGGAAGAGAGAAAGATGAGTCTTTGCTAGTTGATTTCTGCTAGGGAAATGTAGAAAATTCTTTCTTTTGAACACACTTGGGATACATATCCAAGATGGTCTATACATATTAAAGCACAGTCTATGGCATGGGAATTAGTTGGGAATAAGTACCACTGTGACTAGTGGCGCTTATTTACTTACTTTGCTTCAAAAATGTATATTTCTCCATCCATAAAATTTTACTCCACTTTTTGGTCCTAACAAGGGTCCTTTGGCCCCCCCCAGGGGGCCCTTGTTCAACTTTTCAATGTAACTCACTTGTCCCGCTTTTCAACTTCACTTACTTCCTGGTAAGTGCATTTAAGATTGCAGTCTTTGCTTCCCTAGATAGTAATTACCATTTTATGCTCACAATCAGAATGGATGAAAAATGAATTTTGGCCATTCTTTCAATGCCTGTGACACATATGAATGGGGATTCTGATATACATTAGGGATGATGAGCACAGACTCAGAAGGTTGTAGTTACTCTTCACTGATTAATCCATACAAAAAAAGGTGTACCTTAGAGAATGGAGGGACTGCATAGTAGAGATAGCAGCAGCAGAGAGGTGGGGAGGGGTGATTCTTCACAGTTGCATCCTGCTTCACACTCTTAGAATGTATGAGGAATGAGTCCGGAAGAATACGGAAGGGATCTTGGAGGTCATCTAGTCCAACCATCTGCTCAGTGCAGGCAATCATTTTCATACTGGCACTCTTAGCAGGGATGCCATCAGGAGTTGGCCGGGACAGGCACTAGCCGAAATCTCAAGCCTATCACTCACCTGGCCTGAACCCTCAGTACTGGTGGCAGTCGTAATGCCCACTGTGCCATGAGAGGAGCTATGGGGGGAGCTAGTGCAGGGATTTGCCCCAGGATCTCCAGCAGCCTGGCACTGGCAGTCAGTCCATGTGGCCACACCCACATCTTATGCACGGAGATGTCTGGGCAGGGTGGAGTGTTGTGTGCATTCAAGTGGTGGGAATCTGCCATTCCAGTTGAGCACCTGATATGGCTGCAATGCAGTTGTATATGCTCCATCAGTGCCCCTTGAAGAGATTATAGTTCCCAGGTAACCCCTTTCATTGGAGCTTGCTTGCTTGCATCCACAGACAGGAAGAGAAGACCATCTTTCCTTTTCTCTCTTGGATTTGGGACTAACATTCTGAGCATTGTTTTGTGTTAAAAGTCTTCATTTCATTGTAAATATTATATCAGGGTATCTTACAGCGACAGAAACAATGGCATTCAAACTTACTATTCTCTGTCCCTGTGTCAGATAAATTCTTCAGTGAAAGCTGTGCACCAGGGTCATCGCCTGACTCTTCACTCTGCGCACTGTGCAAGGGCATTCGCAACAACAGGTGTAGCGCAAACAGCAATGAACCATACTATGGCTATAGTGGTGCTTTCCGGTAGGTAGCTTTGGTTTAAAAAATCACAAACTTTTGGGGCAAGGAGGGAGGTGACGGAAGAATGAGAATTCACATCATCTGCCACACTCCACATTGTAGTCCAAGATGCCTTCTGACTGTAATGAGAAATCTATCATATAAATTATGGGAGTTGGAAGGACTGACTCCAAACCTCCCCTGCCCTCGTCCAATCCAGCCATCTTTGTGGCCAGGAGCCCGCGTACCACTTCCCGGCGATCCATGTACCACCGGTTGAGAAATACAGGTTTTACAAGCTAAGCTGTAGTAAGTCCTGTCTCAAATGAAGCCACTATCTCATTGAGTGGTCTAAATAACATTTACACCATTACTTGTGTCTTTGCTCCTCTCTTTGAAGATTTTGAATTGGTTTCAACCAGGGCCGGCCCACCTGTGAGGCCAACTGAAGCAGTCACCTCAGGCAGCAGGTTGGCGGAAGTGCCCACCTCTGCCTGCCCACTTGCCTGCACTGCTCCTCCTCCTCCCATTTCCTGGATTGGAATTTCTCTTTCTTGTGTCCTTCCCAAAGACAAGAAGGAATTTACAGTCACTTGGGGAACAGGAATTTACATGTACTCCATAACGCTTCCTTTTGGTTGCATTTTTAGGTGTTTGATTGAGACAGGAGACGTAGCCTTTATTAAACGAGACACGGTCTTTGAGATCACAGAAGGTATGTTTGTTTCACTATCTGGGCTCTGAATAGTCATTACAGTGCCATTGTATCAGTAGTCTTGATACACATGGACTCTCATAAACCATTAAAAAAACTGCTTAGTACCAAAGATCCCTTTACCTGTGGTCAATATCAGGTTTAGGGCTATCAAAGAAAAGCGTTTGGGGCTTTTCAGTCTAGAAAAAAGGCGCCTGAGGAGGTATATGATTGAGACGTATAAAATTATGCATGGGATGGAGAGAGTGGATAGAGGGAAATTCTTCTCCCTCTTGCACAACACCAGAACCAGGGGACATGTGCTAAAATTGAGTGGAGGGAGTGTTAGAACGGACAAAAAAAAAATCTTCACCCAGCGTGCAATTCATCTGTGGAACTCCTTGCCACAGGATGTGGTGATGGCACCTGGCCTAGATGCCTTTAAAAGGGGTTTGGATAGATTCATGGAGGAAAAGACCATCACAGGTTACAAGCCATAAGCAACCTCCTGGCTTTAGAAGTAGGTTTTCTCTGTGCCAGGTGCAAGGGAGTGACAACAGGAAACAGGTTATCTTGTTGGCTGTGTACTCCCTGAGGCATCTGGTGGGGCCACTGTAAGATACAGGAAGCTGGACTAGATGGGCCTTTGGCCTGTCCAGCAGGGCTCTTCTTATGTTCTTATATAAAGAAGAAGATCAAGGCTGAAAATCACTGTCAGAATGTTCTGTGTTTCCAGTCTGCTCTGTTACAAATAGTTATCACGTAACCAGAAGTAGGTGAGGGGGACGGTGGCGAGGAATAGGGCTTTTTTGGCGGTGGCGCCCCAACTATGGAATTCCCTCCCCCTGGAATTAAGAACGGCTCCCTCCTTAGAGACCTTTCAGCGGGGCCTCAAGACGTTTTTATTCAGGTTGGCGTTCGATGGCTGACATGGCGGGCTGACTTTTTTTAATACATGCAATCATAAGGTGACCCACTGGGTGTGTTTGTTTTAATTGTTTTACATACCTGTTTTAATTGTTTTTATTGTATTGTATTGTATTATGTATTTTAACATGTTTTAATTGTAAGCCGCCTTGATTGCCCTTATCGGGAGAAAGGCAGGGTAAAAATTCTTTAAATAAATAAATAAGGGCAAAAATACATAGTGCTGTCAGTTATGAGTGGCTCTTGCAGCATGTTTAAGTTGTTAAGGCTGCAATCTTATACACATTTACCGGGGAGTGGGCTATTTCAGTGTGCCATAGGGCATCTGAGCAGTATGCTCATACGAGTTTATGGAAGAGAGAGGGTGATTTTGCATAAGTTAGAATTGGGAATGAATAAGTGGCAATCCCTGAGGTGAGATGCAGACCCTGAAGTAATGTTATGTGCCCCCAGAGGTCCTACCAAAAATATTTTAAAGTTTTAAGAAACAGACTCCACACTTGGACATGATCTCTCTCTTTTGGATGTTGTATAAAACATGTAAGTGTGCATGTTACATAACGGTATCCCTAAATCCATTTCAGTATAACTGTGAAGCCTGCACTGCTAGATAGCATCTATTTTATTAGAAAGCTGGCCACTTTCACCTCCAGATAATGAATCTTCTCCAGTAAGGAGAAACATCAGTCACACCGCAATCCTATCCAACTTACACCACCAGTGTAACCAGTGGGGGAGGGCAGGGCAGAAGGGGAGGGAAGATTTAAATCCCCTTTGAATCCCCCTTTGGAGGGGATTTGAATCCCCTTTCCGTTCTGGCGCCTCCCATTCTCGCTGCACCGCTGGGTTACACCGGTGGTGTAAGTTGGATAGGATTGTGCTGTCAGTTTTGTATATACACTTTTAGTGATTCCTTATTCTTGTCAAAAGTCTTACAATCTTGTAACTTGATCTTTCCAGGACCAAATAAACCTGCTTGGGTAGGCTCAAAGACAAAGGAAGACTTTGAGCTGCTGTGCCTTGATGGTAGCCGTAAGCCAGTTACTGACGAGAATTGCAAGCTGGCTAGCGTTCCCACTCATGCAGTAGTAACACTCCCTGAACGAGCCGAATTTGTCCGTCAAACGCTGCTTGCCCAACAGGTGAGATCAGAACTGAGGATTTCCCAGCTCACACTAAAGTGGTTTGGATACGTTCTTTTAAAATAAAAAAAGCAATGTAAAATATTGTTAAATAAATAAATATGACACCAGCTCAAGCAGATGCACCCAACAGAATCGATTCACTCCCTCCCCCCGGTATGGCACATGAAATGAAATGAGGGAGGAGTGGGAGCAGCTAAATTAGTAAATAAAAAAGGTCAGTGAAAAGTGTACAGAAGTTGGATGGGATGTGGTGGTTGTGATTTTTTTTTTGACTGAGCAAAATGTGAACACATCTTTAGCCAATACAGCTACTTGACTCCTACTTTATTATATTTATTACAGATTTTTTATGGAACCACTGGAACAAAAAAAGATGAGTTTGAGATGTTCCAGTCTGAGACTAAAGACAGTTTGTTCAAAGATGGCACCAAGTGCTTAGTTGTAACTATGAAAGGAGAGACCCACAAGGAATTCCTTGGCAAGAACTATCTGGATGCTGTTGCTGGACTCAAGAAGTGCTCAACTTCAGGTACCAATCATATCCTTAAATGAATGTCATTGGTCAGCTCTGTAGGTATAAACTATTCTGCAAATTAGGCTCTACATATTTATGACTTTCATAAGCCCTTAGGGGAATTAGCAGGTTCTCCCATTGAAGCCCTTGTGACTCTGTGGGACACTGAAATGTCCTGAGGGTGTTGACAGGAACAGCATCAGAGGTTGGACACTAGCCCAGGGCAGGGGTGGCATGTGCCCCTGTGCCGCCAGAATCCTTTGCCCACTGCCACCTCTGGTCAGGTGCATGTGGACCCATGGAGGGCAGGGAGTGGGCAAGTGAATGAGCAGGAGTGCCCCTGGCCCCGTTTCCTTTACTTACAAAAATTGTGCCGTAAGCACCAAGTAGGAGGAGAGAAGTGATTTGAAGCTGACAGATGGTGCAGGGGCCTCTAAGGAAGCCCATCCATGGATAGGATAGTGCAGGAGAGCAGGCTGTTTGGGAACTCCTGTCTCAACACTGCTGGAGCGCTGAGGAAATGGCATCCTCCAACACCAGGCCCTAATGCTGGCACAGGGCATTGCCACAATCGTTCCTAAGTTCCTTCTGCTGAGTAGAGCTCACTTAGCTCCTTCATTTGTCATGGGGAAGTAGGTGATGAAGCAACTGGGGAGACAGTTGGAATATAAGTGATGAAAAACTATATTGAGTGTACTCTGGTAATGAAGAAATAACACTTCTTAGCTACTACTGAATCCTTCCAGTGCCATCTAGTGGAAATTTTCAGAGTAGCTTGAGGCCAACTTCAGCTTGGCTATCAGTGTACGTAAAATTATTAATTTTATGGCTGGTGCTTCTGAGAGTTTTTTTTTCTGTTTTATAATATATATTTATTTTAATTGTATACCACCCTGGGAGCTTTGTATTGAAGAATGGCCTATATATTTACCAACTAATTAATTAATTATCTAATTAAGTGATAGAAAGAGAAGAGAAAGGGAAGCATTATATTCTTCTGCTTCCTTCTTTCATCTTTGTTTAAAGAATACAGTATTTTAAGTGGAGGGCACAAGATTTATAGCACTAAGATTCAATATACATGATGATTTATTTGTTTGGCATAGTGGATCAACAGCCTCCAGTTTTTCTCCTTTTAATTTTGGCTTGGCAACTAGTCTTGTGTGCATTCTCGAACATGTGTGCTGCTCCATTGCATCCTAGAACAATTTCACAAAGTGGATTGGCTCAGGAGGTGGTGATGACTAACGGCACATTGTTGAAAACTATTCAGCATTTAAACATCCTCTGGAAAACTGACCTCTGGCTTTCAAGTGAAACTTCAATAGCATATACAGTATGCAGGAGTTTGTGATTAGGACAGGGTGTGTAGAGGGGGCTAAGAGCTAAATTCCCCAACCACCTTCCACCACAGTTTCACAGCATTTTGTGTGTCCCCCCTCTGCTCCCCGCACACACTTTTTAAAATAAAAAAAGAAAGGCCAAACTCATGCATTCTTTGCAACATATAGTTTGGTCTGGCTGCAATCCTACACACACATACTAAGAAATATGTCCCATTGAACTCAATGGGATCTACTTCTGAATAAACATAGTTAGGACTGCACTGTTTAGGTGCCTTCACCACTTTTTTTTTTAAAAAAATATAATATGAATTAGTAATTCTACATTTTCTTGATGGGGATCTTCTGTAAAGTATGTTATACAAAAAAAAGCAAGTAAGGGGTTAGCAAAGTTGTGATAAAGGAGGAATTGGGTAAAATGAGGAAAATACAAAGAAGATGCAAGTGAGAGGAGAAGTATTAAAAAAGGCCTCTGAAAGCAAGACCAGCTTAGGGTGCTTCCACAGAGAAACATCACAAGTGTGGTGTAACTACGGTGGAGCGCGTGGTTCAGCTGAACCAGGCGCCCTCCGCTGCGGCGAAGCCGCGGTGCCGGTGCCGGACTCGAGTCGGACTCGAGTCTCTCGAGTTTCTTTCCTCTTACAAAACCTAGGTAAGGTTTTATCCGGCTATGTATAACCTGTCTGTTGATCCTCATCTTTTGTTGTGGCTGTTTTCCCCACTACAGAGCTCCTTGAAGCTTGCAACTTCCATCATCATGAGTAATCTGAAGAACTGAAGCTCCCTGCAAAGGAACAAGAAAATGTGGAAGCTTTCTCGTCTGAACGTCCATTTCTGTCCATCTTGCTCTTTTTTCTCCTTAACATCACAATGAAGTGCTCAAACCTCCTCATATGGCTTTCTATAACACCCTGGTGTCAGTAGTGCAAAATGAATAAATAAAATTAACTCTCACAATTTAATCCTTCCTAGTTGCTGGTTTTTACTGATTCCTTTAATATGGATCATCATGAATTAGCATTTTGCAGACTGGAGACCTCCAAGCTCCCCCAAGCCATTTCAGATGCCACTCATAGAACTTATATGCAGTAATGTATCAAGGCTAATAGCAGAGATAGTGCTACTTATTCAGAAATGGTGCTGGGCCTTAGCTGATTGTCTATGATATGAAGTATTCATAGCTCAGCTATCAAAGATTAGGCATGGTGACTGGTTTGGTCTACACACGTAGAAGAATATGGTGGCAGAATGGATTATACCACTTTAGCCAGCAGGTAGGGGAATCACATGTTTTGTTACATAAACATTCTCCCTGCATGTGGAAAACTAGCACAGCAGAGAGCAGGCTGGGCTAGAACTTGTCTCCCTCCCTGATGTGCAAGTTTTTACTGGCAGGGAGTTTTTACACAGAGAAGCAGGCAAAAATATACCTATAGTCTGAACTAATACAACCTGCTCTACCAGATACATTCTTCAGTATCTGGAGACCAGGACATTAATGGACAAACTCATCCCATCTCGGCTTCCTAATCTTGCTACTATCCAACTGCAAAAGAAAACAAAAGCACTATTACCCAGCCCTTGTGACCAGAGAGTCTAACATACATCAATAGATCCATGCGTATGTATTTGAAGGATAGGACCATGGTGCGGAATAAAGCACAGACAGAAAAGCTGTACAGGGCTCTGATCAAAAGCTTCCTGGAAATGGCTGAGGGTTACTGCACACCCAAGAGTTCTGAAGGAACTCAAGAATGAAGTTGCTGACCTCTTGACCAAAATATGCAACTTGTCCCTTAAAACGGCCACTGTGCCAGAGGATTGGAGGATAGCTAATGTCACGCCAATCTTTAAAAAAGGAAGGAGGGGGGACCCGGGAAACTACAGGCCGGTCAGCCTAACATCTGTTCCAGGGAAGATGGTGGAAAGTCTCATTAAGGATAAAATCTTAAAATACATAGAAGAACAAGCTCTGCTGAGGGAGAGTCAGCATGGCTTCTGCAAGGGGAAGTCTTGCCTCACAAACCTGTTAGAATTTTTTGAAAAGGTCAACAGGCATGTGGATGCGAGTGAACCCGTGGATATTATATATCTGGATTTTCAGAAGGCGTTTGACACGGTCCCTCATGAAAGGCTCCTGAGAAAACTCCACAGTCAGGGAATAAGAGGGCAGGTCCTCTTGTGGATTAGGAACTGGCTGAAGACCAGGAAACAGCGAGTGGGAGTCAATGGGCAATTTTCACAATGGCGAGAGGTGAAAAGCGGTGTGCCCCAAGGATCGGTCTTGGGACCGGTGCTTTTCAACTTATTCATAAATGACCTGGAGTCGGGGATAGGCAGTGAGGTGGCCAAGTTTGCAGATGACACTAAACTTTTCCGGGTGGTGAAGACCAGCAGGGATTGTGAAGAGCTCCAGAAGGATCTTTCCAAACTGGGAGAATGGGCAGCAAAATGGCAGATGTGCTTCAATGTAAGTAAGTGCAAAGTGATGCACATTGGGGCAAGAAACCAAAATTTCACATATAAGCTAATGGGTTCTGAGTTGTCTGTGACGGATCAGAGAGAGATCTTGGGGTGCTGGTGGACCGGTCGATGAAAGTGTCGACCCAGTGTGCGGCGGCTGTGAAGAAGGCCAATTCCATGCTCGGGATCATTAAAAAAGGGATTGAGAATAAAACGGCCAATATCATTATGCCTTTGTACAAATCGATGGTAAGGCCACATCTGGAGTATTGTGTCCAGTTCTGGTCACCACACCTCAAAAAGGATATAGTTGAATTGGAAAAGGTGCAGAAAAGAGCGACCAGAATGATTTGTGGGCTGGAGCACCTCCCTTATGAGGAAAGGCTACAGCGTCTGGGGCTTTTCAGCCTAGAAAAAAGGCGCCTGAGGGGGGACATGATTGAGACTTATAAAATTATGCATGGGATGGAGAGAGTGGATAGAGGGAAATTCTTCTCCCTCTCATGCAACACCAGAACCAGGGGACATGCACTAAAATTGAGTGGAGGGAGAGTTAGAACAGACAAAAGAAAATATTTCTTTACCCAGCGTGTAATTCATCTGTGGAACTCCTTGCCACAGGATGTGGTGATGGCATCTGGCCTAGATGCCTTTAAAAGGGGTTTGGACAGATTCATGGAGGAAAAGACCATCACAGGTTACAAGCCATAAGCAACCTCCTGGTTTTTAGAAGTGGGTTTTCTCTGTGCCAGGTGCAAGGGAGTGTCAACGGGAAACAGGTTATCTTGTTGTCTTGTGCTCCCTGAGGCATCTGGTGGGGCCACTGTGTGACACAGGAAGCTGGACTAGATGGGCTTTTGGCCTGATCCAGCAGGGCTCTTCTTATGTTCTTATGTTCACACATAACACTTGAAGAAGCAGTTCTGGAAAATTCTGACAGATTGGTCTGGAGGCATCTATAATAATCATTGCTAAAACAAAGCAATGAAAAAGTGCCATTTATAAAGTCTGTGGAGGTTCAAGAGTTACAGATTGATTCCGTTTGGTTCTGGTTTGGACTAAAAGAAGTTCTGTAATCATTTTGGCATAAGGACAGGTTCAGCTCTAGTTCCTGTGGGAACATTTATATCTAGTTCACATTAGGATGATGGTTTTCATACTGGAAATGAGCAAAGCAATGGGTCTATAATTAGTCCCTTAAACCAGGCTTACCATATCGCCGACCGGGACGTTCCTTTTTGCCCTTAAGGGAGGCGGGGGGAGGGGCGATAGAAGCTGGAGCGTCGCTCTGGCTTCTATCGCCCCTCCCCCCGCCTCCCTTAAGGGCAAAAAGGAACGTCCCGGTCGGCGATATGGTAAGCCTGCTTAAAGCCCCCCATCCCAGAACTAGGAATGCTGGCTCCTGAAAGGAAAAAGTCTGGTGCCAAGATGGGGGCCCTTGAACCCAGCAGGGTCTGGCCATCTAGGATATATTGTACTATGTTCCACCAAGGTTTTCAGCTATTCCATGGGCTTAAAAGTTCCTGGCTACCAAACATTACATTCATTCCATGCCAGGGAGTTTTTACACAGAGAAGCAGGCAAAAATATACCTATAGTCTGAACTAATACAACCTGCTCTACCAAGTCAACACAATGTAGACTCTAACTGTTCAAGCTCAAAGCAAGAACTAAAAATGCCTAACCAATGCAGCTGAGTCCAACTTACATAGCAAAGCACATATACTGTATTACATGCATAAGGTATCCCCTGACAATAAGTCCAGTTGTGTCCGACTCTAGGGTGTGGTGCTCATCTCCATTTCAAAGCCGAAGAGCCAGCGTTGTCCGAAGACGCCTCCATGGTCATGTGGCCGGCATGACTCTTCTTGCCGCAGTGCGTAGCATGCAGCTGGAACACGGAGCGCCGTTTACCTTCCCGCAAGCGGTACCTATTTAACTACTCGTATTGACATGCTTTGGAACTGCTAGGTTGGCAGGAGCTGGCCAAGCAACGAGCGCTCACCCCGTCACGGGAATCAAACTGCCAACCTTTTGATCGACAGCTTATGGTTCAGCGGTTTAACCCGCTGCGCCACCCGCTGGCATACATACTTACATACATACATACACACAATATATATGATTAAGAACTTAAGTATTTAGATGACATTCTAGAAAACATTTACCCACTTTACAGATGAAAAATACTGAGGATCAAAGTCTTTAGTCCAAAAGACAACCAAGGAATTCAAGGCACAGAACATATGATATGCAAAACCAAAACCAAGAAAGTGGGCCAACTGACATATACCATACTACCCACACTGTCTCACTCTCATGCACACACACACACACACACACCCATCCATCTACCCCATCCTGTCTCACTCCTCTTTCATATACAGACCCAATATGGTGTCATAGTTAGAGTGCTGGACTTGGACTGGAGAGATCTGAGTTCAATTTCCCACTCAACCATAAAGTTTACACCGTGACCATAAGCTAAGACAGGCTCTTAAGGATTACCTTAAGAGAGAGACTGACTTTCCCTCAGTCTAACCTACCCAACAGTTGTGCAGCTCCAACCACATCTATTTCTGTCACCCTGAGCTCCTTGAAGGAAGGGTGAGATATACATGTGAACAGAAATACACACTGTCTGGATCCTGACTGACCCGGCAGCGTCAGTGGCTCAGGTTGTATCCTCCTCTGAGTTGTGTGCAGCATTTGGCAGCTCTGGCTGCTGCCATCAGTATAAGCATGTGCAGCCAGTATAAGCACATGCTTAGTACATGAACCCCCCGGACGAACTCCACTATCTCGACTGGCCAACACTGCAATCAATTGACTCGAGTCCAGACCCTGCAAGACTCTTTCGTTTTGCTCTAAATAAATAAGCCAACAAGCACGGCAGCTTCCGTTAAATCTGCACAGAAGAACATCGCTCAGCCTTTTCCTGTCAAGGCAATGGTAGGCGAGAGTACTACAATGTCCATGAAGCACTTCGGGAAGGGGGGGGAATTCATGTGCGTTCCCCGGCAGCCACTGCGCGCGGCAAACAGACCGGAAATTGAAGATTGCGGGGAAAGGACACGTTGCGCGTCGCGGTTAGCCGTTTAGAGCGCGAGGCGAGCGGTTTGAGATGAATTCTGCTGACTTGAGAACCGCGCGCGAAGGGCCTTCCCCTCCGCAGAGCACTCCGGTCCCGGAGGCGGCGCCGGTCCCGCTACTCCTTTCGGTGGTGGTAGCCCTAGTGGTCGTGGTCTTGTCTCTGCGTGAGTTTCAGCGTCTCTGCTGGCACCCAGCCCTGCTACTAGACGCGGATTCTTTCAGGCCAGGGAGGAGGCAGGAAGAACGGGGGTTGAGCTTGAGGGAAAGCCCTGACAAAGACACACCTGTTCAATAGCTGCCTGTCCTGCAGCTCTTAAAGGGAGGCACAGCCAACTCAGGGCTCTGGCTGCAGAGCCCTGAGTTGGCTGTGCCTTTAAGAGCTGCAGGACAGGCAGCTATTGAACAGGTGTGTCTTTATTCCAGCATGGAGATGATGCAAGATGCTGCTCCTATTAAATGCCTGCCTGCCTGCCAGCCTGGCAGGTCGCCTCCCCTATGAATACGACCCACCCCTTTATTTAGGTGTTTTTTAATTCCACCTTTTGGCCTCCAAGGCGGCTCACATCAATTAAAAATTACAGTACAATGACCAAAACCCCCCTCTTTTTCCTAATCATAAATTAGTTGGTGCTCCATGGCCATGATGGGAGAGAAGGCACAGCCTTGGCTTTAAGAGGCAGCAGCAGATGGAAAGTGTCAATTTGTCATTGAGGCAGTGTGGTGTAGTGGTTAAGATAAGAGATGGTCTACCAAGGAGACTTGGATTCACTCCATGCTTTGCTATGGAAGCTCACTGAGGCTGTGTTTGTTTTTTAACTTGGAAATAGCAGGAAGTGACGTTCCTAGCATTCTTTATATTGCTGCTACGGGGGCTACCAAAATGAATGGAAATGATCAAAATCAGAATGGCTGCTGTTGCTCCTTGTCCCTCCCACTACATCTCCCACCTTCCTATTGGTGCATGAGACTGCCATTGTTATTTCCTCGTCCCTCATACTACATCAGTGATGGCGATCCATTTGGGCTTGGTGTGTCAAAATTTTTGAAAATGCCTAACTTTCTGCTGGTGTGTCGCCCCCCCACCCCCAACTTTTAATAGTATTTTGACTATTGCTACTTTCAATAGTAATTTTGAATTGAACTGAAATCAATTTAACATCAATTTGTGACTTTTTTGTGGCTGAGTTTTACTAGTAATTTGAAAGAGGTCTGCCAAACCCCCTGCCCTAAATGTTTAAGACAAGCCTGTAAAACATTTGTGAAAATATAAGGTGTGTCTGGGCCCTGGGGGAAACGCTGCCATGTCACCCAAAATGACCTCGTGTGTCACCTGTGACACACGTGTCATAGGTTCGCCATCACAGTACTACATCTTCCAAGCTCCCTTGCAGCCAAGCAGCCTTCCTATTGGTGCAGTAGGCCACCATTTTTTCTAGCTTGGAGCTCGGAGTTGAAACTTCCAGTGTGGTGAACGGGCTGGAAGGAGGAAAAAAAAAAGTGACCCGAGTGCTCTACAGGGTGAAAAATAAAACTGCTCTTAAGCGCTCCTAGCGCTAGAAGCCGAAAAACAAACTGAGTGACCTCAGCCTGAGTGACCTTGGGCCAATCACTATCTCTTTGTCTAACCAGCCTCAAAGATTTGTCTTGAGGAGAGAATGGGATGTGGAAGATACCATGAGCTTCTGAACCACTTGAAAGACGGGATGGGATATAAATGTGTTCATGAGCCTTGTATTAATGATTGGAGGGGTGTGTAGGAACATTAAAACACAAAATAAACATGGGGGGCATACATACTCTGATGTCTTTCCAAGTATGGCTGTGGCTTTTGACATGTTCCAATACATGGACCTGGGAATTCCCTGCCATGTTGGATGGATTCAGGCAACTGAAAATTATGACTTAGGGAAGGGATGGGCAAATCTCAGGTTTCTAGCAGGAACTCAAATGCATGAAGCTGATTCTGCAGCCACCTCTTATTGGGCAAGCTTTAAATATCAAGTTTATCTGGAGAGTGGCTATTCCAAATTTGGGATGTTGAATTTTAATTGTAAGGGAGATAGACAAGCTTCCTGTGAGAAAGATGGGATCTACCAGGAAAGCTGAAAGAGACAAACTTGACTAAAAACATTTCTGTTCATTTGTAAATGTGTTGTCATCTAGGTTGAGAAATTAACTTCCAGTGTAAAAGATCCTCTTGACCTCAAAGAAGGTGGCTTTAATGGATGGCAAAATATGAGTGGTCTTAGTTGTGCGCATAGAATAGACTCATAGCTTGCATCTCTTTCCCTGTAGTGATTTGGAAACTTGTCCGGGCCAGAAAGAGCAGTCGAAGAGCAGTGCTTCTGGTGGGCCTCTGTGACTCTGGGAAAACCCTTCTGTTCATTAGGGTATGTGATTCCCTTTCTCAGTAATTAACCTTTTGCCAAAAGCAATTAACCTTTTGGACCATTTTCCAGATTCCGATGCATGTTGTCACTTTCCCCTTCTTGTTTGAAGAGAACTCTTTTTGGTAATCTCTTCTTGTTTATAAATAGACTCTGAGACATTTCAGGTGAGATGAAGTTGCAACAAGTTTCCATTTACAAAAATATTTGTGAAAAAGTTATTCCTGCAAATAAGGCTGTCAGTGATGTGGTCCTTTTTGAAGATGAATGTTATTAAATTTCTAAATTAAGCTTAAGGGATAATTATTTGAAATAAATGACTTTTTCTATCTTTCTCCTGAGGTAACTTTACACTGTAGCTGGTAGGCAAATTGTTTTAATTAGGCTTATAATATTTCATTTTCTCTGCTTACTTTTAATCTTAATAGCTGGTAACCGGCAAGTTCCGAAATACACAGACTTCTGTGACTGATAATTCTGCTTTGTACAGAGTAAAAAATGACAAGGTAAGGAGATGTCATATTTTGTGTTTTGTTCTTCCGAATTGGTAGATTGCAACGAATCATAGAATGCTACAGTTGAAAAGGAACTTGCAGGTAATCTTATCCATCCCCCTGATCAGTGCAGGCAGCTACAACATCTGACAGGTGGCCACCCAACCTCTGCTTGAAAACCTCGAGTGGAGGAGAGCTCACAACTGCACAGGGCAGACAGCTCCAGTACCAGACAGCTCTTACAGTTAGAAATCTTCCTCGTGTCGTGTGTAGCCTATATCTAGTTCCCTGTAGTTTCAACTCATTGGTTCTAGTCCTGCCTTCAGGAGCCACAGAGAGCAAGTCTTCCTTTTTTCCACATTAGCCCTTCAGAGGCTTGAAGACAGCTATCATATCGTTCCTTTGTCTTCTCTTCTGGCTGAACATATCAAGACTCAAAGGGCCTAATAATCTGTAAGGGCTAAACAAGGTGCCAATCTCTGCATAGTAAACCATTTTTTAAAAATAATTTTGGTTTGGTACTACACAAAAATGTAATGTGAACATCTTTCCAGACAGTTTCACATACAGAGAGGAGTCCTCAAAATACATTTTTGAGGGCCCCCCCCTTTCAGGTCCTTGTTAGTGCATTTGGCCATTTCATTGAATAGCAGTCTGTCCCAGTCTCCCATAGAGTGCGCCTTCAGCCCCATTCTTTTCCAGGGCACTGATGCACACCTTTGGATTATCTTCCTCCATTTTTTCCTTACCTCCCCCAATTACTTCCTTTTCTTTATGTGTTTGTCTGTTTAGATTGTAAGATGGCAAGCAGGGATTTGCGATTGTTCATGTTATGCATGTACAACCCCTTGTTTCAGTCACCACCCCTGCTGTGGTGAGTTAACTCGCTGGCGAGGATGGTGAATAAGCTTTGGCCACACTCAGCAGAGGCACCTAGGATGTTTGTACTGAGTGCGGCAAAGCCACACAGTCTCCTTTTTTGCTCTGGAGAAGGAGAGGGAAGGAAGTTGTCGTAGGCCATGCTTGGTGCAGACACCTCAGCCCGGTATGGACATGCAGCCAAGTCACGTACTTCATTTTCTTGTGCTAGAGCAGGAGAGGAAACTGCAGGGAAGGGGATGGATGGGCTGCTTTGTGGAAGTGACCACAAGTGTAGCTTGGCAAGCAAAACAGGTCAACAATTGTGAAATGCAGGACTGGTTTATTTTTCTGCTGAGTTGTAGACAAGTGTGCGTTCATGTGTGTGCGTGTGTGTGAGTGGAATTGGTGGTATTTTTTGTGTATTTTGTGGTGGTATTTTGCATAGTTGTCAGGCCTCTTTAGGTCTGAACCTCCGTGGTAGCAAACTTGCTGGCTATTAAGAATTTATCTTTTTCACAGCAACCTTTTCTGCACGGTGTACTGTTCGCTAGCTAAAAACAAAAGCACCCTTTGAGTTACAAGTTCGCATGCTTACAAGTTTAAATGTGTTTGAAATAGCATAAAAGGTTATCAATCCACAACTGAATGTTCATTTCTCTTTGGCAATGCTGACATCTTGCATTTGTCTGACAAACACTTTGTTCTCTATAGCTTATCTTGCAGAGAGTATGTTTCACTAGGGCTTAAACAGCTGCACAGGTTGCTAGTCTTTCTAAACACAATTCAAAGTGCTGGTGGTGATCCATCATTTGAAGTTAGGTCAGAGGTTCCCAAACTCCTGGGAAGAGCTTACGCTGCTGTAAGTCTGTGCAGGGGGGCCCCACAGCAGTGAAAGCTCTCCCAGGATTGCGCTGCCACCACTGGGGAAAGAATGGCTTTTTGTAACCTTCCCTGAGGGGGGTGCTGGTCTGCAGAGGGGTCCACAGTCTTTCCACACCCCCTGGGGGACCAGCACACTCCTCAGGGAAGGTAAAAAAAGCTTTTTGCCCCCCAGCCAGTGGCGCAGTCTCGGGCGCACTGTCAACGTCACCACGGGTCACCACTCCGCTTAAGGAAGTAGTGACCCACTGTTCCTGACTGGGGTGTCTTGACGCCCCAGTTTGGGAACCTCTGGGTTAGGTGATTGGCAAACAGAGGGAGGGCATTTTTGGTTGTATTGCCATGTATCTGCAGTGCTCACCTGGCACCAACCTTGATATCTTTTTGGTGACAGGCTTTTTTGTTTGCTCAGCCTTTTCAGCATGTTTGGTAACTGGTTTCAGTGTTTGTTCTATTGTTTGATAATAGATGCTGCTTTGACCATTTTATTATGTTTTACTGATGGTGGTGTGTTTGTTTTATTCTATTGTGTTTATCTTTGACTGTACACAGCCCTAGAAGCTTATGCTGAAGGGTGGCTAACAAATATACCAAATATTCGTTACCTTTTTAATTAACTTATCTCTTTCTGTTTACCCTAATCCAGGGTTTCTCAAAGTTCTCCCCGCAAGGTGGGAAGAACTTTGAGTACTGGTTGGGGCGGGGACAGTGGCAGTGGCGATCCTGGGGATCGCTGCTGCCGGGGGGAAATTGGGTAAAAAAGGGGTTTTCATACTTACTGGAGTCTCCGGGGTGGTGGTACGGGAAGGCCTGCGGACCCCAGATTGCCGCCATGCTTTCTTCGCCTCTTAAGGGGGCAAGGGAAGCATCTGACTTTCCTGGTGGGTTTCAACCCACCAGTTTGAGAAACCTACCAGAGTTATCAGAGTTATCAGCTTCCTTAGATTGTTACAATGTTTAGCTGCTTCTGCAATTACTGTAACTGGGCATTTGCTTCATGTTTCTACATCCATTGGGTGATGTACTACTGTTGATTGTGAGTTGATTCAGTAATGTCTTACAATCTGAAGACTCCCAAGAGAGGTGGTATCAGTATTTGTTGAAATACGTCAGTGGCTACCACTGTCTACTTGTATTATTGTTTCCAGGTTACTTGATTATTGATCTCTAGAGTCTTGGTAGATGGAATACAACATTAAATGTGTTGGTTTCTCACCTTTGCTGTTTCTATGCGTTTCTGTGAAAAATAGTGCATCATATATCAGGAATAAATTGAAATTGAGCATTTTGGTAATGACTGAAGAGTAAGGAGAATTTATGGACCTACTCAGAATACAGTAGATTGACAGTGGCCTTCAGTCTAGACTCTAAATGAACCATGTCTGTCTCATTAGATGTTAATCAGAATGTTTACTGCTTCTCCTACAGAACACAAGTGTGACTTTGATTGACCTTCCAGGCCATGAGAGCTTGCGGCTTCAGTTCTTGGATAGGTTCAAGGCTGCAGCTAGGTAAGTATAGGAGGAATAGATGTCCATGCTTTTTTCAGTCTGTAACCATAGAGCGCTCAGACGGAGCTGCAGATGGTGCATCGTGCAGGGTTGCTACCTAGATACCCCGAAGAAGCTCTTTGTGCAGGTCATAAGGCTACTGCCATGTTTCCTTGGCTGACCTTTTTTGCCTAGCCAGTTGAATGAAAGAAAGGCAGCAGAAAATGCTGGCAGGAGCTGTTCTGAGGACAGTTTCTTCTATATGAGGATGTGAAATGTTCTAGTGAGAACCCATGGCTTTCAGGCTCATTCTTGCTTGTTTTCAACCCACATTGATTGTGGCCCTTCTCCATATCTTTGCAGTAACATTTCTTACCCTCTCAAGCCCATCAAAAGTGAAGTTAGGGATGGGAGAATGCATGTGTCGCTACATTTACATTGCCCCTCTCAACCTGGATTCAGAGGTGCATGGTGGAATTGAAGCCGGTTTTTCAGTCTTAGCCAGGCATTCTGCATGATCCACCCATGTTGTCTTAATTTGTGTGAACTGCAGGGAAAGTGACAACCTTGTATGTTCTTGCAGCTGGCTTTAGCAAGGATTGAGTAAGAATTAAGAGACTTCTAGTGGTGCAGAGTGCACAGCCTTCTAGAGGAAAAAAAAAGGTAGCTACCTTTATTGGCTTTCTAGCCAAGCCTCTGCCTGTCCTCACAACAAATTTTACCTGATCCCCTATTGCATGTGCAAAATGAGGCAAGGATTTCTCTATATTGTGTAAGAAGAAGATAATAAAAAAGAACGTCTATTCCTCTGAGTGTGGTGGTATTTTATCTTCCCCAAACTGCTATGCAGGTCACAAGACTCTGCCTTGTTCCCAAGCCCTCTTGTCTCACTTGCATGAAGATAAAGATGAAATAAGAAACAACTGGATAAATGTCTGCTGTTTTTTTCCCCAAACAAATTTTAGCTCAAGTGAATAGGGGGCTCAATCTCCATAGTTTCTAGGGGACTAGAAGGAGAAGCAAGATCTTCTCTCAGTTGCAAGAAGCGTTGAAGATGGAAAGAAGCAGCAGAAAGAAAGACCTGCTATTTCTTGCTTTCTCCAAAGCTCCTTGCAAAGGAGAGAAGACCCTGCTCTCCCTCTAGCAAGCACAGAGAGGGTGCAAAGAGAGACATGGTCTTCCTTGGATAAGGACAGAAATAGCTACAGCAATGTCTGCTCTTTGTTCTTTTAAATTGAACCTGCTGTGCAAATGGGAGCTTATCAGAGACTGCTGTGTGACCTTCTCACCAGCAGGCTCATCCCTAGCAAGTGGAATTGTTGATATTTGGGGTTAATGGGGATAGGTTACAAAGAATACACTGAATTATTGTAATAAGAATACTTTTCTGTGGATAATGAGCCAGGATGGTGTAGTGGTTTGGGAGTCGGACTTAGACCTGGAAGATCCAGGTTCAAATCCCCGCTCAGCCACGAAGCTTCCTGGGTGACCTTGGGCCAGTCACTATCTCTCACCCCCACCTACCTCACAGGGTTGTTGTGAGGACAAAAAAAAAGGAGGGGAGGAAATATGTACACCACTCTGATCTCCTTGGAGGAAGGGAGGTATAAAAATGTGAAAAATAAAATAAATAATGTGGCCTCCATGAGTGGGCAAAAAATATATAAGTGCCCCTCAAAAATGAATATAGCCTGAAGCTGCCATGGTTTGAAGAAATGTCAGATTATCTCCCAGTCTCCCTTCTAGTTCAGTCAAGCTCTTGTAGAATTAAGGACTTTACCACTGTCGATTTGGTGGTGTTGGCCAAACTGGCCAAGTAGCACTTACTGTAACTTTATAATGCTGTCTCTAACAGAGCAATCCTATGCATAGATACTCAGATGTATGTTCCATTGTTCAGTGGGACTTAATCTCAAGAAAGTGTGTATAGGTTTGCAGCCTAAAGGCCACAGATGCAGCTAATGTGTCTGCCGATTTTAGAGACTTTCAGTACAAAAAGAGGGATTGCAGAGTTCAGGGGTTGTAAAACAGTCCACTTGTGTGCTGTAGTAAACGCGTCAGTACAGTAAAAACTGTAGTAAAAAGCATGAGCACTGTGTGACACGCAGCCCTTGGTGAACTCTTATCAACAATATGCTCTTGCTGTGACACACATCAGCAAACCTTACTGAGTTGAAATAAGAAATGCAGATAACTTGGGGATTAACACCTGTTGTTCCCAGGCATGGTGTGTTTAAGTGGCTGACTCCCCCCCCCCCCCTTCATCTAGGAAATGCTGTTCCTGTAGAACAAGGTTACAGCTTGATTTTTCATGAAGGTTATCTATTCATACTCGGCTACTTGTGCACTGGGAACTGATGCTGCCAGTTGAAAAGCTCTCTATACCATTTGAAGATTATGCTTTCTGTGTTCTTTTTGTGCAGGGCAATTGTGTTTGTGGTGGATAGTGTAGCATTTCAGCGAGAGATGAAAGATGTGGCACAATTCCTGTATGAGCTCCTGGTAGACAGCACAGTGCTGAAAAATGCACCTTCTCTGCTAATCATCTGCAACAAGCAAGGTATTGCATATCAGTTTGGGAACAAAGGGCTTACTGTTGGTGTGGGCGTGGGGGAGAGTAGATGCTTAGAGAGCTTGGCACATTCATACGTCAAGCTCATACTTGTCTAAGATGTAGAGTATCTGCACATGTTGCAATTATGTCTTGTCTAAACGAAGCTATGGTATACAAAGGGCCATTGTTATCCAAGGGTAATGGGGATTGAAAAATTGACATGGATAGTGATCCGTGGTTAGTGGGAACTTTCCCCATAAGAAATAATGCTCCAGTTGGGACCAGAAGATTTGAAACAACTCCCCAAACTGTATTTTGAAGACTTTAATATAAATGACTATGAATTATTGTTTTTGTTGTTCAGTCGTTAAGTCGTGTCCAAACCTTCGTGATCCCATGAACCATATCCCGCCAGGCCTTCCTGTCCTCCACTATCTTCCTGAGTTCGCTCATTTTCATGTTGGTTGCATCGGTGATGCTGTCTAACCATCTCATCCTTTGCCTTCCCCTTCTCCTTTTGCCTTCAGTCTTTCCCAGCATCAGAGTCTTCTCCAGAGTCCTCTCTTTGCATTGGGTGGCCAAAATATTTGAGCTTCATCCTCAGTACCTGTCCTTCCAGGGAACAGTCAGGGTTGATTTCATTTAGGATTGACTGATTTGATCTCCTAGCAGTCCAAGGGACTCTCAGGAGTCTTCTCCAGCACCACAGTTCAAAAGCATCTGTTCTTCCGCGCTCAGCCTTCCTTATGGTCCAACTCTCGCAACCATACATTGCTACTGGGAACACCATCGCCCTGACTATACGAACTTTTGTTGGCATGGTGATATCTCTGCTTTTTATTATGCTGTTTAAGTTTGCCATAGCTTTCCTTCCAAGGAGTAAGCGTCTTTAATTTCATGGTTGCTGTCTCCGTCTGCAGTGATCTTGGAACCCCAAAAAGTAAAATCTGTTACTGCTTCCATTTCTGCCCCTTCTATTTGCCAGGAATTGATGGGACCAGATGCCATGATTTTAGTTTTATTAATGTTGAGTTTCAAGCCAACTTTTGCACTCTCCTTTTTCACTCTCATCAAGAGGCTCTTTAGTTCTTCTTCACTTTCTGCCATTATGGTGGTATCGTCTGCATATCTGAGGTTGTTGATGTTTCTCCTGGCAATCTTGATTCCGGCTTGAGATTCATTCAGCCCTGCATTTCTCATAATGTACTCTGCATATAAGTTAAATAAGCAGGTTGACAATATACAGCCTTGCCGTACTCCCTTCCCAATTTTGAACCAATCGGTTGTTCGAACTGTTGCTTCTTGACCCGTATACAAGTTTCTCAGGAGACAGGTAAGGTGGTCTGGTACCTCCATCTCTTTAAGAATTTGCCACAGTTTGTTGTGATCCACACAATCAAAGGCTTTTGCCTAGTCAATGAAGCAGAAGTAGGTGTTTTTTTGGAACTCTCGTGCTTTCTCCATGATCCAGCGCATGTTGGCAATTTGATCTCTAGTTAGAAATACGTTTTGGTAGGCTATCCATCCACAATGTAGAACGTGTTAAACTCATTCACTCATAAAAATGAGGTTTAAACGGAGGGGTAAGGAGGGACCTTTTCCAAAGGTCCACCAGGAGTGACCTAGGTCTGAGTTGCGGCAGGGGAAGGGAAACAACAAAGAGAGCCTTGGAGTTCACCCAAGCTCCCCTCCTCTCATGCAGGCTGTTTCCCTGGGCTAACCAGCTTCTCTTATCTCCAGGGAGAGCTGGTTGGGGCCGTCAGCCTCTTGCCCACCAGCAGCATGAGCAGCTGGGGTTTTCAAGCCATGCAGGCCGAGTGTGCTGGTTTTCCACCCCACTTGAATCCAGCAGCTCTGTTGCCTTAGCAATGGAGATGATGCTTACAGTAGTATATTTTTAACGTGGAGACACTCGGCTTGTCCTTGAGTGGCTTTCCCTGCTGCTGCTTGCCTCATCAGAAGCGTTGGAGGCAGCCCATCCATCCAAGGATCTTTGTAAGTGCATAGAATTTTTACAATTTTCCTTGAGTAAATTACACTCGTAACTGTGGGGAATCCCTGTCTGCATTAATAGACACAGATAGTGAGGACCCCTTGTATAACACTGAGTAGATATCTGTAGAGCCAGTAATCTTCCAGCAGAAGCATCCTCTCTCTGACCCTTCCCTCCCAATTCCTGTTGTAATAATAGGCAGCTTTTGTTTTTGTTAATTGTGGCTGTGATAGGAATTGTTCATTTTGTAGGCTGTATATAAAGTCACTTCAGCATGAAGACACATGGTCAGCTTGATCTGTGGATGCAGCAGTTAACTCATACTGTTGCAGCGAAAGCACACTCCTAGGTAGGTAATTATTCCCAGGGTATGCCCTGAAGGTGCATGATACAGTCTGTAGGTCTTGTCAGTGCCTGAATGGGAGACCACCTGAGTACCCCCCTATATGCCACTCATGAATGATAGGTGATGGGATTAAATACATGTGTGTGGGCAGTAGAACAGGGCCAGCTGACAAACAGGTGGTGCAGTTTACAACTCTTGTGGGCTATAAAAACATACAATTCTGTACAAGCAGGTATGAGGTAACCCTTTTTCTACTCCAGATTCAAGAGCAGTGCAAAGGGTGTTTGACACGCAGCAGATGAAAGCATGTACTGATACAGCAGTGCCAATGGCAGCTCCTGTTAACAGTGCTTGGATGATAATACATACTCTAATATAGTACTTCAAGTGTGTGAAGCACTTCACATGTAATATCATGCTGTTTCCCTTATAAGGTGGGTAATTTATAGGGTAATAACCTTATAAGAAAGATAAAGAGAGATAAGGTGAATAAGAACATAAGAAGAGCCCTGCTGGATCAGGCCAAAAGCCCATCTAGTCCAGATTCCTGGATCACACAGTGGCCCCACCAGATGCCTCAGGGAGCACAAGACAACAACAACAACACAACAAGATAACACAACAAGATAACAATAAAGAATAATTACTGTTCCCATATTGGATCCGAGGCTGAGAGGGAGGGGCTTGCCCAAGGCCACCTAGTGAGAATTAATGGCAGAGGCAAAGCAGAGAAGCCCTGACTCGCAGGTTAGTCTCTTAGGCTGGAATCCTGTGCCTATTTAACCTGGGAGCGAGCCCCACTGAAAGCAGTGGGGCTTACTTCTGAGGAGCATGCATAGGATTGCACTGTTAGCCTCTATGCTACATTTATTTAATTTATTTAAAAAATGTATACCCCGCCTTTTCCTATGCCGAAGGCAAATGCCCAAGGCGGGCATCCGTTTTCTACTTATGATAATGGTTTCCAATAAGTGACCTTCTTGTCGTGATCCTTAAGCCATGTCCTGTGTGCTTCAGAAAGAACCTGATATTGTTGTACAGAGTTGTAACACAATGGATGTTGGATATGGTCGCTATTAAATTTAGGAAAAGGAGTAGATTGTGAGAGTTTTCAGGAAGTTGGTTTTGCTGTCTACTGTCTGACTTTTCTACTTTCAGTGACGCTTTGTTTGCAAAGGTTTTTTAGATTTCTGTTTTTTCCTTGAAGCTTTCAGTTATATAAAAGGGAAACTGACAAAGTGAGAGACAACTGCCAGTCTTCTGTCAACTGAACCAATTGTGCAATGTGTTTAGGAGAACCTAATATGAAAAATGAATACCATGTTAGAGATTCCCTCCTGTGTGAAATATTCAATATGAATTTAACCCAAAGGGATTTCATTCTCTTCTGTTCAACACTACGTAGCGTGATATGATTTTTTTATCCTTTCTGTAGATGTCACGATGGCAAAATCTTCCAGACTAATACAGCAGCAGCTGGAAAAAGAACTGTAAGTTGTAGGGTTGGCTTGTCTGACATTCACATGTCCAACATTCCTGCCCACACCTACTTTGTCTTCACTGATATCTCCACATTCACTATTGAATGAAATGGGATTATAGAAGAGAAGGAACACTGATGCAGCCATTTGCCGTGGAGAATGAAGCCTGTACCCCCTGGGCAGTACTGCCTGATGGGCATTTCCTGACTGTGTTGATACATGAAATGAGGGAAAGGATTGCTGATGGCAACATAGAAGTCCAGTTTAATCAAAACAGCTCGTTGTCACACATTTTTGAAAAATTGAAGTGATTCAGACTGTCCTTTGTCACAGTGAAGTCAAGAATACTGCTGGGCAGTAGATTGATAGCTGCTGATTTTCCTTTGGTGGCACAAAAGCAACGGGTTGAGCATATAAAAATCTGTGTAGCCATGCTGTATGTTACCATAGCCATGCTGTATGTTACATCAAGCATGTCAGTGGCCCTTGCATCCTTATTTTTTCTTTACCAAGTAGTAGTGTGTGTGTGTGGGGGGAAGCTATCTGAATTTTGGTGGGATTTTAACCCTTTGTCCCCCACTGTAATCCTGATCTGAACCTCCCCTCTCCTTGCTCTAGCTGTCTTTAGAGGGAAGCTGCCAGAAGAAGTGGCAGCTGTGTGTGAGGGACTTGATCCACAATGATAACATAATGGGAGTTAAAGCTCCCACTCATTCCTGAAGCTGCCCAGATCCATATCTCTCATACACTCCCATTGCTGCTACTTAGGGTAAAAAAAAAACAGCAAAGTACGCAAGGACTGATGAGTTTCTTCATGTAAATTGTAATTTGACTTTGAATCTGTGATGCTGGCCAGCATCTTTTAATCTCTTTCCTAGAAATACATTTTTACTTTTAAAAGAATAGTCTTCTATCTCTGACCCATAAAGAAATAAATAAACGGGCACCAGAAGGCTGGGAATCATAAGAGTGCTTCCAAGTTCACAGACTTATTGCCCCGAATCGTAATGTGTCTCCTCCCAGTGAACCAATTCACTGATTTCTCCAAATCCTTTTTGGGGAACGTGGCAAAAAATTCAAGCAAAGGATTTCAGACAGACCTTATGTAAATAATCCCCTGGGCAATTGTCTCATTGATCTCTATCTGTACTTGCATTTGGGCATCAGCTTTGTACTTCATTATACCTCTGTGACCCAGGGAGGCAGGTGGACTTGACCACATGTAGATGAACTCTGAGGGAGGCACATCAGAACACACTTGAGCATCCTTGGGCTTGACTTTAAGTAGCCTGGGTTTGAAGAAGTCATTGTCCCATCCAGTTGGATGTTTCATGACCACCCAGGCATCCCTCTCCCCTCTCTGTCTCACCCACTCCCACTTTCCAGGTGGACTTGGATACTCAGTTGTCAGGGAAGAAGAGCTAGGGGCTGTTCTTGTTGGATCATTCTAGATGATGATGGCTAATATGCCAAACAACTTATCTGCCTGGCTATGTAGTCCCTCAGTAATGGAATTTCAAAGTTGTTTCAAAGAAGCCTCTTTAATCACCATAATTGCTGGCTTGTTACAAAGGTTCAGCTGAAGGAAAACATTCATATATTTTGATTCCATTTTCCATTCCTTTTCCCCATGTAAAATGCAGTGAGCTCCGTTGATGAACAAAGACTGTTGGATAGTCAATATTTGAAGCTTTTAAGAAGTCTATGTTTAATGAAGTTTTGGTTGGCTGTTGCTACACTGACAAACTAGCCAATAATTTGTGTAATTTTTCTATTCCGTCTTCCTTTTTTAGTTTTGGTTTTTGTGGTTGTATTCTGTATTTTATGTTAATGTTTTTATTGCACTACTATTTGATTATTGTACTTTTTAAAATCTGTATGGTTCACCACCTTAAATGCTCTGTTTATTTAGAGGGAAATGCAGGATTTAAATAGATTTTGACCAATTTGTGTGGTCTAGTAGGACAGGGTTTCCCCTGAAAAAAACTGCATTTGGCTGGTTCAGACAATTTGGCTGCCAAAACTGGCATGCCCACAACATGAATGTGCACGTCCATTATTGCGTGAGGCCAGTTTGAACAGTAGTCTTAACTGGTCCCATGTCAGTTTGACATGGTTCTCTCTAAAGGTGATGTTGATTACATATATTATCATCCTCTGGTTTTGCACAGACTTATGGATATGTTTGTGTTTTTTTTAATTAATCTTTCTTCTTCAACAGCAATACCTTGCGAGTGACCCTCTCAGCTGCTCCCAGCACATTGGATAGCTCACATTCTGGATCTACCTCTCAGCTTGGGAAGAAGGGCAAGGAGTTTGACTTCTCCCAGCTATCCATGAAGGTGGAATTTGCTGAATGCAGTGCCAGAGGAAGTAAGGGAGAGGAGGGTAATGCTGACATTGAGGACTTGGAAAAATGGCTAGCCAAAATTGCTTGAGTATAGAAGGCGGCGACTAGAGAAACAGTATGAATTGGAATAGTACACGAAATCCAGGAGAATTTGAGTTCTCTGGAACAATTTGGGAGGAGCAAGGAGAGCCATTGTAGAACTGCAACAATGGTGAGGTTGTTCAATGTTCTTCTCTGCTTTTGGAGTGCATCTATTTGCCCTACAAACGATTCTTTTTCAGTCGTGTTCTGTTGAAGGATTTGTGTCCTCCAAACATACCCCAGCAAAGTACAGTTCTTTTTGTTTTTGTGCTTCCCCTTCCGACTCTAGCTCTTCTTCCTGCTATGTCTTGCCTAGAGTAGTTTTAAATGAGGATTCTATACTGGATGAAGTTTGCAAAATTGGAGTTATTTTTCAATGTTGTTATAGGATTGGAATTGCTTCCTTCCTGCTTGCCTCCCATGGGTATTCTCACCTGAAATGTTCATGGTGAATATCCACATCTATTAATCGCATCTTACTTTCTTGACCCCTTTGTTATCTGGGAAAGTAGTACACTGTTCTGGAATGAATGGAATCTGTTCCGAAACTATGGTAGTGTGAGCCTTTGTGAAAGCCATGTGTTGATCTGCGAGGTGCAGATACTGGGGTCCAGCAACCACACACGTCTTTCGTGGAGTGCACAGGGGGAGTTCCAAGGGGTGCTAGCAGATGCTTCTGTCGCCCCCCCCCCCCCCGGTGCTTATCTAGTACCAACCAGATGATTTGCACTATGCAATTGTATAGCGCTGATCAGCTGTTTGGCGCTAAACGGATGCTCCAGGGGGTGCTAGAGGCGCTAAACTATGCTAGAGTTTGAGTCTGGCACCCCCCTGAGGCATGGCGCCTGGAACTATATCCCCCCCCCCCAACTCACCCTTAGCTATGTCGCTGTGTCCATAAACTTCAGAGAAAAGCAATGTTGAGTGTGTGATTTTTCTCTCTCCATTCTGAGAGTTTTACATCTGAGTGGACATCGTTCTCCCATCAGTGCCATAATATAAGATCTATCAGTCCCCAGGTGTCAGAAAATGTGTTTACCAAAGAATTTAAGATGTCACGTCATTAGAAAGGATAACTGTCCAATCTGTGCTTGGCTTCAAAGCTAGAGATTGCTCCCCTAGGTAACATTCATGTCAAATGGAGATGTGCTTTGCTAGAAATGAAAAATTATTACAAAAGACTGGAATTTCTTGGAATTATGTCGCAAACTACTTGGGGCTGCTTCATATCATATAAAAAGGGTATTTGCACATGTATGCTGCATGTCCAAGCAGTGAACAGCTAATACTTGAATGGGAAGTGTATGTCTGCAGATGTGATAAATATAGGACTACAGACCTCACCCAGTTGCTGCTTCCAGATGCCTCTTTCCTGCATACCTTCAGGCCACTGGCATCACTGCAGGGGGGGCGGAGCTCTAAGTTCCGTCGCCTTGAATGGTTCCGAAGGCGAGTGGGCGGGGCCGCTTCACGCTCCGGTGTAACAGGGGGTCGGAGCCGCGGCGGAACTTAGAGCTCCGCCCCCCTGCAGTGATGCCAGTGCTTCAGGCTCATGCCTATTTGTGCAGAGAACATAAGGCAGAGCACATCTTTCATACTGTGTGAAACAACCCTGTGTCTGCACCCAATATAATCAGTGAGTGTGTTCTGCATAGTGGTTCAATCAACCTTCATGATTTGCCCCAAATAGTGGATTGGCTGAAAATTGACTGCACCTGTGGAGAGCCAGGTTGTAGCATTTCGACATAGAACAATATAATCTTGCCTCTGAAGTCTGTTTGAGCTCGAGACTGATGTCTGCTTGGCATTCCCCTGCACAGTAACTCTCCTGTTTGAAAGTGCAGTTTACCTCAAGAACCTCTTTCCGGGTCCAGGGTAGTAACAAGAGATACGTTCCGCATATGATATGTTTATCACAAGCTGTCTTGTATGTATTGTATTCACAAGCTGCAGAGATGTATGAGGTCATATCTTTTAAATTATTCCTTGTATATCTATAAATAAAGAACATTTGACTAAGTATTGGCTTCTGTTTTTCTAATGCATGCCTGATACTCCTTTTCACCATTATTATTATTAATATTATTACTTCAGATCAAAGTGGAGTGATGCATTTCCACAGTTCTGTGTCACTGCAGTATTTATGCAACGATTTCTCTTGGAACCATTTGGGCTTCTCATTCTCTTGTGTTTAAGTTCAAAGTCATAAGAATTAATATTTCCAGAAAAAATCTGAACCATTCAGGCATGACTTTCAGAAAAGTGTCAGACAGAGACATTCTGTTGATTTTACTAATATTGCTCAGGTGCAGAAATCTTGGAGGAATTATTTTATAACAAATGAGTGAATGCTGGGACTTTGAATAGTAGTGAAAGCACTTCCTACATTTTCTTTTAAGCAGTTTTTGAGGAGCAGCCTATTGTCTAATGTGCTACAAGGAGGGAGATGTTGTGGAAGCAGTCAGCACAATACTTAAGTGTCATTAAATTTTTCTTGTGAGTGCTGTCATATTTGTATGTTGACTCTTGAAATGAGCCCATCTACATACGCTTTAGAATGCTATAAATGCTGTAATCATGATAGGATTCTAAGGAGGAATTAGGAGCCCTTAAGCTTGGGCATTTGCTTGCAGCTTGCTCTACCAGCATGCAATGCTTACTAGTTCCTGAGTAAAGACACAGTCATGCTAGAACACCAGAGGAGAAGGAGCCAAGTGTCTACACTAGTAACTTTGCAATGTTTGTGTTAAAACATTTGGCTAGTTTGGCAAAGGATGATTTCAAGATGCTGAGTTTGCTCTTCATCAGGAAGATTTGCTGCTTTGTTAGGGAAGGAAGAAACATTCCCTCAAATGTTGACATTTCAGTTAAAATCCTGCAGCACCTCAGATGAGTTCTGTGTAATAATAGATGGATATGGTTGAATTACACTGGTCTACAAAAAAACCCCATTTGTTTTCTGGCCTGGACTTTTGCAGCTGTTTTAGACTAATTTCAGGGTGCTGATTCCAAATCTGATCTCAGATTTGCTCTATCACATCTCGTTTTTATGCTATTGGCATACCACATTTTCACTGATTTTACCCGAAATTAACTCTTTGTCACTTATGTATATTTATATTTTATTGATATAATAACATAAAAACAATACATAATTCATAAAATTATAGCAAGCACAAAGCGTCACATCCTACTAGCATACTATTCACTATTTTCTATATATAATTTCCAACTTAGCCAAAATAACACCCACAATCTATTCATTAAATCCACATATCATCACATCGTTCCTCTCTCTCTCTCTTAAAAAATCTATAAATGGTTTCCAATTATTCACGAAAAGGTTAACTGACTTTTCCTTAATTAAAATTGTAAGTTTGTCCATTTCGGCATAATCCAAAACTTTCAGCCACCAATCTTCCAACGAAGGTATCTCCGAATTCTTCCAATATTGTGCATATAAAATTCTTGCCGCAGCTATCATATACAAAAACAAAGTTTGAAATTTTTTGCCTACATGATCATCCCACATACCCAACAAAAAAGTTTCCGGTTTCATTTGAATCTTAATCTTTAAAATCAACTCAATCTGTTTATGAATCTGAGTCCAGTCTTGATGTTTGTTGACAAAAATTCTTCTCCCAAATTTTTCTGAATCAAAAATTTTGTATCTCCCTTTTTTATATGGGTTTCTGGAAGGCAAATCACATCTTGATTAAGTTTTTTCAAATAATGGAATACTCTTTTTCTTTTTTGCGGAGCATTAGCTCCATTGATATTCCATGATAAAAATTTGTAATCCATCTTTACTGTTCACTGCTTGCCACTGCACCGTCCATCCCATCATCATCATCTTCTTCTTCTCTTCCATCCTTGAATCTTTCCAGGAATTCTTTTGCTTTCTGAATTGTATCCAATCTGTAGGTTTTTCCCTGAAGTTTAAAAATCACACCTTCTAATTTTCCCCACCTAAAAACAATCTTCTGTTTCTTCAGCACTTCGACCAGGAAAGCGTAAGTTTTCCTTTTCTGCAAAATTCTCAGCGGAATCTCCTTTAGCACAATAATGTGCACTCCTTCTACCTTGAGTCTCGATTTAGCATATTGCTGTAGAACTTTATCTCTTGTTTGTTGCCTCACAAAATGCACCAAGATATCTCTTGCCACTTTCTTAACTGCTGCATATCTTGTATTAATTCTATATGCCTTATCCAACTCCAGATCCATTTCGTCTCGATCTATTTGTAGGAATTTTGACAGAATTTGTAACATTCTATCTCTTATATCTTCTGCTTGCTGTTCTGGAATTGCACGAAACTGTAAGAAACTCTGTTTTCTCTCTTGTTCAACCAACGCCAGCATATCCTGAATCTTACAGCTCTCTATTTCAAGATTCTTCACTTTATCTTCTTGTATTTTCATCTTGGTATTTATCTCTTGAAAACCACCTTTCATTTCTTTTACAGCAACATCCAACTGACATAATTCCTGCGTCATCTCTACCTTCATCTTTTGAATTTCTTCCTGCAAAGTTCCCAATTTGGCATCAAATTTATCAAATTTGGCATCAATTTTAAGTTCCCATCTTTTGAAGCATTCTTCCAGTTGTTCCACTGGTTTTTCTTGTCCAGATGACCTTGGAGGAGATTTTTTTTCTAATGTATTGCCTCTTTTTCTTGTAGCCATATTTATAAGTTCATCAAATTGCACTTTTTCACTTGTTCAGTTCAAGTTCTTTTCCTTCTCTTTAGAAACCAAAAACCATAAAGACTCAACTTCTTAAAATATGTGCAGGCGGCAAATATCAACCAACATAATTATTTTTTCAATGGTGACCTTCAAACCGGAAGGGATTGTTTGTTCTATTTTCAAACCACAGGAATTCCAAACAAACAATTCAAAAGCAAAACAAGTCTCTTTCTCTCGTTACAACAGTTAATAGATATCTCCCCCAAATGTTTCTTCGCTAATTCAATCTTCCGTAAGTACCAACAAATTACTTAATGTTGTCACTTAATATTTTCACTGTAGTATCTTGTCTTTCTTCCAAATTATATCCTTTTCACAACAAATCTTCTATTCTTAAGTTAACTTGTTATCTTAGCTTGTTTCTTCAATTCTTACTGCAGTTCCTTGCCACTTGCAGAAGCAAAGCAAAAGTATAAGCGGGAGAGGGCTTGGCTTACGTTCCGGCTGATTTTTTGAGCTCGGTGTTGATCCTCTCTTCCACGCTCAAACCAAAACAAACTCGAAAAGCCTACGCTCTCCGAGAAAGTAATGGGAGCGATCCGAAGATGTGTGGTTTATCTCATCGCACACCCTTTTAATCCAGGGGTAGAGCAATTAAGTCCATCAGACGTGCTCTGTCGGTGTAGAGCAGCCGACAGAGCTGTCAGCCAGCCATTCCTCCCAACCGGAAGCTCACTCTTTGTCACTTATGATTGCAAGATCCCTGCATCTCTCTCTCTCTCTCTCTCTCTCTCTCACTCACACACACACACACACACACACACACACACACACACACACACACACACACACACACACACACACACACACAGAGTTAAATAAGACATTTTTCACATTTAAAATTGTGTTCGTACTTTTTTACTTAACGATTAATTACCTAGTTAATTAATTGATTAATCCAGTTAATTAGCAGGGGGTACTTTAGAAAATTGGACCGTGATAAGGGGGTACCCGGTCAACACACTTTTTCTGGCATAAGGTATTCCAATGGTTTTAAGGTAATTTTGGGGCGCTGATTCCAAATCTGGCATCAGGTTTGGCATCATGAAAATGGGGTATGCCGATAGCATAAAAACGAGATGTGATAGAGCAAATCTGAGATCAGATTTGGAATCAGTACCCTGAAATTAGTCTAAAACAGCTGCAAAAGTCCAGGCCAGAAAAAAAATTTTATAGACCACTGTAAATTTGCTGTTTTTCATTGATTTTATCAAATGCAATATTTGATATCTCAAAAACCTGATGTGAGAGACAAAAACTAATGCCAGATTCAGCGCCCCAAAATTACCTTAAAACCATTAGAATACCGTATGCAAGAAAAAGTGTGTTGACCAGTGTTATTGTTCACTGTTTGCCTTTCTTACATAGCACAATCTAAGCTAACAATAAGTTGCACATCCCTAACTGTCCACTGCTCCAGTCATGCAAAGGAGAGGATGGCACTGATTGAATGGACAGACAGAAAGGACCATTCTCTGGATCGAGGAAGAGGGCATTCCTGACTGTGGGTTGTCCCTCCCACTTAGAAGGCAGGATCGGCTTGGCTGAAATTGTCTCCTCCCCGTGGGAGGGGCCTCCCAGAACCCAGTCCGATCCTGCCTTCCTAGAGACAGGTCGCAGGCTTTTCTGGCTCTACACTTCAATAGGAAATTAATCGTTTATTTTCCAGTTTCTCTATTACCTTTCCTTTTTTCCTAGTCTTCTCTCCTTTTTCTCCGTGTTTTTTCTCCTTTGTCCTCGCTGTTTTTTGCTCTTTCCCCTCCTCTCACCCTTTCCCGCCTTTTCCTGTCAGGCTGGGAGAACTGGGTGAATCGCCTCAGCGCTTAAGAGCTTGGCCTCGCCACACCGGGAGGCCGTAGCCCGCGCTTTTCGTTGGCGTCCTCGGGCGCTTGTGCAGGAGGGAGGAACCTCGCGCTGAGGCGCTAAGGCGGCGGCCGAGCCGGCGTCGCCCTTCGTCTCCCGCTGAGCGGCAGCTGACGCGGAGGTAGAGCGGACCTCTAGGAGGCCGTTTCTACGCGCGCATACAGCTTGCTTTTTCGCCCCCGATCTCTGAGCGGCTGCGGCCCGGAGATTTTTCTCCTTCACTCGGTTGGCCTTAGCCCCGAGGCGGCGCGCTGTGGGGGAGCGCATTGATCTCCCCGTCGTTTGGATCATCTGGTAAGAGCGTTCTTTGCTGATTTCGACGGGGGGATCCTTTGGACAATGACTGAGGTAGCCCAGGCGACTGCGCCCGGGGGGGATGAGTCTCTCGCATCGGGGGAGGGCCCCTCCACCCAACCGCAACCCCTGGATGCTGCCATTCAAGCCCAAATCGCGCGGGCTGTCCAGGAGGCAGTCCAGGGAGCTTTGAAACCTGTTTCAAGGGCTATGCCTAGGTCCTCCCAGCGCCACAAGCGCAGGAGGTCCCCTAGTCCCCTCTCTTTACTGTCTTCAGCCTCCTCAGCTGAGGAAACACTGTTACCCAAACGTCCACGCAGGGTTTCCAGGGGCAAAGTTGTGAGGGGCTCCAAGACTAAGGCAATGAGGAAACGCAGGAGACATGTAGTTATTGAACTGTCTCCTTCTCCTTCTTCAGAGGACTATTCTTCTCCTGACTCCAGTAAGGAGGAGGGGGAACTGTCGGGGGAGGACGACAATGTTTCGCAGGAATCCAAACTTGATCGCCTTTTCCCTCACGAACGTGCCTCCTTTTTATGGGCTGAGGACCTCGCTGCCACTGAGCATGGCCTGTCCAAAACGGCCAAGAATACGCTTAAAAAGATTTCTTTTGCTGCGGCCTTTTCGGCCGACGCTTCCTTTGACGCCCTTCAAATGGATGCCAGGGCCCTAGCTTCCAATGTTGTGGCTCGCCGCAACATTTGGCTTCGGCAGTGGTCTGTGGATCCAGGTTCGCAGGTCAGACTGGCAGGTATCCCTTTCCAGGGTACGAAACTGTTTGGCTCCGCTTTGGATAATATCCTTGTGGAAAACAAGGACAAGCGGAAAGTCTTACCCTCGGTTTCTAAGGAACCGCCGAAAAGTAAGAACCAATTTTTTCGTCCCTCCAGGACTGACCAGCGTAACAGGGACTCTCATAGACAACGTAGCAGGTGGAACAAGTCTCGTGTGTTCCCCAAAAGCAAGCCCCAGGCTTCCTCCTCAAATGCCCACGCCAAAGCACATAAGGAACAGCGAGCCACATGACTCTTCTCCAGAGACGTCCTCCGCCGCTGTCGGTGGCCGTCTCCTGCTCTTCGCCCATCGCTGGAAGGAAATTTCCAGCGATGCGTGGATTCAGGAGACGGTCTCCAAGGGATATGCTCTGGAGTTTCTCCGCAGGCCTCGTCCCCGGTTTGTGAAGGTGGCAAGGTCAAAGGACCCTATCAGGCATCAGAACATGCTGAACTCTATCCGTCATCTCCTAGAGATAGGGGCGATAGATCCGGTCCCCCCATCCCAGAGGGGGAGGGGGGTCTACTCCATCCTCTTTCTAGTCCCAAAAAAGAATGGGGATCTCAGACCCATCCTGGATCTGAAATCCCTGAACAGGTCTCTCCGGAAATGACGCTTCAGGATGGAAACGTGGAGATCAATCGTGGCAGCCCTGGACAAGGGCGACTTCTTAACATCTATCGATCTCCAAGAGGCGTATCTCTACGTCCCCATTCTTCCGCGTCATCGGGCCTTCCTTCGCTTCTGCTATGGAGGGAACCACCTCCAGTTCCGAGCTCTGCCGTTCGGGGTCACGGCAGCCCCCCGAGTTTTTACGAAACTCCTAATAGCACCAGTCTCATTCCTGCGCCAAAAGGGGATCTACGTGTATCCTTATCTGGACGACATCTTAGTCAAATCTCCGTCTCGGTCCCAGGCTCTGTCGGACCTCTCGGTCACAACGGACCTCCTACAATCACTGGGGTTTGTGATAAACTGGGCCAAGAGCTCCCGAACCCCCTCGCAGTGCATAGAACACCTGGGGCTGATTATGGACACGGCACAATTCAGCGTGTCACTGTCCCGGGACAGACAAGCCACTCTCTGCTCTATGGTGAACAGGGTCAGGGGTTCTCAGACTGCGGACATCATGTTTCTGGCATCGCTCCTGGGGGTCCTAGTGTCTTGCCAGGACGTGGTTGCCTGGGCACGCCTCCACATGCGCCCGCTCCAGCGTTTCCTCATGCCTTACCAATCTCAGATAGAACAGCAGTGTCACGAGCAGGTTCTGGTTCCGGATTCGATCAAGGACTCCCTTTCGTGGTGGGTGACGGGAGGTCGCCCGGCTCAGGGCATGTCTTTATTGCATCCCCAGCGGACCGTGCTCACGTCCGATGCGAGTCTGTGGGGTTGGGGGCGCACCTCTTGGGGCAGTTTGCGCAGGGGACGTGGTCCCAGGTGGAGGTTCAGTACAGTATGAACAGATTGGAGTTACGGGCTGTGAGGTTGGCCCTAGTGTTTTTCCGCCAGCAGGTGCTGAACACCCATGTCCTCATCCGCACCGACAACACCTCGGCGAAGGCCTACATAAATCGCCAGGGCGGAACCCGATCCTCCGGATTGCACAAGGAGGCTGTGCTATTACTCTCCTGGGCGGAACAGAACCTGGCGTCGATCCGGGCCGAACATCTGGCAGGGGTAAGGAATGTGACGGCGGATTGGCTAAGCCGGCAGACCCTCCGGGAGGAGGAGTGGCAGCTGCATCCGGAAGTCTTCCTAATGGTAACACAGCGCTTCGGGCATCCAGTTATGGATCTCTTCGCCACAAAGGTAAACTCTCAACTGCCCAGGTTTTACTCAAGGCAGCTAGAAGGCGGAGCAGAGGGGACGGACGCGTTACAGTGCCAATGGCCTCCGGGTCTCCTGTATGCTTTTCCCCCAATTCCTCTCCTACCCCGGGTTCTTCGCAGGATTCGGGAGGGGTTATCTGTGGTGATTTTGATCCCGCCCTCCTGGCCCAGGAGACCCTGGTTCCCCGATCTGATCAATCTGTCCGTCGAACCTCCCTGGCCCCTTCCCGCACGGGAAGATCTCCTTCGTCAGGGTCCCCTCCTGCATCCACGTCCCACTCTTTACAGACTCACGGCCTGGAAGTTGAAAGGTCGGCCCTAACCGGGCATGGTTACTCTTCAAGGGTGGTTTCCACACTTTTGGCTTCTCGCAGAGTGTCCACTAGTCGAGCTTACTGTGTGACCTGGAGGAGGTTTGTGGAGTGGTGTAAAAAGGGGAGGGTGTCTCCCACAAAGCCTAAGATTAAGCACATCCTTGAGTTTGTTCAGGATGGTCTGGAGTTGGGGCTCGCAACTAATACCTTGCGGAGGCAGGTGGCGGCGCTTCAGGGCATTCTGGGTGCATCCCTTCGCATAAATATCTCATCCCACCCACACGTCAAACGTTTTTTGAGGGGGGTGTCTCTACTCAATCCGCCACCTGTACATAGATGTCCCTCCTGGGATCTGAATACGGTACTTTCGGCATTACCTCACCTTCCTTTTGAACCTATGGCGACTGCCCCGCTGAGGGAACTCACGTATAAGACCCTGTTTTTGGTGGTGGTTACCAGCGCCAGGAGGGTCTCTGAGCTGGGGGCACTTTCCACAGACCCTACTCTCTGTATCTTCCACAGGGACAAGGTTGTGCTCAGGCTGGACCCCAAATTTGTGCCCAAAGTCAATTCGTTGTTCCATCGTACCCAGGAGCTGTGCTTACCTTCATTCTGTCCTAATCCTAAGCATCCCAAGGAAAAATTATGGCACACCCTGGATGTTCGGAGGGCGCTTCGTTTTTATATCGAACGTACTAAGGGTTTCCGTAAATCCTCGGCCCTCTTTCTCTATTTCGAAGGCCCTCGGATGGGCTCTAGGGCATCCTCGGTTGCCATTTCCTCATGGCTGAAGGCATCTATCGCTTCCGCCTACAGGATGGTTGGAAAGCATCCCCCTCTGGGTATCACGGCACATTCCGTTAGGGGAGCTGCTACTTCGGCAGCGTATGAAGGTTTTGTCTCGCTGGAAGACATTTGCAAGGCGGCCACCTGGTCTTCTACCCATACCTTTTTTAAACACTATAAGGTCGACCGTATGGCTTCTGCTGAGGCCTCCTTTGGTAGGAGGGTTCTCCAGAAAGTTTTGCCACAATGATCTCACGCCCTTCGCTGCCCGCCCTGGTTTTACGGCTCTGGTAAATCCCATAGTCAGGAATGCCCTCTTCCTCGATCCAGAGAAACGGAATTCTTACCTTGTGAATCTCCTGTTCTGGGATGAGGAAGAGGGCATTCCGTCCCGCCTCTTCACAGCTTGGGGATTGGGGCCGGTGTCAGTTCTCCCTTTCTATGGGCGGAGGTGGCGCATCTTCTGAGGTTCCTCTTCTCCTGGGCTAGAATGAGGTTCTTTTCATGTCCGTTCTCTTTTATCTGTGTTTTCCCGTTGCCTATCTGTTTTTGGCCACGTTTAACACGGTTTTGTTTCCAGTTTTACCTGTTTTACACTCAGTTTGAGCGCCCTTCGGCGCGCGTTTTCTTGGGAGAGGTGTCTCTTCGGCTCTTCAGTCTGGACTGGGTTCTGGGAGGCCCCTCCCACGGGGAGGAGACAATTTCAGCCAAGCCGATCCTGCCTTCTAAGTGGGAGGGACAACCCACAGTCAGGAATGCCCTCTTCCTCATCCCAGAACAGGAGATTCACAAGGTAAGAATTCCGTTTCTGGCATGGCTGCAACACCATGAGTTCCTGATCAAAACAGTCCCTCCTTTTTATAAGGTGGTAGATTCTGGAGCATCCTTGCTAGCCTGTTTGGTAAAGTGGAGAGCATGGGGGCGGGGGGAGCTGTACCTGCTCATGGACCAAAATGTAACAAGCATGTGTTTCCTGAAAACAAGAAACTGAGTTCTGTCATCTTTAAAAATCAAAAATCAAAAGTGCTCGAGAGTCACAATAGCTTTGTTAAAAACATCTCTAAGAGCTTGCAACCTGCAGTTTCCCCCGATGTGCCCAGAGAAGACTACTAGGAATATTTCAGTTTCTGTATTTATTGTACTAGCTAAATCTGTAACACTGTTTTGTGTTTCTGTAAATCTGCTTTGTAGCCTTTGAGGAAAGTTCCTTGGGTGGAAGAGGAGAGGGTGGTCTCCTTCAGTGAGACTGACCTGCCTTACATGGCTTCCCCAGATGTGCGCCAGGTAGTGCACATCCGAGGAGGCCCATTGGGGCCTCTGGCACTTATACTGGGGAAGGGGACAAATGTTCCCTTCCCCCGAGGTGAGTCTGAACCGTTGCGGTGCAGCCCAACTAGGATGCAGCGGCCTTTAGTCTGGCCGCAGCATCTTAGGCAGGATCGGGCTGTCAGTCTTGCTCACATGAGCTTGAAAATGGCATTTTCCCTAGTATGTGGACTTTGAGGAAAAGAACTATTATTTTAATTTTAAAAAATGGCTAATACATTGCCAAGTGACTGCGCATCCCTTCAGGAAAGGGTCACATTCATAACAGATTGTTAAAATGTCATTTACTCAAGTACATTTGAGAAGAATGAATTGTTTGGGAGACTCAGAAAAATCATTGCTGTAAAAAACCAGGCTTCAGTCCTAGCTCTAAAAAACTCTGGTAGGGGAGTGATCTAATAATTTACTGTGACTTATGGCCGAGTTCAATTACAGTACAAATTCCATTGAAAATTACCGCTGTGGGAGTGTGTGCCCTGTTTCTTGTCTGTGCTGTCTGTACTCTGCTCAATCCCCAATTAGCTCAATGGAGGATCCTCCCTTGTGTGATCTTTGCAATTTGCTCAGGAGAGTACTGTGGTAGCTGTTCCTTGACAGTCCTTCATCCCAGCCATCAGTTACTTGAGCTCTAGTTTTGCCGTCTGATTTAATCTCTTCAATTATACAAGTGATGTGGGCAGAGGGGGGGGGGAAGCTTCCCTACTGTACTAGTATTTTTTCCAGAATTCTCTCTGCATGCAACAATTTACTCACATGTAGGTTTATTGTATGCAACTGAATGTGATCCTACTGAATTACAGAACCCTGCAGTGGGAGAAGCTATTGTCTGGATGCAGCCCAAGAAGCGTTTCACTAATTGCCTTAGGCTTTTGAGTGTATCCATGTGCCATTGTAGCTGGTAGTCAAACTCTCCTGGGTTTAAATATCTGGTTTACATCATACGTTCATTTCTGAGACTTTTTCTAGCAGACTATGCCATTTATTTGTTCTGCCTTCTGTTTGAAATTTAGTTTGGCAATGCTAAGTAAATTTGTAGGTTGAATGAAATCAGGTCAGCACAATTGAAGCAGGTTTTGAATAAGGTCACTTAAAGGTTAAGATGCATAGAAAATGGTAATGCTAACAGGATTTCTTCGGATCCAGACTTGGAGGTTCTTTTTTCTCCTTGATTCTTGTATCTGTTTCACCTGCCCAGGGTGCATGTTTATTATTATTATTATTATTATTATTATTATTATTATTATTATTTTGCACACTTTCTTCAGGTTAAGGACAACGTGTAATACAATCCATAAAAACAAAACAATAAAAAATACAAAATCATCAGCAGAAACATACAAAAACGGAGATCAGAAAAGCGGGAGGCCTTCATAGTTACAATATTCATAGTAATGATGCAAAGACCTGCCAAAAAAAATCTGGTGTTGGAAGAGCAACAGTGAGGAGACCTGCTGAACGTTGCAGAGGAGGGCGTTCCACAGGATGGGGCAACCACCAAGAAGGCACAGGTAGACACCAACTGTACTTCAGAAGATGGTGGAACCTGAATGAGGGCTTCTCCGAAAGATCTCATGGGATGAGCAGGTGCATGTGGGGGGTGATGCCAAACTCTCACCTGCTTGGCAGCCTGGGTGTCTTCCGTCTTGGTTCCTTTAGAGATTATCTCTTTACTAAGGTTTCACCTTGGCAAAGGGATTCCTGGGGATCAGAGAGATGTGATGGACTTTTCAAGCTGAACTTGAAGTACAGTTGAAGAACAGTAAGATTTTAGGTGCATTAGGGAATTATTTTGCTTGTAAGTTTGCCTGTAATCACCTACTGTACATTTGTATTTGCAAAGATCTGCACCTGGGCACTGCCAATGTTCAAGCCATTTCCCAAGCCTGCATACAGTAAAATGTGTGTCAGTATGTATGGTTGAACCCTTCCTCTTTCTGCATGCACAGCATTATGTATGAAGAGGCCTGAAGAGTAGCTTGCTTAAGGTCTCTCAAGTCCAATACCTACAGGACTACACTCTACAACAGAGATTCCCAACCTTTATTGCCAGGTGTACCACCTGTCACAGTCAAATACCTGTGCCAATAAATAAATTTATTAGCCACTGTGGTTTTCCCCCCCCCCCCCAAAAAAAAAACAGTATTCACAGATCCACTTCCTGCTTTGGAGCTTATCCAAAAGAACAGATACATAGGCTTCAGTTCAGGAGTAGAATATCATGCATCCTCTGTTTTCAGCCTCTCTGTTTTTTGGCCTATCTTTCCTCAGGATAATTATAGACCTCCTAGCAGATGATTATTGATAATTACTGCTCTTGCAGTTAAGAGACCTAGGGGGTCATGTTCCACAGGCAAGACTGCAGCAACAATCAGCATCACTGAATTGCAAGACAGAGGGGAGATCGGAGGACCAGCCTGCTGCATACCACTGACAGTTGCTCAAAATACCACCAGTGGTACGCGTACCACAGGTTGGGAACCTCTGCTCTGCAGGACTACACTGGCCCCATTTTTTCACTTCTTCCTCCAGAATCATGAATGACTGGATATTGCTGATCATCCATCTGCTTCAACAGGCTCGGCAGCAAAATTGAATTACTGTATTGGCAGTTAAAATATTGTAAATAGTTCGTGGTATCATGGTTGCATTGTTGAAACTGGGATAATATGGCTGCACCTTTATTGTAAGCTGCTGAGCTGTGTGAAAGATGCAAATGAGCAGGTAGGATACTTGTGGGTTCTTTGGGGACAAATTCTGTGCAGAACATTCTGGAGAATGACATGTGGAGTGATTAATTTCAGAAACCTACCTGGATGATCTCTGAAATGAAAGCAACTCCAAGATTTCTGTAGAACTCAAATAGTTTAGAAAGAGGATTTATGGTACTGCAGTCGTGCAATAATTACATTTGTTTCATACACAAATGTAATTATTGCACAACTGCAGACTCTCTTCCAAAAAATCAGTACCGTAAATCCTCTTTCAAAACTATTTGAGTTCTACAGAAGTCTTGGAGTTGCTTTCATCTCAGAGATCATCTAGGTAGGTTTCTGAAATTAATATTCTGTCCGTGTTATTCCAGAGTGATGCTGTTCCTTTTCTGTTTGTTTGGACGCTTGGAGTTGTATTAGTAATGTGTAACTCACATTCATAAATACTGCCACTGAAAAATGCTAACCAAGAGACCACGTTTGAGAATAAGACAGTTTATTGTTGGACTAACATGCTAAATCTTTTATACAATTTTATGGAAAGTTGAGGTGGCAACCTGTCCTCCACTGAGTCAGTGAGGAGCTGAAAGGCCATGGCATAAACTGCCTGCAGCCACTCAAGGTATGGGGGTGACATTTGGGTGCAGAGGAAGGGCAGATGAAGAAAGATGGAGAGAATGAGAAGGGAAGGGACTATTCAATAGTCAACTCACCAGCGCAGGCCTGGATCAACCATTGGTCCTATGCTATCAAGCAGAGGGACCCATCAAACTGGGGCCCAAACTATTTCATTTGCTTGTATCTGTGTAGATGTGCCTATTCTTTCAGCAATTTTCCTATTGCTCAGAATGCGTCAGCTGTTTCCTTAACATACAATGAAGGTAGTGGCCATGTTCCTTAATTCGTAGCCCTTGGAGCACAAAGGATAAAATGACCACATGTATGTGGGATTATGTGGGCCAGCGGGTGGCGCAGTGGGTTAAACCGCTGAACCATGAGCTGTCGATCAAAAGGTCGGCAGTTCGAATCTGTGACAGGGTGAGCTCTCGTTGCTTGGCCAGCTCCTGCCAACCTAGCAGTTCCAAAGCATGTTAATGCGAGTAGATAAATAGGTACCGCTTGCAGGAAGGTAAACAGCGCTCCGTGTTCCTGCTGCACGCTGCGGCAAGGAGAGTCACGGCGGCCGCATGACCACGGAGGCGTCTTCAGACAACGCTGGCTCTTTGGCTTTGAAATGGGGATGAGCACCACACTCTAGAGTCGGACACGACTGGACTTAATTGTCAGGGGTCACCTTTACCTTATGTGGGATTAGTGGATTGGGAGAAGAGTGCCTTGCCTCTATATGACTGTCTCTCCATGCTTGAGGGTTCTAAGATATATGGTTAACATGGAGGTCTGTGTTGTCTTCATCCAGTCCACATAATGTAATGTGATAGAATTTCAAATTATGTGTCTGCAGATTTCTTCGTTAATTTTTGATTGTGGTGGAGCATTTTGCGGAATACTGCATTTTGCCCTTGCTCTCTGTAGTCCTTTCTTCTACAAGACTCTACACAATGTCTTACCTTGTCTTTTCATTCATGCATCCAGTTTATAGTTACCACTCAAATTAATAAAGCGTTTCTGAGAATTCACTCTCATGTGTGCTGCTACCTGCTGCTTGCTTCTCCAAACTGCTATTGGCACGATCAGCATATTGAGCCTCCAGTTTCAGAGGCCTTATACCACCGAGTACGAGCTGCTTCAAGCCCTGATTGTAGGCTTCCAAGATGCATCTGATTGTCAGCTGTGTGATGGAGGAGGATGCTTGCTTAGATGGCCCCTGAACCTGACCCACCAGGGCTCTTTTTGATGATCCTGTGATGTAGAGAACAGTCCTTGGATGCAGTGTCTGCCATTCAACTGTAGTCTTGCACAGGTTTGAAAGAGAGAGCTTTCCATCCTCTTTGACTTGTATCCTGCTTGATTGCATCCACCCAAAGTTGTAAAGAAAGCCCCCTGTTGTGATCTATCGCTGCAGTGGATTGGAGGAAAAGTAGTAACATGGCATTTGTTCCTCCACAACAAACTATACATGGGCCATATGCAAAGGAAACATCATGAAGATTTGAGAGATGAAATATAAGAACTTGGGAGGAAAATGACCTTTGTGAAAAAGGTCTAACTTGAAAATTTCTAGCAAAACAAGGCTCCTTACCTTCAAGAAACCCCTTCCCTCCATCAGCATGTATTCTTTTAATCAATGTGCATGCTTTTAACTTTGCTTTTAACTTCTTATGGAGGGAAATGAAGATTATTGCCTGCAGCTCTATGCATATATTCTAAGGAGCAGCAGAATCTCCTAATTTAAGAGAGTACAGTGCTGTACTTGTAAGGCATTTTGCCTGAAGTATGTATATGGTGGTGCTAGTGAAGGATGACTATCTTTTTTTTTTTTAACTAGGGGACTTCATTCAATCTGTGGAACCTGGTTAAAGGGTTATTTTCTTAAGCACTGGTTCAGTCTGCTTTACTATTTGACTCTGTGTCAATGTATTACCTTGTCTTTTCATTCATGCATCCAGTTTATAGTTACCACTCAAATTAATAAAGTGTTTCTGAGAATTCACTCTCACGTGTGCTGGTACCTGCTGCTTGCTTCTCCAAACTGCTATTGGCACGATCAGCATATTGTTAGGGGCAGGCTGAAATCTTTCTTGCTCTCAGACTGTTGGAATGCTTGTCCACTTCTGATAACTGCTTTTTAAATGTGCATTCTCTTCTGGTCAGCTGGGCTCTTGGAGAAAACTGAGCCAAGTCTCCGTAGATTTTTGTCTGTAATGCAGACTGTCAGTCCTATACTTGTATTTGTACAGTGTTGAGACTTTCCTATGGCTATTGCTGCTCCTTAACATCATATGTGGCTAATTTTACAATGGCTTTTGCAAATCTTTGTTGGACACTGTTCTCTGTAGTTCAATTGTTTCCTTTTATTTTCTTCATAAACAGTTATAGTTTATCGGCATGCCCTTAATTTTCTCAGGCTGTGCTTGGATTTGCAGGGGAAAGCTAGGATCATGTTTTGGAGATGTCTAGTAAAGCTACTGAATGATGGCTTTTGGATCTCTTAATCTAATGACTTCTACCCAACACACACACACACACACACACACACACACACATTTTGTAGCCCCTTTTCTGCCAAGACATTCAGACTTCTGATCCTTTTGGAAAATTGTATCTTGGTTCCATGAGTGCTTGGTTCCATGACCCCTGCTAACTGGGCAAGAGGCACTGTTTCAATTGCTGCTCCTCTTTTATTTAGCAGGGGGAGAGCAACTGCCCCCCTTTCACCTCAGCACATTGTCTTTTCTGGTGGCTGTTTGCTGGTGGTGTTCTGCATCTTTTTTTAGATTGTGAGCCCTTTTGGGACAGGGAGCCATTTAATCATTTGATTGTGTCTGTAAACTGCTTTGTGAACTTTGTGTTGAAAAGCGGTATATAAATACTGTTAATAATAAATGAGTGGCAAGGCATGCCTCATCAAACCAAAATTCAGCTGTATCCCTATTTAGTGTTTTGATTCTTTGGTGATGATGAGCCTGTGCTGTTGCAGATCAGCAAATGTCTCTTGAGTTTGCTAACTCTTTTTGAAGTATTTGGATTCATTGGCTACCATTCTCCACAGGGATCTGTCTGGGTATTTTCCCATTGATGCTTTCCGTTTCTGTGTACGATTTGTAGGTTGAGAAGGGGTGAAAATGACTTCTCTATTCTGCTTACTGTTTTTGTGTATACAGTATGTTCATCTAGAGGGCAAAAGTGCCTCTAAGTGCTGATTTCTTCTATTTGGTGGTAGTATATATGCCATTTGATTTGATCTGGATTTTTTTTAATGTTTCTGAATCTGCATCCTGCTGCGTCTCTCCTCTTGAACTCCCCCTGGCTAGAAGTCATATTCCTGCATAAGTTGCTCAGTCACTTTATCTCACAAGCCTGATTTGCTTAGCATTGATTTTCCCAACACAATTTCTGTTCACCTGGTTTTAACCCTTGGCAGAGTGTTCTTTCATGTTCTCATGAAATACCTTAAAGAAGGAAAATCGAATGGACCCTTCTTTGTAGTCTTTCAAATCAAAGTTGCCCTTGGGAATTTTCATATTGTAATGGGGCTCCCATGACAGTCTCTATCTATTCACTTTATGAAGACTTCAGAGGATTTAACAGTGAAATGTATAAAGTTGCAACCATAGTCATCTTAATCCAGGATGCTGAATTATACTTTTGTAGAAACAAGTGGGACAACAAGGTGTTGAAGAAGGTAGTGGAAACAAATGAAGTGATGTAGATGCTTCTGTGACAAATGAGACAAAATATAATGCAGGAAGGTCATAGAAGCTCTTAAATGATTATTTGAAAGTGGGGGAGAGAAATGGAAGGAAAAGCAGCAGGGAAGCTGACAGGTCAAAGGAGAATTGATTTGGGGCAGGAAGGAGAGCTTGAGGCATTCAATCACTGGTTTCTGGCTGCAGGCTACAATTAGACACGTTACATTTGTGCATGGTACCTGCATGGTACCGGTGTTTCTCTATGGCTACTAATGAGCAAACAAGACCTCTAAAGTGTGTGCTGTTGTGTTTTTGTTCTTGATTTTTGTGTTTTGCTGTACAGGAATGGCACGCAAGTAATGAGAAGCAAACTCTCGGCATAGTCATTCTGTTATCACACAGTGATGATCACTGCAACATTTCCTTTAACTTAGGCCAAGAGGTCTGCTAGAGAGCACCTGGGAACCCTTTATGATGTTGCATTGACTGAAATGACAGTGAGGTAATATGAGATCTCATGATAGCCACTTCCTCTGAAATACTCCCAGAATGTGACTACATGCACTATCACACACTGATTGACAACATCTGGAGATAGGTCTCCGTGCATTTTTTTCTAGTTTCACATGTATCTGAGTTTAATTTATTGAAGACATGACAAGTCACATTTTTCCCCAACAATAACAAAAACCTTCTAGACCCACACATTGCAGCGACTGTAATTTTCACAACTGTTGTTGGTTGCAATCTCAAGTCATAACAGTGGGAGAAACCAAGCATCTATATTGTGTGTGGGTGTGTATACATACACCTCCACACAGCTGTGTGTTAATGTATGTTTTATGTCAATATAAAACATGCATACACATGTATACAAAAATTAAATACAGTATCTATTGTATCTTTGTTGCCAAAGCAATCTTCCTAAGGAGACAGACCCTCTTCTCTTTCACTCTGTGTTCACTCATGCAAAAGTCATGATCACTCCTCATAATGATCAACCACCATGAACAGTACAGTTGGCTAAAAGTAAGGTGGTCCCAATGGACAGTCGTTGATGTAACAGTAATTGACAGTTCTGGTTGAACCTTGGCCACTATTTTGAGTTGCTTTCTTGAAGGAATCTGCTTCTAACAGTAAACTTGGAGAAGAATCCCTCTGAAAACATTTGAATATTTTTGCTAAATGTTTTTTTCACCCAGAACAATTGAAGTGGGTTTTCAACATAATTTTAGGTCAAACCTGCAATCATAATACATTGTGGTGGCCTTTGCAGGGCATATAGATTTTCCCAGAACCCGTTGGGCCAACTATACATGGCAGCAATGTCATTGGTTTCACAGATACACGCTATATAGTGTATATGTGGTGGCTTATGTTAGCTAGTATGTGTGTTTTTTAAGTTGACATACGTAGACTATGTGACACAAGTGACAATCTTAAAAACATGTATCCATCCAGAGTGGTGCTAAAAACAAACATCTCCCATGGTATAGTAAAATATAGCATAAAACACGATAGATTGTACATGCACTATAGACCCCATAAAGTCATTTTGGAGCTATGGAGGTGCACGACCACTATCATGAATGAAATTTCTCTAGTTGTAGCTCTCTTTTCCACCTTGTATGGCGCACTGGTCATGGCACATGCTTAGCTAGCCTGTCATTGGATTGTGACTTGTATAGTTAGTGTTTCAGTGAACCGATTGGGGACTAGTTTACTACAAGATACGTCTACAGTTTATGCCAAACAAACTAGCCAGCCTGTATAATCTTGGGGTTTTTCTCTGTAAGTTTACAAATATACAGTTAAAAAAAAAGTACCCAAAAAAAGATATAAGACCCCATGGCTGAAAGTTGTATACACACACGATTAAAGTGTCTTGTTTAAATTCTGAATTGTTTTGGCATTTTTAATAAAGTACAATATATTACAACTAAACCAAAAAAGGAAAGAGAACCAGCTGTTGAATAATGTATTCTGATCCTTGCCACCCGCACCCTCCCTTCCCTAGAGAGACACAGAGAGAAAAGAAATCCTCCCCATTGAATAACTCAATTTGTGTTATTAGGAAGCTAACCAATAGGAAGCAACACAACAAGCGTGTGGTGTCAAATGGAGCTGACGAATCCTGCGCTTTGCATTAACAAGAACACCCTCCTTCGCTGGCTGGTGGTTCCTGTGGTTTGTCCAACTTGATGTCAATCACTGAAGGAAAAGGTTAAGGAAGATAACTGAAGGAGGCACGTCTTGTTTTGTTTGCGAGTGAGTTCATCATGCAGATAACTTCTGACAAGTTATTCATAGTTGCTTTTTAAAGCAGTGTTGCTATAACACACAGTGCAGGTCTAGATGCTGTCAGTTACCCATCCTCAACAGCTACCAATTGAGATCCCTTGTTTCTCTGCCCCCTGCCCCCAATCTCAGACCTTTTCTTTTTTAAGCAGAGACAAATGTATTGTCTTCCAGCCAATAGTGCTGTAGAGGCAAACAATGCATTACAGATTTTTCCAAAGGACTGTACAGTGGTATGTACAGAAATGACCAACTAACTTAGTAGACACTCACTTAAACATGCCAAAAGATGCATTTAAATGCATCTGGGTGACTCTGTGTATAGGCCTGCATACTGTCTGGGATGCACAGAAAAGTGTCACCTACTACCGGGCAAGGAGACTCAAAAGCAGAGAATGTAACCTGAAGGATTCAAAAGCATGACATCACAGCTCAGTCTTCCTTAACCAGCCACAGACTGGTCTCCCACTGTGCAAAGCCCCAGTCGTGTTCTCTGCATGTGGTGCTGACACATGTAGTATATATCAAACTCAGCCAGGCCCCCAAGGGAACTGACCTTTCCCAGCACAAAAAGCAGCAATTAGGGTGGAGGAGCTGTTGTCAGTCACATCGAGACACCCTCTCTTCCACCACAGTAGTTCAGAGGCGCCATGTTTTTCAGACAGGCAGTCGCTGCTACCGGATGCCACCTCTGGGACAATCAGGGAGAAATAAAAGCAAGGCTTGGCAGTTGTGCATTGCTGTATCTCCAAGTACTGTATAAAAGGGAAGAGCAGTTTATATGACTGGCAAAATCAAGTGGTCAACACTTTTTCCTGGATTGTACTACAGGCTCCAGGTGGTAGTGGTAAGGTTGTATGTTTCACCAGGCAGAAGATCATCCATGAAATAGGGGGGGGGGGGGAATACTGAACCTTTTTATGGATGAGGGGATTTTTAAAAAAGTAAAATACTCCAACAGGTAATTCTCCTACCCCCCCCCCCAGCCTGAAATGGTATAGACTAGGGAAACCTTTACCACTTCCCCCCTGCTAACCATATACATTGTCCCGAGCAGAGAAGAATTGGATCACTTTAGTCTTGGGCTGTTGTTTTTCTAGGCTGTCTTTTATAACATCTGAGGAAAGAGTGGAGATGCATGAAAGTTAAGAACTGGGACGAAATGTAAAGACAGAAAAAGAGAATCAAAATTATCCTTGTTGTTGTTCAGTCGTTAAGTCGTGTTCGACCCTTCGTGATCCCATGAACCATATCCCGCCAGGCCTTCCTGTCCTAGACTCATTATCCTAGCCTCATGTTAATCCAAATGTCTGGGGGCAGGTCAAGACCCTCAACGGTCCCCCTCAGAAAAATCACCCTGCAGTCTAGTGTTCATAGATCTTTGGACCAATCAGTGTTCCAAGGAGGAGAGTCTAAGACTGGACAACAGTATGAAATGCTCCTGCTATGTGCAACTCACAAGGCTGAGACTCTACTTTTTCGATAACAGGGAAGTTACCCAACTTTTCAGTAATACCTAAGATATGGGTTTTGTGATTTAGCAAAAACAAGGGAAATACTGTACACACATTTTGGCTTTGATTTGAAGGCATTCAAGATGACTGTCCGTGGTTGATTGGTATTACCAAAGTGAGAAGGCCAACAAGTTGCTAACAACAGCATCTGCTTAAACAGGGCCCCAGCTGAGAACACAGGATCATTAGATCCAAAATAAAGAATTCTGAAGATGCTTTAAAGTTAAAATTTGGTGGTGTCACTCAGCCTGCTTCCAGGCCCACTAAGCGCAGTGGGGATTCCAATCAAGATAATTTCTAAATCACAATGTTGTTCATGAAGAATACTGTAGCTGTTACAGCCAGAAGGGCAGGAATATAGATCATCTCTAGCCTTGCCTGCATAACTTAACCAAGGGAATGTCAGGCAACATGGCGTGAGCTGTCATTGTTTGGCAAACACTCCCTGTGTCACAATTATTCTCTATTTTCTGCCAGCTTCAGAGAGAGGGGAAGTCATTACTGGCTGTGTTTAATTTAGAAACCATGAACTTCTCTGTAATAAACAACACTTAATTGGACCATATTCATTAGCCCCGCTCTAGGCGGATGCTTTCCTTTTGTGTTCGTTCCATAATTGGAGAAAGGGGATTCTGCATTCAGTTAACAAGACCACTTGTGAGGAAGGGGGGATACTTGCATCTATAGTTGTCCTAAGAGGATATTCCAGTAGAAAGCTGAGAAGTCATTTAGACATACAGCATAGTAGTGACAGCATGTGGCTTGCATAATCCCACCCTGTTTTAACAGAAAAAACACAAGCAAAGTAACCTGAACTGGTTTGGATACAGCACTGATTAAGATTTTCTGGAAATAAGCAACTCATAAGAATTGGTTCTTCTAATATGGTATTACTGAATAGACTCACCCTTTTCTGAACAGAGGGCTTCATAAGGCCATACACAAAATAATGCTTAAGCCAATTTAACAGGAATCTTAAGGTTACGTCAGGGCTCCTTGTGGATTGCTGGTGAACACTTGGGAATAGCTAACACAGGTAACATGGACTCCTGGTAAATGCAGAGCAGTAATTTTTTCTTGATGATGTAGACAGCAAAGAATAGAGATGATTTTAGTTTATATAACTAAGTATAATTTTTTTTTAAGTCTCTGGGTTAACAAAACGTTCTGTACCAGGAAAAGCAGCGCATGACCTGTAGAATTATGTCAAATAAGCATACTAGCATATAGTATGTAAATACTCATCATGCATATTTTACTCTGCTTCAGCTAGATATAAAGGGAGAGGAAAGGAACTTATATAGGTTCACTGTTTAGTAGTAAAATTTAAAGACTCTTCCTGGGCCTTGGAATTCCTATTCAACCAGCCTTTTGGCTTATGAGATTTTACCAAGCATAAGCTTGTGTGTGGGCAGGTAATCTTTGCAGCCCTTAAAAGGGCTAGACACTTAGCTTTCACTTTAAAAAAAACCCAGAGATCTCTGGCTACCTAGAAGCAAAGTCTGGTATGTTGTGCCTTGAGTGGGAATAACTGCACCTCTGAAGTTGACACTATGCCTGGAATAAGATTAACATTTTAACTGAAAGAAAAAACAAACAAAAAAAAACTTTGTAAACTGCATTATTAAACATTTATGTAGCATTAGCAGTGAGAATCCTGCCCAGAGGGCTTGCAGTATAGAATAAATGGATGAGACAGAAGGATTTGGAGAAACAGATTCTCCAAAAGGAATAGTAGGGATGGTAGGTAGAACTGGGTCACAGCAGAGGCTAGGATGATTCAGGAAATGTGAGAATCAAGATGTAAAATGCTATTTTTTCCCAAGACCATGGTAGAACTGTATACTGCTGAACTTTAGCTTGCCAATAATGGACAATAACTAGTTTTTTTTTTCTTTTCAAGTTACTAGACTCAGTTCAAGGTTCCTCATACCTATTTGGACTTGAGCTTACAGGACCTAGGTGTGTGGGGAGAAGAGGCCTCTCCTGCCACTCTCCGACCAATTACATCAGCACTGAAAAGCTTCAGGTAAGCATCCATTTTGGTTTGGGGTACACCATTTGACAGCCCAAAAGTTTCAGCTTTCATCTTGCAAGAAATAGAAAGTTGCTTTTCTGTCTTTTTGACGATAACTGTATGGCTGTGTCCAAGCTGGACTTGGAGCTGCTATTCACCACTGCACTGCACTGCACAGCTGTTGTCCTTCCTAGTTTCCATTTCTACCATGTTCTGGAGATGCACTGACTGAACTACAAGCAAGGAGTTGAAATGTTCTCCCCCATTCCAAGTCTTGCTGATGAGAAGGGAAGTGAATGTCACTTTAAGGCACTTTTACATGCGAGTTTTAAATCATTTTCAAGCTTCTTTCAAGGCAGAAGAGAAAGCAGGTTTGGAATATAAGTGAGGAGGATTCTGACCAAGGTAAGTTACACATTCACATAAGCTCAGCTGTAGCAGGGGTCACATTAAACTTCATGTTGGGAACACAGCCTTATTTAGCTTCATCACCTCTCAGAACAGTGAGATCCTCAACAGAAAAAAGTTTATGTGAAAAGCAGCTGTTATGAACAAAGGATACTCCCTTCTTTGCTCTTCTCTTGAACACTCTCCATCCCTGGCAGAGCGGAGGCAACACGTCGGAAGAGCTAGAGCAATGCGTGGGATGTAGGACAACAATGGTGGACAGAAGGATGGGTCAAGGAGCAAAAGAAGACATCATTGTTCTATAATTACGACTACAGTTTGCATCTGCAATGCAACTGAAAACAGCAAAACAGTAAGCAGCAGCAGGGGCTCTAAAGTCACCTTTCATTTATTCAGCCCCCTAGAAACAAGTATTAATATTAGGGCATCCGTGGAAAAGGTAGCTGCTCCTCTGAGTCTATAAAACAATAGCATCTAAGAATCAAACACATGCGCTATGTTGGAGCAGCTAAAGTGGCACCTAACTATAGAGTTGGAAAGGACCAAAAGACATCTGAGTTACACCGACAACACCCACCCATCTACACAAACCCTCTTTCTCTAAGTTATGCAACCCAAACCAGGGTGCTACATGTAGAAGCTAGGTATGCTTTAGAAAGGTGTTTATGGAGTCAATAGCTTATGATACCCACTGGCGTCACTACAGGGGGGGGCGGAGCTGTAAGTTCTGCTGAAATCGGAGCCTCCCTTACACGGAGGAACCTAGCGGCCCCGCCCCCTCACCTTCGGAGCCTTTCAGGGAAGTGAAAGCAACGCTCAGGAGACTCCCTGCGCGTTGCTTTCGCTTCCCTGAAAGGCTCCGAAGGTGAGGGGGCGGGGCCGCTTCGTTCCTCCGTGTAAGGGAGGCTCCGATTTCAGCAGAACTTACAGCTCCGCCCCCCTGTAGCGACGCGAGTGATGATACCCAGCAAACAAGCCAAGCCACATACAGCGTGGGAAAGCAAAACTAGGAAAGCACCTTAGTTTTGGAAGTGGGACAGGGCCAGTTTAAAAATAAACATTAACTCCTCTCCCCTCCAAACATTCCAGGCTGCCACTCTAAGGGCTTCTGGAACACTCAAGCAGCCCTTAGGACCGTGATGGCGAACCTATGACACGCATGTCACAGGTGACACGCGAGGTCATTTGGGGCGACACACCAGTGTTTCCACCAGGGCCCTGACACACCTTACAGTTTTGCAAAAGTTTTACAGGCTTGTCTTGAACATTTAGGGCAGAGATTTTGGCAGACCTCTTTCAAATTACTAAAACTCAGCAACAAAAAAGGTCACTAATTGATGTTAAATAAAATGCAATGTGTTCTATAGTTGTTTTCAGTTCAGTTCAATTCAAAATTACTATTAAAAATAGCAATAGTAGTCAAAGTACTATTAGAAGTTATGGGGGGGGGGGGGGAAGACACCAGCAGAGTCAAGTTAGGCATTTTCAAAAATTTGGACACACCCAGCCCAAATGGTTCGCCATCACTGCCTTAGGATATATGGCTGTTGCCCTACCAGGGCTGTACAAATGGCCCTATGCAGCAGGTGAAAGCAGAAGATATTTAATCAAAGGATCTTATTCAGCTAAGCTGCTAAAAAGGATGAAAGATGTTATAATGCTCATCATGGCCTGCTGGACATAGCTTCTCCCATTTTTTTTTTTAAGTAGGCAAAATTCCATTTTAGGAATCGGAAATCCCAGTTTGTTTCATTGCAATGTGGATTTCCTTGTCTATCATCTAGAAAGCCACAGGAAAATGTAATCTAGAAAATATCCCTCCTGGTCTAAATAATGTGTCAGCGTGTGCTTATTCAAATTGATCTAAATGAGCATGGAGAATGGGAATTTCATCAGTTTCCCTGATTTGCTTCTCAGAAGTACTACACACACCTTTTCGCAATATCTTTACTTTTATGTTTTAAATTCTACGTGATCCAATGTACTGATGATAAACTTGTTTTGTATCTATCACACAGGCAGGCAGCCCAATCCTATCTCCTCCTGCCCTGGGCCATGCAGCGTGGGCAGTGCAGTCCACACTGAATCCTATCCCCGGCTGGAGGTCTCCTCGGGGTACGAGGATGTTTGTCCCCTTAGCTCAGGTAACCCCCCAGCTGCCGCAATGGGGCTACTTGGTTCTTGGCCAGCTCTTTAGCTGGCGCAGAACTGAGCAGCCCAGTGTCGGGGGGGGAGGCCCAGGAGGGGGGATAGGATATGGTGCACCTGTGGCGTTGTCAATCCCGGGTCCAATCTGCCCACCCCCTGCCTTCCCCCCACCCCGTTACGTTCCCTCCCCGCCCTCCTTCCGCCCCATCACCACTCGAAGCGGCCTTACCTGCTCTGGCACGCGGGGCTCCTGGATCCAGTGCTGGAGGGACGGAGCAGGCCTTCCCGCCAGTGCCGGCTACTCTCTGGGTGTTGCAATGCACTTTACGGTGCATTTAAGACACCCTAGGCCGGCGCAGCATACGCTGTGCCAGCCTATGCCTCTATTAGGATTGCGCTGTAAATTGCCTGTGGCTTTCAACCTTCTGTGCCTACCTATGTACGTAAACATTCTTGTGCTACACATTGCTGGTAACCAGATATTTTGGTTTATAAGGGAATCTGAGACATCCCAAAAGCCAAGAGGCCTGTGTAGGATTGTGGCAACTATTTTCTCCTCTTTTGGCGATTTGTGTGGATTTCAATAGAGAACCGTCTGAGGGTACAACGTTAGGAGGCTAATGATATTGTACTGTGTTCCGCTATAGCTTAGGACAGCTTCATACATTACATCTTTCCCTACATGGATGGAGATATTAACCTAGTGTGCTGTGTACTTGTGATACAATAGACAGTTATGTACCACATTCATTGGTGGAAGCTGTGTATGTAGGGGAAAAAACCCTACACATGTCATGTGGCCACAGAGGAGGGCTACGGCACACAAACTGGATCAACTATATGATGAGGACATTGACTGGCCATCCTCACTCAGAAACAAAAAGCTTCCTTACCTGTTTTACATTGTATCCTGTCTTTGCACTTGTCTCAATAAACATGACATTCAGTTCTTTAGCCCTCTGTTCTCCTTCTTCAATTGTTATCTGCCTAGGGTAGGGGGCACACAGAAGAAGGGACAATAGTAACTGACTCAACTCAGCTGGAAAAGGCTGGAAACGGCAGCTATTGGAATATCTGAGGTTAGGAGGGAAGTTGCAGGTGGGGAAAGAAGTTGTAATAATGCAACCAAGCTGAGCATTTTTTTTAACACTACACAACGGATTCAGCAATGGTCAATTTCACTCTAGGAAATGTGGTTCCTGTAGCAACAAGAGACAATATAACACCTTTACAGCATGAAATTATTGCCTGTTTCCAAGGTTTTTTTTTGTGCTCATAAATACCTAACCCTTCTCTCCCAGAAATTACTATTCCCCCTCTCCTTTTAGTACTTATTTACCTCTTATCTGCAAGGTCTGTTTTGTTGCCCACTAGCATGATGATGACATCACTTCCTCTTTCTGTTCTGACATCATCAATCCATTTGGATGTCTGCTGAAAGGAGTTGAGATCTGCGAAGAAGAGAAACAAGGAAGGTGGGCACAAAGCAAAAAGGCAGTTTCCCCATAACTCTCTTGGGTGGCAGATTATGTATATTTGAAAGCAACAACCCTTCTGACATGAGTAGTTGCAAAAGACAGCAGGGCACATTCACCATTAAGCTTTTGAATGAGTTTTTTGAAGGACTCTCCATCTATCTGAAGAAGCACAGGGACAGAGAAGGTCAGGGTGCTTAGGTTCTGCTTGCATAAAATCTAACATATTACTGCTATAAGGTAGGGCCAGAGTGACATCAGTGTTAAGGTGATGGACTTACAGCGCAGTTCTAGGCATGTATACTCAGAAGTAAGTCCCATATATTTCAGTGCATATAGCAGCATTTCTCAAAGTTCTCCCCATGTGGTAAGCGTTGGTGGGGGAGGAGGGGCAGTGCCTATGAGTTTTAAAAAACTCCCCGCCGGCGGCACAATCCTGGGAGCGCTGCTGCCATTGCCAAGATCACCACACCCCTTAAAAGGCTAGTGGCTGTTTCCAGTTCTCCTGATGAGTCGCAACCCACCAGTTTGAGAACCACTGGCATATAGGATTGCAACCTTAGAGTGGAGAACCCCAGGTTCAAATCCCTACTGAACCTTGTTGAGCGATCCTTTCAGCCTTAACCTACCTCACAGGGCTGTTGTGATAATATAAGGGAGTGGAAAAGACTCCTGAACTTCTTGGGGGATGAATAAATATGCAACAAGTACTGTATACAAAGGGCCTTGAGCACTCAAGAAGTGCTGTATGGACAAGTTATTTGTACAAAAGGATGGAGTGGGAAGAAAATCAAAGTGAACTGAAGGAATAAGACAGAACAAAGGCACATTTGACAACAGCTAATTTATTAGGTCAGTGAAGAGACGACAAAAAGAAGGGAAGGACAAACAGGAACATCCTTGCTGGATCAGGCCAAGAACCCATCTAGGCCAGCTTCCTGTATCTCACAGTGGCCCACCAGATGCCTCTGGGAGCACACAAACAAGATACCTGTATCTTGTTGCCACTCCCTTTCACCTGACATTCAGAGATAGGCTACCTCTAAAACCCAGAGGTTGCATATAGTCATCATGACTTGTAACCTGTGATGGATTTTTCCTCCATAAATCGTCCAATACCCCTTTAAAGGCATCTAGGTCAAGTGCCATCACCACATCCTGTGGCAAAGAGTTCCACACATTAATTATGCACTGGGTAAAGAAATATTTCCTTTTGACTTTTGATTCTCCCATCAGTCAATTTTAATGGATGACCTCTGGTTCTGGTGTTGTGCAAGAGGGAAAAGAACTTCCCTCTATCCTTCCCATGCATCATTTTACATGTCTCAATCATGTCCCCCCCCCCAGGCATCTTTCTAGATTGAAAAGCCCCTTCGTAAGCCCACTGTAGCCTTTCCTTGTAAGTGAGGTGCCCCAGCCCATTAGCTATTTTGATTGCTTCTGCACCTTTTCAGCTCCACTATATCCTTTCTGAGATGTAGCAACCATGTTCTCCCTAGAAAAGTCATAAGTAGGAAAGGGACAAAAGAGAGAACAAAGACTGGAGCTCTGAAAGCACTTCCAATCCAAACCGACAAGTTAACGGCAGTGAACATCCTGCACATGAACCCTCTAATTCAGTGGTGCTCAAACTTTCAGGTCTCCAGAGCCCTTTACACTCCTAAAAGGAGCCTCAGAGAGCCCCAGCACATGCTTGGAGTGGCGCAGCACTGAGCCCAACACCGAATACTAGTGAAGAGCTGGAACAGGAGGAGAATGGGGAAGGAGAGTCACGAACAGGGGAGGGATGGACGAGCAACTCAGGCAAGGGCAGAGGGCAGCCGCTTATGGTGTGCTCGTGGAGCCCCTGAAAGGGTCTCAGGGGGGACTTATGTCTTCCATCCACAGATGCTTTTCTGTGCAAGTCTAATAGTTGATTTTAGTCAACTTAAAATCAGACTAATGACCTGTGACTGGCGACACCACCCAGGCTCTCTTCTTTGGAATGCACCCTTTGTTTGCCCCCCCCCCCCCGCTTTGTCCTTTCCTTGCATTGTGCTAGGAGAATCTACCATCAACTAGAGAGTTTCGTGCAACTGCAGTCACCAGGTGACAGGTCTCAGACCAGCCAAGGCAATCCATTAAACGGGACATTTATAATGAGTCACTTCGCACAGAATCACCTGCATAGCCCTGACCCCGCCAGCGACTGCTTCAGCTGCTTCAGCCAGCAGGGGCCAGCAGAAGGAAGTAGATCTGCTTTTCTGTCACTTTTCATTTCTTCTTACATTAATTACAATAAAGATCATGAGTAAGTCAGAGCAAACAGCAATTGATGGATACAGAAACGGTCAGAGGCCAGCATCACGACGGGAAGCAACAGCAAACGCTTAAGATTTACTAGGTAGCTCTTTAAAAAGAAAACACTATTGGGGTTCTCAGAAGTGAGAATGTATCGCCCAATGGGGCCTAGAGAGGCTAAAGAGCTGGATTTGTATCTGGGATAATGGGGCTTCTTGAGTCATCTCTCTTAGCTGGGACTCACTCATTACTAAAACAGGGATAACAGTGATTCTCTTTGTGGAGTTGGTAAGAACGCAAACAAGTTAAAGCACAAAAATGGAAAATGTGATGTTCTATTTAATAGATTAGCCGTGCAATCCAGCATAGATATAGGCGCTCTGTCGGCCTAGCCCTAGGGTAATGTAAACGTGCTGTAAGACACGTTTGACACCCTTGGAGTAAGTGGCGCCAGCGTGGAGGCTGGCACTGCTCACTCCGACGGCCTCCGATTGCTGCACTGACCAACGTAGGTAAGGTCTGCGCCGGGAGGGCAGGCCAGGGTGGCAGGGGAGGGGGCCATTGGTCAGCCAGGCCTGGGAGGGAGGCAGGGATATCGGCAGGAATATGTGCTCTGCCATATCCCCATCCCCTTCTCGGGTTGGCCTTACACGGCCTCCCTGGACGTGCGCCAGGTCCAGAGCTGGTGCACATCCGAGGAGACCCATCGGGGCCAGCGGCACTTACACTGGGGGAAGGGAACGAACGTCCCCTTTCCCTGAGGTGAGCCTTAGCCGTGCTGGTGCAGCCGCATCCTGACTAGGATGCAGTGGCCAGTCCTTTAGGTCAGCTGCCGCATCTTAGGTAGGATTGGGCTGTAGTAGTGGTACACATAGTGGCTATGTCACCCTGGGACCAAGTTACTCAAAGAACCATCTACTCCCAGATCAACTGTGAGCCTGTAATTATAATCATGGTTGGAATAATAAATATAGCTACTGATGGATCGGCTATAGAGATGGGAGTTTTAGAGATCAGAGATGCACTAAGCCCGAATCCTGGATTCAGATTTTTTTTTTCCCCTTTTCAGATGCATCTGCACAGGACATTCTCCCAAGTCCAGTTCAGGTACCAAACCAGGGATTCAGCAGACATTCACTCCCTTCAAAAGATTCCATGTGGTATGGGAAAAGATCACATATCAGAGTGCATGAATCCAAGCCACAATCCTTGCTATCATCTTCATGAGCCAATTCATTCCCCTCTGCATATATGTCTAACAAGTCACTACCCATTTGCCAAGGCTCAGAAACTATCCTTAAGCAGAATATCCCAAAGCAATGTCACTGAACCCAGATTTTGTAAATAAAATGTATGGAAGGATGTGGCCAGTTATACTTTCAGGAAAGCAAATTGGGAGATAAAATGGTGTTTCTTTTTCAGTGTCTAACCAAGGCAGAGATTATTCAGATTAATTTATGGGCCACCACCACGTACAGGTGTGAATGCTCACTAGCATGCGCAATAGAACCCTCAGTGGGAAACATTAACAGTAGGACACATCTATAGCAAAACACTATACAGTATCATCATGTGCACCTATGATAACTGGCTGCTCTGTTGATGGAGGTCAACATCCATGCTGGACAGAAGAAATGGTGGAGAAAGAGATACAGATATTATAAAGAAAAATCAGAGTGCAAGTCAAGCCACAATAGTCACAGGCACAAAAACATTAACTCTGGGAACGGATATGAACTAATGAGTTCTTTTACAAACACCCATCAAACTATTCTTCCTCTATTCACTGTGGATTGTATTAATACAAATGTCTATCATTAGGTATTTAGAGAGCCAGGATGGTGTAGTGCAGAGGTTCCCAAACTGGGCGTTGCGACGCCCCAGCCCAGTGGGAACCAGTCGCCACCCCCTTAAGGGGGGTGGTGACGTTGCAACGGTAGCGACAGCACTTCTGGGATCGCGATGCAGCTGCGGAACAAAGGGGTCATGATCGCATCAGGGAGCCATTCTGAGGTGCGAGGAGGCCCGCAAAGGGGACCATGGGCCCCTGCACCCTCCGGAGGGCCAGTGAGACCTCCAGGTAAGTGGAAATCTCTCTTTTTTTCCCTTGGTGGCAGAATGATTCTGGAAGTGCCATTGCTGCCATCACCCCCAACCCCTGGAACTACTTACAGTGGTCCAAACGTTCTCGTAAGTTTGGGAACCACTGGTGTAATAGTTTGGGAGTTGGACTTAGACCTGGAAGATCCAGGTTCAAATCCCTGCTCAGCCATGAAGCTTCCTGGGTGAACTTGGGCCAGTCACCATCTCTCAGCCTCACCTACCCACAGGGTTGTTGCGAGGACAAAAGGAGGGGAGAAATTATGTACACCTCCCTGAGCTCCTTAGGAAGGGTGGCATACAAATGTGAAAAATGAATTTCATTCCACTGGTTGGTTTTCATATATTTATGAAGTGATGAGTTTGTCTTGTTAAGAACTACTACCTTCTGTCAAACAAAATATTATCCCAATTTCTTAAGTTGGGACTAGCATATAAACAGCTAAGGAATACCTCATCTATCCTATGTGTGAACGCCCACAGACATCTGACTGGCCGCACACTAGACTTGAATCTTATTCTGATCCAGGAAAACGTTTTGGAGTCTTTGGACTTTTCAGGAACACAAACTAGCTCTTTTGCATTGCACTGCTGTGCATTAGCCATGAGACATCATCTCAGCAAAATATTAATGAGAAAAAGCGCTAACATTTAAGCAATCATTAATTCAAGCTTCTAACATATGGTGAAGTGGGTTGCAGGGAACAGCAGAAATTTTGCGTGGCAATGGCACAAGAGAACAACAGGTCTTAAGGACAGATGCAGGCTTCTGTAAGACAGAAGTAACTCCTTCAAAATAAAATGATGCTATCGTAGTGCAGAAAGACAGCATGGAGCACTGAGTCTCTCTCATGCTAGCCTTCATGAACTTTTGATGCATGGCATTTGGCATAGCCTTTTGTCATGTCCTACGCTGTACTATGTGAAGTGCTTTATAATCCAGATGGTCCCAACTGACTATACTGAGCTGCAAAGGACAGTTACAATGGTTCCCATGCTTGTTGCATAGACAGCCACACCCAAACTTAACTCACTTGTGACATCATAGACAGCCGCACCCAAACTTAACTCAACTCACTTGTGATGTCATAGACCACCACGGCTACTGTGGAGTCTCGAATGTAACTGGGAATCAAGCTTCGGAATCTCTCCTGGCCTGCTGTGTCCCACAGCTGCAACCGCACCTGCCGGGGCGAGGAGAAAGAGTGGCAGAAAGGAAAAGAAAGAGAGGAGAGGCACACGGTTAAGAGGAAAAACAGCCACGGAAGACAGGAAAGGGGGAGAACAAGAGAGCAAGAACAAACAAAGAAGGCATCTATCAATTATCTGCAATGTCCCTAAATTTTTGCGGTTTGGGGGACTTGGAAATACTTCATTTCTTATCTTCTCTTTCTGGTTATTCAAGGAGTGGAAAAACTATCATGTTCCTTTGCTGCAGAGGTAGGTGCTTGTACTCTGGTGTGATGCACACATTTTGTAAAGTCGTTTGGGAGTCTGGTGTCTCCCTGGAGTGGTGTCAGAACAGGAACCCACAAATACACAGTAGAAAGACAGGTGAGAAGGCGCAATTGTACGGGTTTCATTAGGTCAGTAAAACAGACAATACTAGTATCACGGGGGATCATAACCTCATTTCATTAATAGGAAAGATATGGCTAATGGCAGGGCAAGGCTGCATCCCACCACATGGTTCTAGCCAATGGGCTACTCTAGAACAAAACATCTGGAGAGTGCAGCCTACATCTACTGCCCCAGGTCTAAAAGGACCCACCACAGGCGCCAGAGCGGAGCCCTCTGCTTAGTCTTATACCTTCCATAGTGCCTGTCTCGAGGCTGCCAACAAGGGGTTTTAGCTAGCGCCATGAGAGATGGGGGCTTTGGGAGGCCTGAAGAGGGGAAACAATGCATTCAGCAACAGGCTGGGAGGCGTCTGTCTGCATGGGATTGATTGTGTGGGATGTTCAAGGCCGTATTTACACCAAGGCACATTTGTGAGTTCAGTTCTCACTGACCTGTGAGATTTGCAACGCGCTGTACACCCACCTGCACTGCAAGCAGAACTAGATGAGTTGCTGATGGTACATTGGAAGCACTCAAGAGTGGCATCAGCACAGAGTACAATTTGGACAAGTGTTTTAGAGCAAAAACAAAAGCGCACACTTAAGATTGAGAAGCTATGTCAGGAATGCTCGCCTCAGAGCTGGCACTCCTAAGCTGTACATCTGACTTCATCTTTTCCTGAAGCTCTGAATCAACCCACAACCATTTTGGGATATCTTGGGGAAGGACTTTGAAAATGAAGACACACACTCATATTTCTGCCACTGGATCAGACGCAACCCCTTGGGAAGCCTGGGGAAATCTACCAGTGCTTTTCCGGAGCTCCTACATCACTGAGCCTGTGGCTTTCATTAGAGCAATTGGAAAGCCTTGGAAACAACCCATTAGGCCCGAGATGGATGTCTGAGAGTGCATTAACACTGCACAAGATAGTTAGCTGCTACTTATTAATGCAGCTGCTGCTGCTTTCCTCTCATTAGAGCTCACTCCCATCTGCGTTGACATTGGGTTATCCTTGCACAAAGTTCCCCCCAAATCTATAAATCAAGACATTTCTATAGTGGGTTTTTCCTCCAGTGTCATTTCTGAGAAGAAAGGCAAAATTCAGGCACTTAGGAAGGATTTCCTAGCAAATGAGGATGATTGCTGCTTGTCCTTGAAGAGAGGCTGCTGCTGGTTGCAAACTGCCTGAATCACAGGACAGAAAGCTGCTCTGCAGGGAATGCACTTTTCCAGTTTATTCAAAAAAGCAGTGCAGAATCACATTCCAATATCCTAGAAACAACAGAACCCTGTCGGGAGACTTGGAAGGAATGTCTTCCTCCTTCCTTTTCTAATCCAGTTGGAGGTAATCAAGGTTTTCAGTAAGAGAGTTCAGCTGGAGGAAACCCACAGTGAGCATGGCTACAGGGCACATGGCTTGTTCTCAAGGTCTGGTCTCAATGCACACGAAGAAGCAAACTTCCTGAAGCTAAGCAGGTTGGGTCTGGTCATTTCCTAGATGGAGACTACCTCTTGGGAACCCCATGAAAAATGCTGCCCTAGCTTCCAGCATGAAAAAAGGTGGCATACATAATACATATAAAAATGCTCCTCATAAGTTGAAGACTTCCAATTTAGGTCCTCAAGGACTATATTTGGGTCACAGTACTTTCTACATGCAGATATTGCCCAGCACAGTGAAAAAAGAAAAGAAAAGAAATAGCTCCTCCTGCAGAACCAGCCCAACCCAGTGCATCTATGAACATGCATACTGCAGCACTATTCTAGAGACCTGATGGCACAAATCAGTGCAGCCACTAAAAGGACTCAGGCTGATGTGCTTCTACTGGTCATGGGTTCTCACATTTATTATGAATGACCTACTAATACTAATATGAGGACTTCTGAACCTCTCTCTTGTGCATGCACTACAACAGTTAAAGCGGAAGTTTTGAAAAGGGTGTCTATTTAGTGACGCTTATCAGGGGTTCCCAGTTAAGGTGGTCAATAGTTATGACAGACAAGCATCCCTGAAAGACTAGGATGCTTACCACTCCTGACCTGCAACTACGTGGGAGTATTGGATGTCTTCTAGGTCACAAGCAGGGCAACCATGAGACTGGCCTGGCCAGTCCCTCATATAAACCAGTCACGTGCCTTGAACTTGCAAACTCTTCAGCAACACACTGGGATTCCATGGCAGATGCTCAGAGGTTCCTTAGGAGGTGAATGGATGTGAAAAGGATGCCCTGAACATAGAAAGTGTTATCTCAAATCTCAGAAAAAAGTCACTGGGGGGGATTAGCCAAATCTATAGTGGTTGTGGCCAAACTAATACAGTATATACATTATGTCAATCTATTCAAGGGAGGTTATTGTTGTAACGGGAGGTATTTTCAATTCACTCCATCCACCTGAACGTGGATGGCCTTTGAAATAGCACAGAGGACAAGAAGAAACCATGTGGAAATCTTCAAGTGGAAAGGGCAGGATTCCAGTCCTCTTTCAAGACACAGGCAAACCAGCGAGGCAACATGGAAGCGCTCAGATTACTCGCATGTAGGTTTTAGTCAATCCAAACTGCCCCCCCCCATGACTTTTCTTTGAATACATAGCTTGAGAATATCAGCCCTTCTGCAACGCCTGCTACTTACTGTCCGGTCTTCCAAATACATGGTTTTAGATAAAAAGTCAATTCCAATTGTAGCCTGTAGAAAAGGAAGTGAGATAGCAGTCAGCAGTCATTCTGGAACAAAATGCATACAGAGAACTGCAAAGACTCCTTGGGCATCAGAACAATACATGCAGCTTTGGAGATCCCATCCCCACACATCTATTGGGATGCTCGGCTTGAAATACTTTGGCAGATGAACAGGACTCTTCCCACTTCCATCACATCAGTTTTAGAAATCAAGGTTTATTCATAGTGTTGGTAAACATTGCAGTGCTTTAATTATGAGAGAAGAGGTTGGTGGGCCATGCCCCTGCTCCATCCAATTTTAGGCAAATCCAGCCCCCTTTTAACCTCCCCCCCTCAATCCAGTCCCCTGGGTTAGACTGGTTCTAAAAAAACCATTAGTTAAGGTAACCGTCACAAAAGCTAAGTCACCATTTTCTCACCATTATAAGTGTGTGCTTGGGAAACGATATATGGGACTTGATTGCAGTTTTCTCCTCCCCCTCCTGTAACTAGCATTGCCCATTGGCTTGAACTGCCTTTTTTGGGGGGCCACATTGGCCATTCTCAGTCCTTCAAGAGATGATGGAAATCTGAAAAGATCCACCCATCACAGATGCAGATACATTTGGTCTTTTCTCTGTTGTTTCAAAGAGCTACAAGTACACTCTGGGATGTTATCCAGGAATTCATGTATGGGCTAACATCTCTCTCTCTCTCTCTCTCTCTCTCTCTCTCTCTCTCTCACACACACACACACACCACTTTATAGTAGATGCACATGGTGTATTGAAAGTGCTAATAACGTTCTATGACCCAGGCTTCTGTTGGATTCCAACCAAGGATACAGTTCCAGCAGGGCTCATGACAGATGAACCCATGTGCCTCATGGCGGCAGAGTTGCGCACTGTAATTAAGAGGAGCCACCTCAAGAGCTCAGGCACTCAAACACTCACAGCTCAGGGAGTTTGGATTTCAAGTCACATCTGCTGCTGGGTTTAGTTGATTAATCAAACAGTATGTGCTGCAGTCTGCTAAGGGCATCCTCTCCAGAGGCAGCTGGCCAATGTTTAAAAAGCAACACACAGCCCTGGCTCTCTATGTAGCTGGGCTTGAACAGTGTGAGCCGAGCTTATCCAAGAGTTTAAGAATGCGATAATAAGAGAAGCTCTCCATCTTCTACTGTCAGAAACACAAGCTTCTGGGCTGCTAGATATTGGCATTCAGATCGCGGGGAGTGCCTTTTCAATTATGAGAAAATAATTGCAGAAATTATCTCAGCAGAAAAGAGAAAGGAAACAGATGGAACCCCAAATTCTGAAATCTACATTTAAGGTATCTCTACCAATCCAGTTTTATCCTTCCTTGCCCCTTGTAGCTGTCACTCCCCACCAAGTACCTTGTTGAGAAACAGCAGGTTACAGAAGAATAAGGTAAGACACACACATACACCCATCTCTAAAGGGGAAGCAACAGCCAGAAGACAAGACCGTCCTAAAGGGTTACAGCCATGCTTATTTGGCCTTATCTCCAGGCTCCTGCTGCAAATCTAACCCTGCAAAATGGGAGTTCTCTAGGTGTCAACACCATGCCTGCTGCATTTCAAGGGGCTCCGTGTTTGCTCAGTTCTGCTTTCACAGGCTTCCATGGCAACAGTTAGTCTGGTCAGCACAAAGACTGGATAACTGCACATTCTCCCACCTAAGTATTAATGCTCATCTTATTTATAAGCCTCCACCATAGGCTCCATGATAATAAAGGGCAAATACTCCAGCTTGGTGTCTGATGACAGGCGTGTCAAGCTTTACTGAAGACAAAGCAAGAGTCTGTGAGATTTGTAATGTGATGAGTGTACGAATGGCAGTACAAAACCATGCACTGGCCTTCTCTCCCTGAAGGACATTCTTAGCCTTAAGGAGGACAGATCTTCTGGCTCCTTAACCCTTAGTCTCCAGCAGGTTTCTGCTAGTCGTTCTACTCACTGCTACAGGGTGTGTGGGGCAACAGGAATCTAAACACTGGATATGTAACGTGCAATTTGGACTCTTGAGAATCCCAGCTTTATTTTCAAATTCCCCCTTTCCCTGGAGTGGGATGTTAGAGAAAATGTTCTCAAGCGGGAGTACACAGAGGCCCACAATTTCAGAGAGCTTCAGGGTCCTTTTATTGATTCACTGCTTAGCTGTCTGAAGGGGGATTGAGTGGGATTTCAGAAAGAAAAAGCAATGGAGCCAAGAAGCCAATTAAGCTCAGCATCCTGCAACACACAACCCCCATCAGAGAAGCAAATAACCTTTAGAGTTTCAAGGCCCCTGAAGCTCAGAGGTAGCTGTCACTTGAAAAGAGCTGCAGATAGCACAACAAAAGGCTGGGGAAGGGCAAGGGGAAAGTGAAAACAATGTCATTAAATCATTTCACTATACAGTCGTGCCTCGGTATCCACGGGGTTCCATTCTGGATACACACACCCCTGCAGATACCGCAAATCTGTGTGTAATTAAGTCCACTGTAGAAACCTGTTTAAAAAGTTTTTTAAAAGCCCCCCCAAACCACTGTTCCTACCTTTTTTGCGCAGGCAAACTGTGCCATTTCCAAAGCTCTAAAGCACTCTTTGAAGCTGGGGTGCACGAAGGCTCCTCTCTCCTCCCAGGTTTACCCCAGAATCATGCATCGCAATGTATTCTGGGGCGAGCCTGGGAGGAGAGAGGAGCCTTCGCGCAACCCAGAAGTCTTTCTGCTTCAAAGAGTGCTTTAGAGCTTTGGAAATGGCGTGGTTTGCCCACACAAAGGTATGCCACAAGGTGTGCCCCAAGGATCGGTCTTGGGACCGGTGCTTTTCAACTTATTCATAAATGACCTGGAGTCGGGGATAGGCAGTGAGGTGGCCAAGTTTGCAGATGACACTAAACTTTTCCGGGTGGTGAAGACCAGCAGGGATTGTGAAGAGCTCCAGAAGGATCTCTCCAAACTGGGAGAATAGGCAGCAAAATGGCAGATGCGCTTCAATGTAAGTAAGTGCAAAGTGATGCACATTGGGGCAAGAAACCAAAATTTCACATATACGCTAATGGGTTCTGAGTTGTCTGTGACGGATCAGGAGAGAGATCTTGGGGTGCTGGTGGACCGGTCGATGAAAGTGTCGACCCAGTGTGCGGCGGCTGTGAAGAAGGCCAATTCCAAGCTCAGGATCATTAAAAAAGGGATTGAGAATAAAACGGCCAATATCATTCTGCCTTTGTACAAATCGATGGTAAGGCCACATCTGGAGTAATTGTGTCCAGTTCTGGTCACCACACCTCAAAAAGGATATAGTTGAATTGGAAAAGGTGCAGAAAAGAGCGACCAGAATGATTCGTGGGCTGGAGCACCTCCCTTATGAGGAAAGGCTACAGCGTCTGGGGCTTTTCAGCCTAGAAAAAAGGCGCCTGAGGGGGGACATGATTGAGACTTATAAAATTATGCATGGGATGGAGAGAGTGGATAGAGGGAAATTCTTCTCCCTCTCGCACAACACCAGAACCAGGGGACATGCACTAAAATTGAGTGGAGGGAGAGTTAGAACAGACAAAAGAAAATATTTCTTTACCCAGCGTGTAATTCATCTGTGGAACTCCTTGCCACAGGATGTGGTGATGGCATCTGGCCTAGATGCCTTTAAAAATGGTTTGGACAGATTCATGGAGGAAAAGACCATCACAGGCTACAAGCCATAAGCAACCTCCTGGTTTTAGAAGTGGGTTTTCTCTGTGCCAGGTGCAAGGGAGTGGCGACTGGACACAGGTATCTTGTTGTCTTGTGTGCTCCCTGAGGCATCTGGTGGGGCCACTGTGTGACACAGGAAGCTGGACTAGATGGGCTTTTGGCCTGATCCAGCAGGGCTCTTCTTATGTTCTTATGTTATGTTCTTAAAGGTAGGAACAGCAATTTGGGGGATTTTTTAAAACAGGTTTCTATAATGGATTTGATTATCCACTGGCATCCACGTTGAGACAAATTTGGGGGAGCCGGATCCGCAGATAGCGGGGGTCCACTGTACAAGTGGAAGGGGAGGACAGAGAAAGAGTTGACTTTCTATTCACTTGACTATAGTCAAGAGTTGACAATGCACTTGAATAGAGTCAGGCTTAAGAGCAAATACCAGGACTCCAGCACCTTGGGAGGACCCACCACCACCTACCCACTGTCACTGGCCCGTGGCGGGGGGGGGCTGCTGCAGGGTGACGCGCGCAGGGGGGGCGATGTGTGTCACCCCACCCCTGCGCGTCACCTCCGCTGCGGCCGGCTCCATGCGTCACCCGGCCCAGGTGGTCGGACGCTCCCGAGGCCTTCTCCCAGCCTCAGCCGGGAGAAGGCCTTGGGAGCGTCCGACCCGGCCGGTGGTCGGGCCGCTTCTGCGAGGCCCTATGCTATGTGGCTTGTTTGCCACATGTGGCTTGTGGCCCACACCGCTGGGCATGCGCAAAACTGCGGAAACAAGCCGCATAGCATAGGGCCTCGCAGAAGCGGCCCGACCGCTGGCCGGGTCGGACGCTCCCGAGGCCTTCTCACGGCCGAGGCTGGGAGAAGGCCTCGGAGCGTCCGATAACCTGGGCCAGCGGTCCGGCTGCTTCTGGCGAGGTCTAAAGGCCGTGCTACACTTTCAACGTTCGCGCTCCGTCTGCGTCTGACGCAGTCAGAGCGCAGCCGAACGGGCAAAAGTCGAGGCGAGGTCAACTTGCCTTGCGGGGACGTCGGCTGCCGATGGGCCAGCGCCGGCAGCTGACGGCAGGCTCTATTTGACGTGCGTGTCTGTGTCGTGCCGTACGTTGGCCGCACGCGAACAGTGTAGCTCGGGCTTATCATGGGGGTGATGCGCGCCCATCTCACCACAGGGTGACACGCGCCCTAGTGACATTACTGCACCTACCCGGCCATGTGGCCCCTTTTAAAACCTTCCCTTCTTCCTGGTGCTCCTCTCAGCTTCAGAACATCTGGAAGTACTGTTGTAATTCTCTCACAATGCCCCGATTCCCAATATAGCATCACTCCAGGCCAATACTTACACTGGGGGCCAGGACATTGTGAGAGAATTAAAATGGCACCTGCAGTTACCGTAGGTCACTGCTGTAAGGAGCGTCACTGCCATCACTACAGCATCCGCCATTGATAGCACCTGCTCACCACTGAGGAAGCCTACTGGGGGCCAAACAACCTAGGAGGGGGGGGGCCATCAAAGAACACTTTCCCCAGGGCCCTCTCACACCTGGAGCCTGCTCTAAATGGGAGGAAGAACAAGACAAGACCTGTACCTAGTGAAACACTTACAATTCTGCAAACTGTAGAAATTAAGCAGATTAGCACAATTTATTTTGTTTTTGCAATCTGAGGGCATGAGAGATATTCAGGGCCCTGAAGTACATACAAACTACTGATTATCCAGCTTGGTGAGCGCGAAGCCTCCGGAGGCCGATGGGGGGGTGCGGGGCCCCCCAAATTAATTAATTAAAAATGGCGACCGGCCTTATGGCCGGCCCGCAAACAAATTTGGAATATTTCAAACGGCCCTTGGCAGGGAAAAGGTTCCCCGCCCCTGTACTAGACATTTGCTACCTGTTGCACCTCACTGCAGATACGGAGCTTGGGAGCAAAGTCCCCTCCAAAGGGGGATTTCAAAGGGGATTTAAATCTTCCCTCCCCTCCAAAGCCTCCCGCCTTGCCCTCCCCCACTGGTTATACCAGTAGTGTAAGTTGGATAGGATTGCGCTGTGAGTTGGGTAGCAGGGAAGGAGCCCGACCAATGAACAGACCCTATGGTGTTAAGCTCATTCCCCCCCCCCAGCCCCCTTTGAGAAGCATGGAACTAAAAAGTCACCCATTGGAGAAGACAACACAGCCTCTTCCTGAAGCTTCCCTGGCAAGGACCTCCCCTGCCTTCTTTGGAAAATCGCCTGGGAAGGGATTGTGCCATCATCCTACTATTCAAAGCTAGTGTAGAGAGTGCCATACTGTTACAGGTAGCCATTTCCCTGGCAAATCTAGTGAGCTTACTCCCTAGTAAATTCTCAACACATGCAGGGACTTGCAATATACCACTAGCTTCTAGCTGTTGGAGGTTAACAGAAACAACAGGGAATGGATCGTGGCAACCTGCGCTGCTTATGATAAACAACCTCTTAGCATGCTGCATTTAATGGACCAGCCAGGCAACTCCAATGTGAAATCCCTTCCAGATGAGATTAGCATCAGCGTGAACCTGTTTTGAAGACATCAAGATTTTTTTAATTTTTATGTTTTGTATTTGCCTTCCTTAAGCATCAGTAATGGGAATTTTCACACACAAGGTTTAAGAGGCTCCTACTGTACTTCAATCTGTAATGGGAATGTCAAACCTACATTGGCCAGAATGCTCATTTACATTACAAATGCCTTCTGCATAAACAATCATAAGACAGTTGCTGGCTGGGGCCCAATCCTCCCCACGGGGTGCAGCACTCCAAGGCTACTTTTGCATGGATATTTTTGCTCTGGACCCCATGGATCATAGTTTGAGAGGTGAATGGGAAATGTAGGGTTATTTGGCCAGTAATCTGCTTCATACGAGCTTTTTACAATGCTATTATATGCTCAGAGAACACCTAAAGATTAGAGAGATGCGGCAGTATGAACTACGGCAGAAACCATGATCGGCATCTGCCCGAGGCCACTGGCATCGTTTGGGGGAATGCGCTAAGTGCGGGGTGCACTGGGTGACACCAATTCTTTGGGGTGATACCAGGGCCGCCCCACTGCCATTTTGTTTTCGACCACTCAGAGAGCAGCCAAAAATGGCCAAGCAAGGGGGTGTCATGGCTGGGCTGTCCTTGCGGCTCTGCCTCCGAGTCGAAGCGAAGCTGACAGCCAAGTCTCTTTTTGCGAAGGCGTGACTTGGCTGTCAGCTTCACTTCGGCTCAGAGGAGGAGCCATGAGGACAGCCCAGCCGAGATCCCTGCAGGCTGCAGGAAGGGGTGGGTGACACCCCCTTTGCTCTTCCGGTTTTCAGCTGGCTTCGCCTCCAACCTGAAGCCGCTTGAGTAATTTCTTTTCGAATTGGGTGGCTTTGGGTGGGAGGCGGAACCAACTGCAAACCGGAAGTAATTTGTGGTGGCCATGCCACTGTGAATTCCGGTTTGCAGTGAGGACCCTGCACCAGGAAAAAGAGGGGTGAGCTATGCCGCTGCCTGAGGCAACAAAAGTGAAGTAACATAAAAAATAGTACCTTAAATGGACCGATTAGACCAGCAGTTCTCAAACTTTTTTGTCTCCAGATCCCTCTGCACTCCTAAACGGAGTCTCGGGGTGCCCCACTGGCACATGTGCAATGTCTCAGGAAGCCCCAGAGTGCCAGTGCATGTGCAGAGTGCACACTTTTAGAAAGACTGGATTATACATTTTAGGTTGTAACTCCTTTGTTGGACTTTAAAGAAAACACTCTTTTCCTCAGGTCCTACATGCAACATGCCTCCTCATTTATGGCAACCACCCCCTGCCTCAACAAATTGTATAAAGTATTGCAGCCAAAGTAATTCAAAATGCCCCAAATACACAAGGGGGCACCCCCAAGCTTGTAAATAGCCATTTGCTGGTTGCCACTGGCAACCAGGCAAGTAATCTTTTGTGAAGCAGAACACGGGTAGGGTTTTGTTGTTGATTTGAAGGAGGCCTTTAGTGTGCCACAAAATGACTAACATCGGAAACCAAACAGACAGTAAATAAAATTATTACGGTGTGCTAGTAGCTGTTGGGGCTACCAAGGGTGTAGTCAAGGAGGAGCAGAGCTCTGGGACTTCTATCAGTCAGCAGGAGTGCTCAGGGGCTGCCTTTGAAACATCTTATGTCAAAGGACTTTAGATGAGAAGCAGCAGCAGTAAGAAAAATGAGAAAGTTGCCATGGGGCACATACGTTCATCCTCTTTCTCAAGGGCTGCCTGTTGCTCATGGCTACAACTCTAAGCAAATTTACCTGAGACTAACAGCCCAATGTTATCCTCCCCCAGCATAGGTGCTTCAGCATGGGCCGCACAGCCCACGTTGAATCCTATCCGGGGAAGAGATAGGCTGGAGGTCTACTCGGGGTAAGTGGGGTAACCCCCCAGCTCCAATGGGGCTACAGCGCTCCGCCGATCCCTCCCCCTCCCAGGCCTGATCAGCCCCCCTGCCCCATTACACCCCCTCCCTGTCCTCCCCCAGGCCCTGTGCCACTCGGAGCAGCACTTAGTGCAGGTTCTTCTGCTACTCGACGGGCGGCGCAGGCCTCGGCACCACCTACTCATTGGGTGCTACAGATGTGCATTACGGCACATTTGCGACACCCTACGCTGGCACTTCACTGGCATAGTCGGGGGGGGGAGAATAGGATTGCACCGTAAGTTCTGCTGAACACAGTGGGACTCCTGTCTGAGTAGACATGCTTCCTTCTAGCACATGCTGGCATGCTAGTTTTATTTTTTTTTGGGGGGGGGCAGTGTTAGAAATACCTTAACACTGAAAAATGTGTCTGGCTTCTAGATCTGAAGCAAATTTGTCAAGCCCTGAATTAAGCATTTTGAAGACTGGCTAGAAAATGTTTACCTATTTTACAGATGGGAAACAGTGAGGTTCAGAGTTTCTAGGTAGAAGGACTATCAGTAAATCCACAGTAGAGAATGCAAAGCAGATCACTCAAGAAAGTGAGTCAAACTTCAGCCACCTCTCATTCTCATACACTCCTTTCCAATATCCTCTCAGGGCCCAGCCCTATCCAACTTCCAATTGGGCATTTGGAAGTCGTGCCAACGGGGCATCCTGGTGTGTGTGTGTGTGTGTGTGTGTGTGTGTGTGTGTGTGTGTGTGTCATGGAAGCCTCCTCAAGGCAAAGAAACATTTGTTCCCTTTCCTTGGGGCTGCATCAGCACTGGAAGGTCGGAAAGGATTGGGCCCCTCAGTCTCTCACATTTAGGCTCCTCTCCTCCAAGACCTGGTCTGTGCTGGAATTGCTCCTCAGTCAAAGCAGTGAATACGCCTAGAAGGTAGGCAGAGTCAGGCAAATGTGCTGGGGCACTGGGCTGCTGCTGGTTCACGCTGCTTGAGCAGCTCCATCAGCTGCTGGCTGGCACCATCACTCAGAACAAGTGGGCGGGGCTGAAGCCAGGCTGCCGCCGCCACTACCAGCCACAGACACGGCTGCTGCTCCCGCTGCAACTTCAGAAGGCTGCTGCTAGGCTGTGCCATCATCATTCTATCTAAGAAATCCTGTTTGCTGCAATCTCAACAGGCAAACCTCACTTCCGCTTCTGCCTGCTGGCAGGCACCACCCAATCTATTTGAAACATTGCACTAACATTTACACACAGACTAACAAAATATCCCCAACGTTGCTGAATCCAGGTGGGGCCACACTTCCAGCTGCCGCGGATGCTTCTTGCATGCAGCAAAGGTGCAAAGCAAACTAAACTGGAGGAAGCCTGAGCAGCAGGAGAGACAGCCTCCCTTATTTTGAAAAGAAACTCTCTGGCAACAACAGGGCCAACGCTGAAAACCAGCGGGGCCATCCAAACTGTAGTCCATTGTACCATTTCAAACTGCAGGCAGAAGCATGATGAAATGCTTCTCCCAACTCAAAAATTCCCGGCACTTTGAAAACTAGTGTGTCAGGTCTGAAACTCAGTGGTAGAGCATGTAACTTTACAATGCAGAAGGGCCTAAATCCAACCATTGGCATCTCCAGGTAGGGCAAAGAAATATTCCATTGTGAAATCCTGGAGAGACACTGCCAGCCATTGCTGACAATGCTGAGCTAAATGGAACAGTGATCAGACCCAGTACGGCAGCTTCTTACATTCCTAATGGTCCTAGTCTAGCCTTTTCCTGACTTGCCTATTTTTCTAGGCATGGATTTTTAATTTGTCTTTTTGTAGGAAGGAGAAGACTCAATATTCAATAATTTTAATTACTGCCTGAAGTTGTACAAACCAGAAATAGGTTCTGTTACCTCTTTGAGAACCAGAGGCACCACTAGGATTTGAGTCACCCAGTGTGAGAGCTCAGAGTGTCACTCCCATGATGGATCTCAGAGGTGAATAGGGAGAAACAAGGTTGGGCTGAGCTGGGTTCTGCAAAAGATGCCCATCATCAGGCAGGACTATGTATTTCTGGTCAGTGGTTGACCAGGGTTGGTGTAACCCGGTCTGGTAACTCATGGTGTCAGCAGCGGGGTGAGAGTTCAGCAGCGGGGCGAGGAAGCCAGGCCCCACACACTGCCCGGCACGTCCCTTGAAGAGAGGAGAGCTCCAGCAACATTAAGGTACCCAAACTTTGATAAATCCATAACTTACACTCAAAAGCTATGCAGTCAGACAGCCAGCAGAAGGGTGGGGGCTATCCAGTGTTTTGCACTGAGTGTCTCATGTATGACTATCTGCCTCTTGGGCACAAGTCATGGGTGTGTGCTCGGTGCAAAGAGCTCCAGGCTCTCAGGGAACGGGTTCGCTCCCTTGAAGCCACGGTTGCTGACCTGGAGAAGCAGAGACAGGTAGAGAGGAACCAGGGTGAGACTTCTAGGGACGTGGAGGCATCGTCCTACCCTCAGTTGGCCAGCGCCTCAGCTGCCAGGAAAGGGAGTCTCAGGGCTGGAGGACATTGCTCTGGAAAAGAGGGAAACAATCCCCCAGTGGGGACCCCTTCTTCAGGTGATGGGCCCGTATCCAGTCGCACTATGGATACTCCTCTGGGGAGGGGGGGAAGGGGGCTTCTTGTTGTGGGTGACTCTATAGTCAGGAACATAGAAAGGGGGGTCGGTGACGGATGTGAGGACCGCACGGTGACTTGCCTACCTGGTGTGAAGGTTGCGGACATCATCTCTCGTCTAGATAGGCTGGTAGAGAGTGCTGGGGAGGAGGTAGCGGTTGTGGTGCATGTTGGCACCAACGACGTGGGGAAATGTAGCCGGGCGGTCCTGGAGGCCAAATTTAGGTTGCTAGGTAGGAAGCTCAAATCCAGGACCCCAAAGGTAGCGTTCTCAGAAGTGCTACCTGTTCCACGCGCAGGGCCAGCTAGGCAGGCGGAGCTCAGGGGTCTCAATGCGTGGATGAGACACTGGTGTCAGGAGGAGAGGTTTAAGTTTGTTAGGCACTGGGGAACGTTTTGGGACAAGCCAGGCCTGTACAAGAGGGACAGGCTTCACTTGAACCAAAACGGAACCAGACTGCTGGCGCGTAACATTAAGAAGGTGGCAGAGCAGCTTTTAAACTGACTCCTGGGGGAAAGCCGACAGGAACCGAGGGGCATCCGGTTCGGGACTCCTCATCCCTCGGGAATGAGGGTGCAGAGGATGGGGAACAGTCAAGTAATAACAGAGTAAGAATTGGGAGTGGTAGCGTGATGGGACATGACAGCCAGTCTAGCAAGACAGAAGGCTGCAGGAATAAAGGGGCAAACATGCAGCCCTTCTTGGGGGACCAGGTATATAAGTGCTTTTATGCAAATGCCCGAAGTCTTCGGGCAAAAATGGGAGAACTGGAATGTTTGGTGGCTAGGGAAAACATTGACATAGTAGGTATAACAGAAACCTGGTGGAATGCGGAGAACCAGTGGGATACTGCAATTCCAGGATATAAACTCTATAGGAGGGACAGAGAGGGGCGTGTTGGAGGTGGGGTGGCCATCTATGTCAAAGAGGGGGTAGAATCCACCAGAGTAGAGCTGGAGGGGGGCTCTGACTCCTCCGTAGAATCACTGTGGGTTAGATTACCAGGCTCAAAGAGTGATGTAATAGTAGGGGCATGCTACCGTCCTCCAGATCAAAAACCTGAAGGGGATCTTGAAATAAGGAAGTAAATCAGGGAGGTGTCAACGAGAGACAGGGTTGTAGTCATGGGGGACTTCAATTATCCTCACATCGACTGGGTCAATTCATGCTCAGGTCATGAAAGAGAGACTGGATTTCTGGATATGTTAAATGACTGTGCCTTAGAGCAGCTTGTCACGGAACCGACCAGAGGACAGGTGACTCTGGACTTGATATTGTGTGGCACTCAAGATCTGGTCAGGGAGGTAAATGTTACTGAACCGTTGGGGAACAGTGACCATGCTGCGATCTGTTTCGCCATGCATGTCGGAGGGAGAGTGCCGAGCAAATCTGACACGAAAACCCTTGACTTCCGAAGGGCAGACTTCCCCAAAATGAGAAGACTAGTTAAGAAAAAGCTGAAAGGGAAGGTAAAAAGAGTCCAATCGCTCCAGAGTGCATGGAGGCTGTTTAAAACAACAGTCATAGAGGCCCAGCGGGAGTGTATCCCACAAAGGAGGAAGGGCTCGACCAAGTCCAGGAGGATGCCGGCATGGCTAACAAGCACAGTTAAGGAGGCTGTCAAAGGCAAGGAAGCTTCCTTCCGTAAATGGAAGTCTAGCCCTAATGAGGAAAATAAACAGGAGCACAAACTGTGGCAAAAGAAATGTAAAAAGATGATACGGGAGGCCAAGCAAGACTTTGAGGAACGTATGGCAGGCAACATAAAAGGGAATAATAAAAGCTTCTTCAAATATGTTAGAAGCAGGAAACCTGCCAGGGAAACGGTGGGTCCGCTGGATGGTGAGGGAGAGAAAGGGGTGATAAAAGGGGACTTGGAGACTGCAGAGAAATTAAATGAGTTCTTTGCATCTGTCTTCACGGCAGAAGACCTCGGGCAAATACCGCTGCCAGAACGGTCTCCCCTGACTAAAGAATTAAGTCAAATAGAGGTTAAAAGAGAAGACGTCTCAGACTTAATTGACAAAATAAAGATCAATAAATCACCAGGCCCGGATGGCATCCACCCAAGAGTTCTGAAGGAACTCGAATGAAGTTGCTGACCTCTTGACCCAAATATGCAACTTGTCCCTTAAAACAGCCACTGTGCCAGAGGATTGGAGGATAGCTAATGTCACGCCAATCTTTAAAAAAGGAAGGAGGGGAGACCCGGGAAACTACAGGCCGGTCAGCCTAACATCTGTTCCAGGGAAGATGGTGGAAAGTCTCATTAAGGATAAAATCTTAAAATACATAGAAGAACAAGCTCTGCTGAGCGAGAGTCAGCATGGCTTCTGCAAGGGGAAGTCTTGCCTCACAGACCTGTTAGAATTTTTTGAAAAGGTCAACAGGCATGTGGATGCGAGCGAACCCGTGGATATTATATATCTGGATTTTCAGAAGGCGTTTGACACGGTCCCTCATGAAAGGCTCCTGCGAAAACTCCACAGTCAGGGAATAAGAGGGCAGGTCCTCTTGTGGATTAGGAACTGGTTGAAGACCAGGAAACAGCGAGTGGGAGTCAATGGGCAATTTTCACAATGGCGAGAGGTGAAAAGCGGTGTGCCCCAAGGATCGGTCTTGGGACCGGTGCTTTTCAACTTATTCATAAATGACCTGGAGTCAGGGATAGGCAGTGAGGTGGCCAAGTTTGCGGATGACACTAAACTTTTCCGGGTGGTAAAGACCAGCAGGGATTGTGAAGAGCTCCAGAAGGATCTCTCCAAACTGGGAGAATGGGCAGCAAAATGGCAGATGCGCTTCAATGTAAGTAAGTGCAAAGTGATGCACATTGGGGCAAGAAACCAAAATTTCACATATACGCTAATGGGTTCTGAGTTGTCTGTGACGGATGAAGAGAGAGATCTTGGGGTGCTGGTGGACAGGTCGATGAAAGTGTCGACCCAGTGTGCGGCGGCTGTGAAGAAGGCCAATTCCATGCTCGGGATCATTAAAAAGGGGATTGAGAATAAAACGGCCAATATCATTATGCCTTTGTACAAATCGATGGTAAGGCCACATCTGGAGTATTGTGTCCAGTTCTGGTCACCATACCTCAAAAAGGATATAGTTGAATTGGAAAAGGTGCAGAAAAGAGCGACCAGAATGATTTGTGGGCTGGAGCACCTCCCTTACGAGGAAAGGCCACAGCGTCTGGGGCTTTTCAGCCTAGAAAAAAGGCGCCTGAGGGGGGACATGATTGAGACTTATAAAATTATGCATGGGATGGAGAGAGTGGATAGAGGGAAATTCTTCTCCCTCTCGCACAACACCAGAACTAGGGGACACGCACTAAAATTGAGTGGAGGGAGAGTTAGAACAGACAAAAGAAAATATTTCTTTACCCAGCATGTGATTCATCTGTGGAACTCCTTGCCACAGGATATGGTGATGGCACCTGGCCTAGATGCCTTTAAAAGGGGTTTGGACAAATTCATGGAGGAAAAGACCATCACAGGTTACAAGCCATAAGCAACCTCCTGGTTTGTTTTTTTTTAGAAACGGAATTCTTACCTTGTGAATATCCTATTCTGGGTAGAGGAAGAGGGCATTCCGGAATTGTGGGTAGTCCCTCCCCACTCGCAGAGGCAGGATCGGCTTTAGCTGGATTTCTCCTCCCCGTGGGAGGGGCTTCCCGTTCCCCAGGTTCCGTACTGAAGAGCTGAAAAGACACTCCCAAAAAAAAAAAAAAAAAAAAAACTCCGCTCGATTCCCTCATCTGGAAACCTTGCGTTAGGACACCTCAGAGGGTGTAAAGAAAAAAGAGTTAGAGTACACAGGCCCATTTGGCATGACAACAGGAAAGGCAAGGACCAGCAACAAACAGAACGACTGAGGACCCTGTGTCGCTGGACATAATTTTGTTCCAATTCAGACTGTAGGCCCCGCGCTGTGAAGAGGTGGGGCGGAATGCCCTCTTCCTCTACCCAGAATAGGATATTCACAAGGTAAGAATTCCGTTTCTCTGGAGTGAGGAAGAGGGCATTCCGGAATTGTGGGATGTACCAGAGCAGTACCTCCCGGGTGGGCAGCCGCGGGCCCTTGTACTATAGAGGCAGGACTTTCTGGAGCACCCTTCTCCCGAAGGATGCTTCAGCAGCCGCCATGCCGTCTATTTTGTAGTGACGGAAAAAAGTGTGGGACGAGGACCACGTCGCTGCTCGGCAAATATCCTCTAAAGAGGTAGCGCCCTCGTACGCAGCAGAGGTGGCGGCTCCCCTAATGGAGTGTGCCGTGACGCCCAGCGGGGGTTGCAGGCCTAGGGCTGTGTAGGATGAATCTATGGAAGCCCTTAGCCACTTGGCTAGAGATGTCGAGGACGCCCTCATCCCCTTACGCGGCCCCTTAAAGTATATAAAGAGGGACTCCGTCCGCCTGAGCTCTCGTGTACGCTCCATGTAGAAACGTAATGCCCTGCGAACGTCTAGTGTGTGCCAGGCCTTCTCCCTGGGGTGTTTGGGTTCAGGGCAGAAGGACGGAAGATTCAGGTCCTGTGACCTATGGAAAACGGAATTCACCTTAGGGATGAACTTCGGGTCAGTGCGGAGGACCACCCTGTCCCTGTGGAAAATACACAGTTTCGGATTAATGGACAAAGCCCCCAACTCTGACACCCGCCTGGCACTAGTCACCGCCACCAGGAACAGCGTCTTATATGTGAGCTCCTGCATCTGGGCTGTGGCCATCGGCTCAAAAGGGCGACCTGTTAGCGCGGAAAGCACCCGATTCAGATCCCAGGTGGGGCACCTGTGAACCGGGGGAGGGTTGATCAGTGACACCCCCCTAAGGAAACGCTTAATATGCGGATGTGTTGATATATTGGAAAGAGTGGCCGCCCCTAGGGTACTGTTCAGGGCTGCCACCTGTCTACGCAGTGTGTTGGTGCTTAGGCCTAACTCCAAGCCATCCTGGAGAAACTCCAGGATCTGCTTGATCTTGGGCCTGGTGGGCGAAACATTTGCTCCCCTACACCATTCCACAAATTTCCGCCAGGTAGCGCTGTAGGACCTCTTGGTAGAAACCTTCCTGGATGCTAGTAGGGTCCCAATCACTCTGGCCGAGTACCCCCGACCCTTCAAAGCCTCCCTCTCAACCTCCAGGCTGTGAGACGGAATAGTTGGGGCTGGGGATGGACCAGGGGCCCTTGGCGCAGTAGGTCCTCCCGTAGGGGAAGGCGCCACGGTGCCCCTTCGGCTAGATTTACGAGGTCTGGGAACCAGGCTCTCCTGGGCCAGTAGGGCGCGATCAAAATCACCTCTGCCGCAGTCCTCCGGATCCTGCGGAGCACTAGGGGGAGTAGAGGAATGGGCGGAAACGCGTAAAGCAGGTCGGATGGCCACTGGCATTGCAGCGCGTCCACCCCTGTTGCCCCCATCCCTTGCTGCCTTGCGAAGAATCTTGGCAGCTGCGCGTTTTCTTTTGACGCAAAAAGGTCTATGTTTGGGTGACCGAACCTGCGCACCACCTGCTGAAAAACCTGAGGATGAAGCTGCCACTCTTCCTCCCTCAGTATCTGTCTGCTGAGCCAATCGGCCGTGACGTTGTTTACCCCTGCCAGGTGTTCGGCCTTGATTGAGGCGATGTTGTTTTCCGCCCAGGCGAATAGCATCATCGCTTCCTTGAAAAGACCGGAGGATCTGGTCCCCCCCTGACGGTTTACATACGCCTTCGCTGAGGTGTTGTCGGTTCGTATTAAGATGTGCGCTCCCCGCACCTGTTGTTGAAACTGGTGGAGGGCTAGTCGGATGGCTCTCAATTCTAGGCGATTTATGCTGTACTTGGACTCCACAGGAGACCAGATACCCTGTGCAAATTCCCCCTGAAGGTGTGCACCCCATCCCATCAGACTCGCGTCGGTCGTCAGGACCTTGCGCTGAGGGAGGTGTAGACTCAGACCCTGGCCTGGCCGTCCCCCCGTGACCCACCAGGACAGATCTTTCCTGAGTGCCGAGGGCAATGTCACTTGGAGGTGTATCTGAAACTCTATGTGATGTTGATATGGTCTCAGGAAACGCTGCAGAGGCCTCATATGAAGCCTCGCCCAGTTTACAACGTCCTGACAGGAGACTAGCATCCCCAACAGAGATGCCAGAGTCATAACGTCCATCGACCCTGCTGCCATCCCCCGTTGCACCAGCGCTTGCAGAGATATTTGCCTGTCCCTGGACAACGCAACCGTGAAGGCCGCCGTATCCAGGGCCAGGCCCAGGTGTTCCAGCTGTTGGGAGGGTTCCAACGAGCTCTTCTTCCAGTTTATCCGGAAACCCAGGTGCTGGAGGAGGTCTGTGGTCTGCTGGAGGTCCGCCCGCGCTTTCTCGCGAGACGGGGATTTCACTAGTATGTCGTCGAGATAGGGGAAGAGGTAGATCCCCTTCTGTCTTAAAAAGGCGACTGGTGCTACGAGGAGCTTCGTAAACACGCGGGGGGCCGAGGTTAATCCGAAGGGTAATGCCCGGAATTGAAGGTGCCTCCCCCCGTAACAGAACCGGAGGTAGGCCCTGTGGCGAGGCAGAATTGGGACATGGAGGTAGGCCTCCGTGAGGTCGATTGAGGTCAAGAAGTCGCCCTGGTCCAGGGCCGCCACAATCGTCCTCCATGTCTCCATTCTGAAACGGCGTTTGCGTAGATACCTGTTCAGTCTCTTTAGATCCAAAATGGGGCGTAGTTCCCCATTCTTTTTGGGTACCAGGAACAGGATGGAGTATACTCCCCTCCCCTTCTGGGCTGCAGGTACCGACTCCACCGCTTGGATCTCTAAGAGGTGCTGAATGGCCCTCAGCATGCTGAGATGTTTGCTTTGATCCTTGTAGGCCGGTACCCTGATGAATCTTTCCCTGGGTTTGCGCGCAAACTCCAGTGCATACCCTCGCGTCACCGTCTCCCGTATCCACGCATCGCTGGAGATATCGTTCCAGCGCTGCGCGAAGAGCAGTAGACGGGCTCCTACTGCGCCGGGCAACGCGCCGCACGACGAGTCATGCGGTACGCTGATCCTTGTGGTTTTTGGGGCCTCCCCCACTGGAATTCCCGTGGGACTTGCTCTTGGGGAAAACTCTGGCCTTGTTCCATCTGTTGCGGGCCCTGTGGGGCTCCCTTGGGCGAAAGGATTCTGTACGAAAAGGCCGAAAAGGCTGAGAAGTTTGTGACCTGGGTTTGACCTGTTCCTTCTTACCAGAGGGGAGCACCCTCTTTTTATCCCGAGTCTCCACCAAGATAGGGTCCAGGGCCTGACCAAATAGCTTAGTCCCCTGGAAAGGTACTCCCACCAATCTGGACTGAGAGCCTGGGTCCACTTCCCACTGTCTCAGCCACAAATTGCGGCGTGCCACCACGTTGGAAGCCAGGGCCCTGGCGTCCATCTGTAGTGCATCGAATGAGGCGTCAGCGGAGAAAGCCGCTGCTAGAGTAATCTTTCTTAATGTGCTTTTGGCTGTCTTCGAAAGACCTTGGTCAGTGGCAGCGAGTTCCTCTGACCAAAGATAAGCTGCACGGGCAAAAATTGAATTAACGGCTGCAGCTCGGATTGCATTGGATGAGGAATCGAAATTTTTCTTAAGCGCCGCTTCCACCCTCTTATCGCATGGATCGCGGGGCCCCCCTTCGCCCTCCGAAGGGATCACTGCCGACGTGGCCAGCGCGGCCACGGGGGCATCGACCGAAGGCACCTTGAGGGAAGTGGAGACATCCTCGGGGAGGGAATAAAGTTTTGAGAAAAGCTTGGGGGGGTGTCGTGCCGCTGTAGGGTTCCCCCATTCGGCATTTAGTACCCTCTGAAAAGCCTCAGGAAAAGGTACAGATTCAGGCTTGGGTGGACCCTGTGGGAAAAGGGCCCTAGAGGCTAGTCTGGTTTGGTCTGTAATAGCCGCAGCTTCAGTGGTTGGAGACAAGTTTAAAGCCTGGACCACCTTTGTGAGCATTCTTGGGAAGAGGTCGTGAGGGAATAAGCGATCCACCCTGTTGTCCTGAGAAGAGGATTCTTCCCCGGATAGCTCTCCCTCCTCCTTGCTGGAACATGAGGAGGCAGAATCATAGGACGAGTGTGAGGAAGACAGCTCAACCAGTACATGCCTCTTGCGCTTGCGGGGTGCCTTGAGGGGCACGTGTTGCCTGAGGCTTCTGGTTTTAGTTCTCTTTTTGGGGCGTTTTGCGCGCACTACCACTTCCTCTTCGGAGGACAATGAGGATGCCAGAGACAGAGGACTGGGCGACCTCTTGCGCTTCCTTTTAATGGGCCCCCTACCCTGGTCCTGATTGCTGGGCTTAGGAGTAGGATGGAGGATCCCCTGTATGGCTTCCTGCACAGCCTTCCGGATCTGTGCTTGAATGGCCTCGTCTAGCTGTTGTGGGTGGCCGGAGGGCCCCTCCCCAGTATTTGAGGCCGAGTCGCCCATCTCCACCCCCTCCTGTGAGCTTCCCGCCATCGTGCGCCCCAAAAGCAACGATTGGAATGTAAAATAGGCGCTGGGCTCCGAGGAGAAGCTGTTCTTACCCCCTCCGACGTGAAGATCGCTCAGCTGTGCTCTCTGAACGCACGCTGCTCCCTCTGCGCAGCCGCGCTGAGTTGCGATCGTCAGCTGAGTCCACGTGGCCTCGGCTGCTGCGGTTGCTCCCGGCGACGGCCTCCACGAGGTCCGCTCACCGGCGCTTTGCCGCTTCTAGGGCTTGCTGAGCGGTGCCGAAGCGGCCGCCGCCTCAGCTGCCGTGCTCCAAGTTTCCCTGGCCGATTGAAGATTTAAAAATGGCGCCGCCTCTTCAAAGCGCTGGCCGCGGCCTCCCGGAACGGCGAGACCGCGTGCTCACAGCGCGCAGAGTCCCCCTGCCGCTTCTCGCTGCCGGAGGAAAAGGGGGAAGCGATTGGAGCAGAGCAGGGCAAGGGAGGGAGGGAAGGAGGCAGAACAGGTAAGAAAATGTAGGTGAAAGAGAAACGGAGGAGAAGAGAAAACTAAATAAAAGGGAAAAAACCCCTAGTTGAAAAGCTTCTTTTAGCCAGCTAAAAAATGCGACCGTCTGCAAGGAGGCAGGATCGGAAACTGGGGAACGGGAAGCCCCTCCCACGGGGAGGAGAAATCCAGCTAAAGCCGATCCTGCCTCTGCGAGTGGGGAGGGACTACCCACAATTCCGGAATGCCCTCTTCCTCACTCCAGAGAAGTGGGTTTTCTCTGTGCCAGGTGCAAGGGAGTGGCGACTGGACACAGGTATCTTGTTGTCTCGTGTGCTCCCTGAGGCACCTGGTGGGGCCACTGTGTGACACAGGAAGCTGGACTAGATAGGCTTTTGGCCTGATCCAGCAGGGCTCTTCTTATGTTCTTATGGTGTCACCCCCATTAACTTTATTTATTTTAATATATAACAATACAGGTCACCCAACAAATCAGTAACCAACTTGGCTCTCAGAACAATCAGTCTCATTGGTCTGTTTTGAGTTAAGGAAATCCACTTTTTGTTATACACGGTAGTTGTGTTATATTTTTCTGGTGATTTGGCCATAACGTTTGATAGAATATGGATATTTCAAAATGGTGCATTTCACATTACACATTGAATGATGATATTACACATCGAATGATATATAACATGATGGTATTATTCATAAAGGCAAAGTTTTCACAATTTTGGCCACTAGTGGTGTCAACCCACCCCCAAGGGTGTTCTCCCCCCCCCCCCCGCACCACTGTAGGGACGCCACTGGTGAAAACGAGGCCTGAAGTATGCTGCTTCTCTGATGTCCTTTGGCACTTCAGCTGGATGGCCAGAAAGGAATGCAGAACTCTTGAGATCAGAGATATGGCTTCAGTTTCACTGAGCTTAAAGAGAGAATCAATCTCGCCTGCTCAGACTGCTCACGCCTGTGATGCATGTTAAATTGCTTGTCAAAGGTGAAAGGGGAGTTTGTTTACTTCACTAAATTGCAACATTGATTGAGTCAGGTGGCTCTTTAAACCTAATGTGGCAGAGGAAATCAGTCCTAAAGGCCAGTCGTCTTTAGCCTGACTGAAACACATTCCATTTTGAATCATAAACTGTATGCACAGCACACTACTGCTGCTGCTGGAAAGCCTCTGAGTCTCCCCGTGGGAGATGGAATGCTCTCTAGATCAGAGATGAAGAAGAAAGAGAGACGCTGTATCCTTTGTGGCTGCTTTCCCTTTTTACCTTGCTGCTACCATCCTCCCTTCTAAGAACGGGTTGCTCACATCATCTTGCAGTTGGATGAATGAATGAGCTCTCACCTTTGCTAGTTCTAAAACAAGCAAAAGTGATTGAGGTCAAAGTCCCCCTATCAGCAGAGATAGAGGCCTTATCTAGATGACAAATTTATACGCATTTTACACCACGGTAACTGTCATGGTGTCACCCAAAGAATCCTGGGAATTGTACTTTGGTGAGATGTTCGAGATGCTTATCTTCCCACTCCTCCAACTAGGATGTCCTCTTGGGAAAGGAATGACCACAAAGTAGTTTAAAGTCCATATAGTGGGATCCATAATTCATATCCACAACAGAAGACTGATATATGGGCTGAGATAATCTGGGGCTGAATATAGAGGTGTAGCAAACTGGTCCTTCCCTCTCCTTCGAGAACCCAGGGAATTGTAATTTGGGGACAGGAGGAGAACAATTGCCAATAGCAAATTTCAGCACCTATCCAAACTATAGTTCCTAAGATCAGAAGCGTCACTAGGGCGCGCGCCGCCCTAATGACCCCCGTGCCACCCGACAGCCGGCCAGCGAGGATGTCTCCGGAGCCGGCCGGCTGTCTTGGGCAGGAGGAGGCCTCGGAGCGTCCACCCTCGGCGGAGCTCCAAGGCTTTCTGAGGGAGGCCCGATGCGTGACGACATATTTATAAGGTTTCGCGCATGCGCAGTACGTTTCTGAGGGCAAATTTGCCCTCAAACATTCTGCGCGTGCGCTAAACCTTGTAAATATGACGTCGCACATCGGGGGTCCCTCAGAAGGCCTTGGAGCTCCGCCAAGGGCGGACGCTCCGAGGCCTCCTCCGAGGCGTCGCTGGAGCGCGGCGGGAAGGGAGGACCGCCTGCGCGCGGCGGGAAGGGAGGACCCCAGGCGGTCCGCCCTTCCCGCCACGCTCCAGCGACGCCTCTGCCTAAGATATTCTGGAGGAAGCCAAAATATCAGTTAAACTCACGTGTTCGGCATGTAGATAGGGCTATCTTCCAATCAGGCAGTGCATAAATTGAGGGGTGTGCCAACCGTTACCCAATGATGTGATGCCCCTGCACCTCTTACTCCCTGGATTGGAAGAGGAAGAGAGAAATGAAGCAGAAGAGGAAGTAGGGAGAAGAGGACAGTGGTGAGTTACAGCGATGCTCTACCCACCGCTCTCCTCTCTTCCATACTCCCTCTTCTGTTCCATTCCCCTTTTCCAATCCAGGGAATGGGAGGAGGAATAGCAGCAGTGGAGGCAAGTGGGAAGGTGGAAATGTTGTGTGCTACCCACCAACCTGCTGCCTGAGGCGGCTGCCTCAATTATTATTATTATTATTATTATTATTATTATTATTATTATTTATTAGTTAAATAATTTCTACCTCGCCTTTCTCTCAACAAGGGCGATCAAGGCAGCTTACAGATAAAAACATTAATACACATATATACATTAAAAGAATTAAAAACAAATAATTGAAACAGTTAAAAACAAACAACCCTAGTGGGTCACCTATATTTACATTTGTTAAAAGCCATTTGTTAAAAAGCCAGCCCACCATGTCAGGCATCGAATGCTAACCTAAATAAAAACGTCTTAAAGCCCCGCCGAAAGGTCTCTAAAGAGGGAGCCGTTCTTAGTTCCAGGGGGAGGGAATTCCATAATTGGGGCGCCACTGCCGAGAAGGCCCTATTCCGCGCCGCCATCCCCCTCACCTCCGTCAGTGGCGGCACGGTTAACAGGGGCCCCCCCGATGACCTCAGAGTACGGGTCGGATTATAAGGAAGGAGGCGGTCCCTCAAATACCCTGAACCCGAGCCGTTAAGGGCTTTAAAAGTCAAAACTAGCACTTCGAATTGTGCCCGGAAACGAACCGGCAGCCAGTGTAGCCGCCGAAGCAACGGTCTGACTGAGTCGAACCGACAAGCCCCGGCAACCACCCGGGCAGCCGCATTCTGCACTAGTTGCAGTTTTTGAACAGTCTTCAAAGGCAGCCCCATGTAGAGCGCATTGCAGTAATCTAGTCTAGATGTCACTAGGGCATGGGTCACTGTGGCCAGTTCTGCACGATCCAAGTATGGTCGCAGCTGGTGCAACAGCCGAAGCTGGGCAAAAGCCCCCCTGGCCACAGCCGCCACCTGGGAATCCAGGAGCAGCTGCGCATCCAGGAGAACCCCCAAAGCTGTGGATCTGCTCCTTCAGGGGGAGTACAACCCCATTCAGAGCAGGACGATGATCCAATACCTGAGTCGTAGACTTCTGGACCAGAAGAACCTCTGTCTTATCAGGATTTAATTTCAGCTTGTTTGCCCCCATCCAGCTCCCAACTGCCTCCAGACAATGATTCAGAACCGCCCCCTTGGAGTCGGGTGGAAAGGAGAGAAAGAGCTGGGTGTCATCAGCATATTGATGACTCCCTACCCCAAACCCCCCGGATGACCTCTCCCAGCGGCTTCATATAGATATTAAACAGCATGGGGGATAGAATTGACCCTTGTGGCACCCCACACCTCAAGGGCAAGGGTGCCAAACAAGCATCCCCCAGCACCACCTTCTGGGATCTATCAGCCAGGAAGGAGCGGAACCACCCCAAAATGGTGCCTCCAAGCCCCAACCCAGCCAACCGACCCAGAAGGACACCATGGTCAATGATGTCAAAAGCGCCGAGAGGTCCAGTAGGACCAACAGGGATGCACTCCCCCTGTCCAGTCCCCAGCGCAGGTCATCCACCAAGGCGACCAAGGCCGTCTCTGTCCCGAACCCCGGCCTGAAGCCAGACTGGAATGGATCCAGATAATCAACTTCCTCCAAGACCCTCTGGAGCTGAGATGCCACTACCCGCTTGATCACCTTGCCCAGATCACCTTGCTTGAGACTGGCCGGAAGTTGTTCAAAATAGTGGGGTCCAAGGGGGGGTTCTTCAGGAGGGGGCGCACCACCGCCTGCTTCAAAGGCCTCATGGATGAACCAGCCCTGAGTCTGACTTAAGGCTGATTCACACTAGCCCTTTCTGTGCGCATTTTGGCTTAACGTTTGGTCTTTTCGTGCGTTTTTCATGCTTGCGTCAGACGCAACATGAGCTTACGACGCAGCCAGGAGAGATGGTTTCGGTTTATCTTTTTGCTGCGCTCGCGTTTAAGCTAGCGTTTATGCTCCCGGTGCTAGGCAGCTCACCAATCAGAGAAGCGCATTTCTCTTCACCAAATCACAGCTGCGCTTTCTTCAAGAAGGCGGGCAAACGTTCAGAGAACTGCTAGACGCACGTACAGATGCTAGAGCAGGGCATGCGTGCCGGAAAAGGCTAGTGTGAATCAGCCTTCAGTATAAGACAGCTTCATGTGTCACAATTCTCAGGTTGTGTGCTACTTCATTCATAGCCCTAAAAAATTACTGCTCAAGTGACCGTTGGTGATGCTTGTGCATTCGGGGTCAATCTCAATAGCAAAAAAAGAGTCACCCAATTGCTTCATAGCCACCTAAGGGCCAATTTTTCCAAAGTGGGCTGACATTTTACCACCCATTGCTGAGTAGTACATCAAAGCCTTTGTGGTGACACAGTAAAATGTCGATCCACGCTGGGTCTCAGCAGCATATTGGAACAGTCATGTAACTGTTTTATTCCCAGGCCTATTCATGGGTAAATGGTTTATATATACACAGTATCTATGTAATGATCTTTTTATATTTAGAAAAAGGTAGAAGTATGAATAAACCTGTATTTCCACCCAAGTTTCCTAACCAGCAAAGTTCACAGAGCACCAATGACAAACAAATAAGAGACACAAACACAATACAGTAATATAGCAAGAAAAAGGCCCATTGCAAAGCAACACATGAACAGATGAGCTTTCACATTGTACAGAACCCTTCCATCAGGCAGCCAAGTCATTTCACTATTTTTCAGCTAGTGAGAAAGCAAAAGTTTGTTACAGAAAGGAGCTAACTTCTGATCAACGCAGAATAACTCAAAATATACCTTTGCAGTCTGAAAACTCTACAGATGGCTGGGCAACAAAACCATGTATGAAAATGTACAGTATATTAGCCTCAGGGATTGCATCACAATGCAGAGATTAGCTGATAGAGACACTAATTTTCCTGCTTTAGTAAACAGATGCAGTCTTCAAGAAAGATATCCATACCATGTCCATAGATAAAGGTCTCTTGCATGAGGAAAATGGCTTCTCTGGTACACTAGGAAAAATGGTGCACATATTTCTAAGAGCACAACGTTGTTTTCCTTTGAACCTCCAAAATGCCAGACAGCCTTCTTTAAAACATTCTGAAAGCATTGAAAGTAGATTCAATGGGTGGAAGGGGAGACTGGAGTTGCAGCAGAATGCCACACCTCAAACTTTCATGCATTGATTGGCTCGGAACCCATCAATGCACAGAAATTGGGGGCAGGGCCTATTGCTGCAACCCCAGTCTCCCTCTCCATCCATTGTATCTACATAAAACCCCTTTCATCATATGTTCAATGAACGTGTGTGTGTGTGGGGGGGGGAGGGATACAAGCAGCATTCCCTTCTCCCAAACGATGTACTGTATTTATTTTGATGGCCTGCATACACTGTATGTACATAGGGTTCCTTCCGTGTGGAATCTTGCTTTTTTCTGTTCTCTCACCCAGGAGAACAGAGCCTGATGCACGTACAATTATATGAACATAGGGTGTACGTAGACCCAGTGGCATAGCAAGTGGGGGGTGGGTGGGCTGCCCTGGGTGCCAGACCAGAAGGGGGTGAACATGAGGCCCACCCAATATGGCGGAGGCGGTGGGAGAAGCAGCACCACCAGCAGCATGGTGACAGGTATGTCGGCCTCCTCCTCCTGTTTTGGCAGCCCTGTGATCCTGCCGCTGCCCTGCTCCTCCCCCTGGAGGCTCAGCCTCCAAAGGAGAAGGAACAGGGCACCAGCAAGATCGCAAAGCCTCGCTGCCGCCGCCGCCTCCCATTTCGGTGGCACTGCAATTCCGGTGCTGCCCCGTTCCTTCTCCCCTGGAGGCTCAGCCTCCAAAGGAGAAGGAATGGTGCAGCACCGAGACCACAATGCCGACATTACCTTCTCTTCCAGGAGAACACAGAAGTGATGTCATCACCCTGGGTTCGAGGGCCTCTGGTGATGCCACTGTGCAGACCTTCAAAATCAATGTGCATGAATCTTGTGCCTCATTCAGAAGAACCAAAGTAGCCCCTTTCAGATATTTAGTGAATGCTACAACCTTGCTCCTTCCACCAAAGTACACTCACTGAACATCTGAGATGGTCTACTTTCAGCAGATCTGAACAAGGATCATGTTATTGTAAAGGAGAGAAAAAAAGTCAAACTAAGATTTAAGTGTCTGTTACAAAACTATCCTAAGGTTTACAGAAAAAATAATGGTGAAGGACGTTGACACAGACATATGGCAACACGTTGAGGTTTTGGGGAAATCATGCTCATGGCAATATACAGTAACTACCCCGGGTGAGATGAAATCTTGGTGAAGCTCCAGGGTACTTCCCTTGTATCAGTTTGTGGCTAGAGACCATGAAAACTGCTTCTGCAGTGACATAATCTCAGCTCACTTGCATACGTCAAAGGGAAGTGCAGTGTATCAATTCTGCAAGCAGCACAGTATTGTTCTACAAAAACAAAATCAAATCAGTCTGAGGTCTCCTTAAAATGCACTTGCAGATACACGCTCTGGGGTAGGGCACTAACTGACAGAAGAAAGCACAAGAAAAGAGAGCCTACAGCAGTGCTGATGGAAACAAGTGGCTGAGCTGAACAATACTCAAATTTCAACCCCCCCTCTCTCTGTTACTCTTCTGCTCCCTGTATCCACTTGTGCCATGAGAAAATAAGCGAGTGGTTTCCCCCCCCCACACTTTTGATCATGACATCACTAGCCAAATAAAATGTGAAGATTCAAGTACAGGTGGGCCCCCATATCCACTGATTCGCTATTCACGGTTTCAGTTATCCACGGATCGTGGGGACCCCCCCCCCAGGCTTTTACTTTTTTTCCAGTAAGCTTAGTTTCTTCCTTAAAGAAACAGGAGAAGTTATTACAGGCAAGTAGAATGAGACTAAGTACTAGAGAGGCTCTGCAAAGTTAACAGAGACCTTGCAGAGCCTCTCTAGGACTTAGTCTCATTCTACTTGCCTGCAATGGAGGCGGCTTCTTTGTTTGTTTTAAGGAATAAACAAAGCTTGCTGAAAGAAAAATAAGAGTTGGGGGGGCAAGCATGCCTGCCTGCAGGGGAGGCAGGGTGGGGGGGCCCTCAGGAAACCATGGAGGGGGTGTTCACTCTTATTCACGGTTTCAAGTATCCACGGAGGGGCCTGGAATATATCCCCAGTGGATATGGGGGCCCACCTGTACTGTACTTTTATATTAGCGTGCATCATCCAGGAGAATGCCCTAAGTCAGCAATGAAACTCACCTGGTATGTGTTGTCAAAACTGTCGTACATGAACCTTGTGATCAGGGAGGTCTTCCCAACTAGAAAAGTGAAAAACAACACAGAGTATTAGTGAAAATGGTAGATGCCGAGACTCCTCTTTCAGCCACAGGGCAGGCATTCTGGTGGACCATCCGTTTGTGTGAGGAAACAGCAAAATCATTTGCAAACACCACACACAGACTAGGGTTGCCTGTTTGAATGCATTCAAAAACCTGAGATTTTGAGGTGCAGCCAAGTGACATCAGAAAGTAGGGCCGGTTGATGTCATAAGACTGTCAACCTTTGAAAAAATGTGAGGATGGAGAATCTGGTATCAAAGCAGAACCGAGCAACAAAGGGATGGAGTCCAGTGGCGACCCCAAAATGAGATTAACCCTTGCCACCTGTCTGCCCGAAGACCAAAGCACAAATGTTGGAGAAAATCAGTTTTGGCAAATTGGCAACCCCACCACAGAAAGATAATGCACCTTGGAATATACCTCAGGATCCTCTGCTATGAATAACTGTTCTGCAGCAGAGGCAGATGGATCGATGTGGAAAGGATTTCCCAAAAGTAGGATGTTTCACTTATGCTGGTTTGGGCATTTGAACAAATCCAGCTCCATAGATGCCTACACATATGTGCAGGAGGAGGTTTCCAGTATATCAGCAAGTGCTTAAGCAGCCTTCAAATTCCCATGTTACAAAACGCTTTAAAAAGCATCACAGTTTGCCTGAGGACGTGATACACGGAAACCACTCATGGATTCCCTTCAGGCTGTCGAGGCTACAAATCGAAAGGCTGTTCCACACAATGTGGAAGTAACAGGCAGACTCTTTGTGTGCTTGCAGTGCTACCCATTTTCAAAATGAAAATGCATAATCTTTATTGAAATTATTGCAGAAAAAAGCATAACAAAAATTACACATGGGTATTAAAGCAAAACAAAACAGAAAGAAGGAATCCAAACATTCACCACAATTTAGTAGAATGGAATACATTCATACTGAGAAAGCTCCCCCCTCTTCCCGACATTTCCAGATAGGTAAAGGGGGGGGGGGAAATAAGGCAATAAAGACATTTATCTGAAGACTCAGAATTCCTTTTTTTTCATAAATTTGGAAGGGAGTTTGACCATAATAATAATTTTCCAAATTTCATATATCCATAGCACAATCCTACACACACTTACCTGAGAGTAAGCTTCATTGAACAAAACTTGGCTTACTTCTGAGTAAGCACCCCCCCCCCCAGTCTGTGTAGGAAGGTGAAACTGAACCAGCAGTAGTCTCAGGTTACAGGGAGCCATAGGGCAGTGTTTCTCAAACTGTGGGTCGGGACCCACTTGGTGGGTCGTGACCTGATTTCTGGTGGATCTCAGGTGATGGAAAGATCAGATAAATAATTGCCACAAACCCTGAGGCTATTCAAAATTAGATAGCTACTGTACTAATTGCCTTTCAAAGAGCTGAGCTCCTGCAGTTTGCAAGATAGCTGCTAATTACCCTGCAAGCAGCTAAACTCTTTACTTGTAAATAAAAATTTATTTATTTCTAGATCACTTTTTTAAAAGTCTGGTAAAGCTAGGTGGGTCCCAATAGAGTGTCATTTTAAAAAGTGGGTCCCGGTGTTAAAAAGTTTGAGAACCACTGCCCTAGGGTAAAGCCCCGCACTGCTCCCCCCTCCTACGGCACATTGGTGCTCCCACGTCAACAGAGGCTGTGGAGAGGAATTGGCAGCAGTGCCAGCAGTTGAGGAGGCTCCTCCCCCTCCCACCCTCAGAGGACAGGAAGAAGAGGAGCCAACATTGTGTCTGTTCCCTCCATTGGCTCAATAGGAATGGGGAGATCAGGAGATGGAGCTGCTGTGCAAATCTCTTGGCCAAGAAACCCTGAGAGAAGCTCCTCCTCCTTCTCTGAACCCTACCTATCATCAGCCAATGGTGGGAGAGCCTCCCACAGAGGTCCTGTGATACTGCAGAATTCTTGGGGGATGCTTTCATTGCTGGAGGGGGAACTGGGCAAAGGCAGCAATGATGCAACTCTTTAGGCCAACATGCACCACCCCTCCAAGTACAGGATGATAGGGGTTCAAGAGTCAACCAATGAACCTTCCAGTTCCCTGAACTGAGCTCTTCTACTTGCTTGCCCATACTATCTTGCTGTTAAGAATTTTCAAAGCAAATTCTTATGATATTGATAACACAACTATTTGGCCCCATTTTTAGGCTGTGTTTGTTTACTACATGCCACAGAGAGCTGCACTGGGTCTCCCTCAGCAGAGGGAAGCATAGCTTCCAAGCTATGGATATACAGTTAGGCACGTACATGAAATTTCTATAATATGTGAACCAGTCGAAGTGACTCAACTTCTAAAACACCCAACAACTGAACACCTCTCAAGCACTATACAACTCTGGAATATTTGAAATAGTTGGTTTCAGGAACATTTCAAATATCTGAGAACTATACTAAAGCTAAAACAATTATGCTTATTGTATTAGGACACAATAAAATGAGAAACACCAGCACTTCACAAGCCTGAAATAAAGTAATGTGAGAGGAAATGTAAGACGAGAAGTTAAAAAGGTAGCACTCCATGGTACCACACAGCCAGATTAGTTCAAATACTCTGTTTTTTATATTTGTAGCCTCTTGTTTTCAAAGGAGCTCCAAGACCCAATCCAGACAGGAACCGGTGAAATCCAGGTTTATTTTGCTTCAGAGAAGGAACTACACCAGGTGCCCTTAAACCATTCTCTGGGGCCTTAAATATTTTAGGTAAAATGTCCTGTTTATGGACAGCAGTGCCATTGTTGCCATTTTTGAAGAAAAATAATTACTAGCACTACACTGCAGATCATCCCCATTTTAATCCCTGAGAATTACTGTAGCTTCTGTTCATGGAATAATTTCTTAGGGGAATTCATTGTTTCTATATGTTGTAAGCCGCCTTGTTGTAAGCCGCCTTGGGTCCCTTCAGGGAGAAAGGCGGGGTAAAAATACTGTAAATAAATAAATAATAAATAAATATATGTTACTATAACACTCACATATAAAGGAGTATAAGATGTCTAATTAATCACCTCAACGGTTGGCTTTAAATAGCTTAAAAGGGCAACGCAATCAGATTTTTGTGTTTAATCTATAGAAAAGATGGAGCATTTTCCTATTTGGCTCATGGAGGAGGAAACAATATTTATTACTGTAATTAATATACAAAAGCTCCAGTCTACATAGAGCCACATGTATTATTGACAAGGAAGAAAAATGGGCAACTGTTGAGATTGACAGTGCAGACATTTTTGTTGCAAGCCACCATAACTCCAACCAACAGATGCAAGTGAATAAGCAAGTCACCAGGCAACAGCAACTAGATATTTGATTTAGTAGATGTGCCAGAAACCAATCAGACACTGCTACAGTGTGCAGATTTCTTACAGATGGTCTATAGGGCCAGGTAGCAGGGAAGGCTGACGGCGCAATCCTGACGGACGGTCAGGCAATGGAATGAGCGTTCCACCGCCCGAAATAGTCACAAACGTGCTTTACGGTGCTTTATGGCCACCGCCAGAGCCCTCGCCTGGCCGCCGGCGAACACAGGTAAGGATCCAGCGGGCAGGGGGGGCACATCGGCAGGGAAGGGTGCCCATAGGCCCATCCAGCCTGGGAGGGGGCAGGGGGGCGTCCTCGGCCGTATCCCGGTCTCCGCCGAGCGGCTGGGCCATTACACGGCCTCTTCTGATTTCCATCAGCGATTTCGCTGGCGGAAATCCAAGGAGGCCAATCTGCCCGGGCGCCATTTACACCTGGGGAAGGGGATGAGTGTCCCCTTCCCCGAGTAGACCTCCACTCCGATGGTAGCCTAGCCGCTGGAGAACAGGATCCGGCGGACAGCTGTGGGCCACCCGCTGGATCCTTACGTAGGATTGCTCTGCCCGAGTCATAAGAACATAGCAACATGGATTAAAATCTTTGTTCTGTGAAACTTTAGGTAAGTCACTGAAGGCCCCGTATGGGCTTCAGTTCTCTCCTCTGTGTAGCAAGAGAAAAGGCAGTGTGGCCCAGTGGAGAGTGATGGGCTGGGGAAATCCAGATTCAAATCCCTGCTCAACGTGAACTTGCTGACTGGCCTAGGCAACCCATTCCTTTCCAGCCATGTTTCTTGCCTTTGAAGCTGCAAAGCTAGATACGAACGCGTATATATAAATAACTCTTTGCCCCTCCTCATGATTAGCAGAGTTATGCGACACCAGCATATTTACATTTGCCTCACACAGAAATCAACTTTACCCAGCATAAACTTTGGAGTTACCCTCCTGCAGATTCAATCTTTGTTCTTTCAGCCTATGCAACCTTGATAAAGGCAGCCCTGTTTCATAAGGAGGAATAAAAGGGTCAAATAAACTGGTCCCAAACAAAGCGCCATTTCCATTAAGTTGCAGGTTGTGCACCTGCACACGTGCTCAGCTCCATGCATTTACAGTGCAACCCAGTGTAAAAAGGCGCCAGGGGAATGTGCGTTCCCCCGGTGCTGGGTGTTGAAGGAAGCTGTAAAGTGTGTTTACGGCACCCGGTGAGTAAGGGCCGCTGGTGCAGAGGTCGGTGGCCCACTCTCCCCCAGCGCACTGTCACTGCGCCCGCTGGAACAGGTAAGCCCTGCACTGGCCAGTGCAAGGGTGGGGGGAGGGCAGACTGGGCAGTGAGGGAGGGCGGCCATTGCCCGCACTGGACAGGGAGAGGGTGGGGATCTCGGTGGCGAGCTCCGCCGATATCCTAAGCCCTCTCCCCACCAGGTGCGGCCTTACACGCTGGGCTCAAATGTACACCAGCTACAGAGCTGCCGTACATTCGAGTAGGTCCATAGGGCCTCAGGCCACTTGCACTCGGGGAAGGGGATGAGCATCTCCTACCCTCGAGGTGCACCCGGGCTTCCCTGGGGCAGCCGGGGAATGGGCTAGGATGCAGCAGCCGGCACTTTAGGCCAGCCGCCGCATCTTACACAGGATTGGGCTGTTATTTGCAAACGTTTTTGCCCCGCCTTTCCTGCTGTTATTTGGACATCCAAGGCAGCTTACAAAATACAGTTAAAATACAATAGGAACAACAATAAAAGACAACAATAAAAAGAACCAAGATAACAGCAATAGGGCAGTAAAAGGCAATACATGAAACAGCAGAAACAGTTAAAAACCCAACCTCAACAGCCTCCCTGGCATCTGAGGGCACAGAAAGATGCCACCAGATCTGTATACTGATGACACCCAACTCCAAAACCTCAGATATTCTCCCCCTGCAGTTTCATGTCGAGTCTACATGATGTTAAACAGCACAGGGGACAGAATAGAACCCAGTGGCTCTCCACATATCAGACCAGGGTGCTGAACAGACATCCTCCAGCAACACCCTCCAAGATTCTTCAGCCATAAGGAACCAGAACCACTGCAAAGCAGTCCTCCAACCAAACCCCAATCCAGCCAACCGACCCAGAAGGAAACCATGGTCGACGGTGTTGAAAGGCACTGAGAGTTCCAGCAGGACCAATAGGACACACTCCCTTGTCTAGTCCCCAGCGAAGAACAACCACCAGGGTGACCAAGGCTGTTTTCGTCCTGAAGCCAGCCTGAAAGGGATCTAGATACAGCAATTGGTTTCTTCTAAGACCCTCTGAAGCCGAGGTACCACCACCCACTCAGTCACTTTACACAGAAAAGGGAAACTGGATACTGGCTGAATGCAGGATGGGTGAACCACAGCCAACTTTGATGCTGTTGGCAACACCCCCTCCATTAAAGATGAATAATCACCTGCCCTCTCAGCAGATTTAATAAGCCATGCTGGGCAAGGGTCAAGCAGGCAGGTGGACTGCCTCACACTACAATGGATCTTGCCCACATCCTCAGGCTGTACAAGCTGAAAAGAAGCCAAAATAACATGACCAACAGAAGCCATTGGAACACAGGCTACTAGACTATTAAGTATTAAACAACATGGGAGTCCACATCATGGTGGATGTGAACAATTTTATCTGGTATCCTGCAGCCTGAGGGACCGAACAAAAATAGGGATAATCTGTCTACGACTGTCTCTTTCCCTTGGAACGGCTGACCCTATGCCCCCCCCCCGTCCCTGGCCCATCCATCACCCTCTCAATGGCAGTGCCACCACTCCCCCAACCGCTCCCTGTTAACACATATCCCACAGTAAGGACCAACTCCCTCACCTGCTCAGCTAACCACCCCCAAAAAACCAACCCCAGAAAACCATCCAAAGATAAACCCAACCAAAAAGCAGCCAGAAAGGGAGCCAGGGAGCACCTATAATCTAACCAAAGCAACCACTCTCACAATTCCCCATCAAGGAGGCAAAAGAGAGACCATGGTGGCAGTGGCAGCCTTGGGGGGAAAGCAGTGCCTGAACTTAGTCCCAGCCCCCTGTCTGCCCCCCACAGTTTTGTCGTCCAGGCTGATATTGCAACTACCTCTTTGGCAAGTGTGCAGAGAACAGGCTGCATCAGTTCTCCAGAGCAGCACAGCACCTCAAAATGCCCCAGCTGTCAGCTCCATCCCTCTCACCTCCCATTTCATATCCCTACCTGTCTCTGTCTCAGAGCAAATCCTCTCTCTTGAATACTTAACTTCTTGCTTAGAAAACTGCTTCCTTCCTTTGTTTCACTGACCACACCAAGAGTGAGTGAATGAATTATCCCTCCTCTCAGGTGACTAAATGGTCCCTTCCATGCTGGATACTTCAGAGTCTTTAATGCCTCACACAGATACATCCTGAGGCCCTCAGTCAATAATTTGTTTGACAAAAGGCAGCCATTGCCAAATGGCTTCAGGCAGCCATGAACCAGGTCTAGAATGTTCATTTGGAGCATCCTGCAGACAAGCGTCAGGTGCTGGGTGAAAGGCTTGTTGCATTTTTCTTCCAAAAAACACATATGGCAATTTTAACCTTTCAGGAGAGGATGGATTGAAACCATGAAATCCAGGTGAGAAGTGCAAACAATATTATATTTTGTAAATGAAAACATTCAAAGAACAGATGCCTCCAAGAGACATATGGCCTGGGGCCTCCTCTTCTCTAGACAAACTCCAACCTAGGTGTCTCCACAGAAAACACATCTCTATACACACCATAACAAAAACAACAGATTTCCTGATTAAACTAAATGCACAATTAAAAAAAAAGAAAAGAAAGAGAAACATTTAAAGCAAGCCTCTCAGTTTAAGCCTATCTCCCCTGAGGGCACATTTGTTAATTAAGAAACTTTATAATAATGCCATTCATCAGGAGCCTTAATTAAGTATGCTAATTCCCTCCGTGTTGTGCCTTCTGAAGGAATGGGATCTGTCTTTAGGTGTAATGAATGCCCTGGTGTTTAGCTAATGCCAGAAAGAGGGTTAGATTTTCCACACACCCCTATTTCTTATCCACATCCCAGCTGAGTGACGAGACTGAGGCCACTTTTGGTATCACAGCTATTCTGTGCAGATTTGGCTTAAAAAGCTAACTTTGTTCTCGAAACGCTTTGAGTCAAGCTAGATAAAAGGAAAAACCAGGAGTTCTGCTCTATGGGGGGGGGAGAGTGTTATTTCAGAATGAAATCTAGGTTTATGCAGTTTGGTCATTATGATGAGAGAGAGAGAGAGAGAGAGAGAGAGAGAGAGAGAGAGAGAGCCAGGTTCAAATCCTCACTCAGCCACAAAAAGTCCTGGGTGACTTTGGGCCACTCACTATCTCTCAGCCTCGCCTACCTCACAGGGTTGTTAAGAGGACAAAAGGTGGGGAGGAACTATGTCCACCACCCTGAGCTCCTTGGAAGAAGGGCAGTACAAAAAGGTGAAACATAAAATAATTTAATAAAGGAATGGGAGCATCTCCTACCGTTCAGAGGCGACACCAGCACACAGCAAGGTTGGGCATCTGCTTCTATGGACACTTGGAAGCCCACAAGGTTGGAACCCAGAGCAGTCCCAAGAAAGACCATCACTTTGCAGGGGAGCAACAGCAGCAGCACTGCCTTTCTCGCCTGCTTGTGGGCGTCCCAGAGGCATTTGTGGAACACTGGAAGCTGGAGTACATGGGCTCTTCTTGGGTTAAATTCACCCTTCTGACTGATCTGTGACTGTCAGTGCTTAGTAAACCAGCACAAAGGATGGATATAAGGATTACAGACATAAGCAAGGAGCACAAATTCAGCAGAGAAGCCGAGCCCTTTGAGCACATGTGGGGAGACGCACTGCAAGGTTCTTGCACATTCGTGCAACGCATCCGTGATTTACAGAGAAATGCCTTTTTCAATGCTCAGTAACAGAAAACTTCACAAAACCTATGTAATTTGCAACGTTTTTGCCTTGCACTAAACGTTTCGTGTCCTTAAGAGGAATCCAAACCAACTGAATCACTGTCTCAGGAGTCAACCGCCAAAAAAAAAAAAAAAAATCCCAGGTTCAAGTTAGTCCAGCATCACAGTTAACATGGAAGAGGGAGTCCAACCACACTACATTACCTCTTTTTTCAGCATTGTCGGGGGGGGGGGGCTGCCAGCCACTTCCAGCCTCCTGCGCGTGTCCAAACCACTGAAAAATGCAGCCAGGAGTCTCTGGCGTCATTTACAGGTTGCTTCCAGTAGTGGCTTTTGTTTTTTTCAGTCAGTTTAAACAAACTCAGGAGGAGGGAAGCTGCGAAGTTGCTGGAAAAAAAAAGGTAATGTGGCACCGCTCCCGACCACCACCACCCCCGGATTTCATATAACACTGATTTTCTTATCCACTGTGGTTCCAGGAACAGAACTCCAGCGAATTAAAGGGTCCGAAGACTGTATTAGTTTTCATTCCTTTTATTTTCAAAAAAGCATTTGCTTCCTAACTCTTTCTATGCAGTTTGTGTTTGCACTAACTCTTTGTAATCTCTGTAGGTATGCATGATGTGAAGGGACCATGACTTAGCACCAGAAGAAGCCACAATGCCACTGCTCCTCATGCATTCTCATTAGAGTTAGTTAGCCTATTGCGAAAGAAGATGAACAAAAGAACCCAACCAAACCACAGATATTTATAGAGCAGCGCTAGCCAGTTCAGCAGAGGACATGGGGCTGGTGCAGAATCCTAATTGGCTGCCGAGGTCTACAAGGCATTGCCTGATGCTTGCTCCCCAGAGATGCTCCAGAAATCCAGAGCTTTGTGAAGCTGCCAAACATCATCCGCTCTCACTGTCTTAAAAAAAAAAGAAAGGCAGATGCTTTTGCAGATGCTGACAGGTTGGTGTGACAAATAATGGGGCGGGGGGAAATAAGGCAGCGAAAGCAGGAAAGAAACTGTGATTTGGATATAATTTCTCTTCCATTATTCAAGAGCAGGCTTTTCATATCTGTTGGTGTCTACGTTTAGACTGGAATTCCATGCTGATCCCACTTCATCTGTATTCAGCAAGCATGAACATCACTGTACCAGGTCTTCAACGGTCACTCATTTTCCAGTTTGCTACGAGGTTCTGTCTATTTGTACCACTTGACAATTTCGCCCTTCGGCTCCTAGTGCATTGGTGCATCTAGTGCATCGGTGGCCATTTTTCTGGACAAATGTGCCATAAGTCAAGCCCATAATATAAGATAGTGCCACTCTGTGTACCGTGTTGTTAGAACAGCAGAAACACGAGACACTTCAGTGCGGGCTATTTGTTTGTTACAAACATGATCTAGAACAGTGGTTCTCAAACATTTTAGCACTGGGACCCACTTTTTAAAATGACACTCCATTAGGACCCACCTAGCTTTACGAGACTTTAAAAAAAGTGAACCAGAAAGAAATATTTATTTATTTACACGTAATATTTTATTTATTTGCAAAACCTCAATCCATTTCTTGTAATGAGGCAGCCCTAATGAATAGCCTCAAGGCTTGAGGGGCTTAGTTATGTGACGTAGCCTTCAACTGCCCCCACTACCTGTCATTGACAGACTTGGGAACCCCCCCCCCCCCACACACACAAAGACTCTCAAACATTTATCTCCCTATATACAGTATTTACACAAGCTTGCAAATAGCAGGAGCTCAGCTGTTTGCAGGGCAATTAGCAGCTATCTGATTTTTGAATAGCGGGACAGGTAAGTGGCAGTGGCGGCAGCAAAATGGCCATTTTCATGGCCACAAATAAATAAATAAATAATTTTGGCCGCCCTTGAGAAACACTGATCTAGAAAAATCCAGGACAAACAGGCTTGAGTCTGCTGTACAAATTGTTGAGGGGCCCATAAGTATAACTGTCAGAGGAGGGGGCGACTGGCCAGCCAGGCCGGGGAGGGGGAAGGGATTATCTGCAGCATACTCTGCCATATTCCAACTCCCTTCCCGGGCCTGGCTGGCCTTGCACGACCTCCCCGGACATGCGCCAGGTAAACAGCTGGCGTGCATCCGAGGAGGTACATTGGGGCCGCTGGGGCCTACACCGGGGGAAAGGGGACAAACGTCCATTTCCCCCAAGTTGTGCCCCAGCCCCGCCGGCGCGGACCACATCCTGCGTAGGATGCATCTTACGCAGGATTGGGCTGACAATCTCTGACACTGCCTGTAAAAGGATCTCAAGTAGGAAAACTGGGAAAGATCTCTGCCTGGGATCTTGGAGAGCCATGGGTTCGCGAAGACCTGATTGGGCTAGATGGCTCCAAAGACTTTAAGGCACCTTCTGTTGGGACTAAAATTTGGCGGCTAGGGTTAAATATGAGAAAGGCTGAAGTTGTAGTACTGTATTTGTTTTCTTTTCAATTTAGTATTCCTGTTTCAATGTATTATTACCTACTGTGAGCCCTCGGAATACAATAGAACAAATTGTTTTTAAATGTTAGTGTTCCTTATCTTTTGCTATCTAAACAAACTCATTGTACACAAACCTAGTTGTTAGGCTATAAAACGGGAACAATCTTGTGTGTAATGTTTCACCTACTCAGACGTGCCTCTATTTCCCTCATCTATTATACATATCTACCATGGAAGATAAAATCTAAATTAGCTGTTCTTCGATCACCTTTCTGGGCTCAGTGGGTCCAATATTTTGATAACTGTCACAGCATAAGAACATAAGAAGAGCCCTGCTGGATCAGGCCAAAGGCCCATCTAGTCCAGCTTCCTGTATCACACAGTGGCCCCACCAGATGCCTCAGGGAGCACACAGCCAACAAGGTAACCTGTTTCCTGCTGCCACTCCCCTGCACCTGGCAGAGAGAAAGCTGCTCTCTTTTCCAATTTATATTTTATCTGCCCAATTAGGACAACCCTCTGGCAAGTCACAGAGCACGGGATGAAAGTTTGCAGGTGTTACTGCAGCGCTAACATGATTTAGCGAAATGTAATTATTGGCGAGGAAGGGCAAAAAGGAAATTATCCAGACCGACTCTGAGAAGTCAGACTTGAATCTTTCCCCTTTAAAGTTGCACAATCTAGTGGATATCTAACGCAATATTAAATATGGAACACCACTGTGCCTTTTGTACAGTGACCTTTCAGTGAAACATGCCTTGGCATGACAGTTAATAGTCGCCATGAATCCTCGTTGTGCAGAAGTCATGGCAACACTGATAACTGGTGGCAAGACTATCACAGCCATCCGACTCATGGTGGAAGTCACCTTTAAAATGCCCCAGTTTGATTTTCAAGGTGGCTTGAGAGAAATGGGCATTATGTTGTATAATTCAGCGCATTTGGACAACCATATAAAACAGTCCAAGGAATGTGTCCTCAGAAGACAGCATGCAAATGGGAAAAACCAAGCTTAACCATGAGATCTAACATAAATTGTACACATTATTGTATACTGCCCACTTCCCTGAGAGCAGGGAGAAATTGGATGGCAGCACCACTGGCTTGAGTTGAATTTCTGTTGGAGGAGAGAGCAAGGCAGACGCAAGGCGTCTTTGGAGCATTTATAAATATACAAGCACAGCTTAAGTGAAGACAAAGAGGCACTCCTACAGAAAAGCAAATGTACTATCCCACATCAGATCCCCAGAGAGGTCCTGAGCCCTTGAGGCACCTCACTTTCAGCCAATGCACAGTACTCCTGCTCTCTCGGCATCTCTTCCAAATGGTGAACTGCTCTTTCAATCAGTCAGGGTACCCATAGGGCAGGATATACATGGCTATACAAATGCAGCATTTTGCAAGCATGTACAGCAAGTCCTCATTTAACGTTGTAGATAGGGTCCTGGAAACTGCAACAGAGAAACAACATATAACAAACCAATTTTCACCAGCAGGCTCAGTGATGATCCGGGGGGCTCTGGTGGGCTCACTGCACGCGGCAAAGCCGCTTCGGGTTGCACGGGACCATGACCCACTTCCTTGGCTTTGTCCTCGCCTTAGAATGCCTCGCAGAAGTTACCTGCAAGGCATTCTGGGCGCGAACAGGACAAGGAACTGGAGCGCGAGCCGGAAGCAGCTGCAGCCATGGAGGACGATGTTAAAGCAACGACGGTTAGCGAAACGAGAAATTTAGAAATTTGCTGGTAATTAGAGATCCACTTCCTTAGTATTGGTGATTCTGTCAGCCCACTCAGACTTTTGCAATTTCACAATGGTGAAGTGTGTGTGGGGTGTGGGTGCGCGCATCTTGGTGTGCATTGTTGGTGGTAGCTTGGTGGTGCACGTGCACTAGTATGCAAACACACTGACAGGGTTGAGGGGTAGGTTTGAGCAGCAGATCAGTTTGGGCTGCTCCTGGCTAAAGCCCCCCCCCTCTAGTCAAAACCTGACCAGATAATTATCAGTCCATGACAAGGAATCCATTTCAGGTTTCCTCATCTCCAGACCTGCTTAGAACAAAAAACCAAATCAAGAGTATATTTTGAGACAGACTCACGGTTGTCATGGTGACTATAAAATCCTGAGCCACACTTGACATGGCAGCCTCAGCAGGAATGTTGAAGTTCCTCAGGACGACAAAACAGGGGTCTCCAAAACCACTCTGGAGACCACTTTTGTCAGCTCAGGTAGGGAAACTCTTAGATAGCAGCATGAACAGTACACTTACAGAATGGCTATCCTGTCTTATTGACCCAAATTTGTGTACAAAAAACCAGTAGACTGCTGGACTGGGCACCTAGAAAGGGAGGTGGCAGCATTCAGAAACATTAGGGATATGTTTAAAGGTAAAGGTATCCCCTGACAATTAAGTCCAGTCGTGTCCGACTCTAGGGAGCGGTGCTCATCTCCGTTTCAAAGCCGAAGAGCCAGCGCTGTCCAAAGACGTTTCCATGGTCATGTGGCCGGCATGACTCAACACCGAAGCGCATGGAACGCTGTTACCGTCCCGCTGACGCGGTACCTATTAATCTACTTACAATTTCTTGCTTTCGAACTGCTAGGTTGGCAGGAGCCGTCACACAGATTGAAACTGCCGACCTTTTGATCGACAGCTCATGGTTCAGTGGTTTAACCCACTGCGCCACCCGCTGGCTCTAGGGATATGTTTGGGCTGGGCCTATTTCCAGCGAACACCCTCTGCCTCCACGTCTGTTCAGTGGAGCACTAGATCTCAACAGCATAATTGCACCCCTGACAGCTACACAGCGGCTTAAAGGGAGGACTCATCTATTATGCGTATCCTTTCCAGGTTATTATAATTGTCAACAGTCTCAGCGCCAAAACATAACAATGTCTGAGCGTTTGTATTCTCTTATTTTGCACCACAGATTCTCTTTTTCAGTCCCGTTTTCTGCTGCCGGTTCTGCTGTGAAGCAGCTTCGCTATGTATACAGTACACATTGAATGACTGCTATTGGGGGAATTTACAAAGATATAATCATAGCACAAGTCTGGGGAAAAGATGCGGAAAATGAAACTATTGAAAAAGCCAACCCACAGTAAAAATAAAAGGTGATCAGTGTGGCTTGACTCCCAGGATTAATTTCATCTCACTTCAGAAAGGCTTTCAGATCATGGTAAACAACAGCTACTTTTTCATTCCATGAAATTTATCTTGCTGGCTAGTTAATGGCCATATAGGAGGTGTTTTTATCTCCAAGGCGGTTTCTATCCACCTGTGAATATCATACAGCCTGAGAACATTCAGCAGAAACCACACACTCTCCTTAGATCTCCCACCAGAACAGAAACTGAAAGAGACTGCCCATTTTGGAAGGTCAATATTTGCTTTTACAAAAATTGCATTTCCAGCTAACTGAGGGTGGCGCAGTGGGTTAAACCACTGAACCATGAGCTGTCGATCGAAAGGTCGGCAGTTCGAATCCGTGCGACGGCTCCTGCCAACCTAGCAGTTCGAAAGCAAGAAATTGCAAGTAGATTAATAGGTACCGCGTCAGCGGGACGGTAACAGCGTTCCATGCGCCTCGGTGTTGAGTCATGCTGGCCACATGACCATGGAAACGTCTTCGGATAGCGCTGGCTTTTCGGCTTTGAAACGGAGATGAGCACCGCTCCCTAGAGTCGGACACGACTGGACTTAATTGTCAAGGGATACCTTTACCTTTACTGCACATCACCAGGTAAGGGGGCACAGTATTTGACAAGTTGCCTCAGGTGGCAAGAGGTTTTGGACCAGCCCTGCTCAGTACTGCTATAGAAAGATATGTGAGACCAAAGCTGCTGGCGTATCCCTGCAGAGGAGAGTCTGTGGAGGAGTCAGCGGAAAAAAAAAACAGATAACATCTTAAGAACCGGTCTGAAGCTTGGTTTGCAGCTGCCAGCAAAAGCTTGGAAAGCGCAAGAGCCAGCAGCCAGGATGACGACCGCACTATGAAAGCGGGTCTACACCGGGCATCCAGCCGAGTGCGCATGCGTCCAGCGTAGTCCTAATTACGCTTGTCAGCGTTCGCCCGCTGGCTGGTAGTGTCCCATTGCGGATCAAGTGGAGACAGAGTCGACTTTTGCCGCTTCAGCCAACAATCGGCCAATCAGAGGCAGTATTTTTGTCTGAGGGGTGGGATGCGGAGCAAACCCGTCAACCAATCAGGGGCCAGATTTTAGGAATTCTCCACCCAATTCACTTGTGATATCTGCCTTTCCTTGAAATGATTTTTAAACTTCCCGGCATAGTCTGATCCTGCGTTGCCTGCTTCGCCTCTCCCCTCCCAAGCCGGCAGAGCTGCTCTGCAATGCACTTGCAGTGGCAATGCACAACCATAGTCACGCAGCACACACAGACACATACATACGCGCACACACAGCCTTGCGAGCACCTCCCCTCTTTAGTCCCTCCCCATGTTCTCCTCTCCTTGCCACAAACAGCGCCGGCTGCCGCACATACTCTGCACCCTCTCTCTTGACACAGCTGTGATCCGGTGTGGCTGGGTCGAGTGCTGGCACGTCTGCTAGTCTTGAAACGTGCCAGCACGAGTCGCGCCCAGCCAGGTGCGGTGTGGCTCCGCCTTGAAGGGAAACACCTGGAGAAATGGAAGGTTTTATGAGACTGTAATAAACCTTGTAAAAACCTCATTGAAAAATGGGGTTTATGTACAGCCTGCCTATGTAAATCCATGAGAATGGTGGCATACGAATACTGTAATAAATAAATAGTGGGTACCCATTCTGGACCCTCCCCTTGCTTCTAGGGGGAGTTTCCTCAATCATGGGGGGGGGGAGTTCATTCATCTCCCTATGTGAACTGCTAAATCCAACCATAAAGTATACTAAAGTATTGTCCAAATCGGCCCAGTAACATTTAATTCTTAAGAAATTTCTAGACCAAGTCAAACCATCACAAGAGCTTTATGGAGCAGACAGTCCCATCACATGGAGGAAGTATGCCATGATTTCTGCAAGGAGGAGTCCTAGGCAATTCCCTTTGCTATCGATGACTGCCTGTGTTCTGTTTGAAAATCAGGGCCCACACAGACACATGATACATAAGACAACTCTAACTCAAAGCTCACCACATTCTTCTTCTTGCATTTTAGATGAGCAAGTAGAATATTTTGTACAGTATCATATTTTGAAAACAAAAGGTTCAGTACTAGACTACATCAGTCTAGTACTAGACGAGGTCAGTACTGAACCATGGTTTTCTGAGCATGTGGAGACTGTTTCCCTCAGGAAAGAATAATCAGACGTAGTTCTTCTACATTTTGGATGAAAAAGATTTTCCAGGACAAAGGTTAAGACTTCTAGACAGAACAAAGCCCCAACACCTAATTTTAATCACTGTGGCTTATAAATATGGAATAAAATTAAGTGGCTATTCCCAATGGCACAATATAGGCCAATTACTGCAGAGTGGAGGCAAACCCCCTGATTTAAAGGACCAAAAGCTCTGAAGAAAGAACAGCACTGTATAGGAAGTAAAGAGAGAGGGGCCAGGCCTGGTGCAAAGGAAGCAAGATTTTCTTGCGAAAAATACACCACTATCGGTCATCAGCCAAATCTGCAGGACAGGTTTATCTTGCCAAGTATGTTAACTAAACTGGTTTGTTAGCAGGAAAATAGAAGGTTCAGCAAGAAGGTTTGTTCCTTTTGTATTGAGGAGAGATTTAAATGACCACTTGTGTGGTCAGGAGGGCGGGTTATTTATCTGGATTGCTCTTTTGATTGTGGTGAAATGGTTCGCTGAATGTTTTCTCAAACACAGCTGAGTTAGCAAGCCCATGTTGAGTGGATCAATTCACTTTTGGTTACCTTATGTGAATTCCTGACTGGAAGGTGACCCTTCTACCACCTCCTAAAACAACCTCTATGCAACACTATCCAAGTTGGCTTCTGACAACTCTATATATACCTAGTGCACAATTTAAAATCAATGTCCAGTTTTGTTAATATTAGAAGTGCCATGTTTTTTCTTTATTTCTATTTTCTGCCTTGAACTTGAGAGTTCAGATTAGCACTAGAGAGAGACTTGGCCAAGACAGTTGCTCCATTGCTGTCACTATCCAACTGTCCCATCCTCCATCCACAAATGGGAGTCTTACCCCAGATGGACCAGAGAGGGATCCATGTTGGAGCTCACAGGTCCCCCTCTCAGGCCATGTTGAAAGCAAGGAAAAGGCAAGTAGTCTGACCATGCCTATGACGGCTAGACTCCATAGAACACAAAGATAATGTTGCAAAGGTATTTTAATACCGTATTTCTTCGAGTCTAAGGCGCCATCGATTCTAAGGCGCACCTTTACTTTCAGTACCACTAGCAGGGGAAAAAAAATCCATCGATTGTAAGACTCACCTCCCTTCATTGAATCTACCCGCTCAGCACCAACTCTCCCCAGCATGTCTCCTGCAGCTGAGGATGACTGAGTGCACTGCCTTTGCATAGCATTTCTGGCCCCGTCAGAAAGTGCCATTTCCTTCATTACCTGGGCTTGGGGGAGCTTCAGGGAGGCCTGTGCAACCCTCTGCAGGCCTCCCTGATCTTCAGTTTGGCGAAAAATAGCGATTTTTGGGCATTTCTGGTTTTCACGAAAACCGGAAATGGCTGAAAATCACCGTTTTTTGCCGAACTGAGGATCAGGGAGGCCTGCAGAGGGTTGTGCAGGCCTCCCTAAAGTCCCCCCAAGCCCCAGTAAGTATGAAGATAGCATTTTGGGGTGCTTTTTGGAGACGTTCGATTCTAAGACGCACCCCATTTTTTGAAATGCTTAATTGGGAAAAAACATGCGTCTTAGAATTGAAGAAATACAGTATTAACATTTGAACTAGGCCATATCTGTCCCATTGCAATTGCTGGATTGAACTCATGCGGAGGAAGGAGGGGTTGGTTACTCTAGCCTAAACAGTACAGCAGGCACGCTTTTATGAATGGTTTCATAATACAGATTGCCCACTCCACCTGAGCCTAGGGTTGTTGCAGACTCCTTATTTTCCAAGGCAACGGCTCCTGCTTAAAAATTAAAACCCATTAAAAAAATCCATTAAAAAATTAAAACCCATTAAAAAAATCCATTAAAAAATTAAAATCCATTAAATCCATGTTTTTCCAATGTACTCCATTCTGCAAACGTTAACCCAGCAACCTCTCCTAAGCCCTCATAAGGTCATGTGAATTCTGTACAGAGTAGCTATGAAGGACGAATGGGGGCTGCATAGCATAAGGGGCTTCCTACACTCCCATTGTGCAGGGAGTAGATCAGCATGCAAAGCAGATCTTCTCCCTGTACTGAACCACAAGAAGAGAGGACTATACAGCATCCACAAATACAGCCTTTCAAAGAAGCCCAGTTACAGTAAAGGGAGGGGGGAATCCACACTCCACTCTGCTCCACGCAGACATTTCCTGAGAAACTGAGCAGTTACTCGGCAAACATGAAGCAGGCAGGCTATTTGTATTCTAACCCCATGCACTGCTAGCATCCTGCTCAACATTTCTGAAGGGAAATGCAACCCTTAGAAGTACACTTTGAAACATGTCTTGGAAAAAATAAATTGAGCTATTGCTGCCTTTATTGTTCTCTCTCTCTCATGCTTTTTTAAAGATGCGATTTCTGGCGCTCATGCAGAGATGTAACAAAGCAAATACGGAAAGGGATCTAGGAATGTCTGCAAAGTAAATAAGATCGTGTTGCACTTAATGGCATTCTCTCCACAAGCCAATACAGTATTATTATTGTTAAGCATATTTAGATATGGTGGTGGGCAACACTGCTGTGATGCACCCTATCTAGTGCCCCAGATCCAGCACAACCCCACTGTTCTCCAAAGCAGCATGAAGAAGCTAGTTTTGGGGATTCTTGCCATCACTCTGCCTCTGATAGATGAGGCCTAGGAGGAGCACTCTGCAGCTCAATTCAGGAATGGTGTCAAGGAATTACTTCAGCAGCTCCCTCCAGAAGGAGGAGTTCTTAAGTTTGAAATATGGGCCCATCATTTGTCTAGAGGAGTGTTTCCCAAACTTTTTCGACCTGTGACTCCCTTGACCATTGGGGACCATTGGCCGCGGCTCCCCATTACATGATGTTGATGCCTGCCAATTGGCATTGCACTGTTTTTCGAGAAGATTCCGTGGCACTCCGCGGCTCCCCTGGCTGGTATCTGCGGCTCCCCTGGGAGCCACGCCTCCCAGTTTGGGAACCACTGGTCTAGAGAGAAACTGGATCTCCAGATGGGAGCCAAAACTCTGGAATAAACCCAGAGAGAATTACTGCCCTGCTGCTCTCACTGGAAAGCCTGTGAAGATGCTGAGCAAGAAAAAAGCCCTCGTTTTTATCCATTAGCCAGGCAGCCCAGCCAGATCAATACTAGATCAAAGGTGTCTAGCAGAAGGCAGTCCCTGCAATCCATCATGGGTGCTCTCAGGCCTTTTGTACATTATCCACGCACCCAGCACACAAGAAAAGCCTGACTGAGTGAGGGCTGACCAGACTCTCTAGACAGAGTATAGCTCTGGACAAAGAACTGCTTTGTAGTCCATCCACAATCGTCTGTTCATGATACACAATCTGTTCAAAATTTGGAGCCTTTCTTGCGATTCTGAACAAAGTATAAACAATGCAGCCAGAACAGCTGGGCTGGACGAAAGACTGTTGCCATCTTATCCCCACAGCTCTTTCTGCCACTTGGTATTCCAGCAGTGAAGAAGAGATAGCAGACAAAAGGTCGATCGGTCTTATAGAGGAGAAGCCACACACCCCTCTGAACCCAACTGTTGCCATGATTTCCTGTTGATTGTTTTGGGAGAGGAGGAGAATACCATATGAGAGGGGATGGCCATGGTTGGAGGAGCCTTCTTGGCAAATCACTAAATTATTGTGCAGCCCATTTACAGACAGCAGAATCAGTAAACTGAGAAGTGGGCCATGAGGGTAGGGGAAGAACAGCACTCACTACCGTGGCTATCAACAACAGCACGAGGGTGAACCTTCTGCTGCAGGCAGGAGTCAGAGGTGAGTTCTTTATACCACTAGGGCCCCAGGTGGGTACAGGGACTTCTGGAGTCAACCAGGTGGGATCTCAGCAAGCCTTGCGCCATTCACCACTACCCAACTTGGCTGACCTATTGATACCACCCCTGCCCTCCCTGTGTAGCAGAAGCTATTAGAAGCATTTTGATTTCTTACCCAATGTTATTCCTCTAGCTCTGCCAATTTGAGCTGGCATGGAGCTTACTGAGAGCTTGAGATCGTTCTTAAAGATTAAGGTAATTACAGGCAATGGATATAGCTAGTACCATATTTCAGGCTATAACAAAGTTTAGAAGACCATGCATTTCTTTCAACAACTTGAGTAAGCAAGAGTAGAAATACAAGGGAAAACAACCAACCAAGAAGAGGACTCCAAAACTAGCACTACATGTTTCCAGCTTAAGGATAACTACAAGTGCCAAGGGAAGGAACAGGTAACTAATGCTATATGTATGGCCTGCTCGGCTATATGTATGACTGAATGAATGTATGGCCTGCTCTGTTCTGTCTGAATGCCAACTAGCATTATCACCACAAAACGGGTGTCTTCCTTTTTTACGTATCTTCCAAAACCAGAAACTTGAAGGACTAGAAAAGGTTAAGTCACTTGCTTCAAATTAGGTTGATTACAAGCAGTTGATAGTGAAGATTGCCTAAAAACCAATGGCTTCCTCAAAGTTTAAATGCCTGAAGGTGCCTAAAAACCAATGGCTTCCTCAAAGTTTAAATGCCTGAAGGTGCCCACGTATGGCACACTTCATTCTTCAATGGAAAAAAACCCAAATGATGCTGCATTCATCTCTGCAACCCAAATTTGCCTTCAGTGGGTGCTAGGAGGGCTATAAGGGAAGAGACAAAACACCATAGGTGTGCCCTTTTATGGTGCACTGTCAAGGTGATGTACTGAAGATTGACACTTTGACCATCATGCGTCTGAGTACATAGGTGTAATTGGTAAGCAGTAAAAAGGATGGATACCCTTTCAGTGCATTGTTATGAATACAGCAGCACTGCCAGTTTGCATTCATGGTTACCAACACCAAACCAACAAATGATAGTTTTCTTCAGAGTAATCTTGTGATCACAGAGGTTTGGAAAAAGTACTTCTGAATTGTTGCTGGCCGCATCCATGATTGTTTAGTTCACACAACACATTTCGGTGCAAACACATGCCCTGAAGGCAGCAGGGGATGCTTTTGTTTGGAGCTAAGTTGCACCCGTGAACTAGAATGGAGGACAGTTCAACCCATGGAATAAAGGCAGTCGTGGCATCTCCATCTGTGAAGCTTTCACAAAAAAAGAGTATATAGGCATCTATGCCAGGCGTTTTAGGTACGGAATATTTTGTCTTATGTTTGGACACGATCCAGAGGGACTCTTCCAAATATATGACGCTACCTTATACTGAATCGGATCACTGGATCAGGGCTGGGCCATCCATGAGGCCAACGAAAGCAGTCACCTCAGGCAACAGGTTGGCAGGGGGCTCCCACTTCTGCCCACCTGCTTGCCTCCACTGATCCTCCTCCTCCACTCCCTGGATTGGAAAAGGAAAAAGGGGACAGAGCAGAAGTGTGAGGAGGGCAGAGCAGTGGGCTAGAGGGGCAGAAGCCAGCACGTCACCAGGTAAAGGGGGCAGCATTTAGCACGCCGACGCCAACATTGTGCTTACTGACTGGTGGCAGCTTTCCAGGGTTCAGGCAGGGCTGTTTCCCAGCTCTACCCAGAAATTAAACCTGGGTCCTACTGCAGAGCACTGCTGTACCATTGAGCAATGACCCCTCCTGGCTCTACAGTCTTCTGTATAACCTGCTCCTGGCTCTAAAGCTAGTAATAGCACTGGTTACCCCCTTGCTCCCGGGGCACCAGTCATGTAAAACAAACAGAATAGAGCTGGTAATAAGTGGCAGAGAGAACACTGACAATTAATAAGCCCAATTGGTTAGACGAAACACTTTTCACCAGTGTTGCTCTCAGCATCGTTGGTAAGTAACTATTACCTTAGTAGTTACCGTATTCCCAGTGTTAACAACTTCTGAAGTATGTTGGCAAGAACACACACACAGCTTGTGAGCATTCAGGCCTTTGCATACGAGCAAGCACCGCTAGAAAAAACAAATGCAGAACTGGAGACAGAGTTTGAGGTATTTTCCCCAAAGTTTGCAATTCAGCAGAAGAAAATTCACATTCTCCTTGCACTCAGACTGCACTAATATTTTGTAGTTGGACAATTGTGATCCTTCCCCCCAGATAATGCACAGCGCAATCCTATCCAACTTATGCCACCGGTGTAACCAGCGGTGCAGCGAGAACGGGAGGCCCCAGAATGGAAAAGGGATTCAAATCCCCTCCAAAAGAGGAATTCAAAGGGGATTTGAATCCCTTTTCCATTCTGGGGCCTCCCGTTCTCGCTGCGCCGCTGGTTAAACCGGCACAAAAGTTAAGTCGGATTGCGCTGGCAGTCATTTATATATAGAATGTGAATGACATGAGCTCTTATCATGCAACGACAGTGATGCAGATGTTAAAGAGGCAACGCTCCCCACCCCGAATCTGCTCCTTCTTGTGATTTTTTTTAATGCTTTAGAGGTCTCACTGAACCACTTGACAGCAGGTGCACTTATCTGGCCTTAAAAAAAAACCACCTATAAACTGGTGGACACCGACAAAACTACCCTCTTTACCCCTACCAGCATCGCTCCATCGATCTGCCCCTAATACTGGCTGAAAAGGAGCAGATTGGCTTGGCTGATGGAGAAGGAATGGGAACTAGTCAGTATAGAGACACATCTGGGAGTGATGTGAATGCATGAGGGAAGGAGTTAAATCATAACCAGCCTACTGAGAAAATGGCAGATGACATGAGCTAACAAGAAGAGAGAGGGAAGAACAAAGAGAAGCTGGAGCACACCAGAGACAAGCCAAGGAGAAAGTGGGGCTGTCAAGCATCCTGCTGTATAATTAAAAACCACCCTGATCTCCCACTGAGTGAAAACCGCTCTGGCCACGACTGCTCTGCTAAATTAGCCATGCTTCGGCAGCTGGAACACACGCCAGACTTAACAGGAGCATCTAAAGAGAAGAAGGGATCACTGCAATAGGCAGTGCTGGCAGAGGGACAGCCACCCCAGACAAGTGTTGGCAAGGGAGTGGCACCAGATGGTCCCATTGCCAAGGTACCACATATTCGGGGAGGGGGGGGCTGGCACCTGTTACCGAAGGGTGATCCATGTAGTGCTGCCAGTGGCTGCTCTCTTTGCAGAGGGCTGGAGTTAAGGCCCGAGTATATGAGCGAGCTGGGCACCTCTCCACATCATACCAGCTGGCCGGGCAACCTCCTTAGCTGTGCTTCCGCTTCATCACAGTGGGAGAGCCCATCTAATTCGCTTTGTGCTTGTGGTTGGCCTTTTACAAAAAACTGTGATCCTGACAGCAGGTACGCAAATACAGAACGCTGCTCTTCCCAGTTGCCAGGCAACAGACGGCAAAGTGAGCAAGCCAGCTGAAGGGGTCAGGCAGAGCTAGGAAAACTGCAGGTGATGGGCTTCAGGCCACATCACGGACGCCTGGGCACAAGAAGAACCCAATCAATGTTCCACCCAAGCTTGTGCAGGCTTTCCTCAGAAGTAAATCCCACTGATCTCAACGGTACTGTCATCCAAGCATGGGCACATATAGACTTGCAGCCTTAGGCTCCCTGAAGCAATTCAATTGCAATGCAATATTAGAGTACACATGGCCCTGACAAGATTGAGACTATTAATTGTGAAAGAATAAGGATCTCCCCAAATGTTGTTGAATAGCTTGCAGGTCAAGCCAAAGCCTATCACAGAGCAGAGTATACTTAAGCGCATTGATTTCTACGGACTTTAGTGTAATTCTCTGTTGAGCTGCAGCCGCAGGGTTTTAATACGGGTGGGTTAGACTTAAGCTAGTTTTCCCTGAGGTTTTAATACGTGTGGGTTAGACTTAAGCTAGTTTTCCCTGAAGAACAAATTATATATATAATTTATACAAATTATATATATAAAGCCCCAGCCTCTGAATATATGTTTGTTTTTCCGTACCTACTAGACTTTTGTTATATGAAACTGTGGCACTGCTCTTCTCGATTGTGCACCTTCAGATAAAGCACAATGGGACCGAAGATACCAAGAGTCAATGGCGCGTGAGAGAGTCAAAGTGGAGATGTATTTTAAAATACAATTAACCAAGTGATAATAAAATAATAAAACTGAGTGATAAAAATAACCGAGTGTATATTAAAATACAATTAACAGCAGTCTTAAGGTCAGGTCAGTAGCCTGCCTGGCCCGGTACCCAGCCTGCCTCCTACACTGGCCACAACCAGAGGAAATGTGCACGGGCTCAGAGAAATAAAGGAAAAAGGACTGCCTTGCAGGGATGAGAAAAGGTCCATCAAGCTTAGCATCCTGTTTCCAGCAGCAGCCAGTTGGAGGTCTCCAAGAAGCTCACAATGGCAACAATCCTCCTTTGACTGTCCCTAGCATCTCTGGTATTCCAAGGTAAACTATCACTAACTGTGGAAGTTCTTTTTATAGCTATCCTCACTAGTAGTCTTTGAGAAGGTTCTCCTCCATTGACGTGCCCAGTCCTTTTAAAGGGGATTTTGACTTGGGGCCATCACAAGTTCTGCTATTTTGAAAGAGAAATTCCTCCTTAGTCACTCTTCATTCTTTTATAGATGTCCCTCACATTCCCGGTAAATTGCCTTTCCTGGTGAAAGAGCCCCAGCCTCTTAAGCCTTATCGTTTTAGATGCCTTTTTCTGCACTCTTGCCAACTCTACAATATCCTTTTTGGAAATGAGGTAACCAGAATAGCACACAGTATTAAAAGTGTGTGTGTACCATAGATTTATATTGGTACGTTACTTACCATTTTATTTCCAATCCCTTTGCCTGTTAGTGTAGCAGAAATACAAATTAACGTGGAAGCAATTCTGATAGCAGTGATTCTTGCTTTCCCATAAAAGGGAACCTGTTAAGCCAACATACTAAATATTTAAATGTCTATTGCTATGTAAAACTCCCCCAGGGATGCATTCCATTTCCCATCCGTTAGAATAGAGATAAGATTCACTTTATGAATTCTACTACCTATGTTGTGTTGTTGAAGGGAAAGATAAGTCACTTGGAATTAAGTCATATGCATTGTTATTTATGTTATGCCCACAGCTATGGTCTCAGGGAGGGACTGTAGCTCAGTGGTAGAGTACCTGCTTTACATGCAGAAGATCCCAGGTTCAATCCCCAGCATTTCCAGATAGAACAGAGGAAAATTCCATTTCGAAATTTTGGAGAGCTGCTACCAGTCAGTGTTGACAATACTGAGTGAGATGACCCACTGTCTGACTCTGACTGATAAGAAAAGCACCTGCGGGTTCATTCCGTATATACAGTACCTATATATCTGATGTACCTAGCTGAAGCACTACTAACATCAGGTGGTAGCAGAGCATACTAATACCGTAAGATTATTGAAGAATAGGTGGAAGCCACTGTTAAGTTCCAAAATTCCAGAGAAAAATGTGGCCCATTCGGTACTGTTAATGCAAAATACAAATGTAAGCAAGCTGAAAGGGGACAAAGTACAATAATTTTGTTCATCTTCAAGTGTCACATCCTGCAAATTGTCACATAGTAGGCAATCAAGCATATAACATTGCTGAATGAGATCAAGGTCCCTCAAATTCAACAGTGGCCAGCTAGATGTCTCAAGGTGCCCCATGGACAGTTCCTGAAGGTGGTGGCCATCTCCCGTTTGTCACCAGCATCTGAAACCAAGATATCCCTGCAGCTGTACAGGAAGATACCATGTCCCTCACATGCCTAATCATCCTTGATAAAGCAATCTTGCCAACTATCCTATGTAACAAACACTCTAAGGAAATCCAAAGCAATATCGAAGGAATAAATCTTAAATGCTTCTGCCATTATCATCCTCATCTGACAAAGGTAATGATGATCATTATGTCACCTTCTGTTTCATAAATGAACAAACCACAAAATACAGTTATTATAGGCAGTGTGACATCAGTTCCCTGCTTAAGTTGTGTGTGTTTTTTTAAATATATTTTGTTGCATTGTTGAAGATTGAGAAAAGGACAGAAAGTATCCATAGAACACGTGTATTTGAAGCCTCTATGAAAGAGACGCAAGACTTTTAAATAAGACATTCTGTACTGTGCCTCTATTTTGAATAGAGGCACAATAGATCTGTATTTTGAACTGTGGTGCTGGAGAAGACTCCTGAGAGTCCCTTGGACTGTTAGGAGATCAAATCAGTCAATCCTAAATGAAATCAACCCTGACTGTTCCCTGGAAGGACAGATACTAAGGCTGAAACTCAAATATTTTGGCCACCTAATGCGAAGAGAGGACTCTCTGGAGAAGACTCTGATGCTGGGAAAAATTGAAGGCAAAAGGAGAAGGGGAAGGCAAAGGATGAGATGGTTAGACAGCATCACCGATGCAACGAACATGAAAATGAACGAAATCAGGAAGATAGTGGAGGACAGGAAGGCCTGGCGGGATATGGTTCATGGGATCACGAAGGGTCGGACACGACTTAACAACAACATTGTGCCTCTGGATTAAAACTGCATTTAAACTGCTATTGTTTTAATCCCTGATGCTTCTTTGATGGTCTCTTTTTATCAAGAGTCTGGAGAACATTTGTTCTTGACTGGGTTTATATAGGATTTTCATTGTGGTAAACCAAACTGAGACCTGACACAACTAAACACTGGGATAGGAACTTTAAATAAATTAAATGAGATTTTATTATTCCTATTTCTGAACATTAGGAGTTAAATTATTATTTTTTAAACAAGACAAACACCAACCACCATAAAATCTTGTGTAGGTGTGAAAAATTAGTTCCACTGCACATTTATAGCACAATAAATATTGTCCCCATTATAATTCTATTAAAAGGCACCACCACACAACTTTTGTGCATGCTTGCATTTTACAGTGCATTTTGAAAACAGTACACTCACTAGACTGTTCTATGCAAATGACGAGTGGAATAATTTTCAGAGAAATCAGTTCAAGGTTAAAGTAAATTGTACTTATATTTACTACATTCCTAACACTGAGCATGAATACATAACTTTGTTTACCCTGCTGCCACAGCACACTGAGCTTTTACCCTGCTGCCACAGCACACTGAGCTTTCTACTATGTCCCCAAGCTCCATTTCCTGTGTAGTCAAAGCCATGTTGGATCCCTACACTGTCACAAGTGCAGCATACTGCACACTATTGGCACTGAATCTCACCTGCTTTTATGTTGTCCTGTTTGAAGAAATCCTTCTGGAGCTCTTCACAATCCATTCTGGATTGTGTAATTGCAATGAAGCTTCCTGGGTGACCTTGGGCCAGTCACTATCTCTCAGCCCCACCTACCTCACAGGGTTGTTGTGAGGACAAAAAGGAGGGGAGGAAATATGTACACCACTCTGAGCTCCTTGGAGGAAGGGCGGTATAAAAATGTGAATAATAAATAATAAAATAAATACAGCGCAATCCTATGCACGTCTACTCAAAAGGAAGACCCACTGTGTTCAGTGGGGCTTACTCCCAGGAAATTGTGCACAGGATTGCAGCCTCACTTTCCTAGGGTTGTGGTAATATTTGTCTTGTCTTTTGTTTTTTAAACTATCCTTTGAGAAAAGGACATAAAGCCCTTTGTCAAGATCAAACGGATGCTGCATTTATTCACAGCTGAAATTCTGCAGCATTTTTGGCCTCTTAGAACCTAGACTCCCATCTCTGTTAGAACCTGGGAGTGATGCCTAGATTTTTTAAATACCCTGGCCAACAGACACATGACATGCATCTTTGGTAAAGCTACTGGGACAGAAGGGCAGGTCAATTTGGATTGAGGCTGCAATGAAGCATTATGGGAAATTAACAAGATAGCTGCCAGGTACATGGTGCTGAGAGGACCACTGGGGATTTTTTTTTAAAAGTGGAGTCCAGGGCAGGCATCAGTGGCAGACCCTTCCAGGGTACTGAGGCCCTAGAAACTATCTAAGGGTGGGTGCCATGTGCTGATGTTGGGCCTGTACCACACGGTTTATTCTAAATCAGGGGTGGCCTACCTTCTACCATTAGGGCCTCTGCGTTCTTAAGAGTTGTGCAGAAGACAGAATCTTGGCAGCTGCAAGTGCTGATGGTGCTGCTAAAGCAGCTGCACCTGCTGAAATGCCCTCACCTATACAACCATTAAATGTCCAGGAGCATTCATGTTGAAAGGTTGCCCACCCCTGTTCTAAAGTGGTATTGATTCCTTAGTTACAGTTTGTAGGTAAATTAGGGGTGAACAAAGAGCCCCTTGATAATTCAGGGCCTCTTTTCTTCACTTTGGATTTTTCAATTGATTATATAAACAAATGCAAAATTAAAGCAAGTTAGTTGTCTGTTTTTTGTTTGAGGGGGGACGTTCCCCCCCCCCCAGATAAACCCTTATGGTATAATCAGACAGAGAATGAAAATGGCTTTAGTGCTACAGGGTAGTTGTGACATTCACAATTTTCAACCCCACATCCAACGTCTGATTGCCAGGCTAGGCACACTTTCTTGACCATACGTTTTACTGAAATCATCATGACTCGCATATTAATAAATATCTTGAGACACAAGATATTTTGTGGGTATTAATGTCATACTGCCGTTTCAGCAATAGCTAGCCAATTCAGATTTGCTGAACCTGCAGATCAGTTATTCATTCCCAGCAGCTAACCTATGCCAGCCTCTTGCTCACACTCAGTCGGTCCCTACACAACACCTTCCAAATGAATACAGTTAATTGAGGCTGCATACAAAGGTATCTTGGCCAGCTCCTGCCAACCAAGCAGTTCCAAAGCATGTCAATGCGAGTAGATACATAGGTACCGTTTGCAGGAAGGTAAACAGCACTCCGTGTTCCAGCTGCATGCTACGGGCTGCGGCAAGGAGAGTCATGCCGGCCACATGACCACGGAGGCGTCGTCGGACAACGCTGGCTCTTTGGCTTTGAAATGGGGATGAGCACCACACCCTAGAGTCAGACACGACTGGACTTAATTGTCAGGGGTCACCTTTACCTTACAAAGGTACTACAAAACAGAAATTGTTGTGGGGGTGGGGTGAGGGAGATGAGAAGAGCTCAACTTCTTGTTTCACTATGCAGTTGTCAGCCATGCTTTCCAGGGCTTTGAATGCTGATTCAGTAAAGAGTCTTCCACTGTGCTTCAAGTGGGCTGTCTGCCTTTGTTTAGTCCTTATTTAACACACTACTGGCACAATTATGCAACTCAAAGGTTAATTTGTCACCTTGTTTAAATATTTCAAAAGTGGTCTGTGGAGAGAGAGTAAGGGAGTGAGTGTGTGGATTCAGGATGTCACAGGCACCAGCCAATTAGCACCGTGTACTGCTGGTTTCTATAGCAAATACACAGAGCAGGATTTTCCTGAACTCAGCTTTGGAGGAAAATTGTTATTTTAAACAGACGGTAGCGCATGAACTTCCAGAGCACATCCACCTCTTTAGTACTGTATCATTTGTACACAATCTGTGTTACAGGAGAGCAACTGAAGGGAACCTTATGGTGAACCACCTTCTCTCACAGGTGTCCTCCGGTACACTCCATTCAACATGCAAGATCATGCTTTAGATCTCTTCTCAATGGAGGTTCAGTTGGTAGCTACAAAGTGTAGGGGCTTTTCACCTGTGGCACCAAGACTCTAGAATAAACCCTTTAGGGAGGCCTGTATGGCCTCATCACTATATGCCTTCTGGTGCCATGTGAAGATCTGTCTCTTCAAAAAGGCCTTTAGGGAACAATGGATTGATTCTATTATTGTATAATTTTTGCTTAATATTGTATCTTGTTTCTGTTCACCTCTTTGAAGTCCCTAAAAAGTGTGGGATAGATTTTTTTTAATAAACTTCACAGAAAAAAAGTCTTAAAGATCTTGGTGTATATGAAATGAAGAGAAACCCATCAGAAACAGCATTGTACATAAATTCTCATAAACTGCAGGATGCAATAACCAGTAGCATAAAATGTCACAGTAGCAATAGAAGATCTGAGGAATCTGGAATTTAGGGATAAAAATAAATCTTCATTTGCTGCCCAAATTATACATAACAGACAAGAGCCACAAATTAGTGTGATTTGCATTACTTGTTCTGTTTGTAAAGCAGGGGCTGCAACAGAAAAACACATGATTGGGGGAGGCACAGTGTATTCACAAGGATTGGGGGGGGGACGACTCGGGAGACACTTTGTCTCACATGCTAGATTTCAGGAAGAAAAGCAATATGCATATTCAGGCTCCCATCCTAAACAATTTTTTGAAGCCAGTTGTATTGATTTTGAGGGAGTTAACTATCAAGAAAGCATGCTCAGATCTGAAGGCTTATGTTAATTTCCAATTTACAATTCAGCAATGGAGGGGGGAGAAGAGCGAGCTATTTGCCTGCGGGAGTGCTTGTTCACCTCAACACTGTACAGCCTATGTTGTAAAGCTAAAATGCATTCATGAACACCTCTGTGCATGGTAGGACCAAGAAGCAATAGAGGAGGCAGAACTAAGTTTTGAATTTAGTCAAAACTTAAAGAGTTCTGGAAAGCATGGAAGGCACTATGAGCCTTCCAAGGCTAGTGGAAGAGGATGTTCGCAGCCAATGTATTGGCTGAGAACATCCTCTTCCACTAGCCATCTTTCAGGGTAGTCACACTCACGCTTGACAAATCTCATCTCCTTCTTTGATAGAGTGATTACCAGTCTGGTAGACCGTGGGAACATCGTGGACATAGTGCACTTAGATTTCAGCAAAACGTTTGACAAAGTCTCCCCATGCAGTGGATAAAATGGTACAATGTGGGCTACTGTTAGATGGATTCAATACTGGCTGAACCACTGTCCCCAGTGAGTGTTATTAAATGGTTCCACATCTAGCTGGAGGGATGTATCAAGTGGAATGCAACAGGGCTTTGTTTGGGGCCCTGTGCTATTCAACGTTTTTATATTTGAATGATGGGATAGAGGTGATGTGTGGATGACACAGCTAGGGAGGGCAGTAATGCCCTGGAAGACTGAATTAGGATTCAAAACAATATTGACAGAGGCCATCAGGGGATTCATATCAACAAGATGAAATTCAACAGAGACAAACGTAAAGTCCTGTATGTAGGACCCCCCCCCCCAAAAAAAAATCAAGGGACAAGTAAGGATTGGGGTAACCTGAATTGGCAGCAGCATGTATGGAAAAAATCTAGGTGTCTTGATGAACCACAAGTTGAACATGAGCCAGCAGCATGATGTGGCTGCAAAAAAAAAAAAGGGGGGGGGAAATACATTGCTGGGCTGTTCAGTCAGACCTCGCTATCTGCAGGGGATCCGTTCCAGACACCACCACCACCCGCGGATAGCGAGGATCTACGGATACTGGGGTCCACCAAAAAAAGCCTTTAAAAAGAAATAAACCCCAAAAATTGCCGTTTTACCTTTAAAAAGCCAAACTGCTGCGTTTTCAAGCCTCCACAGGGCTTCTGCAGCCTTAGCAACCCACTTCCGGGTCAAATGAAGGCTCTTTCCCCCTTCCCAGCCTTGTCCCAGGGTGTATTCTGGGTTTTTTTGGCAGAACTTCACAGATTCGGGCCCCGCGGTGTAAGAAATCCGCGGATCCCAAACCCGTGAATAAAAAGGGTCCACTCACTGTATTAACAGAGGCACAGAGTCCAAATCACAAGAAGCAATGATTCCACTCTATACTGCACTAGTCAGACTTCACTTGGAATAGTGCAATGATGTCACTACCATCAAGCGACGGTAGCGGGCCGCTACAGGGTGACGCGCGCAAGGGGTGACGCGCGCACATCACCTCTCCTGCGCGCGTCGCCCCCGAAGATGTTCCCGGAGCCGGCTCCCGGCCTCTTCCAAGGCCGGGAGCCAGCTCCGGAGACGCCTTCCCCGGCCGACGCGCCAGGGCCTTCTGAGGAAGGCCCGCTGTGCGAACGTTATTTATAACGTTTTTCCCTCAGGAATGGTCTGCGCATGCGCTAAAAACGTTATAAATAACGTTCGCGCAGCGGGCCTTCCTCAGAAGGCCCCGGACAGCCGGCCTGGGGAAGACGTCCCCAAGCCGGCTGCAAAAATTAAGGGGGTGCCCAGGCCAGTGGCCTGTCGGGCGCGCCCCCCCAAATCGCAGCGCAGCCTATGGCCGCGGCGAAGATTTGTAAGGGGGGGTATAGGGGGGAGGTGTCACTAGGGTGACGCGCGTGCCCCGCTATGGGGCGACGCGCCCCCCGCTATGGGGTGACGCGTGCCCTAGTGACGCCACTGAAATAGTGCATCCAATTTTGGGCACCATGTTTTAAGGAGGGCATTGATATGGTAGCACAGGTTCAGAGGAGGACAATTACAATGGTGAGGGGACTGATATAACCAAGTTATGAATGGGTAGAAGAGATCAATATGTTTAGCTTGGAGAAGAGAAGACTAAGGGAGATATGATAGCTGTCTTCAAATATTTGCAGGGCTGTCACACAAGAAGGGGAGAGCTTGCTTTCTGTGGTAGGAAGGACTAGAACAAGTGGGTTGAAATTACTGGGAAGTAGATTTAGGCTCTCCTGCCAACCTAGCAGTTCCAAAGCATGTTAGTGTGAGTAGATAAATAGGTACCGCTTGCAGTAAGGTAAACAGCGCTCCTTGTTCCAGCCGCATGCTACACACTGCGGCAAGGAGAGTCATGCCGGCCACATGACCATGGAAGTGTCTTTGGACAGCGCTGGCTCTTTGGCTTTGTAACGGGGGATGAGCACTGCACCCTAGAGTCGGACACGACTGGACTTAAATGTCAAGGGATATACCTTTATGCCCCTACTACGCCCTCAAAGAGAAACACCAACTGCCTTGTGAGGAGGAGGAGAAGGAGGAGGAAGAAGAGAAGAGGAAGAAGCCAGAGAAGCCTTTCCATTTGTATTCTAAGGTAAAGGTAAAGGTGACCCCTGACAATTAAGTTCAGTTGTGTCCGAATCTAGGGTGTGGTGCTCATCCCCATTTCAAAGCCGAAGAGCCAGCGTTGGCCTCATCCAGTTGTGGGCTCTGCTTCATTGGACATTCGTTTTCAAGCAGAGGCTGGATAGCCACCTGTCAGGGATGCTGTATTCACCGGTGCTGAGCAGGGGGTTGGACTAGATGACCTCCAAGATCTCTTCCACCTATTTCTATGCTTCACTCCCAGAATGTGATATAGTAGCCATAACCTATTATCAGCCATTTCTGGCTATGGGAAGGCTGGAATCCTATTCCTTCTCAGGCCATCCTATGCCCTTCTTCCAAAATTTCACAACCTCTCTGCCACTGCTAATCCAGCTCCCTGCTTTGTGGCCTTTGTTCCCAAACATCCTACCTAACTCAGTTGTGAAGAAAAAAAAAACTAACTGTATTCTAGTTCCAGGAAGGAGTGGTCAAGATCCTAGTGTGTCACAGCCCTTGTAAACAGCTCTCAGTTCTGCACATATGACTCAAATCTCTTCACTAATGTGTCCCATTTAGTGGGACTGCTACACTGGCATATGCAAATTGAGCATCTAGCCCAATACATTTCAATATAAATTCCTCTCTGAACAGTACAGACAGCCAAGACAACACCTGCATGGGGATGCAGCTATAAATAAGAATGGGTGGGAGGAAGCATGAGAGCAAAAACAGGCTTGTTAGCAATTTAACCCTCATTTAAGGAATATTTCAATCAATAGGTGCTCTGTTCAATGTAAGGTTTGTTGATATTGGGAAAAAACCGTCAGCTCAGATAACCCAGTTGGTTTGGTCAGTTTTATCTAAAAACAAACTGCTTCGGTGAGACTGATCTTTCAATGTTAAAAACAGAATAAAATGTTTTCTGACGCTCATCTGAGCGTGTTGTATGTTTTTCTCAAAACGCTGCTCCGGATACAAACTGCTTGTTTCTTCCTAAACAACATTATAATGATCTTGCAGTAGCCACCACTTTTCTGGATTAAACAAATATTCTTTATTAATAATAACCGTTTCCAGGTGAATCCTTTAGCTTGCCAAAAGAACCTGATGATCCGATTTGAACATATAAGCCAGTACATTGGTAAAATATGTTTCAAGACGGTTTTGTAAGATAAGCAATAAAATAGCCGGGTATATAGCACAGACCTCATTGGTCATGCGCAAGTATGAATAAGCCACAGGTGATCATCTAGGAAATTTTGAACTGGAAGATTAAATTGGAAGATAATTTTATTTTTTGGTTCAGTGTCACAAATTACCAAATACAGGGCCCAATTCCATCCAACTTCTCAGCGCTGTTGCAGTCGAGCTGCAATGCAGTCCCAAGGTAAGGAACAAACATTCCCTTACCTTGAGGAGGCCTCCGTGACTGCCCCCGCCCACCGCAGGATTCAGTGTGTGCCCCGTTGGTGTGGCTGCATCGGCGCTAGAAAGTTGGATAGGGTTGGGCAAGAGTCTAATAATGGGTACACGTTAGACTCTTAATGTAAAATTGTTGCTAGCCATAGAAGTCTGAAATCCTATTTTAAGTTAAAAAAAAAATAACCTTTACAACCAAATATTTCCCCTGACCCCTCCTTCAGGAGCAGAAGCTTGTGGGAAAAAACCCAGCAGGTAACAGGTAAAGTAGCAGATACATTACTATTATTATTATTAACAGTATTTATATACCACATTACTATTATTATTATTAACAGTATTTATATACCACTTTTCAACAAAACGTTCACAAAGCGGTTTACAGACAAAATCAAATGATTAAATGGCTCCCTGTCCCAAAAGGGCTCAATCTAAAAAAGATGCAGAAGAACACCAGCAACAGCCACCACAAAGACACTGTGCTGGGGTGAAAGGGGGCAGTTACTCTACCCCCCCCCCCCAATTCAGCACTTGCTCTCGCTCTCTTGCTCTGGAAATCCATAAACATGCAGAAAACAGGCACTTGATACAACAAGTGGATGCAACAGTCAGCAAAGACAAATAAGAGAGAAGAAAGGCTTTGTCTTTTTTTTTTTTTGGCCTGATGATACAGGATTGGAACTAGGAGGGAGGCAGGCAGGGAGATGATCATGGATGGAAAAAATTGATCAACTGAAAGTTCTTTTTTGATCAATAATATAAAACCAGCACAATTATCTGAAATGTAGCTGCCTGACTGTTGGTTGCCTGGGTAGGGTACAGGGCAGCCAAGGTCATTTGGCTTCTCTTTTCTCCAACATAATTTTCATACAACTCTGTCTCATTCAAAATGTAATTAAAATTACACAGCTCCATGTGCCCCTCCAGGGCAACCTAGGAGGGAAGGAACTTGTTGACCACAGATTGGCAGGGAATTGTGAGAATTAGCAGACCCAACAGCTAGGCACAAAAGGATGGTGCGCTCTTGGTCAGGTGTTGAGGCATACATTTCAGGCAATTTCTTGCCTATATAGTTGGCTTGTTTTGGCCATAATCAATGTTAGCGTGGAGACAGGTTCCTCTAAACTCACTATGAGTAGGATGAGAAGTTAATGAATGAATGGGAGAGATGTTGGATCAGGAAAGGAGAAACCATGTGAGAAGAATGTCCCTTTGACATTCTCTACACAGGTAGGAAAAGGAGCCGTGAGGCGATTGAGTGGGCGGGGGTTTCCTTATGAAGGCAGCCAGAGAGGATTTTTGGAGGACTGGCTACATGCTTAGAGATTGCTCTTTCCCCTGCTGTTGAAGAAGATTTCAGCCAAATGGGTGCAAGAAATAAGTGGAGTAGGAAATGGTGGGTGCTGTTATCTGACCAGCATCTAGGATGAAAGGAGGTATCCCTTCTTCTAAACCCAATATTTATTTCTGAGTGCCTGGCAATGGAGGTGGCTAACATACTTCTTTGAAGATAAAATCCTACCTTTGGGGGGAATGGGAAGATTCCCACTGGTGAGAAGCAAAGCAACGAGAGAAGATGATTCTCCTTGATACGTACGAAGATTCCATGCTCATTATTTTTTTCCCAGCCAACCAGACCTCAGTCAAATAGGATCTGATGCCATCACTCTTTGTGGCACCTTTCTATTATGGATTGTGTTTTAAACACCTGGCCTTATGCATAAGACTTGGCCTATGAAGGTAAGAAAAATCAATCATTTTTTTTTAAGTGATTCTTTGCATCTTCAGTTCTTCAGCATGTTTCCTTCAACAGGAGCCAGCTTAACACATTGGGGCTGCTGATTTGTATTGGCCCTGTTTCAGTGTCTTCAAGAGCAGCAAATATTTAGCAGGTAGGACTTATTCTGGCAGAGAGATAAAGTGATATGGAAGAACTAAGCAGATGAAATTTTCCCTATCAGCTGCTATTAAAGGCACAAGAACAGGATATGTCAGAGCTACTAGGAACGGATCTGAAGGAAAGCTTTTCTGTGATTAGCTTAAACATTGCTTGAAGCAGAAAGTAATGCTATACTGTCATATTTATCTCTTCTCATAAAAGATGGGAAGTAGAATTGGCACTGGGCCAGGTTTTAATCTGGTTTAGTCATTTGTCTTCTTTTAAAGGCTATCCATGAAGTTACACCATTGGAGATGTTAATCTCTCTCTTCATATATCAACAGATGAGCATAAACATACAAACACTTACTTCCTCTCAAAGATGCCAGAGGCTTGGAAAAATTGTGCCTAGGTATTAAGACCATGTCTACACTATGAAGATGGCCAGTTCTAGATCTACTTACCAAGGATCTTTGGGAACTCTATAATTGGCATCTTTAACTACAGTTATGATTCTTTGGGGGAAGAGTCACAACAGTTAAATCAGTTCCAAATTAGTTTAAAACTGTAGTGTGGACAACAACAGTGAAGGTACAGATTTGGACTGGGGAACACTGGACACTGCTCCCATTGGGGACACTTGTCAAAGTCACACTTAAGTGTGTGTCTACTCTTACCTATAGGAATGCCTGAGACAGGGCATTCTATGCAGACCATGGGCATTTGCACCATCGTTGAAAGAAGGAAGGTTGGCTCAACTTTGAAGCATCACTCTTGTCCCACTTTGGGGTTCCAAGGCAGGAGTCCTGCCTGTCCTGCCTCTTGTGATAGATGTTAGGAGCTCAGTGCTCAGTTGCTAGAGAGAGGCAGCGTTGGCACTCAAGCCGACTTGAAATGAGATCTTCTCAGGAAGCCTTTCAATAGCTCCAAAATGTAGGAGCTGCTCAGTATTGGGGAGTCAGGGGAGGGAGAGCCACCCCTGGTTCAGAGGACAGGGCAACTGCTTTCATAACCTGGCTGTGGGCTTTCTGGAAGCCTCTGGCTGGCCCTTGTGAGGAGCAGGTTACTGGATGAGAATCAGTGGACCTTTGGTCTGATCTAGCAGCAGCCTTATGTTGACTCAGAGGCACTCTTATGAAGGGCTTATCAAGGGCTGAGTCCTAGTACTGAAAACACATTTTAATGGGGGGGGGGTAGGGAGCCTTTTATGGTTTGCTATAATAATGTAACCCCCTCCAGAATCAAATAATCACGTGCTTTAAAAAACAACACCAGATTCTAGGGGCCTGGATGCTGGCTCTGGTGAAGCCCTGCAGGAGCTGCTGTCTCTCTTTGGGCTTGGTGTTGGATTGGGAAGGTAGGTGAATCACCTATGCAGCAAGGCTCTCTCTGGCGGGCTACCCACCTACCCTTGCAACTTAACTAGGGGACCCAGGACCAATGAAGGGCTACAACAAGCCAGAAATGGAAAGCTAGTAGGAGCATCTCTGGGTTGTGGTCCCCACTGGCTTTGCCTCCCTGTCTCTCAACAGCCCGGAAGGTTGCTAGGATTTCATAGGCTGCTGGGGGAGGGGACGCTCTGAGACTTGGCCAGCAGCAGGGTGTGTCTATGCTTCCCTTCTTTCTTTCTTTGCGAAAACCTTAACCAACCCCAATCCTTCCCCAAAGGCAGCCACTGACTAAGGGTTCGCAAAAATCACCTAGCTGTGGTTTCTCCTGCTTGCAGGCTGTGTGGGGGGGATGGGGTGGTGGGGGGATGATGTGAGAGCCCAAAGGTGAACTGGCCGGCTCCTTCCCTCCCTGCATTTCTGTCTCAAAGGTGGTTGTTGCCCCCCACTAGCCATCGCGCCCAACAACAGAGGTCCACTTACAAGGAAACCAGCCAGACGATCGCAACCTTGTCAGTGGAATATCATTCTGGCTGGCCCCATACTCAGACTTTGATCTTTCCAGTTTTCTCTGGCAATCAACGGTGCAATTCTTTAGCTGGAAGCCTCACCCTTCCTCCTCGCCCGCTACCAGCCTCCACGACTGCTCCTCCCCACCCAAGAACAACGTTATCGCCCACCCAACACAGCACAGATCAGAGGGCAAGGAAGGAATTTGGAGAGGGAGGGGGGGAAGAGAGAGGAGCAGGTGCCGCAAGCAGCGCTCAGCAGCAGTAGTAGAAAGGCTCCGCCAGCCAGGCACAAGTTGCCGCAATAGAATAGCCGAGAACCTCAGTCAATATCACTTCCCGTCTTCCCCAGGAAGGGGAGCCGAAGGCTGGTCAATTTCACAGCCAGCCCTTCCCCACCGGCTGCGAAGTGCGGGGCGTTGCTCAGAGCCCGCGCGCGTCCAGGCTGCCTCCCCCGGCAGACAAGCCATGATGACCGAGGCTGTGCAGGCACCTGCCGCAGCAGCGAGCGAGCGAGCGAAGAGGGACTCGTGCACACACCCTTTGCAGCTGCTACTTTCAAGGAAGGGAGAGCAGCAGCAGAGACCGCGCCCGGCTACTACTCACCGCTTTGCTCCCCCAGGAAGACCAGTTTGAATTTCCTGAGCGGGTTCCCAAAGTCTCCTCCCGTAGACATGGTGCCTGGCTCCGGGGAGGGGTGTCCGGGGGCAACGGAGGACTCAAAGAGGGAGGGAGGGAGGGGGACGACGACGACAGAGATCGCAGGCTGCTGGTCCCTCTGCTCAGGGCGGCCGCTGGCTCTCGTCCTCCCTGCCTGCCTTCCCGGCGGTGGTTGGTTCTGTGCTACCAGCGGAGGCTGCGATTGCTGCGCTCTGCAGGGGGAGCCGCCCGAGTGGGGCGCAACCTGCAGTTGCCGGGCAAGGACGCGCGACCACAGCGGAGGGATGATGCTGGAACGAGCTCTGATCTCTGCCTGCTACTCCTGGATCTCACCCTCCCCTCCCTCGACGGCGGCGCCTGCGCTCTGGCCCTTTCTCGGCTACCCTGATGTCATGCTGGAGCAGCCGGCAAACCAATGCGGTGCTGAGGGAGATGTGTGTGTGTGTACATGAACCCGAGCTACTGGTGAGGATGGGGCGGGGCAGGCCAGGGCACCGCGGAGCGCCCCCCCCCGTCTGGAGGGGCGTGGTCGTGATCCTGAGTGGGGATAACCTCCCCCCGTTTCCTTGCAGGTGGTCACAAGGCTCTTCTCCTGCCGCTTCACACCCAGCAGGTGCTGGCTGGAAAAACACCTGCTGGGGCAAGCAGGTGGGAAGGAAGCGACAAGTGTGTTCCTAGAGTGGGGGGAAAGGCAGACAAATTGGCTGACTGCTGATCGGCCCTTGTAAGCCACGCTAATTAAGCCGGAATTACTACCGCACCCGCTGGGTTGATCCCCAAATCCCCCCATTGCGAACAGGAACTCGAACTGCGCTTTAGCAGGCGTCGAAAGGATAGCAGAGAGGTCAGGCTCACCGTCGCGCGTGTTCGGGTTTAAACCACCCTGTTCTTGGGCAGAACAGGGTGGCCAACGTGGGTTAAGCGTCCTGGATGAGTAGTTCAGAAGTACAGGAATGGAATGTGTGACACCATGTGTGTTGGAAGGAGGGGGAAGTACTTTGCCTTGTTGGTAGTCAGTCGCTAGTTGCTACTGCTTCCTTTCCCACCTTGCAGCAGGATTTCTGAGAGGAATTTTTATCAGGGGGAACAAAGTTTCTTTTGGGCCTCTTCTCAAAGGGCATAGAGGTCTACATGCCCGGTAGACCTGGCCCAGCCTCCGTCTTTCACTCTCCATGAGGCCAGCTGATCCCAGGAAATGTCTGGGCCCCCTCCTTTGGCTCCTGGGCCCCCCTTTTGACCGTGGGCCTGGGTACAATTACCCTCTTTACTTTACCCTCCTCTCATGGGCCCTGCCTTGCAGATCAGGTCTGGCTCCCTCTCAGAAACATCAGTGGTTTCCTTTCAGTGTTTTTCTTCTATATTCAGCCTGAAGAAGAGTGCAGTGTAATGAAAACCTCTCCTATTGGGTAGTGACCATTGATTGGTCCTATACCAGCACAGTCCTAGGCATGTCTACTCAGAAGTAACTCTCAATGGGGCTTACTTACTCCTAGGAAAGTGTGAATAGAATTGTAGCCTAAATGTATTACAGTATTTTCCTGCCTCCTGAATTCTGTTGTAATGAGCTGCCCCCACCTTTGAAAGAAATGTCCTGTGAGATGTGTGCAGCACTAACACATCCTAGCTTTCTAGGGAATCCTGCTTTGCCAGTTATTCAAGCCAGAATTAATGAGGGTGGTGGAATGGAGATATTTCCAATTCCAGGTCTGCAACTGACCCAGGTTAAGAGCACAGAGCTGCTCTCATCCAGTTCAGCACCATCTTGAAAGCATTTCCTATCTGACAAACATGACTTTTCAGCCAGCCTTGGTATGGGCAGTTGCCAGGACCATGTGACTTCCAGAGCATACAAAACAGCCAAGGGAGATTGAAGATAGATTCTACTAAAAAGTTGCATATATTTTTGTCAGCTGAATGTAGATATTGCTTGCTTACTCTCTTTCAGTGAAATCTGGCCAGCCTTTCCATACTGGGCAACAGAAAACAATGTATGTTAACAAGGGGCAAATGCTTCTGGATAATGCACAATTAATCCAATCCGTTTTATGTTTACTGTAAGGGAAGCTAAATGGGGCCCATTATTCTGTTTGAAAGTACCTAATGGCTGTGGCTTCCCAGGAAATGTACAAAGAGGATGGGGCGGGTGTGTGTGTGCTAAGAATCTCTAGGAAGAAATTTGCATTTTAAATGTAAAAAGAAAACACTGTGCAATGGACACATTATCTTAAAATATTATTTTCCATGATGTAGCTACTTCCTCCCTCTTCCTCAGTCAGCATACAATTGTTTCTATACTTTGTCAGATGTTCGGTTCAGTGTAATTTCAAATGGCTTGAATGATAAACCATCCATCCTGTCTCATGGGAGACTGTTAGGCAGCTCAAAGCTGCACGATTAGGGGGTTTCCCCCCTGACATTCAGACCACAGTCTCCTGTTATCAGTGTGGCCAGACCAGGGCCTCTTTTGAAATCTACCTAGAAGCATCCCTATTCTCTTAGGTTTCTCATACCTGTCAATTCAAATAGTGGGGATGTTGTATAGCCCTTACCCTTAAAAGGTGGAGAAGGCAAGTGCTTCCCTTTCAGTGTTCCCAGCACAGCCAAGAAGTACAGAATGACACAGTGCAGCGCTTCTCAACATTCTTGCGAAAAACAGAAGCGGTAAAAAATCACCGTTTTCCAGTGATCTGAAGATTGGGGAGGCCTGTGGAGGGTTGCGCAGGCCTCCCCGAACCCCCCCCCCCCCGAAGCCCTGGTAAGTTAACAAAAAAAAGCAGTTTTGGGGTGGTTTTTTTTGGGCGACGGTGATCCCCAGGAGCAGTGCTGCCACTGCAATACTATCCCCACCCCTTAATGGGGCAGGGAAAGTTAGGGTTCTCAGTGGTGGGTCACGACCCACCACTTTGAGAACCACTGTGGAACTTAAGAACATAAGAAGAGCCCTGCTGGATCAGGCCAAAAGCCCATCTAGTCCAGCTTCCTGTGTCACACAGTGGCCCCACCAGATGCCTCAGGGAGCACAAGACAACAAGATAACCTGTTTCCCGTTGACACTCCCTTGCACCTGGCACAGAGAAAACCCACTTCTAAAAACCAGGAGGTTGCTTATGGCTTGTAACCTGTGATGGTCTTTTCCTCCATGAATCTGTCCAAACCCCTTAACTTGGACTTATGGATGGTATAGTTTAAAGGCTGCTATTGGCCATGACTCTCTGTGGTTGCAGAGAGTATCTGCTCCCACATCTACATGGTACAAGTCCTATTTGATTGGCACTAGCAAGTAGTAGGACAACCATATTACATTTTTTATTTTTATTAAGAATACCACTTTTCAACAAAAAGATCACAAAGCAGTTTCCATAGCTAAACAAACATATAAATGGTTTCCTGGCTCACAATTTAGTACTGTAATTGCAAATTAGGTAAAGGTAAGGTAAAGGTATCCCCTGACAATTAAGTCCAGTCGTGTCTGACTCTAGGGTGTGGTGCTCATCTCCGTTTCAAAGCCGAAGAGCCAGCGTTGTCCGAAGACGCCTCCGTGGTCATGTGGCCGGCGTGACTCTCCTTGCCGCAGCGCGTAGCATGCAGCTGGAACACGGAGCGCTGTTTACCTTCCCGCAAGCGGTACCTATTTATCTACTCGCATTGACATGCTTTGGAACTGCTAGGTTGGCAGGAGCTGGCCAAGCAACAAGCGCTCACCCCGTCGCGGGAATCGAACTGCCGACCTTTCAATTGACAGCTTATAGTTCAGCGGTTTAACTCGCTGCGCCACCCGCTGGCCATATAAAACCATAGAACCATATAAAACCATACGTTTCTGAGGAGTAAACACTATTGAACACAAAGGGACTTCTGAGTAAACCTGCCTAGGCTTGCACTGTCTGTGCAGCAATGGTGGAAGAGTCCTATCCCATGTTAGGAATAATTAGAAAAGAGCTTGAAAACAAAATGAATATTGTAAGTTTTTTAAATACATCTATATGGGGTAGTTTGTGTTTAGAATCCTATGTGCAGTTATGGTTGCCCCATCTCAAAAAGGACACTGCAGACCAGGTAATTTCAAAAATGTATACATTGCTTTTGAAGTTCGAGACAGAAGAAGAACAGGTTAAAGAATGTATGATTCAATGGGCGAAAAATGTAGGTCACATTTTAATGGAGCAATGGAAACAATTATGGTTAAAACAGCTGAAATTTACGTTAAATATTATTAAGCAAAATATATATAAAATTATGTATAGGTGGTATATGACCCCAAGTAAATTGGCAAAAATGTATGGGGAGGTGTCAAATAGTTGTTGGAAATGTAAAAAGCAGGAAGAATCTTTTTATCATATGTGGTGGAAATGTACTCAAAGAAATATTGGGTTCAGATTCATAAACAGATACAGTTGATTTTAAAGATTAATGTGCAAATGAAACTTGAAGGTTTTTTTGTTTGGTATGAGGAGATGATCGTGTAGGGGGGAAATTTGAAACTGTTTGTATATATGATAAGTGCGGCAAGAATTATATATGCACAATATTGGAATAACTCAAATTCCTTCGCTGGAAGATTGGTGGATAAAAGTTTTGGATTATGCTGAAATGAACAAACTCACAATTTTAATTAAGGAAAAGTCAGTAAACCTTTTTGTGAATAACTTGGAAACCACTTATGAGCCAGACCTCCTGCCCCTTACCCAATGACATGCCAGCCTCTGCTCCTCCTACTCTCCAATGTTGTAGCTCAGCACTCTTCTCCCCTCCACATTTCCTCATCCTCTCTGTCCCCCTCTTCATTTTCCAATCCAGGGAGTGGAAGGAGGAGCCGTGGCGGCAAGTTGGTGGACAGACATGGGCACCCCCCACCAATCTGCTTCCTGAGGCAACCACTTCAGTTGGCCTCATGGATGGGCCGGCCCTGCAAATCCCTTTGTCTCCAAACTCCTTGAGCATGCGGCCTTTTCCCACTGCCTTGATTTTCTCGCTAACTCTGCTCTGGATCTCCTCCAATCTGGCTTCCACCCCATGACAAATTGCACTGAAAAATTGCCCTCACCAAAATAGATATTCATTTCCTAACTGTCAAATTAAAAAGTCTCATCTGTCCTCACCCTTCTTGACTTCTCTGCTGTGTTACAGTTGATTACTCTGTCTAGCTTAACTCCCATTAAGTGCTAGGTTTTTGCCATTCTGTCCTCAGATCGTCCTCTTCTTACCTTGGTAATTATATTTTTGAGTGGTTCCATACAGGAATGCTCATCTTTTGCTTTCTCTCTCCTTGTCAGAGTCCTTCAGAGATCATTTCTTGGCACCATGATATTTTCTATCTAACTCCTGTCCCTGGGTGATTTCCACAAACCACATGGTTTTCAGCACCACACCTATATGTGGATGACACCCAGCAACACCTCTGTCTCAGAATTTTCACTCATCATCCAATCTCGTATTTTTACTTGGATGCTTCTTCAACATCTCAAATTCAATTTGTCCAAGACTGGACCTCTCATCTTTCCTCCCAAACCTTCCTCCTTTACCTTCGCTATCCTTAATGACTATATCCCCATAGTACAATCCTATGTATTTACGCAGAAGTCAGTCCACTGTGTTCAGTGGGTCTCTTACTCCCTAATAAGCACTCTTAGGATTGCATTGCAGCAGCCGTAGTGCAATACACAAAAATGTATGCATTTGTTGCAAGGATCCAGCATTGGATCTTAGCTCCTTGTCCTTCCTCTTCCCCCACAGTCTTTGTTTACCTTGGCTCTGTTTTCCTAACTATTCTTTCATCAACCCCCATGTTGCTTCATACCAGCTTGTCTCTTTCTCAGCTCTTCCATGAGTCATGATGACTAGGGTTGCCCCCAGATCCAGTTTTTGAAAGGTGTCCGATACCCCTTTCAGAGACACTGAAAGAATGTGTGACTTTTCCCCATCAGTATTATTAGGATGGGAGAAGTTGCAGGCTGCAGCTGATAGAATTTTCCTTGCTATAGTATAGGACTCTTAAAGATACAGGCAATACCTCAAGCTCTGCACCTACTAGTTCAAGGGCTATTTTTGCACTAGTCTAGAAACTTATATTGACTTTATATCAGTTTAACTGTCATGGCAGTCCCGAAGAGATCTTCAGAATTATGTTTAGTGAGGATTCTGAAAATTCGCTCTTAGGCTGCAATCCTGTATTCATTTACTTGGGAGTAAATTTCACTGGAAAAAAATGGAACCTACATCTGAGCAGGGATGTAGAGGGGAGGGGGCAGAACTTCACAAAGACCCAACAAGTTAAAAAAAGTACCTTGCCTTTCCCTGCTGCTCCTTTCCATTCCAGCACAGCTGCCTCGGTCAGACTGCAATTATGGCTGCCTTCCAATGAACATCAGGCAGGTTGCATCAGCAATCAGCGGGGAGGCAGCAAGCAGAGCTGCCTCCAATCCCTGCTTTGTACCAAAAGAACCAGGGCACCTGCATAAGACAAGACACCCAGCTCCAGTTTAAACACCAGTGAGGGCAACACGTGACCCAGAGAGAGAGAGCAGAGCTAGCTAGCTAGCTCTGATTGGCTGAAAGAGGCAAGTTATGATTTGAATTAATTTCCTGTTCTGAATTTATTTCCCTCTCTCCTATGGACTAGCATTTTTTTAAACACACACGCACACCTTTGCTGAACTGGTAGTTTGCTTTCTCTTCCTCCCTCCCAAATCCCACTAGTATGGCTTAGGTAAAGGTAAAGGTGACCCCTGACAATTATGTCCAGTCGTGTCTGATTCTAGGGTGTGGTGCTCATCCCCATTTCAAAGCCGAAGAGCCAGCGTTGTCCGAAGTGGTCATGTGGCCGGCGTGACTCTCCTTGCTGCAGCGCGTAGCATGCGGCTGGAACACGGAGTGCTGTTCTTCAAGCGGTACCTATTTATCTACTCGCATTAACATGCTTTGGAACTGCTTTGTTCTACTCGCATTAACATGCTTTGGAACTTCCTTCAAGCGGTACCTATTTATCTACTCGCATTAACATGCTTTGGAACTGCTAGGTTGGCAGGAGCTGGCCAAGCAACAAGAGCTCACCCCGTCGCGGATTCGAACTGCCGACCTTTCAATCAACAGCTCATGGTTCAGTGGTTTAACCCACTGCGCCACCTGCTGGCCTTTTAGTATGGCTTACTCCTAGGTAAATGTGCATAGGATCCCAACCCTACAGTGCAGTCCTATGTATAGCTGCTAAGAAGTAAGAAGACCTATTGTGTTCAGTGGAGCTACTTGCAGGTAAGCGTGCAAGCATAGCATAAGGTGCAATCCTATGCACAGCACTTGCAAATAACCTCCACCTTTGCTCAGAAGTACATCCCGCTGTGTCCAAACAGGCATAGGATTCTGGTGTCAGTTTAAATTATAGCCAAAATAATTTGGATTCATCGGGCAAGAATAATGGCAGAATAATGGCATTGTGAAAATTATTGTCGTAAAGGCTTAAACAAACCCCAGCCTAAGTGCACCTGAAAACAACCTTTGGAAATGAGCTGCTGGCTAGTAATCAGTTTCCTCTGTAATTTTATCTCTATTGCTTTGCAGCAAAAAGCCATAACAACAGTGGGTGATCATGGGGGAAAGAAAACAGCTGGCAAAAATCATAAGGAGACGAGTAAATGCAAACAAGGTTAACTGAGCTGGGATGATTGACTGGTAATGAATATACTGCAAGAGATGCTGGTGACACTGAGTAAGAAAACTCTGGCTTTTAATGGACTGTAACATCTTCTAGGGCTTGAAAGGGGAATCCAGCAGGGCTGAAAGAAACTCAGGGGCCGTTTAATGCCAGGTGATCACTTTTTTCTATACTGCAATGGCAGCCGACCCAGAACATGCCCAATGCAGCCTCAGGTCCACTGCTTCTACACAATTACACACACACAAGAAGCAACAACTTACCACACTCCACATCCAGTCTATTCAACTGGGGAAATGCAGGACAGACAACTCCAAAGATCTATCACCCAAACATCATTGTGTTTACTGCTCCTCTCATAATACCGCTTTACATCTGGGAGTACAGTTCCCAAAGTGTGACTGAGGAACAACAGGTAGATGATGGAAGCCTTGTTGACTGGTCACTGGGCTACTGGCAACAGATATGAGTGGCTATCCAGTTAAGAAGAATGAGCCCTTTATATACCCGTATTGTCCCGAGTATAAGACTCACGTGATTATAAGACGCACCCTTAACGTTTGGTGCTATTAAAAAAAATTAATTAAATCACTGGCATTAAATTGCAACAGCCTGATTATAAGACGCACCCCTAGTTAAAAAAACTTAAATTAGGAGAAAAAAGTGAATCTTATACTCAGACTAATACGGTATATAAGTGACTCTGTAAAATGTCATATTTGAAAGTTAAACATATTTGATGTGTGTTAAGATTATGGCAGCAATTGCAATGTAAACCCGTTACTTATGGATTCAGTAGCGCACTTTGCCAGAGAGGTTTGTGTGCATGACCAGTATGGATCAGCATCAGCCCTGTGTTGAGGTGTGGGAGAGAGGTACTTCCACCTTGGTCCCAAGGCCAGCCTGATAGGACTGATGTGCAAAGCCAACAGACTATTGGTGGGTCCTCTTGGAAAGACATTTGGGAATGACCAATTGCATCACAGGCCTACCAGGCCCCCAATGTTCTCTCTGTGTCAGTTCTGGACCGGCAGTCTCTGTCCAGTGTATGGCTGGACCTGCTTGTCATGGTTTGGCCAGATGATCCAAAGCAGTGATGCCCTTTGAAATGGAAGCAGGGAGACATTTCCAGCAGTGGTCAGGATGAACACATCTGAAAAGCTTTGTCAGTTGGTGAGGTTTATTTCCTCATCATTTTCTTAATTTTGAAAATATTTTCTTAATCTTATAATAATAATTTTAGTAATATTTTCTTAATATTGAAAAATTAAACATTCAGTAATATTGAAAATATTTCTCCCCTGCCCTTCCAAAGCTCAAGGTGGTTTACAATAGCTAAATTATAGCGCAGGGATAGAGCATGTGCTTTGCATAGATGTGCTCTTGGGTTCTGTCTCTGCTACTTTCAGTTAAAGGAACTCAGGGGAAGACTGGCCTGAGGACTTTGAAGAGCCACTGCCAATCAGAGCAGACAGTATTTAGGCTATAGAATGATGATCCAATAGTCTGGCTCAGTACTGAGCAGCTTCATAGTACAAATATGAAACGACAGGATACAGCAATATACGGGCTTGATTGTTATGCACAGAACCTGCCACAAGAGGGAGATGAGCACACTGTTGATCTGAATTACCGTATATACCAGGAGTGGCCAAACTGCGGGTCTTGAGCCACATGTGGCTCTTTGACATATAATGTGCAGCTCTCAGAACTCTGTGGGCTGAGCTCCTTTTTGCATCACAATTAATATAAAAGGTAAATAAGAATTTTCAGCTTTATAATTATTTACCAGGTATAAACAGAGCCCACTGAATTAAAACATAAGTTTAATGTTCATGGTGAGTAAATATATTTAAGAATTTAAATGCTTCTTAAATATTGCGGCTCCCAAACACCTGGCATTTATCATATGTGGCTCTTACATTAAGCAAGTTTGGCCACCCCTGGTATATACTAAATTCACACTGGGTATTTTCAGGGTTTCATTTATTGCTCTGGCATCAGTTATGGCTTCAAAGAAACAGTGTATAGAGGAGGATAAGACCAGAGATGTGCCATTGGTATGTGGAGCTGGCTAGAGCTTCCAGCTTGGAAGCAGAGAGAACAGGAGAACCTTCATGGTGGAAACAGCATACATAGCAGGGCACTCTTTCTTCACGTGTAATTCTAGTGTTTGTATTATTCTTAGTATACATGTATGGAGGAGTCGCTGCCGCCTCCTCCTTTCACCGCTTTGGTGCTCAAGAAAGGCAGCACAGCAGACCTGGGTGGGATTCTCTCCTGGCCAACAACACACAGCTCAACCCATATGTTCCTGTTCTTTCCCCCCCTAAAAAATTTCTGTTTCAAAAAAGGCATTAAGTCAATCCTATTAGGAAGGACAGCAGTAAGCAGCATACCCTTAGTTCTGGTAAGGGTAGCTGTGTTGGCCCATTCCAGCAAAAGCACCTTCTGGCATTTTAAAGACAAACAGATTTATTGTGGCATAAGCATTTGTGGATGAAATCCCACTTCAGACACAAAGTAATTATCATCCAACAACAAGGTTGGGTGGTTCAAAACAGAAGCAGAAATGGCCAAGTTCTTCTCCAGCGCCAAGCACTCTCTCATCTCTTCTTGGCCAACATCACGCTAGAAATTCTTTTTCTCTGGGTTTGCAGAACCCTACATATTTTAATATAGACAGAGGAACTGCTACCAAATTGTGGCAGTCACCCTTTTCCCAATTTTTGTTCTCAGTCCTTCCAGATCTGAAGCTCATAATTCATTCCCTGCACTTGATAGAAGCCTCAATGAAATGAATTGTTTTGTGCTTGCAAAAAATAAAAAAAATGTTTTGATGTTTCTAGCTCTCATTTAGCAGACAAAGCTTCAAAAATGTGATTTGCTCAAGATGCTGAAAAGGCCCCAAAGACAGAGCTCAGTATTTAGAGCAGAGCTTATAAAGAGGCTGTGAAGCAGCCATCTCTGGTAGCAATTTTTGGATAGCTGAAACAGATGGCACATTGTCTTATCACAGGAGGAGGTACCATTTGTGTTTTCCCACTCAGGTGCCAAAATGCCATGGGTCTCTTTAAGCTAGTCTATTTTTTTTAAGTTTAGTGACTGTACGAGAGACTAGCAGTAATGTCACTGACACATAGGGTCCTGAACACAGAAAGCTGCCTTATCCGATTCCCCTGCTTAGTATTTTCTGCACTGGCTGACAACAGCTCTCCAGGGTTCAAGACAGGGGGCTTTCCTAGCCCTAACAGGGGGTGCCGGGATTGAACCCAGGACCTTCAGCAAGCAAAGCATGTAGTCCATCACTGAATTGCCACCCCTCAATTGTAGCCAGCATTTCTGGTTTTATAACAAATCCAGGATCACCTGTTATAAGAAGGAAAAGCACATTAGGAACCACAACTTTTGTTCATTCCTGAAAAACAGCCTTGGGATGATGCAGTTTTTAGTGGAGGAGGGGACTTAACCTTCTCCGCACTGGTCATTTTCTGCTCTGAACTGCAACCCCTTGCTGCTTTCCCTCATAGGCTTCTAGGTGCATACTTGCCTTTATAACAGGGTAGGTGGGGTGTGTGGCAGAAAAATGGCCAGTGACTCTCCCCCCCCCCCCCATTGTTGCCTTTAAAACTGTCCCACTGAAGTTGTGCAGGGCTCCCTTGCACTTATGTCCATGCAGCATGTAGTTTGTCCCCTAGGCTACTGGAGAATAGAGAGAGAGAGCAATGAAGGTAGGGCTTTAGTTGAAGCTCAGGCTTAACAGTGTGCCTCTGAGCATATGCAGAATGCAATTCAGCACTAAGTAATGGCAGGTCACCCTTATACACCAGCAATTAAGAGGCTGGGCATCCAGGTCGAAAGATGCAAGTTCTAGGCAAGCAATCTTGGTACGGATTTTTTTTCCACACAATCTTGCTGAATGTGTGGATCAGCACTGAGGTTTTTGATGAGCTGTATGCTTTCCCTGTGAAGCTATGAATGCACTTAGCCTTTTGGGGTCAAACAAACAGCTTGTGCTCCTTAAATTCCAAGGTAGACTAGCTGCAGCTTCATTGAAGTCATGGGACCACATCAGTATTAAGTGGTCTGTAAATCACCCCTTAAGGCTTGCTTTCAGTCAGATTATTAATACAGCTTTTGACCACAGTGCCTTCCATCTTTCACCATTCTTCTGATGATCTTATACAGTACAGTACCTGGAATTGAAAGCTCACAATGGTAATAGTGCCACCTAGTGGCTCTGTGGTTCATCATCACAACCAACATTTCAATTTCAATCAAATTCACTATAAATCGAAATACCGTCTTTTCTTTTTTTTTTTTTTAATGTTTCATTTTAGGCTTAAAAACCTCAAGGGAGTATATATTTTTTGGAAACCAAAGTCATGAAACACATATTTTCAATTAAAAAAAATACCCTACAGAAACTGCAGGGCTTTCTACACTACAGATATATGAAACATTTCCCATGCTCTGGAAGAGTCATCTATTTTAGAGAAAATCCACCCAAGGCAAATTTTGATCAGTGTCATTCAGTGCAACCCAGGATCAGTTCGTGGTATCACTATAGCAACAGGAGAGCCCAGAGGCAAGGAGAATATTGGCAAGCCGACTCATTCAAAAAGATCAATAAGAAGCATGAACAAACTGGAAAAAGTTGCTTTTATTTAAAAATTCAATGTATCACAACAACTATTTTTATACATTGAGCGGAGTTTACGTCCACTCTGACCTGTGTAATGGTGGAAGGGGAGAAGAGGGAAGGCAGGAAAGTGGGGCAGACGGAGCCAAGAACCTAGGACGGCGTTCCAACAAGCGATAACTCGCTCTCCTCCAGTTCCATTCCTTGCACTTGGAGGTTTCCATCTGTACAGAAAGCCACTGGGAAACAGGACTGCTTCCTCCTCACTGCTCGATTTCCACTGCGCTCAACTGTACAGCTTTCACCTGCCATTCCCATAGCTTTCATCTTTTGCAAGAGACTAGGTTGCCTTTCTTCCTACTCTCTGACCCATCTACTGAGAAGAAGAAAAGTTTACTCTTGGGCACGGAGAATATGCAAGTGCAAGATGATGGAGTCTCTTGCTGTGGTTTGCTGGGTGCCACTTTTCCAGGCCCACGGCAATTTTCACTACAACCTCTTCCCGAAGAGGTTAGTGGGCTGCGTTGGCTCCAACACGGATTAGTCCTTGGGCCTGGTGCTTGGGCACCAGGAGTCCAGTTGAGTCTCCATTTATTCAGTGTCCATTGAGCCAGGCTACATACAGCAGGAGTTGATATGCAGGCGTTTAAAAGTTCAGCTGCTAATATGAAATTGTTCCCTTATTGTAACAAAACAAGCCATCAAGTACTGTTATTAAATACAGGCGTAGTACAAAATGGTGCTCAAGATGGGTCTTGGTGCAGCATACAGCTACATTAGGCCAGCGGCTTTGTCTTGCACATTGTACTCCTTGTTCTTTGTCAGCCTCCAGCTGATTAAGGATAACAGCAGAATGCCAAGTATTTTGTAGCCCAATTGGAGACCTAAATACCTGTGAAGAGAAGCATAAAAATGACACCATGATGAAGCTCCAGCTCAGCAAACCTTCAAACCGACTGGTCCATGTTCTCAGTTATGCAAATGGAAATGCAGGCGGGTCTAGCAGGGAAGGACTGGATATCTGGAGACTTAGGACAACTTCACACATGCATGTTCATTGCTCAGCATTTGTATGAAGGAGACATTCTGGGCTTACATGTGCACATCTTTTCTTGGGGGAAGCGAAGCAGTTAGTGTGAGGAAAGGCTCCTTCTCTGGGGCCAGGAAAGTATATTCCAAAATATTGCACAGAGGAGGTGGAATCTCTTTTCTTGATTGCCAGGCACCAAAAACTGAAAAAGCTTCTGCACTCTACTCTTGGCACCAATAAGAACCACCAACTTAAACTTGCAGCCCAATTATAAAAGCAGTTTCTAAGGAATTGAAATCAGGAGAAGTTTGCCCCGTCCCCTACCAAGTCTGTCTGGGTAAACAGAGTTGAAGTTGTGGAGAGAGACTCCGAGGGAAGCAGATCCTTCCATGAGCCTTCCTCCCTAGACGTAAGCAAAGAAAGAACCATGTGCTGGAGAGGCATCAGTTAGGGCAGGCCTGATTGCCCCCCTTCCCTCAAAACCAAACAAATTCATGGCCATATCCAGACCGTTGAGAGAAGACGGCTGTTAACTTTGGGGCCTTACCAAGCCAAATGACCTTGGGAGGGTGACCCCAATACTAACAGCTCCTTAGTGCTTGTTGCAGGGCCCTATGGAAGACTTGTTGGGCAAAGGTTGCCTGTGCTGCTACCAAAGTGCCCAGGCTTCTGCCTCTGGAGTTGGTGGAGCTTTGATTTCCTCTTTCTAGGCCTGAAAACTGCTCTACCCTTGCAGGGGCAGTTCTTCAAAATGACCCCGTTTGGAGGCAGAGGGGAACAAGCAGACAGAGATGCTCACAGCCAGCGGACAGCCTGGTCGACTCCACAAAGGCGGAGGTGAGGAATATTTGGATCCTCTGCTCACTCCCCTGGGAGGTAATAAGGTTGACCCCCTCCCCTCCACACACAGGGCTCCAGAGGAAGAGCCACTGGAGAATGTGGATTCTGGGCTAAAGGGTCATTGGGGAACTTAAATCACTGCAGGGGTTCCGAGGGCGGTGCAGGGGGAATTCCTGGTGTTCCAATCTGGACCAAGATCTCATCTGCATTACTGGAAGTCCTTCCAAAACGTTTTTGTAAATAAGAAAAAAATAATAATCCCCAGCCATGCAAGATGATACCAAAGTGTATTCATCACATGGCCTCAGGAGCTCTAATAACTGGTTCTACCACAGAAAGTTCCACGGAACAAGAACTGAATAGCTCTCTCTCTCTCTCGTGTGTGTGTGTGTGTGATAGTGCTCTCTCTCTCTCTCTCTCTCTCTCTCGTGTGTGTGTGTGAGAGAGAAATCACTGCCTTAAACCCAGCAGTTACACATGTGAGTTGCCAGAGAAGAGATCAGAGCTCTGGGAGGAAGTGGGGAAGACATGCAGATTCAGGTCGCAACCAGTCAGGTCTGACGAACAGTCACCTACTGGGATAATTGCATCAACATGCTCCAAAAGGAAACAGACCAAACAAAGCCACATTATGAACAGAGGGCCTCCCTGCTGACCCTTCACCCCTCAATGCTCCTGGTTTTACTTCTGTTTTGGGCTGTTGAGAGGAAAAAATCCTTCAAGGCAACTGACTTATACAGAAGGTTTCTTTATGCAGCACAAAATTCCTACACACAAGGCACTTGGGCAAGTCACTCTTTCTCAGCCTAGTCTACATTGCAGGGTTATCATGAGGAAAACATGGGATAAACAGATAAGGGGTGGGATACAAATGTGTTAAAATACAGGTGACACGTTGCATAGGTAAGTTACCTGTTGCGGAGTAAGTTATGGTCATAGTAAGCACAGGATTTACTCTGGTTGCATTTTTTCCACCACCAGATGCACGAGGAGTCAATGAGGAAGCCAAAGAGGGCAGGAGCCGGCAACCAGGCTTGAAGAAGAAAAAAAAGAGAGAGAGAAGAACGAGTGAGGACGTCAAAGGTTCCACACTGCTGGCAAAACACACCCCATTTCACCTACAAAAAAGGACACTGGGTCTGATGAAGAGCTTCCTTTTGTCAGGACTTCATCTGAACCAAAGCTCAGGTCCCGATTCTGGATGTGAAGGACCAGGTGCACTAGGCACGACAGGAACGCATCCCTGGATGGGTCTACTCGCTCAGCTTATGTCAAGCATACATTTGTTTTCAGAGACGGTAATTAGTTTAATTAAAAGGTATGTGTTTCATTTAAAACACAAAGGCCAGGTTACATTTTTCTTCCTGTTCCGATCCTGCACATTGTAAATGTCAACTTTCTTCAACTCAGTTCAGAACTGGCCTCAGGAAAACAATCTAAGATTTCCCCCAAATAGCTTGGGGTAGTTTTTTTTGAGCCCAGTTCCAAGCATTGGATCCCTTCATCCTCTTGAGTGTGATAGTATCTGAATGCTCCAGCCCTTCTGCAAGTTCCCCAATCTTCCACCATGACTCCCTTTCCTTCCACCTTACGGCCTCCCTGGCACCTTAAATGCTGCCATAGCAGCACCCTGTGCACCAGGGACCACTGGAGATTGTGTTTGCTCTAATTCCAGCTCTACTTTCTTTGGCCTGAGCCTTGTACACATAGCCATAGAGGGGTAGAGAAGTGACCTGCCCCCAAGCAAATATTGGTCCAGGCAGCTATTTACAATTCATTCCCTCTCCTTGTCAAGCCTTTGTGTGAGAGAGAAGGCACTTAGCAAAAGACTGAATGCTGTGTTTTAAAAGAGACAGACTGGAAAAAGGACAGAGAGCTGATGTTAAGTGATCCTAACCCCCCCCCCCTTCAGCTCAGCTTGCTCAAACACAGCGTCAACTACGCATTTCTAGCTTGCAAACTGGTAAATCCATGGCAGCGTTCAAGCAGGGATACCGAGCCGGGCAGGCACTCACCGAGCAATCTCATAATCAAGAACTGGACTCCAATGGCAAATGACTTTTCATCATAGTTCACCACCCTGTACAGGACAAAAGCATAACATATCAGATATGCAAGACATTGGGCTCAAAGGCTAGTTACTCCAATGGGAAAAAGCTAAGCAGCAGCATGACTATAAGATGTTCAAGGGCTTGCCTATCTCTGCATTCAATATGTGGGTGGGTACATGAGCAGCAGGTTCCACCCCCACTGTACATGCATTCTGTTGGATGTCTGCGATGTTCTGGTGTGCATATGCTTGTATGTGTATCGGCACCTCTCCCTATGTTCAGGAATCTTTCATTTGTAGGGTTGTTGAATGTGAGGCACAGCATCTGTGTGCAAGCATGTGTGGAGGTGGAGCCTCCTGCTCTACATATGTTCAGCCCTCTGCCCCTCAACATGTCTTGCAGATTTGCTGCACAAAGATCAGCAAAGTGAGGTTTAAGTTGGCACCACTTTCATATAGTAAAGCTGAAAAGGGCCAATACAGGAAACATTAAGCAGGACCATTTGAGCAGTGACAGTTCAAAACACTCTTCCCACCAAGGCCAGCTGGAACCCATGTTTGGAGAGGCATGTAGGAGAATAACATAAAAGAAATCCTACATAAAAGAAATATTTTGGTGATGTTACAGGTGATCTGTAATGTTTATAGTTCTTGTGTGGATCACCTAAAGAGAAAGATGGGCTTTCTTATAGGCAGCAATAGCAGACTAGTCTCACAGAGGTCACTTCTTAGGAGAGCCAGGTATGGACCCTTCCACTGCTTACCGTAACACCATCATGTATAGAGGGTTGTGACACAGGCAGGCGATCAGTGCTGCAAATGAGATGAGGAATATAACAGGCAGCAGCAAATGGGCACAGCTGACTGCGCATGATCCAGTCTTTGCCGAGGACAATCCGTTCTTGATACAGGAACAGTGTCTGTAGATCTGGTTGGAACAGCAGAGGAGAAAGCCACATTCATTTCAGAACATCAATCATACCAGGAGGACCCTTCCTGGTTCTAACAGACCTAGGTCCTCCCTGGTCAATACAGTGCCTTGTTTGGCTGCCAGGGGCCATTGTGGGAGGAAGTTAGGGTAGATTAGATGGTGCGGAGTCCCACTGCAGCAGTGCAACTTCATTAAGTGCTTTACAAGTTATAAATTTGATAGTGGCCCAATACATCCTTAAAGTTTAGGACTGGTAACAGTCATATAAGGTCAGGCACATGGGTAAAATAATTAGGAGGTGCTAACACTCTCCCTCAGCCCTTCAGTCCCTCACTTCCTTCAGTCACAAAGACAAAAACAGCCAGCCTAAATATAAAATGGTTTTGTAGGGTTTCCAAAAGATGCTCAAGTACCTCACTATCTGTATGTATATTATCATAACTGATATTAACAAGAGGGCCCTTTAGATTGATCTTAGGGACTCTTAGAGCTCTCCACCACCACAGTGGTCTGAAGTGGCTTGAGACACTTCAAGGCCACACGTCTTCTGGCTGTGGTGACACAGTGATGACATCATTGCCGAGTACAGAAGAACACAGGCTTTGGCCTCCATTTACGAAGAAACCGGAAGTGGGTCACGATCACGTCGGAGGGCCGCTCCAATGCTTGGGGAGGCCTGCAGAGGGGTCCACAGGCTCCCCACACACCCCGGCAGACCTCCAAAGCCACCAGGGGAAGGTAAAATGGCCACTTTTAGTCCACGGAGGCGGTGGGATCCTGGACGCATTGTTGCTACCCCTGGGAAGGCCCTGCTGCTACTTAGAGCAGCGCAGGCTCTTCCCAGGAGTTTTGGAACCTCTCCTGTAAGGCAAGTGTTGTTATCCCCATATTGCAGCTGACGATGGGAGGGAACTGCTTGCCAAAGGTCATCTAGTGTGTTCATAGCAGAGGCAAGATCTAAATCAGGGAAGTCCTGATTTTGCACCTCAGGCTCTTAGGTTGCAATCCTACACACTTTCCTGGGAATAAGCCCCATTGAATGCAATGGGACTGTCTTCTGAATAGACATGCACAGAATCAGGGTCTTAGCCACTTTGCTACATTAGCTCTCAAGTGACTACACTAGTGAAGTCGTCTTATTTTGAGTCAAGATCACTGGTCTCTCTATCCCATTACTATCAACTCTGCACGGCTCTTCACGTTTTCAGGCAAGGTCTTCCCTGAAATTCATTAAAAAAAACACAGAAGAACATAAGAAGAGCCGGGCTGCTGGATCAGGCCAAAGGCCCCTCTAGTCTAGCTTCCTGTATCTCACAGTGGCCCCACCAGATGCCTCCGAGAGCACACAGACAACAAGACAACCTGTTTCCTGTTGTCACTCCCTTGCACCTGGCACAGAGAAAACCTACTTCTAAAACCAGGAGATTGCTTATGGCTTGTAACCTGTGATGGTCTTTTCCTCCATGAATCTATCCAAGCCCCTTTTAAAGGCATCAAGGCCAGGTGCCATCACCACATCCTGTGGCAAGAAGTTAGGGTTAGTGCAGAAAAGCTCTCGTCTATAGATACCCGCTGCCCCCTGGGTAGTGACCCTGTGACACGAAGATCTGTGCTGCGCCTGGACTTCCTCCCACAATCCAGGCATTCCTGGCACCCAAAAGATTTTCCTCTGTGTGGATTTTTTTTATGTTCATTGAAGTTTGTGCTCCACCGGAAGCTCTTACCACACACCGAGCACGTATACGGTTTCTCCCCTGTGTGAATTCTTTGGTGTGACCTAAGGTAAGAACTTCCTCTGAAACTTTTTCACCCAAAAACAGGTGCCAGGGTTTGAACCTGGGACTTTCTATATGCAAAGCATTTATCTCCCACAAAGCTACAAACCTTCCCAATAATCACAACTGTTTCCTCGCAAACAACTGAAGTGACATACGGTGTGACACAATGGCCAAAACGCAGAGGTGTTATCTGAACCAGGTCTCTCGGATCTGGACCACACTTGACTCACTCAACCATGTTCCTAATCCCCTACTACACAGATGGATCCCGATCCCAGAATCACCTGCCAGCCCCATTGGAACACTATGTAAATTTGAGCTCATAAAGCAAAACTAGTGGTTACTAAAATGTCCACACCACACCCTCCCACCAGCCCAGTAAGTTTGCATTGATACCACTTACTGGAAGCTTAGACGTGGAGGAATTACTGATAAACTCAGTACAGCCAGCATGGCAGGGAGAGAGGTATTCCACACCATCCTCTCCACAGACTGGGTGGAAGAGGTACTCTGAACAGAAGCAATTTTTGTTGCACTGATCCTGTGCTGGGGAACTTGATGTACTGCCAGAAAAAAGCAGATAAAATAAAATGAAATTAAATAGGATGGGCAAAATATACTTTCTTGAACACATTGGGTGATTAACCTTCATTTCCTAGTCTCTGTTATTGTTGGGTTCTTGCCATTGTGAGACCTGGCCTGCTGCCTATGACTTGCCCTCCCAAGGTATCTCTGAGGTTTCCAGTGAACTTGGTCATAATTATTACACACATGTACGAGCAAACAAAACACTGGTACACTTTGGGTGGAAAATCATTTGGTACCTGCAGAAGTCTAACTGAGCTCAGCCCTGTAGGGGAAACCACAAAACACCCTAGGTGGAAGAAAGCAAAAACCCAGTCCAAATTCTAGGTGTAAATGACAATCCAAGATCAAAATTACTCTAGATACAGGGACAGGACAAATGCATTCAAGATATCTGTGGCTATTGGTCACTATGGTTATATGCTACCTCCAGGTTCAGAGGCAGTATAGCTTGAATACCAGTTGCAGAAGAGCAAAAGTGGAAGATGGCCACTATCCTTCTGTTCTGCTGATGGACATCCTAGGGGCATTTGGTTGGTCGCTGTGGGAAACAGGGTGCTGGACCAGACAAGCCTTTGATCTGATCCAGTAGGGCTCTTCTGTTCACATGCAAGATACCGAGAGCTGCTTTGTGCAGAGCAATGACTTACTTTGGCCCATACCAGCTACTTTGACTCATAACAGGTCACCCAGACTTCACACAGAGATCTTGGACTGACCCCCCACAAAGCCTTGTAGCAGAAGAGGTCAAATACAGAAGCTGGAACTAGCCTCATCATATATGCAAAACCTGTTCTCTACAACTGAGCTGTCAGCCTTTTTTTAAATATTATGGGAACTATTTCATAAAATTTTGGGTTTCGTCTGGAGCAATTTGGCACCAGAGACAAATCTGCGAAGTTACAAGACTTCCATTATGTTCCAAGTTCTGGGTGTTCTTGAGCTCTCATCCTTGAACAGAAGAGCAGGGCAGAGGTCAAGATGTTGGTTTCATGTTTCTAGCTCCTTAAAAAAGCTTTCACAGGTCTCAGTATATACAGTACAAGAACATAAGAGCAGCTCTAGGGGATCAGGCCAAGAGTCCATTTAATCCAGTATCCTTGCCCCCCCACCCACAGTGGCCAGCTAGATACCTTTGGAAAGTCCACAAGCAAGTAATGGAAGGAACATCTCTCTCACTGCTCCCTATGCCTGATTAGTATGTGGTAGTATATGGTTTATGAAGAGATGGAGCTTCCATTTAGCCATTATGGCCAAAAGCTATGGACAGTCCCATCCTCCATACATTTGTCTAATCCCCTTTCAAAGCCATCTCAGTCAGCAGACATCACCACATCTCATGGCAGCAAATTCTATAAATGACACATTGTGTGAATCTCCACTCTGCTTAAGTAAAATTTATCAGAAACAGAACGTAGCCGTTGATGGATTTTTGCAGTGCAAACTTCTCATTCAGTCTGCAGACTCCCACAGTCCTGCTTTAGCACTGTAATGTGCAACTTGGAGCACAGGAAAATGGATTTACCTCTTTCTTTTGGGGGGGGGGTTGCTCTGAAAATGAGCAGTCTGCACTATGATGGATGCTGCAGCTGTGTGAACCAGCACAGAAACAACAGGGCTGAAGTCATCAATTTGTGAGGAGTGTCGGAAGAACACCTGATTCTCAAAGCGAAGGTTTTAGGGAGGACAGAGTAGAGGGACATACTGAGCACCAAACAACATGTGGCATTAAGCCCGTTATTTTGTTTTTAACTGAGTGGGTAAGAATTTAAGACGAGCCCTGCTGGTTCAGACTAAAGGCTGATCTACTCCAGCATCCTACTTCTCACAGTGCTCAACAATCCTCTAGTCTAGGCAGTCCACAGGCCGGAGATGAAGCCATAACCCCTCTCACTCTTGTTCCGGAGCAACAGGTATTCAGAGACATACTGCTGCTGAAGCCGGAGGCATCGTGACTAGCAGCCATTGACAGACCTATAAAAAGTCATCTAATGTTCATATGGCTAGTGGCGATACCTGGCTGGCCACCCACATCTTGTGGTAGTGAATCCCACCGATTATACACTATGTACTTCAATTTGGCCTTCTTCAATATCCTGCCAGTCAGTTTCATTGGATGTGCCCTGGTTCTAGTGCTGTGAAAGAGGGAGGAAAATGCCTGCATCCACTTTCTCCCTATTATGTACAATGAAATAAAGAAACACCATTAGGGTTGCCTCCCCATGGATTGGGACCACAGTATGGGTGGTGGTGGGTGTTTTCTAACGCTACTATCCTGCTGTGGTCTGAATCTAGGTACTAGTGTCTGCTAGTTAGGCTGAAAGGACAGGTTTGGGGACTGAGAAAGATGGAGTAGAAAGGGAAGAGATTCAGAAAGTTTTGGAAATCTCTGTATCCCAAGAATTTAGAACAGGTGATCCTAAATTCCAGTGTTCTGCAGAGCATTGAATTAAGGAGTATATTACCTGGCTGGATGAATTCCAGCCACTTTCCCTGTGGAGCAGCCCATGAAGAAGAGAGGGAGGCAGCAGAGCGTGGACACAATCAGCACCATGTTGGAGAACCGTGGAATGGCTTTGAGGGACAAACCAAAACGCTTCATTATGATGCCTCCAAAGAGCATTCCTAGGGCACCTGCAGGCAGATTCACGGATCCTACAAGGGGAAAAAGAGGCACTGATCATCAACAAAGGGAGATAGTGCTCCACAACTCTTTCAGCAATGGAAAGAAGCCAACCTTACAACGGAAATGGAGGAAAATGCATGCCCGTCTCCCTGACAAGGATAGGTTTTGCCATGTGTTTGTGAAGTAGGGACCAGAACTGGGGGTTCTGGGCACTACTTTTGCATGGGATGGGAGTATCCTCCATGTAGGATCTCTGTGCATAGATGACCGTGTGCAATTATTCCATGTTTAGCACAAGAAGTACATCTTCTGGGAAATTGTGGCCAGTCAGCAGCCAGGGGACCTGTTATGCTGGGGGAAGGAGAGTCCCCCAACTCCCTTCAGCACAGCCTGGTCTTCAGTGACAAGAAGCATACATATGCATACAGTGACTCCCTGTGACCAATGAGATTCCAGGCTACTGCTTCTCTGGGGCAAAAAGAGGAGCAATGTTGAGACTGATCCTGTTTTATCCCACACTGACAGGAGCACGGAGATTCATGGAGTCTTCCCTCCACCGGCCATACTGAAGAGCATTTAGCTAGCATGTAGTCATGCTGATTTAAGCCTGTCTGGTTCAGAAGGGTCTGCTGGATGATCAGAGCAGAGCAGAATTAGACCCCAATGAGTGCTTCGAGCAACGCCTGAAAGAAAATAGGTTGTTTTTTTTAAAAAAGGGCTTCCCCCAATTTTTCTGGAATTTTTTTTGTGGAAATTAGACAGGTGAAACTATGTTTTAAAACCATTTTCAGAGTTCTAGGGTCACCCCACTGACCCCCCCAGAGGAGCAAAGATCACTGTTTTTAGGGAAAATTAGGTGCAGGAATTGGTTGCAGGGTACCCCCCTCCTCACTGAAATTAGAAATGAAACTTTGGCTTTTTTTCATGGCCAGGGCCCTGGCTTTTGAATCCACTTTGTTTGGAGCACCTCAGGTGCAGGCGATCAGCTGTACACAGCTATAAGCAGGAGCAACACCAGACGTTCCTCAAAGCCCTCATTGGGGTTATATGGGTAACAGAATAGACCTAATGCAGTTATTTTCATCATATTGCATCATTTCCTATAGTTTGTGAGTGGATTTCTGCTTTTTTTTTTCATGGCCAGGGCCCTGGCTTTTGAATCCACTTTGTTTCCAGCACCCCAGGTGCAGGTGATCAGTTTCAAGGGTTCAAGGGTTCAAGGGTCAGGAACTAGCCTCCAGCTAGGTGGGGGTGGGTGGAATAACAGCCTTTGTTATAAGGCTGGCTGTATATCAAAAGACGTTTGCTTTGCTGAGCGGGTATTTAATTTTTAAATACCCCATCAAGAACGATCTTTGCAAGATGATTTTGCAAAAACGGACTCTCAAGAGCTATAAAAACAAAACCCTTGCAGGCATGGACTTGTAACTTCGTACACACTGTGCTGAAACATGCCCCTACACAACTCTAAAGCACAGAAGTTGTGTGTACAACACAACTATGTCTTTTTGAGCATTTTTGTGCTGAACTCACAACTAAAGCTGCAGCACTTACAGGGTTTGAAGGGTCATAAAAAAACCCTGGCAGGCAGGGACTTGTAACTTGGGGTACACTGTGCTGAGACATACCCCTAAAGAACCCCTAAAGCACAGAAGCTGTGTGCACAACACAACTATGCGTTTGAGATCTTGTGTTGTCAGGTCTATGCTTTACATAGGAATGAATGGACAAATGTGTTATGCCTTAAACCCCAATGAGTGGCGTTTGCAACACCCATGCTACAGGTATATGGCACACCTGGGAATTTTTTTGCAGGTGGTTTTCTCTATTTGGGGATACCTTAAACATGTGACAAAAACTGGCATTTGGAAGTTCTGGGGAAATATGGCCTCGGGGACAAATAGGTGTTTAACCTAACAATGCTGGTTTGTTGCCGGGACAGTAGTATCAATGCATCTTTAAAAAGAATGCCCTTTGGGAGGAAAAGGGAAGCACTTCAGACTGATTCACAGCCAGATAAGGCAAAAATGCTTGACCATCGCCCACACAGGCTCTGCCAAACTATGGAGCTGGAGAGAGCAACTTCAGTTCTTTTTTTTAACACTTCAAGGACAATGGAAAGTATGGCGCAGATTTCCCTCAAAGCCTTTAAAGATTTGCCAAATCTTTAAAGGGTCATAAAAAATGAGTCAGGGCATAAAAGTATGCCCTGACTCCTGAATAACTTCCAGTGCCTAGCGTGATGGGATAGTTTGATATTCTATGCTAGTTTTCACTGATCATGGTTGTATCTTTTTATTGTTTTGTTGCTGCTGCAATTGTATTTTTGTTTTGGTTTCTAATGTTTGTAAAGTGCTTTGGGGTGATTTTATTATGAAAATATGCTATATAAGCATTGCAAACAAATAAATATCAGAAGGCATCCACTCCTTGTAGCACTGTGGCAACAGAAAAAACAAAAAAACAAAGAAGCTACAAAGCTACTGTAAACCAGAACACAAAGGACAAAAATGAACAACCATCCCTCTTTAACAGATGCTGCCACTGCATGTCAATCTTCCCTTGACAAAAGATTTCATCGAAATGTGTTGGAAAACTCTATTATAGAGACACACCAGTCCTGGCACCCTATAGTACAAGTCGAATTGCTGTGTCCATCTGCTTTTGACTCCCATTAGATCACCAGTCATAGTGGGTTGGACCACAGGTCTGGTAGGATACCAAGATGAACTGAACCTACCATTTTCAAGGATGTCACCAAGTGCCCTGTCTCCCTAGCCAGAGCTTCACTTCAAGATCATTTCTGCTGTGGGTAAGTCTGTTTAAGCTCAGAGTCATTGTCAATTTCTCACCAATGAGGAAGTTTGCATAGGAGGAGCTTGCCCCATACTGTTTCTCCAGGAATTTGTTGAGGAAGGTGGCGAGGCCAGCAATGACAGAGGAGAAGCAGCATTGGGCTACAACCAACAATATGAACAGTGGATTGAGGAGCAGTCTTAGGAAGCCATGAGGGAACTCTGAAAGCAAAAACAAGACAAGAGAAGCGGTTACTCAGGGTAAGGGCCTCATCAGCAATACAACAGTTAGTAGGCTTTTAAAGTATCTGATGAATTATTCCATCAGTCCACTAAAGATACTGGCTACATGAGAACCATGGGAATGTTTGGGACATACAGGGGGCAGGACTGGCCAAATGGATGGGTAGGGCAATTAATTCATTCCTGATGGAGGGGGTGCTGCTGGCAGTGTTGAAGCTTGAAGAAGTCCTTCCTGGATTCCACCAAGCTGGATAATTACTGGCCAGTCTCAACTCTCCTGTTTCTGGGCAAGGTGATTGAGTGGGTGGCAGTATCTCAGATCCAGTGAGTCCTGGATGAAATGGGATTTATCTGGACCCCTTTCAATCCTGCTTCAGACTAGGCTTCAGGACAGAAACAGCCTTGGTCACTCTGGTTGATGATATATGCCGGGGACTGGACGGGGGAGTGTGTTCCTGTTGGTCTTGCTGGACCTCTCAGTAGCTTTCAACACCATCAACCATGGTGTCCTTTTGGGTCAGTTGGCCAGCTTAGGGGCACTGACCCAAAAGGGGCACTGACCAAAAGGGGCACTGTTTTGCCACGGTTCCGGTCCTTCCTAGCTGACAGATTCTAGAGAGTGTTACTGGGGGACACATGTTCAGCATGCTGGTCTCCAGCATGTGGGGTACCACAGTGTTCTATTTTGTCCCCTGTGCTGTTTAACATGTATATGAAACTGCTGGGAGAGAACATGTGGAGTTTCAGAGTTGAGTGTCATCAACATGCAGAAGACACCCAAGTTCTATACCTCTATCTAACCCCAGGATGGCTGTTGAAATCTGGAGCACTGCCTGGAGGTGGCTGGGGTCTGAATGAAGGCTAACAAGCTGAAATTAAATCCGGACAAACAAAGTTCTCTTTGTTCAGAGAACTATGATACAGGTATTGGATTAACAACCTGCTCTGAATGGGGTCGCATTGCAGAAGCAGGTTTGTAGTTTAGGGGTTCTCCAGAATTCTTTGCTTTTCCTGATTCAGCAGGTTGGTGCACTAGCTGCGTCTATACTTGAGTTGGTTGAACCTAGCTACAGTGGTCCATGCCCTGGTAACCTCGAGACTTGACTATAGTAACGTGCTTTATGTGGGGCTGCCTTTGAAGACTGTCCGGAAGCTACAGTTGGGGCAGAACACAGTGCCCTGTAAGATGGTCGGAGCACAGCGGTTTGACTCTGTTCAGCTGCTGCTCCAATGGTTGCAATATATGCCAGTTTCCAAGCACAATTCAAGGTGCTGGTTTTGACCTTTAAATCCCTTTACGGTTTGGGACCAAGGTTCCTAAAGGACCACCTTCCATATCAGCTGGTCTATCCCCTAAGGTCACTGGAGTGTGTGCCGTCCCTAGCCGAGGCCAGGTTGGCAGCCACAAGGGACAGGACCTTCTCTTTTAAACTCCCTCCCTCTCAAATTGAGGTCTTTTTCTGTAGCTTTAGTTGCTGTTTTTGCTTTTGTAGTGGGCAGCATAAAGAAACTGCATTTATGCCCTGTATTCTGCTGCGTTTTTTGAACATTTTCATTGTGTTTTAATTGATTTTTCTACCTCTACTGTTATGAGCATTTTATTCTCTGCTTGTTTTTCATTGTTTATATTGTAATATGCAATTATGTTTTTTTAATTCGTTGTTGTGAGTCGCTTGGGCACACCAATTATTCATGAGGAAAGGCAGGATAACATTTTCTTCACAAAATCTGTAACAGGAGACCAAGAAGTTCTAAAAGTTGCTTTCTAGGTTCCTATCTCTCATACAGTATATACAAACTGGGGACATCTCTGCAATGCTCCAAGCTTTGTTCAGGTCAGGTATGGGCTTGGGCCACTTCCCCACGAGAATCTTAGGATGGGAGCAGCTATTGATGCTAAGAGACCCCATATTTCTCTATTTGATGCAAGTAGTTGTAGTATGGTCCTTACTCAGAAAGATGTAACTTAGAATGAGAATACTTTACTTTTAATAAAATCCAGCAGGGAGCCTTCCTCTGCCTTTGCCTTCTCTATCTTCATGATGTCATCCTCTGATGCTACCTGTTAAGAGGGAATCGGAGATAATGCTTTGTGTGCATATGAGTGCAGGGACAAGCAATGATCAACTGTTCCTTATTGTCCAAAACACGCGGATAAGCAAGAGACTGGATGGGGGTTCCAGGGGAAGTGGAGGCCCGTTAAAAGCACATCCAGCTTCTATTGTTCTTCTCCCAATTCAGTCAACAGAGTAATTGTGGATTGTGTGCTCCGCCCCCCCAAGATGAAAGGACTGAAGCAAAACACAAAGGTAAGCACATCCAGGGAGATGTACCTTTGCCAGCCATTCACTGACATTCCGCCTCTTTGAATAACATTTTATTTGAATTGGCTACTGCCAAGGCCGAGATCTTTGTCCCCACTTTACCCAATAGATTTAAAAGCATCAATGGAAATTAAAGCAGACTTTGCTCCCTTTTGCTTTTTAAGTGGCTGAAATATTTCAGGAGCTACTTCTGAAAGCCCTGCGACTACTACAGGGGATTCCTAAAAAGCCAAAAGCCTCTCCTGGCAGGATATGCCACCACTATAAAGAGTAACAATCAGGGATATGCATTTGTGTTAAAACAGAAAAAAGGAAAATAAAATGAAAGCCATTTTTCTTCTTCTTGAATATCCCAAGTAATAAAGGACAAGGAGGCAACACAATATAAAAATGTAACATAACATTGCAATTATTCAAAATGTTTTTAAAATATTGGAGTTAGTTACTCCTTGGACTATTTTCCCCATCTTACAGTGCAATCTAGACATGTCTACTCAGAAGTAAGTCTCACTGAGTTAACTGGGAATAAGGCTGCAATCATACAACACTTTCCTGGGAGTAAGCCCCATTGACAATGGGACTTATGTCTGAGTAGACTTGCTATAGGGTTGTTGCAAGACTTGCATTACACTTACTTGGGGTCTTTAGTCCCAAGTAAGTGTATATAAAAAAAGGTAAAGGTGACCCCTGACAATTAAGTCCAGTCGTGTCCAACTCTAGGGTGTGGTGCTCATCCCCATTTCAAAGCCGAAGAGCCAGCGTTGTCCGTGGTCATGTGGCCGGCATGACTCTCCGGCATGACACGGAGCGCTGTTTACCTTCCCGCAAGTGGTACCTATTTATCTACTCACATTAACATGCTTTGGAACTGCTAGGTTGGCAGGAGCTGGCCAAGCAACGAGAGCTCACCCCGTCGCAGATTCAAACTGCAGACCTTTTGATCGACAGCTCATGGTTCAGCGGTTTAACCCACTGCGCCACCCGCTGGCCTAAGTGTATATATAGGACTCTTAAAAAAAAAGAAGATGGCGGGCATTCAGAATTGCATGGATTACCATTGCCATAATCAATTGCATTGATGGTACGGAGCATCCACAAGCTTAAATAGGGATGTTGATCTTTCGCACATTTGTTCGTACTTGTGGGATCGCATTTGTGAACTGCATTCTCTGCCATCAAATGTCTCCCAAAGCAGCGTGCTTTTCATTCCATGTGATGCTCAGTCTTTAGCCCCACCATGAACTGGAAAAAGAAGCTTCCTTGCCAAAATGCCTCAACCTGGATCTCTCTCAATGTTGCTAGAAAAGCCCCATGTACTGCCACCCACCTGCTCTCACAGTTGCCATTCAAAAGGCTTACTCTTCTCCACTTGAGACTTACCGTCTCTTTAAGCATATATCGAGGGAAAAAGAAATAGGGAATGGAGGTGAGCAACAAGCAACCCGAGGAAATGAGGAGTCCCATCCACCATGCTCCAATCCAGCGCGGGTCTCCTGGTTTCAGGTTCACAGTGCCTGAAAGACAACAGGGATGAGAGCCCAGTCAGTCCACTTCCTGGTACTGGCGTCACTTTCATACAAGGTGTGAACAAGGTCCTCATCTGATGCCCCAGAGGCACTGCATTAGCCGATAAATTCCCCTGACCCCAAATATGAATTCCCCTGACCCCAAAAAGACTGGGAGTCCATCTCCGCACATGCTCAATTGGTTTGACAAGAGCACACTCTCAGTCTGCATGAGATTCCCTGCAAAAACTGGTGGTACTGGCACTCATAGGCTGTGCTCTGTTTTGGATGGTTATTGCATTGACCTGAAGACCAACATGGGCCAGGGCCCGTTTTGAAGCTACTGTAGAGTTCGATATCTGGTGTACTGAAAATCTTGTAATTCCTTTGGAATTAATGACATACTCTTAGTGCCAAACTGGACAACATGCACACAGTGTGATTGGGGCTATCATGCTCCATTTTTCTAACATAGAGCGTGCTGGGGAGTGGGGTATACAGATTGGGGTCATAATGGGGAGAGGAGGGGGGGCTTTAACCCTCCACCGCAGTCTCCAGCGCAGTTTCAATCCAGATTGGGACATATTCCCCAGCAGTGGAGAAAACTCTTGTGCAAAGAAGACATATATGGCTTCTCAATGGGGCTGAGCTGAGGAGCAGGGATGAGCATTTGAAGAGACACACAGTGGAAATCTCACAGCTCCATGCTGTGGAAGGCATTTCTTGGGAGTGCAGTCCTTAAGGAGGCAGCTGGGACATCCTATTCATTTGTGCAATTGCAAAGTTAATTAAAGAAACCAATGCATTCCAGCTTTCTTTCCCTTCAGACGCCCTGTGCCTTTTGAAACTGCTTAAGCAGTGATATATGCAGACAGGGTGGCTGGAAATATTAGCCGTCTTCTTCCTGGAAAGAATCTCCCATCCCATTGTTCCTACACTGGGCAGAGCAATGCTGGCTGGGAGTCAGGCACAAGCTCAGCCACATCTCAGTGGAGCAACAGTTTTAATGAGGCTGCCTTTTGAGTCTATACTCTCCAGGGACCCTAGAGAAGAGATGACGAGTCATTCCACTGCCAGAGCGGACGGACATCCTCCAGGCAGGAGGCCTTGGTCAAAGGAGTCAGCACAACGCTGGGGTTGGCATGGAAAGTGTGTCTCCACATTGTGAATAAGCAAGAAGGAATAAACAGCAATCTCCAGACTTTTGCTGTTCCAACCAGACTTCCTGCCCGCCAGGATTAAAAACTGTACAGGCAAAATGAGCCCACACCCCACCAAAACAATGGCACAGCTTCCCTGGACGTGACTGGCCCACTAAAGGCTGGGTGGCATCATCAAGGGGCGACCACGTAGCAGCAATTAAGTTGCCTGTCTACATAGAGAAGTCTCCCACTGCCGTTTCCTGCTCTCGGCTCATTTATTTTATGCATTTGGTACCACATGAATACAATTCTGTGAACCTGAGTTATCTAGAAGAAATGTAAGGGAATTCTACAGCATCAATGCAATTTAGAGAAAGCCTCTGGCTACTAGAATGAGCATTGTTTGCAATGCACATCCAGGTATGTAACAGAGAAAACTGGAGGAAACACTGATTAATCTTAAGCCAACCATCTGCTAGGCCTAAATACTACATTAGACACATGCAGGCAAGACACATGCAGGCAATTTGCCATGCAGCAGTAATCAAATCTAGTTCTCATGACCTCCTCTGCCAGACAACAGAGACAGTAGTATCCTGGTATAGAATGGAGTAGGAAACCAAAGAAGATGGAACAGATGACCTGGTTGTACACTTTCAGGCAGATCACCTGCATTCCAGTACAGCGCTCTGCTATAGAACAAAAGGGCATGAAGTCCATCCCCCTGCATTGAGGCCATGGACTGTGGAAATACCTCTCGTATTTTTATGCATAATTTCATGCATGATGGCACCATATGTTCAGGACACTTATTGGCAAACATGGATATGAGATGTTTGCAAAGTGAACATGAATCACTGCATGCATACTAGTATCCACAATTGTACGTGCAACATGTTCTCCATTCAAAACCATAGACAAGAGTACAGATCAAATGGCGCAATCCTAGCCAATCACCCACGCTGGGATGCAGTGGTACCAGGGCAGGCTCCACCGTATCCAGCGTGGGTCTGGTGGTCTTGAGGTAAGGGGGCATTTGTTCCCTTATCCCACATCAAGCCCCGGCAGCCTCTATGGGGCTACTCAGATTTGCGCCAGCTACATGGCTGGTGTAAATCCAGGCAGCTCTGTGTCAGGCTTTCAAGCCTGGGAAGAGGGAAAAGATTCAGCAGAGGCCTCCTTCGTCAAGTCCATCCCCCTTCTGGGCCTGTTCCACCCTCCCCCTTGCAGGCTGGTGGGAGCCTACCTGCGGGGGCTCCACCAGGATCTGGTGCCAGTAGGTTGGCGCAGACCATTCCACCAGCGCCACAAGCTCCGCACTGCACGTTACGGCATGTTTGTGACAGTGTGCATGCTTGTTCCGCCAGCAGAGGCCAGCATAGGACTGGGCTGGCCATCACTAACACTGCTAACACTGCACGCACCCTAACACTGCACGCACAATTTATTTAATTGTGCAACAGCTTACTCAATAAAGCCACTATTTTTTGAAGGCAACAATAACATTTTATTAGTAATCATGACAAATCTGCTATTGGCTTGAGATGTTTATCTGCAACAGAAAACATGAGGGTTTTTCAGGTACAAACAAAACCACAGACATTTGCAGTATCCCTAACTGAAGCAGGCTGTTGAGCAATAAACCATGAAGAAACTCTCCTTAATCAGAGAAGGAAGTCTGTAGCCCAGTCCAAAGCATTCACTGTATGCATTCTACAATTGTAAGTAAGAATATGGATGGAGATTCTTTGTGGTTGTTTATTTTCATGTCTCACACTTTTCAAGTGGCTTGTTCTGTGAATGTTCAGGAGCTCAGAGGCCCCTCTATGGCAACAAATACTCACTCAAGTCAACCCTCCCAAAGTCCACAAAGATCCGCAGTGATGCAGAGCCAAGCAAGTATCCAAAAGCCGGGCCAAACACCGCAACAGAAAATAAGATGGCTGAAAAAGAAGGTGATAGTGTGAGAGAGGATTATCAAGTGTGTGGGCTTCAATTCTGATACAGAAGAGAGAAACAGTGTTTAAAACAAATCAGGCAACAAATACTTCCACCATGGGAAGGCATTACACATTGTAGTTAACAAAGAGGAGCATCTACCATTTAAAAGGAACCCATCAATCTTTTTAAAATAAAGACAACAGTAATATACTAATTACAATGCTCCACCCATCACTTATCTCAGACACATGAATATTTGCAGTGAAGAAACACAGACAGCAAGAAAGGTAGAATTCTGTGACCAGAAAACCACATTCTTGGACTAGTAGAAAAACAACAATTAGGCAATTACTGAAAATGTAATGCTTATTTGAGATGGAGAACTTTGTCACAGACTCGAAGAACAACTTCCAGGCTGAAACCTGGGGGTGGTTTACCAAAAGGAAGAGTTGTAAATCTAGGCTAGGTGAAAAAAATAACTCTACAACTGGAAGCTCAGAATTGCCCCTCCTCTCCCAAATGTTTTAAGCCAAGTTTAGCAGAAGATACCAACACATTATACGGCTTTTCTCCTCAAGGGTCAGGAACACGCTCTTTTGTAAAATTGAAAGTTTTGATTTCACAGCCTTTTGCAGAGGCCACCGTACTTCACAGGTGCCACACAGTCTACAACAACTGCAGTCATACAGGTTTTTTAAATCCTGATTTTATGAGCACGATAGCCTAATGGGAGGGAGAACAGGAAACAAGGACCGCAAACGTTCTTGAGAAGGAAGCCAATGGGATAATAATCACCTTCTCTGTGCACAAGACTGCTACTGATGTTCACAGACAATCCCTATCAGATATGCTGTGATGACAGAGCTCACAAGGAGGGGACCTTGAGTCGTAGGTTAGCAAAAGAGCTCAGTAAAAAACTATGTACATTGGAACAACTATGAACCTATTCTTCATTTTATTAACATAAAACTCCATTAAAGCCAATGACATTCAAGTAAGCAGCTGACGCTTTTATGCACTCAGAGGGGAAGTTAACTGCCTTTAGAAAGGTTATCCTCTTGGAAAAACCTTGCCAAATCCCAATAATAAATTTGCAATCTTAAAACTAACAAGATTTTCTTCAAATAATTAGAGAGGAAGAGTGAGAAGAGCTTTGTTTTGATTTGTTAGCAGATACCGTATCAATTATTCTGGACACATATAAATTGTGTTCAGCATGACGTGCTATGGGACCCAAAGTGTTTCTTTAGGGTTTGACTTTATTGGGCATTGAACACTGTTCTCCCCCCATCACAAAAATAGGCTCCACAATCCATGCGGATTTCTCAGAAACACACACAATTGGATAGTAGTCCCACCCACCTCTCAGATCCACAAAAATGCAGTGTATCCATAAGTAGCACTTCCTGGAAGATAAAAGCCACAGAGAATCTGGACTTTACAGTGGGTGTCGGGACAAGTTAACTTATGGCTCTCTAACTTTAGCCATCCAGTCTTCAAAATGTGGATTAAGGATTTGGGTTTTTTTATTTAGGAAATTTCTATTCCACCTTCCCATTTGCAGGATCTTCACCAAGTTCTGCCTGGGGCAGTTTGTGTTTGTTGTAAAATGGAAGTGATTTTTTTTTTACACCACGAGAGCGAGTTGACTGAGCATTCCAGTTTAGATTGTTTCCGGAGGATGACAAATAATGCAAACTTTTTTTCCTTTTCTTTTTTTTAAAGCACAGTAAACTGCTTCCTTGGGCCTCTTTTTTTTAAGAGAGGGAAAGGCAGTATAGTATATAAATATTCTTAAATAAAATATAATAAATAAATTCAGAATGGCAAACTGAGGTGTCTAAAGAAAACTAGGTAGCTGAGCACTCACTGTAGAATAAAGGCAATTCATACTGGCTGAAATTCCCCAGTCTCAATTTCTGCATTAGCACGGCCTAATTAACTGCACAAACCTATGTGCACAACTTACTCAGAAGTAAGGCCCATTCTGTTCAGGGGTACGTACTCCCTGGTAAGTGAGTATAGGATTGCAGCCTAAGCGTTTTGACATTCTGCCTTACCAACTGCAAATTAAATAGGAGAGAGTTAATTTCTCATTCCTAAGAGCTGTGAAGTGAGGTCAGAATAGCAGACTGAGGGCCAACCTACATGACCGAAGTTGACCGAATACCATCCTTGTTCACCATTCTTACTTGACATGCCACTACCAGTAAATATGCTCGAGTTGAAAGATGTACTCATGGTACAACAATCACATGGTCACTTTATAGCAGGCACAACTCAGCCTAGAGAGCTCCTTGCCCCTTCCCATGGCCTGCAGAAACAGGTTATGCAAACAATAAATACAGTACATACACATTTCCTTAGCAGGCAACATTAATACAAGATGCAGAACTGAAGTTTGCTTGTTGGAGGCTTTTAAATTAAATTTTAAGCAGAAGGCACATAAAAGCCTGCTTGGCCACACCCAAAGGCCAATATTGGGGCATGTCACTGCTCCATCTACTAACATGCTCAAGTGCTGTAAGACTGAGTTGCCTGGTTTCATTTTAACCATCTTTTATGGCTTAACTAACCTTCATATCCATGATGCTTTTGCCTTCTTCATCAAAAAGCATGCTATCTGTTAATTAGATTCCTTTTCCATATCCAAAGAAAGATTGTAGCGAACACACATTATTGGAAATTACTTCTGATTTCGGAAATACTTGTGATTCCACAATACTCGGTGTCTGTAAGTCTCGATGACCTTTTATGCCAGCCTCGTAAGTGCTCTACTCCACTTATGTCAGGCATCTTTGGAAGGTCGATGCCTACTGGACAAATATCCCTGCACAAACATTCCAGGCATGAAAAGAGCACTCTCAATCTGATGTCTACTTCACCTGACATTTTAGCAGGGATGTGGATCAAGTCTCTGACTCCAAGTCTCAAGTCAAGTCCCAAGTCTTTGCCCCCAAGTGTCAAACCAAGACTTTGGTTGTGAGTTGCAAGTCCCTATCTATTTAAAGGGAAAAATGGGTTTAAACCTGAATACAATTCAACTTGTCGTAAAAGGCTCCAATTCTCAAGTCGAATCTTTCGAGGCTTTTACAATCGCTGAGTCAGGTCTGAGTCAAGTCATTGACGCAACACGTCCGAGTCAATAGACTCAAGTCTACATCACTGCATTTTAGATTCTTGTCTCTGCCTAGATTTACATAATAGGAGTCGGTAGCAGTTGGAATGTTTATAAGCCAAGTCTGGAGCATCTTAGCTCCATACTGGAGACTGCTGGGACTCTACTAGGGGGAAAAGCTATGCATCCCAAAGAAAAAAAATGGCAACAATTTGGCTTTAAAATGTCTAATTCAATACTTTTCTGTCTCTAAATCTGAAAACGTCTACTTAATGAAAAAGTGCGGATCAGTCCATTGCAGAGTGACAGCAGGTCCAGACCTAAAGCTGCTGAGCACCAGACCAAAAAGCTACTTTCTCCCCTGGCAATGGGAGCTCACTCCACTCTTGGCACTAAAGCAGCTGCCACTGTCAATGGCTGTGCAATACAGGGACCATCTCAGGATTGGGAGGAGGAGTGGTATAAGTTGCCTTATACCGGAGTCAGGTAATTGGTCCCTCTAACTCAACATTGCCAACATGGGATGGCAGCAGCTCTCCAGGGTTTCAGACAGAACTGTTTCCTTGGCCCTACAGGAAGATGAAGTGGACTGAGCTGGGACCTTCTGCATGCAAAGCATGTCTTTTCCCCCCAATGCTGCAAGCACCTTGTGATATGCCCTCAGGGCTGTTAAGAAGATCTCCAGTATTGGCACAAGATAATGCTGGAGAAAAGCTGTGCCAATGGGTTTTAAGGAAGGAGGAACAGACCTGAATAGAATCTAAAATCAGGGATACAACTGTGTTGCATCCTCACCAAGATTATCTGTTAGATTCTGCTAATTACATTCACGATTTAAAATCTATGGCAGAAAGATGCTGGAACAAAGTCTTGCTTCTAGGGAAAAGGGGCTTTCTACTCCACAAAGGGGGGGGCGGTAAAGATCTGAATCCAGCACTGACCTTGGTTTCAAGAAAATCAATTTACAATTTTCAACTTGAGAGAACACGGTCTGATAGCAATCACAGTATGGGTTCTGTCCATTACCTCTCGCCTTATCTCCAGTCTCTTAGGCAGAAGTCCTCTTAATATACTGCTTAATTTTCTTTTCTAGAAGATGGTTTTGCAATGTATACATTGCCATTTTCTGCAGCAGGCTCCTCTCCCACACAGAGCATGGGGGAACAGAGCCACAGTTGAGTAGACAAGTCCATGATTTATATGCAGAAGGTTCCAGGTTCGATCCCTGGCATCTCCATGTAGGACTGGAAAGGACCATCATGTAAAGCACTGGAAAATGGTTTCCAGTCAGTGCAAACAGTAGTGAGTGGACAGACCAGTGGGCTGACTCCATATAAACAACTTATGTACATTGTGCGCCTGGAGGTAAATCATAAGAACATAAGCTTTGCTGGATCAGGCCAAAGGCCCATCTAGTCCAGCTTCCTGATCTCACAGTGGCCCCACCAGATGCCTCAGGGTTCCAAGTCCCTGCACCTCAGTTCCGACTGAAGATTTACAGTACCCTACTGTTACTCCTCTCTACCAACTCCCTCAACTTGCTCTTCTAAGGGAGCCAAGTTGCAAATTGGGGTTTTTCCTCCTTGGCACCTTCCTCTGAATTGTCTAAATAGCTGCCCACATCCAACACTTACACCAGATACCTCTCCCTCGTCTTGCAACAGCTCTGGGTTGAGCAAGTGAGGTGCCAGCGCTGTTACTTGGGCAACCACCTCTTGCCGTCTGGCAGGCCTCACTCATGGCAAGAGCGCAAGAGAAGGTTGGATCCATTCCTGCCTCCCCTGAACATGCTGCATTGGCTGAGCGGAAATTCACAGGAGAAAACCGGAAATGGCCAAAAATAGCCATTTAGCGCCGAAACGAAGATCGGGAAGGCCTGCAGAGGGTCGCGCAGGCCTCTCCGAAGCCTGCAGAAGCCCCCAGAAGCCCAGGTAAGTTAGATAGTTTAAGGTTTGTTTTTTTACAACCCTATTTTTAGCTCCATAGGATGCATGCGTACTATGGTGCGATGCGTCCTATGGAGCGAAAAATACGGTACTTCCTTTGGAGAGTGCTTACTGGACGAGGGGAAAGTTCAGTCTTTACGCCTTATCATGACATGCTGTCTTTTTTTTTTGCAACACTGAGGGAAAGGGGGCTGATTAAAAAGCCAAATGGGTCCCAATCTCCCCCCCCCCCCCCACACACACATTTAGAACACTGGCTGAATGAGGGGGTGGTGGCAGATCTACTGGGAAAGGTGCCACTGTTAAGCCCAACCATTGAATTCTCTGCCACATTGTGAGTCCCTGGAAGAGGGGATGGTAGCATAGGTAGACGGAAGCCATTAGAGGCTTCAAACACACATTCTTTACACCAGGGAAAGCACTTACCTACGTATAAAGGAGAGTTGTTTGGCCCAGCAAAGTCATCCACATAGGAGATCCCAAATGGCTGAATGGGGACTGTCCCAATTCCTGCCAATAGCTGAGCAACTACCATTATGGACCACATGGTGTTGGATTCTTTGTGGATGTTCGTGGTGGCGGCTTTGGGGCATTCATAGGAAACACTGCTGCAGAGCTCAGGTCGGCTGTCATTGCCCTTGTTATCTGGAACCAGACAGTACAACAATGTTAGAGAGAGAGAGAGAGAGAGATCCCACAGACCACTAGGCCCAAGTCTCCCATTAAATCCAGCAATTAAATCCACAATGTTTTCCTAGCAAAACTGGGGGGGGGGGAAATGTCCATATGGGAAAACATCCTAATTGGAGAGTCAGTTTGCAATCATGTTACTATACTACTTCTATATAGTCCGGCTCGTCTCCTTAGATCATCAGAGAAGGCCCTTTTGTGGGTGCCGTCGCCCAGGGAGGTGCGAGGGGCGGCGGCCAGAAACAGGGCCTTCTCAGTAGTGGCACCAACCTTATGGAATTCCCTCCCCTTTGATTTACGAACTGTTCCCTCCTTGGACACTTTCCAGCAAGGCCTAAAAACCTTCTTGTTCCAAGAAGCCTTCTGAGCCCCTGCCTTTTTTAACATCTCGCTGGTACAGGTGGGGGTGCTGCTGTTTTTATGCTCCTGTTTTGACTGTCGCCATGATCTTTTTAATCGATTTTTAAATATTGTTTTTATTAATTTTCATTAATTGTTTTTTACTGTTTTAAAATGTGATATTTTTATATTGTATTTTTTGTATGTATTTTTTTCTGTTGTAAGCCGCCTTGGGTTCCTTTGGGGAGAAAGGCAGGATAAAAATGTTACCTCACTTGGGTAACATTTATTTTATTTTATTTATTTTAAAATAAAATAAAATAAATGTTACCCAAGTGAGTTCACTTGTGCCACAGGTATAACTTAGGTATTTCTCATGATTCATTGCGTAAGCCCTGATACATGGAAAGTAAATGGAGGGCAAAATGTACGGAGAAAGTCAGATATGCTATTGACCTTTAGGGTCAAAATGACTAAAGAATAATTTTAACAATGTCAGGTACAAGGTCACCAGAACCATGATCTAGAGGCCCATCAGTACTGTACATACAAAGCATTTCTGCACACATGGAGGGGTGATGTTTCCTTCCAGTGTCACAGGGGATGCTGCTTCAGAGGACCCCCAATCTTGTTTTTATGGGGGGGTTGGTTTTGAGGGGCAAGAATTACTACTGCTGGAAGACAAAAGACACACAGAGACCTCTCTCCACACATGTGAAACACCATATATGGATTTTGGGGTTCCCCATCTTCTCTATAGCCATTTTCGAGAGGGCAGGAACACCTAACAATTTGTGGCAATACTGACTGCATGTGCACATCTCTAAAGCTCACTAACAAGTCAAGTTAAATACATCCGTAAGCTCCCTTAACAATCCCTCATTCCTGGATGTTGGAGACCTGCCAGAACTGTAAACTTCCTCAATTTAATCAGCAACTGTCATCACCCTTTTCTTTCAAGGTATTACCGCAACACTGCTTACAGGGATATGTTCAGAAAGGGCTTTGAACAAAGATGCACCAGTATGTTTTGAACCTAAGGGGGCGGAGCTAGATAATTACTGAAGGAAGCACAACTGTGGTTTGTCCAGGATTCCTATGTGCGTTCACATTACATATTAGCTTTAATGGTGAACAAGTTGTCCATGGGACAAACATAAACCAATTCCTTCAGTCTAGTAATCAAAAGTACTTGTAGTTCTCTTTAGAGTGAACAAAACAATACTTCATATCCAGAGGAGGTTAGGAACGTACATCCAATGCAAAATTAAAACACATACACTATCTTTGCCACACATGCCAACTCTCCATGCCAGTTCTTGTGCTTTCTTATTTGTTCATTCTCACAATTGCTCCAGCATTCCCATCAACTTACTGCACTTAATGAGTAATGTTGTGGACTTCTGGTACTTTGATCAAATTTTGATTAACCCAAGCAAAAATGTTGACCAAGTAATTTAGAGATTTCAGTTAATAAAACACAGCTTGCCGCACACAGCAACACACTATTAAAAAATTCCTAAACATGTTCATTACAAAACCATTATTGTATGAGATTGGAATGTGTTTCCCGGGCGCAGGAGCCTTCTTAACCATCTTAGGTTGATTTTTATGAATTCAATTGTCATAGGGGCCACATTAGAGATGCATCCCTTGCCAAAACAAACATGTTGGATGTGAAACTGGTTTGGAGTAAATGAGAAGAGAAATACCAACTAAACCAACACTGTTCTGGTTTATGCAAGTGTTCACCATTCTGGGCTCCCATCACTTAATACAGAGATGCCCACTGGGTTTGGGAAAACAAACTTAGGAAGTGGTGGAGTAAAGAAGCCTGGAATGACCTGCCTGAGAATGCCCAGATAGGGCAAGATCTGCCTTTGATTACTTCTGCTTTGTCCTGGATCAACAGTAATCCGAACACGGGGATTTGTTGTTGTTGTTGTTCAGTCGTTAAGTCGTGTCCGACCCTTCGTGATCCCATGAACCATATCCCGCCAGGCCTTCCTGTCCTCCACTATCTTCCTGAGTTCGCTCATTTTCATGTTTGTTGCATCAGTGATGCTGTCTAACCATCTCATCCTTGGCCTTCCCCTTCTCCTTTTGCCTTCAATCTTTCCCAGCATCAGAGTCTTCTCCAGAGAGTCCTCTCTTCGCATTAGGTGGCCAAAATATTTGAGTTTCAGCCTTAGTACCTGTCCTTCCAGGGAACAGTCAGGCTTGATTTCATTTAGGATTGATTCGGGGATATGAAAGGGTAAATGGGGGCTTTGTAATGAGAACAGAAGACCAACCAAATGAGAAGAAAGTATCAAGGCAAATCCATATAAATAAATGTGCTCAACTGATGGAGAAAATTTTATCTTTATAGAGAATCTCAAAGCACTTCAGAGAACTTCACAAGCATAGATATGATTGGGAGACGAGCTGCAGAATCATCTAGTTTTGAACTTTTCTAGTAATTAGTTATGGCAAATAATTGCCAAATAAATTACTATGAGTCAGATAGTTAACTACTCCTGGCTCCTACTCACAAGATTGTTCCTGCAAAGTCCACATGATTTTTCAACTACCATCCCATGTGGTGTTTTCAGCAAGTTTTCTCTCCATGTGTACATTTCCATATGGTTCTGATAGGTAGGAAAATGTTAACTGCAGAATTAGCTGAATCACCAATTGCATCAAAAAATCCCTGCGTGCAGCCCTAGTGCAAGAGAAACTGTGGTATAGGTTTTTAGGGAACTGGGATGCTATTCCTGAGCTTGCCAATGATTTGATACCTCAATTGCCCCTACTTTTGGAGGGCAAGTGGGAACAATGTTTTCCAGCTTGCTTCCTGGATATAAATGCCTAGATGCATTACAGATAAATATCATGACAGCAGTTACATGATTATATTGTACGATTAGAAGGTACTGAAGGAGCCATATGTACCTGCCAACCTCCCTGGATGAGTTCCTTCCCCCTTTCACACATATCTTTCTTTGCATAGAGTATACTGACAAGTTGAATTTATTAACGTACACTTGGCACCGCCTCAACACATGTTAGCTGGTCCCACCAGAAGCAACATCTCCTGCCAACCAGCCTATGGGGACATTTGTAGGCACAGGCGACCATAGTACTGCTGCCTGGTTTGCAAGGAAATGGGGCAATACTTGGCAACAAAGCTGATCACACGACAATCAGTAGGTGTGCAATCCTTCCCTTTTTGTGTTCCAAGGTTTTGGCAAAGACATATACACCATACAGAAGCGATACAGTTCTCTCTCCACGGTCAACAATAAACCTTGCGCATTTTGGTGGCGTCAGATGCAATTCAATACAGAACAGCTTCCATTGACACCAGACGTGAACCAAAACATGCACAGCCCTGGGCTCTCCTGGCATTGATCTAGCTTGGCACTCCCACGACAGGCAAGTCATTGCACAGAGACCGCAGCGTGCCTCGGGTGATGTTGGAAGTCAGGGTGGCGAACAGCCAAGAGATTTTAATGTGCAACTACACTTACAGGCTTATTTACCGGGGCGAATAACATGTCTTTTTCACTGGATACTCTGAAAGCAAATATATCAAGCACAGTGGAAGCATAAGCACTCTAAGCTAGACCTAGTCTAAAAAGAACCAAAAGCAAGAGCTGACATGGTTTCATAAAGTCCCTGAACTTCTGCAGAAGGTATCTTGGAAAAGACACGTACTGATGTTTGCTGTCGAATATTCATAGGGGGTTGAGAGGAAGTGTGGCAGAGTCAGAAGGAAGGCTCCAAGGGCCAGAAGCAGGCCTCCAAAACCTATTAACCTAGGCCGGTGAATTCGACTGCCGAAATAGCTGACAAAGATGATGAGGACGACATTGCCGATCTGTGGAGACAAAAAGGGCAGACAGGTGAGAAGGTCAAATAGCCCAGGGAGAGGAGGCTGGCTGGCAACCACACAAGACAAGGATGCATCTCTGTGTTTCTGCTTTTGCTTCCAAGTTTCACCGATTCCGGGTAGGTCTTCTCCTGCTTTGTGTACATGCCATGTTTAATACCAAAATTAAAAAAGAAATACAATTAGGAAGAGTGAGGGCATGCTTACCACACATTTGAAACTGACAAGGTCACGGCTGCAAAACTTCTCCTCCCCCCGCCCCCCCTGTAGAATCAGGCCTGGTCTACACATGCAGCAGAATAAGGTGATAGGATCCTGAGAGGCCTGTACTACTTCAGATTGCAGGTGGAAAAAGAGGACATCCAAGAGAAATGCACATCTGAGAGAAATGTTATACCATGCTGTACACACAGCTGTGCGGATTTCCTAACCTCTGGTAGTTTAACGTTGGGGTACATTAAAATGTGACCCCCCTTTTAAAGTAAAACAGCTCATTCTCCCACCTCAGAACGATTTCATTCTCTTGTATGCATAGACCAGGTCTCAAGGTGGTATGGCTGGGAGGGCATAGTTTGGGACAGGCCACAACAGTACCAGGAAAGGAGGTGTCCCCTCCTGCTGGAGATTAGACCATATGGGACAGAGTTGGTGAAGGCGGGGCTTGCTCTCTTCATGGTCCCAAAAGGCTTTCTTGAATTGCCAGCATAGGGAGGGCTTAGGATTTGGCTTCCTGATCTCCTTTTTGTCTTTCAAGTCTCAAATATCTAGGAAAACAGATCCTAAAAAATAGATTTTAGTCAGCCTCCATGAACAAATATTGACCCCGAACAGCTGTATTGCCAAGGGATTTAGTAGTATTTTTAATGCTTTTTAGGCTGATCAAGGCCAGCTCAGATCAACTGAGGATGCCAGTTTACACCAAGTAAATATTTGACCCTCATATTTCAACACACTCACAGATCCATTCAAATTGAACAGTCATGGTCAGTATTATGCAAGAATTAGGACATGCGATTCAAATCATAGTCCTCTTGGAGTCTGTTAAGAATCTGGATTTTAGAATCTCTGTTAGTTGAAAGTATGTGGATCTAGAGGTTTGGAGATGAGTCAGTTCCCTTGCTTGTTGTCTCAAAACATCTCCATATTGCATGAGATGCAACTGTTAGGCATAATGTGTGGGTTACATAAAGTTACAATTACATTGGCTTGGTTCAGACTTTTGAGACAAATTCAACATTTTAAGCTACAGTAATTGTACCCAAGTTTCCTTTCTTATATATTTACATGGGCTCTCCTGTCTGGTTTTGTGGCTTTTGGAATCACAAATAAATGAGAAAAACTTTATAATCCCAGAAAGAGTCAGGCAGGGGAGCCCATATAAAAGTATGAAAAATGCCTTGAAGCAAATGTACGCAGACAGGATGGCAAACATAACTATTTGTGGGTTGGAATGGCTATTACCACAGTGAAATGTCCAGAGAGGGACACCGCAGAGGAGGTACTACGCAGGACAAGCGACAAGAGGTTTCCCAAGTACTAGTCAACATCTTTGTTGCATAAAAAGTACTTAGGAACTTCCTGTGTCCCCCACTGTGAATGGGAAAGATGTGTTTCAGAGCTTTGTTAGCCCATTTCAGGGCACTAGACGGGTTGTTCAATTTTTCACAATGGATTTTGACAGCAACACTTGTTTTCCAACTAGGCTTTTTTTTCTTTTTAAAGAGACTTTGATGCAACCATTTTGAATGTTTGGAAATGTACACAAGAAAAGCCCTGCTGGATCAGAGAACACAAGAAAAGCCCTTCTGGATCAGGCCGACAGCCCATCTAGTCCAGGACCCTGTTTCACACAGCGGTTCACCAGCTGCCTCTGGAAAGCTGTGACTTTTGGCCCCCACCCCACGGGGTTAGCTTAACATCGAAGGGGTTTGTATACACCATATGGACAAGCAGAGACTGGGTGGCAGCACCTTTAGGCCAACACTATTTATTACAACTAGAGTTCAATTAAAGAAAGAACAGGATGCGGAGGACGGGGGGGGGGAACTCTACAAACAAAAGATGCGAGGTGCCTGCAATCTAGTCCGATGCGTTTTGTCACCTTCAGCAAACCTTGTGTGGGGGAGCTTCCCAGGTCTTCAGATGGAAAGTGGAGGCTTGTTCTTCCATGCCTGGGAATGGGTAGCTGGGGTAGTTGAGGGCCCCGTCCACTCTCCAGCTTAACAAGAGTTGCATCTCGTTTCCTCCCCTTCACACCCCCTCTGGCCATCTCCTTCCCTCTCTTCCCTTCTTGCTCCTGTAGGTTCCCTCGGTTTGTCCACCTTCTTCCTCCCTTATGCCTTCTCCCTCTTTTCATCCACCCCTTCCTCTGGTTCCCCCTCTTCTTTCATTTCTAGTCCAGTCCCTCACAAGCGCTGGTACCAATAACCCAGTCCCCCCCCCCACAGCTGACACCTGTCAGAGGCATCCTTGATGGCTGCTGCCACGCAGTCAGGCTCCACAGAGTTGATAGCACCCAGTGGTGATGTCATGGCCGAGTTGTCACACTCTGTCAGCTGCTGATGCCTTGCTCCCATGAAAGACAAGGGGAAAGTAGTAAAGGCATACCTCTCCCCCCATTGCTCCCCTGCAACTGGTATACTGAGGCCTGGAGGTAGCACATAGTCAACATGACTAGTAGCTATTGATAGACTGGCCATGAATTTGCTCAATCCTCTTTTAAAACCATCCAAGCTAGTGGCACCCTGTGATACAGGAAGCTGGACTAGATGGGCCTTTGGCCTGATCCAGCAGGGCTCTTCTTACGTGGCAATGAATTCTGCAGACAACTATGCACTGTGTGAAGAATTACCTCCTTTGTCCATCCTAAATATCCTGCCCATCAGTTTCATTGAATAACCCCTCATTCTAGTATTGTGAGAGAGGAAGACAAACTTCTCTCTCCACATCATTCATAGTTCTGTAAGTTTCTATATGTCCCCAATTAATTATCTTTTTCCAAGCTAAAAAGTATCAAATATTGTCGCCTTTCCTCACAAGGAAGATTCTCTAGCCCTCTGATCACTTTTTGGTTGCTGCTTTTGCAACTTTTCCAACTCTATAATATCCTTCCTGAGGAGTTGCAACTAGAACTGTACACACTATCTTTTTAAATTTTTCCCCCTTTTATCAATTTTAACTTTTAATGTCATGTACATTCAGTGTTGCTTTTGTTGTTATAAATCTGTGCCCTGAGGTTCCTTTATGCTTGCTCTGCTACACTGATGCTTGGCTGATGTTCCTACAAGGTTTGAATGATCCCTAAATAGACACACACTTAGCACTTTTTGCTTATTGTTTTCATGAATGCAGATGGACTACTGGGGACCTTGTGAAATCACAGCCTTAATCCTTCCCTAAACATGCATCCTGGGCCAGTGCCTCCTATGAGACTGAACCACAACACATCCTTCATACCATACAGAATTTACCTCCATAGCCCTAACCAGAAAAACTGACAGACAGAACAGTGGATGGTCTGTGTTGGTCATGGCTAAAAGCTGCTCCACAGACAAAATGTGAAACATGGCTGAACTGCTGCTCCCTTCCCCAAGATACAAGAGGCTCATATCCCACCAAACAGCTGTATCTACCTAAGGAGGCCCATTCCATACTTTCGGGGATTTTTGCCAGAGTAGAAGCTGGAAAGGGACATCCCATCCTGATTGCAATTCACAGCATACAAGAGCTATTACTGCACTACTTTTCAGCAAGAATATGCCGGTGACTGAGCAAAAGCTATTCGCTGGTGGGTGAGAGAGAGAGAGAATGAGAGAGAGAGAGAGAGAGAGAGAGAGAGTTGCCTGAGTAAGGTATAATGATGGAGTACATGAAAAGAAATCACAGGAAGAGATAGCAATCTTTATAGGCAAAATAGCATTGCAGAAATGGAAGGATTGAAATGAAGAACATAAAAATAGGATAGGCAAAAGATGAAACGGTGTACTTTATGACTGCTGTACGAGGGCTACGTGGGTGACATCCCAGACGGGTGCAAAGGAGTGAAATTCACAAGATTACAAAATCCTTATCTAGCAGTCTCTATGAACAGGAATATTTAGAGGCAAAACGTAGGCTGTTGGAGGGCATTCTGCCAATAGCAACTATCTCTGAAATGCTTCCATCCTTAGCAGGGCATGAATATCCAAACTTGCAGGATATCAATGACAATGGATACCACAGAGGGGAAATATTATTAAGAATATTTATATACCGCTTTTCAACAAAAAAGTTCACAATATAGGGGAAAATGAAAGTATAGGATATTTAAGCTGCAATCCTAAACACACTTAGCTGAGAGTAAGTCCCATGAGTGGACTTAGTTTGGAGTAGGACGTGCCTAGGCTTGTGCTGTTAACATGGATATTAACGGACATTTGAAAGCCTTGTTGAAATGGCCATCACCATTGGTACATACCACATTATACAACAAGGACAGAGAAGATCCATGAAATTGCACAGGTCACCTCCCTCTCAAGCATGGGAAAGCCATTCTAGTGCCTTACAGGAAATAGCATTCCTCCCATTATCTGATTGTCAGGCTTATACCTACAAACAAACTTTGTGAATTTATCAGTGGCATCAATTCATTTCCACCACCTTTTAATCAATTGAATTAGGATTGATTCATTGATTTCCCTTCACCCCATCAACCTTTATGCTAGTGACCTCTAAAGTAAATACTGTTAACAGTCTTGATAAAGCCACTCCAGAGTCAACTCCCTGGGTCAATGAACCCAACTCCAATGCTGGACAAATGAATAAAACAATTTTAAATGCAACCAGGCTTTGTATACGAATACCATGGTATGGTGAGAAAGAATCAACATGCATCCTATTTTGACCTCTAGATCAGGGATTCTCAACCTGTGGTACTAGTACCCCTAGGGGTACGCGGATCAACAGCAGGGGGTATGCCAGAGCCTGCCCCTTATCAGCATCAATCAGTAGTTAATTAGAACTTAAATGCAATCCCTGTCTGTCTGTCACACACACACACACACACAAGTAAGCCATTTTTCACATTTAAAATTGTTTTAGTACTTTTTATTTAACGATTAATTAGCTAATTAATTAATTGATTAATCCAATTAATTAGCAGGGGTACTTCAGAAAACTGGACTATGATAAGGGGTACCCGGGCCTCCAAAGGTTGAGAACCCCTGCTCTAGATGAGTTCCATTCCTCTTGCTACCCAGACAGAAGTCCGTAAAGAGGCTTTGTGATTATAGGTAATAAAAAAGCATCAGAAGCAACAACTGGGAACTCTGTATAAACAGGGAATTTGGGTGGTCCAAGAAGTATAACACTGACAGACTGCAAGTTTTAATTTCTGGGTTCTATACAATATGTGCCATAATTCCCACCGACATTCTAAATGTAGTGTACCATGTTGTATGCACACTCATACATATCTGAAAGTGGCTGATGCTGGAGACAGGATATTAGACGACAAGCACTGGATATTATTTCTCTAGAACAGCCCTTGGGGGATGAAGCGGGAACCAAATCTAAGCAGATGGATTGTTGTGCTAATACAGCCTAATAGCGCTTATGTTCTCAGTTAATGTGAGGTTTGGCAAATCCTTTTTCTTGTAGAGCTATGCGAGGAACCACTGCTCACCCTGATGGCTAACCACTGGCCCATAGTATGCTGGTTCTGCTCTATTTTTTTTGTTTGTGTCAGGACCCGAGACTCATGTTTACTTCATCCCCCATAAGTTTTACATTTCCATCCAAGTGTGGCACATGTGTTGTTAACATGCTAGAAGTGCACCCTGTGCAAATGAAGCCATGACCTTGTTCATTAAAACATCTTTATTCTGTGTTTTCCCCTCCAAGACGCCTAGAATTTGATAGCACCTCTTGCCAGGCTCCAGGTGCTTTGCCAAATATCAAGCTTAAATCAAAACAGATTCTGAGTCATGATGAGGGGCCAAGTTCTAACTTGAAAGCTGCTTGAATGAGGCCAGAACACCAGCTACTGCAAAACAATACCACATGGGGAAAATCCAGGATTGAGCACAGCTTACGACTGGTGGCTGGGTAGAGGGGAGACTGGATTGCATTCATGGCCACACCGACAAAGGCATGTTTGCATTTCTTGGGCATTGCAAACAGAAATAGCAACTGATGGAGAAGACCCTGGATCTAGACTTCCTGTTTATATCTTCCTGGCTCTGCAGACTGGGAGGTTGTGGAAGTAATCTGGTATGTGCTGCCATTGACTGAAAATGGAAGGAAGCTGCTCTCAGTTTAACTCTGGCTTTCAGTAGACCCTCTGCAGGTTACTGAAATTCTACTGTGCAGACCGAGATGCTTCTGCCTTTGTGCTCTCAATTCTGCAACTGACCAAAGTTACTCTTCTCCCTTGTCAGTTCCAGATGGAGGAGGCTGTGGTTGGCCACTGTGCATCTGGGTGGCCACTGTGAGAAACATGATGCCAGGTCTCATCCAGCAGGGCTTATGTTTTTTGTATCTACTGGATGAAGGGATGCAGAGCTGCTCAGAGCAATGTTTCCACCTGGCTGGGGAAGCTCTTTCCATCAGGAGAATTACCTAGCATATGATCCCCTACAAATCGACTAACAGTGCAATCTTATGCATGTCAACCCAGAAGTGAGAATGCAATCTTATGCATGTCTACCCACATCTTATTCCCAGGTAAGTGTGTATAGGATTGAAGCCTTAGGCACAGAATTGCACTGTAACAGAACTAAATAGGCCTTAAACTACAAAGCTTAGAGTAATGAAAGATAGGAGCAGGACAGACTTGAACCCTTGCAGGAGAAATGCAACTTGGAAAAACAAAAGTTGACAAAGTATTTGAGCAAGGGAGCTGGAGGGTCTTCTGGACTCCACAGAAGCAGAGCAACACCACAATCCAGAAGCAACTCTTGGCTGGAGTCCAACCCTGAGTAATGACTACATCTCCAGGGAAGAGGGATTTCTCATGGGAAACACTGACAGAAGCTTAATTATGGGGGTACTACTAACGGCCCTGCTATAATCAAGCCTATCAAGCATGTGTAAAGCTCCAATCTTAAGCCTTGGATGATGCAGGGGATGCTGTAATGGTCTGACTCACACTTCCATAACAAATTGGGGGTTGCACCTTCTTTTAATATCGCAGTAATGTGTAATACAGCATTACACATCTGATGCGGCAACACTTCTGAGGGCCTGGCAGAAAGTGCCGATCTATTAAATATATGGGTGTAGCAGAACTCCATTGCAAAGAGGCAGAGAAATGTAGGTCAGCCTCTCTTCTTTCTCAGGGGGAACAGTTAGACAGTAGGAGGACATGGGGCCAAAAAAGGCTTCTTTCCCACTGCCCCTTCTCCAGGAAGGCTTTCATGGGAGAAGAAATTTAATCACTCACACAGTTTCTGGCTATAACCACCACCAGTGGGCTCTACTTTATAATGTGAACAACAGTATGAATAAGGCTTACTTGGTTATCTTGAATTTTAATTACGACAGTATTTCTGAGCCTGCACAGAGCTGCCTATGCAACATGGTGCATAAACTTGCATATATACACTGATGTGCCCCTTGAAACAGTGGCAGTAACTGGGAAACTATTTGTGGAACACAAATAGCCAAATGTTCTGTTGTAGACAGTAGCTGCGCAGCTACCCAGGGCTACACCAGACATTGCACTAAAAAATACGTTCGCAAGTTGTCACGACGAGTCCAAATTTCAGAGTTAAAAATTTAACATCTTGCCGGGAAAACTCCGTCGTTTTTAGTAAGATTTATTTCAAGGAAAATCACAGATGTTAAAAACTTTACTTTTGACCACATACATTTGTGGCATCTTCAGAAGTTCTGAGGATGCCACAAATGTATGTGGCAAAACGTAAAGTTTGTAACATCTGTGATTTTCTTTGAAATAAATCTTACTAAAAACAACTGAGTTTTCTTGGCAAGATGTTAATTTTTAACTCTGAAAATTGCACTAAAAGTTCAGCTGTTGCCCAGCGTAGCCCTTATGCATGGAGCTCACCCTCCTACTTCATAAGGTTCAGCAGAAATGACTTGCGTTGTGATGTCACAGTGTTCCGTGCTTCACTGACCCTCCTCCCTCAATAGGTATCAAACGATGTGCAGCAGGGAACGCAGAGCGCCAGTAAATCCTAATTAGACATCATGGAGAGGGAAGTTCAAGCTATGGGTGGCAGCAGCTGTGTGCGCTTGGTATAATGTTTAGTTTGGCCCTCGGTTACTCTCCAGGGCGCTGCCAGCGCTCTCCTGACTTGTTGTGGCATTGCTCTGTTGCAGGCAGCAGCCTTCCAACTGCTGTGGGGCAAGACACCACAGCCTATGGCATCCTCCTTTCGTATGAGAAAACCAACCATTTCTCTTTCCCTTCCCATATCTACCCCAGTTGCTGAATGCTTATCCATGGATACCTGACAGGTGACACAGTCTCATGTTGAAGTGCGTTCCTGATGCAGTTACCTCATGTAAACTGGAGATGAAGCCAGAAGACAAACTGGAGAGGCCAAAGCGTTTCTCAATGGTTGTCAGGCTGCTCTTGAAGTAGGCACTGTAGAGGAGCTGGGACAGCTGCAGCAGGCTATGGCAGGCAACAAATACCTGTTGACAAAATGGTATGGAGTTAGGACTATGGCCAAGTGATGACCCAGAAATCCCCAATATTAGGGCTGGAGAATCTTCATACCAGCAATCCCAAGTTGTATGCAGGATATAGCGACATAATTTTTAACCTTAAAAATTAACAACCCAATGTGACAAAACAGAATCTAGTTGACTTGATTTGAAAACATAACTTTTCTATTGAATCCTTTTGACATATATTTGCAGATTTCTGGAACTATATGGCTCACTTAATTCACCATTTTCAACTCTGCCACTGAAATGCAAAGGCTCAGGTCTTATGAAAATTGAAATGCAAGCGTGCTAGGAACTCAGGAATTGGATTGTTAAGCTCAGGTTCCCACCCATGACACACTACCAGGAATTATGACATTCAGAAGGAGTCCAAATATTGTGACAGGCATTTTAAGAGAGGATGGGGGAGTCTTTCGCTTTTGTAATTTAAATCTGATTGACTGACAGGTTTACGCAAGCGAGTGCAATGTTAAATAGAACGTACATTATGACTATTACAGGCATTACCTTCCGAGACAAAAAAGGTCTTTACTAATTATTGATTCAGCAACTGTTTGACGCAAGGATAATGTCTTCACTGTCTGCTTTTATCGTGAAATAAGCACCTGTTAAAACAAGCAACTCCTTCATGGATCATTGCCTTGTCGTGGCGAAGGGGCTTGCGTAACTCAATGAAGCCATGAGCTATGCCGTGCAGGGACACCCAAGACGGACAGGTCGTAGCAGAGAGTTCTGACTAAAAGTGATCCACTGGAGAAGGAAATGGCAACCCACTCCAGTAACCTTGCCAAGAAAATCCCATGAACAGTTCCAAAAGGCTAAAAGATATGACGCCGGAAGATGAGCCCCTCAGGTCGGAAGGTGTCCAATATGCTACTGAGGAAGAGCGGAGGACTATTCCAAGTAGACCCAGAAAGAGTGAAGCGGTTGGGCCAAAGCCAATAGGACGTCCAACTGTGGATGTGTCTGAGGTTGAAAGGAAAATCCAATGCTGCAAGGAGCAATACTGCTTAGGAACATGGAATGTGAGGTCTATGAATCAAGGCAAGCTGGATGTGGTCAAAAATGAGATGATAAGATTGAACATTGACATCTTGGGAATCAGCGAACTAAAATGGATGGGCATGGGTGAATTAAATCAGGTGACCATCATATCTACTACTGTGGGCATGAATCCCTTAGAAGAAATGGAGTAGCCCTCATAGTCAATAAAAGAGTGGGAAAGGCAGTACTGGGGTGCAACCTCAAAAACGACAGAATGATATCAGTTTGAATCTAAGGCAAACCATTCAACATTACAGTAATCCAAGTGTATGCCCCAACCACTGATGCCGAAGAAGATGAAGTTGACCGGTTCTATGAAGACCTACAACACCTTCTAGAACTAGCACCCAAAAAAGGTGTCCTTTACATCATAGGAGACTGGAATGCTAAAGTAGGAAATCAAGAAATAAACGGAACAACAGGCAAGTTTGGCCTTGGAGCGCAAAATGAAGCAGGGCAAAGGCTAACGGAGTTCTGTCAAGCGAACGCGCTGGTCATAGCAAACACTCTTTTCCAACAACACAAGAGGCGACTCTACACATGGACATCACCAGATGGTCAATACCGAAACCAGATAGATTATGTGCTTTGCAGCCAAAGATGGAGAAGCTCTATACAGTCAGTAAAAACAAGACCTGGAGCTGACTGTGGCTCAGATCATGAGCTTCTTATTGCAAAATTCAGGCTTAAATTGAAGAATGTAGGGAACACCACTAGACGAGTCAGATATGACCTAAATCATATCCCTTATGAGTATACAGTGGAGGTGAAGAATAGATTTAGGGCATTAGACCTGGTAGACAGAGTGCCTGAAGAACTATGGACGGAAGTTCGTAACATTGTACAGGAGGCAGCAACGAAAACCATCCCAAAGAAAAAGAAATGCAAGAAAGCAAAGTGGCTGTCAGATGAGGCTTTACAAATAGCTATGGAAAGAAGGAATGCAAAAAGCAAGGGTGAAAGGGAAAGATATAAACAACTGAATGCAGAGTTCCAGAGAATAGCAAGGAGAGATAAGAAGGCCTTCTTAAATGAACAATGCAAGGAAATCGAGGAAAACAACAGAATGGGGAGGACTAGAGATCTTTTCAAGAAAATTGGAGATATCAAGGGAACGTTTTGTGCAAAGATGGGCATGATAAAGGACAAAAAAGGCAGAGACCTAACAGAAGCAGAAGAGATTAAGAAGAGATGGCAAGAATACACAGAAGAACTATACAAGAAAGATCTGAATGTTCCTGATGACCACACTGGTGTGGTCACTGACCCAGAGCTGGACATCTTAGAGAGTGAAGTCAAGTGGGCCTTAGGTAGCATCACTAACAACAAAGCTAGTGGAGATGATAATATCCCAGCTGAGCTACTTAAAATCCTAAATGATGACGCTGTGAAAGTGCTGCACTCAATATGCCAACAAATTTGGAAAACTCAGCAGTGGCCAAAGGACTGGAAAAGGTCAGTTTACATTCCAATTCCAAAGAAGGGCAGTGCCAAAGAGTGCTCAAACTATCGCACAATTGCACTCATTTCACATGCTAGCAATGTTATGCTCAAAATCCTACAAGCTAGGCTTCAGCAGTACGTGGACCGAGAACTACCGGACATACAAGCTGGGTTTCGAAGAGGCAGAGGAACTAGAGATCAAATTGCCAACATGCGCTGGATCATGGAGAAAGCCCGAGAGTTCCAAAAAACCACCTACTTCTGCTTCATTGACTACGCAAAAGCTTTTGATTGTGCGGATCACAACAAACTGTGGCAAATTCTTAAAGAGATGGGGGTACCAGACCACCTTACCTGTCTCCTGAGAAACCTGTATGCGGGTCAAGAAGCAACAGTTCGAACCGGCCATGGAACAACCGACTGGTTCAAAATTGGGAAGGGAGTACGGCAAGGCTGTATATTGTCACCCTGCCTATTTAACTTATATGCAGAGTACATTATGAGAAATGCAGGGCTGAATGAATCGCAAGCCGGAATCAAGATTGCCGGGAGAAATATCAACAACCTCAGATATGCAGACGATACCACCCTAATGGCAGAAAGTGAAGAAGAACTAAAGAGCCTCTTGATGAGGGTGAAAGAGGAGAGTGAAAAAGTTGGCTTGAAACTCAACATTAATAAAACTAAGATCATGGCATCTGGTCCCATCAATTCCTGGCAAATAGAAGGGGCAGAAATGGAAGCAGTAACAGATTTTACTTTTCTGGGCTCCAAGATCACTGCAGACGGAGACAGCAGCCATGAAATTAAAAGACACTTACTCCTTGGAAGGAAAGCTATGGCAAACTTAGACAGCATAATAAAAAGCAGAGATATCACCATGCCAACAAAAGTTCATATAGTCAGGGCGATGGTGTTCCCAGTAGCAATGTATGGTTGCGAGAGTTGGACCATAAGGAAGGCTGAGCGCCGAAGAATAGATGCTTTCGAACTGTGGTGCTGGAGAAGACTCCTGAGAGTCCCTTGGACTGCTAGGAGATCAAATCAGTCAATCCTAAATGAAATCAACCCTGACTGTTCCCTGGAAGGACACATACTAAGGCTGAAACTCAATTATTTTGGCCACCTAATGCAAAGAGAGGACTCTCTGGAGAAGACTCTGATGCTGGGAAAAATTGAAGGCAAAAGGAGAAGGGGAAGGCAAAGGATGAGATGGTTAGACAGCATCACCGATGCAACGAACATGAAAATGAGCGAACTCAGGAAGATAGTGGAGGACAGGAAGGCCTGGCGGGATATGGTTCATGGGATCACGAAGGGTCGGACACGACTTAACGACTGAACAACAACAACAACAAAACAAGCAAAGATGGGAATTTGGCATTTGATACAACATGGGCTGGTTGTGGAAAGATGGTATCTTCCTGAAATGAACATTAAAGTGTAAACTAACCCCTTGGTATATCTGCCAGCATTTGAAAGAATGCGATCATCCTCACCCTCTGCACTGCCCAGTAGTGATTTAAAAACAACCCATGCTGCAGATTCAGCAGACGCTGCAACAGCCATGAACCGTTTTCTTAAACCTCCTTATATTAGATCTCTATCAGCAACATTAGTCCTATCCAGGCCACAATATCCACAAACTTCCAGTCAAGCACTACTGGCAAAGCAGATACTCTTGGGAACTCGCAAATCCAATAATTCCTCTTTGATCCATACATGGTTCAACCAGTTGGCATACAAAGTTGGGAAATACAGGGTTTTTCATGAAGCAGGACAAAGCCTACATCAGTTTGGGCATTTGACCTTCTTTCAGATGGTATTTTGGAAAAGGGATAAATCTTAAGATTCTGAGTGGCAGACTCCAGTTCCCCCTCCCTCTTCTGCTCCAGGGATGCATGTGCCAATTATACAGAAAAAATCACTAAGGCACATGGAAGGGCCAGGTGGTTAGGATGGAGGGGTGAAAGCAGGGGACCTATCTTGCAACATGCTATATTTCTGCAATAAACTAATAAATAAAAAAGGAGAAAGTAAATTACCTGAACAGCTATTCCTCTTGTCCTAGGCGGAAATTATACATGCTTTCCTGGGAGTAAGCCCCATTAAACACATGGAACGTACTTTTGAGTAGATCTGCAGAGTTGTGCTGTTAGAGACACTCACAATGGCAAGAGTGGAGACAGCAAATGTAGATAATTCCATCAGTAATAGCACTGTTTCCCAAGCTGCTGATTCATATAGATCAAACCAGCCTATAGTATCTTTTTCCAAACAGTTTGAGTTCTAGTTGCACTCAGCAAATACCGGTAAATTGTGGCTTTTAGCTTTGCCTGGAATCCAGACTATAATGGCCCAGAACGTCTGTGGATGAGCAGTTTTAGCTTTTATGTCATTTTAATTGTCAAGTCCACAACTTGTCTTTAAGTCAGTCGCAGAATCTTCTGTGAGGAAACCCAACTGTGGAGGGTTCGAGTATTTTGAGGGGAAGAGTGAAATCTTCTTCCTTAACTTAATGCAAGAATTCAGGGAGAAGGAAAACTACCAGTATACAGTGCATGCTATTCCTTCATGAACAGAAGTTCTTTTAATGATGATGCAAGCTATTGTGATCAAGTAAACTGATGTACATAGTCCTTTCCTGCACTGAATGCGACATTTCGACCGTCTCAGAGACACAACCCGCAGCGGCCTGCTTTTGTTACAAACCAGATCAAGTAAACTGATGTACGTGAAGGTTATGAGTTATACTGTAGGGGTAGACATTGTATTTGCAGGCCAAAATACAATTTCATTGCATTCACACGTTAGCCACTTGCTAGGATATAATTTACACTAATTGATACAATCCACATTCTAGTACTGTACAAGAATCTTTCCAAAATCAATGTTCCCTTTTCCATACTGGCACGTAATTTCAAAATCCATTTTCTCTCAGAGTGTCTTGCAGCCGTATGCAACTGCAATTCTCATATTCCATTCTGATCTTTCAAATTTGTGATGCCAACTTTCCACTCGCCACCATAATTCAGAGCTACACACCCAACATAGTCCTTTCCTGCACTGAATGAGACATTTCGACCGTCTCAGAGACACAACCTCAGACGCCTGCTTTTGTTACAAACCAGATATAATGTATTTCCAAGGTTAACCTCTATAATTGCTCCATGGCTACGGAGGCAAGGAGAAGGGCACTCTCTCTGCACCCAGTCAACAGCAAGAAGGCGGCCAGTTGAAAATGTGGATTCCCTTTGTCCGAGCAAGCACACGAGGAACGGGAAAATGAGCTTGGCGGCCCTAGTCTTTGGCCAGAGGACCAGCAGTTGCTAGGATCCTGCTTTCCTCTTCCTTCCACAAAGAACTCTGGGGCTACAATCAGTTGTCCTGTGGCTGCAGAGGCAATGGCAGGGACAACCTGGCTGCAGTCACCTCCAAATACAAACATGCATAAAAACTGCAAGCTGTTCTCAAAAATCACTGTCATAGGACAAGAGATTTAACAGAATTCCACTTTCCGTTTTTACTGTAAAATTAAGCCACCTAGAGCCTTTAGGGGACAGGGTGCTACATAAACAGAATAAATAGGCTTAAGGGCTGAAAACATTGGCTGCTGTTTTCAGGAAGAAAGACAGACACTTGCAAGCTCTGCTATGGAAGAGAAAGGAGCATGGACAAAGAATCCCTCATTTAGAGGCAGACAGCTATGACTCAGGACCAAAGGAGACATTGCTTTAAATGTGTGGGCTGGGATTTCCCACATCTTTTTGCTTTTCCACCAAAAGCAGCCTCAGGGCCCCCAAACTCGATTGGGAGGACAGCACAGGAGGAGGGGATGGAACCCTTGCCTCCCACACGGAAAAGTCACCCTCCTGAAGTGCTTTGCTGCTTGGGGTGGGGGCTACCTTTCAGTGAGAAAACAGTCACCGCGGCAGGAAGGGGGTGCATGCTGCACTACAGAACGCGAACAAGCTCCTAAAAGCTACAGATTAGAAACGCGAAGGAATCCCAGGGTCTTTCTACTCATTGGCGCCCCCTCTCTCCAGTCCCTAGTGCTGTTATTTTGTCTTTGTCAGCAGGGCCATTATAAAATACCATCACCTTTCTGTAAATAACACAGAGTCCATGGTCTCTCTTCCAAATACCAGGACCGACAATACTGTTGCGTATTAATCCTAATCTTTTTTTCTAATGCAAAGTTCAATGTGACATTTTTATTTATACAACGATGTAACACAGTTCCTCAGCCACATCCATCACTCAACTCTCTTCCTTCACTGTCTGAATCCTTGACCCAATGAATATAAAACAGAGGAAGGAAGAGAAGAAAGGGGAAGGGGGGGAGGGGTTGGTTGGAAGGTGAGGCAACCAGAAAGTAGTACAAAGAAATATAAATTTCTTTATAGTACAAAGAAATATAAATTCTGTATAGTACAAAGAAATATAAATTTAGGATTCAAGGAAGGCTGAGCGCCGAAGAATAGATGCTTTCGAACTGTGGTGCTGGAGAAGACTTCTGAGAGTCCCTTGGACTGCTAGGAGATCAAACCAGTCAATCCTAAATGAAATCAACCCTGACTGTTCCCTGGAAGGACAGGTACTGAGGCTGAAGCTCAAATATTTTGGCCACCTAATGCGAAGAGAGGACTCTCTGGAGAAGACTCTGATGCTGGGAAAGATTGAAGGCAAAAGGAGAAGGGGAAGGCAAAGGATGAGATGGTTAGACAGCATCACCGATGCAACGAACATGAAAATGAGCGAACTCAGGAAGATAGTGGAGGACAGGAAGGCCTGGCGGGATATGGTTCATGGGATCACGAAGGGTCGGACACGACTTAACGACTGAACAACAACAAATGCTAGCTTCGCTCCTGTTAAAGGCTGCAGTGATTCCTTTGGCACACCCTGCAAAGGCAGGAGACAAGGTAGACAACTTCTAAGGAGCTATATGCCGAAAAGGCAAAGCTACAGCAAGGAAGCTCTCCACATCCTGAAACGCAGTAGGTTGATCGTTTTGATCTATATTTAGCAGCTCCTTTTTTTTTTGTAGTCGGAAATGGAACTTGTTCTAACTGTGCCGATATATATTATACATAAAACATAAATAACAAACAGGGTAATGGCCATGTTATGTAAATGTGTGGGAAAACAAAGTCTGCCACACCCCAGGCATGCATGAAGTTGGGTGGTACACAACAGAATCCTTGGCTCAGGCGAGCACAGTCTCCAGGATCAGATGGCAAGGACCACAGGAAAAAGACAATACAAGTTAGGAAACTGACAAATGGAAAACAAAGAGGAAATCATAGCATTTTCAAGATCTGGGCCCAGGCCAAAGGAGCAGGCACTGGAGTTTCATAACCACATCCCAATCAGTGCCTTGGTTTTGTCTGCAATTATCTAGGAATCCAAACTGCCATTGCAAGAATATTTGTAACCTCTGTATTTCCTATCTGAATGCTCTTGTAGAGGCCACTCTCTTAAAGTATTAACATATTTGCTGGGAATGGAACAGAGTAACTGCTGGACTTTATGTTTGGAAAGTGAAGGGGGGGGGGGGAACAGCCATTATCATCTCCCGTTCTTTTTCCCAGAAGCCCCGAGTGCAAAATGAGATCCTGTCTAGCAGCCAGTTTTGCTCTAAACATTGAACATTCATCCTCTCTGCTTTATACTTGATTGGGGCAAATCCAAATTGCAGACTATCTAAAGTAATTTGAGCATCACAAGTCCTTAACATACATTGTATTCCCCCCCCCCCCTTTAGCCTCATGGTAACCCTGTGAGGTTGAGGCAACATACACTGCTCTGAGCTCCTTGGAGGAAAGGTCAAATACCATTGTAATAATGGTATTCCCACTCACACAATTATGTATGTCATATTCCCTAGGATAGGAACACCATAGCAACAACTGTTTATACAATCATAATAAGCTACAGGAACACCAGGAATTTAAACAAAGGAATGACACAGGTACATCTCTTAGGAGGCAACAATGCTGTGAAGATAAATCAGGCAGTAACAGGAAATGCAAGTTTCAGAGGTCCAAAACTTGGTGACCTGCCCATATGGACAGAGAGACAATGTTGGAAAGGTGCGATCAAGAGAGAGAACATAGCACCAGATAGACAAAATCAGTGAGATATCAGGGACGTTATCAGCACCCTCTACTCAGGAAATCAGAAGGGAATCCCGAAAGCTCAACAATGTGACCCAAGCTGGAGACCCAAACTGAGTTATGATCCAAGCTGATAATAGGAGCAGAAGGGCTGGAGTCAAAAAAGCAGGAGACAGCCTCATCTGCCCACAGCTGGGTCTTGAGCAGGCACTGGCTGAAGGAGATGTTGCACCAGCAAAGGTTTCTATAGGGGATGGATGCCCCACCCCTTCCTGGAACATTGGCTGGGTTCAGGGCATGTGTCTGTCCTTGCCTCTTCCACATGAGTAGGGCTAATGAAAGGTAAGCCTTTGGCAACAACATGGGTGTTTTGCTGCTGGTTCTGGACTTCGGATCGTGCATGTTGTCGCTGCTACTCTTGGGATCATGGAAGTTACAGTGGGGAGTCTGGGGATGGGATCCATACGGGGGGGGGGAAATCTCCCCATTCCCTATCAGGTTCCACAGGTGGGGCATCCTCAGGACAGACAGAGTTCAGCTGATCCTGAGGAGTTGAAACCTCTTTGCCAGGGGTTCTTAACCTTTTTACGATTACAAACCCCCAATGGATTGCCAGGTATGTCCCCATATCCTCTTCACTAGACTGTTAAAAATCATCATCATCATCAGTCCTATTAAGTACCAGCATGACCTCCACATGTCAATAGCTTTGTTTTACTTTACATATGGATAGCTAGGAATAGAATGCCTCAATCCGTATTGATAATGATGACAGTTAATAACACTGTGCAACACAAAAATTGTTTATGTTTATTTCTAAATGTGTCTTATATAATTCAGGGGTGCAAATTCTAACAGTACTCTCGTTTTTGTATCATCAAAACTTTTTTAGTTATTTTAAATTTTGTGTTGGTATTGAAACACTAGCATTCACCTTTACACCAGGGTAAACATGGCCACAACAAGATGTTGCAGACTCTCCCCGAGTAGCGTAAATTGTGGCTGAACTATTGATACTATGCCAAAAATAGTGGCATTTTTTAAATCCTCACACCAAAAATACATCAAAATATTCAGATAAACACAAAATTATTCCAATGTTGTTACACAGTGTAATCTAACAATGATTGCTTTTGAATTGTTTGGAGATTGAGCCCCATACCCCCATGATCCCAGTAGCAATGTATGGTTGCGAGAGTTGGACCATAAGGAAGGCTGAGCGCCGAAGAATAGATGCTTTTGAACTGTGGTGCTGGAGAAGACTCCTGAGAGTCCCTTGGACTGCTAGGAGATCAAATCAGTCAATTCTAAATGAAATCAAGCCTGACTGTTCCCTGGAAGGACAGGTACTAAGGCTGAAACTCAAATATTTTGGCCACCTAATGCGAAGAGAGGACTCTCTGGAGAAGACTCTGATGCTTGGAAAGATTGAAGGCAAAAGGAGAAGGGGAAGGCCAAGGATGAGATGGTTAGACAGCATCACCGATGCAACAAACATGAAAATGAGCGAACTCAGGAAGATAGTGGAGGACAGGAAGGCCTGGCGGGATATGGTTCATGGGATCATGAAGGGTCGGACACGACTTAACGACTGAACAACAACAACAACCCCCATGATTTGGTTCCTATACCCCCAAGGGGTATGAATACCTCCAGTTAAGAATCCCTGCTCTATGGGGTCCTCATCTGTGCCAGACGCCACAGCATAGTCTGGCTCCACAGAGGTGGTCTCTGCAGAACTGAGCTCTTCCGGGCATGGCTGGGACCAGATAGTGGTTCAAGCCAGAAAGTGGTGGGATAGAAGCACAAATGATCTCATTTGCAGGCCTTGTGGAATGGAAAACGCTTTGTATGACTGGGATCAGTCTGCTGCTGTTCTCCTATTCTCAAAAGCAGTCAAGTAAGCTGACAGGTTCCTCTGCAGAAAGTGCAAAAAAGCTAAAACAGCAGCCTGTGCTAACACTGACTGGTACATTTCCAACAGACTTGTTTCTTTCCATCAAAAACATAAGCTGCAAAACAATGTTTGTGGCTAAGGAACATGCGATGCTCAGAAAGACATGCCAGAGATCACAGGAGCAGCTATAGTCGGGATTTGCAAGCTGATGTGGCTCAGATGTTTACACTGCTTGTGCAAGTGGTTAAGCCAGCCCAGGAAAGCGAAGAAGCTATCAAAGAAAGAATGACTGACTATGAAACCAGGAAGGCGCACAGCTATTCCATACTTCGCTTGCTTAACCCTCGTATAAGAGAGAATCAGAATCCCCAAGCTAGGTCATGTCTTTTGATTTCAGGCAAATTTCAGCAATATTCAGGTGTATTGTAAGAGGGGTTCAAGAATGGAGGCAAGCAACCCCCAACCCTTAACATGCATGTAAGCTTTCTTCAGCCAGCTGTTAACCACCTTGATGTTGACTTCAAAAATGGCTAAATGATCACAACAACAGGCTGTTTATATAAGCTGTTGAACTCCCTTCCAAGTCACACTTTACTTTTAAGATGGGAGAGGTTACAAAATACTGTACAGTGTACTCCAGGGTTGGCCAACCTTCCACCATTAGGGCCTCTGCGTTAAGAGTTGTGTAGAACTGAAGACAGAATCTTGGCAGTTGTAATTGCTGATGGTGCTGCTAAAGCAACTGCAACAGGCTTTAACCCTTTTCCTGTGCCACAATCCCAATGGAAATCATGTTCCCAAAATTGCTTTTAGTCCCAAGAGGGAAGTTTTCATTGGTGCCAAAAGGTTAGAAAAACAAAGCCGAATGACACTTTTAACATAATAGGTAATTTGGTCCAGGGATGCTGTTTTTCATATAAACCAGCCAGACAAACCAGCACATGGGAGTTCTGGCCAAGCCATCGAGGGCTGACTGAAATATGTTTATTTGCTTATGCCATTGATGAGACACATTCGCCATTAGACTGGTCACCCAAAACGTCATATAAAAGTTTCTCTTCTACTTCTGAGTGAAAGACTCCTAAAAAGGCAAAACATCTCTGATCATGGCCAGTACTGTCCAGCTACGTTTGCATAAAATTGGTCTGGCCAATCTTCCTTTCTCGGAACAAGCAATAACATAGCTAATGTATGGAATTCACTGCCACATTATATGTGGTGAAGGCTACTACGGAGATGGCTTTAAATGCACTTGGAATACTGGGTCCAGTTTTGGGCACCACATTTTAAGGAGGATATCGATAAGCTGGAACGGGTTCAGAGGAGGGCAACTAAGTTGGTAAGGGGGTCTGGAAACCAAGTCCCATGAGGAATGGTTTAAAGAACCCTTGAAAACCTGGGGGCATAAAAAGTCGGTTTCATGTAAAGTTAATGGCACTTGGGGACTCACTTTTTTTTTTAAGATCCCCATACAAACATATTACAATTGGCAACACACACACACACACACACACACACACACACACACACACACACACACACACAGACTTCTGTGGAAAAATATGTTAAAAGGAAAAGCAACTTCTTCAGTCACAATTACTATGAAGAAAGGCAAACAGAAACAGATCTGGGTTTTGTTTCAGCTCCATAAAATATTATGACAACGTAAAAACTGGAGCAGAGCCAGTTTTCAGCAAACTGACAGCCTACACTGTATACATCATGGCCTGTATTCTTTCATCATGTGCACGTCTTTTTCTCTCACGGCTTATGTAAGATAACCCAGTCAGTCAACAACTTTGTTTACCCTAGTGCATTTGCACAATTACTAAGACTATATTCAAACATCTGTTACAAAATGTAGCCCATGTTGTAATCCTTGGCAGAAAACAACCAGCGCCATTGTTACAGCATGGACTCGCAAGCCAATGCTCGCACTTATGGGAACCTCAGAATTCACGAGCAGCAAGGAAAAGCTTACGGGTCAGCAGTAAGGGCAGAGCCATCCCTAGAAGGGTGCGGGCCTGGGGCATCTCAACCAGTGCACCCCCCCATTATGGTGATATAGTAGTCATGAAAGCGTGGAGTCAAGGGCAGCTGCCCCATTTGCCCTACCGAAGGGACGGACAGCTCCGGTTAAGAATACGGCTTTCAGTCAGAGCAGATTTTTCTTTTTTTAACCTCTCTCTCTATAAAAAGAGATCAACATTCAAGGTGCAAAGCCAATTAGCCCCATGTAAGAATTTGTTCCTTCAACTTCAAAAAACAAAAACAAAACAAAAAACAGTGCCGAGTTGAAAAAGTTGAAGATCTAGGACATTATTGCCAAGACTAGGAAATGGGTGAAGAACATCTGCTTCATTTGGGGGAAGAGTACAGTTAAGCCCAATCATGAGCGGCTTTTAGTTGCCAGAGTGGAACAAAGGAGTTGGAGTGATGGAAAAGAGCTTGTCTTGACATCTTTGTGCTATCAGATTAAAACAAAAAACCTTTCTAGGCAGTCCTCTAGAGAGTTAGTGGAGGGAAGGCAGGTCGTGCCTGAATTCCCCACCCCCCCTGCCAAATCATGAAACCCAGGGGCAAGTTTCCTTATCAACACCATAATTTCTCCCCTTTACAAGATTTAGGTAATAGAAAGGGAATGACTGACATGCTTTGTGTACACATCTACCCAACTGTGGGAAGGGTAATGAGTGGGCAGGAGGTGGCAGCTTGAAGCAACAAAAATACTGACAGACCTGAAGTCTACAAAACATTTAAAAAGATCCTAATCAGCATTATGGAGAACGCATTTCCACACATGAACAGTAGTTTTTAACATGGTTATAAATCACTACCTCCTCCTTCCTTCGTTCAAGGAGTTCAAGTGGCACACATGGGCATCATTACAGCTACCCTATAAGTGAGATGGACAGGCCAAGGGCACCCAGTGAACTTTGTTTCTAAAGTGAGGATTGGTACTTTGATCTCCTCAGCTCAGGTTGAATACTCTAACCACTATGCCACACTCTCTTCTGTCACATGGAGGATTGCATTTTAATACAAAGGTCTCCAGATAAGAATGCATTTGAAAAAGAGAACACCTCACAACATTTTACCGATGTAATTCAAATATTTGTCACTTTTCTACTTAAAAATAGTATCCAAAGTGACTCACAAGAACTGCAAAAAAAACTTTAAAAAGATAAATATCATTTTAAAAATGCAACACTACAGAACAGCAGCAGCAGCCGTCAATAAAAGTAATCCATAAAACAGCAGTTGGCAAAACAGACAGATCAGCAGGATAAATTCAATTAAAAGCCTTGGGCTCCAATCCTATACACACACTTACCTGTGAGATAGACTCGTTTAACTCAATGGAGCATTCTTCCAAGTAGACATGCATAGGAATGCAGTGTTGGAGAATTAAAATACAACTGCCCACTGAAATGCTTCTGCTTAAGAGAATATGCTGCCCACATAGGAGAACACTACTTTTAGCAGAATGCATAAAAATTAATGACTAAAAAAAATCTAACGCATTACCTGATTTTTTTTTTTAAAAAATCTCTATTATAGCAAGCATCTCTTTTCTATTTTAAAAAATCTGGTTTGAAAACAAAGTCTGAATTTTATGCAAGCGAACATGATAAAATGTCATGGGTTGCTTCCTAACATTTTGCAGAAGGGCGTCTGTCTGGTGGCCAAGTGCGGCTTTTATTCATGGGTGCTCTTGTACTCCTACTTCATGCCCTCCAAATTCCTGAGCTGGACAATATGTGCAGTTCTCAAATATGTCTCTACCAACCAAATAGCATCGACATTTCTTGTCCATGTCATGGAGAAACAGAGTTTTGCTCAGTAATTACCATGATTGGCGTCTGGAAAGTTTTGGATATGTGCTACAGTCTGATCTTATGCATATTTATTCATAAGGAAATCTCACATTGTTTAACAGGGCTTACTTCCAAAAACGGTTTACAAGGGACCGCGGCCTTAGCCTTCACGTACATGATCTTATTTAGTTTCTTTTCATTGTGCAGAGAGTCAAAACAGAAATCTCTCATCTCTAAACAGACGCAATCGTGCAAGGATTATGCTTCTATAGTTTACATAAAATCTCTGCTGAGTTGCAAACCAATACACGTTGGTTATTATGGCAACAGTTTCAGCAGCTTGCGAGTTTCAAAATGCAATTGAAATAAATGCTTTTAAATCCCCTTGATTTTTTTTAACCAATCCACCGTCAGTGAGTGAGTGCCTCATAAATTGATAGGAGGCTATACGCAAAACATTTTTAGACAACGCACTCCTGTGCCACAGCAGTCACCAGCTTAGAAAAGGTAGTTCCTGCTGTGCAAGAGAGACGAGGGATGCCTCTTGGTCTGCTCCTTGCAGTTTTTAACAAGTACTTATATTAACAATAATTTTATATTTTTAATTGGATACCCAATTAAACTGGAGGCATTTTAGTCAAAGGGTTTTTAACCGATTTGCTATCCCAAATACCGGTAATTAACTAACAGCACAATCCTGTGTAACTCTTGCACCGGTGTAACAGTAGATCCACCGGTGTAAGTGCACTTATGCCAGTGTAACTTGCCGTACGCCGATGGATGCAAAACGGAAACCAGCGTAACCCCTCTCGGATGCCATGCATGCGCAGTTTAGATGCAGGACGGACACCAGCACAACTCCGCTGGCGCAGGGGGCATTCCAGGGGTGTCTGAACGCCCCCAGAATGCCCCCTGCACCGGCGCAGTTGCACTGCCATCTGTCCCGAGTCTGAACTGCATCAGAGAGGGGTTATGCTGGTGTCCGTCCTGCGTTCATCGGCGTACGGCAAGTTACACTGGCATAAGTGCACTTATACCAGTGGATCTACTGTTACACCGGTGCAAGAGTTACACAGGATTGCGCTGTAAATATTGTATGCCTAAGAAAAAGCTCTTGCTTAAGGGGCCATTCAGGGTAAAAGACTTCTTCCCAAAGGGATTTTCTCTTATCAGGAGTCTACAGCATTGTCTAGAATGGCACAGACACAATGCAGGGCTCTGCCGAGTCGGAAAGAAGCTGCAAAAGAAATGAATGTATGAAGGCTTGCCCATGTTGTCGAGGTGTGTATTTCACAACTGAGAAATAAGATTTAAAATGATACAGCACCTCAAGGAACCGAGAAGCAAGCTGAGGTTAAAAATATAAACGTGAATGTCTACTCACACACTGTGCTCACCAGGCCCTCCTATAAAGATTGCAAGTTTCATAAACAAAAATGAATGTACTTTCCTTCTCTGAGGCTAGCAACGGGGAATAAGATGACCAAGCAGAGCTGGGGGGAAAAAAAACAAAGCAACAGAGGCAGGAACAGAACTAAAGCCCCTTGAACTCCCCGAGTTGACACTGCTTCATCCAGTGGCGTAACTAAGAGGGGGCAGGGGGTACTGTGCCCCCAGATGACACACATGGTCTTCTCACGAATAGGAGCTGCGGTGGGATTTTTACGCTCCGCAGCTGGGGGGGGGGGGTTTGCAGCTGGAGGGCTGTGTTTGAAGCTGCGGAGCATAAATGCGCCAAAAATGGTGCTTTTTTGGGCCTTCCCGCACACCCTGTGTCCTGGAAGGCTTGAAATGAAGCCTTCCAGGAGTGCAGGGGGCGGGACGATGATGCAAAACACGTCATCCCCCCCCCTCAGGGTGGGCTAGCCACGCAACTGGCTTCATCTTCCAGATGCTCCTGTTTCAGGGAGCGAGGCAAGTAGAAAAACAGTCTCCTTAACTGTACTAATATGAACATATATACTGGGAGACAGAGCGAAAGCTGCATGAGCACCATGAATCAATCAATTCCTAATTTCTATCTGCTGGACCATACATCTTTAATTATATTCTTTTAACACAAGGAGTTTGTGTGGAGCTTTAAAATCTGTTTTAAATCATTGGACAAGCCAACAGAAGGAGACAGATGAGAGAGAGCTGTGAAAGAGAACATGATGGGATGGCAATGAAATGGCAGGAAGACAAGAGCAAGGATTTAACAGCCTCTTACAGCCACGCTCTGGCACCCAGCTTTAGAAACTCTCATGGTTTAACCAGATGAAGCTCTATTGTCTGATATGAGGCCATTTTGCATAGGGCAGGACTTGGCCTCTTGAGCACTGGCTAGGAGGTCATATTTTAATCAGATAATCAAAGTGCTTTATTATGGGATAGAATGATCACCTACTACAAAACCAGACTTAAGAGCAGGATCTGCCACACATTAGGTAAAGGTAAAGGTGACCCCTGACAATTAAGTCCAGTCGTGTCCGACTCTAGGGTGTGGTGCTCATCCCCATTTCAAAGCCAAAGAGCCAGCGTTGTCCGAAGATGCCTCCGTGGTCATGTGGCCGGCATGACTCTCCTTGCCGCAGTGAGTAGCATGCAGCTGGAACACGGAGCGCTGTTTACCTTCCCGCAAGCGGTACCTATTTATCTACTTGCATTAACATGCTTTGGAACTGCTAGGTTGGCAGGAGCTGGCCAAGCAATGAGAGCTCATCCCGTTGCGGATTCGAACTGCTGACCTTTCGATCGACAGCTCATGGTTCAGCGGTTTAACCCACATCCAAACCAGATATCCACTCGAGCCTATTCCCTCGAGCCTATTCCCCATCAACCAGATTTTAATGCACCACAAAGCATTTACTACAAAGCAGGAATAAGCAAAACATTACCAAGAGAACCTGCAAGCAAGGAATACCAGTAGTTGCCCAAACCACATGATGTTCAGCCTCCGTTCATGAGTATGTATGTTCCAGAGACAGGAGACATGTCAGTTTTCTACTGTACGCAGCTGATGGATGAGGCAGAACGTTCCACTGCCGGGCTCATATATCTTTATCAGACTGCCGTCTGGGAGTCATGGGGAATGCCGATGCTTGGAGAGCATGCTTCAAACTGTTCTCATCTAATTGAAGACACTGATTTATGGCTGGGCGAGGGACGGTTATTATACAGAGAGATCCATTTGCAAAAAGGGAGGAATCTGGATGAAGTAAATGTTTGGAAAAGGATTGGCCTTTTTAGGAAATTTTGTTAGATGCTTCAAAGCATCTTCCTTATGATCACTCAGTTTTATTAATGGTCATGAGAGATCTCATCTAAAGCTCTCAAGTTCCAGAAGACAGGATGGTTTAGGGTAGATATTGGGCCATCCCAAGAGCATTAAAGACTGATGCACCACTCTGGAGGAATTTTGCTCCTCATTCAGAGACACTATTTAAATCTCAAGATTGACTTACAGTCAAAGCTGGGACCCTAGTGCTGGAAACTTGACTTTGTGACAATCCTCCTACCCAAGGCAAGTGCTCCACAAAGATACCTAAACTTAGGTGGAACTCCAGAGGAAGAGAATTCTAAAGGTGGGAGGAAACAACTGCAAATGCCTTGTTACAGATTGTGATTGCATTAACTTGATGCACAGAGGATTCTGTTGTAATGACAAGACTGTCTACTACCTCCACCAGTCACCTCATCTTCCCTGACAGCAGGAAGAGACTGAAGAGAACAGAGTGGGATGCAATGGGGACTGAACAGTTGCCTTGACTGCAAACCGCTGGCTTTAGCCCTAACTCTAATGGCCTAAACTTAATGATAGCTTGTTGGGATTTTTTTTTAAAGAAATCTGTTTGTTTTTAAGTCTGTCTGGCGCCTCCCCCCCCCTCTTTTTCCCCCGAAGTCCTTTGTGCACATTATGGACGTTATTTGTTATGCCAATTATATTTATTCAGGGTTTTTTTTTGCTTTACTTCTTTCCATGTGTGACCTGCTAATTATGAATTATGAAATTACAGCTGCAAGGATGTACTATTATTTTAGCCAAGCGGCCCTGCATAAATTGGGACTATTTCTTTTAACCCTCACAATAACCCAGGTAAGGGAGGTTAGGCTGAGAAAAATTGGCTAGTCAAGTTCATCCAGAGAACTTCACTGCTGAGGGATATTTGAACGCAGGTCTCCTTGGACCAAGGCAACACTCCTTCCACTACACTGAAATAGCTCCAATATGTAGCATTTGCTCAGCACATTGCAAGTGTTCAAAGAGCTTAACATACAGTATCTCAGTAAACTTTACAACAAACAGCCTTATAAGGTAGACCAGTCTTATCCCCATATTGAGGGGCGGAGGCTGACAGAACAGTGATTTCTTAAGGCTATCTAGTGGGTGAGGTACGATTTGAAGGGGGGCTCTACTAACACTATTTAGGTACTATGCTACGCTAGAACTGTTGCAAGAGACTAAAAAATGGAAATGACAAGACAAACTTATTCATGAGGGTACACAATTGAGATATCAGATACAGAACAATCCTATGCACGTTGACTTAAAAGTAAATCCCATCATGTTCAATGAGACTTACTCCCAGGCAAGTGTGCATAGGACTGCATCCTTAGTTTTCAAAAGTAAAAAAGTAAATCCCATCATGTTCAATGAGACTTACTCCCAGGCAAGTGTGCATAGGACTGCATCCTTAGTTTTCAAAAGTAAAAAAAAATGGTATCTCATTATGCTTGATTAGAACATCGAGACATTGCTTGAAATCATTCGAACTTCCAAGAACAGACTGTCAGTTTACTTCCTACTAAAACTCAGCTTGCTAGTTTTGGAGATGCTCCAAACAATTTTAGCAAAGATTTAATAGTCCTGGCATAGTGGAAAAAAAAATCTAGGTAGACAGAACCTTTGTAAGGCTGTTAACCAACTGCAGATCTTATCAGCTGGTTCCTCAAGCTACAGAATTTATCAACTGATCATTCAATTATACTGATCCAATTCAATGTACAGTACATATACACATTGTGCCAGTGCATCAATAAAAGGTGACAATTCCTTTTAAGTATGAGAACTACAAAGTCTTTTAGGTCAGGCTGGTGTGAATTCACTACCTGGACGTTCTTTCTTCCTGCTGTTGGTCCTTTGAGATTGCCAAGTTGTGTTTGGATTTAGGTTTTGCTACAGTATCCCTTTGTTGTATTTGATTGGATTTCTGTACCCCACTTTAAGCTACTTGTCAAGACAGATGGGGCATTATTTCACCATTTTAATAAATATAAAAAAACCCCTGCTTTTGTAAGTCACCACCGAAAGGATTTCCAACTTATAACCCCTTTACCTCTATACCTGCAGCTGACTCAGGAGTGGGGCAGGAGCATCTCCCTTCACCCATTTTCCCCCATCCTGTCATCCATCACCATCAAACTGCCTGTCCTGTGACAGAGCTGGAATCCTGAACAGGGACATCAGGAATAAGGAAAACTAGACTAGAAGCCACGACTGCCTCATCTCTCAATTTAGCAGCACATTTAAGGGTCAAGGGAGAATCTCTGGGTGGCAACCTGGCAAGCTTAATTGCCTGCCTAACAGAAATGTTAATGCCATCTTTATCATTTTCATCAAGCGTGTGAAACGAACTGTTCTTCTCAGGTTTGCAGAGTTTATTAGATGGCAAAAACTTGACATCCCAATCAGCTGGTCTTCTGCAGCCTTAATTTCAAAACACCCTCACTTGTTAATACTGGCCAAGTCAAAAAACACAGGGAGCTACTCTTTCACAGACTGCAAGTGTGATGGTTGTGATGTTGTGTGTCAAAGTTTCAGCTTCACTAGTTCAGGCAAAGATTCTTCTTGGCCCATATGTAGATTCTGTTGCATAAGGTAGATGTGGGGAACATTTCTGATTAACTGGTATTCTTTTTTACGAGTGGACAGACTTGAACTGGGGAGAGTCAAATTCCCACTCAGCCATGACACTTACTGGGCAAAGGTGGGAGACAAACAGAATCAATTGAGCAATCATTATCATCATCATCATCATCATCATCAATCCTGTATTGTCCCCTACTATTCTTAGAGACCACTACTATGTCCAAAACATAGTCAACGGCACCGACTTCAATGGCCTAATGAAGCCTTTGATTTGTCACCAGCTGGCTAGGGCTCCCCCCCCCCCCATTTGGAAAGTGTCATGTTTAATGCCTCATTGCTACAATGACTAATAATTGCATTGCTGGCTTTGTTGTCAAATAATCAACTGAATCTCACGCCCATCTCCATGCCTTCAAAGAGAGCTCAGGTGCCAGCTGAACATCCCATTTCCTGACCCCCACATCTACTATTTCCATTTGTTTGCAGGCTTTGGCTTCCTATCAAATGTGTATGTTTTTCACTCCATAGCTTGATCTTTGTACTTTCACTGTTTCTCGATGTGTAATTGGACCGTGCAGATTACTAAAACGGCGATACCAGCTTCCTCGGAGGCTAAAGATCCCTTTTGATTTTGTTGACCTATGCATTAATGCAACCTTTCTTCTCACACCAATATCTAAGGCCATGCCCTTGTGCTGTGTATCAACAACCTCCCTCCTATTCCACTCCAGCTAATCTTATCTACAATGACCACTCCTTGGTAAGATTTGGGCATCCAGCCACCTCTCCCTCCATAAAATGGGCTTGTCTACTCTTGTTTCTTCCTCAAAGTCATCAAATGCGGCTGGCAGCAGCTCTTGTTGTTGTTCCTTGTGGGCCTGTCCTGCCTTTTGATCATCAATTGCTCATATCAAAATTCCACTTTACTGTTACATCTCCCTTGAGGAAGGCACCAGCAAACACACACACCATAAGCAGCACATCACAATTCATTTTATATTTTATTTTTAGTGGGAGAATAAAATACATCGAAACAATACAAACAATACAAACAGAACAAAATACAAACAGGAAGGGGGAAAAAAGAAAAAAGATTATAAAGCTATTGGAGAAATCTATACTATATGGCATACTTCACTCACTACAAGTATAAGTCTAGGAAAGGCTTCCAGAAGTCCAGAAAATACAGTATTTGTTCGCATTTGTGGTCTATAAGCCAAAAGGTCTTTAATCCATTGGCTAATGGTAGAAGAGCACTTATCCTTCCACTATGTCTTTTAGCTACCACAAGGGCAAAGAGTCCATTTCCACTGTCAGAACTAATCCCACTGGGTCAAATGGGACTTGTGTCCAGGTAACCCTGACTTATTTGGGAATAAGCCCTATTGAACCCAGTAGGACTTACTTCCAAGTAAACATGTACAGGATTGTGCTGTGATGCAGCTACCCTTCTGGAATTAGACAGCTTGTGGTTCTCCTGCCCATGAAAAAGGATGCTCTCAAAAATGCAAGAGAGACTCCTCATTTAAATGCATCAATCATTTTTTTAATCCCTGCCCTTCCTGATCATTTTCTCTCCAGCTATCACTGCTCATTCTTCACACCCAGCTACTCTTGGCAATGTAAAGGTAGAAAAATTCTTAAAATTAGCGCTCTCTCTCTCTCTCTCTCTCTCTGATTTTGTTCCCCTTCAAACTACCCCCACTCTTAGCATTGCTGCCAAGCCAAACATAAGCCATATCCTGACTCAACCCCACATTATTAACACCCTGTTTTCATACTGATGTTTCAGGTAAAGAGGCAACAACACAACCTTGCAACATTCTTTTATTTGCCAAGCAAAGCCTGACATTTGCACTTCGTGAAAGAATTTGGCTTCCAAGCCCCATTAAAACACATACAATCCAAAGAATGGCATCAGAAGTAGCTTCACCACAGGCATACTGGGTGCAAAACATTAAGGGCAAGAGCATGGCAGCTTCTGTCATTCTTCCGTACATTTTGGCTACTTCCCCAGAAACTAAGGGGGCTGCTTCTGTAGTACGCTTCCATATTTTGAGCAGAGGATTAGATCTTGTCATCCTTGCAAATACGCCCACCAAAGTTCCTAGCCTTCAAAACATTTTAATAGCCTACCCACCCACATCATGTTAGTGGGTGGCACATTAACAGCCCCCAAAGAACCAACTCTCTTTTCATTTACAAAAGTTTAACTACCTGGGTGTCATGACCATAGCTCAGTGGCAGATCATATGCTGTGCAAACAGAAGGTCCCAGATTCAGACAACAATGCCGGGAAAGACTCTTTTCCGAGACCGGTTGCCAATTACAGTAAACCAGACTGGGCTAGATGGATCACGGGTACAACTCATCAGTTTCATACGTTCATATTATATAGTGGTAAAGCACATGCTTTGCATGTATAAGGTCCTGACTTCAGTTCCCTACGTGTCTAATTAGAAGGATCTCAGTTAGCAGGGATGAAAGTTGACTAGGCAAGTAGGCTTGCCTACTTGCCTAGTCAACTTTCAACAAGCTTGTTGAAAGAGGGGCACAGTCATAATGAAGCTCTGGTCTTTATTGCACCTTTTGTAATAAGTACATTTTATGCAGTTCTAAAGATGCAGCAACCCCCTTCCCCACCTCCCCTTTTTATGGGTTCCTCAAAATCCCTAGCTCTGGCTCCTAGATCTCCGCTCGCCCACTGAATCCACCTTTCCTCTTCCCTCCGACACTACACTATCTCTTATAGATCCACATTCTTCCTTTCAGACTTTATTTTGCTGCATCTTGCTCCCCAACAAATACACATTTAGTTCCAGTTCAAATCTGCCTTGACTACTGAAATACTCTACAACTAGAATGCAAATGTCATTACATTCCTCTATCCAGTTCCTTTTCCAGCTTTCTAACAAGGGGCTCATGGTGGTGTACACAGCTCCCCTCACTTTATACTCACACCACCACCATCGTGGGGTAGAATAATGAAAATTCTTGATTTCCCCCTATTTTTCATCTACTTTGGACCTTTCCAGCACCTCAGAAGCTTCTGTGATGCCTCAGCATCCTGAAGGGGCTGCTGAGTCACCAAAGACAGTAGCCACATGTTGCCCTATTGTTTAAGAATCTTCTTCTTCCCCAACTGACTGCCAAAGAGAACCTGGCTTTGAGCCAGCCCATTGGACCATGACATCCATCCAATTCCCAGGAGCAGGATATTAAAGCGGCTCAAGTGACCCCAGATCCAATCCCACAGGGAACGCAGGGTTAATGCCCCCAGGTTATAAAAAGCAGGATCATGCACCCCGCTTTGCGCATTTGCCCAGGTCCAATGTCAGAAACACCCAATGCTTGACAGTTCACCCTGCTGTAAGTGTGGGTGCCAGGACTGGAACTCTGGAGAAGTGCAAGTTAAGTCGGGTAGGGATTGCACCCAGTAAAAGACATCAGTTTGTTTCAATTTCTGCCTGCCTTTAACATCCTTGCTAACCTTTGTGGCCCCTCTTCTTTGGCTCTGTTTGTGAGACCACCTGTATCATGATTTAGCCTTGGAATTCCCCTTCCATTGTCCACTATATTCTTCTTGCCTTTTTGCAATTTCACCTTCTTGGTCTCACCACTGTGGAGGGAGCAGGCTGCCATCTCTCTCAGACTGTCACATTCCACTACTGTTTGGTTTTAAGGAGACCCTTGGCTCTATTGGGAAGAGAGGTTTTTCCTCCTCCTGTTTGGCTTCCCAGTTTGGGGTGGTGGTAGAAATCTACCTTTCCCAGTTATTCTAGTTTGCCCAGTTAAAAGGTGAAGTGGATGCACAATGGTGGGCGCCAGTCACTAACCACTATACCTGGTCTGCCCTCTAGCTTCCTTTACAGGTAAGCTTGGCTAAGAGAGAATGACTGGCTCAAAACTCACCTAAGTGAGCTCCATGACTGAGCAGGCATTTGAACCCGAGTCTCCCCAGTTCTATTCTGGCACTCTGTCCACTACATCATGCTGGTTTCCTCTTCTATTATTGTTCTGAGCAACCCTGGCCATCAATTTTCCTCCCCATAAAAAAATGCCTTCGGTCCAGTCCACTATTTGACCCCTCAACAATCTCAACCATTTCCTAGGCTTCCTGCACACCTAATACCAAAGAAGCTGAATTCTTCTTAGCAGAATAAAAACAGTCCTCGTTATCAAGGTCATCATTATCACGTGGACTCCCCTAACTTTCATTTTTAACTCTGCCTTTTCCTTCCCCTTTTGTCTCCACCCACATAGTCTCATGCCTAAGTTTCCACTAAGATGTCTCCATTAAAAGGTACACTCTCCACACTTGCAGTGTCACGGTCTTTATCACAGCTTCCCTTATCTAAAGGTCAACACAATTGCAGCATCAGGGACTGCCGCAAAATAACAGAACTGCCTTGCTGCATCAGGCCAAGGTTCAACCAGTCTAGCATCTGGTCCCTAAGAGTGGCCAACCAGACTCTTTTGGGAGCTCACTAGCAGGGCATGAAGGCAATGGCCGCTTCCAATCATCTGTCTCTCACCAGCATGTGGTACTTAGATGTATGCTGCTTCTGTACATGGAGGTTCCATCTCATAGCTCGTGTTATATCTATCTGGCAATCGAAATAGGGTTGGGAGACCCTGCAAGCTCTGTCGCAGAGGAACACCCAGACAGATTTATGGCTGGTTTTGCACAATCCTTTCTTTTATTTATTTATTTTTCACATTTTTATACCGCCCTTCCTCCAAGGAGCTCAGAGTGGTGTACATATTTCCTCCCCTCCTTTTTGTCCTCACAACAACCCTGTGAGGTAGGTGGGGCTGAGAGATAATGACTGGCCCAAGGTCACCCAGGAAGCTTCATGGCTGAGCGGGGATTTGAACCTGGATCTTCCAGGTCTAAGTCCGACTCCCAAACCACAACACCATCCTGGTGTACACCCACCCATGAGTACAAGAAAAAATGCAGTGTGAACAAGCAATGCACAGACACACTATGCTACTCTTTGCAACGACAGCAGTCCTTTTTGGTGCTGCTTCAACCACAGATGTCACAGTGAAGTATTTCACTAACTATGTTTTAACCTTTCCCTTTCTTCCTCCAAGGAGCTCAGCACATCATACAAGATCACTGCATTGAGAGAGGATTTTGACCCAAGGTCAGATTGATTAATGACAATGGGGGTGGGGGGGGTGAAGGTGCTTTCGCATCCCCCTGTAGCCAGTGTATCAGGTTGCTTGAGGCCCTGGGGCAAAGTCCTGCATGGGCCTCCTTATGGCATCCCCTGCTGGTACATAGGGCGCCATCACTGCCACCAGCAGTGAGGGTTCAGGAGGTGATCCAGCTAGGTGGGTCCTCTGATGGGTGTGGGGCCAGTGCCCAACCTGGCCAACCCCCGATGCCTCCTCTGCTTAGAGCATGCCATTTAGCTCACTTGCTTGAGCCACTGAGCTGTTGCTTCACAGGCACCTTACTCTGCAGTGCATGTCCACTACCTGTTCTGCCATTTGTGACACAGAACAGTCTGGATGACCTACGCCGAGGTGGAGCACGGGGCTGGTCCTGCCTTGCAGAAGGGGTTGGTTGTTTCCCCACAGTGGCCAACCAGACACATCCAGGAAGCTGGCTATGAAGGCAAATAGTCTTTTCACACGGTCGCTGCCCGGTATCTGCTATTCAGAGGCACACTGCCTCTAGGAGCATATATCATGACTAGTAGCCAGTGTAAGCCAGTGGCCATCATCACATGCCCAGCTGCAATTTCCACAAGTGAAATACGTACTGTGTGAAGAAAAGCTTCCCTTTGTTTTGAGAACCATTTCCAAGATAAGGAACACTCTGCAGCTAGCATGGAATCTTATGAGAGCAGAATTTATAACTCTGCAAACTTCACCTTCCTTTTTCTTTTAAGAAGGTTCTGTCCTTTGCAAATACAAAGATAGACATAAAAATGTAGGGGTGATGCCTGGTGAAAGCTCAGAAGTTGGATATAGCAGTGGTGGTGGTGGAGGGTCTGAGCAGGCATCCCAGTCTTCAGGGCGAGGCTTCAATGCTCTGTATGGTCCCATGTTATTTTCCAACAGAATATATTGACACAAATTCATATGCATTGACTCCTGATCAGATGCATATAGTTTATATTTGTCACTTGCCCCAGAATGTTTAGTTTTTCTGTGCAAAACAGACACAGAACTGGGGTCCAGCCTGTTGGGTTGATTCTTATACCAATGTAGGAAGTTTCCTCTACCCAATCCGACCACTGGTTCACCAACTCAGTATTGTCTGAATACATTCGTACTTCAAGGTTGCAGACAAGTGTCCTTTCCAGTCCTATCTGGAGATGTCGGAGACTGAACATGAGACCTTCCAAATGTAAAGCATGTGTTCCACCATTGGGCTACAGCCCTTCCCCAATCCAGGATTTCTACAATCAGAATTCAATTTCTTACTGAACTATGATTGGGTCAGCTGGCAGCCTAACAATCTCTCTATCCAAGACAAGCTTTCCCAAACCCTCAATGGCCCGTGGGTTTCTTTTAGCCAGTCTCCCCTCTTTCCCATGCCAATATGCACTGTTCCTAGTCAGAGCTGGCTGCTTAATTCAGAGATTTATTTTGGACAGTCTCCGCAGCCAGCTCCCTGGTGGCCCGCCATTTAATTATTTGCTGCCCCTTATCCATAATTCTGCCATGATGTAATGGATGAGCTTTCCACACTTCAAGAAGCAAGTATCTAAACACAAAACTATGAGAGGCGGTTAGCCCCCTCCCCCTCCATCACCAACTACAACTCAGTAAGAGTCACATCAGCAGTCAGGACTGCTCTCTGGACTGACACCTCAAGAGTCATGTGGAAGTGATTCAGCCGATAGGAGCTACTCCCCCACAAGGAGATTAAAGAGGAGGGGGGGAAACGCCCTGCACATACGGCTCTATCTGAAAACACTGTGTTTATTATTTCTGGAGTAACTTTTGAGAAAGGCACTCTGTAAACACTGCACCACAGAACAAATAGGAGCTCCATTATCTTGAGCCGACAGACCAGAGCTTGGGGTGCATTTAATGGAGGAATGCATTCTACTGGAACGAGAGCAATGTTTAGCAGCTGCCGGTGGTGCTTATGATGTTTGTTTAGTTTCTGACAGTGCCAACATATTCTGAACAGGTAAGCACTTGGAACTGGTCCATCTCTTGGACAGAGACAATAAAGCAGAGCTGTACACGTCTATATAGCAGGGGCGTCACTATGGGCGTGCGGACTGCACTGGGTGACACTCCAAGGAGGGACAACATCAAAATGACTTTCTATTCTATTTGTTACCGGTGGTGTGAAAACACATCACTGGTAGAAAATGGGTTCCCCGCCCCGATGAGACTCGTGTGGGGATCGTATTTCCCAGGAGGCCACCACATTGTGTGGTCTGGGGTATGGGAGGAGGTGCATGGAGGCGACACCATGAGATCTCACCAACCCTAGGGACACACCCCTGCTGTATAGTGTGGCAACTGATGAACCTCAGCTCCAGACATCATTCCACTGGGACTTCTAAATTAAAGTTTGACTCTCTCAACAGACTGTGGAAGAGTCACCTGAATACGTAGCCCACCACTAGAACCAATTTAAAGCCAAGATTCAGACCTACACATGAGAGCCAGTGACTGGTGCGGGACTTTACTAGGCAGATCCAGGCTCAGATCTCTGCTTAGCCATATGATACTTCTTGGCCACTTATTCTGCCTCAACCTAACCAACTTCACAGGGTAGCTGGGAGGGTAAAATTGGGAGCTGAGGTGAGCATATCACAAATGCTGCTGAGTTCCCTGGAGGAAGGGTGGGAGAAAAACATAATACATTTTAAAAAAACAAACATGCCACTCTAATGGATAATAATCTAAGTAACAAAAAGTATCATTACGTCAATGCCAGAAATTGCCCTTAATATGGGCAGACGAGAAATGGTGAGGAACACAAAGCAAGCAGACATGAGATGGGTGTAAATGAAATAACCACATATGAGCTGCAAAGAGCAACTTTACTCAGAATTGCACATATTTTACGCAAATACCTCTAGATATCCTAGGTCCTTGGGAAGGACTTGATATTTAGAAAATACCAGCCACTATGAGATGGACTGTGAAATAAATCAGATAAGAATAAATTCTACAGAGAAACTCAGCTGTCATGACACTGCAAGCTGCTTGAAAGGTGGCTCTATAAATCTATGCAGAAATTACAGTGTGAAGGCCAGGCAGTTCCATTACATGCAGAAGAAAGGACATGTCCAAATGTACACTAGTCAGTTGCTGCTTTCACACTTGTAGTCACCTGCGGAACTGCAACTTTCCTTCTACACTGCAGTAGACATACAGCGCAATACTACCCAGCTCCTCCAGTGGTGCAGCGGTGGTGTAGGGAGAATGCCAAAGCCTCTCGTTCTGCCCTACACCACCGCTGCACCACTGGAGGAGCTGGGTAGGAATGCGCTGGTAGTGTGATTGGGGGCCATAGTAGACTGACCTTTTACCCTTTTACACCCTTGTTTCCATTGTGATAGGTTGTATCTGGGCATGCGCCTCTCAAAAATGCTGGAACAGTGGCGCTAACAGCAATCCACACTTGCAGCCACTGTACTGCTATACCACTGCTCTCAAAAAGGTATGATTTTTGGCATTAACACATGTGCAAATTTAAGTCTAGAGGGACATACTGAGGGACATACATCATCTAGAGGGATGATGTTGTCATGTGAACCCTCTGTAAAGAATGAACAAAGTGACAATTGCAGAACACACACACACACACACACACACACACACACACACACACACCTACCTATCTGAGAGAGTCCAAAGATTTTGGAGGCAAGGTAACAAGTAGACCAGTTGCCCCAGAGATTTAGCAAATCAGCAAAGAGAAAAGTGATCAACTACACAATACACATTTATTTACAGTACATAGCTTTTTTGTTTGGGTTTAGTTCAGAACTTATGAAACAAAATTTGCTCAGCTCCCACACAGTTTTATGAAGACTATGATGTATGCTGATCACTATATACATCATCAGCATTGATGAGCATGTGAAGAACACTGCACTCCTCTTGCACCGGACACACTGGTGCAAAGCAAAAGTCATCAGTTCATCTGGCACAGTAAGTCGATGGGAGCAGCTGAGTCAGCTTCTACGGGGCTTGAATTACAGTGGGTGCATAACTGTCCCCCATAATTCAAGCACTATCAGGTAGGGCTTCCCAAGCCACCTCTGTGACCCAGTGCTACTCTCCGCAAAGGTATGCTTAAGTGGCAGTAGCATCAGCCCACTCCTGACAATGAAGGGGTGGAAACAGGTACAAAGTGTTTGCTTCAAGGGAAGGAACATTTGTTCTCAAGAATCTTTCCTTTCTGCATTTCTTGGGTCAGCCAAAGTAATCATAAATCTACTGGTTTAGCTCATGAAAACTCAGGTAGATTAAAGGAATGCTGATAAACCTTTCCCTGTGGTGCTACTGTCAAGAAGACTGTCAACAGTACTGTTACACAATGCTGGAGGGAAGCATATTGCTCCACCTTTTTACCAGCTCTGGAATATGGAAGTAGTGAGCGAGCTTCTCTGGAAAGACTCGCACAATGACCCCACATGTCCACATTGCTGCATCATCATTCAAAGAAGGAAATGTAGGATCATGCTTCTCTCTAGGCATTTGCAACATATTTACCACCATAAGCCAAAAGTGATCAGTGTATTCTTAGATAGCAGTTTAATTTAAGCCTAGAGGGACATACTGGATGATGTCGTCATGTGAACCTATAAACTCACAACAATTTCATCAACTGTTGATGAACTGATTATGCCCCAGTGCGAGTTAGATCCCTCCACTCTTGTTCTGGATTAATTCAGCCTACACAGCCTAGTTGGCCTTATAAACACTTTGCATTCCTCAGGCTTGTTTGCACTTATGGGATTTGGTTCTCTGGAGTTTAGACAAAAAGAATTTCACTCTTCCTGCAGTTTCTCTCTTGAGCAAACTTTTGCAGTACATAGTTCAAGATACGTTTTCACCAGAACCCACCAGCTCAGATTCACCACGACCACGAGACATAGGCTCCAGAAAGTCAGGTTACCAGATTTATTCCTAGTGCTACTTCCAAATATGCAGGCATAGGATTGCAGCCTAAGACACTCCTCTCTGATAAGGAAGGCCATTCTCTTTCCCTTCTATTCCACTTTCTTTTACTCTGTCTGAACTTCCTTGGTGGTAATTTAGTACTAAGCAAGGGGCTGCAACCTTATGTTTGTTCTCCCAGCTGGTTAGCAGCTGCTCTTCATTTCTTCCAGACAGAGAAAAAAATACCCAGAGAAATCCAGGCTATACCCTGCACAGACATTCTTCTGTTGAGAAGGGTGCACATCAGTGACCACGACTTTTTTTGAGCATCATTGTTAGCACACTAAGGACAGGCACAAGAGGCACAGAGATGCCCAAAGAGGCTCGTGCAGTTTTAACCATTTACAGTGAGCCATCGGCTCATTTACAGCAAGCCTCATATAATGGAGGGCAAGTGAGGGCATCAAATGTCCTCTGGAGGATTAATGCCAACACCAAGAAAACGCAAGACCAGATTTCCAGATTGCGTAAGCCGGGATCGCTTCAACTCTAGTGGAGCAACAATAACTTATGTCAGTATAATAGCTGGTCAACTGAGAGACAAATCACCATTCAGTGAAGACATGGTTCATGGACTAAAACTGATTTCCATTTATTTGCGCTCTAGTATTCTGGGGTAAAATCAGAGTGAAAGCAGTTGAGTGCAGGTAAAGAAAGCCATGGGTTTATTCAACAGGAGAGGGCTACCTAGTGTCAAAAGACATTTGGGTTATTGGAACAATGCAAGACTTATCTGACAATATTCAACACTATAAACCCTATACCTAAGAATGGTGTGTTGTGAGCAAAGACATATCTAGTTGAAACCAATTATTTTCTTCCTCAGAAGTAAGTTCAAGACTGCTTATGCTCCAGTAACTGTGCAAAGGGCCACAACCTCATAACCCAGCTCTAGGTGTGTTTACTTGAAGGTAAGCACTACTGAACTCCGTGGTGGAGCTTACTTCTAAACAAGCACGTGTCCAGTGGGACTACTCCCGGGTAAGTGTGCAGAAGATTGCAGCCTTAGCACAACTCAGATAATTACAGCAGACCCCCCACTAACCCATAGGAGCCCTTTAAGTGTGCGAGATCGGTCTGAATAGATTTGGTCCCATTGGAATCCACGAGATAGAACCTGTTGTTGAAGTCCTATTTTAAGACCACCTAAACGCGTGTGTCGCTCGCTCTGAAGACCCACAAAGAGCGCAACTCCTACTTGCTATCTGCTGTTCCATCGATGAAATGCATCGTGCAAACGCAGCAACGAGTCTTAACGTTCTTCTACGGAGCAAGTCAAAAACCCTTCCAGCCTCTCACGTTTCTGAAAGCAGCAAAACTTTACCTTAATGTTACAGAAGATGTTCCCGGAGCAGGTGCTCAAACTCTGGGGGCTGGGGCCGATCCTCGGAGCTTTGCCGTTTTCGGGCTGCACTCCCATGATCTGCTCCGAATGATCTGGCGACGCCTTGGGAGACAAAGGACAAGTTCGCTCCGAGCCTCTGCTCTGCTGCGCCCCGCTTCTTGCTCCAGCCAGCGACAACCGCGATCAAGTGCCTGCCGCCTTCCCATGAGCCGCTATAGAAAGCTACCCGGGCGAAGAAGCGGGAGCCTGGCGTTTTTATAAGTCTGCTCCGCAATCTGTGGTGATGATGAAACTTTCTTTCCCCTCCCTCTTTCCTCCGGCGTGTAAAAGCGGGCGCTGGAAAGAAAGCGCCGGGTCCTGCTTGCCACCAGGTGTGACCTCGTGCCCTGCAATCCGCAGGGACGGCGAGTACTTTTTTTCCACCTCTCCCACCAACCGCACGCCTTTGGGGCTCAACGTAGCAGGAAGTCAGACCCCTTTCGGGAGTGCCGGCAAATCCTTCCCCTCCAATTCCCCAGGCACAAACACCGCATAATCCACCGGGGGGGGGGGAGTTGTTGCTGAGGGAATCGGAGGCGGCAGAAGAGCGGCTTCTCCAAGAGTGGCGCGATCGCCCAGCGTCCACCTCGCCACGCGGTTTCCTGTAGTGTCCCTAAAGTTACGTTCAGGACGCGGAGAGGGGAACACTCATTGCCTCCGAGGGCGACGCAGGTGGCGCTCGCATGTTCCCATCCCACCACAACACACCTCGCTGCTTCCACAAGTGTGACTGACTGGAGTCCTCGACCTGAAGGTCGCTCGCTCCCACCCAGTCTTTGACAAAATCCCAGGGAATGGAGTTCTGACGTGACGTCGCGGGCACCCCTTGGCCTGGGCATTTGCGCGCACAGAAATTGATTGCGGCTACTCTGCGCAACAAGGTTCAGCCACAAAGGTCAAAGGGGAAGTGCCTCGCCACGCTACTTTCTGGACCTTCTCGGCTAGAAGCAGGGAGAGGAGGCGTCACTGTAAACAGCAGGATCAAAAAAGGCGAACGTAACCGATGAACTTTCCCCGTTAGATACGTAGGAAAAACCATCGTTGTTTAACCCTTGCAATGATACATTCCATTCTGGCCTGCCCCTGCCCACAAAGCAGACGGGTGAGTGGGCAGCGCAGAGTGACCTGAGACGAGACAATGGAGGAGAAAGTGCTTATTATACCTTTAGAGAAGAGGGAATTTGGGCACGTTCAGTTTTTTGCAACCTTCTATGATGAGCTGCACCTGCCAAAATTCCCTCTTCTATACAATGATTAAAGGGATAGGCACTTTGTCCTCCAAAAACACCCCCTACCTATTTGTTCGATCAAGTGAAGGGATACCTCTCACCCCAGCACTTTTGAATGAGCTGGCTTGACAAATAATGGCTGAGCCTTCCTCAGTGGTGCTCACTATCTTGGGAAGGTTGAATGGTGCCTTGTGGCCTTGGTCCACACTAAACCTCTGTGTTGCTCAGCTCCCTGGCAACAGAGATGATGGCCACAGAACTCCTAGGATAAAGCTTTTTCAAAATGACAGTATTCCATTAGTTCTGTGGGGCATTGTGACGCATTCACAGATTCTAAGAGTTTTCAGAGAAGTCTTATGTCTGTGCAGGCTTGTCTTGCCTGAGTTAGGATGGAGGAGACCACAAAGACCTTCAGAAGTGGGACAGCTTCTAGATACGGTAATTAAAACTTCATTGTTTTGTCTCCTGCCATTTCCCTGCATTATTATTACTTAGTAAGTCTTACTTAGCTTTTACTTACTTAGTAATTGCTTACTTAGTAATATTAGTAATAATTTGTTGTTCAGTCGTTAAGTCGTGTCCGACCCTTCGTGATCCCATGAACCATATCCCGCCAGGCCTTCCTGTCCTCCACTATCTTCCTGAGTTCGCTCATTTTCATGTTCGTTACATCGGTGATGCTGTCTAACCATCTCATCCTTTGCCTTCTCCTTTTGCCTTCAATCTTTCCCAGCATCAGAGTTTTCTCCAGAGACTCCTCTCTTCGCATTAGGTGGCCAAAATATTTGAGCTTCAGCCTCAGTACCTGTATTATTAGTAATAATACTTATTAGTAATACATTACTTAGTATTACTTAGTAAATAATCAGCATAACAGGTAATCTGGGAGACTGCTGACTCAGTACAAGCAGGTTCTGCTGACTCAGTACAAGCAGTCCCTCAAAGCGGCTGGGTACTAGGACTGAGTTGAGGGAATGTGTGGAAGAGGGGGAGGAAGGGAAGGGGGAGCTTGCCCAGGATAAGAGGGACATTGAGAAAGTCAATCGAGAATTCTCTACAGAAACAGGAGGTCGGAAGTAGTTTGCAGCGACATGATGATATCATCACGTCACCGCCAATTACTTTCAGCTTGTCAGCCGCTGCAGCTCGGCCTGCTCAGCTCTACGCCAAGTTGGAGCGGCCGAAAGTGGTAAGGGTGATGCCCCTCTGGGAGGGTTGTCAGCCTTGCTCAGCCACTTTCTGCCACTCCAACTCAGCAACTTGGCTCGGAGCTGAGCAAGCCGAATTGGAGCAGCAGAAAGTGGTGAGCAAGGGTGATGTCACTTTCTGTCGCTCCGACTTGACTTGCTCCGTTCTGCTTAGGAAGGGGTGTCAGCCTTGCTCAGCCGCTTTCTGCCACTCCGACTTGGCTCGAAGCTGAGCAGGCCAAGCCAAGTCGGAGCGGCTGAGACTGGGTGGCGTGGCGGGGTCTGTGATGGGCTTCTCTGTCATGTCACCCCTCAAATGTGCATCGCCCGGTCTGGGCCACCCACACCACAACCAGTGGTAAAAACTATCTGCATTCTGATGAAGTCTTTCTTCCTCGCTGCTTCTTATACTTGAGACTGCCTCCCAGAAGATATGAAGAGTGCTTCCTCGCTTACTTCCTACAAATCCCACATAAAAATTCACCTTTTCAGTGAAGCCTTTAGGAAACCCCCCTGTAATATATTGTAACCAACTTGTAAGTATGTGTAACTGAAATAAACAGTGGCGTCACTCCAGGTGGGGCGGAACGGTAAAATTAAATTGACTTTTCCTATTGACATGGCATCTTCACCCATAATACCAGAAACTAGTAAGATTATAGCTGGCCATGACATGAAAGCTTCCATTTGAGCCTTTTGAACATAATGAAGCTTACTTCTTCTGAGTAGACATGCATAGGATTGCACTGCTAGATTGTAAGCCATTCTTTTAAACTGTAACTTAAACTGGGCGGGAGGTGTGGTCCTGAGGTTGATCTGCCTGAAGACTGCTGGAAGCTAAGCAGGAGCAGCCCATTCGTGTTGGAAGGAGACAGACTGGAAATCACTGATACTACCGATAAGCTGTTATGACCCTCGGTGGCAGAGAGGAGTTGCTGTTGCATGCCATGGTGAGAGTACGAACTGGAATGCTGAGAATGTCAGTGACAGAGTGATTACAACTGGAAAAAGGTTTCTCTGTTCAGCATGATCTGTGGCGTCCTGCGGAGAGCTCGAGGCTTGTGCTTGGTAGCTAGTGAAGATGACTACACCGTGGAAGAACCATCTGGAATTGTTGGGTTCTATATATAGAGAACAATATTGTAAAGATCTTTATCGGATCTAGACAAAGCCTGCCTGTGTAAACTGCCTTGAGTAACATCCAAAGAGCAATCTGAGGATAAGAAAGGCAGTATGTAAATACAGAAATAAAAATAAATAAAGAATAACCTGCTTTGGCAGCACAGCGGTATATACATAAATGAATGTAGTATGTAAGTAAATAAATATCAAGCCCAGTCTTCCTGGAGGCAACATGGGTCAAAAGTAATCACGGAGAAGCCCTGTCCACACCTCTTTACCCTTTGAACAAGGAACAACCCCAGCTCAACCTTACCCCTACTAGAGCATGATTCCCTCCTTTTCCAAATGAGCCAGGATCTCCCTTCTTAACACCACCTTCCCACTTTTAATGCCCCATTTTCCTCTCTATTCCCTGAGTAACAGAGAACAGCTAATAATCTTCACCACCTCAGGAGTCGTCTTTGAGATATATGAAGACCTGCATCCCTTCTGTATCTTCTAACAAAAGCAAACTGTGTCCTTCAGGAACCTGCTTGTACATTTTACATTCTTAAATGCATTTTTATCTTTGTCATTGTCCTCAGGATTCTTTTCTCCTGAAAATCTTGAATCCTCCAGAGGCAAATTTGGTCCAAACTAGAAGTTACACAGCAGATGCATGTAGCAATCCCCCAACAGCTTTTTAAAAAATGAAACACAGATGTGTGTGTGTGTGGGGGGAAATGGCTGCTTTATTCTGCCCCAGCTGCTTAACTATACACTGCCTTTTCCCTTAAGGGTGGAAAAACAGCTGAGGGGAAATCAATTTTGAATGAAAAAAATAACGCGAGGAAAAAGAGTTAAGGAGTCTTCTCTCACCATACCTCCAATTGGAGCTGCAGCTTCCCATACTGATTTTCATTTTTTAAAAAGTTAGATTGCTAAACGTAGCTGGCATGAAACATCTATTCTAGACTGTCCCAGAGACTTAAAAAAAATTCTAAGAAAAACTCATTTAATGACTTGCTACCATTTAGCTTTGAAGGCTAAATAAGTCATTTATTTCATTACAGGGACACAGTGTAATACTAAAATGCTCTGGCATTTGGGATGTGGCTTGGAACTGCTAAACATGGTCTTACATTGCAATCTTATGCATGTCTACTCAGGTATGTGTGTATAGGATTGCAGCCTCAGTACCTTTGGTGGGGTTTATTCTCAGCATCTGTTTCCCCAGTCTAGAGTGGCTATGACTGGGTGGGTGAAGGGATCTATATGAGCTCAATTAACCTGTTCACTCAAAAAAGTACCACTGAATTAAATGGGCTTATTCAAGAGTAAGTGTGCATGCATGGGACTGCAGCCATAATAATGAATATAGAAATTCACCACTTGGCATAAAACTGCAGAGTTTTATCATGCACCACAGGGTGGTGGCATGGGTGTATATATTTAATAGCATAGGAAAAAACACTATAAGGCAATGGCATCTGCAATTAAGGAACTGTTGTTCTTCTCAATACAGAATTTCAGTGAATCTGGGAGTTCCACCTTCTGATGAACTGAGCTCACCTTCCAGATTGTTCTGGCCAACACATGCAACGTGATACAACATTTTTATTGTCCATTGGAAAAGCAGCAAGCACTATAAATACTGTACCTTGGTTGTAATAATAGGCTGTAACTTATTTTCTATGGGAATTTCCCAAACTACAGCCACTTACTTGGAGGGCTTTTTTCAGCTCATGCTGTAACACCCCATGTTCGTTCTCTCTCTCTCTCTCTCTCTCTCTCTCTCTCTCTCTCTCTCTCTCTCTCTCTCTCTCCACTCAGTGCAAATCCACACTACACATTTTAATCACTTTTAGACCAGTTTAAATATAATGATTGTCCCCAAAGAACCCCAGGAACAGAGAGAAAGCCATGGTGGTTAGAGGGAACTAAGACTGGAAGCCCAGACTGAAATTCTCACTCAACCATTAAGCTCACTGGGTGGCTTTGGGCCAGAGTCACACTCTTTCAGCCTAACCCACCTCACAGGGTTGCTGTGAGAATAAAATGGGGAGAAAGGAAGAGGTCTTTGTGTGCTAACTAGAAGACAGCTTCATATGCAACATGAGAAAAAATGTGCTGAACTGTAATAGCTGTATGCTGCTCTGAGCTCTTAGGAGGAAGGGTAGGAAAGTTAAATATATTTCCATGAGAGTGGTAAGAACCCATTGTTGGAACAGGGGCAGTGGGAGGGAATCTTTTCCACAGAAATCTAGTTTCCAGGATTCCTTGGCTGGAAGCCGTGAAAGTTAAATGGATCTGAAACTGCTTTTCCTTTGAAATGTTGACATGCTCTCAGGTAACTGCATCATCCTTAAGAACTCAGGTACCTGCATCCTTATGGGTGTGGTTCAGGAAATCCAGCAGAAAATAGGTTAAGGCCTATTCTTGCACTGAAGAATTTGTACTGTGTGTGTGTCTTTCCAACAGGGCAATAAAAATGCTTTATCAGGTTGCACGTGTCGGCCAGAACAAACTGGAATGTGAACTTAGTGTATTAGCAGAGAGATGGATTTGTGAATGAGATAGGAGCCGATTGATCAAAACAAAGAGAACGACAGTGCTGTTGTAGTGATTATTTTCTTCAGAGCTCCTTTTGATAACACTTTCCACAGCTTGTGTCTTAGGGCTTGTTCAGATGGCTCTAACTGCAGCTTTATTATTTATTTCTTAGGGGTTTTTGTCTGACTTTTTAGGTGAAACAAAAGTTCCACAAGCCAAACATTATCTCCAAGGACATCCACGTTTGGGCACAGGGGTGGCATGAGAAGTCAAACAGAATGGCCCAAGCCGATCAGACTGGCCACGGTGACCCCTGAACTCTGGCATTGGTAGCACCCACTGCACTGGTAGCACCCAATGCCATGGGGGCGCCCAATGTAGGGCTTTGTCCCATGGTCCCCAGCAACCTTGCAACGCTGGTATTGACTGAGAGAGGCCATGGCTCAATGGTTAACTCATAGCACATGCTTTGCATTTATATGGTCCCAGGTTCAATCTTGGGCATTTCCAACTGCAAGGATCAGATAACAGGTGATGGAAAAGACCTCTGCCCGAAAGCCTGGAGAGCTGCTGCCAATCAGAGTGGATAATAGTGAACTAGGTGGGCCAATGATCTGACTCGGTATAAGAAATGTTTTTAACGATACAAATGCCCTGCAATGATTTTATCACAGGAATGAGTCACAGGGGAGTTGAGGTGGATTCCAAAGGTGGAATGGGGAGTAAATCTCATGTGATAACGCAGCTAAGTGAACCCAAATAACACACGAGGTGAGCGTATCATTGAGACTGTGTCTTGGACCGTTTCATTTATGTTGTGCAAAGTCTCTTCAACCAAAAGTCAAGGGAGGTAGCAATGGAGGGAGGCATAATCTCCAGATGCTGCTGGATTGTAGGTGTGGTACTTTGCAGCTGACAAATGGTATTCACACTTTTCTGATATTGTCCATGGTTGATTCCAAGATGGAGAACCAGATTTACTGTACCTCAGTTCTTCACAAATCTCACCTCTTTAATCCACCTTCTCTTGTGAGTTCTGCTTTGGCATTTTTATCTTCTTCCTCCCGAATTCGAGCCTTGGCAGGTTATGGTGTATGGCCCGTGGGTTTAGCACATAGAAGAAAACAAAACTGATTTACTGCATCCAGTGAAGGAGAAGGATTACATTTCAAATTCTTTTTATTATGTTTTGCTAAGTTGTACAGTCAGCGTACCTGGCAGCAAAATAGATTTTTCTTTCTTAATGATTTGGTTCATTTATGTTTTACTGTGCTCCAGGGACGGTTGTTATTTTGAGATGTTGAGCTAAGTTCCCCCTAAACTGAGGCTCTTTTTCTCACCCACAGGGTAAAAGCATCACTGCTTCTACATGTGTTGGTTGCACTCTGAAAAGAAAGGGCCTCATCATAACAGTAGATGAAGAGTGAGACCGGAGGAAAAGGTTCTCTCATCTTAACATGCACTTCCCTCTAACCGGCATCTGGTTATTGGAATAAAGTCCTCCAATAATAATAATAATAATAATAATAACAACACAGAGAGAGGAGAAAGGCAGTCTGGAGATCACATGTGAGTTATACCTGGAGGGATCTAACCCACGTCTCATACCTAGGTGTAACATGATCTATCTACGTATATGTACCATTTAGTTATGGGGCTTCTCTATCACTCAATAGAGCTGAAACTTCTTCTCGAGAATCTCTGCTGTGTAGGGGGTACACGGGCCTCCAAAGGTTGAGAACCCCTGGTCTAACTAGCTGTTGCTGTATGTTTATCGTCAAATGCTACCCTTTTCCCTTCTGGATGTGGTTCAGTTTGAGAACAGTGGTTCTCAAACGTTTTAGCACTGGGACCCATGTTTTAAAATGACACTCTATCAGGACCCAGCTACCTTACATAAAACATAAAAAGAAATGTTTTATTTATTTATTTGCAAATAATATTTGTATTCATTTACAAAACTCTCAATCCATTTCTGGTAATGAGGCAGCCCTAGTGAATAGCATCAAGGCTTGAAGGACTTAGTTATATGACCCAGCCTTCACCTGCCCCCACTACCTGTCATTGAGGGACTTGGAAAAAATACCATAAAAAGACGCTCAACCATTTATCCACTATATTTACACAAGCTTGCAAAGTGCAGGAGCTCAGCTCTTTGCAGGGCAATTAGCAGCTACATTGGTGGCTAGGGAAAACATTGACATAGTAGGTATAACGGAAACCTGGTGGAATGCGGAGAACCAGTGGGATACTGCAATTCCAGGATATAAACTCTATAGGAGGGACAGAGAGGGGCGTGTTGGAAGTGGGGTGGCCATCTATGTCAAAGAAGGGGTAGAATCCACCAGAGTAGAGCTGGAGGGGGGCTCTGACTCCTCCGTAGAATTACTGTGGGTTAGATTACCAGGCTCAAAGAGTGATGTAATACCGTATTTCTTCGATTCTAAGATGCATGTTTTTTCCCAATTAAGCATTGCAAAAAATGGGGTGCGTCTTAGAATCGGTCTCCCCCCAAGCCCCCCAAAATGCCATGTTCTTAATTACCGGGGCTTGAGGGAGCTTCAGGGAGGCCTGCGCGACCCTCTGCAGGCCTCCCCGATCTTCAGTTTGGCGAAAATTGGTGATTTGGGGGCATTTCTGGTGTTCGCAAAACCCGGAAATGGCCAAAAATCGCTGGGGTTTTTGCCGAACTGAAGATCGGAAAGGCCTGCAGAGGGTCGCGCAGGCCTCCCCGATCTTCATTTCGCGAAAACCAGAAATGTCCAAAAATCACCGTTTTTTGCCGAAATGAAGATCGGGGAGGCCTCCCTGAAGCCCCCCCCCAAGCCCCGGTAGCTCCCCCAAGGTCTGTCAAATCGGATCGGCGAAATTGCAAGTAGGCAAGCTGGGGGGAGTTTGAAGGAAAGAGGTGCGTCTTGCAATTGTTTTTTTTTTCTCCTGCTGGTGTTCCTGTAATTAAGGTGCGCCTTAGAATTGATGGCGCCTTAGACTCAAAGAAATAGGGTAGTAGGGGCATGCTACCGTCCTTCAGATCAAAAACCTGAAGGGGATCTTGAAATGAGGAAGCAAATCAGGGAGGTGTCAACGAGAGACAGGGTTGTAGTCATGGGGGACTTCAATTATCCTCACATCGACTGGGTCAATTCATGCTCAGGTCATGAAAGAGAGACTGGATTTCTGGATATGTTAAATGACTGTGCCTTAGAGCAGCTTGTCACGGAACCGACCAGAGGACAGGTGACTCTGGATTTGATATTGTGTGGCACTCAAGATCTGGTCAGGGAGGTAAATGTTACCGAACCATTGGGGAACAGTGACCATGCTGCGATCTGTTTCGCCATGCATGTCGGGGGGAGAGTGCTGAGCAAATCTGACACAAAAACCCTTGACTTCCGAAGGGCAGACTTCCCCAAAATGAGGAGACTAGTTAAAAAAAAGCTGAAAGGGAAGGTAAAAAGAATCCAATCACTCCAGAGTGCATGGAGGCTGTTTAAAACAACAGTCATAGAGGCCCAGAGGGAGTGTATCCCACAAAGGAGGAAGGGCTCGACTAAGTCCAGGAGGGTGCCGGCATGGCTAACAAGCACAGTTAAAGAGGCTATAAAAGGCAAGAAAGCTTCCTTCCGTAAATGGAAGTCTTGCCCTAATGAGGAAAATAAACAGGAGCACAAACTGTGGCAAAAGAAATGTAAAAAGATGATATGGGAGGCCAAGAAAGACTTTGAGGAACGTATGGCAGGCAACATAAAAGGAAATAATAAAAGCTTCTTCAAATATGTTAGAAGCAGGAAACCTGCCAGGGAAACGGTTGGTCCGCTGGATGGTGAGGGAGAGAAAGGGGTGATAAAAGGGGACTTGGAGACTGCAGAGAATTTAAATGAGTTCTTTGCATCTGTCTTCACGGCAGAAGACCTCGGGCAAATACCGCTGCCAGAATGGTCTCCCCTGACTAAAGAATTAAGTCAAATAGAGGTTAAAAGAGAAGACGTCTCAGACTTAATTGACAAAATAAAGATCAAAAAATCACCAGGCCCGGATGGCATCCACCCAAGAGTTCTGAAGGAACTCAAGAATGAAGTTGCTGACCTCTTGACCAAAATATGCAACTTGTCCCTTAAAATGGCCACTGTGCCAGAGGATTGGAGGATAGCTAATGTCACGCCAATCTTTAAAAAAGGAAGGAGGGGGGACCCGGGAAACTACAGGCTGGTCAGCCTAACATCTGTTCCAGGGAAGATGGTGGAAAGTCTCATTAAGGATAAAATCTTAAAATACATAGAAAAACAAGCTCTGCTGAGGGAGAGTCAGCATGGCTTCTGCAAGGGGAAGTCTTGCCTCACAAACCTGTTAGAATTTTTTGAAAAGGTCAACAGGCATGTGGATGCGAGCGAACCCGTGGATATTATATATCTGGATTTTCAGAAGGCGTTTGACACGGTCCCTCATGAAAGGCTCCTGAGAAAACTCCACAGTCAGGGAATAAGAGGGTAGGTCCTCCTGTGGATTAGGAACTGGTTGAAGACCAGGAAACAGCGAGAGGGAGTCAATAGGAAATTTTCACAATGGCGAGAGGTGAAAAGCGGTGTGCCCCAAGGATCGGTCTTGGGACCGGTGCTTTTCAACTTATTCATAAATGACCTGGAGTTGGGGATAGGCAGTGAGGTGGCCAAGTTTGCAGATGACACTAAACTTTTCCGGGTGGTGAAGACCAGCAGGGATTGTGAAGAGCTCCAGAAGGATCTCTCTAAACTGGGAGAATGGGCAGCAAAATGGCAGATGCGCTTCAATGTAAGTAAGTGCAAAGTGATGCACATTGGGGCAAGAAACCAAAATTTCACATATATGCTAATGGGTTCTGAGTTGTCTGTGACGGATCAAGAGAGAGATCTTGGGGTGCTGGTGGACAGGTCGATGAAAGTGTCGACCCAGTGTGCGGCGGCTGTGAAGAAGGCCAATTCCATGCTCGGGATCATTAAAAAAGGGATTGAGAATAAAACGGCCAATATCATTCTGCCTTTGTACAAATCGATGGTAAGGCCACATCTGGAGTATTGTGTCCAGTTCCGGTCACCACACCTCAAAAAGGATATAGTTGAATTGGAAAAAGTGCAGAAAAGAGCGACCAGATTGATTCGTGGGCTGGAGCACCTCCCTTATGAGGAAAGGCTACAGCGTTTGGGGCTTTTCAGTCTGGAAAAAAGGCGCCTGAGGGGGGACATGATTGAGACGTATAAAATTATGCATGACGTGGAGAGAGTGGATAGAGGGAAATTCTTCTCCCTCTCGCACAACACCAGAACCAGGGGACATGCACTAAAATTGAGTGGAGGGAGAGTTAGAACAGACAAAAGAAAATATTTCTTTACCCAGTGTGTAATTCATCTGTGGAACTCCTTGCTACAGGATGTGGTGATGGCACCTGGCCTAGATGCCTTTAAAAGGTGTTTGGAAAGATTTATGGAGGAAAAGACCATCACAGGTTACAAGCCATAAGCAACTTCCTGGTTTTAGAAGTGGGTTTTCTCTGTGCCAGGTGCAAGGGAGTGTCAACGGGAAACAGGTTATCTTGTTGTCTTGTGCTCCCTGAGGCATCTGGTGGGGCCACTGTGTGATACAGGAAGCTGGACTACATAGGCTTTTGGCCTGATCCAGCAGGGCTCTTCTTATATTCTTATGTTATTTGTCCCTTGGCATCCGCAGGGGTTCTGTTCCCGGAAACCCCGCGGATGAAAAAAACCATGTATATTTAAATCTGCAGTGGGGGGTGGCGCAGCACCATTTTACCTTGTTTTGAAGTGCCGCGCAGGCCCATCACCCACTTCTTCAGTCAGGTGCTGCATTGTAAGGTCCTAAAAAGCCTGTTAAAAAGGGGGGGAAGCGACCGGGAGCGACTTCCGGTTGCTTGCGAAACTGGAAGTCACTTTTGATTGCGGTTTTTGTCTTAACAGGCTTTTTTTGGAGCTTACAATGCAGCGCCGGGTCAAAGAAACAGGCGACAGGCCCGCGCAGTGCTTCAAAAATGGCGCCGGGGGGGGGGCAGCATCATTTTACATTTTTTGAAGTGTAAAATGGTGCCACCCCCACCCCCAGTGGGATCCCTCTGTCCACCAGATGGCCGTCCATGTATACTCTGCGGATGCAAAGGGCCCACTGTATATGATTTTTGAATAGCCTCAGGGCTTGATGCAATTAGTTATCTGATCTTTCCACCACCCATGTTTTCACTGGACCTGAATATTTCTTTCTTCCCACTGTTTGAAGAACAAACTTTTTGTGTTGCTCCTCTTCCCAGCCACTGTTCCACCCCTCCTCTTTTATTGTCACAATCCTTTTCCTTAGATGAAATAAGCTGGTTTTGTGCAAATAGTGTGGCATATATGATGATGAACAGAACACTTCTGTCTGGAAAGGGCTGGGGAAGGAATGCGGCCATTTCTTTCACAGTCAAAGTTACTTCAGTAGCCCACGTCAGGACCTGCTGCCGCCACCACCTCTTTAGCACACGGCTTAAAAGTTGTTAAGGTGCGCATGGATGCAGTTGCACAAATTCAATATGATGATTTTAGGAAAAACCTCAAAGCCACAATCCCAAGAGGAGAAAGAGTAGAGATATGGGGGGGAAAATCACAAAACTTAGTATTTATTTTTCACATTTTTATATCACCCTTCCTTGCAAGGAGGGATAAACTGAGATTACATGGAATGTGGCAAAGATAATTGGGGCAGAAACACCAAGGGTAGATTTTTTATTTTTAATCGGAGCACGCTGAAAGGTATGTTCAGACCAGCATTCTTCCAGGTCAATCACGAAAGTCTAGCAGCAGTGCTCCATTCGTGTTTTTCCTTCAGCTAGTTCCCCCTTTCAGGCAGTGACACATGCACTCTGCACTCTCCAGTGATTCTCCTCCGTGAAAATGACTTCACCTGGTGTAAGTCAACAGTCAGCAAGAAAAAAACAAGGGGTCAAGCAACTGTAACAGAGCCTAGAATCAACCCTACAGCTCTCCTTTTTACCCCATTCTTCTTCCCTCACCTGCTGAGTTCATTCATTCATTCATTACCAAAAAGGATATAACCTGACCAGGATGTTTCACCGTCCATTAGGAAATGCAGTTGTACAGCAGAGTCTCACATCGGTGTAAAATTCAGGTTGTTAGAGGTGTAAAACTAGTTCTGGGCTGAAAGCACAAACAAAGATTTTATTTCCATTTTTGGATGTTTAAATGAGGAATTGGTTCTTTCTAGTAAATAAGGGCGAACAAAGAGAGGCAATAGTTGTAAAGGAGCTTAAGGTTGCTTGTTTTCTCTGAAGTAGGTTAAAGTGCATGGGGCTGGCAGAGATCTTGGATAGAACTTCCCAGGAAGCCTTAATGATAACCAGATCTCGGCTTTCTTCTCCTTTCATTTTCTCCCAAAGCTGGGTGTTTTGTTTTTTTATGTCCATGCCTGTATGCACTTAACTTAGGACTGAGGGAGGCTGTGAATGGCTGCGTCCATCCGCTTTTAATCCTTTACTGGACACCAGCTGGATGTTGTGCCACATTTCATTTCTCTTCTGCTGACCTGACCTTCCCTGAATGATTCTTGGCCTTCTCAGGCTTATACATGGCAGCAGCACCGTGTGTGCACGCCCAGACACAGGTTACAAGGCATTAACGGTGCAAGCCAGAACTGCCACTGGAAAGAAAAATATTTCTTGTTCCCAAAGTAAGAAAAGATACTGATGTTTGTTCTCTGGGAGGGAACTCCTGGCCACAACAGCAGCAGCATTTTCACAGTATTCAGGACACGCTGCCTTGGGAGGCCACCAACTGGGTTTTGGAAACAAGTATTCCAAATCCTGTTTTCATTAATAACTCTCTTTTTTAAAAAAAAAATTAATGCCATTTTTGTTCAGTGCATCCTTCCAATATGCTCTCTGCTTAGTACTGGCACTGGCTTTTGCGGTCGTCATGGTCATTATTCTGAATAAAACCAGGCTGAAATGGCTTTTCAAGTCAGCGAGACAGCCAGTTGGGGCCATTCACAAGAATACTTTCACATGTCATCATCTATTATTATAAGGGTTGGGTCGTAGCCATCTTTTGATTTAATATAGGAACAAAAGACCTTGCTGGATTAGACTGAAAGCCCATCTACTCAGTATCCTATTTCCTTCATCGTCAGAGGTGCCATGGATAGAGAGAGCCCTTTCAGTGGTAGCACCGAGGCTAAGGAACTCTCCCAAGGAATCATGCATTCACCCAGCTCACCTTTGGATGGCAGTGAGTGAAATCAGTATTTTGATTGGCTTTCTTTTACAAATTGATTTGTAGTGTACTAGCTGCTGGGGTTTTGTTGGCTTATTTTGCTGATTTTCCTGATGGTTAGTAACATTTTATTGCTTATTTATTAAGCCACCTGGCGAACCCTTATGGGTTGAAAGGTGCGGTAAAAATATCTTGAATACATAGATAAAAGTGCTTATTAGGATTTATTTATTTATTTAATTGATTGGCATCCCACCTTTCCCTCTAAATAAACAGATGTGGCTTAAATTGTCTGTAGAAAGAGGGAGCTCTGAAGGATGGATACAAGAAGAGGTTGGATATTTTGACCAAAAGAAGAGGAGAGAGTTCTAATCATAATATCATCATCATACACAAAGGATGTAGGAGGCAAGCTCAGAGGCGTTGTCAGGGAGGGGGCGTTGGGGTGGTGGGCCCCTGGGCAGCAGGATCGGGCCCCAAGTGGCAGGCAGGGGGTTGTCATGGCAGCCAGCAGAGGTGTGTATCATCCCGTTCGTCAGGGCGAGGAGCGGCGGTGGAGTATTTGGCCCTCCCGCCCGCCCTATGCCTCAGTATGGTGCATAATGGCTGCAGCCGTTACGTCACTTCCGGTGTGGGGTGGTGGTTGTGGAATCGGCACTGGGCAAGCTTGGAGTTTGCTTGGGGGGGGGAGGCAAACCAAATAGGGGGAGGCTACCAAAAGGACAATGTGAAGGGTATCTACTGAGTAAGCAACAAGAATAAAGGATGCCCACTGGGTTTATTGAATGATTTTAGAGTGAAAGAAAACCAAACATCTATATCTCCTCTGGCACCCAAGACCTTTGATTGCTTAGAATTTGTTGACTACTTGTTGCACAACCAGTGATCTTCTGAGGAACCATAAAAGCAGAACTTTCCAACATGCTTCTCTGTGAGTAACTCTGTATTTCTTCACAGTAGAAATGTGCAAAGAGTTGTCATAGTGACGCACTGGAGAGCGTATCTGTTAACATGTTAGGAAGCCAGAAAACATTACAGTATGATCCACCAGGATGTCTTCTTGCACATGCTCCATTGAAATGAATGGCAGATGTGCAAAAGCATTACTGTTACCATTCATTTCAGTGAGGTTTCTGCAAGAAAACATACCAGGGAACTGTGTCCTTCATTCCTAGTCCTTATCTCTTGCCCTCTGTCACACAGGAAGCAAGCTAAAGCACGTGTCATGTGTCAGGTAATGTGTCCCAAGAGTTTACCTGACAGATTATGGATCTCTCAGGTGCCCTGTGACAGGAGGTTTATACAGCAAATATTTGCACTGGTTGAGTTTTTAGAATAAATATTGTGGTGGCTCATTCATTTATAGAGCTGGCCTGGGGCAACTCATGGATGTCACTGGATAGTCTGTAAGAAAATGGTAACATTTGTGATCTGGGAGTCTAAAGAACAACTTAAGAGTGGAGAGAAGGAGATTAGAGCTAATGTACAGCTGTAAGAAATGACTACCACCCCAGCCTTCTTTTCACACTGAAAATGTTCAGGTGCACATCACTGAGAGAGCTGAAGTGTTCACCCTGTGTGTATTTAGGGGTTTGCCAAGAAAGAATGCTGACCTTGAAAGTACAAGTGTTTGCATTGGGAGGTATGTAAGGGTTGGGGCATTGCCTGACACCGCAAGGGGACTAACATTCTTGGAGTAGTTTTGACATGGAAGGAAGTAAATGAGTCAGATTTGCATCTGTCAGCACACACAAGCAAGCAAGCAAGCAAGCGTTCTGTATCCAGTGTCGACAGCTGATGATGACTGAAAAGCACACTGTGTTTTAGAAGTGATGGGAAGAAGTCTTGGGGGAGAGCAAGTTGACTTGCTTGCAGAACAGGTGATTTGTCTCAACCTCGTGCTCTTTGGGGGCTGTAAAGCCTGAAAGAGCATTTATCACTTTCACGCTTCACTCTCTTTTCTTGAGCAAATATGCCCGGTTCCACCAGCATTTCTTTGTAGGTCATGCATTCCAAAAACTTCTTATCTTTGCCCTCTGCACCTTCACCAGTTTGTCAGTGTCTTTTGTGAAGTGTAGAATGCCAAAGAGGGAGCACTACGATGAGGTTTGATTAAAGTGGAGCAATGCCTGTGTCTTCATATGTTGACCCAACAATAGCACTGGATCTTAGGGAGCCTTCCGGGGCTTGAACTGGGAACTTCAGGCTTTGACAGCTCTCTAAGCCAGCCCAGCCTCATAGTCTCTGTGTAGTCAAGCCTCAAAGCCTTCAAGTGCAGAAGCCAACAGCAGTATTAACAAATACTGTATCAGCGCAATCCTATTCAACTTATACCACAGGTGTAACCAGTGCTGCAGTGAGAACGGGAGGCCCCAGAACGGAAAGGGGATTTAAATGCCCTTCAAAGGGGGATTCAAAGGGGATTTAAATCTCCCCTCCCCTCCCCTCCAAAGCCTCCCGCCCTCCCCTCCCCCGCTGGTTACACCAGTGGTGTAAGTTGGATAGGATTGCGCTGTATAAGTGGTAGGCAGTATGAAGCCTCTGGATTGGCCAGCCCTGGTAAATATGAGGAATGTGGCCTCCCTCTTTGGTGTGCCAGTGAAGTCATACCGTTCTGTTTGCTGCAGTGGCGTCGCTGTAGCGTGGCGGGGGTGACACGGGCGCCAGGAGGGAGTGACGAGCCAGGAGGGTGACACACCAGGACTCCCGGCGTGTCACCCCCTCCCGGTGTGTCACCACCGGGAGAGCAGCAGGCTGAGCCGCATCTTCTTTAGCGGCTCGGCCGCTTCTAAATAGGCCAGGCAAGGCTTCAAGCGGCATGCGCACAATGCTGCTCGAAGCCTTGTCCTCAGGAGGGCTGAACGAAGATCCAATCAGGTCTTTGTTAGGCCCTTCTGAGGGCAAGGCGTCGAGTGGCATTGTGCGCATGCGCCACTTGAAGCCTTGCCCGGCCTACTTAGAAGCGGCCGAGCCACCGAAGAAGACACGGCTCGGCCTGCTGGCACGGCGCATCAACCTCTCCCGGCGCGTGGGCCGGGGGGGGGAGGTGAGTACCGGGGGGGTGATGCACCTGGGGTGGTGGGGGGTGGGGGTGATGTGCCGGCTCGTGACGCCGCTGGTTTGCTTCACTTCAGACCCCAGCATCCAGCAGCAGCACAAACCACTAACCTCAGGGACGCTTAGCTGGAGCACACACCCTGTACACATCTGGAGTCAGGTACTACATTTATCTCACATGGCCCTGGCTGGCTCTAACACACCTAGAAATGATATTTGCCATTTTTGCAACAGTACCACATGACTCATAAGCATGATGAGTTCAAATCCTTTTCAGCCGTACTACTAACCAGTAGGCCGTTCCCATTATTCACCTGTGTGCTTTTTGACCTTCTTTCTCATGCATCCTTCTTCATGTTTGTCTTTATTGAATTTTACCTTATGAGTTCTCAAATGTTAATATTTAAAAGAAGACAAAGAGTGGGAGCAGGAAATGACACTCAAGGTGATCATTTGACCTGGCCAAGGTCCCACAGGAAATTAATAGACACTGCAACACAAACATAGTTCATAACTACCATTTCTGACTTACAACCTACTCGCTTCCGATGTATTTGCAGTCAGATTACAGGCATTGCTCTTTTTGCCTAATATGTTATATATTCTTTATCGAGTCTCATTTTGAATTGAGTACTTGAACTTATAAGAACAATCCACCCATGGTACCTTTGCACACACAATATATACTTGAGGTGGGACTGTCAGGTTTGCTAGTGGCTTTCCATACTATTGTAAATGATCTACTTTTTAATTTGGATGATGCTGTTCCTGTGTAGAAGCTTGAGACTACATTTTCTGGTTTTGCCCCCACACTGCTTTGTTAGTGTAGGCCTAATTTTTAACTTTCTCTTTAAACAATTAAGATATGTGTTTATATAGGCATATATAAATACAGTTAATAATAATTAATAATAATAAGAGTTCATCCTGAAAAAAACTGTAATTTCTTAATGACAAAATATTGTAGTCTGAGCTCTGGGAAATTGTAATAATGTTAGGATTCCCTGCAACCAATAAGTAATATAATTGTACATTTGTGAGCTATGGAAACAGATCAACTGGAGCCCAACCTAAAGGTGTTTCCCCCCCCCCCATACCTCTATGTATACTTTTATTCCAGGTTTATTTGCCTCTTATTAGGGATAAGGAACAGGTGGTATAAGTGTGCCTAATGGGCAGCACAATCCACCGTAAGGGATCCGGCCAGTGGACCAGGGCTGCCTGCCGGATCCTGAGCCCTGGCGTCCGTTTTGCCACCAGGCCAGAGGTCTACTCGGTGAAGGGGATGCTCGTCCCCTTCCCTGAGTGTAAACCAGGGCAGGCCCTATCAGCTTCCCGCCAGCTAAATAGCTGGCGGAAGTCGGAGGAGGCTGTGTAACGGCCTAGCCGCCTGGCAGGGCCTGGGATATGACTGAGGCCATCGCCCACCCCTCCCAGGCCGGCTAGGCCAATGGCCCCCCTCGCCCACCGAACCGCCCCCGCCAGATCCTAACTTACCTTGTCTGGCAGTCGCAGGGGCACTCCGGCGACAGAGCAAGGGAGCGAATGTGCTTTACGGCACGTTGCGAATGTGCTTTACGGCACGTTCGCAATGTCTCCCGGCGATGAAACGCTTGTTCTGTTGCCCATGCAATCCCCCAGGATTGCACTGTAAGTCTAAATGGAATGAACCGGCTTGAGGTTGAAATAGGAATGCTTGCAATGGGTAGCAGTATTGTATTGTGATACTGTATTACAATCTTCTGCAATGGAAAGGATATACAGTAACTACCTTGGACTTGAGGAGGGCATTTCTGAGAATGCTATCGACTCCAACAACAACTGTTCTCATCAACTTCCATGCAAAATCATGGCGATGTTTCTAATTAGGAAGGGGGGGGGGAAGCCTAGGAACATGCTCATACTTTTTTTGGGCAAAACCACCTTGTGATTATATGTATCATAATGGCAACCAGATGGCCTAGGACAGTGCTTCTCAATTATTTTCTGTCATGCCCCCCCTAGGAAGAAGAAAATTTTTTGCGCCCCCCCACGCGACTGTAAATAGTATCATTTGTCTATAAAATTGTTATAAGTACACCTCTGCATAACACTGCATCCTTATTAACGTATATGAGAATAAAAAAAGAAAGAAATGTGGATCAATTTACAACAAAGAATAGCTTTATTAACTGTAGCAGAAAAGATTTAAAGGAGCACAGGATTTAAAGGAGCACAATATTAAAAAAAACTTTAACCTCTCTGGAGAGTCGTCCGATCACCGGCTGGAAAGAGCTGTGTCTCCTTCAGCCTCCCGGCCGACTGACTCCTCATCGGCCGGCCGGCTCTTTATATATCCCTCCCAACCCTCATGTCCCACCTCCCTGTCTGAGTGACAGGCGTCGTAGCCAATGGTTCTCCCTGTTTCCGGAGTGAGGGCCCGACGCCGTCCGGCTGTGCTGCGCGCTCGCCCCGCCCTCACGGCCAGAAGCTGTGAGCGTGCTGGGCGGGCGCAGGGCACGTCTGGAAGATCGGCAGGCCCTGGCGCGGCCGCTAAAGGGGCTTCTACCGCCCGGGGTGGCTCCCCGAGGAAGCTCTCCTGCGGGGTTGTCGCCTGCTCGTCCCCTGCCGGGGCCGGCGTCGCCCGGAGCGGCCAACGAGGGAGCCGCGGCCCCTCGTTATCTCTGCCCTGGCCGAAGTAAGGGAGACCGGGCCTCTCCCTTACACCAATATGACAGTATTTGCCGAGCCCCCCTTTACGGAGCCTTTACGCCCCACTATTTGAGAAGCACTGGCCTAGGAGAAGTAAGTAAAATAAGGAGAAGTAAGTAAAAATCTTTGTAGGCCACTAGCCCCAAGTGAGATTCCTTAGACCAATGCCAGGTATTTAGCTGGCGTAAGTCCAAGGAGACTCAGGGCGGGTCCAGGATGGGAAGTGGGATAGGATCTCAATATGTGTGGCTGCCACCGAGATCCTCCCCTTCCTGCCCCCAGCCCAGGCTCCCACCCTCGATCTTCCCCTTAACTTCCCCTGCCACTGACCTTCCTGCTCCAGCGGAGGACAGGAGGTTCTGTGGGGTGGTGGCACCAGCCTCTGGTAATTTGTGCTGACGTGCCCAGCCCTCAGAACGATGGAGTGACTTTTTTGTGCCATCGTTCCAGGACTTACAGTGGCGGATTGCGAGATAGGATAGGATTGGGCTGCAACTGTCCTCTGACTTGTCCTATGGTCTGTTTGCACAATTTCCATCATTATTCTTTTCTTTCCTTTACCATGTATAAAATTATAATTGTCTGTTAATTTCTCCTAATCAAAGCACAGCAATTTTGTTTAGTGTCAGGCCTGCCAGTTCACTTTTCAGTCTGTCATCTCTCTCTCTTTTGGGTACTGTATCACTTCCACATATGTACAAGTCTATTGTTAGGAACATATCCTGCATCCAAACCCTCCTAGTAAGAATTAATCTATCTTCTTTGTGCAGCCACTTTTCTTCCTTCATCACAATAGAACTGACTGACTTCTTAAAATCAAATGAGGTAATAAAGTGTAATATTATTAGTGACTTTTTGCTTGGGGAGAAATATTTTTTACACTTCCAGTTGCTTCACTCTGTTTAAAATTGAGAGAGAATCACTAGAAGGTTCTCTATACGTGGTATCTGATACCATCCATCACAGTTCACAAGAATATATAAAAATAGCTCTGATGACTGTTAGAAGATTTCAAAACCTAAAGCCACATTTTTGCATAGTAGGTGGGAGTGTGAGGACATCAAGAAGTTCTGAATAGAGGTCACTACTATAATTAGTGAAATGACTGGCTATCGCCCCCCTATGGCACCACTGAATATTTTGTTAATTATGTGGGAAATGCACCATGGTTAGAACACAGGAGGCTTGTTAGTAGCTTACTTATTATTTATGTATGCTAGAATTACGACCATTACACGATAGCAGAATTCACATGCTCCAACATCTAAACATTGTCTATATGCATGGCACATTGCCACTATGGCTAAATTGATAGCTTATTTACAAGTACAATAGGACATTGCTTGTTTATCCCCTTTGAGTTGTTATGGGGGCCAGTCATACATCATGTGAATAATATGTATCAGATGAATATTCAACTAATATAAACACTTCTTGCTGACTAAGAGAACTATGACTGCAGATGTAATATACATGAATTTTGGGCCCAATCCTATCCAACTTTTCAGCACTGATGTAGCCACAATGTAGCCCCGAGGTAAGGGAACAAATGTTCCCTTACCTTGAGGTGGCCTCCATGACTCCCCTCCCCCTGCAGGATGCAGCTCATGCCTCGTTGCCATGGCTGCATTAGTGCTGGAAAATTGGATAGGATTGGGCCCTTTGTCTGGAATGTGCTTGTAGTGTCTATTAATGTTCATGTCTTGTAATTTTTGCAATTTGTGTTTTTCTAAAATATTTTTTTCAATTAAATAAAAAAGAACGTCCCCCCTTCATCCTTAACCCCTGCTGAGCAAAGAAGCACCTTTTAGAGTGGTGTTCTTGTATTTACCTGGAGGAGAGCAACTGTCCTCATTCACCCCAGCACAGTATCTTTTCCAGTGGCTGTTTTTTGCTGGTGTTTCTCCTGCATCTTTTTCAGATTGTGATCGCTTTTGGCACAAGGGAATTTTAAGCCCAATCCTAACTAAGAATGGGCCAGCACAAGGGAGGTTTTATGACGACAACACTGTTGTAAAATGGTTTCCAATGGCGTGCACAGCGCACTGCTGGCAGCCATTTTGTGAATGCTGCCGCAAGAGGCAGCAGCACCGCAGCCTCACTACCAGAGCCAGCTACCCCTGCCGGAGCCAGAGCCAGTAAGCGATGCGATGGGATCGTGGGGGTAGGTGGAAATGGGAGGGGAGGGGTTGGAACAGGGCAGAGAACAGGGCACCAATATCCTGTCCCCCTTCCTGATCCGCCTTCCCAGGTCCACTTGCACCAAGTAAACTCAGCGGGCAGTGGCAGCTTACCCCTGGGCAAGGGAACAAGTGTTCCCTTAGCTGGAGGAGACCTCTAGGATTGCTCCTCCTGCAGGATGCAGTGCATGCTCCGGTGTTGTGCCTGCATCGGCTGGGGGGGGGGGTTAGTTAGGACTGGGGAACCCGTTATGTAAACTACTTTGTGAACTTTTCTGTTGAAAAGTGGTATATTATTATTATTATTATTATTATTATTTACATTTTTATACCGCCCTTCCTCCAAGGAGGTCAGAGTGGTGTACATATTTCCTCCCCTCCTTTTTGTCGTCACAACAACCCTGTGAGGTAGGTGGGGCTGAGAGATAGTGACTGGCCCAAGGTCACCCAGGAAGCTTTGTGGCTGAGCGGGGATTTGAACCTGGATCTTCCAGGTCTAACTCCGACTCCCAAACCACTATACCATCCTGTGCTCCACCGCAGGCAGTCTCCCGCCTGGCGGAAAGTCTACTCAGGGAAGGGGACACTCATCCCCGTCCCTGGGTGTAACTGGCGCTGGGGCTGATCGGCCTTCTCAGAATTCTGCCAGCGAAATCGCTGGCGAAAGTTGGAGGAGAACGGCCCAGCTGTGCGACGGGGGACAGGATTCGGCCAAAGTCGGCCCCCGACCCCTCCCGGAGCAGCTGGCCTCCATTTGCCCCCAATCCACCCCCCCGCCCGCTGGATCCTTACCTGGGTCTGGCGGCAGTCCTTCGGGTGCTCGGTCAGTGGAGCAGGGGAGGCCGGGCCGGCCTTTCGCTGGCCATCCCTACTCAAGAGTCGTTGAAAAAGTGCCTTATGGCACTTTTATGACTTCTTTGGGCGGCGGAACGCTCATTCTGCCACCCAACACAGCGCTAGGATTGCACTGTAAGTCATGTATATATATCGGCTTACCATTCATCCCTGTTTGGCCAGGACTGTCATGGTATTTGGGGGTTCGCCCCGGGAGGGTCCCGCCCCCCCAGCAAAAATAAAAGTAAAAGAATTTTTTTCAAAAAAATGGCGGCCGCCATGTAAAAAACATGACCACCGCCATTACTTCCCGGAAGCCCTTCATTCTGAAGGGCTGCCGGGCCGCTTGTGCGCATGCGTGCGGCTTTTGCGAGCTGCACATATGCACACAAGCAGGAGGCGAGGCGGCGGTGAGCAGCGACGGTGAGGCTGCAGGCCAGCGCCGGCCCCGCTCTCTGAGCCAGCAAGCCGGTGAGAGCGGCGGGTCGCCTCTCGCCGCTCTTGGAGAGGCGAGAGCAGGTGAATCCGACTCAGAGGGCGAGCCGCCACTCTTACCAGCTCTCGTCGCTCCAAGGTCGGAGCGACGAGAGCCTGTGAGAGCGGCGGCTCGCCTTCGGATCGCCCGCTCTCTCCACTCCGGGAGCGAGAGCGGACGAACTGGGAGAGCCCAGCCCAGCCGGAGGAGCAGCAGCAGCATGGCGGCGATGATGGCGGCGATGGGAGAAGAAGGTAAATCAATTTAATTTATTTAAAATTGGTTTGTTTAAAATTCCAGTGCTTTATTTATTTAATTTATTTAGCTCCTGGGTTAAATAAATAAATAAATAAATAAATAAATAAATAAATAAATAAATTTGCCGGCCCCCTTGGTTTGTTTAGAATTACAGTGTTTTCTCTATTTATTTATTTAGCTCCTGGGTTAAATAAATAAATATTTTTTAAAAAAGCAGTCACGCTTTGCGCGGCAATAGGGGGCGCTTCGTGCCCCCTATTTATTTTTTAATATTAAATTGATTTTTTAATTTATATTAATTTTCAATATTAATTAATTTTTTAATTTATAATTAATTAATTGTGGGGGGTGTCCCGGTTTAAGGGGTAAAAAATATGGTAAGCCTATGTATATAGCACAATCTTATGCATGAATACTCAGAAGCAAGTACCACTGTGGTCAGTAGTGTTCCTAGGAACGTGTGTATAGGATTGCAGCCTTAGTCACAATAGCATGCTAATTTTTGTGTGCATTTATTGCCTTAGCAATGCCTGATTTTACATTCTATTCTCTCTTCTGCAAAGGAATTATTTTGTTCTTTAAGACTGAAACTTTGACATCTGAATATAATAATCCCAGGGAGGGGTGAGACTGGAGAGCACATTGGTTCCAGTTACCCTTGATTTCATTTAAGGGATGTACGTCCAGATCATGGAGTGTACATCAGTTGTAGTTATGCTTTTTTCAATGACTATCTGGCTGGGAGAGAGGTAGTACTCTGGGTTCCTGTTAAACTGTGCAGGTTGAAGCCTTGCAAAGCCAAGCTCCGTGCAACTTGGAGCTCAGCATTCCCGGAGGTCTGGCGATAATGTTTGACGTCATCACCGTGCATCCGGAAATGCCAGTGAACTGCTGCGCAGCCAGTGAAGGGGTCTGCACAATGGCATGGACCCTTTACAGGGAATATAGGTGGTACTTTTGTTGGATTAGGCAGTGTGAAAGTAGATTATTATTGCTTAAATTACCCCCAAACTGTGTCTAATAAATACTGTATGTTAGCTCAATTAGATCAGCCACTGGCAGCACAATCCTACCCAACTTCCTCCACTGGTGTAACCAGCAGGGGAGTGCAGGGCTGGAGGCTTTGGAGGGGGGATTTAAATCCCCTTTGAATTCCCCTTTGGAGGGGATTTGAATCCCCTTTCCATTCTGAGGCCTCCCATTCTCACTGCACCGCTGGCTGCACCGGTGGGGGAAGTTGGATAGGATTATGCTGTGGGTCAGTGACAGTCCAGCATCAGTAGGCTGTATCCCCCCAATAAATAAATAAATAAATAAAAATAAGTTAACCACTGAAATCAATGAGACAAGTTGATCATGGCTAACTTCAGTACCATTAATTTCAATGGGATTTAGGTTGCAATCCTGTACACACTTACCTGGGAGTAATGGTCCAATCCTATTCCCCACTAGTTTATGCTATGCAGCTGAGCTGCCAGAGTGCATGCTGCACGCAATGGGGAGGGACAACCAGATAGCCCAGGAGAGGTAAGTCAAAATATGTTTTAATTACCTCTCTGTGGCTGCCTGGCTGTCAATGGGTCTCCTCGTACCTACGCCAGCTATTTTGCTGGTGTACGTCTGAGGAGAGTCAGGGAGCGGATCAGGGCCAGGAAGGGGCATACGATCTTGGTGTGTGCTGCTGTCGCTGAGATCCTCCCCCTCCTTCCCCCGAACTGCCCCTGCCCACTCCCACCTCCACAGTATCTACTCCAGGGGGTGTGTAAGATCTGCTGGCAGAGGCAGGGAGCCTCCAGCCATTTGTGCCAGCGGCTCCAGAGCGTGTGACGGTGGCGTGCATTTTGCACCGCTGTAAGAGGACTCACAGCAGTAGATCGCAAGATCTGCTGCTGCTGCTGTAGGCCCTGCACTGGATTGGTCCGTAAGTCCTACAATTCAGTGAGACTTACTTCTGAGTAAACATGCATAGGATTGAACTGTTAGTCATGATTAACATTTTTTGAATACAGCCCAATGTTTTATTTTCATATATTTCTGAGATATATATTTTGAAGCTTGTTCTGACTGGAACAGGCTTCCAAATTGGGCGTGTTGTCACTCCCCTCCATTTGCTTGCTAAAAGATGTTTGCTTTTCCTCAGCTTTCGTATTAAAAGGCTTAGACCCATTTTTGTGTGTGCAGCCTCACTGTACAGAAAATGGAGCACTAATTACGATTGCTGAGATTATTTGCATGTAACTTGATTTCTTTTGAGAAATATACCTTGTACAGTTGGGTTGCTTTTCAAGGGAACCTAAGGAGCCTTTTAATAAACAACAAAATAAAAAGGAGACAGGTGAAGATTCAGACAACAATATTCCCTACACAATGTTCTTGCACTCTTAAGCAAGTTCCTTTAGACAAGGATTGCACATTGATTATGGAATTAAAAGCCATTCTAAAAACAAAAAGCTTTATGTTTTTTTAAAAAAGTTTAAAAACAGTTTAAAAAACAAAAAAACAAGTTAAAACTGTATACTAGCTGTTTATAATACTGTCTATAATACCTTTATAATACTGGCTGCTATATGTGTTTCTTACCATCGTTGCAGCCTGTAGTGCTCATGTTACCTGATGATGTGCGTAGGAAACAAACGAAACGTTGTTTTAACTTAGGCTTACCAGATTTTCCCAGCTGTAAACCGGGAGCCCCCCAACAAATAAATAAAAATAAAATAATCAAAAAGGGTGCCCGAAATTTTTATTTATTAATGAATTAATTATTTTACTTACCTGTCACATCCTGGTCGTCGTTGTTTTCTTGGCGGCGCCCCAGTGCCATTGCCGCCATCGTTGTTGTTTTGTTCGCGGTGGCGGCTGCCGCCATTGCTGGCATCGTTGTTTTGTTTGCGGCGGTCGGGATTTCTGGTCTTTGTCATCTTCGCCACTTTCATCCGAGCCGGCCAGGTCTCCTGCTGTCCCCAAAGCCTCCGCCGCCACTTTCCAAGTGTAAAAACTCACCGTATTTCCTGTCGGTGGCCATCTTGGATCTTGCAAAATCTTGCGAGATCCAAGATGGCGGCGCCCAAATCTCGTGAGGACCTCAAGTGTCCTCACGAGATTTAGGCGTCGCCATCTTGGATCTTGCGAGATTTCGCAAGATCCAAGATGGCCACCGACAGGAAATAAGGTGAGTTTTTACACTTGGAAAGCAGCGGCAGTGTCTTCCACTGGGCCCGGAAAGCCCGGGACCGATCCGAACCTGGAACAGTCCCGGGTTTTCTGGAACGGATGGCAAGCCTATTTTAACTTGTTTTTATTGTTTTTAAATTGTTTTTAGACTGTATTAAACAGTTTTAACTTGTTTTTATTGTTTTTTAAACTGTTTTTTTTAAACAAAAAGCTTTTTCTTTTTAGCATGGCTTTTAATCCCGTAATCAATGTGCAATCCGTGTCTATTATCGCTGGCCATGACAGTTTTAACACAGGTTCCTTTACTTTGAGATTTGTTAGCCATTCTATCTCCTTTAGGAAGAACTGTATGTATTTTGTGTAAATTCATTGTTACAAGAAACCTCTGAAAAAGGCCACTCCCAATTTGGCTAATCAGCATCATTATTATACGGTTAGTAGAGGTTACAGGAAATACTGACTCACTGCTTATGTGGTGAAAAGTCAATTTCTATGAAAAAAAGGATGATGGAAGCAAGATTTGTGTTTCTTTTATCTGCTGTTACTGAATACAGTAAGTATTTCATTAAGAATATTTTCTCCTCTTTTCTCTTCTTGGAACTTGGGATATATCATTCATGACTCCTTCCTGCTTTCCTTTGGGGTCACAGACCTCCTGTTTCTGTAGTAGAGAGTTCTCGATTGACTTTCTCAATGTCCCTCTTATCCTGGGCAAGCTCCCCCTTCCCTTCCTCCCCCTCTTCCACACATTCCCTCAACTCAGTCCTAGTACCCAGCCGCTTTGAGGGACTGCTTGTACTGAGTCAGCAGAACCTGCTTGTACTGAGTCAGCAGTCTCCCAGATTACCTGTTATGCTGATTATTTACTAAGTAATACTAAGTAATGTATTACTAATAAGTATTATTACTAATATTACTAAGTAAGTAATTACTAAGTAAGTAAAAGCTAAGTGAGACTTACTAAGTAATAATAATGCAGGGAAATGGCAGGAGACAAAACAATGAAGTTTTAATTACCGTATCTAGAAGCTGTCCCACTGCTGAAGGTCTTTGTGGTCTCCTCCATCCTAACTCAGGCAATACAAGCCTGCACAGACATAAGACTTCTCTGAAAACTCTTAGAATCTGTGAATGCCCCACAATGCCCCACAGAACTAATGGAATACTGTCATTTTGAAAAAGCTTTATCCTAGAAGTTCTGTGGCCATCATCTCTGTTGCCAGGGAGCTGAGCAACACAGAGGTTTAGTGTGGACCAAGGCCACAAGGCACCATTCAACCTTCCCAAGATAGTGAGCACCACTGAGGAAGGCTCAGCCATTATTTGTCAAGCCAGCTCATTCAAAAGTGCTGGGGTGAGAGGTATCCCTTCACTTGATCGAACAAATAGGGGGTGTTTTTATGGTTTTATTTTTTTCACAGATTACGGTGTTTAACCAAAATGAAATAGCAGAAAGCAGTGTTATGTGTTTTTATCCCAATTTTCCCCATTTTAACCACTTTAAAAGTTTACTAGGTAGGTGGTATGGGTTGTATAGGTTGTACAGTGTCAGCAGATGAAGAATGACACAAAATTACATGGTTTTATTTTATTATTTGTGCAGATATATTTTTTTTAAGCAGGAAGCAGCGTTCTATGTTTTTATGCAGTTTTATGTGGTTATCAACAACAACAAAAAACCCTCTACAAATAGGAAAATATTGACTTGTCCAGCATGGCCAAGTGGATATTAGCTTCATTTTTTTTTATTCTTAAAGCAACTGTGTGAAAAAGTGATCTATGGAATTCTGTGCCCTTAACATTCTCTAAGGACTGTGGATTTGAAAACAGGCTCATAAGCCCAATCCAAGCATGGTAGTATGTTGTCAAAATCAATGTATAGTAGACCTTTCCTCTAGGCAGGGGGACATCCCCCAAGTAAATTTGCTCCTACCTGCTAAGATACCAGTTCAGAAAGTGAAGTCTTCAGTACTCAGGTTATTCCCAAGAAGAAAGCATTGTGCATTGTATAGGCCAGCAGGCAATCTACAGCCCAGGGGTGGCCAAACTGTGGCTCCTGAGCCACATGTGGCTCTTTGACATATAATGTGCAGCTCTTGGAAATATGTTGGCTGAGCAACTTGTTGCATCACAATTAATATAAAAGGTAAATAAGAATTTTTCAAGCTTTATTGACCAGGTATAAACTGAGAGTCCACTGAATTAAACATAAGTTTAATGTTCATGGTGAATAAATAGATTTAAGAATTTAAATGCTTCTTAACTATTGTTGCTCTCAAACATCTGAAGTTTTATCGTATGTGGCTCTTACTTTAATCAAGTTTGGCCACCCCTGGCTATAGCCTATATTATACAATTAACTTATGTTGCAACAGTTAGCAAGTGGCTATGTATGGGTATACATGAGTCAGTGTATGCTGTGGTGGGATGGCTTAGGACAGGGGTGGCCAAACTTGCTTAATGGAAGAGCCACATATGATAAACTTCAGATGTTTGAGAGCCGCAATATTTAAGAAGCCTTTAAATAATTTTACTCACCATGAACATTAAACTTATGATTTAATCCAGTGGACTCTCAGTTTATACTTATAGTAAATAATGATAAAGCTTGAAATTTCTTATTTACCTTTTATATTAAATCATGATACAAAAAGGAGCTCAGGAGCCACAGTTTGGCCACCCCTGGCTTAGGATGACTTTGTGTTAAGCACCAGTACACCCATGTCCCCATATTTTAGCAGACACTATCTTTTCAGGAGACCAGTAAAGGCACTCAGAATATTTCATGTCTGTCAGTCTCTTTTCCTGATGCTAAGCATATCCTGGTGTAAAGCAAATCTCTGCAGTTAGAAAACTAACACAGAGAGACAAGAACTCCCTGTAGAAGGAGTTCTTTTTAATGGGCAGGGAGCATTCAAACATGCAACCCTACCTCCACCTGCACTCTGAAGTGGTACAGCCCCAAGAGGTCTGTACCATGTGATTACTGTATTCTGGATGTGTAGATCAACTCTGAGGAATGTTCTAGATTCCAGACTTGTAGTCTGGTGAGAGGTGTTATCATTCTATAAACAGGGATTCACGAAGTATGCCTGCGTCGAATTTCCTTGAGCAAGGAAATCCGATTTGTGCCCTAATCAACACACACCAAACGCCCATCCACCCCCAGTAGTGTTAAAAAGACAATAAAAGCAGAGTGTTTATGTTTCCCTATCAAATGACATGGGAAAACTCATGACTCAAGCCCAAGCAGTATGTGAACCTCTTAAAATGCTTTCAGTGATATGCGATGCCATTTCCACATTGGCTCTTCCTGCCATTTGACCCCTGGCATTTTTCCCCTTTTCTTTTCCAAGGACAGGCGTGTATGGGAATACCTTCTTAACAAGCCTCTGCTTGTGTCTCTCCTGTCTTTCCTCTAATATTGTTCTCTTGCCTGGAAACACGTCTAAGTAGCATGTCCATTGCTGGATGGAAACAGACACCAGTCATCATCTTCCTGGAGTCACTGCCTCCTCCCTGTTCCTCCAGAAAGCCATCATTAAGGAAGAAGAAAAAAATGTACTTCTTTCAGATAGTTGAATGGGTCAAGGGCCTGTTGTTGCATCCAGGACCCAAATTACCACTAAGCAGGGAATTTTGTATGATCTTTTTTCCCTGAAAGTTTTTTTTTAACATATCTAAGAATAACTGACTGAAAATGTCCCTCAGATAAACAGTGCAAGGCACCAGTCATATTTCCTTTTGTGGGACAGAAAAAAACAACACTTTGGTATCCTGACTGATTTCCCATTGAATCTATATTATAATAAGGAATAAAGTGAGCCTTCTTTCACTGCTAGCCTATCACAATAAGTCACAGTACAGTATTCTCTAAGCTGAGGCCTTGACAACAGCAGACATGCATCAACCACCACAGTGACCTGCTGAATATGTAACTGATCAAGTTACCTAAAATACAGGTGTCCCCATTAAGCGGGTCTTGCTGTGCTTTGAAGTTTAGCACTGTGCTTAAGGCCCCAGTGTTAAACATCCAAGCTCTTATCTTGCCCATTAGCTGTTTGGCTTTAGATAAGGGCTTCAAAGTCCTTATCTAGCACAAAACAGCTGAAGAGCTGGGGATTTAAAAAGATGTGTCTTTTTAAATCCTTTGCTCTTTTTTATTGGGGAGTTACGTAAACGTTCTGCGCATGTGCAAAAAAAGGATAAATAGCGCGGCGTCGCAGTTGGCCGCCTTCAGAAAGCCCTGGCCACCGGTCGTAGTGGACGCTCTGGGGCTTTCTCCGGCTCCGAGGCCAGGGGAGAAGGCCTGGGAGCGCCCGCCCGCGTCACCGGGCAGGCGCACGCTCCGTGGAAAGACTGGAGCGAGTGGAGCAGTGCTGCCCGACGCCGTGGAGCCACTGCTCCGCTCGCTCCAGTCTTTCCACGCCTCTGATTGGAACGTTCCAGTGCTTTATTTTTCTGTAGAAAAATTTTCATTTCTAAAGATTCATTCTGTCATAAAATTCAACAATGAACGGATGCCATCACCAGTTACAATCTTAGGCAAGCTTGGCAAGTTGTAACTAATGTGTCTGAAGTGATTGCGTGTGTGAGAGAGTTCATACACACATGCTTTATTGATTTGTAAATGGGGGGGGATTAATCAATAAATACATCTAATAATTCAAATAAAATATCAAACTATACATTCATCCGATTGGCTGTGCAGGTCAAATCAAAACCAAAGCTAAAATTCCTATTTCCTCTCAAATGAAAGCAAAACCAAAGCTGTGTTTAATTGTTTCACTTTCAGGAAACACACAGAGCAATGTCTCATTTATTTTCTTGAGCTGGGGAAGTTGGGAGTATTTGCATAAGAGCTGTTAAGTTTTTGTTTTTTTTAGTGCTCTTGGTTACATTGAACTTAGTAGTCATAATAATGCCATTTCAGGGGGGACGGGACTACTGTGTGAAGTCACTGAAGGAAGGAAGGAAGAAAGTTGGCAGAGGTAAATATTGCAAAAGCTTAGAATCTAATTTAAAATGACTTTTAAGCCATACTTGATTTAATTGTTTTTTCTAATCAAATATTTCAGTTCAAATGCTTGAGGCTATTGGGGAGATAAAATTAACATGCGGTTTTTTTTCTTAGTTTTCTTTTCCTAAATATAATGCAAATAAACATGCTAAATCAGATCAACCTCTACCTACGGCATTGGAAATTTTTCCAGAAACCCCACATCTTTGCCAAATGATGAGTAAAAATCTTTTATATACATAAAATAAAATAAGAGGATATATTGGGCAAGAAACCAAAGAGCAAACTGGCTGATCCAGCTGTTAAGGAAGATGCGCTACTCACTGCTGTAATGAAATTGGTGGGTTTCTAACAGGTATGCAGAACATCACAGACTACAGAAGTGTACTAGCTACGTTTACCAGATCTCAGATTTTCACCCTGAGATTCAGGTTTTTGAGGGCCATCTCAGATTTTTCATCTTGGAAGCCAGATCCCATGTTTGCAACCCAAGACTCAGATTTGGAGGCCCTGAGACTTGAATTTTAGATAGGCTTACCAGATCTTCAACTGGGACAGAGTGCTAGACCTTTAGGAGAAGGAATGTGGGCAGGTGTAGCTTGTTAAGTCCTAGAGCACAATCCTAGGCATGTCTACTCAGAAGCAAGTTCCATTCTGTTCAGTGGATCTTACTCCCAGGTAAGTGCATATAGGATTATAGTCTTAGTGTGCTCTGCTGCCACACTACTCCAACATCTTCCTATGGGACCCGGAAAGAGGAGGAGGAGGAAGAAGAACAGGTTACTTATAACTGGCTTAGTTTGAGCAGTCATCTGTGCAGTCACACCAACGGGATCTGCGCCTGCAAAGCCTTGATTGGAACCTTCTAGTAGTTTAGCCTCAGAATTTTGGTGTAGGTCATGCCTAATCCATGCAACTGAGCATGCCAAGTTACAGTGGACTGGTGGAGGCTCCTCCATGGGGAAAATCAACTTGGTCCTTCCAAGGAAAAAGAAAAAAAAATGCATTTAATGACTTAATTGCTTTAAATTAATCAATTTCTTGTGACCTAGGCTAAATCACTATTAATCCTGGCTTTCTTCTGGTTATCCAATCTCATTGCGTTTTTTTTCTCATGTCTTAGTCTCTGGTTTCAAGCTGGCTTTTTATTCAGACCTTGCTAAGGCTGTTGGGGCAAGAGAGAGAGAGGCCTGCAGACTAGAAACTCACATGACAAGACTCCTTTACAACAGTCTTGGTACAGGGTGGGCCAATTTTCTTGTCCCAATTGTTTTGGCCTCCTTGTCAGCTGCAGTTGGCTGAACGTTTTGTAATTCCTTCTTAAAACGTTCAACCAATTGCTGCTAAAGCTGCCAGCAGGTGTGAGGTAATTTTCAGCCAATCACATAAATCCAGTGAGCCAGTCATTGGTACATAACAACAAAGAGCCTTGAGTAGGGCTGGCCCTGCTCAAGATACCTCTTGGATACAACTGTCTTTCAATTGGCTGACTCTATATAGGAGGTAATTGCCATATTAGCAAGAAAACGCAAAATTCTAAAGAGCAGATTCCTCCCTCCCTTTGCAAAACTCTGAGAGACTCTCAGAAGAAGATCAGAAAGGCAGATAAGGACCAGCCTGCCCTGTGCCACTGGAGGTCATTCAAAGTACCACCGGTGGTACGCATACCACAGGTTGGGAAACTCTGGCCTAGACCAAACTTCATTCAAAATTGGGAATGCTGAATTAAAGGATACGAGCTTGGTTTTTGTTTTTCAAGTAAAATTAAGTTAGAATTCTAATTTTAGATTTCACCGCAAATTAGTCTCAATTTCAGTATAAATTGACATAATACATTACAGAAAATGCAAAGAACCAGCTATCCTTACATTGATACTTTCTAGCTCCTATCAGAGGGGTGGAGTAACTGAGAAAATAATAAGTTCCCTACACTGGGGAACTAGGAGATCTTCAGCTTCATGTTTTATACTAGCATGATGAAGCAGTTTGTGGTATCCCTTCCTGCCCTGTCTCAGGAAGCCTCAAAGATTGTATGGCTTTCAAGCCCATCCATGCTTGGTTTTCATTTGATTTACTTAATATTTAGACAGGATAAGGTCTGTTAAGATGCAACTGTTCACAGGGACATCCTGTTATCAAATAGGCAGGGTTAAGTCAACATTCCAGTAGAGCACAACAATGGCAAGGCAACTTCAGGGCAGGCCTTGGATCATACTGACCCAAAACAGAATCAGCCAAGAGAGCCAATGGAGGTATTAGAAAATGGTGTCTTAGTTTCAGACTTTTTCAGTGTAATTTTAAGCCTGTCTTCATCACTGATGCTAAGCAGAAAAACATTCCATTGCTACCATTATCATCTCAGTTTGGCCTCCACCAAAGCAGCAATTGTTAAGGAACAGAGACAAAAGTAGAACTAGATTTGAATAAGGAACCAACAATCTCTGCCTTCTGATGAGAAACACGTAGGCCTTTCTTTTGTCTGGCACCCATTAAAGAGCAGTGCAGAGTTAGATCTTCAGAAGTCCTAAGGAAATCTGAAATTCATTCCAAATGAATGGATAGTAAGTCACCTTTACATCCACCAACTATAGCATGCTGTGCTTTTGTAATTTTGAGATTGAGCAGGATTAACATTCATCCTGTCATTCTGCGGCAGCCCTTGGAATCCATCAGCATTCAGTAGGTTGTCCGTCAGCAGGCAGGACTTTCCGTACTTCACTTGAAGCAAGAAATCATTTGCATGCAAATGAAAAGGAGGTTGAAAATAAAGCAGTGATTTCTCCTCTTGACATCAGCAATGCACAGTAAACCTCCTAGCAATCAAAGTTATTCCTCTAGGACAGAAATGTGTCTTGGTGTGTGTGCTTAGGTCTTTTGGTGCAAAAGGGATGTGCATGTTTGTGTTTGTGCATGTGTGGAAGAGGCAGGGAGAGCAAGCAAGCTACAAGTGGGCTAAAGGAATCTTGGGGGCACAGTGTCACTCTCTGGGGACCTGATATACGGGGGGGGGGGGAGAGATATTCTTCTAGTTTGTATGAGAAACTGTTGTTTGCTTCCACTTATCCTTTGCTGGTAAATTTGTAAATAAAGAAATATTACACAATGTCAAAAAGCCTCTGGCAAAGGAAACTAAACTTTGAGTGCCCTTGGAATTTCACACCACATAAGAAAGCAGGGAGCATTCAACAATATTTTCCTATGGGGGGACAGAGTGAACTCTGCCCCCCCCAGCACCCAGAAACCACAAAATGGCATATTTTTTAAAAATGCTTGTCTGCACAGGCATTGCTTTTCATACCTAGGAGCAAACTGTACTCATCATATAAATCTAAAAATCAGTGTTATGACACTGGAAAACCCAGGGATATGGCATGGCTCTTGCTTGCTAGAATGTAGACAGTGCTGCTCACCACACCAGCACTGCAGTCTGCATGCAGACTGATATTACTACTGTGCTGGTCCCACATCAGTCTGCATGCAGACTGCAATATTGGTGTTTTTATTAATGGCCATTGAAGAACCTTCAGTTAAATGGCCTTAGAAACTTCTGTTATGGGATGGAGCTAGACTCTACCCTTAAGACTTTTCTTTCTTGTTCCTTGTAGTTTCTAGTTTCATTGTGTTCTGCCCTACAGTAAAAAAAAAAAAAGCCAGCTTGTTTGCATGCAACAAACAGTAAGTCTTATTTCTTCTGGAACATGGGGCCCTATACAAAAGGCACAGATTGAGAATGGGTGCAGACCTGGTCCCAGAAAATCCAACATGTGCTGACGTCACTTGAGACTCAGAATTGAATGCAGCCAATCAGTGCTGCCAGTGCCAACACACAAGCTTGGAAGCTGTCCCAGTGATTCAGGGGTAGAAAAGTCACAGAACGGTCTAGCTTTGTTCAGGATTATTTTTAGTTGGCCCACTTCCACCCACTGCTGTTAAGGTTAAATGGCCACCATCCCTCTTGGGACCCTGGTGGTCTATTTCTTTTCTATACAGGGTGGGGAAAGTATGATGTCAATGACATTTCCCCTTTGTTTTGACCACTATCAAGCAAAATCTACATGTTTCCAAAAGACGTGAACTGGGTGAGATAATTTTACTGAGGCCGCAATATTCTATACAACGTCTGCCTTTCTTTTTAAACTTCTCTTTCTCTTACGTTAGAGAGAGGCGGGGAACAAACATCTCACTACGGTGTGTGTGTGTGGGGCCACCTGTGGATGTGCACCAAGGAACATTCAGATAAAGAGTGGCTGATAGCCAATATGGTGTACTGGTTAGAGTGCTGGAGCTTGGCTCAGGAGAACTAGGATCAAATCCCTGCTCAGCCACAAAGCTCACTGGGTGACCTTGGGCCAGTCACCATCCAGTCCTGGCCCAAGCTCAGCTGCCATCTTAAGGTAAGTTGCTGCCCCCTGCTTTGTGTGCCGCAAAAACGTTTACTACTTCTGCATTTCCCTTGTGCCCCCTCCACCAAGTCAGCGTTCACATGGCTCCCATCCTGGCCGCCACCCCCAATCTCTCCTATTTTCCCTCTGCATCTCCCCTATGTCCCCATCACTCATGTGCCCCTTCTAAGTTGACCTCCACACCACTGTCACTGGTCTACTCCTCAGCCTTCTTCTCTCACTCTCTGTCATTTCAAAATAGCTGTCGGGGTGGTGGTCACCCCTACCAAGGTACTCTTGATCCAATTAGCAGGCCACCCCATGTCTCAGTCTAACTTACCTCAGAGGGTTGTTGAGAGGATAAAATGGGGAAACCTGCACCCATGTACACCATCCTGAGCTCACCACCCTGGATTGCCAGGTTCAATTCCAGATGAGTTTATCGGAAAAGGCAGAATTAAAACAGTAGTAGTTTTTTCCACAAGTGCAGCACTATGATAGAAGGTACACTTGCTAAAATTCTCCCTCTGTTAATGTGTCTATCAAAGGAACAGAAATCCTGTCCTGTACTATGCTGAATCTGACAACTGTACCTATAAACATTGCCAGATTCAAATGTTTTTAACTACACAGCGCAACACTCTGAAGATAATATCCCTTCCCAATAGTCCCTCCCCAAGATTATCCCTTGAGGATAGGGTTTCCCAAGGATTCCCTTGCCCAGCCTGTAAAGCCACCTTTAGATCAAATTCCTGTTTGAAACTCATGATACCCAGCTGAAAGTCTGTCTGTGGCTAAGCAGATGGTGAGGTGTGTCCACCAATATAGGATTTGCTGGATAAGCAATACCCTTTGTAACACTTGGTTAGGATTTTCTCCTGCCAAGAACATTATTGCTGCATACTTACAGGGCCAACCCAAGACCTCCTGAGGCCTGAGGTAGCATGCCTGCCAAATGCTGGCCCCCTTACCCAATGATGTGCCAGCCTCTGCTCCTCCCACACCAATGCTCTAACTCAGCACTCTGCCCCCATTTCGTCTTCCTCTCTGTCCCCATATTCCTTTTCCAATCCAGGAAGTAAAAGGAGGAACAGTGGAGGCAAGTAGGAGGACACAGAAGGGTGCCTACCACTAATCCGCTGCCTGAGGCGACCGCTTCAGTTGGTCTCATGGATGGGCCGGCCCTGGCTATATCGCTAGAACTGAAGCTCCTCAGATTAGCCAAGTTCACTTTTGCTAATCAATCTGCAGATGCCCCCGAGTGATAGTTCACAGCTCTTGCATACAGGAGTAGGTAATTTTTTTTAAATCAAAATTAATGAATTGCACAACAAAGTACATAAACCGTTCTGCTGCCTGAGGCAGGTACACACACTGTTACAGAGCCAGAAGTTTCCTCAAAAGGTAGATGCCTTAGAAGAGTTGTAAAATGTGTTGTCGTCTTTTTTTCCACGAGAACTGGATTTGCCGAGTTACGAATTGCATAGGAGGACCCCGAGGCTTTTCATGCCATTGATAATGGCACTTCTGCTCGCTACAGTTACCCACCCATCGCCACGCTCCCAGGTCTTGACGGTTTCCACAAGCAGGCTTGCGTGGAGGCTTGTTCGCACTTCGTTGGAAAGTCCCCTGAGCCATCAAACTGACGTCAGACAGTAACCACTGTCAGGCACCAAAGATTAAAACTTGGCAAGCTCAGCTCATCAAGGGTTTGCCCTTGAATGGAAGGGGGGGGGGCAGTTCCCTGGCCTCCCACTAAATGAGAGCAGATGCATTAGGTGCAGCAGAGCAGCTGTGTGCACATGCGTAGGCAAACGTGGAACAAGAGACATGAGCTAACCTGAAGTTAGTGGAGTATTGATAAGGAGAATATTTGAAAAGCCAAAGAGAAAGATTTAGGTTCCTCTCCTGGACAACTCTTCTTGGTTACATTTCTATGTAGCTTATTCTTACTCCAAGGAGTTTAGGGAGGCATACAGTATTCTGTTCTCCCACACTTGATGCGCACAACCCACCTGCGAGGTAGGTTAAGCTGAGTGAGCCTCAAGGCTGAATTTGGATCTCCTCACTCAGGGGTGGCCCATCTATTAGGAAGGGGTGAGAGGGCAGTAGGTCCCCAAGTCAGCCGCTGCCACCACTGCCTCCCTCCAGCCTGCCATGGATGCAACCTGCACTGATCCGCTTTCTACCCGCTAAAAGCAAGTGGAAAGTGTGGATCACTCAGCTCCTTACCTTGCTGTTTCTTTAAGCATGGAAGTACAGGACTTCTGGTTTGATTGACACAGACTGGGTGAATGACGGAGCTCCTTGGTTCGTGTGGTCCCTTTTAATCGAATGTGGAAGTCCTGTACTTCCACAACGGAAGAAACCATGCAAAGATTGTAGTAAGCAGCTGCTTTTTAAAAAATTGTGCAGAGATGGCAGACCTGAGGCAGCATCAGGCGGAATACAAAGAACATTGACTATTTTCTCCTGTAATAATTTCAATAAATATAATGTACTGAAGAAACAAAAATGGATCAGAGAAGGGAGGAGGTCTGACTCAGTTGATACCGTATTTCTTCGAGTCTAAGGCGCCATCTATTCTAAGGCGCACGTTAATTTCAGGAACACCAGCAAGAAAAAAAAAATCGATTCCTTCCTTCAATTTGTCTGCTCAGCTCCAACTCTCCCCAGCTTGCCTGCCGCTCCATTTCGCCAATCCGATTATTACCGTGCCATTTTGCCCCCTCTGCTCAGCGGCGAGCTCTCTCTTCCCGAACCTGAGAGCTCGCCCCAGCATGCCCCACGCGCTGCAGCTGACGATCACCTTGCTGCCTTTGAGCAGTGTCTTTGCGGTCCGCCAGAAAATTCAATTTCTTTACTTATCTGGGCTTTGGGGAGGCCTGTGCGACCCTCTGCAGGCCTCCCTGATCTTCATTTCAGCAAAAAACGGTGATTTTCATTGTTTTTCGCCGAACTGAAGATCGGGGAGGCCTGCAGAGGGTCATGCATGCCTCCCTGAAGCTCCCCCAAGCCCCGGTAAGTAATAAGATGGCATTTTGGGGTGCTTTTTGGAGACCTTCGATTCTAAGACGCAAAAACATGCGTCTTAGATTAGAAGAAATACAGTAGTTGCTGCCTCATAAGCCTGAAGATCGGTGAACGGCCAGTTCGAGACACGCCACTGACAAAAAGCTGTGAAAGCCTCTGCGAAGAGAGATAAAGAGCTGCCAGCTGTGTTGGTCGAGCATGGGAGAGGCCAGACTGCAAAGGATACCATCTGGAATGCAGTTGTTCATGAAAGATTGAACATTTATACCGTATATATGATTGTAACCCCCCCCCATAGGGGGGTTGGGAAAGCCTGCCCATGTAAACTGCCTTGGATATATACCGTATTTCTTTGAGTCTAAGGCGCCATCGATTCTAAGGTGCACCTTTACTTTCAGTACCACCAGCAGGGGAAAAAAAATCCATCGATTGTAAGACTCACCTCCCTTCGTTGAATCTACCCGCTCAGCACCAACTCTCCCCAGCATGTCTCCTGCAGCTGAGGATGACTGAGTGCACTGCCAGAAAGTGCCATTTCCTTCGTTACCTGGGCTTGGGGGAGCTTCAGGGAGGCCTGTGCAACCCTCTGCAGGCCTCCCTGATCTTCAGTTCGGTGAAAAACAGCGATTTTTGGGCATTTCTGGTTTTCGCGAAAACCGGAAATGGCTGAAAATCACCATTTTTTGCTGAACAGAAGATCGGGGAGGCTGCAGAGGGTCGCGCAGGTCTCCCTGAAGCTCCCCCAAGCCCCAGTAGGTAAGAAGATAGCATTTTGGGGTGCTTTTTGGAGACCTTCGATTCTAAGACGCACCCCATTTTTTAAAATGCTTAATTGGGAAAAAACATGCGTCTTAGAATTGAAGAAATACAGTGTGTGTGTGTGTGTGTGTGTGTGTGTGTGTGTGTGTGTGTGTATATATATATATATATATATATATATATATATATATATATATATATATATAAAATGAGGCTGCTATGTTTATAAGATGGGGGCTAACTTCTTGCAATCCTGAACTTAACACTGAACCTGCGGAGAAGCAGAATTCCTGCAAACAGTTCAAGCCCTTGCAAATCTTTGCTTAACTATATCTACAGTATATACACACATACAGAAGTGCATCTGTGGACATTTTATGAAGGAGGGAATTAACCCCCCTTCTCCCCCACCACACTCCAGGGGTAGCCTCTTGCTGGCCCCCCTTTAGTCTCCAAGTCCGCCTGGGGTCTTGTGCCTGCACACTGCTCTCTGCTACCTGGGTTCCACGTGTAGCCTTTGCTCTCCGTGGGTGTTGGAGGAAGATGAATCACGGTATCTTTTTTAAAAGTTGGGTGTTTTTTTTTATGCAAACAGAGATCTACCTGGCATACTGCACCAACAAACTCTTCCCTTCTCTGGTCCATTTTTGTTTCTTCAGTACATTATATTGATTGAAATTATTACAGGAGAAAGAAACAACAACACCCCATGCAGATATTAATCAAAACAAATAGAAAAAAAAATACACACACCCAAATTCAGTACTGTACAATGAAATACATTCATTTTGAGAAGAATTTAGGTATTTCAAATGTCTTCAGGTATTTCAAAATAGGAAAAGGGAAAGCAGAGAATCTCAGCTCTTAGAATTTCTCTTTTTATGAAATTGAGAAGTGAGTGTGGTTATATTAATAATTTATGGAATTTATTTATAATGATATGGAAGGCTGGCATCTCTTGGTAGTGAAGAGATGTAGTGAAGCAGAGGGGCAGCAAGGCACAATGCCCAAGGGCCGGGTCAGCACTTGCCTGCCTCAGTGCTGCTCCTCCCTCCCTGAGCCACAACTAGCGACTGGGGCTGAGAACATACAAACTGGCAGGGAAGTGGATCAAGTCTAACTCCAAGTCTCAAGTCAAGTCCCAAGTCTTTGCCCCCAAGTCCTGAATCTTTGGTTGTGAGTCCCTATCTATTTAATGGGAAAAGGGGTTAAACCTGAATAAAAATTGACTTGTCGTAAAAGGCTCCAAATCTCGAGTCGAGTCGAGTCTTTACAATCGCCGAGTCAAGTTCGAGTCATGTTATTGAAGTGACTTGAGTCCAACTCGAGTCTGAGTCAATAGAATCAAGTCTACATCACTGCAAACTGGACTTCACTGTTGGATGCTTTCAGGCTCAGCATTTCTGAGCTTGAGTGCCTGGAAGCCCATTTTGGAGTTATTGTTTACACAGAAAGCCCTCTCCTTGCCCAGCTTCCTGCTACTCCTTCGCTGACACACTATTTTTTGATCTGAGATCTTGATGATTTATCATTTTCTCTCAGACGGGTTCCGTTCAGTGCAACTGACCAATTCAAGCCCCCTCATAAATCCTTCATCTGCGCATACACTTTTGTGTTTGCACATATGTGTACGCATATGCACATAAATTACACAATGGGATAAAACTAATAGAAAGGGTGGAGGGGAGCGGGAGGGATGTTTGCTAACTGGGTGACCTCACCTCGCTGTTCAAGGAACAAGTAGTACAGGAGCTTTTCCAAGGCACTCTTCAACAGAAGGGTAAATAGCCAGCCAAAGTTCTTTCAAGCGACTTTTTCACCCACTATTGAGAGGCTGGCTGTGTCTCAAACACATTATAATTGTTTACCATGCACAGGGTCCAATCCTATCCAACTTTTCCAGCGCTGATACAGCCATACCATCAGAGTGTATGCTGCATCCTGGGGTGGAGGGGCAGTCATGGAGGACTTCCCTTACCTCGGGGCTGCATTGTGGCTGCATCAGCACTGGAAAGTTGGATAGGATTGGGCCCACAGTGATATTGTCTATTCTCATTGGAAGCCACCTTTTAAAGGGAAAGGTGGGGCTAATGCTAGGTTGATGGGTGCCCTGGTGCAAAGCCTGGCATTGGGGCCCCTGGCACCCCCGATGGCTCATTGGGCACTGCCATTGCTACTGGGAGTTCAGGGGTCAGCCTAGCTAGATGGGCCCTCAGCCAGTGTCCAACCTGACTGGCCCCTGATACCAGCCTTGGGTGGGGTATAAATATGTTTAATCATATGCTGGTTCAGTCTATGCTACTCCAGCAATTCCCAAATACTAAATTGGGACCCACAAGTGCATTGTATGACTGGATCGTCAAGTTGTCAACTTAGAGCACCAAGTTGGCAGTTAATAGGCCCCACAACAGCCAGGAGGTGCAGGAGTTTCACAACCAGATTATATTATATAGGTGGGTTTCTTCCATGTATCCTTTGAGTGTCAGATAAGAGGCTGAAAACCTACTTCTAACAGGTTAAAGTGATAGTAGAGTAGCCTTAAAGAGGAGTGGACCATGACTGAACATTCAACAGATAAAAACAGGCTGAGACCCTGGCATACATGACTGTGGGCCCAATCCTGTGTAACTCTTGCACTGGTGTAACAGTAAATCCCCCGGCGTAAGAGCACTTATGCCAGTTGTTCTCCGGACCTCTGATAATCCACGTCACTTTTCTCTGAACCCACTCCAGTTTGGCTGCATCTTTCCTAAAATGAGGTGCCCAGAATTGGACACAGTACTCCAGGTGAGGTCTAGCCAATGCGAAGTAAAGTGGAACCACTACTTCTCGTGAAGTAGCTAATATTTTAGCTGCTTTTTTAAAAAAAGAACTATTTGGATCTTCTTTTGAGAACAAAATTCCATGTCGATGGAAAAACTGTCACAAAGCACGTTTAGTGTAACTTATGATGATAGTGTCTGTGAACTGTGCATTTCATTGGACCATAAAGGGATCATTGGATCATAAAGGGGAGGACTTCTCATCTGCCCACAAACACTTTGTGAGCAGTGTTCAAACTTTGCCTTTGCCTGCTGTTTTGTAGCTTCTGTCTACATACCAGAAACAAGTCACATTTTACACTTGCTTGGGAATGGATAATAGCAGATACTCAAGGAAGGCTGGCAGTTAATTCAGGAAAGGGGCCAATGTTTCAGTTTGCAGCAATGTGAAGAACTGTACATAGTATACTACCATAACAGCTCCTAGCCAACCTTTCTGCTGGGATTGGCATCCATCCATTAGAGTGGGAGGACCGGGTACCATTTATATGGTGATGGGTGGGGGATGTATGGTGGGGGGAGAATGGGTCGTTACAGGGGAAGGACGAACAGTCATTTGTGGACTGTCTCCACTTCTAACCCTCCAAGCCAACCGAGTTTGTGTGGCTTTAGTGGTGACTCCTCTGACCTGAAACTGCTGTGTTTTTTTTTTTAAATGTCAGGCGAGTTAACAATAAAACAGCTATCATACTTTAAGAGTCTATATCTGAGGTTACAGAAGCAAGACAGGATAGAGATTATCTTGGTATATCGCCCACGCTGCTGCCCAACAGTCTCCCTTCCTGAGCTTACTGGGGTGGTCTCAGAGTCCCTTGGTCCTGGGGAATGTCAATGTGTGGCCTCCAGAAATGGCATGGCCCAGAAATGCATGGCTGCCATGACAACCACAAGCCTGGCCCAGGCAATAATGGCTCCATGCATCAGGCCTACTCTTGACTTAGTTTTTACCCCCCTGGACATTTGACTGGTTCAGCAATACCTTGACTGTCATCATTTTGCTCTTGCAGACATTTTCAATTATAACCACATTTCAAATTTTGTCCACGTGCTTTCCTCTTTTGTCAGATTTCACCCAACCTCCCATGACGTTTGTCAACATTCTTATGTTTATTTTATTTCTGTTTATTTAGGATTCACACACATTCACATATGTTTATATAGTTATTTATGTTTTTCACTGGCCAAAATAAATTTGCAAGCTACATAAGGCTATGCTTTGACATTCATCCATTTCTGACTTTCGTCCATGCTCTGGTCCCTAACCAGATGAAAGTGCAAACTATTGCTATAGTCTGGTAGTGGAGGAGATCAACACCGTTCCTTTGTCCTGGACAAATCACTACCTATTAGTATTTAGACTCACTGCAACCTAAAACCTGTGACACACTGCAGGCAGTGCGATGTGAAGCAAAGTGGGAAGGAAATCTTGTAGACTTTGCGTCTATATTACAGCAGCACTCCACACAGCAAAGCCTTCTTGGATTGGTTGCTTGTGGAGCACTGTTGAAGAGGAAGTAGTAAAAAAGTTGTCATGAGTCAAGTACGGTTTCAAAACTCAGAAATGTTGCATGTTTTTGCAGTACCGGCCACTTGACCACGGAAGTGTCTTCGGACAACGTTGGCTCTTCGGCTTTGAAATGGGGATGCGCACCACACCCTAGAGTCGGACACGACTGGACTTAATTGTCAGGGGTCACCTTTACCTTTTTACTTACATGGAGAGAGTCTTTCTATTTAAAAGCTTTGAGTGATGTAAGAATCCTTACTGGCCACAGCATTCTATTTCTGATTGGCTGAAAAGACTCAATTCTGATTGGCTGTTCACTTCCCTTCGTGTCCTGCCCCACTGCACTGAACTCGCCTGCTGATTGGTCGACGTTCAATATTTTTTTAACTCTTGTTGCATGGCTCTGCATGCTCATGCACACAGCTGCAGGGGACAGGAGACTGCAAGATACATCGCTCACATGCACCCATGCGGCGCTGCCTTCCAGCAAGTTGTATCACCTGTGGTGTGTCTAAAATTAGCCAAAGTTGAATGATAGTCACAAACTTTGCCATTTGTGATCACAGTTTCCTTAAAGTGTTATTGGTTGAGCAAAGTTAATAAAAATCAACTCTCACCATCGCTCATCTTGGAAGTAGTGATGTATTTGAGAGGATACCACAATACAGCCTTGAGAAATGACCTTCCCCAAACTGGACCAGACAGTCTAGCTCATGGAAAAGATCAGCCAGATAAGCATGTGCCACAGTGCCGCACAAGGCCAAAATAACTGTTTTGCTTCCTGCTTTCCCAAATGTTTCTGAAAAGACCTGGATATCTGGGGAAGGGCTTTCTTTTCCTCTCCTTAGGGATGCTGCATTCAGCCAACATGCCAAGTACTGCAGTGCTTTCCAAGAAGGCAAGCGACCCCAACTGTTATCTTGATGGGCAAGCAAAGGAATATTCAACAAACAATTAAATTGCAGGGGATTTTTCAGGAGCAATGGCTTTTCCTTGATGAAAAACAATCATGAAACTTGTTCTGTTGATGTCTGCAAATTGCAGTCTCCCCAAGAATAGAATCTACGGAAAGAAAATGAGTGACTAAACCCAGGCATTCTCAGAAGCGACTCATTAACCTCAACATCTGGCTCTGACAGCACAACCAGGTCAAGTCCTCATTGACATAGGAAGCTGCCTTATACACTGAGGCAGACCACTGGCCCATCTAGCTTAGTTCTGGTGCAGCAGTTCTCCAGGGCTTCAGACAGGAATTTTCTGAATGTGCACATCCTACCTGGATGTGCCAAGGATTCAACCTGGTACAGTACTTTCTGCATATACTCTCAGCTACCATCCTTCCTTTCCCACTGCTGCCAGGATGTGGCTCTCTCTCTTTCATATTTCAAGAGTGAAAGTTTTCCCTGTGTTCAAAATGTGACCTTTGGTCTTTACTTCCCCATAAGCAACCCTTGAGTATGTAGCCTTGCTTATCTTTACACAAGGGTCTCTGTGTTATGTGTATGACACTCATGCAACGCCGAAAACAATGCAATACTAAGCCACTCAAGCCCTGTGCAGACATACAGGTTGATTACCGTATTTTACGCTCCATAGGACGCATGCATGTAGCCTTGCTTATCTTTACACGCATGCATCCCATGGAGCATAAAATAGAGAAAAAAAGATTTTTACTTACCTGGACTTGGGGGCGCTTCGGGGAGGCCTGTGGGGGCTTTGGGGAGGCCTGCGCAAGCCTCTGCAGGCCTCCCCGATGTCCAGTTCGGCCGAAAACAGTGATTTTCGGCCATTTCCGGAAATGGCCGAAAATCGCTGTTTTCGGCTGAACTGAACATCGGGGAGGCCTGCAGAGGCTCACGCAGGCCTCCCCAAAGCCCCCCACAGGCCTCCCCGAAGCTCCCCAAAGCGCCCCCAAGCCCAGGCTTCGCACCATAGGGCGCACGCTTCCCCCCCCTATGTTTTTTGGGGGAAAAAGTGTGTCTTATAGTGCGAAAAATACGGTACCCCTTATCCGGACATCCGAAATCCAGACATTTTGGGGGCTACGACTTAAAAAAAAAACTTCTTCCAGCACCTGGCAGGCATAGCGCAAGGCATACTGGAGCACAACATTATTAAAAATATTGTATAAAATTACCTTCAGGCCATGTATAAGGTATATATGAGACATAAATGAATTTCATGTTTAGCCTTGGGTCCCATCCCCAAATTATCTCATTATATATATGCACATATTCCAAAATTCAGACAAGTCCGAAATCCAGACAACTTCCTGTCCCCAAGCAGTCCAGATAAGAGATAGTCAACCTGTACATGAATGTGTGTTGGGCATGCCAGCAAGCCCTGTTGCACATCAATGGTCTCCAAAGCCCCCTTCCCTTTTCCCATGGAGAATATTTGTTGCTGCAGACAAACGCTCTGCATGGGGAAAGCAGGGTGCAGGTCCTAAGACTGCATCAGTAGAGAGGAAGGGCTTGCCTGCATGCTCCTGCTCCCCCAAACATGCAGTTGTGCTTGCGGATCCCTCACAGTCTGAATCACAGGGATGATGTCTCCCCAAATGTTTGTCACTGCAAAAAACTGCTCTATGGGGAGGGCAAGGCATGTTGGTGCTAGGGTGGAGCTGGCAATCACCCCCCCCCACCCCCAATGTTCATGTGCGTCTTACTACCATCTGCATAGGGCTTCAGTCATCCAACATTCAGAAGAGCTTATAAGAATTTGTTCCCTGAAAGCACCACTGAAGTCTTACTTGGTAAGATTTGTCAATAGCAAACATAGCTCTGGCATTGTAAAACAATAAAACAGCTATACCCTCTTAAAATTTGCCCCAAACCACCTCCTGTGAGAATACACCTTAGACTTAGGTTGTTTCAGTATTCCATAGCAGCTTTGTCATTTCTTGTGGGCTTCTCTTAGCTCATTCTATCTATTTGGCAACAGAGAGGGCCTTTCCACATTCTTTGTCTTCTTGGCAGCTCCTGAGTCCTGTTCTTTCTTTGCCTGCTGGGGATAATGCAACCTACATGCATTTTCCATTGCTCCTGCAGTCAGCATTCTCTGGCACTGGTACAGACCCCACCTGGCGCAAACTTGACCCTGTTGGAATAAAAACAATATAGGAAGTTGCCTTACACCAAATCAGATAATCGGTCCATCTAGCTCAATATTGTGTAAAGAAAACGACTGGCAGAGGCTCTCCAGGGGTTCAGGCAGTTGTTTTTCCCAGCCCTATCTGAAGCTACCAGAGGTCAAACCTGGTATCTCCTGAGTGCAATACCAGAGTTATGACCCTTCCTTTGACATATTTTATCAATTACATTACAGAAAGAACAGTATTTGATGTGTGTGCATCTGTAAGAACCCCCAGATGTTTTAGTTTAATGGGTATAATTGTGGCTTGCGTGTCAGTATTTCTTTGAACATGTGAAGCTCAAAATGGGGAAAAAGACAGGAGGAAGCGAAGCAACAAAGCCACCAGGTTCAGGAGGCAGATTGATCTGCACCTCAGCGATGGTGGATTTCTTGGACAAGGAAAGCCCCAGGAGGGGTTGAATCATGGGTTCCAGACAGTGTGCTGGCTGCCCGCCCATGAGGATGACACAGGAGCAACCTGGTGGGGAAATTCCAGCAGTTTGCAAAGCAGAAGAGTTGCCAAGACCCCAACACAGCAGTAAAACTCCAGTCAAGATGCCAGCACTCAGCTCATCCCAATCCCCCACCCCCCTCAACAGGGCAGGGAGGAGATGGAACCACAGGGAGTCCCTTGCACTCTGCAACCACCCAGGAAGAAAACATGCCCAGGCAGGTGATGGACGGCCCAGAGGTGGAGAGAGTTACACATCCTTGGAGAAAGGCTCAGCACTGCCAAACCTGCCAGAGGGTGTTTAGGTATCAAATCCTGGCACAGTGCAGGCTGGTCTGGTGGTCGCTAATACATCCAGCCTTCTCTCTAAGCTGTGCAGTTTGAATCGGAGCCCCACGCAGATCCCATTGTAGCACTCTGGAGCTGCCCTCAAGCAGCTCTGTGCAGACTCCACGCACTCCCTGGAAAAATTACAAGGAACATTGAATGTGTCACCCTAAGACTGTTGGTCCTTTTCCAGACCTTAGTACATTTGGGCTTACCCACCATTTCTGCAGTTGGGCAACTTATGACTTGACCAGGAGGTGAAAGGGGTAGTGCCCTTGAGTGGGAATTCAAGTGGGAATTGACCTCACAGCAGATCCAGGTCTAGATCCCCTTCCAAGAAGCCACACAAGGACATGAGAAACAACGGCAGACATCATTCTAGGCCTAGGGAAAGATCCAAACACAATGTAGCTCCTCAGTACTCACAAAGGTCCCTCTCCTCCCCTGGCAACTCTCTCCACCTTTTTCATAAGGACAAAGAAACGTTCTTTAGATCCCATACATAGTTGCATGCCTCAAGTGTGGGAAGAACACCCAATCTCTCAAATCCTTCAAAGATTGCCTCCCTATATATTTGGATTCTCTGTATAACAGAGGACTCCAACTCTTGGAACCAATACCAGGATTCGAAGAAAACCAGATCTGCAGAGGGGGATGGTCAGGTGGGCTATGTGGACAGCAGACTATAGTTACAGGTAAGTAATCCGTCCTCCTCCTTTGCAGTCATGGTGCAGTCGCACATAGTAGAGCCTAGCTAGTTTTAGCATCTTGCCTTGGAAGCAGAAGCAGGTCAATCACAAAAAGATATGCTTCAGCCTTGCTTGTTGAAACAAGGTGTCAGCTCTCAACCTCACGGGTAGTGGTGGTCCAACTCCAGAGAGTTCTGGAAGAAGCTGATTATTTTGGATCATCACTACCCATCTGGCTTCAGGCCTGGCTTTGGGACAGACACAGCTTTGGTCACTCTACTTGATTACCTGCAGTGGGGACTGGACTGGATGTCTCAGTGGCATGATTGCCCTTACTGGGAGAAAGGCAGGCTAGAAATTCTTTAAATAAATGAATACAATTTGCAGATGTACTAACTCAAGCCCCGCTGTAGTTGATTCAACATAGCCTAGAAGCTGTCAGATCTATTGTGGCAGCTGAGACGGTTTTTGAAGGGATCTGGCTTGCAGCCATAGACCTGAAGGATACCTATTTCCATATCATCATACAGTCAACATCAGAAGTAACTACTTTTTGCACCAAATGCTTCCAATACCAAGTGCTCCCCTTCAGCATCTTGACGGAATTCTCTGAGTTCCAGAACTCGGACATAATAGTCTGTCTCCTTGACTCTGGGAGATATGCCTGACAAGGTTTAGTACTCAGCAGACTCCTATAGGTTAGAGCCAGTGGATAGGTTCCAGCTGATACTTCTTGTAGTTGACATACAGGTCCAGAGATGTTAGATGGATAAGGGTGCAGTCCAGGTGTTTTGGGAGCTGCTGCTTCAATTCTGCTACTGAGCCAGCTACTAGGATTCCCTGATGCCAAAGCAACACAGTGACTACAGCCAAATGCTTCATGAAGACCGTCAGACGTCAACAGAGAGTTGGTGTCTTTCACATCTATGGATGCAAGCCATGTCCCATCAAAATAGTGTAAAGATGTTTGGCATGGAGATCATATGGAATTTTGTTGTTCTTATAAGGGTGTTGAAATCTCTTAGATCCAATATGAGACAGAGGCCTCTGTCTCTCTTCAGTACCATGAAGTAGAACTCAGTAGAACTCCCACCACACTGGCTGAGAACACTCCAAATGGAACCTTCCTGGAGAAGATAATCTAGCCCATTCCACAGCTCTTGGAAAAATTGGTGAATTTGAATATCCTTAATGGAGGGAGGAGAGTGAACTTTATGGTGTAGCCCATCCTGATCATGGCAATTACCCATTGATCTAATGTGACACAATCCCAAGCATCTATCAAAGTCCTTAGACCAGAGGTTTCCAAACTTTCTCTGTTCATGGTGCCCCTAGGCCAATTGAAATTTTTTCATGGTGCCCCTTGCTGTGTTTACCTTTGCTGCAGTACCCCACAGTGCCACAACATACTGTTTGGGAACCATGGCCTTAGACACTCCCTAAATTGGTGAGGCAGTTGTGGGATGCCACAGGTATTTAGTGATGTTGGCAACACCATTTGATGTCCCTTTGATGTCAATATGTTGGATAAGGAGGTCAGAATTGTGTTGATATCAGTGTTGTAAGCATCGATACTGGTGTTGCTATGTGGAGCAACGTGCAGAGAGATGAAGTCAAAAGTTCCATTGACTGGTTCCGATGCCCTTTTGTGACTGTTTACTCTTTCAGAAGGATCTTTGCTCACCCCTTTACATAGGGTGCCAAGAAATACCTGTGCTAAGCCCTCTCTTGGTACAGCTTATGTTGTTTGAAATAATATTGCTCATATCCTTGCTTTGTTTTTGCAGATGACAATGGGGAAAGACTGAACAGGGTGTCACTAGGGTTGGCGACACCCAGGGCGAGATCTCATGGTGTCACCTTCATGGACCTCCTCCCATACCAGACCACACGATGTGGAGGCCCTCCTGGGAAATGCAATCCCTGCGCAAGTCGAGGCAGAGATCGGGAAAACCCTATTTTCTACCTGTGGTGCGTTTTTGCACCACCGGTAACAGATCGAATAGAAAGTCATTTTAATGTCACCCCTCCCTGGGAGGCCACACCCTTGGAGGCCCACCTTTTTGGTCTGTCAGAAGAGTAAGGAGGTAGAGCTAGATTAGAGTATAAAATTAGCAGCCACCATATTTTGTGGAAGTGAATTCCATGAATGTGTTGCCTGAAATTTTTTTTTCTACATCCTCCTGAATCTACTGTTAATTTAATTGGGTGACCTTGAGTTCTTGTATTAAGTGAGAGGGATAATTAGTATTATGGGAAAAGGAGAAAACATTCTCTCTATCCACTTTTCCCACATCATATGTAATTATGTATCTCTATTATTTTCCCCTTTATACACTTTTTAAAAAACTATAACTTGTTGGTTTTTTCCTCCTAGGGAAGATGCACCAACCTAATGATCATTTTGGTTACCATTTCTTATATGGAGTGAGATAGAGCGACTGGAACTGTGCTTAGTATTCCAAATGTGGTAGTATCATCAATTTATCTGAAAGCATCATGATAGGAATTATTAGGAAAGGAGTTGAAAATAAGCAAATTCCATGTTAGTTTTTCTTCCAACTGCCACACACTGTAGACATTTTCATTGGACAAGTCCCATAAGTCCAAGGTCTCTTAGTCACCATCAGTTCAACACCCACCAGCGTATATGTGGTTAGCTTCCCCCCCCCCCGCCCTGCATCATTTCTTGCTTACTTACATTTGAGCTCCATTTGCCATTTTTGTTGCCCATTTATCCAGCTCGAAGGCATGGTTTTGGAACTCTTTGCTGTCCACCTGGATTTTCACCATCCTGAATTTAGTATCATTTACAAACATGACCATATTCATCACCCTTAACTCCAGATTATTTTTGAACAAGTTAAGCAGCACTGAACCCCTAACAGATCTTTGGAAGAATCCTACTGCTTACTTTTATTTCATTGTGGGAACTATCCATTTTCCTCCTGCCCTGTTTTCCTATTGTTTAATCAGTTGCTAATCATGTTTACTGATTGTAAACATGTCATTTTTACGTATTCTTTACCAACATAGCTAGTAGTCATATAGCCCCTAAATGGAAAACAGAGATGGAGAGCAACAGTTTTTGAATATTCTTCATTCTAAAGCAATCAGCTGTTGCAAATGCTTCCTCTAGTTGAATAGGCTAAAATAATAGCTCTTTCTTTCTCTATGGCACTATGTAATAACAATTTCCTGTGTTAATGCTGTCTGAGAGTAAAAAGGATTTATCGACTGCGGAAGTCTATCATTTCAAAGAATGCTTCTCAATTACAAAAAGCAAAGTCAGTTTTCACTGGGAAAATAAGAACAAACAGAGGCCCATTACTACTGATTCAAAGTGGCTGCACCAATTACCACTGGCCGCACCAATTACCATCATGTAGGGAAATGGGACTAACCTCTCCCTCCTGTTGAGTTCAAGATGGTTTCCATAACTGTCCGGCACAAAGGCCCAGAAGGTATCTAGAATGTCTTTTCCTTCACCACCAGGGTCTCTGAGAGGAATTTTATCAGGGGGTACAAAGTTTATTTTGGGCCCCTTCCAAAGGGAGAGGGGTGAAATGGGGCAGGGGAAGGTGGCAATGGGGGTGAGCAGAACAGGCCCAGAAGGGGGTGAGATTGGCAGCCTTTAAATAAACAAATAAAATAAAAGAGGATCAAAGATAAGAAAGCACATTTGATTTGAACATCTTTGTTTATGCTAAGAATTCACAATACAGATAAACTTGCTATTTAAGATAAACCTATTACCCAGGCCAGCCTAGCCTAGCCTTTGTTAGCCCAGCCTTGCATTGCAACTTGTTACAGAAATTGTTTTTTCAAATGTTTATGGCCCATCTTGCCACCAGAATACCAGAAACCGCAGAAGGACAGAGCTCATGCCTCTCCCGCACAGCTTGGCAGCAGGCCCGCCTCATGTACTGGGCAACTAATGCTGCCAGAAACCCCAGCAGCCACAGGGACAGAGCACATGCCCCTCCCTCACAGTACGTAGGCCCTTGTAGTAGGGCTGCACCGCTTTGCCTTGTGGGACTTGGAGGCAAGGACCAGGTCGTCATCTTCGGGGCCAGCGAGGGCTGCCTGTAGCAGGGGTCATTTTTTTCACTACAGATAGGAAAATTTCCAGGGCCCCTGCTTTGCCACCCAGGTCCCCTTTTGGACCTTGGACCCGGGTACAAATTACCCCTTTACCTCCTCCTCTCATGGGCCCTGCCCACCACTACACTGGAAGGTAGCCACTGCTGTGCCTAGGCTGGGGCTGTTCTCCCATGAGACTGCTAGCTATGATGCTCCTGGAACAGAGGACATTGGCACCACTGCATTGCCACATGGGGAGTTGGGTAGGGTTGGGCTGCCCGATTCACGTAAAAGAATATTTTTGGTCAACTAGACCAGAAATAATCAACTGGTATCTTCCAATGCAGAGGTGGCCCTGGCTTTATCCTGCCACCTGTGGCTATACCAAGTTTTAAAGCTGTGAACTTTGTTGTTTTGCACAGTCTTTTGGGTTTCAAGGCCATAAAATTAAATTTAAACACACTAAAATCCTACGTTTCACAGACAATATTAGTCAGCTTCTTCAGGGAACTTGGCTTGAAGCCATTTCCTGGATTGTTCAAACCTCTCTTGGTTGTCCACAGCTGTTGCAGCTGTTAAGTGGCAGTTTCTTCCCGGTTGAGATTTAAAGTGCCCATGTTGTTTAAAGCTTGTTTAAACGGTTTAATCTTTGTTCTTGCTAATGCAGGTGTCCAATTGCTACTTATTGCTCTTGAATCCTCTTTTCTATTAAAATTTTGTCGATACTTATCGATTTCTATTGCCTCAGTGGATTCTTCGTTGGAACGACTTTTCTGTGGATAGATCTTGCGTATTTTGAAAACAGATTTTGTGTGCGGTTTTCAGGGTGTGTTCTGCCACAGCAGACTTCTCCAGTTGATGAAGTTTACAGGCAATTTCGTGTTCCTTTATTCTAGTGGTGATGCTCCTTTTTGTTATTCCCACATATACTGATCCAGATGAGCATGGAATCCTGTACACGTGTGCCTTTTTTGTTGTTGCTCAAGTAAGCGATGTGTCCCAATGTTCCATACAAATACCTATTTCTTCCATTCTAAGGCTCCATCAATTGTAAGGCACACCTTTAATTTCGTTACCACCAACAGGGAAAATTTCCCACCCCCCAGGATTTATGTGCAAATTGTACCCCCAAACGCCACCTTCTTACTTATTACCGGGGCTTCGGGGAGGCCTGCACGACCCTCTGCAGGCCTCCCCGATCCCCAGTTCGGCGAAAAACAGCGGTTTTCAGGCACTTCCGGTTTTCGCAGAGGGTCGTGCAGGCCTCCCTGAAGCCCACACAAGCCCCAGTAAGTAAGAAGGTGGCATTTTGGGTGTGCAATTTGCACATCATCGATTAGGACGCACCCCCTTTTTTGAATTGCTAAATTTAGAAAAAACATGCGTCTTAGAATCGAAGAAATATGGTATTCGTCTTTCACGTGCATTTTGGAGAGCAAAAGGTCACTGCCAGTGTGCCCCCTGAAAGGATCTTTCAGGAAGCACATTTGTTTCTCTCCACACCCCCTCTCTATGCCAACGTCTCACCACCAAAGTGCTTTTATAAAGGTGAAACTTTACTGCTCAGGGCCCAATCCTATCCAACTTTCCAGTACTGATGCAGCTGTGCCAACGGGATGTGCACTGCATCGTGATGGGGGGCAGTTACGGAGGCCTCCTCAAGGTAAGGGAACATTTGTTTCTTTAGCTAGCAACTGCATCAGCGCTAGAAAGTTGGATCGGATTGGGCCCCAAGTCCTATCATGAATTGGCTGTATTGTTCCAGTCAGTGAACTGGATAATTGAGTTTCCCCCAGAGGATACCATTCCTGATCTAGGCTAATAGTGTTCCACATAAATAAAGCATCTGCATTTCTCTCAAATACTACTGTGCACAGGGGAAGGTTGAAGCTGCTGTTTTGCAGAAACTGGGTTTTTGTCTAGATAGGACCAACAACCCGACTAACCGACTGCCCAAGAAGAGGCATTAACCACAAGTATTTTATACCAATGATTCTCAAAGTTCTCCCTGTGAGACAGGGAGAACTCTGAGTGTTTATTGGGGGTGGGGCCAGCTGTGGCTGCCGTCGGGAAAAACATCCCCGAAATCGCCATTTTTGGCTTTACCGGGGCTGGGGGGGGGCCTTCAGTGAGGCCTTCAGAACCCTCTGCAAGCCTCCCCGAAGCCCCAGTAAAGCCAAAAATGGCAGTTTCAGACACTTCTGCGGCGGCTAACCCTGGGATTGCCGCCCCTTAAGGGGGCAGGTGACAGCTTTTGTTCTCAATGGTGGGTTGTGACCTACCACTTTGAGAACCACTGTTTTATACCATGTGTCCTACTTGCACTGATGTTTTGCAAAAACAAAAACAAAACACTGCTCTTAGAGCCCTCTCTCTGAAACCATTACTTCCAGCTCTGTGTTCAATAATAATCTGAAAACCATGTTAAACACACCTTTTTTAAACAGGCATTCCTTCATTTGTTGCTTAGTGGTAAGAGTTGGAGTCATTGCTCATGACAAGAGAAATTGGCAGATGAGAAAAATTCAGCTAGAAAAACAAGTAGAAACCTTGTTCACATTACTGAAGACACACACGGAACCCCAAACTAATCCAAATTGGATACAGAACAAATCAGCAACACTTAACACAAAGAGGTATGGTGCCAGAAGACCAGAATAGCAGCCAAATACCTGTATTTCACCTCAATCATCACACCTCTTTGAATCAGTTGATCGTTCCATGAAGTATTTTACTGTGCCATTCTCAAAGCAATCTGAAAAGCATAAGAACTTTCATTAACTTCCATTTTCATCGTACTGTTGTGCTTGCCCACTAGGTGCAATAGTGCAATCCAAGAAGTGGGAGGCTCAGTTGCAAACTTGAGTTTTTCACAGCTTGGTACATACGGTACTATTTATTAAAATAATGCCTCACAAACTGTAGGGCGGCAGCATGCTAGACTGGGAACCAAGCCCTGTTGTACTGTACTGTCATAGGGCAGACTATAAACTTTTGCAGAAAATTAAATTTAAAAGCCAACAATCTGCTTGGAAGAAGCCAATTAACATCTACATGCATAATGTTCCCCGTATCTTCAACTGTGTGTGTGCTTAGCTGTTTTCTCAACTGCTTCACCAAAGTAGACATGAAAGGTACCTTTGGAAAGCTCAGAGGACTGGGACTAGATTGGTCTCACCATGACCTACCACTTCAGCAAAATCCCCTGAAATGCCACTAGAACCACAAGAGATTCATAGAACTTCAGGCTCATATTCAGGTTTCACTGTTTTTATGATAGCTTCAGCTAGTAATCACTAATCACACTCCGCATCTCACACTTCTTAGTAGATAAATGAGCAGAATCTTCATGTTGCTATACAACTGGCCTGCCTGCACATTTGATCAACTGTGATCTGCAGGGCTATAAAGGCCAGCTTGGTTGCTTAGCAACACTGATCTTGTGAGGAGGATTTAGGCTAGATCTACACATGCAGCAGAACAAGATGTTAGAAAGGACTATACCACTTCATACTAGAGGTGAGGCATTCACCCGATTACTTCCATGTAATAATGCCTGCAAACAGAGAGCCAGCATATCAGGGACAAAAATTCCAGCCCAACCTTATGTTGGTTTTCTGTTTGCAAATGTAAGACAAGATTCCAAAACATGAATCCTCACCCAATTTCTGTAGTGGTTGTCTTTTCTTTGCTGGACTAAGAATTTGAAAGCACAGTTCTTAGGGAAGCAGGTTGCTTTTATTCTGTATGGAAAAAATGTGTGTATAAAAGGTGTTTCGTACTTTCAATTATGTAAAAAATAAGCCTCCTGGAATGAATAAATTTACACACACACACAATATTTATATACCGCCTTTCTGGTCATTGGATTTCTCCTCTGACTTTATTTCAAGGCGGTGTACATGGGCAGGCTATTCTAAACCCCAAGGGGCTTTTACAATATAATAACTTTCTAGTCTTTCATAGAACCCTTCATTCGAGATGTTGCTTTCACAGTCCAGCTCTCTCTCTGGCATTCGCCTCAGCACGCTTCAGCTTCAGATAACACAGGCAACCTTGATTGTCACTCAAGCATTGCAGCTGCAGCTGCACTCCCCCACAAAGACTCTGCAGCTTATCAGCTTGGCGTGCCAGCAGCTCTCCGACAGGCTTCCAGCCATCTTGAACTGCTGTCCTGCAGATCTTCAGGCAGATTTATGAGACGCTCTACGTCCTGAGCCAGACGTCCTGAATAGCACAGTCTTCAAGGCTCGCAAAGGAGTGATAACTACTTGCATTCTGAACAAATTCAATTTGTAGGGAGTAGACAATTCTGCTTGTTTATCAGTACAATATAATGTAAACAAAGGTACAAGCATTACTCTATGGGAAAAAAGGCGTCAATGAAAATGAACACAGTTGTCAGGTGGACTGAAAATGTGTCTGTTTAAGAGTAAGGAAGAAGCCCTCTTCTCTCCAACACGTGGTAAAATTTCAGGATCCTTTGTTCTTTATATTGAGGAGCCATTGACAGTCTCAGTCACAGCTTTCAGTCTGGTGTTACTGCACTTGCAGACATATGTTGAGTTTATGAAATATCTAAGGAAACCCTTTTTTCTGCACTGCACCATGGTAAGCTTTTTAAGGAATTCTTCTTGCATTAAATTACATATTCAGTAAAGACATTTGTTGTACTTAGGAAGAAATAAGGCTTCTAAGGCCCTGATCCTATCCCCTACCACCAGTGCCGATGCAGCTGTGCTAAAAAGGCGCACACTGCATCCAGTGGTGGTGGTGTGACCCGAAGGCAAACAGGAGGCAAGTAAAAATCATTTTTACTTACCTCCACATAAGCCCTGGGGCTGCCTATGGATCTCCTATGCCGCCTTGGGCATTTGCCTCGGCATAGGATAAGGCGGGATATAATTTTTTAAAATAAATAAATAAATAAATCTCCTTGGACATAGCCACCTATTGTGGCAGTGTGCATTTGAGAGAAAAAGCAGGGAGGTTTAAAATGGGGGAGAAAAGATTCAGTGTGCCATTGCCCCCCCCCCGATTCACCTCTTTCTGCCTCCTCCCTGCCCAGTTACACCCCCAGTCCTCCCACTCCCTGCCCCTGATGCTGATTTACTGGAGCCAGGGGATTTACTGCAGCCAGCACTGCTGCCATTTCCAGCAGCGGTCTACTTGTGCGCTATATGGCATGTTTTTAGATGTCGTAGGTCGAGCTGTGCTGCTGGAACACTAGTTCTGGCAGTGCAGCCCAATCATAGGATTGGGCCATGAGAGGTGCGTAGCTCAAAACTTGCTAGAGAGCTCAGTCTTGCTGCAACATCCTCAAGCGACCAATAATCCCAGAACAGTCTTTGCTAGTAATTATCACCTACGCTCTTATACAAGTGCTGTGCTTTACCTGGAGCATTTGTATCTAGATACCTGGCATTTGTATCTAGCTATTTTCAACTTTTGGTAGCCAAATGAGCATACTTTTCAGAAAAAGGAAATGCTGCTTAAAACCTTTAAAGAGAGCTCACTTATCAAGAAATCTCAAAAGTTCTTGCTGTGTTCCCAGCCTCTGACCTGTCATCACTTCTGTAGGGTTTTCCAAAAATGTTCAACATTTGATAAGAGAATTCATCGGTATTAGCCAGAGGGTAAAATTCCAGCTCGTATCCACTAAGCAAGAGCTGGCTGCAGACTACAAGCAGCATCTCCTAGGAGTGTTCACGTGCAACAATAAAGTAGTTCTATCTGGAATTAAAATCCTAGTTTAGACAAGTAAACTTGATTAAATATCACTTTAGTATCTCACGTCATAGATTAACAGGTTTGCATTCTGGCAGCCTACCTATCTACTTGAGCAACAAAAACATTCTACAGTCGCCTCCCATGTACTATAGTAAGACTGATAAAGCCAGCTTTATGGCCTCCCTCGACCTCTTGGATCAATTACATACCCCATACCCTAGCATAGCACACAGCTAACATATTTTGGCTATTTGACGTCAACTCAAGGATAACCTCACTTGACCACAGCTGTTCTACTTCCTCTTTTGCTCATTCTTGATATCAGATTTCTTGAATTTGTTATATCTCAGGGAGACTTTGTGCATCTCATTCATCTTTCAGCACCTAAAGCTAGAATAAGCACCTCTATCATGTTTAGCAGAATGTACCAGCCAATTTGCCCCAGGTATTAGAATCACAGGTATATATCAACAATGAGAGAAGTTTCCCTATTACAGATTGGATTTCTCATTAAAGTTCGACTGGATGCCATTGTGCAGGTTGCCAGCCATGGATTGAGCAATTTCCATGTGTACATAATTCATTCTAAAGCAGCACTGCTGCTACCCTGGAGCTACAACTAACCACATGGAGTGGAATTTTTCGGAAGTGCTCAATTTTGGCCCAACTTTGTTCCTAATGAAATCAATAGAAAAATATGTTGACTATAGCTCTAGCTGAACACTCATCACTCTGGAAAACTGCAATTTACGAATAGTATCAGATGTTCTGGCAAGGTTCTACAGCACACACTCATTTACCACATCTCTCTCATGTGAATATTTGTTCCTGGTTCATGTGCAGCACTACTATAGATTTGTATGCTTCATACCCCTTTTGTGTACATTTAATTAATGCTACTCTATACCTCAGCAAGTGTTCTTAGGGTGTTGCACAATAAGTAGAACGTTTTCGTTATCTGATGACGGGTGACAGAACATAGCAAGAAATCAGAATCCTTCTTCTCTTTAAGTTTAGCATCTAGTTTTGTCCCTCATACCCCTGTACTAAGGTTTTTCCAGGCCTGGTGTTAAAAATTTCTTGTGGATTTGAACACATCTCATTCATATTCCAAAAGGCAGACCTGGAAACAGAAAGCCACAATTATGCTGCTTTTCTCTACAGTGGAACGAAACAGCATATACTGTAGTACTCATGTTAATCCCAATAACCTACCATCAAAGCTGATGTCTGTATCTGAGTCAATGGTATACCTCATGGACCCCCATGCCTATGGCCTGTTCCCCTTTTCCTGGGTCAAAATATGATGTACCAAACTGAGCAAGTTTATTTTCCACTTAGTTCATTTCTTCTCACCAATGCTTCTTCATTCGGGAATGCCCATCCACACATTTGTAGCTGTTCCAATACACTGAGGAAGTTTAGAATAAAGCTTATGTACGAGAACAAACACCATGCACGTATCCCTGAGGGAAGGCATGGAGAAAAAACAAGTGTGCATCGGATGAGGGAGGAGCAGTGGACAAAGCTGGATATGAGGCTGGCTGCCTTCTCCTTTCAGCTCTTCTGATATAAGAAGGTGCAGCGTAGAATGAACTGTTTAGATAGCATTTCATTTTTCTTGGCTATAACACACTCCAGTTCAAAAGTACCTGTCAGTTACATAGAGTGTGTCTTTCAAACAAAGGACAGAATAGTTATTCAAATATGAAGGAAGGCATGGAGCTTCCTAAGTCAGCAATACCATTTTCTTAATGCTGAAGGCATATAAGATAAAATAAAACAACACACACATTAGTCATTGCTGGTGAAGCCTTCAAGGTGCAAGAGCTGACTGGGTGGCTTCACAACCACTCCCAGAGCTCAAGTGCTGATCAATGCATAACAAAACCCAATACCATAGTCAGTATCAGGGATGAAGTTTCTCACATTAACTCACAATATACTTTTTTTTACTCTTCAAAGTGTGTCTTTACAAATATATTTATATATTTTATTCCTTTTCAGATCATAAAAAATTCTAAACACAGAAACCAGTACCTTTTTTAAACAAGAAAAAAATGCATTCTACAGTCTGAGGTGAAAGGTTCCAAATTGGAGGGCTGCTCTGGCACTTCTCTGAAGGCCTCTAGACTTGAGCATCCTTTCTTCAACTAACCTTTAATACAAGGCTCCATTTTACTCTGATTACCACTGTATATAAGGTGAACCGGAAATAATTTTACATAATTGCTTGTCGTCTTAAAGAAAACAATGCAACCTGGAGACAGTTTCCCCTCCCCCCCGAACTGCTTTTGAAGAATGGGGTTAAAAACATAAAAGGTCACTTGGGGTTCCAACCATATTGTGCTGTCGTCTTAAAAGAAAAGCAATTGAAACTTTAAAAAAGATATTCCAGATACACTACAAACCTGAACACCAAAACCAGTCAAGACATTTTAAATATTCTGATGCTGCAACACACACAAGTACTTTTTTTTGGGGGGGGGGAGAGTGGTGATTTTTGCCACTATGCTGTTACATAAGCACCTCCATACTTGCCAATTCTAACACCTCTGAAAACAAGTTTCCATCTTCCTTACCAGTGCCAAAAATTAGCCAATTCGCATCCAACTCCTTTATCACTAACATTGCAAAAATTCTGTTGGGAAATTAAAATGTCTTATTTCCACACAAATGATATGCAGAATAAAATCCAATCTTACAAAAATGCCAGACTATTTTTTAAGGCACAGTGATTTTGGAAGTTCTTCTGCTTGTGTTGCTGCTTCACACTCCGGCTTCCTGCTTCTAACCACAATTATGTGGAAATTCTACTGAAATCAGTGAGATTCACTTCCATGTATGTATTTCGGTCAGAGGTTCTGGTGTGTATAAATAGATGCAAGTGACACATTTTCTTATTAGGTGACCACACTGTCCTCTTCCATGGAGAAAAGAGAATGTGCAACCAGGTATCAGACATAGGCTCCCAATGCTGCATGAAATTCAGTGAGGCACTGCACCAACTGCTGGAATTTAGGTCTCTCCTCAGGATCCAGTGCCCAGCAACAAGCCATCACAGCAAACCTATAAAAGAAAGAGCAACAAATGGTAAGCAAGCTCACCACAGTCATCCCAAATGATGAAAGCCTTTGCTTTCTTTCTGCAGTGACAGTTCTAACAGTAAGCATTCACAAATCTTTACTGGTTCCTTTCAGATCTGGATCTCTTGTCCATTCTGCTGAGAAGTCCATGCTCAGAAGCAACAGTCAGTTATTTTATGCATGCTATTGGCAAAAGAACCACCACCACTTCAACTGCACTGAGTGCCTGTGTCTCTAACATCATCCTTCCTCAGCTTTCATTTTTATTTTTATAGTTCCTTTAGCATCCCTATAGTATTCCTCAGTATGTAGGATACAGAGGACTAAAAGTCACAATACACACACTTAAACATGTTCAGCAGTCACAGGTAGTACAAGCTTTGTATCTCACAGTTCACTGGTGAGGTATAACTAAGCAAGCATAATTCAGTGCTTCTATTAACATATTGATGTGTTTTCTCTAGTCTCTACAGCCACCTCTTACCATGGGACACATGTGTCTTACCTACTCAATATTTAAGGCCCCCACATACTGCATCCTACTCAATGGCAACTTCCCCCTGCCTGAAACTACTGTAGGTCCCATGAGCAGTTGTGAAATATGTCAACCCATATTTCTGCTGACCATACAAATGTACAGCATTGTGTCTCTCAGGGAACAGGGGATGACAAGCGTTGTGTGGGAGAAGAGGAACACATTTATGGCACTGTATCTTTTGGAAATTAGAGTATTATCTTTTTAAAATGCTGCAGATCAACAAAACAGCTGATTCAAATCTTATTTGTATCAAGGCTTATAAAATTCAATTCTCCCTCACTATCATTCCATCCAATGCACATCTGACCGCCTTGTTAAGAGAATTTTAAAAGTTGATCCAAGTAATGCAGATATTACTCTTTCAAACACGCCTGGAAGTTCTCACCGACGAATCTATGGGCTTCATCATCATGGATATTGTTTTCAACTACACTATCCTGAGAATCACCATATAACCCTGTCACCACTTACAGTTCATCTGGGCAGTTGATCGGCTGAGCTATTCTGTATCCATCTTTTAAATAGGCAGCCATCTCAAAGGGATCGATATCTACATATGGAGTTTGTCCCAAAGTCATCAATTCCCATAAGGTTACTCCAAAAGACCACTAGAAATAATATTGCATAAACAACTGGTTAGCTTAGAAACATTTCAGTTCTCACTCAGAAGTGTCAGTTATAACAAATGCTTAATATAAGGGGCACAATCTAGTTTTTCCATAGAAATTTTCATATAAAGCTTGAAAAAGCACAAACATGCATCTGATCATTTTTAAAAACAGTTGCTATGATCTAAACTGGCTGGTTAGAACCATCGTTACCTACTACTGCACAGGCACGTGTTTATGTCTCAGTTCAAATGTTACTGCTTTGTATGTGTGATTCTCAAGTACAACACAAATGTATCTCAATTTGAACTGCATATACATGTGTTCAAAATATAGGCAATTGAAGACATGAAGCACAGTTTAAGCATGAGACCAGGGAATCATACCAAACTGGTCAGTTCTATTAGTACCAGTTTTTAACACACTTCAGTTTCAAAATAAACGTGTAGTTCTAATACTTTCTCTATACACTTATTCAAACACTCAATAGAACAATAAAGTCTTAGCTTTCGTGTTGGTAAGTTTTCCGTTTAAGACACATTTTCCAAACAGAACAAAGTTACCTCTAACACAAACAAATCCTGGTGAACAATTCTGAAAATAAACAAATGCAATCGATAAATATTGTCGAAACCCAGTCCAGCAAACAGGATCAACTTTTGGGTCAACTGAACTTTAAACTGTGTGTGAGAAAGGAATTAAAGGCATTTTTGTTTTTCCAATATTTTTAAAGGTACCAACAATTAACATTCCTAAGAAGGGCTGGAATGGTTCAGCCATCCTAATCTCAAAATAATAATAATAAAAAATAGTTGCCTCAATTAAAGGGCTGAAGTTCAAGGACTCTAATATTCACAGGGGCATGCTTACACACTGGGTTGAGTTTCTTCAGAGGCCATAGAATTTATACACTATAGGTGGGGTGTGCACTGTGAATTCCTGCTGCCCCCTTTGATGTGTCTACTGACAGGTTGACAAATTTAGATAATTTCAATTAGAGAGGCTGTTAAGAGAAAAAAAATTAAGACTCATGTGTTGATTAACCAGGATTGGGAAGAGGCTTTTGATCTAGATTAACATACAATAATTCTAGATCAGCTTGAATAAGCTGATCCAAGTATATCTGCAGAAACTCACTTGTTGAGTTTAGGAAACGTTTTACAAGGATGAGGTTCCAGTTCATGACCTCTGCCTTTTTGAATGGGGAATACCCTAAACCCCCACTCAACCAATGTTTTTGTAAGCACTGCCAAGGTATGATTCATAAGAACGTAAGAAGAGCCCTGCTGGATCAGGCCAAAGGCCCATCTAGTCCAGCTTCCTGTATCACACAGTGGCCCCACCAGATGCCTCAGGGAGCACAAAGGACAACAAGATACCTGTATCCTGTTGCCACTCCCTTGCACCTGGCATAGAGAAAACCTACTCCTACAATCAGGAGGTTGCTTTTCCCCATCATGGCTTGTAAGCTGTGATGGACTTTTCCTCCATAAATCTGTCCACTCCCCTTTTAAATTCATCCAGGCCAGGTGCCATCACCACATCCTGTGGCAAGGAGTTCCACAGATGAACTACACGCTGGGTAAAGAAATATTTTCTTTTGTCTGTTTCAGCACATGGTTCATTAATTTTATACTGCACTTTATACAATGTCCCATGAATTAGATTTTCCAAACACATTTTAGCCGACTGCATTGGAATGAACAACAGATAAAAACCCTGCAAGAGTCAGATAATTACATTACTTTACATGATATCCCTGTTTGCTTTGACCGTTTATACCATTCAATACAAATATGTACAGGCCATTGCTGTTTGTTAGGATGATAATTTAAAACTAACCCAACTGTTATTTCAACTTTAACTAGTTTTTTTTTTTCAATATACAAAGTTGATCTACCCCATCTTATTTAAGTTCTGTTTGGGTATTTAAAGGTGTATGTGATACCTGTACTGTACTGTAGTTTTCTAGTTACCCTGGAATTTAAAAACCAAATAAAACTAACTCCACTGCAATTCTAAATTCTACCAATGTGCAGTTTCTAGTTCTTGTTTATGGAGTTCAAGTACAAAAGCACCCCAAACACATACTATGAAAATGCAATGCCTCTTGTACCAACCCCACCACCACCACCACCACACATACATTTTTCCTGCTGTTCTGCAATAGTAGCATGATATATTTATTCAAACTGATGCCTAATTTGGAGACTGGCAATGCAATCCTATGCATGTTTACTCAGAAGTTCCATTCTATTCAATGGGGCTATAATGTATAGGATTGCAGCCTAAGACAGTTTGACTGGGCAATAAATCCAAGAGCCCCCCCCCCCCCCAACCACATGTGGAAAATGAAAGAAAGCTCTGGTAAAGACAATGAAGTTGAAAACATGACCACATGAGTCCAAGGCCCCCAAAGCAGTTAGCTGAGGAAAGAACATTACCAATAGTCAGAAAGTTTTTTAAGTTAAATAAGCAGTGCTCATAGTGATATTTCCTTGCATCAGTGACAGGTAACTGATTGTAAAAAACCCAACAATGGGTTCCAACTGCAGATGCAAATGTTCCCATTTGATTGTCTCTTTCAATTACCACAATGTTTAAAATGTACACAAACAAGTATAATAAATCAATGCCTCCTTACCTTCAGAGAGTAGAACAGAAAGTAACAGAATGCTAGGGCTTAATATGTTTTACGTTATCAAGTAGCTAAAATTTAGGAATAGGGAAATGCCTTGTTTTAGAGAATGTTACTGCATTCAAGTACACTACAAAGAGCTAGCCTAGTTTTGACAATTCACTTCATTAGGTTTTTCAGCTCAGAAACAGGCCATATTTAAATATGGCAGGGGACTTAGAAAACACCCTGTGTTCTGGTTTTCTCCGACTAGGTTTGGATGTACAGATTCCTTTGAACTTTAAAAGGGCAACAAATTTGATTTATATCTAGTTTCATCACTGTGAGGAAATGCTTTGAAATCATTTGGCCATCAGTCATAGAGGATGTATTTAAAACTCAGGTTTATTCTTATGTAGGAGCTTACCATTTTCTGAAAAAGAATGTTAACTCCAATAAAACTATCTTCTGTACCGATTATGTTCTTTCCAAGGTTTTTTCTTAATTTATGGTATTTTCTTGAACATTAAAAGGTATTTTCTTTAATACCTTTAGACTAGGACCAGGAATGATTTTTCCCTGTCCCAAGCTACACATTCTGAGAACAAAATGTGGCTTAAAAATTCAGCTTTTTTTTTAATTCCTAGCTCTCATGGCTGCATGGTATGAAAAGATGTAAGTGGCCATTCAGATTGTGCTCAGCCCTACCCACAATGAATATCCCCTATTAGATTCCATGCCTATGGTTGGCATAGTCATTCTTCCTGAAGTGGATTTCTAGCATATCCCTTCTCTGTAGGTTCTAAAGAAAATCCTGCAACTTTTGTGAAAGTTACTGGGAGTTCCTATGCATTCCACTACCAATAACATTTGAACATTGGACTGCCTCTCCCAAACTGTCTGGTCTAGCTTTGGAAATTTTGTACAGGAATCCCTTGTGGTCGTGAGGAGCGCCACGCCAGGATCCTGAGCCATGCCAATATGCCCCTTCCCCCAAGTATTGCAAAGGTAGTGGGAATTGCCTTTAAAGGGTTTCAAAAACACTTCTAGCCCTTCAGAAATGAAGGGACCAATATCAATTAACACACTTGAGAAGGAAGCCCCACTGTAAATCCAACGTTTAGCAACAATAATGTCCAGTACAGTATTGAGATTCCAGTTCTGCCAATCACATTCCTTAGTGCCACTAGACCATGAACAGGAAATTTCAGGCAAATACAATTAATCTCAGGGGATTGGCCAGGGAAAGATGCAATATTAAGTTTCATCATGTTTGCTCTATTGTAATTGCACATGAATTGCATGAGAACATCTCTTAGGCTCTGTGCTACTGGAATAGTAAGTTAAGATACTCCTATTAAGTAAGTTCAGATATTCCTGGTTGCAGTACACCTTCTGCTGATACAGCTGCTGTACTTGTTTTGATATTAGTTTGGTTCAGTACCTCAGGAATGGGGTATGAATGCGAGAAACATGTTCAAATCCCCCATTCAGCTAAAGGTCTCTCCAATGCTAATCTATTTCTCAGTTGTTAGGTTAAACTTCAAACTCTGAAGACCTAGGAAGTGTGGAATAAAATATAAGAACTTTAATTTGTTACAACTAAAACTCTCAATACAGACCTGCCAATATAACTCATTTCAAGACCAACCAGAACTGGAGTAGTGTTAACGACTAAGAGATCAAGCTGAGACTTCCCTGGTTCAAGTCCCACCTCATTACCTTAGATAAGCCAATCCCCAGCTGCAATATTCATTAGGTAACCTTAGATAATACTGCTTGCCTTACAGGGTGATTGTAAGGATTCCAGCAAGATAATACATGTGAAGCACTTTGCACACTCAACCCAGTGCTATACAAAAGTTAAGTAACAGTATTAAATTTGAAAAATTATGTATGCTATGCATTCATTTTGCCAATATGATATCTTAACTTACCACATCACTAGCACCAGAAAACTCATTGTTAACCAAACTTTCAAGAGCCATCCACCGCACTGGTCTGTTTTCATTGTCTCCAAGGCAATGGTAATCCATGGGAAATAGGTCTCTTGACAAGGCATTGTCTGTAATCTTTACCTGAAGTGCATCATCAATCCTACATATTAAAATGCATACAGAACAACCACTTAGGCCAGATAGACTATTTACAGTCAAGTATTTTCACGCTTTACATACAACACTCAAGGAAGTGACAATACATTTCTAGACAAATTTTAGCCTAGTAGTCCTAGTACAAAACAATGTTCATTTGCAATCATAGGTATTTAACAAATGAACTCCTTTTTCTGTATTTAAGATTTCTCTCTCACCTTCAACAGTGCTCAAGGTGGCTTACAAAAAAAAAAAAGAAATAAAAACTACAGTAACAAATCCAATAAAAATGCACAGCCCATCATAAAAGCATTCTCAGCAAATATAAAACCAGAAACAAGCAGTCACATACCAGTAAGTAAATAGCAGCATAAAAGTAAAAACAGCACATCTAAGTAGCCAATAAACCAGTACTCACAACCACCCACTTATCCCTAACCCACCCAACCATCTAAAAAGCTTTAAAAAGATATTAAATCCCCACTGGAACATCTCTAAAGAGGGAACAATTCCTAAATCATAAGGGAAGGAGTTCCATAATTGCGGTGCCACCGCCAACAAGAATTATAAATATACTATATATATTTATATAATTTACTAGATTTAAAAGCAAATTGACAACCTGTGTACTGATGCCACAGCATCCATTTTGTTGCTACTATAGGTGGTGAAAATATAGGATGACAGTGTGTAAAGGACTACAGTGTGTAAAGGACTACAATCTGCTGTGAACAACTCCCTACTATAATTTGCTTAAGGACTAATGAATGGATGAATAAGAACTACATGAAGATGGTAATAAACCTTAGCAATTCCGTTAAAGGAACTAGAAAAAATTAGAATTAGCAAAAATTTGTCACAAAGATGGATGAGGTACATGGGAGGCAAGAGAATTGCCTGCACATGGTAAGGAACACCGACAGCCCTGTAAGGTGGAAGAAGAGAGAAGGCAGGCAGCAAGGCCAACATCCACCACTACCATCTCCTTAAGTTAAGCATCGACTGTGCCCCTCCCCCCTCACAGCAGCCACAAAAACATCAACAGTCCTGTGAGGCAGAGGAGGAGACCTATGCTTTTAATTTTAAACCCCTCCCCCCAAATACCATTTTAGGGAGAAAGGATGAATACAAACCAAATAAATAAATATGCAGAAAAAATACTGTATGTTACCTTGGGCTCCTCACAATGGAGATGGAAAAGACAAGATACAAATATTTTTATTGTTATACACACCCACACCCACCCCTACCTTGCCAGGGACTCAACGTCCTATGGGATTCCTGTCAATGGGGTCTAGGTCATCCACTATCAAGATAGATGATTGGACACACTGATCTTTTTCCATTTCCCATTATCAGTGAATGGGTGCTGTTAGTGGAGTGAGAGCTATGTCTGCTCTCTGCCTCTAGTGATTCCTGCCCCTAACAATGCAGCCTACTCAAAACTGCATTGTCCCATCCAGGGTTCTGTTTCTGGGTCACACTAGAGTGATATAATGCTGGAAACAAAAAAGCTAGACGCAGACTCTGCATATACAGATACTGACAAGACGAACACTAACACAGTGGAAGTAGCTTCTTTATCCAAACACAATAGGTTTGTTTGGATCAGACAGGGCAGTCGACATGTGATGAGTGGCATGTGCACATTCCCCCAGTGTGCCATTCTGTCCCCATATAGCCATGTGCTTCTAAATGCATGCTTTATATACAATATTTAAATAGCATTTCAATCATGCATTTAGGGGAGGTTTGGATAGTCCACCCCCTTCACTTAACTCTGTGGAAATAGAATGGTGCATCACCAGGGAGTGGGAGGAGATGTGTGCAATGGCCAGCAAGGCTCATCAGAACTGGTCCACTGAGAGCATACTTTTCAAAAATATAGGCTATTGACGGTGGCCGACATCTGTTTCAGTGAATCTTCCAGATAGCCCAAGTATTGCAGCACTCAACATTGCTAGTTCTGGTACTCTCTGCAAGTACCTCTTCACGATGCAGCACCTTCAAAACACTCTTGTTGAAAAGCGGTATATAAATATTATTAATAAAAAATATTAGCTATCAGTCACCTATCATTGCGCGGTTATCAGCTTGAGATGGAAAATGCTGACTTGAGCACCGAGTAAAAGCAGGACAGTTAAAAGGGACATTTTACACCACCACCTGAGTAGCCACAGCACCTTCAGCCCTGTGCACTGAAGTACTTACACACAGTTTCTAGCAGCCAGGTCTTTGTGAATGACCTCCCTTCTGGCCAAGTAGCTCATTCCACAGGCAATCTGAATAGCCATATGTACAAGATCTTGTTGTGAAATTGCCTATAGAAATAGAAAAAATAAAATATTTATATACTGCTTTTCAACAAGGAGTAGTCCAAAGTGGCTTACATAGTTAAATAAATAAATGGTTCCCTGCCCCCAAAGGCAATCTTTAAAAAAAGATGCAAAAGGAACACCAGCAACAGTCACTGGAAAAGAAGCCATGCTGGGGTGAAGATGGACAATTGGTTTCATCCTGCTAAATATAAGAGGACATCACTTCAAAAGGTGTCCTTTAATGTAGGAAGCATAATTATACATTTTCCCCAAATCAGAAGGTCAAGTACATATACCCCCTTTAACAGAGACATTTACAACCTCCTAGACCCAGCTGATCAATGCTTCCCTAATGAATAAGCCAAGAAGAGCAGAGCTCAAACAAACAGCGACACTTGTAAGCACCTTGTCTGCACTCTTAGACCTCAAGAAACAAACTTATTCATGACTGGATAGTACTCTGCATACATTCACAGGCTGTACTGTGAACCATAGTTTGCCATTAATGTCTGAACCCATACATACTCTGTCTGTACATTATAAAGAACTGAAATTCTGCACAGAAGAGCTAAATTGTGACCTGTGTACATTCTGCAAATATGCATGTGTGTGAATTTTGCAGTGTCTATTTTTCTCCCTGTAGTCATTAATGGGGCACACAGCTCTGCAGGATTCTCTTGAACTCCTTGACCTCTAGAAGCTCCTTGCTCAGCCCTTTCTCTGGTTTTGAGGGTTCACCAAACTTTTTCCATACACTTTCAAGCATATAAGGGGTATGATCAAGAACCTTCAAACCTACTGTGACGTTTTCAAGACACTTGAAGAATCAAGTTGTTTGCATTCCCAGTAACGTAGGTAGTTTATTGTCTACCACCTTCACATACATTCACAAGTTGTACATTTCCTGCTAAAAGCATAATCCTGAGAGAGCCATGAGTTTGCATGCCCACTTATAAGTGCATACCTCCATACCTCCTTCTGAGGCCCAGGCAGCGTGTCGATCCGGGTATTTTCCGGATTTTCGCGCATGCGCAGACCCGTTTTGAGGGCTTTCTGCCCTCAAAACGGGCCTGCGCATGAGCGAAAACCCAAAAAATACCCGGATCGACGCTTGCCTGGGCCTTCTTTTAGAAGGCCCTGGAGCGTCGACGGGGTCGGACGCTCCGAGGCCGGTTCCCGGGCCGGCCTCGGAGCGTCCGAAGGGCGACCCGACGCAACGGGGGAGCCGGGTCACCCCCCCGCACCGCGATATGGTAGCATCACTAGGGTGACGCGCTTCCCCCGCCCCAGGGTGACACGCGTCCTAGTGACGCCACTGATTATTCCACATTACATACAAACTTGGAACTGTGGTTTGTTCAAATTTTAATTATTAAAAAAACTACTCGGGACCCGAATTCATAGTTTGATCCTGGTTTAATTTTCCAAACTGTGCCTTAAATAAACCACTGCTCCCATATTGAACCTGTGCAGGTTTATTTTACAAGTACTGTTATTATGTTTGCTTAAGTTAATTTGGTGTGCCAGCTGTGGTTCTTTCTAATGAAGGCAGATCCGGCCACCATTACACATGAAGTAGTCATAACCCAGCTTGATTACTGCAATGTGCTCTATGCGGGGCTGCCTTTGAAAAGTACTCAGAACCTGTAGCTGGTGGAGAATGCTGCCACTGCTGCTGGGCTAATGGGAACCCAAGATATGGAGCATATTACTCCAATTCTTTGCAATAGATAAATGGCCCAATTCAAGCTGCTGATTTTGACCTTTAAAGCCTTACATAGCTTGGGCTGAGGGCACTTGAAAGACCAATATACTCTATATGAGGTCATCTGAGGCAACTCTAAATTCCTTCACCTACTGATGTGCGGGTGGTGGGGACTGGGGTTGCACCCGAGATATGACTGTACCCACTGCTTCAACCTTGTCCTCATTATTGCACTATTTTCTAATTCTGTAAGTCAAAAAAACATTAGTATTTAAGAATCAACATGCCTTTCAGCAGAGAATACAATACTAAAAGCATCTTTGTTTTTAAGACTGACTAGCTACATTTGCTTCAAAGGTTCTACTGTATAATAAATTCCTTGCAAATTCACCAGTGTTGACAGTTTGAATGTAAAGGTCTAAAATGGCAACACTGAAATTAATATGCTAGATTTATGGTGCAATCCTATGCGTGTCTACTCAGAAGTAAGTCCCACCAAGTCTAATAGGGCTTACTCCCAGGTATGCATTATAGGATTGCAGTTTTAGTCATCTCTTACCTGAGGGTTGTTGGCTTCTACCAGTTTGCACTGCCGCAAAAACAACTTAAGGTTCCCCCAGTTCATATATGGTAAGAGCACCATAGGTTTTTCTCCTTCTTCTATACAAACATGTGTGATAGGGAGCAGATTTCTGAAAGAAACAGTTCTGATTTATTTCTGTTTGGTCACCAAAAGTTCTTCAACCAATACCTCCAATGTCTAAAAAAATGTACTTTTATAACATATCACTGATTTGTGCAAGGACTTCACATAACTATTTTAAGTTATGTATTTTAACTTCTGTTGTAAGCCGCCTTGGGCATTTGTCTTGGCATAGGAAAAGGCGGGATATAATTTTTTTAAATAAATAAATATTATTCCATTTCCTTCATTCAAATCCCTTAGCAGTAAAAGATACAACAATCTTTGTTCTTTGAATCAAGTGTGTTGAAAAGACGTCTACATTTGTGAATTCATTTTTTTCTAAAACGTCTCATATCCAAATAGTTTACAAGACAATGGAGGTAGGGAGGTGGGATGACAATATACAGAAATGATTCACACAATTATATTAAAACTAATAACTGAGTAAAGGAACTATGGAAAGACAACTCCAATTTATTACTGGTTTTAAAGCTAAAATTAAAAATACACATGGATAATAAAAGTAATCACTCAGTAAAATACAGAACAATGCATTTTATCCACTAATTGAGGGACATCAGACAAATTAGAAGACTGCCACGTCATCTCTCTAACTTCTGTCATCAATATTCACAATGAAGAAAAAAATCAAAGACTGTACTTTTGGTTCAAAACAGTGAGCTACAAAAAACAGCAGATTCCTGAACACTATTTTTCTCATTAATTGACTGAAAGCTTCTGAACTTCAGAGTAGTCAGAATTCACGTATTACTACAAGATGGCAAACCCCTAACGATAACAATTGCTTTAAAAAGTAGGCTGGACAACTTTCTTTCAAAGACAGTCTTGGCTTAATTGAGCTTGCCTTGTTTCTGCTTATACGATTTGTGACCTATTTAGGACAATTACAACCATATGAGCACAAAATATGAAAGACAACCAAGCTGTTAACCCAATACTATGCCTATGCAATAGTATTGGCTTGCTCTATACTTGCACAGTGGTCTTTATAAGAAACTTCATACACTATGCTTTGACTGCTTGGTGCAAAAGTGTTTCACTTTCAGCCTGTTCTAATAATCATGATGTCTTGGACTATAAATGCACCATGTTTTGGCTTTCTGCATGTGAGAGAGAGTGTAGAGATTGGACACAGAGGTACCACCAGGTTCAGAGCCTCTGCATAATCAAGGAAGGAGGTGTGATAAGAGGGAATAAGGTGTTTTAATTATTTCACACCTGCTGCCCTACAATCCATCTCTAACATGATCCTTTAATACATGGGCCACTTTAAAGAGGGTCCAAATCTAAGATACCTAGATGATGACGACATTTGCGTAAGAGTAGTACGAAATGTTTCCAAGTTAGAATGCTGCAAGCACCAAAGCTCAAAGAACAGAACAGAACACTGGAGCAAGGGGATTTCATTGTTGGGAAGAACAGGAGCTTCCTAAAATATACTGTATTTTGTTTGTTTATTATAATTACATTCTGACTTTTCTCAATCATAGAACTCAAGACAGCGTATGTAGGAATTTTTCAGGTGGCTTCCAATCCAAACACCAACCAGCATCAGATCTGCTTAGCTTAAGGCATTTTTTTTTTTACCCAAGGGTGTACTGTATATACGGAACAGGAGTTAAATGCGTACACCTGTGGGCTGGAAGGAAATGGGTTTTAAGCAAGGCTGCTGCATTACAGACCTTCATGAGGAAGTTTCAGGACATATAAAGAGCAGCACTGCCACATCAGACTAAAAGTCTATCTAATCTAGCACCTGTTTTTCCACAGAAAGAGTTCTATAACTCGCTACTGAACCTCTGCAAAAATCCATTTCCTATACTCTTCTGATCTTTCTCCTTTGTCTGTGTGATTAGTCATTCTACAGATGCTGAAAGTTCAGAATTTATGGCCAACTCATGCAAGATTCGCATCTCAGAGGTGTTATGCTGATAGAGTAATCTCAGGAGTTGTTGACTGGTAAAAAAATAATATAATGGCACATGACACATTAAGCTGTCATAGTGCTGTGCTGTTCAAAATACAGCAAAAAAAGAACAGACAAACCTAAGCAGGGAATGAGTAGAGAGGCAAAGAAGAAAATTCAAGGGATTTGTTACCAGTGCTCATCAATTTTAAAAGTTGGTCTACAAATTCAGTCTAGGATATTTCTTCACCCAAGTGATGGTGGCTCTGAAGTCTAATAAAAATTGGAATTTAACTCCCTCGTGCTCAATGGCAACATTTGCCTTATGTTCAGAGGTACTTGGACCCATGAAATCTTATGCCCACTTTTATCTAGAAAAAAACATTTATTCCTTGTTTAACAGATACATTGCTGTATTTTTCCCAACCAATCTGAATCTCTTTTCAGTTACATTGCAGGTAATTTCATATTACTTGAAGTCTTGTGTGAAACATTTGAAAGTATATTTCTTTTTATTCCTCATGTCTGCACCTTAGCAAACCCCTATGAAAAAGATACATTTGAAATCTAAAGCAGAAAAAGGAGAGTCTAGTGAAATGTTTCTACAGAGAAAAAACACAAAGTTTCCTACTTACATTAAAGACTACTGCCTACAGGAAATCCCACTCCCCAAAACAACTTCCTCTCAAGAAAGCAACAGTGCTAACCTGTGATGAAGGCCTCTGAGCTTACAGCTTTCTGTCAGCATCATAGTCACTTGCACTTCAGAGGCTTGATCTAAAAAGTTAAACATTTGTATGAACATAGCTATACCTAAAAAAGCAAGCAAATCTCAAGATCCTTGAAAACAAAATCAGCACTACTATTAAAGACGTTTGATGAATATATGAAGGCACTGCTATATACATCCTCAATTATTCAGAAGTGTAACATTTCATCTATTTGGGGGGGCACACTATTCAGGGTAGAGTTAGTGTAAATGTGAGTGGCCTGATTAAGCAATCTAACACCTGTATAAACATCACTAGATAAGTTGCGACCTAGCTAGTACACCACTTGCACATGATCCTTACGTAAGATATCTTCCTAAGGGTTACATGGACATTTTCTGGGTTGAGTACACTGTATAAACATCCTTAGGCTCAAACACCTTGTAACACCCTCATCTTCTCTGTCTATTTGGCTGACAAACAGGATCTTAGCTTGTTTAGAGGTTTTTACAATCAAACATTAAAAGTGGATGTATTTGGGGGATGTGGGACACATGTATATGCCACATTTTATTTCTCCTTGCGTCAGACAGGTTTTTTGCATTTCCAGTTGTATCAAAAAGCACAAACCAGGAACACAGAGAAGTTATACCAAACTGCTACAGCCTAAGTGGCTAAGCTCTCCTGGGACACAGAATTTCTGCTTTGGATTTGGGAAAGTTTGGAATGATGGGGGTATACTGTTGGGTTAAAAAGTTGAGGATTTAATCATAACAACCACTAGGTGAACAAGAAACTAAAAATATACTGAAAAACAATTAAAATAAACATCAATGAGTGTTCAATGGGTAAACAGCCATGGCAAAATATTAGATAAGTAAAAATGATGAGAGGTAGGTGGTCAAAAACATGGAAATTGTATTGGTACAAACTTTTAAAAAACTAGTGCTTACAGCAGGGGTGGGGAACCTATTTGCAGTGGGGGGCCATTTTCCCATAGGGCAATCTCGGCTTCAGCAACGCTGTGCGCAGGTCCAGGAAGGCCGCTTCCTGGAAGGCGGCCTTTCTGGACCTGCGCACAGCGTCGCTGAAGCCGAAATTGCCGAGAGGGCAATCCCGGCTTCAGCAACGCTGTGCGAAACCCGCTTTTAAACCAAGGAGGCGCGGGAAAGCGGCGGCGGAGCCTCCGGTCCGGTCCCGCACGGGCCGGATCAGACCCGCGGGCCAGAGGTTCCCCACCCCTAGCTTACAGGATACCTACATTGGTTGCTCACCTGTGGTTTCCCATTTGCAGATGGATGCCTTCATTATCTCCTCTGGTCACCTGGGTTAATTACCAAGTTTGACTTTGAGGGTGTTCCCGCCTTTATGTATCGTGGCTGCATTGCCTTGGGTAACGTCTTCCCACCATATAGAGGTGCGTTTGCTTGAAAATGCTCAATGAAACTCGAGCAAAACGAAGCAGTTTAGATCTTTGTTTTAAAGTTAAAGCTTTTGTATTGGGTTGTAAATGTGTGGATGTGTTTGTTCAAAGCTTTTAATGTTTTGTTTTTAATCTGTTTTTAGGTTTTTTTAAAGTTTGTACCAATACAATTTCCACGTTTGAACACCTACCTCTCTTTTATCATTTTTACTTATCTAATATTTTGCCATGGCTGTTTACTTGTCTATTGAACACTCTGATCATTGCGGGCCATGAAAACTTGAAATCGTTTTTAAAATAAAACACTCTGTTCTGGTTATTTGGAGGGTTTTAATTGAAATTACAGAAGGATTTTAAAGTGCTGAATTGAAAGCAAAGTAGTAAAGAGGGGTTAGAATGACAAAACGAATCCAGACTAGAAGCCAACAGGCATGTTCCTTATAGGCCTGTTTACGTTGTTTCCTAATGTTCAGCAATTTGTTCTGCAAATGGAAGTTTTGTTCTACAGAGAGGAGTAATTTTCACCAATTCTCCCCTTTCTTCTATCCCCCCCCCCCGCCCACTCATGAAAACTGGCTCTTGAGGGCTGGGGAACTCTCCAGAGCAAGATGATATAGGGCAGGGGGCTACAGCTGAGAGCTAGAATCAGTTAAAATCCCACCCCTAGGACTTTTTGGCAGATCATGTTAAGATACAATCCATTACTTCGCGTGAATTGGCCTTTACCAAACAATGCACCGCTATCACTCCCTATAGAATACACCTACATAATTACAATTCAAGGCCCATGAAAACCCAAACATTAGTTTACAATTCCAATTTGATCCTCTCTCTTGTTTCACTTCATAAGAACAAATTATGAATCACTAAACCACATCTATTCAATGGCATAATGTGCTTTATACAGAGGCTTAACAGAAGGGTTCTTCTATGGGAGATGCAAGAGCCAGTATTCCTGCGACAGATTATTTGTACCAAACTAGTGTACTATCCAGGTTTGTTTTGATAAACCTATTTATCTACAGACTTCTCAGGCATGAATTGCTGAAAGGATGATTGACTTGCATTCAAGTATATACGGAAATTCAAATCTTATCTTGTAAAACAGTTCCAACATTCATATTGTGCTTTCTTATCAATATTATTTCCTTGTTTCTTACAAGTCAACCCATTTCTCCAGCAAAACAAATTATATAAGTTTAACCCATACTCAACAGAGTAGAATGCATAACTAAACCTCTGGTGAGGTTTCACTAAGGCAGAGATAGCAAAACAACAACAACAACAACACAATGTACTACACTTACACAAATACAAGTACTGTATCCAAAAAGGTTCATACACAACTATCCCATCCTTGTTATGAGAATTTAGTATAAATTGAAAAATTCAGAACAAAAATTGCAGCATAATGGAGGAGAGGGGACAGGACAGGATAAAGCAGCAGCAAGGGGCTGCCTTGCCTCTTTTTGGTCAGTGTCCAACTCTATCTAAATGGCTGGGGGGGGGGAGCCCCATAGGGATGAACACATAAAGCTGCTTCATACCAAATTACGCTGTCCTTCTAGCCAAGTATAATCTACTCTGAACAAGCAGCACTCTATAAGGTCTCAGGCAGAGGTATTTCCTAACCTTTCTATACAAGCTCCCTTATCTGGGAGGTGCCAACTTGGGACCTTGTGCACAGCATGCAAGCACTGAGCTATGGCCACTAGAGCTCTAGGGCAAACATACCTGTTCCTTTACAGATTTGGGGCAGTGGGGGGGGGGGGGGAGTACTGCACAGACGTCAAATTTATTTGGATCAGTGACTCCAGCACTCAATGTACAAGAAAAATGTCACCAACGCCCCTTAACATATTGGGGTTTTTAATGTCCCTACTTTTCAAGGTTATGTACTCCACTATCCAAGTGAGATTAGCATTACCTACTGCCACTGCCACCTTCACTCTCTCATGATTTAGACCAGCAGTTCTTAAACTTACCAGAGCGGTGATCCACCTCTGCCTTCAGTGCTGGTGTCATGACCCACATCCAGAAGCCTCTCCTGCATTGCACCGGGCTCGGGATGGCCTCCAGAAGCCTCCGTGGGCCTCAGAAACACCTCTGGCTGAGACTGGAAGTCGTGTTCGCGAAACCGGAAGTGACATGTAAGTCACTTCAGGAGGCGTTCTGAGGTCCGCGGAAGCTTTCCCGAGCCCAGCACAACACGTAAGTGGCTTCCGGAGGTGGGTTGTGACCTGGACATAGCCTCCTGTTATGTCTGTTTGGCTCCAATTTGGAGCCAAACGGAGGCAAGGGTGGGTGGGCCCAACTTCCGACTCACCTCAGCATCCAAGTGGGTTGTGACCCACAGTTTGAGAAGTGCTGATTTAGACTATAACCATGTGTCCCCTTTTCCTGCTTCTCAGATCACCTGTGTTGCAGAGCTGACCTCCTACTAGAGTTTATATAGAGCAATGGTTCCGGGGGGGGGGGGGTCACCAAGTGTTCTGGGGGGGACCCTTTTTTTAAACTCACTTATCTTCGGTAGCTCTTTAAAACCCTGTTTCTTGCTGCCGCTGAACAGCAGCAGCAAGAACCTGGAAGTGACGTAATGACGTTACTTCCAGGTTGGGGTCACAACAAAAAAAGGTTAAGAACCACTGCTATAGAGTATGTTGCCCCCGTGCTGCATTTCCCTAAAGCTCACTTACTCTGCAGTCTTTCAAATGCATTATTAACTTGCTGCAACAGTCCTTCTCCCCTCTGGGCTCTCCACTCTTTGGTTTAAAAGACATATTTGAAGTTCACATACCTAATTCAGTATACTGAAGCCAGAGCAATGTCATTTATTATGACTGCACCACAGAACAAACTTTATGTCTCTATGTATCTAACAGCGCAATCCTATCCAATTTATGCCACTGGCTGAGCTCTGCTCAATCCTATCCAACTTATGCCACCGGTGTAACCAGCGGTGCAGCGAGAACGGGAGGCCCCAGAACGGAAAGGGGATTCAAATCCCCTCCAAAAGGGGAATTCAAAGGGGATTTGAATCCCCTTTCCATTCTGGGGCCTCCCGTTCTCGCTGCACCGCTGGTTACACCAGTGGCATAAGTTGGATAGGATTGAGCAGAGCTCAGCCGGTGGCATAAGTTGGATAGGATTGCGCCCTAAGCGAGTACCACTGACTGTCTCATAAGGTTATATCCTAAGGAGTAGGCGAAGAAAGATGCTTGTGAAAGTGAATTCCTACTGCCTCCTTGGCACAGCAGCCTTCTGCACCTGCCAAAAACCTACTCCAGGGTGGGATAGGTTTGAAAGACCTCTGAAACAGGATGGTATGGAGAACAGAGGGCTACAAAATTAAGGTGAGATCAGTGAAAATCCCCCTCCCCAATGGAAGTGCCTACCATTTGCAGAACAAGAGCTTAAGATACAAGCCACAGTTTGTCTAAAAATTAAGACTGAATAAAACTCGTACTAAAAACGTACCCTTTACTGTTTTGACAAACATTTGCTTTTCTTTACTGGGATCTTTCTCTTCTACTAATGTTCCGTGGAAAATTCGTCCAAACGTGCCTGGGAAAAACAGCAATGAAGAACATTAGGTCAACTGAAATTTGCATATGTTGTACCCAGTGTACAATACACATGTTGCACATGTTCAATAACCCAACCAGGTAATACATGAATCGAAGTGCACAAGGCAGCAAGGCAAATGTTCTGTGTAAATAAAGAACTATGAAAAAAATATATTTTTGAAGTCAAGCATTATAAATATAGTACAACAGGACATATAGTATATTACTACTGGAGCCAGGGCCTGACAAGCCATCACAGAAAGCCATCCACTGCTGCCATCTTGTATCTTGCCCACTGTGCTTACCCAGGTAATCTTCTATAGCAGTGGTTCTCAAAGTTCTCCCCGTGAGGCGGGGAGAACTTTGAGTGTTTGCGAGGGCGGAGACAGCGGCGGCGGCGATCCAGGGGATTGCCCCTGCCGCCGCAACCGCCCCCGCTGTACTTACTGGGGCTTGGGGGAGCTTCGGGGAGGCCTGTGCAACCCTCTGCAGGCCTCCCTGATCTTCGGATCACCGCAAAACGGCAATCTTTGGGTACTTCCAGTTTTTGCGAAGCACGCGCACACGCACACACACACACACACACTATCCCTTTCCCTATTCAGGAATGTTTTGAATAGGTGCAAACATCCTTCTTAAAGATGCAAAGAGATTACACCTTCTCCTTGTCCCAGGAGAAGGGAAAACTCTCCAGGGGTTTTCATGAAATATAGCAACAAAATGCCCAGATTCAGGGCTTACTACCAGTATGGAACTCAAGATTTCTAGCACTGTACAAACAGCAGGGGAAACTCTCAAGGAAGGGGAATAAGAGACCCACTTTTCTCTTTCTGACTTCCTGAAACTTCCCCTTCCCTCACAGCCTGAACTGAATTATAAGGCTCTCCCAGGCTGGATAGAGGCTCTGAACAGGAACACTCCTTTTGGGGGGTTGAGGATACTCTGCAACATTTTATTGCACAACTGTTGAGACTATTAACAAAACAAGGGTACTTGTTTCATCTTATTGAAAAAAAACTGCCCAAGAGCTAACTACTGCACCTTTAGTTGACTCTCAGACAAAGACACGTGTACAAAAACACAAACACTTCAATGAGCAAGAGTTTTACGTTGTCTACTTTGTTTTCTGGTATGAGAAGATGTTTAGGATTAAATATAAGAGAAGTAGCAGAAGTGAAACAGAAAGCAGCAACACTGGAAGGTATACCTTCCTAGAAAGTGTTAATTTATGTGTTTAGATTAACAACTGTTAGATTAACAACTGACATATGTTACTCATTTCTAACCTGGGGCCAGGTTAGATTAACAACTGACATGTGTCGTGGTTTAGGAAATATACATAAAATGCAAACAGGAAATTTTACTCAAATCAGTTTTTTCCCCTCGATTATGTAAATCAACTAGCCCTGCTTATAACTACCACCAACCACTAGAAATCTCTTTGGTGAATTGACAGCATATTGTGTACTGTACATAACAATGTATATAAACAACTATTTACTAATACCTTCTTGGAGAACATCTTTTAGTGTTATCCTCTCTCTGGAGATCGCTATGTCCTTTACTTTCGCCTTTGCCTCCATCAGGGTTACACTTTTAAGGTCATTCTTCTCTATTCGTAAAGTAGGATAACCTGAGGAGCCAGCAGACCCAAACAATACCAATATAAATACCAAATGTAAATACCCTTTGTAATACCAAGTACAAGCATTTTCTAGAAATGAAAATATCGTGCAAATAAAAGGAATAAATACATATAGGACACGCAGGTGTTAGAAACCTAACAAATATTTACCATTTTGCCTTATATAAAACAAATTCAGGTTGCACTAGAAAAGTAATTATCTTTTTGCTAATTGTTGAATACCACAATTCAGGTTACTCCTTGTAACACTTAGCTAGCTAAGATAGCAGGCACATCACTGCCCTCTTCTGGTCTTTAGATGACATCGCTATATGCAAAGTGGGTTCCTGTGCTTATGAATATTTGTACTAGTGAACTAAGCGTTTCTGGAACTTCTTTGGTTTCAAGTAAAAAAGGGTTCAAGTCCTTTCAGAAAGTCTTTGTTTGTTTATGTGGAAGAGTTGAATGTGAATGCAACCTGTTCTTCTGGGACAGTCACAGCAGTAAGCTAATGAAGAGCTTCTTGCTCTTCAGCAGGTAACACATGTTATGAGAATGTTATGTAAGAGGCTCGTGACTCAATTTGTCGCAATATCTCTAAGAGCTCAAGTTAGAGAACCATTCATTACTTCAAGAACCGTTATCTTGCTGATGCAAGGATGGCTAGCAGTACTGTTATTTTGTATTTGATATGTTTGGATGATCTAGTACTGAATAGAGAATCATCCTTGTGCCTCCGTACACCAACAGTCAGTCTCAGTCTCAGATACACTAGGAGTGCCACATGCACACGGCCCTATACATGGCATCCTATGCGTAATCTAAAACCATAGCTGAGGATCACTACCCTAATCTGGCTTCAGTATGTAATAAAAATCTGAGCCTTCCCCAAGCATCAAGCAGTAATACGGTTCTGCCGTCTTCGCTGGAGATAACATACTACTTTAGTTGTAGCAGTTCAAGCCACTGTTTGCACCATCACAGCTAAAGCTAATTTTTAGAATCAGACCAATACAAGGTGGCCAGCTGAAATATAGGCCTTGTTCAACACAGCCATGGAGACTACCAGATGTTTATTTTCTATCTAGACATTTTTCTATCAACATGGATTTAAGCATACTACAGACATTAGACAAGCATGCCACCATTCAACTAACTTTAGAATCATCTGCAACAGTGTGCTAAACTGTTGGACAGACCTTCACTGCTTCACTTATCTGCTTGGACTGAGGTGTAACCAAAGATCAGCCTAGTTAGAAAATGAAATACTCTAACTAGGTATTGCAGAAGAATTCTGTACAGGAATCTCCCTCAAAGATAATGGGTTAAACTAAAAACTGCAAGGGTTAGATAATTATCTATGGACTAGGATGCATAAAGACAGTATGTGCTAGTCTCACAAAGAAGAGTGGGGTGGGACACACACCTTTCTTTGAAAGTCACCATCTTCCTGCCTCTATACATCCACCTGTTTCACCAACCTCATGTGAGTAGTAGTACAATTCCATTCAAGACACACCAATGATATTCAGGGCAGAACAATGATATTCAGGGCAGAATCAATGATATTCAGGGCAGAGCTTCAGCTGGTGCGCCAGCTGCGACCGTACTTGGATCGTGCAGACCTGACCACGGTGATCCATGCCACGGTGACGTCACGGTTAGACTATTGTAATGCGCTCTACATGGGGCTGCCCTTGAAGACAGCTCAGAAACTGCAATTAGTACAGAATGCGGCGACACGTGTAGTCACTGGAGGTAGGCGGTTCAACTGTCGGGCCGCTTCTCCAACGGCTGCACTGGCTGCCAATTCATTTCCAGGCCCAATTTAAAGTGCTAGTTTTGACCTTTAAAGCCCTATATGGCCTGGGGCCAGGATATCTGAGAGACCGCCTACTTCTATATAATCTGGCTTGTCTCCTTAGGTCATCAGAGTAGGGCCTTTTGCGGGTACCGTCGCCCAGGGAGGTGCGAGGGGCGGCGGCAAGAAATAGGGCCTTCTCAGTAGCGGCACCAACCTTATGGAATTCCCTCCCTCTTGACTTGCGTACTGTTCCCTCCTTGGAGACTTTCCGACGAGGCCTGAAAACTTTCCTGTTTAAGGAAGCATTCTGAGTCCTTGCCTTCTTTAACATCCTGCTGGTACAGGTGGAGTGCTGCTGTTTTTTATGCTCTTGTTTTAACTGTAATGTGATCTATTTTTATTAATTTTTAGATGCTGTTTTACTAGTTTTCGTTTAACTTTTTTATTGTTTTAAAAAGTGATTATTTTTTGTATTGTACTTTTTGTATTGAAAGGCGGGGTAAAAATACTGTAAATGAATAAATAAAAAATAAACTATGTATTCTTGGCAAATGTGTGTTTCCAATACCATATATTCATTATAACCGAAACAAGAGGATGGATTATAGGTGGGTGGCAAGGGATACTTAACCGTTCAACCAATTTTCCTCTGCAAAATTAGAAAGGGTCAAAGCTCAGTGGTAGAGCACATGGTTTGCGTGCAGAAGGTCTTAGAGGTTCAACCCCTGGCACCTCCAGGTAGTGCTGAGAAAGATACATTCCAAATATGGTCTGGCTGGAGTAAAAATGATTGATGACGACTGGGGAGGGAGAACTGATATGTGGGGGAAGGGCTAATAAGCACACACACCTCCCTACTTCTGCATTAAAGAGGGAAAACACAGAACTAAAAAACAGTGTTTCTTTCATAATATATACTTTCCTCTTTTGACAGTCCAGAGAAACTCAGGTCACAAAAGATGTCAATCCCAGATTTTTCACACTTTTACCTGCTAGCCAAAATGCGTCTGATGACTCCAAATAGCTGTTCTGATTAACTCACCCAAAACACTTCAATCCTGTAATTAGATTAACACTTACTAGTAATTGGTGTTGCATTGTTAGGCGTGTCAGCTCTCAGGTACTGTGTTGTCTGAGTTGAAGGTTGGGATAAGCCTTGAGAACTACTGCTGTCACTAATGCTGTTTTGAAAAACAAAGAGATAGTATTCATGGTCACTTCTGAAAGCACTTTTCATTTCTTCTCCAAATTCAACTCTCTCACCTTTACTGAGGATGAGACACACACTATTTAGTTGTGGTGGTGCCAGTGTGGTGGTGCGGTCCCCAAACATTTCTGCGCTGCAACCCACCTTGTCCTCCAAGGTGGGTCATGACAAGCTGATCCTGGTGGTGCTGGAGGCCTCTTCGGGGTCGCACAGGGCTCTGCAACCCACGCTACTGACCTCCACCGGCCTCAGAATGGCCTGCAGAAGCACCGGAAAGCTATTTCTGGTTTTTGGAAGCAAACTGAAATTGCTTCTGAAAACCAGAAGTAGCTCTGACACTTCTATGGGCCATTCTGAGGCCTGTGGAGGTCAGTAGAGTGGGTCATGGGCCTGGTGTGACCTGGAAGAGGCCTCTGGAGGCTCCAGTAATTGGGCTTCCAGAATGGCTCCGATTTGGAGCCAAACTGGCAAAAGGGCAGGTGGGGGGGGCCAACCTACAACCCGCCCTGTGTGGCCTTCGTGACCCACCAAGTGGGTCACGACACACACTTTGAGAAATACTGGTGTATAGGATTACAGCCTAATTAATTAAGTACTTTAACTTAGTCCATTTGAGGTTGTTTCTTGGAGATTAATTTAAAAAAATGAGTAGTTGTCAAGAAAAATGTGTTTTATCACGTATTTTTCAAGAGCTCAGCTGGTGATTTGCACAACAGAAGACTATAATCCTGAATGTCTTTGTTGGTGTCCTCAACACAGAGAAGAGGGTTTTCAAGACTTCAGAGACAGAAATGCTATTAAAATAGTTACTGATTGTTATCCAAACACTTAAGTAGCTTTAAAAAAAATACTAATCTTGACTGAATGATGAAGGGCCCCCATCAAATGTTATGGGCTTCTTACATAGTTGTACAAAGCTGAAAAACCACATGTAGATTGTTGTGTGTGAAACCTGCATATGCATATATTTTATACATGTGTGTTTTGGGCACACATGTATATGAGAAAATCATAGCCAAATGCAGCTTGCTAGCACTTATACACACAGTGAACAAGTGGGTGTGACTGATGTCAATACATGGTTGTGACTGATGACAATACATGGTTTTTACCATTTTTTTCCTACATGGATGTGCTTTCTATGGAGGAAAAAATATAACATTTGACTTTATTCTAAAGATTGCTACACAGTATTACTACTGAACTATATCAATGGCAAACATGAGCACTGTCACACAAGTGAGCTTCCTCTCAATTCTGCATCACCACCAATTCAACTGCAAGGAGAGAACAAACCTCCCAATAGGCTTTTAAATGCCTCCCAATGTTGGCTTTTAAAAGGCAGTTAGGCAATCTATATGGACCCTCACTTTACAATGGGTTCACTTTAAAATCAAATCACTTTACAATGGACTCTCCGGTAGTAAAACAAGGTTCACTATACAATAAGTTAACCACTTTACAATGGGTTCATGATTGCAGTCAACAGGACCTTGTGGGTGATAGACAAGCCAATCAATGATGCGAATACAAGCATTTGGTAGTGTCTCAGCCAATATCAGTGTTTTTAACATTGTGGCTGTGTGCACTGAGGGAGGAATACAGCCTTATCTTATAATTTGTTTTATAATTACAACACTGTGTAAACTGATAACCATGACTCCTAAAGATAGCAGTAGGTACCTTTTAAATCACATTTTAGAGAGAGAAATATCTTAGCTCTGTGGCAGAAATTTCAACTTCCAAAGTCTTGGAACTTGGAAATTACAATGAGTTATTGGGTTCACATTACAATGTTTTCCACAATATCCTCCACATGTAGACAAGCCTATTTATAAAGAAAACCCACACCACAAGATTGGGATCATCATTTAAGAAAGTCACTATAAACCTCACATAAGAGGTGGAAGAAAAATGTAAACTGAGGTTTTGTTCTTTACCTGTCTTCCAACTCTATTCTCTTCATACTGTGAAGATGCAAAACAGCTAGTATTATTGCTACCAGGAATATGACTGCACAGCAAACTCCTACACTGATATAAAACACACGTGTAGAAGTGGTGGGAGTTGCATTTACAGGATCAACTGAAAATTGAAGTGTAAAGCATTACTGCAACAAAATGGACATAATATTTACTAGTTTCAACTACACTGATACACAATTATGCAAAGTACATTTTTATATTTTACTCCAGTATTATAACTTACATAATTTAAGATTTGGAAAACACTGTCAATTTTTTTAGAAGGCTAAATCTAAAATCTTGAAAACAATTACAACAGTAGGAATAAGTCTAGAATACATACCACCACATTTTTTAAATTATTTTTTTTCTTGTTGTAAGCAGCCTTGGGCATTTGCCTTGGCATGGGATAAAGCGGGGTATAATTTTTTAAAAATAAATAATTTAAGCACAACAGCTAGATCCTAAAGCCTTGTGTTTAAGGGCCAAACTAGACAATGCACTAGACAAGCCACCTTGATTGCCCTTGTTGGGAGAAAGGCGGGGCAGAAATTCTTTAAATAAATTAAATATTGTGTGACTGGGGCTGTGTGTTTTGTAAGGTACAAATATAAGCCATGTGAGTCGCAATCCAGATTGGGATTACAGAGGAGTGATACCAATCTGGATTTCCCTCCTTCCCCCAGCTTTTCTCCCATTGGCACCAAGCTGCTCAAACAGCAGTTGCAATCTAGACTGGGACCATGGTGGGAGCAAAGATTTAAATACTCCCCACTGCAGGTCCCAATTCAGATTGGAGTTCTGCCCAGCTACTATTTACTTTTTAAAAACACAGAAACATGGACCCCAGTCACATAACAGGTGTATTATTTAGTTGAGCCCCTGTATTAGAAGCAAAGTAAAAAGGACTCGTTTTAATACAGAAGACAGAGAGGTGCCCTCCACTACAAAGCAACCATTAAACTCATTATGACAACATGAAACCAAGTTGACAAAAACAGTGTCAGCCAAAAGGCCAATGGAAGCCTTCCATTCTTCAACAACAAATTACTGATAGGGATTCAAAATATTTACAAAAAGCACCACAATGTAACACATGAATGATACTTTGTTATTCTTTTATTTTTAAAAAATGTACTGCTACACGTTCACATAAAAGGCACATTTACTTACAAAAAGCTTTGCTGCTGTTTTTATCAGATATTGGTGGTTTTACTTCTAGTTCAAGCTCTAAAGAAAAAAAACATTTGAAATAAATTGAAAATGCATAGCAAAATGCTTAATTCAATCATCCAGCTTCAGTAAAAGACTTTCAATTTACAGGGCAACTCACAGCCCAATCTTAACTGCTACCTTACAACAGTGGAACGGAGTTCCACTGTTGCCATACTTAAAGTGCAATCCTACCCAGTTCCTCCACTGGTGCAGCAGTGGAGAAGGGCAGTGGTGGAGGGCTTTGAAAGGGAAAGGGGATTTAAATCCCCTTTCCCTCCTAAAGCCTCCCATTCTCCCTCCAACACTGCTGCATCAGTGGAGGAGCTGGGTAAGATTGCGCTGTTACTCTCCTCAGACTTATGCCAGCAAAACAGCCAGTGTAGATAGGAGAAGACCCACTGTGGAAGCAGAACTTTATCGCAAGGTAAGGAAACGAAAAGTTTGCTTAACTTGAGGAAGTCTCTGTGACTTCATTCAATCAGAATGCAGTGAGTGGCCCTTTGGCATGGCTACATCGGCACTGGGGGAGTTAGTTAGGATTGGGCTCTAAGAAATATTCACATTATCCAGTGCTGGTGTACATGGAAAAGTACCATCACATGTCATACCATTAACTCCAAGACTACAATAGCACGGGGACTGCAAACTTCACAGCTGCCTAGAAATGTTTAAGACAGCAATTCTCAACCCCTCTCCCCGCTATGACCCACCTGCTCCCCAGCAGAAGGCCCCACGACCCACCTCGTCCTCCTGTAGTGGGATTCCACGGGCCTCAGAAAGCAACCGGAAGCCGTGGCATAGCTGAGGCAGTGGTCCCCCAGGTGACGTGGTGGTGGTGGTGGTGCACAAGCCACCATTTCAGCAGCAATTCAGCGGCGCCAAAAAGGGTGAGATTGCCCAGCTATCTGAACCACCTTACACATTTTAGACATACATTAAAAAGGAGGTACAGATGGAGCAACCAGAATCTCACTGGAGTTATTAGGCTCTCTAGCCTAGTTTATTATGATCTACTTCACCTGTGCTTCTCTTCAGCTTTGTGGAAAATTCTTGTTACTACAGACCTGCAAACCTTTGACGTATCCTCTCCTCCCATAAATGCCTCCCCCATCCCATAGTATTGCCATATGCTACCACATTTTCCCAACAGTCTTGCCCCAGACACGCAGATAGTTGAAACAGGCTCAGTACTTCTGTTCTGAACTACGGAATTTGTAGCACCTTACTTTGGTGCAGGGCCTCCACACTTGCTTTCTCTGGGCTATACAGGGGTGATTATGGGAAGAAAGAAGAGGATCTCAGTTTAGGTAAATGCTTGTGAAGAGTTTGGAAGGCTGCAGTATCCTTTTGATATGAACAATAAAAAATTGCCTTACTTTTGTAGCACATTTTCCTTCGTTTGAAATTTAAGACTGTGATATTTTTGGAAGCGTTTACTGTCATGTTGAGCTGCATTAGTACTGTAACCTCAGAGTCTAGTCTGCCAGTACAAGAGAGTTCCACCCGAAACACTGTACAGGAAAAAGGCATATACATGTTTTTTAAAAGTGGGAAGGATTTAAGAAAAAAAAAAGTTCAAATGTTAGGAAATAATGTTACATTTTCTCGAGTACACTCACCTGATAAAGTACGAGGGACTTCTCCTTGTACAGAAATATTAGCCTGTGGCATATCCATAGCCAGCAGATTATCAACCTGAAACCCTAGTTTATATTCAATCTGCAAAGATATGTTGCACAAGCAATCAATAAGACATATGTTCAATAATAGGGTACATATTGACACTGCTTCAGAGTTATTAGCTATGGTCCAAATTATCAGAAAATATAACTAGGTAATCAACTAGAATGATCTTAGGGTTAATTCAAATGACCAAATCAGAACGTTTTTCAGTTACTTTGTGGCAGGTATGACATGCCTCCCAGCCAAGAAAACAGTGAATAAAAATGTTCAGATGCAAGAAAAGTGGTAGGACTGTGAAGTGAGCACATGCTAACCATTCCAGGATGTAATCATATTCAATACAAAGTGGCTGCGGGGAAAAAAAATCACCACTGCTTTCTGGTAGAAAAACATGCAAGTGTTTCTACGCATAGAGGTCTATTTTTCAAAACAGTCTGAATATTTAACATCTCAGCTTTAAGCTGGATGCCAAAATATCAGTCCTTGAATCATATAGAAGGGCAAGACAAACGGCAACTATTCTTTTAAAGTGCCCAACTACTTCTCTAACTCATGTCGGCACTGATACAATTTTAAACTACTTGATGTGGTATAAGCAGATATTGGTTACAGCACATTTGCCCCAGGACACTTCCTTCCTTTCAGAGCTCAAACATTAAAAGCATTTGTATCTGTATATATTGGGCATGCTCTCTCTACTTTCACGGTCATCTGGGTTGTGCTGGTCACAATATGTTTTCTATCACCTTCCTAGGTTCTCTCAGAGATTACTAACATATTGGTTCAATTAAGACGTCACAGCCAAACCATGTTTTAACACTGCAGTCATATCTTCAGTTTGCACATTTCCTCCTCTCCATTCACATTCCAATTACTTCCCTCACACTCCTGTTCCCAGTAAGGTAACTATAGTTTTCTATGAAGCTTAAAATGAGTAAAGTGATTACTACAAATCATAATTTGCCTTTGAACCAGAACCAGAAGCCATGGTTTGCAGACAAGCTATGGTCTGAGCTTCCCATACTTTGCCCAGTTTGGTCATCATAGCAAACTATAATTACAGGAAAGAGAGAGAATCTGTGCATATGAATCTGAAGCCCATTTACTATGGCAGAAACATCTGGCCACAATTCCTGAGCTACACCAATAAGTTTAAGAGCCTCCCCATATACAATGCCACCTTCCTTTTTTCAATGCTATCAGAACTTTGAATGACATGTGGCTTTCAATTTCTAGACACTTCCAAATCCCAATCCCTGCATAATTATGTCAGTTACACAAGATAATTCCACAGCTTTATTTTGATTCTTCTTTTCCTTCCAAGTACTTTCAATATTGTTGTCTTCCATTCCTGAAGTTCTAATGAGTTCAAGGGTGCAGAGAAATTATACTGACATTATGCTCTTCCTCCAAAGAGTGTGGATGGTTTACAAGGCAGCATAAATGAGTTTTTTTGCTATTTTATCCTCAAAACAACCGTATTAGTATTCACAAACACAACTGTATACCAATCCAAAACTACAATTGTACAAACCAGAGTTCGCTAGTTTTATCACAATATTCGTACTCTACTGAAGCCAGATCTTAAAATTCCAGCATTAAAATCAGTAAAATAAATTCAGCCCATTAGCCATTTGATACACTACTATACAATAAGAGATCCTTACTGCACTCTGTGTACTGACAGTAGGGAGTAGCAGCCATGATGCACCTGAATGCATCACACCACAAGCCATGTCCATCATATTACAGCAGAATCAAACCACAATGCTGGCACAAATGTTTAGAACCAGGGTGCCACACAGATACTTTCACCTATGCAGAAAACTATTTCCCATTCATATGGCTTGGCTATTTCCTGCCAGGACATTGTATAAAGTAAATGGACAAGGTTGTAATAGCTGAAGTCAAGGTTATAACATGCTAGCCCAGCTGTAGTTGAACAGCCCACTTGTTAAATTTAACACAACTACAGGTGGGCCCCCATATTCACGGTTTCAGTTATCCACAGATCGCGGGGACCCCCCCAGGCTTTTACTCCCCCCCCCCATAAGCTTTGTTTCTTCCTTAAACAATCAGGAGAAGCAGCCTCTGGCTGCTTATTGCAGGCAAGTAGAACGAAACTAAGTCCTAAAGAGGCTCTCAAGGTTAACAGAAACCTTGCAGAGCCTCTCTAGGACTTAGTCTTGTTCTACTTGCCTGCAATGGAGGCTGCTTTTCTGTTTGTTTTAAGGAAGAAACAAAGCTTGCTGAAAGAAAAATAAGAGCTGGCGGGGGGCCCTCAGGAAACCATGGAGGGGGTGTTCGCTCCTATCCACGGTTTCAAGTATCCATGGAGGGGCCTGGAACATATCCCCAGCGGATATGGGGGAGTACTGTATTTGATAATATGTTTCCCTGATGGAGCTTTAGTCACAGCTCTTCCACCCTTGCCATCCCCCCCCCCCCCATTAGCAGACAATGAATTTTGTGGCTTAATTCAACTAGATATAACAAAAAAGATGATGCTTACCTTGGCCTTAGCATGCCAACTGAAATGGAGGGTGCTTGCCTCATTTGGTACAAGTAGATTGAAGGACAAAGCGTAGTGATTGATAAGATCATTCCTCACATAATAAAGTTCTGCATCAATACCTAGAACATTTTAACACAGGAAAAACAAAGTGAAAAGCTAAGCTACAGCCACAGGCAACTTTGAATACAACAAAGAAATACAGACAGCTGTGCTTGTTTAGGAGGAGATCAAAGATTTAGTGCTAGCACAAACATCAAAATGTATATAAATCAAGCAGCACTTCAGTCAATATTGTGAACACCACAAAGGTTGCAGGAAAAAGCAATTCCAGCAATGGTGGAAGGAGTCTATACGAACTTAAGCTCATGACCCTTTTCTCTTCAACTAAGCAAAGTGAAGTTTGTAACTTGATGCTCAAACTTGCATGTAAAATTTCAGAGAGATTTTGACAGCCTGTGGCAATGCTGAACTTATGGCTCATGATTATAACTTCTCTGTGCTTGTTTGATCAAGCTAGGCTCATTTAAATACAATTCCATGTTAGAACATAATAGAAATTACAAACAATCTGCATGAATTATAGACAACTAAACTTCCTTTCCTGTGCAGATTCTTTAGTTTCAGCATACTGTGAACCTTCAATTTAATGGACCAATTGGTGGGAAGGGGTATTCATTCAGGTTGGAAGTTTGTTAAATCTGGACACTGCTTCCCCCATTAGTCCATTAAATGTCACCTCGAGCGCACCACCAGGGCACTCTAGGAATTGAGACGTTCCTAATATGCCCTGGTAGAGAGTGGAGGAGCGGAGCAGCAGTGCAGAAGGAGCACATTAAGGTGGGGGTTTAAACTGATCTCTGTGGACATTGGAATGCAAAGACTGATTTTGCAAGTCCGCTGAACTGAGGTCCATTTATAAATCGAACGTTCACTTTGGAACCTTCCATATCCGCAGGTTCTACATCCACGAATTCAACCAACCGCAAATTGAAAATATTAAAAAATAATGAGAGGCAAGAGCTTTGCTTAAAAAGAGACAGTCACCATTAGAAGTTCGGACCTTCTATTCCATTTCTTGCTTCCCTGCTCACAATGGAATGCTCGCTTGTTTTTTAAAATTGTTTCTACCAGCCAATCCTCAGTCAGGTGGGATGGAAATTTAGTTCTGCGAACCAACCCTGTCAGCGAATACATTGCTACAAGTATCCCCAAACCATCGTGTGCCTACCACACTTTGGTCTGTAGCTACAGGCGCGCGCACATGAAAGAGAAACTGAAGGCTCCGGAAACAAAAGGGGGGGAGGAGCGGTGCACAGAACCAGAAAAGTGACTTTGGCTAGCACGTGTGATTTGGAAAGGGAAACAGGAATTTTCTGAGTCAGAGTGTGAAGCTGTGAATACAGGACCTGAGCATCTGCAGATTTTGGTTTCCGCAGGGGGTCCCAGAATCAATCCCCACAGATACAGAGGGCCCACTGTACTATATTTCCTACTATAAAGTTTTCCAAACAGAGCCAGATACTGGATTACTAAATTTACAAAACCAATTTCTCTTCTTACCAAGGAATTCAGGATACTGCACTAATTGGCTTAAGTCACATGGGTGGTATTTTCAGTTCCACTGCCCTATCCTTGTCACAATTACTCATAGATACATGTCCCATGTATAGGGGTTGGAATATCATCACTTCCCAAATCCTAACAGGTCCTTCCAATGTAAAAGGCAGGGCCTAAAGAAGGGGTGGGGAACCTTTTTGCGATGGAGGGCCATTTTCCCATGGGGAAAATGTCCCACGGGTCCCTCCATCACAAATTGGTGCCCTGGCGCGCGCGCGCACACGCGCACACACACACACACTCTGCTCTCCCCCCCGCTCTCCTTACCTTTTTCAGGCGGCTGCCGCCGCCCCCCCCCCCGCGCGCAACTCCTTTCGAACTCGGCTGTTTCTGCGCATGAGCAGAAACAGCCGAGTTCGAATGGAGTCGCGCGAGATGAGCGCGCCGCGCTCTCTCCCCTCAGCGCGACTCCTTTGAATTCGGCTGCTTCTGCACATGTGCAGAAGCAGCCGGGTTCCAAAGGAGTCGCGCCGAGGGGAGAGCGCTCTCCTCGGCGCGACTCCTTTGAATTCGGCTGTTTCTGCACATGCGCAGAAGCAGCCGAAGGGGCTGGCGGAGCCTCTGGTCTGCTCGCGCGGGCCTGACCTGATTGATTCGGGTCCGGTCTCGTGCGGGCCGGACCTGATCGCTCCGGGGGCCGGATCCGGCCCGCGGGCCGCCGGTTCCCCACCCCTGGCCTAAAGTAACAGTGCAATCCTATCCAATTTACACCACTGGTGTAACCAGCAGTGCAGCAAGAATGGGAGGCCCCAGGGATTCAAATCCCCTCCAAAGGGGGATTCAAATCTCCCCTCCCCTCCAAAGCCGCCCTCCCCCGCTGGTTACACTGGTGGTGTAAGTTGGATAGGATTGCACTATAAGTTGAGTTCATGCACCTGTTAGAATAATTTCAAAGGAGTTGGAGATCTAAATTAAAGCTCAGGATAAATACACTAACAGTCCAATCCTATCTTCCTCCTCCTCCACTGGTGCAGCCAGTGGTGGAGGGCAGAATGGGAAACTTTGGAAGGGAAAGGGGAAATCCCCTTTCCAAAGCCTCTCGGTTCTGCCCTCCACCACTGGCTGCATCAATGGAGGAGGAGAAGATTAGGCTGTTAATTTTGCATGTATTTCTCGTTTTGTTTGATTCTCAACAGATTTTTGTGTTTAACTGAAACTCAAAACTAGAGGATCACTGGAAAGGGGCTTCCTTCAAAGTCAGAAAGAGAGGTGAAAACACAGGTGGATGAGCCCTGAGGGCTGTTATTATTATTAAGAATATAAGATCTTCCTTAAGATGCTCTTCACACAGTATCTTAACTCTACATCAGGGTGGCTAATTGTGGGAAGCTGTCCGATACTGGAGCAGGTAACCCCATCTCCTGCTTCTGGAAGTCCTCTTTCAAGAGGCATACTTCATGGTTTCTTATTCTTCCTGCTCCTGAGTTGAGGTTAAAGCAGTTCCTCCATCTCTCACACAAGCGTTGCATCTTAGAAAGCACTGAATTCTTATGCTCCTCCCCCAGAGAACTCTTAGGTTTGCTTCAGAGGGCTCCTACAACTTGTGATGAGAAAACAGCACAAACGACAGTCAGACATTTTTAAGCAAAGTCCCTACTCGAGTCCACATACACATTCTCATCTGTAGTTTACCTGCCTTCACCTGCACTAGAAGTGTGTGCCCCCCATTTGAACTACAAATGTGAATTGAAGAAATGTCAGTAATTGCTAGCTGAATTACAGTATGATGCATAATATTAAAATTGCCCTACTTGGAATATAATGCACATTACTTGAACAAAATCTGACAGAACAAAAATGAGCTCAGAGGCATCTCAAATTCATTTCCTTTACATTAAGCACCCCTATACAGCCCAAGGTATCATGCTTAGACTAAACCAGTGTTTCTCAAACTGTGGGTCAGGACCCACTTGGTGGGTTGCGACCTGATTTCTGGTGGATCCCAGGTGATGGAAAGATCAGATAAGTAATTGCCAGAAGCCCTGAGGCTATTCAAAAATTAGAGAGCTGCTCATTGCCCTTCAAAGAGCTGAGCTCCTGCAGTTTGCAATTGAGCTCCTGCAGTTTGCAAGCTTGTGTAAATATAGGGGGATCAACGTTTGAGTGTCTTGCAAAGGTAGGTGGGTTCCGATAAAGTGTCATTTTAAAAAGTGGGTCCCGGTGCTAAAAAGTTTGAGAACCACTGGACTAAACTGTTAAATTTGTTCTATATAGAATTGGTCCTGTGCACATACAAGTCTTCAACTAGGTCTTTGACTATTGAGTCATCCACAAAAATGATTTGAAATACATTTTAAAATTATTAAAGTCACTAACACAAAGCTCCTACTGGTAAGGGCTCAAAATATCTTTGCTATTGACCAAAAAGGGGTGGTGGTGATTTCTTTAACAATCACTCAAATAGTCAGCATAGAAGAAGTAGTTTAATTGGTACAGCTCTATTTCAATATGGAGATTCTGTCCTGATCACTGAAATTCTTTCATAACCAAGTTATTTTTCAGAAGAAAGAATCAACCCATTACTTCTCCCAGACTTTTCCTTTCTATACACTGGCTTTAAGCAGCCTACTATGTAAGATCAAGGAACAACAAAATGTCAGTGGCCTAAGTGCTGGGCACCAAGAAATGTCTATGTCTATAGAAAAATACAACATGGTTTTCCTAGACCACATGACTATATTTTCAGTACTTCAATCCACAATAGAGGACAAGGTAACTGACTACAGTACTTGGAACTAGTTATTCCAAAGTATTTTCAATGCCCAAGAAGCAAACTTTACTGAACATGCATTTTCAGAACAGGTGAGGTCAAGCAACAAGTTTATAAGATGTAAGAACCCTATCCTTCTTGTTTGACGAGCAGAGGTTTCTCGTGGTTGCTTAAACAATTCTCATGGTGTATAACGATTCTGAACCGCCCTCTCGAGTATCTGGCCCTATGAGGACTATCTGGAAGATAAGGAATAGCAGAAAAATCCAGTTCTAAAAAAAAGCTATGATCAGAAGCAAGAAGTGAACAAAGAGTCTCTTGCAAATAAAATACAAGACTGGTTGTATTTTACTCAATTGGTTTTTAAAAGTATTATTCAAAATCCACAAACAAATCCACTAAAAATTTTGACCAACAGTCTCCATTACGCAAACTCATATACTGTACAGTGTACACAAAGAGCGTAAGGCTCAGAGGTCCAGTCTCTCATTCCTCAATCTTACCTAGCTTAAAGCAAACCACATGACGAAGTCTGCTTTTTTGCTTTATATTTTATTTTAAGAGGAAACACTCTGTTTTGCTCAGACAAACCCTAAATCACATTAAAATATCTTTGTGCTCCACATTTGGACACAAACCAGAGAGAATAAATTAAATCAAGCATAGGACAAGGTAGACTTATGCAATACCACAGAAACACAAGGTCATTCTTTAAAAGATTTTAACACAACACATTCTGAAGCATATTCAAGGAGAGGCAGGGATTTTATTCTTAGTCATGAAAGCTGCTGGGGAACTCTTGTGTTCATTACAAAACTGGATCATGTCACTCTAGAAGTCTTAACAAAACAGGGCTTTTTCAAAGGAGCTCTTGAATAAAAGCAGTCTAGCTTCAACTCTATGGAGTTTTAGAAAGTAGAAAAAAAGCTCTCCTCAATTAGCATGGGAAAGTGATTTGTTTATTTCAGAGGGTCTCTCTTAAGAATTCTCCTCTTTGAGGAGCCAAGACAGACAATAGATGGATCTCATTTACTAAAAAATTAACAGATTTTAAACCATACATGCAATTCTAGTATTTTCATATTTATATTTCAAGTGTTCACAAGAGATTGCAAATTCAGACATTTCTTGTGCGCCTGTTTGCTTATTTATTTTGTTAGAAAATGGGTAACATTTTAAAGACAGAAATATAATGCCAGGAATTGAAGATACTGCCTGCTGGTTCAAATGGAATTTTTGAACACAGGTTCTTATATGTGGGTTATACTGTAATACGGAGATGTCAGGGAAACATTAAGCTTTACACTTAACCAGGTGCACTCACTAGTAAACACACACACAAAATTAAATTTACTACAGAATTTTATTTCCTTTGACTCGGATCACAAGTAAGATATTCACAACCATAGAGATCCACCACCTCAAAAGTGTTCTCAATGATATATTCTGCTAGAGTTTACATCTTCTCACCACAATATGCCAACACCAACTGAACCTTAATGCTGCCAGGAAAACTACATGTATGACTGACATTACACCTCAGTTCATGCCTCGTAAAACCAAGGATCTTCTCAACTTATTTTCCAACCCAGTTCACATATGCATTTGATAGTATATAGAGGTAAGGGTGGCATGATCGGGGACATCCCCGACGCTGCTGCCTCTGGTCTGCTGTTGCCACCTCTACTGCAATTGTGCTTTGTTGCGCAGTTTTCACAAAAGTGCAGAACTTGGTTTAAACAAACCGCACAAATGAAGGAGGTCCTTCATTCATGTGGTCCCTATAAATAAAATCAGAAGTCCTGCAGTTCTTGGTCTGCAAGAGCTATGCAACAGAGCAAGTGGATGTTAAAAGAGAGTGAAAACTGGATCAATGCAGCCCACGGGAGGCGGCAGTAGACTCAGGGTGAAGGGCACCCTGAATCCATCACCCTTCATCCTTTGCTTCTGATGCAAGCCACATCAGGTTGTGTCATGGCTGGGTCAGCCATGCGAGGTGGTAACGTCTGCATAGATTGTCCAACTTCCTCCCTCACTTGCAATCCTGTACCAACAGATCAACCTTGCTCACAATCTGTTTATTTGGGTCTTAAACCATCCTGAAGACTAGTGCTATTCCCAAGAAAGTTGAGACAATACTACCTCTTGAGCTGCCCATCTTTGCTTTTATTTTAACTCCACCAAGATCAATAGTCTCTTTTCTTAAAACAGCACCACTACCCATAAAACCTGTTTCATGAAGCTACCATGTAAATTAGCTTCTAGCTGAGTTTATCCAGAATGCTCACACAACAGTCATACATTAGAAAGACTTGACATATGAAAAAACCACCTTGGAGTGGCTTGAGGACTTTTGGCATAGACTAAGAAACCATGGGTAAACACTCAAGGACACTAACAAACATACAAAACACATGAGACCAGAAACCACAGTGTAGTTACAACTCTTGCTTCCAGTTGCAAGTTGTGACTACAGTGTCTGCTGTAACATCACACAGCTGTTAAAATTGTGTGGAGAAACAGCTCCTGGCTCTAACATCTGGTTAAATAAATTTATAGGTAGTTAATTCCAGGTACTATTTTTACACTGATTAAGATAAAAAATGGGAACACATTATGTATTACACTGCTTCTAAGTTGCTCCTTTTCTGGAAGACTTATGTTACCTGTAGGCATTTCCAAAAAGAATTTCTCATGAACACCAAGTCAACACACCCAAAAACTAACTACATGAGAACTGTGCTGATCTCCATGAGTCCAAATGAAAACTGGTAGAACCAGCACAGGTGGCACAGTCACAATACCATGAGAGAATGTACATGATTTGTGAAGAAATGCATCCTGCAGTTTGGTGCTTCATCATACATGCCTCTGTGCAAAAAGCATCTTGTTATTATAGGAAAACAAAACCACCATAAACAGATATCAGAGGACCCCAATTTTAATAAATATACATTTCTTCCTAAAGGCAAAGACATTCCAAATGTAGGTCAAAATAAAAAGGGTATTAAAAGAAAATGGGTAGCCAGAGAGACAAGCTACACTGACAATTCTTGCAGCTAGAGACAAGCTACACTGACAACAGAAGAAACAAGCTGCCGTGGTAAAAAGCAAAACTAGCCACACATCCAGTTCTTCTTGTGTGCTCAGCTTCTTTGGATTACAGTCATAACCATTCAAATATGCTGTCTTCTAGCAAAATAAAATCTGTAAACTGCATTTGGCCCTACTGTTGCTAAACTATACAGACAGGAGGATCAAACTATAACATTTAATTATATAGTTTAGACTCAGTTTCTACACACATCCTTGGCAGTTAATTTCAATTTGAATGAAACTTGCTTCTGCATAATACATTTAGGACTAAGTCCCAGGATGTTCAGCAATTCTTAGTTCTACTTTTTACTATAGGTAAAGGTAAAGGTGACCCCTGACAATTAAGTCCAGTCGTGTTCGACTCTAGGGTGTGGTGCTCATCCCCATTTCAAAGCCGAAGAGCCAGTGTTGTCTGAAGACGCCTCCGTGGTCATGTGGCCGGCATGACTCTCCTTGCCGCAGCGCGTAGCATGCGGCTGGAACATGGAGCGCTGTTTACCTTCCTGCAAGCGGTACCTATTTATCTACTCACATTAACATGCTTTGGAACTGCTAGGTTGGCAGGAGCTGGCCAAGCAACGAGAGCTCACCCCGTCGCGGATTCGAACTGCCGACCTTTCAATCGACAGCTCATGGTTCAGCGGTTTAACCCACTGTGCCACCCACTGGTCTACTTTTCACTATGGGTACAAGGAAATAGAGCAAGGTTACATATAACACGTTGAGGTCTATGGCAAGAAGTACGGTATCTCTTGGTTAGGGTCCAACAGTGTTACTGGGCATTCAAGGGAGCCCTAGATACCTCTGCATCCACTGTACCCATTCTAGAGTGGACCATACTCCCTTACTGCTCCCCGTCATCACCCCATGTCATCTGTATCCACTGTACCCATTCTAGAGTGGACCATACTCCCTTACTGCTCCCCGTCATCACCCCATGTCATCTGTAGGTCCAAGGGCAAAAAGAGAAGGATCCATTCAGATGGATGCAGTTGACAGAGCAGTCTCTAGGCTGTATCACGTTAGCATGCAAAACAAGAAGAAAAACATAAAACCTGAAGATCTTATGCAAGGCCTAGGTAACTTCAGACTCATTTTGGAGGTCTAAGAATTTCATGCAAATTTCAAAATGATTCTTAACACAGTGAGCGGGCCTGGGAATTTTGAAGTTTTCTAGTAACCCTAAAACCAAGGGCATATCCACTTTACATATGGTTTATTTACAACAGAGTACAGTATAGAGCAGGGGTTCTCAACCTGTGGTACGGGTACCCCTAGGGGTATGTGGACCTCTTGCTGGGGGTACGCCAAGCCCTGCCCCTTATCTGCCCCTTCAGCAGCTAATTAAGTGTTAATTAACATGGATTTCAAATTGTAATTATTTTTGGAGCCCTTCTGTCTCTCTGATTTCGGTTTTGGGCTTATTTTTGTACTTTGGAAAAATTACTTTGGTGGGGTGGGGGAGGGAGGAGCTGATTTTGGGAAGTGTGACTTGGAGAAAAAAGAGATCCTTGCATGTCCATGTCCATGTCCCTCTCTCTCTCTCTCTCTCTCTCTCTCTCTCTCTCTCTCTCTCTCTCTCACACACACACACACACAGTTAAAGAAGGCATTTTTTCACATATAAAATTGTTTTAGTACTTTTTATTTAACAATTAACCTAATTAATTGATTAATCCAATTAATTAGCAGTTAATTAGCACGGGGTACTTCAGAAAATTGGACCGTGATAGGGGATACCTGCGCCTCCAAAGGTTGAGAACCCCTGGTATAGAGTATTTCAAGCAGAGTACTTATTTAAAACTCAACAAACTGCACCAAAATCATGAAGATTTTATGAGTTTAGAGCAGAGGTTTCCAAACAGTTGGAAGCATAGATTGCTATTTAAGGAGGATGGCGACGTGCTGTGAAGTGCGATGGCACTCCCAGGATCATGCCGGCACCGGGAGAAAAAAGGGGGTTGGACTTACCAGGGGTCACATTGGCCCTCCAGAGGGTGTCGGGGGCTCACAGACCCCTCTGCGGGCCTCCCCGCTCCCCAGATTAACTTCCAAAGGCAATTTGAAGCTACTTCTGGTTTACTTCCTGGTTTCAGCAAAAACTGGAAGTAGCTTCAAATTGCCCTTGGAATCTATCTGGGGTGCGGGGAGGCCCGCAGAGGGGTCTGCAAGCCCCCCCATACCCTCCGGAGGGCGAGTGTGACCCCTGGTAAGTTTAAAAAAACCTTCCCCCCCCAGCACCAGCGCAATTCTGGAAGTGCCACTGCTGCTGTCGCCACCCACCTGCAACGACTTACAGTGGCGTAAACTCTACATGAGAGCTTGGGAACCACTAGCCTAGAAGAAAAAAATCAAGACATCAAAGATCTACACCAAAAAATATGTTGCTATTGAACTACTAAGTACAGCAAGCAACCTTTCAGTTTTCTTTATGCATCAATATTTAAAAGTTAAAGCATAATATAGCAAGACCTTACATGTCTGAATATATCTGTTTATCCCACAACAAATATAGACAAGATAAAGTTTCATCAAAGTCTTAACTTGTAATATCAACATACCTTCACGTCTAGGGTTAAAAACATTTCATTTTTCCAGTATTAGAATCAATTTCAAGCTAGCATCACATGTTTACATGTCCAAACAATAATGTCCCTGGAATTTTCCCAACTACTTCCATCTGCACATAACGATCTTGACCCAACTCTAGTCGTACTTCGCTGAGCATGACCAGTGGTCACAGAACCTGTGATACATATCCTCATCTGCCTCAGATACATGCATCAAGTGCAACAGGAACTGATGAGCACTACGATGTGCATTTATATCAGTTGTTCACGCAGATCTTCCCTGCTCAATTGACTGGAAAATAAATTCAACCCAGTCATTATTTTAGTTCCTACGCATGGATAGGCACACAGAGCCAGTGTCCATACAGTATTTTAAACACTTACTCTTCTAGACTCCTTCAAGGGCTCTGATAAAATATCTTCAGAGGCTAGCATTTTCTGCAATATCTCATACATCTTCAGGCAGCTATGCAAAAACGTACCATGCAACTGATGAACTGGCAACATAAGAATTTCAAAATTAAAATTCTTTAAAAGGCTAAGTACAAACAATACGAAGTATTTTAAGAGGCGCAAGCTTTATAGAAAGTTGCAAGAGTAGGGCTGCAATCCTATACACTTTTCTGGGAGTAAAACCCATTGAACACAATGGAACTTCTGAGGAGACATGCATAGGATTGTGCTGCAAGCCTGCAGCATTTTCATATTTGCCAGAGAAGTACCGGTATTTAATTCAAACTAGCATCAATATACTGTACAAACATAGGATTCAGTAGCTCATATGTGATAGAAGGCAAGCTTCCTAACAGCATAAGGTAAAGGTAAAGGTGACCCCTGACAATTAAGTCCAGTCGTGTCTGACTCTAAGGTGTGGTGCTCATCCCCATTTCAAATTCTGGCCGGCATGACTTTCCTTGCCGCAGCGTGTAGCATGCGGCTGGAACACGGAGCACTGTTTACCTTCCCGCAAGCGGTACCTATTTATCTACTCGCATTAACATGCTTTGGAACTGCTAAGTTGGCAGGAGCTGGCCAAGCAACGAGAGCTCACCCCGTCGCGGATTCGAACTGCCGACCTTTTGATCGACAGCTCATGGAGCGGTTTAACCCACTGCGCCACATTGGCTCAATTAAGATGTTCCATGTTTAGGCATTACATGAACAAAGCCGTTTCAGCTGAAGTAAATGGCACTGATCTGGAACAACAACAGGCCTGGAATATGTTAGAAGTGTGTGAGGAAGCAAGTAAATAAAGCCACATCTCATTTTCCTGAATACCACATGATAAGTAGATGGCTTGATAGATGGCTTTTGACAGATGTAAATGTGGATGACCCACTGGGGCTGTTTGTTTTAATTATTTTAATTGTTTTAATTCTTGATTTTAAATGTATAAATTTATTTTAATGTTTTTATTGTAAGCCGCCTTGGTCGCCCTTGTGGGAGAAAGGCGGGGTATAAATTCTATAAATAAATATAGATTACCACTAGCTAGTGCCTAAAACCTTTATTTGGAAACTCCACAACGTGCACATTCAAAATTACAGCATCAGTCTAACTCAGGGGTGCACAACATGCGGCCCTCCGAAGGATTTCCGGTGGCCCCCAAAGAAATCGGGGATCCCTTGGTGCGCGTTGCTTACGAAGAGAGCGCCGAGGGATCTCCGATGTTTTCGCTCCAGCCGTGTAGGTGTGCAGCCTTCTTGCTCGGGTCGCCAAGCGAGAAGGACAAAGTCACCGAGCCTTGCGAGCCCATTGGCCCGGAGGCTTTGAGGCCGTTGCTGAAGGCAGCGTTTGATCACCGCCGATCAGCTGGAGTCTCCTGGCATTCAGCCAAGAGCCGGAAGAGCCGCGTCTCCTCTTGTGTGCCAATGGGCGCGGAGGTTTGGGGGCTTGTCCCGTTGGCGCTGTCGCTGCTCCAAGTGAGGAGGAGGCTCGGATTCGGGGTGGGAGGGCAAATCCGAATTTTTAATTCTGTAAATATCTTTATTTATTTATTAATATGTTGCTTTTCCAGATATTTTCCGGCTCATGGACACCCCCCCTGTGATGTCACTTCCTGAGGAAGTGACATCACGGTTCCTTGACACGCCCCCCTGTGCGGCCCCGAAGAAGTTTAGTCTATTCATTTTGGCCCCTACCTACTTCCAAGTTGTGCACCCCTGGTCTAACTGGAGAATTCTGAGGAGCCTTCTTACATGCATCTCCAAACATAACAGAAGATCCTGAATTTAACTCCTTCACAAAAATTATTAGAGGTATGAACACACAAGAACCGCAAACCTGTAAGACCTGAAGTGTTTCTATTAAGAACAAACATTTTATCTACCCAGAGCTGCAAATACATTCACCACAAGGTCTATTTTGGTAACTCAAAGCAAAAAAATTGTTCTGGATTTAAGAACCTGCCTAAAAATGTAACAGGCAAACAAACATTTCGACTTTCAGGTTTTTATGTTTTAACAATAGTTTTTTAAAAAATCTCATTTGCCACAAGTGAATAGTATAAATTAGATTTTATATATAAACAAGCATAGAGAAGAACTTCAGGAACCTTTGTGCCACACATATGTTTACGGGCACAAAACACGTAAACACCTCTCTCTTGAAATCCTTGCACTTTCTTTTCTTTCCCACCTTACATCAGCACACAAGCCAATCACTGTGTTCCTTACTGCGAAGCCTGCACTGACAGCACTACATACTATTTGCTGGGTGAGGATAGGATAACCACAGAGAAAAACTTCAGGAACATTTGTGCTACACCTATGCTTACGGGCATAAAAGTGTAAATACCTCCCCTCTACTATCCCTTCCTGGTGTTAAACATATCCTAGGAAATTTCAGGATCCAAATCCTTTTGGATCCAGGTAGTTTTTACTTATGAACTCTGATAAGCCATGGTCCCCAATGGGTCTACTCAGATCCAAGTAGGCCCAAGGGGGCGTGTCGAGGCTGGGCGGGGGGGCACAGCAGCTTCTGATATCCACACACCTGCCCTCCAACAACATGCCTCCCCCACCTACCCCCACCACCAACTTACTGGCACCAGCTGGACACTTCAGTGGCATGTGTGCACACTGCCATTCACGCTAGCAGCCCTGTTGATGGCTAACATATGTATAAACAGGTAGGCTAGAAAACATTTTTGTGAACAAGTAACTTTAAACCTTTTAGGACATATTTGCAAGGTTGTTTAACCACAAGTACAGGATGTGCTTGTATCTCAATGTATCTGTGCCAATACAGAGGTACAATATCTTTATCAGCATGAGCTGATGTAGTAATTAAAGCTACACACTTTATAAAAGCAACACACTTTATAAACCAACATCTTCTTTGGACTATGTGCCAATCTATGATGCACAATCAAAATTATTCTCTTAAAATTCACTAATGATGCAGAAACTCTCTCTCTCCCTCTCTCTCTATATATATCACACACATTTTGATATACTGCATATACATTTTGATACATAGGCATTTGAATTTGTATTTTGTAATGTGCATTTCAGACTTAAATTTCACACATTCCAATAATACACACAAAAAACAAAGGATACAGCTGATCACTTCATCCTAATACACACCTTTACCCAATTTTAATGTTTACTATTTTGAAAATGTACATTTTTCCATTCAATCAAAACAATCCTTATTAGTGTTGCTTACTTCCAAGACACAGAAACACAGCTATATTTTGGCAGGCACATTTCATAAAGCAGTCATACTGTACTAATTAGGTACAATGAAATATACTATGGCAACATACTACAGTATTTGGCACAGCAAGGCATAATAAGGGAGAAAACGTTTACCGAGCGACTTCTTATTAAAGATTAATCAGAAATAAGTTTTGAACTGACTTTTACACGTATTCTACACGAGAGATCAGTTTTTAAAAACCTGCTTCCTATGTACGAGGTGATGATTACAGTATTGTATGTGTATTAACCAAGCGAGCAGTCACTGTTTACAACCCACCCACCCACCCCGCGAAAGGTAACACGGTCTAATAAGCGGGTAGCCTGATGGTGGCCTTGGCTCTGGTGGGCTTCTCTTCTCACCTTCGCCATGAACTCGCTGGGTGGCTCTTAGTCTTGGGGGGGAGAGCAGCAGGGGATCCAGCTGGCTTCACTCCCCTCTTCGTGGGGACCACCACCAACCACCACCTCCCCATGCGAAGACAGACTGGGTACGTGCCCCGAAAAAGCACATTTTGAGAGCACCATCGCAATGAACCCGACTTGTTAAGCGAAGACAAGCAGGAGCCCCCCCCCCCTCCAAAGCCACGTAAGTGCCTGCATTGGTTTCCACCCCGAAATTCAACCCAGCCAGACGTGCCCCACATGCAGGAGAACTGTGCAGCAGGAGCATTAACGCAGCCACGGCCAGGCCGTACAAGGACCGAGCCGAGGGGCCAGGGAACGGGAGAGATTCCTTCAGACTCAGGAGCCAGAAGCGACCCCCGCCATTTAAAACGCCGAATTGGCGAACGGGCGAGGTGGTCCTTCAGCTGGAGCCCATTAGCTGTGGTAACGTGTCCCCCACCCCGAGGGAAGCGTCCCGTCCCTGAGCGTGTGTCTGTCGCTTTCCCTCCTCCGCCCGCCCGGAGGGAGTGGCGCAATTGTCCGCCCCTCACTCACCGATGAGGCGCCGCACCTCCTCCTGGCTCATGTAGACGCTCAGGCCGGGCCCGGTGGCGGGAAGGGACGCCGCCTCAGGAGGCCCCCTCAGGCTCTCGGCGCTTGCAGACGGCGGCAATAGGAGAAGGGAGAACAGGAGGAGGCAGCGGAGGGGGCGGCCGCGCCGGGACGGCCGCGCCTCAGCGGTGTCGCAGCTTCCATCCCCCCAGCCACCCCGCACCATCGCTCGCTCCCGGTTCCCTCACTGGGGAGGGGACCCGGCCCTCCCGGGCCCCTCACACTCGGCAGCCGCTCGTACTCCGGCCGCGCGCGGCCGCGCTCTCAGGGCTGCGATCATGGACACAGGCCCCCCGCCTCCTCCCGTTGGAGCTGCTGCGCGAGAGCGCGCTCCCTTTTACCCGCCCCTCGCGCCGACCGAGACAGGCAAGGCCTGCGCGCGCTCACTACTCCCTATTTTTTTTTTGCCCCACGCATGCGCTAAAAGAGCGGTAGTACCACTTGCGCAAACCCAGGCGCACGCTAGCTCCTCAGAAGGATGGAGCGTCGTATCCCCCGCCCATTCTTCTTCCAGACCCAGCCTCCTCCCGGGCTGGCTTCGGACGCGGATTTGCAGTGTTGCTTCACGGCTAAGCTAGCGCATACCATCTCTGTGGAAGCAGCATATACAATTTGTCGTCTGCATAGGGTGATGATCCTCTGCATATTTACTCGGAAATGTACTCTCTAATCTTGTGAATGCTTACTTAGTTGGGAGGAAGCTCCATTGGACGGGGGGAGGGGGACTCACCCACTCCTGCCCTGAATCAATGTGCGTCGGGCTGGGCTGTGAGTTCAGGTTTGCAGCAATGGGAGTAAAGGCTACTTTACAAATGTTAAATTGCTGGAAAGAAGCAATCTTTTTCCCACGCCCCCTCTGCGTGGGAAATAAATAAAGTGCAGCTGACACAAGTAGATTGTCACATGGCAACTGACTGAACACAGTTACTTGCTTAGCTCGCTGTTCTCGTGATTGATAGGGCTTCCTGTCCAGCTTGAATGAACGCGTACGAGACGGAGCAGGATCATAGACCATAAGACCAGTAGGCCCCGCCCCTATTCGATTCACGTTGAGTTGAATTTTTCTAATATCTTTATTAGGTGTTTGTTATTGTTAAACAAGGAACGTTTGAACTACCAACGACAGTGTCGTTAATTTACAAGTAAAATCCTTTTTAAAAAATCCAGTGTGCATGTGCAACGGAAATATGTGTAGGGCTCTCTCCACACAACAGAGAATTTTGCTCAATCAATGGCAGAAACTGGAAGACAGTCTTACTGGGAAGTGAGAACCCTGCTTTTCTTGGGTTCTTTCTAGGTAGGACAGAGAAAGCCTTATTGCTGCACACCATTCAGACCTTCAACTGAATGCGCTTAGGGGTCGCTGGGGCTCTCCCTGGGTGAAAGGGACGAATGTCCCTTTATCCTGAGGTGTGTCCAGCTCTGCTGGTGCTGGCCGGATCCTGCCTAGGATCCAGCGCAGCATGCTTTTGCACGCTGTGGCGGTCCTATGTAGAATTGGGCTGTTAATCTGTTCCAGGATCTTTTGAGACATTGATGTCAAGTTGACTGGGTCTGTACTTTTCTGGATCCTCTTGGTTCCTTCTTTTAAAGGTAGGGACAACATTTGCTTGTCCTCTTTCCCTGACTTGAGCTGTGATTCCCCGCTTCCTCGTTTATGCATTTATTGGACCTCTAGTTCTTAGCTGAGTGAGACTCCAGAAGGTGTCAGGATAGTTGGTCCCCCATTACCACTGTTGGCATTGTCCATGACTTCTGCTTAGCAATGTGGAATACACCTGACTCCCACAATAGTCTCGCTTGTATTTCTTTGTTCTTTTTTTGTTACCCAGACACTTTTCCCTGGGGTTTCTGGATCAGGGTCTTGGATTTCTGTGTAGGTGTCTATGTATGTTCTTTACATATAGTGCAGCTCCCCCTCCCTCTCTGTTGGGCCTATTCCTTTTGAATGCCTATACTGTATTTCTTCAATTCTAAGACGTATGTTTTTTCCCAATTAAGCATTTCAAAAAATGGGGTGCATCTTAGAATCGAAGGTCTCCAAAAAGCACCCCAAAATGCTATCTTCTTACTTACTGGGGCTTTGGGGAGCTTCAGGGAGACCTGTGCGACCCTCTGCAGGCCTCCCCGATCTTCAGTTTGGCAAAAACCGGTGATTTTCAGCCATTTCCGGTTTTCGCGAAAACCAGAAATGCCCAAAAATCGCTGTTTTTCGCCGAACTGAAGATCAGGGACACCTGCAGAGGGTTGCGCAAGCCTCCCTGAAGCTCCCCCAAGCCCTGGTAACAAAGGAAATGGCACTTTCTGGCAGGGCCAGAAATGCTATGCAAAGGAAGTGCACTCAGTCATCCTCAGCTGCAGGAGACATCTGGGGAGAGTTGGTGCTGAGCAGGTAGATTCAATGAAGGGAGGCGAGTCTTACAATCAATTGATTTTTTTCCCCCCTGCTGGTGGTACTGAAAGTAAAGGTGCGCCTTAGAATCGATGGCGCCTTAGACTCGAAGAAATACGGTAGTAGGTACTGCTAGGAGATCAAATCAGTCAATCCTAAATGAAATCAACCCTGACTGTTCCCTGGAAGGTACTGAGGCTGAAGCTCAAATATTTTGGCCACCTAATGCGAAGAGAGGACTCTCTGGAGAAGACTCTGATGCTGGGAAAAATTGAAGGCAAAAGGAGAAGGGGAAGGCAAAGGATGAGATGGTTAGACAGCATCACCGATGCAACGAACATGAAAATGAGCGAACTCAGGAAGATAGTGGAGGACAGGAAGGCCTGGCGGGATATGGTTCATGGGATCATGAAGGGTCGGACACGACTTAACGACTGAACAACAACAACAACTCTTCAAGTACTGAAGAAGAGTATTGAATATTCCATTCATGGGTCTCACCCCACCAAGTTTCTGTCAGATCATATTTGCCTCCCCATAGTAGGATGTCAAGTTCATGTCTTCTTGGTTTTCCAGAATCTATGTTAGTATATAGACATCAGAAACCTTGAGATCACCTCCCATTTGCTTCTCTGGTGCAGCTTCTTCCAAGTCTATGATTTCCGCCTCTGAAAGTCCATGTCCCCCTTTTTCACTTGCCTATTTGTCTCAACTACCTGTCTTTATATTTAGTTCTGCATTTTAGTCTTCCTCTCCCTTAGTATTTCATCTGATAAGGTTTGCAAGGTTTGTGCCAAACACATTCCTCCCGGTCCTTGTGAGGTGCAACCAATCTCCCACCAGGAGTCCATCAGACAGGCAGAATAGACTGTGGTCCAAAAATCCAAACTGATTCCGACGACACCATCTTCATGACCAGCTGTTTACTTCCAGGATCCTGCCTTCTCTTGCTGCGCCTTGACCTTCCACAGGAAGGATAGATGAAAACACCACTTTTGCTCTCAACTCCCTCACTACCCTTCCCAAAACCTTGTACTGTAGTCTCTTGAGATCCTACCAAGGATACTTCTGGCAGTGTCATTTGTCCCTACATGGAACAGTAGGAAAGGATAATGGTCACTGGATTTGATGAGTATTGGCAATCTTTCCATCACATCTTGGATGTGCACACCAGGAAGACAGCATACGGTATTTCCCGAGATGACAAGTCTAGTCTGCACAATTCTCCTTTATAGGATTTCACAAATATGGCCTTTCCTTTTTGACCATTCGGCAAAAACTGTGTTCCACATTCTGGTCATTTTGTACCTTGACTAGTACCGTACAACCATTGTTCTGGTTTTCCAATGTCTTGCCTTAAGGCTGACCCACACTACACGAGCTCAGGCGCGGAGGCCTCTGCCTCTGCGCGCAGAGCTGGTCAGAAGGAGTGTCTTCCAGCCTGTTGTCCCTCCTGTTGTCCCACCTTCTTAGAAAGCGCAGCTGTGATTCGTTAACCATCTAACAAGTGCGGTCCGATACACAAGAGAAGAGAGAGAGGGGTAGGAAGGAGAGAAAACTAACATAACAATTTGTGCCTGGAATAGAATTCAACTTGCTAACTTTTGTGAGAAGGAGAAATGGATCCATGAGAACTCGGAGACTCAAGTGAGTTCCGATTGATTGTTCCTTTCATCCCGCCCTCTCATCCGATTGGTTGGCTGCAGTAGCTCTGCAAACCCGCCCCTTAAAAGATGGGTTTCCAGCTTTATGTATGCACCAGAAATCGGGAGATCACAGCTGCTCCACTTGCTTCCGCAATGGTGACAGAGAGCTCCGCACATCTCCATAACGCGCGGGATTCGTGTAGTGTGGGTCAGCCTTTAGTCCCCTCACCTCTCTATCCAGCACTGTGGGGCCAAAATGCTTCATTTTCTCATTGCTCTGACCATTTGACATCCCTCCTTAAATCCTTACACTGATTTCCTTTCTAGTCCCAGATCCAGTACAATAGAACAAGTTTCTTGTCCTTGTCTTCCAAACCCTCCATGGCCTTGCCCCCCACTTATCTCCCTGCTCTCAACACATCCTTCTCTGTAACCTTAGCTCACCCAGCTCCACCATCTCAGTCATCCAAAGGTCTCCTGCTCCCTCAAAAAACTCTATTTCTACTTGCTTCACCTTATGCATGAAAATCCCTCCCAGAAAACCCTCATCATGATTCCTATTTCCTTCAACTCTCTTCAAAACCCACCTTTTCCATGGAGCTCTTGGTGCAACCCCTTAGTTTCAGCACCCTACCGATTAAGCATAAGTGATTGAAATAACACCTTCTCCTCTGTTATATCCCTTTTTTATTTCTAGATGGTAATAACCTTGTGGCAGGGGACCTAACCTCTTGTTCTCTGTAAAACACCCGGTATATAAATGGTGCTTATGAAACCTCTCTGTGGTGCATGCTATGGTGTGTGAGTGTGGCGATCGGACAGCCTGCAGGAGGTACTTTTTATTTACCCCCCAATAGGTTGTTTGATCGCCCATGGGCCTCCTCGGAACACCTGGCGGGTGATCCGCGGTGCTGACCACCTGCCAGGGGGGGTGACGCACACCCAGTGATGCCACTGACCAGATCCATACCGGGACAGACCTTTAGGAGAAGGAATGTCAGCAGGTGTAGCTTGTTAAACCCTTAGAGCACAATCCTAGGCGTGTCTACTTAGAAGCAAGCCCCATTGAACACAAAATTGGAAAACACATGCCTAATATGAACTGCAAAGAGCAGACTGCAAATCTGAGCAATGTGTGGCTGCCCTTAACGAACAAAATGAAGATAAAACCTTTCCCAGCTTAAACTGCTAGGAGTAGTACCTTTAAACAATTTATACCCAAACCGGCTGCTGATCAACAGAAGGACTTACATCTGATTGACATACCTAAACTGGATGCTAATCAACAGAATGGCTTACATCTGATCAACCTGTTTAAATAAGACTTTCTTGCCCGAGTTACTCCAGAGTGGTTTTGGAAGTGTTTTACATCTCTGTCTGCTATTTCCCTGATGATGTCTGCCACATTGGTGGATGAAACGTTGGAGAAAATGTCATCTTTATTAAAACTACCATGGCAGGAAAACCCAGAAGCTTTGTTTTTAGTGATAATGATGGCCATGAAAGCCTCAGAATCATTATGAAGTGAAATGTTGCTGCAGAAAAGACTTCAGAGAAAGTTTGGACACTGAGATATCTCTGAATACATCAAGAGGCTGAATAAGAACCTATTAGTAATATTACTTAATATTTTCTTTTTCAAAAAGAGGAGCTGTACTGATAGTGGGAACCAAAGTGTGGGTGTGTGATGAATACCCTGTTTCCCCTCCCTTGCCTATATTTACTTATTTTTGGCCACTTCTTACTCTCCAGAAGCTCATGTGCAGGTTTAAAAAGCTGCTGGGACATCCTCCTACAGCAATTTTTGCTCTTTGTTGAAATGTACATTATCATGTGTGTTTGGGGATTAGACCACCGCTGGCCCTGCCCCCGTACACATTCAAAGTTCTCCCCGCCTTGCGGCGAGAAGTTTGAGAACCACTGTATTAGCTGCATCTGCATTGCTAGTTACAATACAATTTGGTCAAGTTTTTCTTTGTGCCCATCCAGCTGGGTTCAGGCATTTTCCATCAGCCTGCTTCTACTTTTATCTACCCCGCCCCTCCCCCTTTGGTTTAATTCTCTTCTGGATTTTTAATAAACTAGTTATCTTTTGACTCTTGCCTGCCTAGTTCATTTCATGGATAATGCAGTGAGTTTTCACATCTGATTGCTCTCAGACATTACTGTGGTTTTTGATTTTTAATAAGAACACTTGGGGTTCAGTCCTAGGAGGGATTTCCCCCCAGACAGCCCCCCTTTGCCTGGTCTCTATAACCTGGGATGGTGGCAGCAGATAGAAACTACCAAATTTCCCCCATTCAGTGGCTGACCTGGTGAAAAGGGAAAGTAGGAAGAGGTGTGTGAGTGCTAACCACTAGGCACTGCTCTCATTCAGCCTGCCTCCTCCTGGTACTTTCCCTGTCAGGGTGCATGGTGGCAAGCAGTTCTGGGGAACATCAAGCAGAAAATTGAAATCTCGGGAAGCGGCTATTTTGAATTCAGTTGTAGTGAGTTGCTCAGTGTTAAGTAAACCTTGTTTAATCCACGCTTCAGTCTTGTGTGACACATCATTTTACAAATGTTGCAGTAGCACATATTCCTGTATAATAATACAGAATGATGCCCTCTTGACACCTTCTACTGCTGTGTCACCAATGGGGAGTAGCAGAACCACAGTCTACACCAGGGGTTCTCAACCTTTGGAGGCCCAGGTACCCCCTATCATGGCCCGATTTTCTGAAGTACCCCCTGCTAATTAACTTCTAATTAATTGGATTAATCAATTAATTAGGTAATTAGACATTAAATAAAAAGTACTAAAACAATTTTAAATGTGAAAAATGTCATATTTAACTGTGTGAGTGAGTGAGAGAGAGATGCAAGGATCTCTTTTTTCTCCAAGTCACACTTCCCAAAATCAGCTCCTCCCTCCCCCACCCCACCAAAGTAATTTTTCCAAAGTACAAAAATAAGCCCAAAACCAAAATCAGAGAGACAGAAGGGCTCCAAAAATAATTACAATTTAAAATCCATGTTAAGGTAAAGGTGATCCCTGACAATTAAGTTCAGTCGTGTCCAACTCTAGGGTGTGGTGCTCATGGTTCAGCGGTTTAACCCACTGCGCCACCCACATGGTTAATCCATGTTAATTAACACTTAATTAGCTGCTGATGGCGCAGATAAGGGGCAGGGCTTGGCGTACCCCCAGCAAGAGGTCAGCGTACCCCTAGGGCAGTGGTTCCCAAAGTGGGAGGCATGGCTCCCAGGGGAGCCGCGGATACCAGCCAGGGGAGCCGCGGAATGCCACGGAATCCTCTCGTAAAGGGGAGCTGCAGGCAGGAGTCAACAATGGTCAAGGGAGCCGCAGGTCAAAAAAATTTGGGAACCACTGCCCTAGGGGTACCCGTACCACAGGTTGAGAACCTCTGGTCTACACTATTTGGTTTCCTTTTGCAAAGACTGGAAGGAATCTAGAGTGGCTCAAAAATCATGTTTGTTACTTAGGTTGCAAGATGCATCCCATTATGCGCACACTTTTCTCTCATTCTTGGTGCTATGCCAGGACTGCTCTCCCAGTCTCAGCTACTCTCCTTTCCCACTCTGCAGGTCTCTTTGTACACCATAGCAGCACTAATTCACTTCCCTCTGCACCATTATAGATCTTTCACTCTCATTTTGGTTACCCTCCTTTTTCTCTATCCCCATCCTGCTGGTTTTTCTGACCTTGTGGTCTTTCTTTGGTTTGTTTCCTCTTTGTCTAGTCTTTTCTTTTTCTTTCTTTTTTGCTCTGCTTCTGTCTTTTTGCTGCACTCACCCACATGTCTATTCATCCTCACTGAATTAGGCCACAGCAGCACCCAAGACTTTCACTCTCCCACCAATTCATAAAGTGAGGGAGTTTCAGACCTGACCCTTAGGTTCAATGCTGGCCCTGTGTGATTGAGGGCCCTGGGGCAAGACCCTTCACTGGGGCACCCACGATGCCACCCACCTGCCCCTTGATGGGATATCCACAGATGGGCATGGACCCTTGGCCAGTGCCTGTCCAAGCTCTGACACCACCCTGCTTAGGCTGCTTTGGAAAATAACTTAGCAATATGTTAAAGCCAAGGGTGAGATATGGTGGGGGCACATGCCAGGAACCTATGCCCAAGCAAGGGCTCACACCCATGCCCAGCAGCAAAAGCCTCTGAGGCAGTTAGCATCCACTGCTGCCACTGCTTGCCCCACTGCCTGGTAGGGAAGTGCCCATGAAGATGCTTACTGGGTGATTGTGGGGGGGGGGGGCGGAAGCAACAGCAGCAGCCCATCTTCTTCTCCATTGCCGTTTTATTTATTTTATTAATTTTATTCACAATATTTTTATCCCGCCTTTTTCCCCGAAGGGACCCAAGGTGGCTTACAGCAGAAAAAAATACAATACCCAAAAGTACATACATAAATAATTACTTTCAAAACAATAAAAAAACACAACTAATAAAAACAACATCTAAAAAATTGATTTAAAGAATTATTACATTAAAACAGATCATAAAAAACAGCAGCGCCCCACCTGTACCAGCAGAATGTTAAAAAAAGGCGAGGACTCAGAAGGCTTCTTTGAACAAGAAGGGTTTTAGGCCTCGCCGGAAAGTGTCCAAGGAGGGAGCAGTTCGTAAGTCAAAGGGGAGGGAATTCCATAAGGTTGGTGCCACTACTGAGAAGGCCCTGTTTCTGGCCGCCGCCCCTCGCGCCTCCCTGGGCAACTGTTTACAAATTCTGTTGCTGGTGCTCTCCATCATCACCCTGTAAGCCAGCCAGAGGCTCAGGCCCAATGGCAACATTTACCAAGAGGCAGTCGCAGCAGATGGCAGCAGTGGATAGAAGTTCTCCTTTGAGCTGTTGCCTATGACTTTAATGGTCACCCGTCCACTGCCAGTTCCTGGACACCATGGGTGGATTGAGTAGTTGGTGCACACAATGCTGTACAAAGCATGGGGAGCATGCTGCTGGGGGTGGTGGTCTCGCTGGACTTTTGCCCCAGGGCCTCCCCAAAGCTGGAACTGCTACAAAGCTGGAACTGGCCAATATCATTATGCCTTTGTACAAATCGATGGTAAGGCCGCATCTGGAGTATTATGTCCAGTTCTGGTCACCACACCTCAAAAAGGATATAGTTGAATTGGAAAAGGTGCAGAAAAGAGCGACCAGATTGATTTGTGGGCTGGAGCACCTCCCTTATGAGGAAAGGCTACAGCGTCTGGGGCTTTTCAGTCTAGAAAAAAGGCGCCTGAGGGGGGACATGATTGAGACGTATAAAATTATGCATGACGTGGAGAGAGTGGATAAAGGGAAATTCTTCTCCCTCTCGCACAACACCAGAACCAGGGGACATGCACTAAAATTGAGAGAGGGAGAGTTAGAACAGACAAAAGAAAATATTTCTTTACCCAGAGTGTTATTCATCTGTGGAACTCCTTGCCACAGGATGTGGTGATGGCACCTAGCCTAGATGCCTTTAAAAGGGGTTTGGACAGATTCATGGAGGAAAAGACCATCACAGGTTACAAGCCATAAGCAACCTCCTGGTTTTAGAAGTGGGTTTTCTCTGTGCCAGGTGCAAGGGAGTGACAACGGGAAACAGGTTATCTTGTTGTCTTGTGCTCCCTGAGGCATCTGGTGGGGCCACTGTGTGATACAGGAAGCTGGACTAGATGGGCTTTTGGCCTGATCCAGCAGGGCTCTTCTTATGTTCTTATGTTCTTACCTGTTAACACTCACATTTGTGCTGATTCCTTTGGTCCCTCACCCCAGAGGAAAACGAAGAGGTCTAGTTTATGAGATCTGTTTGTCCCGCTCTTGGCAAGCAAGGCAGCTTCCCTAAGAGGACAGTTACACTCGGCACCCCAAGAGCCCCAGGGCAGATTTTTTGTTTTCAGTGAGCCATTTTATTCCTAGAATTTTGCCTAGATGGATTGTGGGGCAGAAGAACTGAAACATTAGGAAGGATAGCATCTAGCATGCATGGAGCAGCTCATGGAAAAAGCATTGTAGGAACATTAGCGGATAAACCAACTGTAGCTATGACTGAATTAAATAAGCAGATGCATGTGGGCTGAGGCTGGAAAAGAGCAGAGCATCTGCACATTATTACAGCCTGTGGTTGGGAGCCTACATACCATTCTTTTGTTTGCCTTATAAGGGGAGTGGTGTGTGGTGTAATGGTGCTAAGCATGAAAGGGTTTTTTCCCTCCCAGATTTTACAGTCGGCCATTGCCTGTGAGCCTATTTCTGTATGTGTCTGGAATGTTGGCCAGACTTCAGTATAGTCTGAATATTAATTTATGCTACATTTCGGAAACATTTTCACAGTAAATATATGACAAAGTCATTGATTGTCCTGGCTGCAAACTGAACATTACAATTTCAATCATGCATGATTCTGGTTCACTTTTAGCAGCCTCTAGCGTAATTCTGTATAGGATATAAGGTGGCTCTTACCTTATTCCCCCCCCCCAATCATGGGGAGGAACTGTACCCCCCCCCCCCAGAACTTTGCTTCTGCTGCTGACCCTCCATCTTTGAAATGCCAATGTATACTCGTTCCTTAATGGCACTACTAAGGACTATCACTGCTATCCCCAAGATATAGGGCTGTCATATCAAGGAGACAATGGATGTACTCTTGTCCTGCCCATCCAACAAGGAGCTTGGAGTGGCATTTTGCTTCAGAACAACCACAGGAGGTTGCTTAGACTGTGCAATGGTGACTTGCCCAGGGCCTTGTAGTTTGATTTGACCCTGAATGATGCATCTGAGTCAACACTCAAGCCACTGGTTGTCTGTGGGTGCTTCCAGATGACAATAAAAATGCATATTGTGCATGTGTGTGTTAAAGGCGGAGACACACCGCATGCGTCAGGGTGCATTGCATCCAGCAGTGCCTGCACGAGGCTCAAAAATCCTGGTGTCTTCTCTCGCACCGGAACGCATTGGAACGCATTTCAGCACGTCGGCTGCGTTCCGACGCGTGCAGTGTGTCTCCGCCTTAATGTTCTACTAGTATTACATTAGTGCTTCCTTGGTTATGTGGCAATTGCATATTAGGTGATCCCCATACAAAAAGGTTGGTGATTGGAGGCACGCTCTGCTGAATCCTATCCCCCTTCCCAGGCCTGTTGGGCCTTACACAAGCCGAATTTGCACAGGTCATTTTGCCAGCAAACATCCCTTTACCCCGAGGAGGCCTCTGCATGCACTGGCCTGATCCTGGCTAGGATCTGACGCAGCGTGCTTTTGTACACTGCAGCGATTCTAGACAGGTTTGGGCTGTAAGTTTAATAAATCTACATATCGTCCACATCTCAATAAAAAGTACTTTTCAGGGACAATGAAGAAAGAGTAAGGTTAATGATCATTTAATAAACAAAAGCTAACACTCATTTCTAGAATGAAAGGCCTTTTAAATAGTTTTTTTCATACTCTTTTACAGTAATCAAAATAGTTTCAAGGAATTAAAGTATGCCTTTAATTTTTGCAGGCCAACCAATTAAATTTTCACCCCATCAATTAATCAATGAAAACACTTAGCTGATTAATCCAGCAATTACACTTATTAAGACTGCAGTTCTACTTTTTGAGCCTATTTATATATATATATTAATGAATTAAAATGGGGTGACATCCAAAAGGGGAATTCTGGAAATAGCGTCATTTCCACCTTGAAACACAGAACAATGAAAGCATACTTCCATTGGAGAAATTCATCTTAAATCCAGGATACCAATTTTTCAGGACTACCGGTAGTTTCCCACTCAATTAGTCCTGAACTTCCCATTAATGTGAAAATGCATAGCTGTACTACACTGCCCTCTGCAGGTTGAAAAGGGTGGTTAAAGTTAAGGCAACAGGTGTTTTCTTCACACATGATGATGATAACAATGAAACCAACACAAAACAATTGATTCTAAATGATTTTATGCACATTTTGTGCATCAACGTTTTTGATTTTCACTTTTGCTTGCTTTTGGAGACTGAGATCCCATTCTGTAGGAAAAAAATAAAAATAAAATTCTGTGCCTCCACTAATTTCACAGCTGCAGTTACCACATGAGAAGTGTAGTCATGTGAATTGATTCCCTTGACTATTTTTCTTGTCTTATGAAAGTTTGCTGAAAGTGCTCCTTTTTCATAAAGAACCGTCATGAGGGGGAAAATCCTAACGGAGACTGCAGCACCTAATGGCAGAGAGACTATCAGCTCAGTCCTATCCAACTTTCCAGTGCCAATGGGGCACAGGCTGCATTCTGTGCGGGGGGCAGTCACGGAGGCCTCCTCAAGGTAATGGAATGTTTGGTTCCTTACCTAGGAGCTGTGTTGTGTCTGCATTGGCACTGGAAAGGTGGTTAGGGTTGGGCTGTAGCTCTTTCCCTTGCACCATTTTCCCAGGGAAAATCTCAAATTGTTCAAAGAGCTGCAAACCACAGCTCTGGGGAAGCAATCTTTGTTTGGAAAACAGCATAAGGACAGAGAATTCGTCCCACCATCCTGTGTGCTGCAGTCCTGACACGCACGCACGCACTGCAGCTGCTTCTTTTTTATAAAAAGAGGCCCTTCCCGTTGCAAGCCCTCCTCTTCGCTACATGTTCCCATGACTGTGTGATTTGAGCTCATGCACAGTGATGTAGACTTTTGTCTATTGACTCAAACTTGAGTCGGACTCAAGTCGTGTCAATGACTTGCCTTGGACTTGACTTGGCGATTGTAAAAGACTCGAAAGACTTGACTCGAGACTTGGAGCCTTTTACAAGTTGAATTTTATTCAGGTTTAAACTCAGTTTCCCCATTAATTAGATAGGGACTCGCAACTTGCAACCAAAGACTTGGGACTTGGGGGCAAGGATTTGGGACTTGACTCGAACTTGGAGTCAGAGACTTGATCCACATCCCTGCTCATGTACCACTCTATGCAGTACCAAGAAGGCAGTCAGTTTTCCCAAGTGTGTGATGTGAGGCAGCCAAACACATGCCTAGAATTGGTTTCCATGTGGATACCCACCATGAGAAGACTGCTGCAGATGGCTGACCACATGAATCCAGTTTTGGTCCTAATTTGTACAACCTCTCTAAACGGCTCCTAGAAATGAACAATTAATGGGTTTCTTTGGATACAGTATCAGCTGGTGGCTAGATTTCTGTCGTCCATTCTGGGATGGTGACTGGCCCATTTGCAGGAAGAGTATCAATAGAATGTTGCCTTTGCTTACCTATACGTGGGTTCTAAAACGGTGCTGGGGAGGACATGGCAGCAAGAATGGGCAGGAGCTGGGAGAAGGGGCAATCATACAAATGAAAAATCTAAAAATATTTTTAAAATACAGTATTTTAAATAAATGATATCGTTTTTAATGAATGTATTCATTATGAAATATAAAAATAACACATTTTAAATAAGTACACTACATTGATACTCTGTATGCTGTACTGTACTACACTACACTAAAATTGCTGTAATAGAGCAAGGCATGCTCTGATACCACTGGGTGGCAGTGTTCCCTAAGGCCCCAACTTAAAAGGGGGGGGGGAGAGGCTCTTAGGATAGAATCCCACATAATTCCTGAGGTTTTCTGACAAATTCTCCAACTGCACAGGCATTTATACAGTTGGAATATGGCCATACCGAATCAGATCCTCATTTTCAAAAGAGAGTTCTTCACATATTTATTTCTTTGGGGACAGTTGAAAAAAACTACCTTTCTGCTTGCTTTACTTAATGGGCACGTAGCTGAGAGCTGGTTAAGTACCTAACAGTGGTTAAGTAACAGAGCTGGTTAAGTACCTAACGGTGAAAGAAAGCTTCTGCAAGTGATATGGAATACATTACTTTCATGGTTATAAGACAATATCCAATTATTCATAAATACATACTAAATTAATACAGAATAAGTATTTATGATTAATCTATTAAATAAACAAATGGACTAATTTTTCATGTACTGTAATTTGCAGGTAATAGGTGGTACTGACTATCACGGTACAAGGAATATTCCAACAGTATAAAAAGGGGTTGAAGAAGTCCTTTAGTGCAATCCTATACATGTTTACTCAGAAGTAAGTCCTACCACATTTACGGCCCAATCCTGTGTAGAAATCCATCTGCGGAGCGCGCGCTCCACAGGCGGAGGGTACTGTACACAGTGTGGTCCACATGCCCCATCTTTTAGCTGTCTTTTTCATTCTTTCCTTCCATCATTTTTTCTTGTTGGTTACAGCCTTGATTTGATTGACCAGTTTGGTTGTTGTTCTTCTGCAGTGTGTGGCCATATCTGAAAGACTGGATGGGAGAATTCCAGAATGTGGATGAAATGTCCTTGCCTGGAACGAAACAGAAAAGAGGAGAGGATGGGCTTGTGGGGGCGAGAATTCCAGCAATTCCCTCTTGATGCTGTGTTGTAAACACACGCTGCTCTTTAGTGTCCTTCATGCAAAAACAATGATGATGATAATGATGATGGTGAAACCCCTCCAGATTTTTTAATTGAGGATCATCCACCCTGGGCCTATGTGACACTCCTATAGGAAATCTTGGCTGGCATTTCTGGGCATAACAACTCAAAGGAATGCGATCTCTGGCATTAGGACAGAAGCTGACATTCCAGTCCCATGTTCAAGAATGTGGACACAGTGTTTGCTCCATAATCTTGGCACATGAGTTCATTCACCTTCCCTGCACTCAGCTGGGAAATGTGAAGTGAGATGGGGACTGTCATTGGATTGGGTGGTGGGCATGAGGAGGAAAGGCCAAAAGATGCTGCAGTCCTACAGGAAGAGACGCCTGCATTTGTCCACTTATGAACAAGCATTGGTTATCTGCCAGTTATCCAAACGCTTCCTCCACGTCTGGAGCTCCTAAGCATTTTCCTAGCGTGGGTTACATGCTAGTTGAGAAATTGCCTCCCAACCACCTCTCCGCCTCCCATTTACAATTGCATAAAATTTCCCTTGTGACAGCAGCAATTGCTCCGTGGAATGTAATGTTGGAAGGAAAAGCTCAGGGCACTGGAACGTCTTTTAATGCAATTTAAGTGATGGAAATCAGAGGTCTATTTTTATCTGTGTCTCCATGTTCTTCCATCAAGCACCCTGGGGAATCACTAGTAGGGTGCAGAGCTTAGCATGACTTTAGATCTATCCTTTTCAGAATTTTGTTAAGAATGTGAACCAGGCCATGGGGGGGGGGGGGTAACTGTCTTGCAAGAAGTATGCCAGAGAGTTTTTCTGAGGCAGGCAAAACCAACTCACCAACTTGTGCTAAATCCTTTCCTTCAGTCATCTTCAAAACCCACCTCCACAGCCTGTCTCTTAACACTTAAACTACTTAGGAGATAAGTACTGTATCATCATTACAGAGCCAAGTGCAAATACCGTACTAGACAATTACTCCACCTTTCAAACACACCTCTTGGAAAGCAGCAGATACATCGTATTTATACATTTGAAAATATTTTTACCTGTCACTTGGGTCTTGTCTTTACTACAGGATATTCCTTGTGAATCTGGTGTGATTTTGAATCACATTGCTTACCAAATGTTTGCATCCTTATTGTAAGTTCCTATGTTCTTGTACATAGCACACATTTTCAATGCAAATGCAAGCTGAAAACATGCAAATGTTTGCATTCTTCTTGTCTGATCCTTCCTGTGTTCTTGTACATAGTGCACGTTTTCAGCTTGTGAAACTGGAACATAAGTATTGTCTTGTTGAATCAAATTTTATGGCAGACGCAAAGCAGCCTGTGCCAGCTCATGCTACAGGTCCACTGGCGGGGTGGGGAGGCCAGAGTGGCCTCCCGTGTGCTGGGAGATGGTTGAAGATCCACCAGCCCAAGTAAGCTGGCACAGGGGGTTGGAGGGAGGTGGGAAGCGGGTCAAACAAGGCGGCGGGTAGGTGGAAGGAAGGGGGTGGTGATGGGGTGGGGGAAAGGGCGGATATGGCCTGGGAAGGGTGCGGGTTTGGCGGCGGTGACACACACCGAATCGTAACTCTCTTCCCATGCCTGATCTGCCTTCCTGGGTCAAGGCGGACTCATGCCAGCGATTGAACTGGTGCAGGTCCAAGTTGACCCATAGTGGCTGCTGCAGCTTGCCCCGGGGGCAAGCAGACAAATGTCCCCTTACCTTGAGGAGACCTCGAGCAGCCAATAATCCCCTGTGGGATTATAGCGGAAGCTGTGCTGGTGCTGCTACTTCGCTGCACAGAGATTTACAGCGCAATCCTATCCAACTTACACCACCAGTGCAGTGAGAACGGGAGGCCCCAGAATAGAAAGGGGGATTCAAATCCCCTTCAACGTGGGATTCAAAGGGGATTTAAATCTCCCCTCCAATGCCTCCGTCCTGCCCTCCCCCGCTGGTTACACTGGTGGTGTGAGTTGGATAGGATTGTGCTGTCAGTTAGGATTGGGCTGTGAGTTCAGAATTACATTTTCAGCAATAGCCAGCCAGAGGCACCTAGGACACTCACAACCAGGTTTTCCTGATCATAGCCATCTCCTCTTGTTTGTTTCCCATTTCTGCTATTTGAAGATATGCTGCCTCTGAACACACCAAATAATTATTCATAGGTTTAACTTCCATGAATGTGTCTAATCATACAGTATATAGTTCCAGGACCAGGAGAAGATACATCAGGCAATACTGGCAGATCTCCGGGTGGTTTTACTAAAGATATTTAAAAAAAAGACTTTTGTGTTTGGTCAGTTTTGCTGAAATGAAGGAAGCTTGTGTGTGAAAAGGACTGTGAGCTTGGTCCTGAAATGGAACACAAATTCCTGATCTGAGCATGTGTTCAGGGATACTCGGGGCGCAATCCCACCCAAACTTAGGCCGGCAGAGTGCATGTCCCACTGGCCTTCAGTGTCGCGAAAGTGCTGTAAAGCACTTTTATGGCACCGAATGAGTAAGCGGTGCCAGGTGCCAGCGCAGAGGCTGGCACCGCTTGCTAGGCTGTCCTGCATGACCCGCGCTGCCGGACACAGGTAGGTCCTGTGCCGGTCGGCTGGAGGGTGTGGGGAGGGTGAGCCGGGGTGGCAGGGGAGGGGGCAATTGGCCAGCCTGGCCCAGGAGGGGGGTGGGGATATCGGCGGTGCGCTCTGCCATATCCCCGTCCACTTCTCGGGCCAGGCTGGCCTTAGATGGCCTCCCCAGATGTGCAGACCAGAGTGACAATACTTCATACTTTGGACTTAGCTTGTGGCACAGTCTCCGTACAGCACATGGGTGGCTAGCCCTGGAAGTGTTCTGGCAAAAGGCAGACACCTTCCTCAAGCAGCTAGTCAGTGGGTGGCTGAGTGGTCCAGCTTCTTGTCTGAGGGTGAGACAAAAGGGCCTTTTGATCCTTTACTGCTCTTTGATTTTATGACTGCTCATATTTAGCTGTATTTTCTTCTGGTTGCACACCCTCCAGATGACATCCACTAGCTCTGGACTGTTAGCATCGTGAGTGGGTTTGTTAAAATGAGCATTTTCGTAACACACATCATTTTCTCTCCTTATAATTTCCAGCTCTCCAGAATTCCTCGTGTGATTCAATATTTCTGCTGTCAATGATACCGAACTGAACGCATGCAGATGCCAAGTCAGCGTGAGACAGAAACTCTTTTAATTCAACAGAAAGGGAAGCCCCCGCACTTAGAGCCTTGCTCAGGCAGCAACCCCTTTGGCTGATTCCTGCCTTTCCCAGGCTCCGCTCCAGCTGCAGAGGACACACCCCATACTTTGCACAGGTTCCTCATTCCTCTCACCTGATCAGCTTTGTGAGGCAAAGGGTAACGCCAAGTAGATTGAGTTCCACAGCTGGTTGCTTTTTGTTTGTTTTGGTTAAACGTGTTTCTTAATTGCCCTGGTTGCTGGAAGGGCGAAGGATTAGGGATCTTTCAGGGGGTTGTGGCACAGCGCAGCATAGCTGCGCCACTCTAGAGTTGCAGCTGTCATGACTGGCGTTTCTCCTGTGCCTTCTTTCGACCTCAGCTTGATACCCAGACCTTAGCCGGTGGTAATGCCAAAAAATGCTTCACCGCTGGATTCCTGCATACCATGCTGCTGTTAAAGGCACAGGGAAAACCTAGGCTATTTTGCCACCCAGCTAATTGGCAACCCTACATCAAGCTCATAAGAATTTGTACTGAGACAGGCCATTGGTTGCACACCCTCCAGAATTTATCTGGGGACACCCTTGTATTGTAGCATCCTTATGCTCAGGGCTGGGCCTGGCCCATCCATGGGGCTGACTGAGGTGGTCGCCTCAGGCAGCAGATTGGTGTGGGGTGCCCACCTCTGACCGCCCAACCATCTTCTCCTCCCCCTGCTCCCTGGTTTGGGAAAGGAAAAGGGTGTGTGTGGAGCGGAAGTGTGGAGATGCTCTTTCTTGCCCATAACTCGCCTCTCCTCCAGACTTCCTGGCACATCACAAGGTAAAAAGGGGGGCACCATTTGACACGCTGCCTCAAGTGTCAGGAAGTCTTAGCCAGCCCTGCGTGTGCTCATACCAGAGACTGCTGTCCAAGCCTCCTCTGTCCTATTACGCACTGCTGAAGGCAATGGTCCACAATGGTCCATTATTTAGCCACAGTGTGGCCTCTGCGGATTTAAATGCAAAGGCAGTGTTTAGCACAACAGAAAAGCATCATTATTGTACCTGGTGATATTTTATTACAGTTCCAAGTAGACTTCAGCAGCTGCAACGTGTGAAATGGCAGGCTCTCTGCTCCGCATCATGGTGTCTTACTGCTCATCTGCATGCATGTACGCTTGAGGCAGACTCAAAGCGTTAACTTCCAGAGGCCCTGGGGAGGCAGCTGAATCCTGGACAACTCTAGCAACAAAAGCTAGCAAAATGGTAACAAAGCATCCCCCAAAAAGCCAAAGGCAAAAATTGGGACAGGGATTTTCCAGGGACAGGTAAGAAAAAATAGGGACAGTTGGAGCATGTGAAGTATATTTACACAGCACACTCAATCTGGGTTGCGTTCATTTTTCAGCTTCCAATGCTAGTAGCGTTTGAGAGCCGTTTTTTAAATCTCCTTCTAGCATGCTATGGTCACATTTTTTCCAGGTTCTAGCACACTTACCACGCTCGCAATCTTTCCTTCGAGCTCGAGGCTAGAAAACATGGCGGCCTCATGCAATGTGTGGAGATAGGAGATAAGGTGGCAAGATGGCAATGCCCAGCAAGTAGTGGGTGGAGATAAGGTGGCAAGATGGCAATGCCCAGCAAGTAGTGGGTGGAGATAAGGTGGCAAGATGGCAATGCCCAGCAAGTAGTGGGTGGAGATAAGGTGGCAAGATGGCAATGCCCAGCAAGTAGTGGGTGGAGATAAGGTGGCAAGATGGCAATGCCCAGCAAGTAGTGGGTGGAGATAAGGTGGCAAGATGGCAATGCCCAGCAAGTAGTGGGTGGAGATAAGGTGGCAAGATGGCAATGCCCAGCAAGTAGTGGGTGGAGATAAGGTGGCAAGATGGCAATGCCCAGCAAGTAGTGGGTGGAGATAAGGTGGCAAGATGGCAATGCCCAGCAAGTAGTGGGTGGAGATAAGGTGGCAAGATGGCAATGCCCAGCTTCACGCAGCCCACCAAAATTCAGGCTCTCCACCCCGTTGGTTGATTTTTTTCGGGAATTTGGGGCTAACTTTGAAAAGTATTTCTACAGTAGGTCATCTTCAGATTCCAATTCCAGCTCTTGGAAGTAAATATTTAAAGCCGCAACAGCATCCTGAAGTAGGTTCGACGCCATTTTCATTTCCGTTTTTTAATTAATCCAGTCAGAGGCATGCTAGAAGCATGTTAGAGACATGCTAGAGGCAAGCTAGAAACATCACTTCCTGCTGCTTTCTACTTTAATAAATCACCACCACCACCACCACCACCACCACCATCTGTATTTATATACCGCCTTTCTGGTCATTAGATTTCTCCTCAGACTTTATTCAAGATACTTTACACCGGCAGGCTTTTATAAACCCACGTAGGGTTTTTTTCAATAATGTTCTGTTCGCATAGAACCCTTTTCATTCTCCAGATGTTTCACTTCAGCGGTGTGGTTATCCTCTGACTGCACAGCATACACCTTCTGAGCTTGCTTGACAGTGACTCTTCTCTCTCACAGAGGGTTAACACAGGTTATCTCAGCTTGTCGTCAACTTCCGGTCGTCTCCGATACAGGATATGACCGAGCTGGTCTCGTCTTAGCTATCTTCAGGCAGGCAGCAGCTCAACCACCAGACCACACCTCCTGAAAACGCAGGCCCTGGTCAATAGGTATTCTCTCTCCCTCTCCTGAGCACCTTGGGAACTATAGTTCTGTTAGCAATTTGACAATGACAATTTAAAAAGGTAAAGGTGACCCCTGACAATTAGAGCCAGGATGGTGTAGTGGTTTGGGAGTTGGACTTAGACCTGGAAGATCCAGGTTCAAATCCCCGCTCAGCCACGAAGCTTCCTGGGTGACCTTGGACCAGTCACTGTCTCTCAGCCCCACCTACCTCACAGGGTTGTTGTGAGGACAAAAAGGAGGGGAGGAAATATGTACACCACTCTGAGCTCCTTGGAGGAAGGGCGGTATAAAAAAAAAAGTCCAGTCGTGTCCGAATCTAGGGTGTGGTGCTCATCCCCATTTCAAAGCCGAAGAGTCAGCATTGCCCGAAGACGCCTCCGTGGTCATGTGGCCGGCATGACTCTCCTTGCCGCAGCGCGTAGCATGCAGCTGGAACACAGAGTGCTGTTTACCTTCCCGCAAGCGGTACCTATTTATCTACTCACATTAACATGCTTTGGAACTGCTAGGTTGGCAGGAGCTGGCCAAGCAACGAGAGCTCACCCCGTCGCGGATTCGAACTGCCGACCTTTCAATCGACAGCTCATGGTTCAGCGGTTTAACCCACTGCGCCACCCGCTGGCCTATATGACAATTAAGCTGGCATAAAAGTGATACAGGTTTAAGTCCCTAGGCACATACCTGCCAGATATCACACAAGGTTGCAGAGGATTGGAGATACTATATTTTGGAAATTGATAAAAACATCCTTTGATCCTTCATTTTGCTAGGCTTGCCTGTTGGGTTGACGCAGGTTACGGTTTTAATTTTGCATTGGTCCAAGACAACTGAGAAGATCACAGTTGGTTTCTTTTCCCAGTGCCCTCAAGGGAACTGGCCAAAGTGCGAAGAGCCTGCTGCCGCAGAGCCTCTCCCAGAAAGGTCAGCTTCCTGCCACCCGCCTGGCCGGATAACAGGCGTTCCTTTAGTCCAGGGGTGGGGAACCGGCGGCCCGCGGGCCGGATCCGGACCCAGGAGCGATCCTGTCTGGCCCGCGCGAGACCGGACCCGAATCAATCAGGTCCGGCCCGCGCGAGCTGACCGGAGGCTCAGCCAGCCCCGCCGCCCCCCCCCCCGCGCGCTCACCTCGGCGTGACTCCTTTCGAATCCGGCTGCTTCTCCGTGCAGAAGCAGCCGGATTCTAAAGGAGTCGCGCCGAGGGGAGAGCGTGCGGCGCGCTCACCTCGCGCGAATCCTTTGGAGCCCGGCTGTTTCTGCACATGAGCAGAAATAGCCGGGTTCAAAAGGAGTCGCGCGTGCAGCGCGCGTGGGGCCGGCGGCGGCGGTGGCCGCCTGAAAAAAGTAAGGAGAGGGGGGAGGTAAGGGGGGTAAGGTAAGGGGGAGGTAAAAGCAGGGGGGAGGTAAGGAGAGAATGGGGGGTGGGTGTGCGCCCCCCCGGCGCGCGCGCGCGCCGGGGGAACCATTTGCGATGGAGGGGCACACAGCCCGCTGGACATTTTCCCCATGGGAAAATGGCCCTCCATCGCAAATAGGTTCCCCACCCCTGCTTTAGTCATTCATGACCAAAGGCCATTTCTTATGTGGCAGGTTTTCTATTCCACAACCTCTATACACATGTGTTTCCCTGCACAAACCTTGCAGCAAAATAAACATTTGCACCAACTGCACACAAGAATATGGTTATATGGGTTTTCCTTGTTGTTCAGTCGTTAAGTCGTGTCCGACCCTTCGTGATCCCATGAACAATATCCCGCCAGGCCTTCCTATCCTCCACTATCTTCCTGAGTTCGCTCATTTTCATGTTCGTTGCATCGGTGATGCTGTCTAACCATCTCATCCTTTGCCTTCCCCTTCTCCTTTTGCCTTCAATTTTTCCCAGCATCAGAGTCTGGGTTTTCCTACCCAGAAGTTATCTCCATGTAGGGAAGATGTCAAATGAGAAGTGGTCCTAAGGTTTTATTATTTTTTTAAACTGTGTTATTAATATTTGTTAATTCAACCCATCACTGGAGCAGGATCTTGCCTCTGATATGTTGGTAGATCACCACCAATTTGAATACTGTACCGTTCTCTCCTTGCAGGGACTGAAGGATTTCATATCATTATGGTTAGAGGAAATGACACAGACAGTGGCCCTTTGTGCTGAACGGCATATAGACAAACAAGTGCTGCACCCCCAAAAAAGACTGCAGGCCGAGGCCCTAGGATCCCTCCCAGTGTCTGAGACGGTGTGAAATGCCCCCTCCATCACAGCACCTTACCGTGCCAAATGCCACTCCCCTCCCCTTATCCAGTGGCATGCCAGCCATTGCCTCTACCATTACTCCTCCTCCCATTCCCTGGATTCGAAAATGAAAAAGGGAATGGAGCAGAAGAGGAAGTGTGGAGGAAAGGAGAGTGGTGGGCTTGAACATCAGAGCTTGGGTGGGTGACAGAGCTGGGTGGCAGGCAGTGGCGTCGGTGGAGGGGGTGCGGCACCATACCAACGCCACTGGTGGCAGGTGCCTCTCACCAATCTACTGCCTGAGGCAATTATCTCAGTTGACCTCAGGGATGAGCCAACCCTGCAGGACATTGAAACAAGATGGTCAGAATTTGGAAGGGGACACTGCACAGAATGTTACTAACAGACAGAACCTATAGATCAGATCCTCTGTAGTGGCAAATGGGGCATTCAGGAAGCAGGCAAGGTGTTAAAAGGCCTCTTCTAAGGGGCTCCTTCCTCCCTTGGCTTAGGGTTTGGGTTTCTTCCCCCTTTGGAAAAGAACTATTGCTTCAAGGGTGGGAGCAGAGAGCTGAAATGAAAAGCCCATTTGCTATTTTTCCGGCTTATTTCATTTTCTCAGAATTTCCTCTATTGGTTTCTATTTTTTTTCCCCAGATTCAACATTTTTTGACAGCTGGAAAAAATAATATGTTTCCATTGCCATGGCAATGCACTTCTAAACTTTGGATGGGCTCTAAGGAATGCCAAGAGCGCCTCCAGGCCATCCAGCAACCATTCAAGGAGAAGTTATTACAGTTTCCATAAAAGCTTATACAGCTTGGTAAATGGTTGTGGTGTCCATGCTGATCATCGATGCAGGTGGGTGGTGTACACTGGGCATGGATAAAGCTTCAAAACCACACTATGGGATCACAAGGCTGAGTGCTGAAGCGCATATTACTTCATCCTGGATTTTTATGCAAAAGCTGTGGGGGGGGGGGGAAAGCTTGCATGTTAAGGCAATTAAAATGTGGGTGGATATATTCTTCAGAATGTGTCACTTTCCACGCTCGGCATCTTGAGTTGGTCTTTATGTTCTTCACACCTAACACGCCTCCAGAATTTTATGATGCTTTTCCACCACCCATAATTTTGAGTACACCCAGAAGGATTGTAATAGAAGTCATATAGACACAGTGTGGAGAAAATGGTGCATAGCTTCTATAGCTCTTACAGTCCAACACAGGGTGGTTTTAACCTTTGAAGTCCTAAATGTTTGGAGTCCATGAGAACTTCGAGAAGCTTCTGTGGATAACGCTGGAAGCATCTGATGAAGTGGACTCTGGTCTATAAAAATTCATACTGTGAGAAACTACTTATGGTCTTCAAGATGCCACAAGCCTCTAGTCTGCTGAAAGATTGAATAGGACCAACAGAGTCATTTATTAATCTTCTGACAAAGATCACTGACCTGGCCACAAACAATATCTCAGTTCCGTACTTGGGTGGCATGTGCTGGCATGTGGCAGGCTGGCTGGCATGTGCTCAGGAATCTGATGCCACCCCTTCATTTAAGTGCATTAAATTATGCCACTGTTCCTTATAAACTGGATGAACAGGAATTTGTGGAGAATATGAAAGAATAGTTCCACATTTAAGGTTATATAACCACCTTTCTATTATAAGCCCATTCCTGAAGTGATCTGAAAAAGCAGTCTCTTTGCAATAAATGTATCTGTCAGATAACTGGCTTGAAAAACTTTCCTTGATAATAAACTACCTGATTGCAAACAGCTTTGGCTCCTCATTTTGGAACGGTCCTAAATTTTGAACTTGTCATAGTTTAATATACATTGGTTATTTAATCTGAGCTGTCTCCTACAATGAAGACTTAAAACTAATTCATCCTACCCTTGTAGGTGACAAGTGGTTAACTCTTTAAAACTTGCATTTCATCTGATTCTCTGCAAAAGAAAGCACATCCCATTCGTTTTAATGAACAAAAAACACTGACATGGGTCTGTCCGTTGCCTGGATGGGAGACTGTTTGGGAACTCCATGTGTACTTCCCTGACTTCCAGCATAGAGGAAAGGTGCATATTACATGTAAATGTAATATGAGGGCTGGTGCGGTCTAGTGCCTAAATGATTGAGTCAGGAAGTCCCTGGTATGAATGTCACCTCTGCCATGAACTCATAAGATGGCCTTAGGCAAGCCATTATGTTCTAAAAAGTTGCTGTGCCGAGCCATGCAGTGGCCACACAAGACAGCCATCCTATCTACACCACAACTTGTGGCAGCTTGCTAACACTTGAATTGTCATGATGGACTGGGCAAGGGGGTGTCTAATCTTTCACCCCCAGTCTAAAACTGAATAGGAACAGGTTTTGCCTCTAAAACCCGCCCCCACCCCATCCTGGTTAAGTTAATAGTAGCCCTGACTGTGGAATTTAATTTGAGAAACTGACTTGGGTTTAAAAGTGTTAAAAAGAACCCCCCTGCACTGTGGGCCTGATACATGTTAGACCCCCCCCCCATGGCTGCTGTTTGCAAAAGAAAAAAAAATTACTGGGAATTCCAGTTGTATTACTCCCTTATCACATCCATCTTAGCCCTGCATCTCTGTATTTTTTGTAATTTAAATAGCCGAGGGGGGGGGGGAGAGAGGAGGAATCAGGACTGGGGCTGTGGTGTGCATTGAATAGGAGCTTTGCACCTGCCCCACCGATGAGAGTTTCCTTTCTGGGCAAGTAGCAACTGAAGGGGGCAGGCATCAGGACCGCAGGGGGCCACGTTCTAGTTATTACAGATACATAGAAAACCCTGAGATTTCTGAGACAGGGCCTGATTCTTGTCACATGATTGCCAATCCTTGAAAAATGGAGGGGGGGGGTATAATACCACAGTAGGATCTAGGAGTAAAAAGGCAGGGCTTAATGATGGCCCTCAAACAGATAAAAAAGCAAAAGGCTAGAGAAACAGTGTCATTTTGAGCAAACTGGCAAACCTCGTGTTTATCAAATTAAAATGTCAGGGAATCTGCTCCAGGATCCTTTGTATCTGGCTAACATGGGTCTTGAAATCCCTGTTTCTCACTGTTTGTTTTTGATGGTTGCATACAGGAACAGAACCAGTCATGCCTCAAAATATCTTTGTGAGGCTTGTTGCTTTTGGAAAAAGTCTGACTGTTTCTTTCTGGGTGACTTTTAATTTTAAACCACCCCCTCAGGATGAGTCTGTGGAAATACCCAAGAGCAGGTTCCTTTTCTTTCCAGACAAGGTGGGGCCACAGAAGCAGTCATTGCAAATTGCTCAATGGACACCCGAGCATTCAAACTATTCCAACCATTCTCCAGAGGTTAAACAAACAAGGAATAAACCTGGGTCAAGCCTATGCCAGCATCTGCTTGTATTAAGTAGCAACAAAACAGCAGACTGACCTGAGCATGTTCTCTCCAACCATACGAAGATCACATAGCGGGCAGAAGGGGTGTAAGGACTGAAGGCTGTCCTATGCTTTGACCTGGAGGCAGTTGACAAGGAGACGCATAAAGCAAAGAGGATTCCCTTGGGCAGGGCTCCTAGTCATGTCAAGAAAGATGAAGCTGTTTAGAAAAAGATATAGTGCAAATGTTTCTGTTAGTGGATAGATATAGATGAATGGATTTCTTGTGTGGCTTTGGATGAGAGATTGTTCTTCACACAGGCTTGTTGCGAGGACAAACACAGTAAAGTTTGCAAATTAAAACAAAGTACTGTATTAATGGTTGCACTCAGGAGTATAGTGGGGTGTGTGGAGTTCTGGGACTTCTACAGCAGTGATGTCAACTGCAGGAGCACTCAGCTGCTGGCTCTGACATTTTTTCAAAGGACCCTAGCCAAGATGAAACATCAGGCACAGCAGGAGGCAATCTGAGAAAAATGCCTAAGAGGGCATGTGTGAATACTAGGCCATTACCTTTCCCAAGGGATGCCTGATTATATGCCTTTATATTTATCTGGGATAAATGTTTCAGTGTTTACGCATTTGTTTTAACATTTAAAACAAATGGTTAACCATTGATTCAGATGGAGTGATGCTCCTTTACACCACTCAGATATTTGCCTCCCTGCATATTTAACATAGTACATGCCACATCATATCTTCACTATACAGTATTAGCAAACAAATAACTTCCCCATTAACAAAAACATGTTGGCTACTTCACCTCTCCATGCAACAGATGTTGCAACAGATGTGTGAAAGATATGAGTAACTTCACTAATGAAATATTCACAGAAGGTACTCAGGAGATGCTTATAATTATGGCCTTTTTTTCTCCGTTTCCCACATGTGGGTGGCATAGGAAAGTGGGCTGTTTCCTGCACATCTCTTGCAATCATTCTACTCAGCCTTTCCATCCATCCAGAGCCTAACACTGACTTACTGGTAACTGTTTTTTGAAATGTATTTAAAAATTCAAGCCTTCCTTCAGTCCGTAATGCGCCCCCGGGATGGCTCGCAACTATAGGTGCGTGCATCATAAATTCAAGCATTACACACATCTGAAGATCCATTCAAAAAAATGAGATGCATATCCAACATCCCAAAACTGATATAAGTGCATTTTCTTGGTCGTTTTGTTCCTGAGCCTCAGACATTCCAGCAATGTTCCTGTTGTCAGACACAGAAGGACCAGATGCCTGTGTGCCACGTCATAAGGGAGGAACCTTTCTCACATCCCTGAAAATAGGTTATGAGGAGGAGGAGAAGATCATCTTCTCCTAACTGGTCTCTCCACCTCAGTAGTGACTGACTGACTCACAACTTTCATTGGTGAGAACTGCATGGCTGGGTCTAGAATGACTGGTACTACAACTTTGCTCAGGGCAAAGAGGGGCTGACTAATGTTCTATGTGTAGTAAGTAGGGCTGGCACCGTTTCTTTCCCTTGAGAAAGGCTTAACAGCTGCATCAGAGGCAGCAATCCAACAAATACAACTTTCTCCCACCATCAGTGCTTCTCCATGGGGAGAGGAGCTGTAACTCAGTGGGGGAACACATGTTGGTCTGTAGAAGATGCCTGGTAGGAAGGACCAAGAAAAATGCCTCTCTGAAACCCTGGAGAGCCAGTGTCAGCAATACTGAGCTGGATAGACCTATGATCTGGCTCAGTACTATAAGGGATAATAAGGCAGGTGTTTAGGTGCCATGCCAGGAAAGGTTATGCCAGTTGAATTTCTAACAGTCATACAGCTGATTTTATCCTCTGCCAGGATAAAAAGTGGAAACCTAGTACAGTAGTAACATATAGGAATAGGAGAAATAATTGCAATGAGCAGATGCTTTCATAAGGGGCAAATGACACGTTAAGCATACGCTTCACAATAATATGCCTGGTGTCTTGTTTTGTTTTAAATGAAAAAAGTACCTGGATTGGGCTCCCCATGAATTAGGGATGTTGGGGGGGGGCAGTGGGAAGGGGGCTTTAACTATCTGCACCCTGCCATGATCCCAATCTGGAGAAAGCTACACTCCTGCTGCTGCTACTACTACTATGTACCCTGGAAGAAAACCTCCCATTGCCCTATTTACATGGTATTACTTTAGAAGATCCATATTGATCTTCAAAAGTTGTGCATTTTTAAAAGATAAATGGAATTCAACTGTTTAAAAAGAAATAAAATAATGGTCCTATAGTTGCAGGATCCACTGATTCTGGACTGTGTGCAAGCCTGCTAAAAAAAACCTGACTTTGTACCTGCCTTTAACAGTAGCCTAGCACCCCAAAATTCAGCAGGTGAAGCTTATTCTCACCACTTAATGCCTTCAAAACCGTCATGTACTTGATTTCTGTGTGCCATTTCTGTGTGCCAGGCTGATGTTAAAAGCATAGCAGCACGGTCTTTTTAAAAAATTGGCATCTCTAGCAGATTCTCCAAGTTACTATATATTGATTAATACATACTGTAGTATCACTGGTGCAGCTGTGAAAAACTGGCATGCTGTATCCAGCACGGGAGGGGGGGAGATCGAGAAGAGGCTTCATAGGCGAACAGGGATTTAAATCCCCCTACACCTCTGTAAGTCTCCTACTCTGCAATGGGTCTCCTTGGGCCTGTGCTAGCGATTTTGCTAGTGCAAATCCAAGGAGAGAAAGGGGGCAGGGCAGGGAGGCTGCAGGAAAGGGTGATAGGATCCAGTGTGTGCCATCACCACCTGATCCATTACCCTGCCTCCCTGCCCCCTGTTCCACTTTTCCCCACCCTTCCTGCTGATCGCAGGTGGCAGTAGAACTAATGATGATGCAGTGCAGGAAGGCTCTAGCCTTCCTGCCAGTGTTCCGGGCAGCACGCTACACTGCTTTACAGCAGTCAGCACCAGTGGAAGAGGCGTTGTGATGACGGACGGCCCGGATAGGATGGGGCACCAGTGTAGTACAGTGGATGGACTAGAAACCCTGTCAGCTGTGAAGCTCACCACTGGCTAACTTGGGCCAGTTCCTCACTCAAGCCAACCTATCTCACAAGATTATCATGATAAAAAAGAGATGTGTGTGTGCAAACTGAGATATGCCTTCTGGAGTTCCTTGGTGGGAGGGTGGGATATAAATACAGCAAATAGATACATTCTCCCTTGTATGCAATTCTTAAAAGCACAACTGACACAGTGGGCCTGCTCCCCTGGCAACGGTCGGTGTGTGTGCAAGCAACAGGGTGAATCAATGACGGCGGAGAACATACTCTGGGAACAGCACTTGCCATGTCTGAGTCACAGAGATAATTGCATGCTGAATCTTGCATATACCTGCCCTTCTTCATACAGCACTGAGGAACAGCATAAGCTCGTGCACAGGACAGACAAAGGTGGTCTCTCTGCCAGAACTCGAGTGGATTGAGGCATGTGCCTGCGCATATCATTACCTGGGGTGTGTGTTCTAGAGCCAGTTCATACAGGGGTTGCCAACTTTTCAACCAACTATGTGCTTTTAACAGCAGCTTGATCTGCTGCAGGCATTAGCAGGTGGTAATGTTGATCTCCATAGAGTAAGAAGTTTCACCTGCTGGCTTTTGAACATAAGAGCTGTTTATTCTCCAGGGTAGCTCAGTCTTCTGTGTATTTATCTGAAGCATTTGTGTACCCCTTTCCTCACCTGACAAAGTTCCCAGAGCAACATACAGAAAACCAATCAATAGGAAAATCATTACAATGGAAAGGGCAGGGGGAAGTGTTATATGCGTCACGTTCATGGACAGCTTCTCCTCCTCCTTGCAGGCCAGTTGGTGGTTCTTTAGCCAATGTGAAGGGGCACTGTTGATTTGAAAAATACCAGCAGCTGGACATGGTGATGATGGCCACTGTAACGGAGGAGGGGCCCAGCTAACTTGAAAGGCATGATTGATTCACACAACCCAAAGTAGTCATTGGACTGTTTCATCTTGACTCCACCCTGCAGCTTTTTTGGGGGGGGGGCTTTTGTTCCACAGACCTGCTTTTGTGCCCTCCTGTGACATACCTGCTCTTGAGAATTAATGGAGCATGGACTGAGCAATCAGCCAGGAAATGCCTTATTTAAATCTTGCCTCTACAACAAACTAACTAGGAGGCCTTAGCCAAGCTACCATGCTTTCAGCCTCAGTTCTGTCTCCTCCACCTGCAATGTGAGAATATTAATACTGCCTTAGTTTACAAGGTTCTTGTAAGGGTTAATGAGATTATACAGTATATGTGAAGTGCACCATATGACTGCTTAATATTTTTAACGGTAGCCTCCACCATGCAGAAATTGAGCAGGAAAAGCTTTACCTTCCATGGAGATCAAGTGGTAGAACATCTTGTTTAATTAATTTCTGTGGGTTAAGGAACTATGAAAAGCCCAGCAGCAGGGTCAGAAAAAGGTGACAACCCTACTTACAATCCACCACATCTTAGGTATGAACCCGTGATTGGAAGGTTTGCAGTGTGGCATGATCAACATAAGTAGTAGGAACAATCTGATAGTTTTGTTGTAGATTGAAATGCTCAGGACACCTTATCATGCTAAAATGATTACTGTATATGAACTGACCCCAGGTCTCTTGCAGAAACAGATTACAGCTGAGCAACTCACAATAAATAATGTACCCAGCCTTTTGTTTTTTCTCTTTTCTTCCCTGCTCCGGAATGCCTGTGAATAGCTTTCAAAAGTAGCTCACTATTCTTTTTATTACACGTTGAGCTTATCTCATCCGCGACAGCTACCATCTGCAAATATTTACTGCATCAGCTAGTTGTAACTAGTTGTTGGATCAAACTGCATGGCATCATTTCTTTTCTTTTTCTTTTTCATTTAGCACAAGTACATTGGGTGTGAATACTTGCATGCAAATGCCATGGCATGGAATTTGAGTTCTAAAACTAATTCAACTTAAGGAAGTTGAATCAAGCCAGAAATGCCACAGCAGGCAACGAATCAACACGTTCACCTGTTGAAAAAGAGAGGTGATGCTTAGGAAAAATGTTCCAGAGCTCGTTTACATGGAGCCTGCTAAGATGGTTTGGAGGTGGTTCATTCTCACTGGCTGTGCACATTGCCTAACCAGTTAGACCAGACATAGCATTTCAGAAATGTTCGTCAGTGTCTACTACTGGCATACCAAGGTTAAATTGGGTGGACAGAGCCTCCAAAAAAGGAGCAGGTTCTGCAGCAAAATTTAGGCTAGTCACACTGACTCCAACATACATAGTCCAAAGTTTTTCTGAGCTGGAGAATCGGACTGCACCCAGCAAACGTATGTAGGCTGCAGCTTTAACAGTGTACGAATAAGACCATGTGCACATGGGGGACTTTAAGCCCTTTTGAACCTTTCTTCCACTGTTGGTATGCATGAGGGAAAAGCAAAAATGCAGTTTTAAATGTACTAGTGATACTATGTATCACAGTTTTTAATCAATCGTTGGCCATGCAGGAAGATTTCAACCTTCCTCTGTGTGTGTGTGTGTGTGTGTGTGTGTGTGTGTGTGTGTGTGTGAGACTTGAACAGATGCAATCCATCTGAAGCATGTTTTTACATTAGTCCCTAGTTTTTTTTTCCATAGAGGAAAAGTCTTTTCAATTTCACTGCCTTATCAGTTTTTTGGAAACAAACAAACCCAAAATTAAAGTATTAGTATATGCACCACCTCTGGTGTGCATATATATATATGTCCTTTTGAATTTGGAAGAAAAAACATGCTGCGGAAACTTGATACTGTAATGGGCCATTTCGGACAATACTTTTAGTGCCCAATTGGTTCAACACAATCAAGAATGTAAGTAAGGGAACAAATGTTCCCTTACCTTGAGGAGGCCTCTGTGAGTGCCCCCCCCCCCACCGCAAGATGCAGTGCATGCCCTGTTTGCACAGCTGCATCAGTGCTAGAAAGTTGGATAGGATTGGGCCCTAACACACAATGGCATGACCGTGTGTGTGTGTGTGTGTGTGTGTGTGTGTGAGAGAGAGAGAGAGAGAGAGAGAGAGAGAGAGAGAGAGAGAGAGACCACTAATGGTCAAAATTGTGGAAACCTTGTATTTATGAATAATACAATCATGTTATATATCACTGGAAAGGTAATTTAATGCAGATTGTAATGAAACAAACCATTTTGAATTATCTGTATTCAATCACACGTTATAGCCAAATAACCAGAAAAAGAAAATACAACTCCATTTATGTAACAAAAAGTGGATTTCCTTGACTCAAAAACTGACCGATGAGACTGATTGTTCTGAAAGCCAATGAGGTGTTATTATGAGGTGTTATTGTTGGTTACTGATTTGTTGGGTGACCTGTACTGTTATATATTAAAATAAAGTTAATGGGAGTGACACCATGAGTTACTGCACCGGGTGACACCAACCCTAATGACATCACTGGGGTGACGTGATGAGCTCTCTCACCAGGTGACGCACACCCTAGTGATGCCTCTTCACACACACACAATTTGTCTACATCACCTCTTTCTATGCAATGATAAACCTACTTTTAAAGTAGATTTATCAACATGTGTAGAGAGTTCATATGGAAGTCCTGGAGCGCTGTCTGGAGGCGGTTGGGGTCTGGATGAGGGCTAATAGGTTGAGATTGAATCCAGAAAAGACAGAGGTCCTACTGGTCAGGAAAGCGTCGATTGAGGTACTGAGTCACCTCCCCGTTCTGAATGGGGTTGCACTCCCCCTGCAGGAATGGGTGCACAGCTTGGGAGTACTTCTGGATTCACAGATCTCCCTGGAAAGCCAGGTGGCGGCTGTGGCCAGGGGTGCGTTTGCCCAACTTCAGCTGGTGCGCCAGCTGCGGCCGTACTTGAGTCGATCAGACCTGACCACGGTGGTCTACGTCTTAGTGACTTCAAGACTGGATTACTGTAATGCACTCTACGTGGGGCTGCCCTTGAAGACGGTTCGGAAGCTGCAATTAGTGCAGAATGCGGTGGCCCGGGTGGTCACTGGAGCTAGGCGGTTTGACTCTGTTGAACCGTTGCTTCAGCGGCTGCACTGGCTGCCCATTCGTTTCCGAGCCCAATTCAAAGTGCTGGTAATGACCTTTAAAGCTCTCCACGGTTTGGGTCCAGGATATCTGAGGGACCGCCTTCTCCCATACATTCCGGCCCGCACTCTTAGGTCATCTAAGGGGGCTCTCCTGTGGGTACCACCTCTATCGCAAGTTAGGGAAGTGGCAAAACATGGGCGAGCCTTCTCTGACATAGCACCACAACTGTGGAACTCCCTGCCAGGGGATCTGAGAACCACCCCCTCCCTCATGACTTTTCGGCGAGGGCTCAAAACGTTTTTGTTTGGGTGATGGGCTGTGGTCTGCCTCCTGTGTCTCAAGATACTCTGCCATGCTGCTTATCTGCTCCATACTGTCCCCCCCCAGTGGATTTTATTGTTTTTAAAATTGTTTATGTATGGTTATGTATTGTTTAAACTTTTTAAATGTATTTTTAAGTTATGTATTTTAACTTCTGTTGTAAGCCGCCTTGTGCATTTGCCTTGGCATAGGAAAAGGCGAGATATAAAATAAATAAATAAATAAATAATATTAATACCCTCCCCCCATGCAATTAATGAAAGAGCCCCAAACTCTCCCAGAACGGAGGGGAGGATGCATGCACACAGTGTGTTATGAGCACACAGATTATTTATTGCACAGTGCCATTCAGTCTGGTCTGAACCAGACCAATGTTTTTCCCTGATCTTCTTGGTCTCATCAGAGATCAAGTGAAACTGGTGAAAGAACCAGAGACTGGTGGAACAAACAACGTTTTTTCCCCAACACTGTCAATTTCACCAACATCCATAAAGGAGGGACAGGAGGGCAGATAAAATAGAGGATGGGGGTGGGGATTACTCACTGTCAGTCTGTCACCAGCTATATCATGAGAGGATTAGGGAAGGGCTTAGTTCAGTGAATGAGCATCTGCTTTGCATGTAGAAGGTCCCAGGTTTGTTCCTTGGTATCTCCCAGTAGTAATGGGAAAGTACAGTACCATGCCTGAAACCCTATAGACCCACTGCCAGTCTGTGCAGAAAATACTGACCTAGATGGATCAGTGGTCTGATTCAAGAGAAGGCAACTTGCTATGCTCCTATCTTGAGCCTGACCTTTGATTTCAACAAAGCCAGGATGTGTCCCCAAACCACAAACTCACTCAGGGCCGCTTCCCATGTTAAATAATTCCTACAGAGTGAGAAAGCACTTCTGCCTAGGAATTAACACGCTACTTGTATGCAGGTATCTTGTCGTGCAGTGATCTGAAGCATATGTCACTAGCTGCATGTACATACAACAGTTTACACATACTTAGTGATAGTGTGTGTGGGAAGGCATCAGTTCTGCCACAAAAGTGATCTCTGTGCATTTTGCAACATGGGAAGCAGCTCTTGACAATGGGATAGCTAAAGCAACAATGCAATGAATGTAACAAGGGAGAGGTACTATGGCTTTCTTGCCTGGCTCTCAAGGTCGTGGGGGTGGTGGGAAAGAAGGAGTGAGGGAGCTGACTGAAAAACTGCTCTTTTTTTGTTTTTGCCTTTTTAGAATTCTGGGAAGCGAAAAAATAGCCACAGCTATTCCAAGCATGTCAGGATAATAACAGGCTGTTTACTGTTTATATGCAAGGAATGTTAGGCAGGCAGTACAGTTCAGGCAAGAGGGAGGGGGAATTTGGTAGGCTTGTTCAGACATACAAGATCTTCTGCTTATTCAAGCAAACTGAGAGGAATATATCCTGGCTTTTGTTCTATCTGGGACACACATAACTGCACCACATAATCTTGAGGTAGATTACTGTCACATATTCCCTGATTCAGCCCCATGGGATTGATCTGACATGTTGGACAAGTGTGGCCAAACTCTAAGGCCCCTCAGGCCCCATCTTTAGGCCTGTGTGAGGTAACCATAGCAGCACCACGGTTTGCCCTTGATTGAATGTTCGTTTGTCATCACTGTCCATTCCTAACCTGGTGGCAGGTCACACCTCTGTCACTTGGTGTCAGATACTGTTTCTCTTCTATCATTTCCTGATGAGCATCACATGAAGATGCCCAAGAGTTTGAGGAAGTACTTTTCTCACACTTCCTCATATTTCAGGTATTAAAGGAGCAGCACTAGGTTTTTCTCCTCATTGTCACTTTAGCTGGGCTAACACTGAAGGGCATCTTTACTTGGTGGTTTTGAGGGAAGTATGCAGCGTACGTCCACTCCACAACCAATGTCATGATGAAACCTCCTGCAACTTCATCTCACACTGTGCTCTCTAGAGCCACCAGCTCGTGTTTCCAGAGACTCTTCCCCCCTAGTTCGAGTGCCTGTCAACATGTGCAGAGTGTAAAGGTATTCAGCTTCATTTTTTTTAAAAAAAGAACCTGAAGACAAAGATTTATGCACATATTCAGAGGTGCTCTACCCTCTGATAGGAAGCCTATTTTAAAAAAACCAAGTAATGGCAGGATGCCTTTGAGCATGTGCAGAGTCCCCCATCACTTGCTTTTATAAAACCTGCATCTCCTACATAGGACAGAAAACATTGAACATATAACTTACTTATTTTTCCTGACTTTACATTGCCCTGTTTTGGCAGCTGTGCAGAATGAAATTCTGGCCAGGTCAGAAAAACCCTGGTCTGTCAGCTATTCTATTTCTCACTTAGTGCAGATGGCAAGGAGTGGATGATCTGTGCAGGTGGTGCAGTTTACACCTCAGTAGCTGTGCTTTTGAGCCTGCAAAGCTGCTATTTTTTTCAGGTTGCCCCACATCCAAGGGTAGCCAACTAATAATGCTGTTTCTCTCTTTAGATTTCAGTGGAGTTTAATGTGTGCTGCTAAATTTGATTTGAATGATTTTATTTTTTTTATTGATGATGGTTTTATACTATTGTTAGCCATTTTGGGATTTAGGGGTGGGATGTAAATGTCTTCAATAAATTCAGTTAAACAGGTGTGCAAAAGTGGGAATCTGGGCAGCAGGGGCACCTTGTTGTGCAAGAGTGAGAAAAATAGTGACTGCTGAAACGCCCTCATCTGCATTGCCGTGCCCTGGTAATGGTATGTTTTGCATTTAATTACCTTATACATCCTACATTTCCCAGTTAGCGTTTAGCACACAAATGAGATTTTGGGAAGCTGCCATGTGGATACATGTTACAAAGAGACAATCAGAGGTTTGGTTCTGAGACAAAGCTGCACTGGGACTTGCAGTGTATAGGCTAGACTTTGTGGCACTGCTGAAACTCAGGTGTCACCCCGGTAGAAACAAGGGCAATGGGCATATATCCAGGTGGTAGTTTCCCATGCTCCTGGCTATGATGGCCAGGTGGGAATTCAGGAAGTGTTCCAAGAACAGCAGATACCTTTTCCCTCGGGATAATTAAAAGCTGTGAGCAAGGCCTTCTTAATGTTCCCCTGGTCATTATCTTTAGAGGTCAGAAGAGTACGTTGTGAATGAACATGCAGGAAAAGAAATGCATATATCTGGTGCACATCATGCAGGATACCAATATTAATATATAATAATTCATAAGTTGTGAAGCAGGTCTGAGGACACATCATGCTCTTGCACAACAAGGCAGGCCTCACCGCAAAGGTTTTGACCTTTGAAGCCTTGAATGACTTGAGACCAGAGTGCAAGAAGAAAGACTGTCTCCCTTCGTATGAAACTGCCCACCCTCGGCAAGCAACTGAGATGGCCTTCTTGCATGATCCACTGCTTGCAGATGTCTGTTTGGTGGCGATCCGCATGGGGCTACCAGGTTATGAAGCTCCTTGCCCTGGATGTATGGCTGGCTCTGACACTGCCACTGTTCCAACAGCAGCTGAAAATGGTTTTGTTCTGCTTAGCCTTTGGGGCAGGGGATGGTATCTGAACTGGCCCCTAGGCTAGTGTAGGGTTGCCAGGTTGGAGATTTCTGAGGCCTAAAACCTGAGTTTTCTGAGGAAGGGCCAGGCGATGTCACAAAGCCAGATTTGGTGTTGTCACAAAGCTGCAAACTCTTAAAAAAATGGGGAACATTTTGGAACAAAGTAAAGGGGCAGAGCCTAGCAATGCTCCCCCCCCCCAATGGCCTGAGATTAACCTTTGCTGCCTGTCCTCTTGAGAGAGAGAAAAAAATGATTTTCTGCTTCAGGCACCAAAATATATTGGATCAGAATAGAATATAAATTCAATAGATAAATATGTATACATGTTAAATGTTAGTGACTAGCCATTGACTCCTGTTCCCAGAGAATGGGATGCATTCATAACTTTAAGATAAAGGTAAAGGTATCCCTTGACAATTAAGTCCAGTCATGTCCGACTCTAGGGAGTGGTGCTCATCTCCGTTTCAAAGCCGAAGAGCCAGCGCTGTCCAAAGACGTTTCCATGGTCATGTGGCCGGCATGACTCAACACGGAGGCGCATGGAACGCTGTATGGAAGCTGCATGGAAGATTGTATAGTACAGCATAAATTATGGCCTTGCTTTGATGAAAAGTTCTCTGATTATGAAGCAGGAATAACCAACATCAACATGTGATATATTATAGAGACAGAGGGTTAAACAATTTGACCAGACAATGTGGTCGTCTTCTCCTCATCGGAAAAGGTAATAATTGTTTTAAATGAAACAGGGTTTGAGGGACTCACAGCTTGTAATCAGGGGTGAATAATACATTTTAAAAAAATACATACAAAAGAAGGGAGCAACATGACAATAACAGAAAGTGACAACCCCCCCTCCCCCCAAAAAAATAAAGAAGGGAAATTAATGAAAGAAGACCTCATGGCAAGAAAGCAAGCAAGAGATAGAAAGGGGAACAACAAAGGCAGGCAGAGTGACTGAGGGAGGAACAGAGATGGCTTTTCCTGCCTACTTCAGCTGCCTAACATACAAGAGTTGTAAAATAATGATCAGGGTTGCTTTTTTTCTATTATAAATACCACACTGTTGTGTCATGACTCCTGACGGCTGCCAGGTTTTTACAACGCATGAAGAAAGAAGTTTGATAGGACTGTTGTTACATTTCATAAATAGCTAAACAATGAATGGTGAGGACACCAATCTGTTCAAACAGGGAAGCAGAAAAAAAGATAAGCCCTCAAGGGGTTTTGAACTCAGAACTGGGGGGAAAAAGGACAAGATCAAAAGGGGTTACAGTTCCTTCTTTATTTGTCTCTTTCCATTAGCACATGCTCCCTAACGTATGGAGAAATCTAATGGGCTGTTTTGTAAATCTTTTCCTGCATTCTGTTCATACCACCGGCTCCCAGCTCTTTGGGAGTTCAAATTATCAATCTGTATAACAGGCTGAACATTCCAAGCCTTATATAAGAGATAATAAACACCCATCTGTAACAACACAGCAAGGCTCTGATTCGAGCAGTGATTGTGGGGTCATTGCATTACAGCTGCTGCTCCACCATGTCTGTCTGCTCACATACAGCAATGTATATATTGAAAGAGTTGCAGAGATCTCCCAGTCCAGATTTCTCTGTCTTAAGGAAGGATTTCTGCTTCAAGCAGGAAATTGGACTAGATGGCCTTGAAGACCCCTTCCGAAGCTACGACTCTATGATTCTCCAGGTCTGGAAAATACTGTATGGTCCAGGTGTAAGATGAGTGCTAGTGAGCCACCAATAGAGCCTGCATAGATACACCAGCAATAAACGTTGCCATGGTGGAACAGTAAGAGGTTGGGTTTTCTGAGTACATGTAGATGTGCCTAGAATAGAGTTGTGTGTAGGGATAGGTCAGAGGCAGCATCAGGGGCTGGCATTGTTGGGCAGATGCCAAGGGCCCTCAGAAAGCCCACCACTGTCCCTATAAGCTTTGTGTGGTGGTGATGGAATATGCAAATAGGAGGAGGCCCATGGAGGGCAGTTTGCCAAGGGGTCCCCACAAACCTGGAGCCAACAGTGGTTTGGGTGTAGACTTCTGACCATATATATACAAACAGGGTGACACCACAGAAAAGACCCCTTCATGAGTCCCAACCTATTGCACTTCAGATGGGGAGAGAGAGACCTATGAAGCCAAATGTAATACACCTGCAGGGAGATGTGGGAGGAGGCAGTCCTTGAGGTACCCTGGTCCTAAGCCATTTACGTCTTTAAACGTAAGGACAAGCAGCAGCTTAAATGGGAAGTCAAATCTTCACTTCTTATTACTGTAATATGCCATGTCTTTCTCTGGGCAGGTGGTGTTCCCTTTCTGTTGCACCCCTGGCTGCCATACTTGACATATAATAGCTAGAGAGAGCATCATGGGAAGGAGGAACAGTGATAACAGCAGCCAAACCAGCATTTGCTTGCCAAGAAATTGAATGGACTTCCCCTTCCTGGCATTTCCTGGGCAGCAACTGCAGAGGGGTGATACCCCTAGCACCATCTGGAGCTATAATTGTTATATCTTAAGTATACATCATGACTCTCTCCCTACAGAACAAGATTAATGGCTTCTTGTTTGCAGTTTCACTACTTATGAGATGGAGCTCCACTCCACCCATTAATACTCACTGGCCTTAGAAAGCCATCATTTGGGACCTCTCAGTTATGCCTGGAATTCAGTCAATGAAGCAATTGGGCTGAGTGGGCTAGCAGGAATTTCCAAACAATCTGATATAGAGTGAAACGAATCAATAGAGGCTAGGGCAGAATCCAAGAAGATCTCAGGGTGTTGTCAACTAATGAGAGAAAAATGTGTTTGTATTAAAGGCATCTTCTTGTGGACAGAGAACCACAGCTTCTTGCTCAAGCTGATTTCCAAAGAGCTTGGCATAACATCTAGTGTATGTCTATCTATGTGCATTTGTATGGGGGTGTGGATGTTTGTGGGAGTGTCACTCGTCTCGGCAGTAGGAACATTTCTGAATCACCTTTTTTTCTTCTTCATCATGCCCTAGCCCAGACCGATGCAACAAGATTACTAACTGAACTCGCTGCCCTTGGCCTGAAAGGAAGTTCTCCAGACCCTCTTCTATTTTCATTCATAAGGGGAAATGGAGCAGTTGGATCAGCATATGAATTCTGTCTGTGAAATGAACAGCTCATAACTGTGTGTTTGTGGCATGGAAAGACTCATTCTTGCCAGCCTGGAAGCATGTTAGTGCATGTGTGATTGCACTTCAAACAGAACTGCCAGGAAGACACACATGGTTTTCCTGGCACGTGTGGGAACAAGCACATTGTCCTGGCAGCCTTAATGTATCAATGTATAAATGATAGGACTCTAATATTAATCAATGTTAAGAGTTTAGTCAACTATCAAGGTACCCCCAACCAATCAGACAGTAGATTTTTTTAAAGAAAAAGATTTGTAATACAAATATACAGTGAAATATACAGTGAAATATATATATTGATAAGCCTAGATATATCTAGATAAGCCTGCCTATATAAACCGCCTTGAATAATATCTGAAGAGCAATCTAAGGATAAGAAAGACGGTATATAAATAAATAAAATTGGCCAATGACAAGCACCATCCTAAAAGTGGTACAGATGTTAAAAAAATTTTTTTACAGCCCAATCCTATTATTTCTCGCACCACCAATGCAGCCACACCAAAATGGTTACAACTGCATCCTGAGGGGGGGGGGAGTTGCGGAGGTCTCCTCTGGGTAAGGGAATATTTGTTCCCTTACCCAGGGGTAAGACTCCAAAGCGTGGGGGAGTCTACTCAGATGTGCGTTAGCAAATTCACTGGCGGCGCCCAAATCTTGTGAGGGCATGAGGCAGTACCGTACTGCCTAATGGCCTCACGAGATTTGGGCTCCTCCGTCTTGGATCTCCTGAGATTTCACGAGATCCAAGATGGCAGCACCCGGAAAAAAGGTACGTTTCTTCACTTTAAAAAAGGCGGCAGCGGAGGCTTCCCCGGGGCCTGGAACGGTCCGGGACCGATCCGGGACCCGAGCCCAGGTTCCAGGATGGTCCCGGAAATTCCGGGATGGATGGGAAGCCTAACAATATTGGAAGAATTCAGAGATACCTTAACTGGAAGATAGGTGGTTGAAACTTTTGGATTAAGCTGAAATGGATAAACTTACAATTTTAATTAAGGAAAAGTCAGTTAACCTTTTTGTCAATAATTGGAAACCATTTATTGATTTTTTAAGAGAGAGAGAGAAGAATGATGTGATGATATACGGATTTAATTAATAGAATGTTGGTGATATTTTGGCTTAGTTGGATATTATACGTAGAAAATAGTGAATAATATGCTAGTAGGATATATTGCTTCGCGCTTGCTATAACTTTATGAAATATGTATTGTTTTTATGTTTTAATATTATATTAATAAAATAAAATATATATGACAAAAAAGCATTTATTCTTGTTGATGCCAGTTTAAGCTATTAGTGCTTGGGGTTGTCACCTGGTAAAGGAAATCTTTGTGTACGTTTGCATATGAGAAAAATAATAATTGTGAAGTCAAAAACATACTTGCTTTGTTTTTAGGAGCTGCACAAGCATGTCACAGCTGGCATTCATCTTCAAAGGGGCACATTCCCTCCTGCTTGTGAGAGAAGGAGGAATGCCTGCTTTATTTGGAATGTTCTAGATTGAGGAGCAAATGGCCAGCATCATTAAGGGAAATAATAAAAGCTTTTTTCAAATATGTTAGAAGCAGGGAACCTGCTAGAGAAGCAGCTCACCTGCTGGGGGGGGGGAGGAGAGATAAAAGGGGTCCAGGTGATTGTAGAGAAATTAATGAGGTTTTTGCACCTGTCTTCATGGCAGAAGAGCTCAGGTGAATACTGCTGCCTGAACAGGGAGCAGTAGGAAGAGTGTACCCCCCTGGGAAGGGTGACCAAAGAATTAAGTCAAAAAGAGGTTAAGAGGGAATACATTTCAGAAATTGACAAATTAAAGTTTTACAAGTCACTGGGCCCAGATAGCATCCACCCAAGAGTTCTTAAGGAACCAAAGAATGAAATTGCTGGTCTTCTGATGCAAATATGCCATGCCCCCACCATATGCAAATATAGTTGAAAAAATTCATTGATTTCCGAGGCATTCTTGGCACTCACATGTTCTGGCCCCTCTACTTCCTTCCCCCATTTCTGCATTTCTAATTGCATGGGGGTGCTATTCAGATAAGCACCCCCATGCATTGATAAAAGTACTGTCCAAACTAGCTCAGTGAGGTTGAAGAGCACATAGTATTTCTTCAACCTTGTGCCGTGTCCCCCCCCCCCCCGAGGAATACATCTTTGTCCCCAAAGGTCCCACCAATTAGAATTGTCCTGTCCCATAGTGATCTTACTTTTTAAAATATATTTTTCCAGCCCTTTTTATGGCGAATACTTTCCATAATTCTAATACAGAACTTGGGTACTTGAAAGGCAGAGCTGATTGACCTTGTATGTGAAAGAAAGGAGTCCGACTGACTGTTCCTTTCTGGTCTTGGACTCCCAGAAACCATCAGTCTATATTCTCTTCTCCACCATCATCAGCTGAGCAAGGCACGAAATGCTGACTGCAAAGGCTACTCATCACTTTTCATCCTAGTAAAACTCTGATACCTGATAGTAGGAGTGAACTGGCTAAGTGGCTAGACATAGATGGTGAATAGTACTTATTGCACAAGGAGGGTAGCCCTTTGTTCCTTCTGTTATGCAATGTGAACTCACCTGTACATTGCAGATCATCAAGCTGGTGTATGTGTTTACGGTTGGAGTATGAGGTGGCTTTTTACAGTCAGGGATTTCTAGAAACAGAGGTCTGAGATGATCCTCAGCATGAATGGTCAAGTAGGACAAGCCTTATTTGTCTGCTATCTAGACAGAAAGCAATCTGCCACATCATTTCATATCAAAGAGGTCAAATTAGACTTCCCAATATGTAGGTTCCATATATACAGATGACATAGTGTCTGGAGAATTTTAAAGATTTTCAAACGGAGCTGCTCTGGTCCAAGCACTCAATTTATTTACTACATGTATATCCGACTATTCTTCTGTCATGGAACTCAAGGTGGTGTACATGGGACTCCTGGCTGTTCATCCTTGCAGGCACTGACCAACCTAGACCTGCTTAGCTTTCACAAGCTGATTCAATCATGTGCCTTCAAACCAGACCCCTTACATTTTGTGATGGTCCCCTCAGTTACAACTTTTAGAAGCTAAAATGGGGGTGAGGGGATTGAATCCAGGGATGGAGCTTGTGGATTCCCCCCCCCCCCATGGCTCAATGCACATAATAGATGCCTGGGCATCTAGAAACATGGAAGTGATCAAGCCATAGGCTAAATAAATCCCCCTTGGTCTTGCTTATTCCTAGCCTATTTCCAGCCTCTCCATCTCCATGAGTGATATGGCCTTCCAATTCTTCCCCTAAGGCCAATGCACTCATCCCCTCAATGACCGCAGTCATGAACATGAGATTGTCTTCGCTTTCCAAAAACTGAATCCATTAAGCTCACTGCTGATTGGGATGTTAATTAATTCATGTGGATGCATTTTTAAATGGTGGAGCTTTAACAATATATATTGGCCTGGTAAATCAGCCAAGTACATACCTAGACAGAAATGAGAGAAGAGGACAAACAGAGGTCTCTGTATGTTTCCCATTTGCCATTCTACTGAGCAACTTGTGACCAATGTCCAGTTGATGGTCTGGTCTGATTACCAAGAGCTGCCTGGTATCGATAGATGGAGACCGACTTTAGCACTGTTTTTCCTGGTGGAGAGAAACGCTGGCTCTAGTATTCATGGTATTCACAAAAATTGTTTGGATTTCAAAAACTGGGTGTGAAGAAAATACCAACTGCAAAAAGACAGACAGAAACATTGAGCATTTGCCCCCATATCAGCCATTGGACCAGGCTTTCCTGCAATTTATCATTGCCGTTGATCAGAATAGCAATTGAAACCACCAGCTTTTCAATAGGAGGCAGGATGGAGCAAAACATAACAGCCGGTAGACAAGAGAGGAGCTGCTGGAACTCAAGTAAATAAACTGCCACTCCGCAAGATGCATGCTATGCCTGGAATGCAATAAAGCACTTTGCTGGCAACTGCCTTGGCGTTTACAACAAGGAGTGCACAATGTACATTCATTTCTAGGAATGCACCAGTCTCTGTGTGCACATATGGGCTGCTTAGAGTACACAGTTGTTGTGTGTCCTCACAATATTTATGGTCCATTGGCCAGGAAAGAGTCCCCAGTGCTGTGTAACCCTCATTTTCTGGACTCGAGTGGCAGGTGAGTGAGGAAGGAACTCCTCCGTTCTTCTGAGGCTCCTTTCCAATTGGCATAGGCTGACGACATCTTCACTGAAGTCAGGGTCAGGTCTAGTTTGGGTACTAAACCTTCCCCTGAAACATGTGAAATAATAAAGAAGAGAGGGTTTCTGAACATGTGTAAAGTGCCCTTTCTTCACTGTCAAGTAAGCACTGGGACTGGTGATAAAGTCTCAGAGGTCAGAAGTGTGACATCCCAGCTAGTCTGAGCTCCAGCACCCCTCATTTTAGAAACTAGCTGTACCCACACACATTCAGTGGAGTCATAACATAGTAATGATTTGAAGTGGTATGGCCACTAGTCTAGATGGCTTTAAAAAGGGTTTAGACAATGTTGTGGAGGACAGGTTTAGCAATGGCTACGTCACAATGGCTATATTTATGCTACCTGCTAGTTCAGCAGCTGTTTTCCCTCTGGATACCAGTTGCAAGGGAGCAACGGTGGATGGAATAGGACTGTTGCCTGCATGTCTCATGTCTGGGCTTCCCAGAGGCATATACCACTGTGAGAGGCCAGATGCTGGACTAGATAGACTCTGATACACCAAGGCTCTTCTTATGTTCTATCAGCAGTATGGCCAGGGGAGTAGTTGAGGGGGGCAGGATGGAGCACAGCGCCAGGACTTCTCCTGTAGCAGAAGCAGCGATGCCATTGCAGGTGCTGCCTTTGAAGCTTTTCCAAAAACCCTTAGCTGAGAGGAAGCATCAAGCCCAGCAGGAGGCAAACAGAGAAATATGCTCAGGGGCATATAGGAACACAGGAAGCTGCCTTATACTTCTGCACACAAGACAGGTGTGCTGACACTGAGCTACAGCCCTGTTATGTTAAAATCTAGTCTAGCGTTTTTCAACCACTGTGCCGTGGCACATTAGTGTGCCGCAAATGGTCTGCAGATGTGCTATGGGAGTTTGGGGGAGGGTCATATATTATTAGGGTCAGAAGCGTTTCCAGGGGCGGGGGCCCCTGGGCGACAAGCGTGTGTGTGTGTGTGTGTGTGTGTGTGTGTGTGTGTGTGTGTGTGTGTGTGTGTAACAAAGTGGCGGGGGTGATAATCGCACCGTTTTGGTGGTGAGAATAGCGGCGGTGGAGAAGGCGATGGGTTTGGCCCACCCTGCATCACAAAAGGGAGTTACAGCAGTGGTGACGTCACTTCCGGTGGTGATGTCACAGGGGCAGCATAGCGACGCCACTGATTAGGGCCATTGGGGGATGTGAGCCCCCGGCTGGCAGTGTGGCATACCTTGTCAATTGTCAAAAAACGGATGGTGTGCCTTGACAATTTTAGTACCTTCTCAGTGTGTCATGAGATGAAAAAGGTTGCAAATCGCTGATCTAGTCCACCGTCTTTCCATAAGGGCTACCTGAGAGACAGTATGTAGCAGCTCATGTTACATAAAGGCTTCCATTCTATGTAAATTTATCTGGGAGAAAGTCCTATTAAACACAGTGGTACTTACTTCACAGTAAACATGCATAAATTGCTAATGTACCTTTTATATTTATTTGGGACTTTTTAAATCTACTTTTCCATTTTTATATCTTTGTTTTAAAAACTATTGCAACTCACTCCAAGAGTTTGGGGTGAAATGAGTTTGATCTTTAAATGAAGTACAAAAAGTTTCAAAGCAGAAATAAGAGGTCAGAGAAGGAAACACTCTAACAAAGAAATTCAACATTGATTTTTGTTGTTGTTGTTGAATAGTCTTAGCTACAGAGGGGAGTGTTGTGATTAAAGTTCCTGTACAAAATTGACCACAACACCACTGCCTGTGGCTTACTGTGGTTCCTCTTGCTTCCTGGGATTATGTAATTCTACCATTGGGATTATGTAATTCTACCATCTTCTTTGGTTGGTACATTTCTTAATGTCTGGGTGGTTATTTTTAACATGGATTTACGTATGGGAGCTAGGCATGCTCTTTTGAGAAAGGGGCCATGTATCCCAGGGCACATCTGTCTCATTTCTGGAAACGGTCCACATTGCTATGCTTTCTGAAAGATGATGGTGAGGGCTTTACATACATGTCTAGTTACTATAACTGGGCTCACTCACTGTCCATGTACACACAAGCTGCTGCTTTCTGTTTTTTGCAGGAGGATCTTCTACACTCCTTGACTCAGGAACATGTTTACAACCCTTCCTTATAGGGACATGTAATAATTACATACACAGTACATCTTACTGATGAGGAACTGAAGTCCAGAAAGAAAAGGAATGGGCAAGAATCTCAGAAGGATTTGCTGGCCAAAAATTTAACCCATATTTTTCCCCCTGTGACCTTTATACTCGCAGAGATTCTGGTGGTGGTGGTGGTGATGGTGATGATGATGATGAATCAGAGTTAGAAGAGATTCTGTGGATTAATTAGCCCAACTTCCCCCATAGTGTAGTGTACAATGACTTCTGCCCTGTTAAGGCGTTAGAAGTGCAGTGCAGGGGAGCCCTACCGAGGAAAAAAACGCCCTACTGCCTGGATCCGCAGCTGCTCCTGGATTCCCAGGTGGCGGCTGTGGCCAGGGGGGCCTTTGCCCAGCTTCGGCTGGTGCGCCAGCTGCGACCGTACTTGGATCGTGCAGACCTGACCGTGCCACCGCGACTAGATTACTGTAATGCGCTCTACGTGGGGCTGCCTTTGAAGACGGTTCGGAAATTGCAATTAGTGCAGAATGCGGCGGCCCGTGTGGTCACTGGAGGTAGGCGGTTTGACTCCGTCGGGCCGCTCCTCCGACATCTGCACTGGCTGCCGATTCATTTCCAGGCCCAATTCAAAGTGCTAGTTTTGACCTTTAAAGCCCTATACGGCTTGGGGCCAGGATATTTGAGAGACCGCCTACTTCTATATAGTCCGGCTTGTCTCCTTAGATCATCAGAGAAGGCCCTTTTGTGGGTGCCGTCGCCCAGGGAGGCGCGAGGGGCGGTGGCCAGAAACAGGGCCTTCTCAGTAGTGGCACCAACCTTATGGAATTCCCTCCCCTTTGATTTACGAACTGCTCCCTCCTTGGACACTTTCCGGCGAGGCCTAAAAACCTTCTTGTTCCAAGAAGCCTTCTGAGCCTCTGCCTTTTTTAACATCTCGCTGGTACAGGTGGGGGTGCTGCTGTTTTTATGCTCCTGTTTTGACTGTCGCCATGATCTTTTTAATCGATTTTTAAATATTGTTTTTATTAATTTTCATTAATTGTTTTTACTGTTTTAAAATGTAATATTTTTATATTGTATTTTTTGTATGTATTTTTTTTTCTGTTGTAAGCCGCCTTGGGTCCCTTCAGGGAGAAAGATGGGATAAAAATACTGTAAATAAATAAATAAAAATAAAAAAGTGGGAACCCTAATTTCTAGTATTCCTTCATTGCAGATTAGAAGGCTGAGAGGGAATAACTTGCCAAAGGACATACTATAAATTCATCACACAGCTAGAATTACAATTAGCCGCAATGCGCCCCACTTTGGAGGCCTCCGTGGCTGCCCCCCCCCACTGCAGGATGCAGCATATTCCCCGTGGGCATGGCTGCATCGGCACTGGAAAGTTGGATAGAATTGGGCTCAAACACTATGCCACTACTGTAATTCCTATGAGACATGGACCTGCGAGAATGAATTCTAATTCTAGCTGTGTGATGAATTTATAGTATGTCCTTTGGCAAGTTATTCCCTCTCAGCCTTCTAATCTGCAATGGAGGAATACTAGAAATGAGGGTTCCCACTTTTTTCCTCGGTAGGGCTCTCCTGCACTGCACTTCTAACAGTTGCCTAACAGGGCAGAAAAACAACAAGTGAAACTTTGCCCTCATGGTATCTCTATTCTAGGTAGAGCTTCCTCAGCTGAATGTCAAGCAGCCATTGAAAGCAGGAGCTTTCACAGGAGCCCTGCCAGAAAAGAGTGGCACAGCACTGACCGAACTCACCTGAATGTGGTGCAGATCAACCTAATCAAAGGCTGCAAAGCTCTCTGCAAGTTTTAAACAAACATTTCTAGCTTGCAGAGAGCTTTCAAATCCATATTATGTTGGTCTGTGAATCAAACCTGTAAAATTATAGATCACGGCTAGTGGTGCCACCTTTTCTTCTGGCAGAGCTCTTACACCTTTAAAATTACATAAATTATGATGATGCAGGTAAAATAATGCAGAAATATGCATGCAGGTGCAGATGAGGCAGAAATAAAATGATGATGCAGGTAAAATGAACCTTTTCAACCTCACTGATCTACAAAATATTCTAAAAGCAGCCTACATTATTTAATAAAAACAGCCTACAGCACTTCCAAGCTGCAGACCTGATCCTAAGTTAGGGGCACCCCCCCCCTGCAGAACAAGATGAGCCCCATACGCCCAGCTTTTCACCAGCCAAGAGTCCTTTGGTGTTATCTGGGTTGAATTTCAGACAGTTCATTGGCCCTCAACCAGCCAAATGTTACATAACAATAAGTAATAGCTGTGAGAGCTGGTTGTTTCTTGTGTGGTTTCCTGCAAGCATAAAGTGGTTTCTTTCAACACATTCTGGTTTGCAAGTTCAGAAAAGAAAGCCTTCCCTTCCTTCCAGCACACTCTTCCTGCCTGCCTTTCCACGGTGGATCCAGCTGCCAACTCTCCTTCTCTGAACCTCTGGAGGTTTGTTTGAGGGTGCACAAGTTACATTCCAAGCTAAGCTTCAAAGCAGCCATCCCTGAGATAGTCTTGATAACCACTGGTATTCAGAGAGATAAGGAACTGGGGAAGGCATGAATATAAATCTTGATCAAGATGTAAATCTTGATGCAGACAAACAGGAACTCTCTGGTTGGTTTGGAAGAGCTACTGAAGTTTGGCTTCAAGTCACTTGGATTGCATTTAGCCATAGCATATAGGTCATTGCAGCGAATAACACATAGTAAAACAGTTCAGAATCCAGGTAGGGGCAGTTCCAGGTGCATGTGTCTGCCACTAACATCCCATACCCATTAGAAGCCCCCACACTGGAGGAAGGAGCTGGAGGAGCTGCTGGACACTCTGCGAAGCCGAAGGACTGGTGACCTTGGACCAGAGACTGGAGAAATCTGACAGAGAAAGGAGAAAGCTCTGCTGCCCAAGAGACCGGTTTGAGGGAGACTTTTGGGGAGAAGGAAGACAGCTGCGGCTGTCTTATTTCTGTGGACTGTTTTACAGAGGGATTGCTTGGCATTAGGGAGATTTATGATGTTAAGGGTTGCTGTAAAGCAATACATTTTGTTAATTGCTTGTTTGGAGTTTAGTTTCCTTTTTACACATAGCTTGATAACTATTTGAGGAGGGAAAGGTGTTGAATCAGTCGAAGCGGACATTTAAGGGAGTATTTCAGATTGAAATTATTTAAAGGGAACCAACTTGCTCCTAGAAGGAGAAGTTGGGTCAAGACATTTTGGTCCCAGGAGTGGGGTGATTCCCAAGCAAGACAGAGAGCCCATTTGCCTCCACTCCCTGGATTGAGAAAGGAAGAAGGGAATGGCACAGAGGAAGAAGCGAAGTGTGGACAAGAGGAGAGCGGAGGGCTAGAGCATATCCGACATTCTAGCTCACCATTCTCCTCTCCTCCATGTTGGAAAGTAGGTACAATGCCATCTGCAGGAAACTGGGAGGCAGTGTGTTGTCCAGGAGGCAGATGACTCAGAGGCTACCTGTCTCAGACCTTTACTTTTGTCCTCTATGACCTGTGGAGGTGTGTCCCCACCTTGCTTCCTTCCTCCCTCTCTGTCCTGAACTTCCAATATGTAGGATCTCCCTCTATGAGCTCTGTCAGCCTCATGGGATCCACCGTGCCGTGAGCTCAACACCCCCCCCCCCAATGTAAAGGGAATAATAGCTCTAGGATTCCCTGTTCCAAAGATGTGCATCTCTGTAGTACTGAACAGAGTTGCACATGCTTTTTTAAACAGTAAGAGGAAAATATTTTTGTTTAGAATCTGTTTACTGCCTCTGCTCCTGTTTTATTGTTAGCAGTAAACTAGTGGGGGTTGATGGGGAGCAATCGGAAAAAGGATCTCCTGCTATATGACGCTGCTTAGTTTACACACATAGACTCCTTTTTCCAATGCTCCACACTTCTGCTCCGTCCCTCTCTTCCTTTACCAATCCAGTGGGAGGAGCAGAGTGGGAGGAACATCATCAGATCAGGAGAGGGGCAGCATTTGGCACAGAGCCTCAGGTGCCAAGAGACCTTGGGCCAGCGGGCCAGCACTGCACTCACAGAAGGGCCTTGCACATCTAGCGACTGATTGGATCAGCCCTTTGGTGTTTTAGCTGAATGAAGTTTAATAGACATGAAGTAAAAGCGCATGTGAAGTTTTTTTTATGGGAGAGCGCCGACTGACTTGCTTACTGCTGCTGATCAAACTGCTCCTTGGGGACAGCTCCAGAGGCTGCTCTAGCAGTTGGCAACCTTATATGAGATCACTGATTGGGAGGGTGGGCTGAGAACCGAACGTTCTTCCCCCAAAATTCCCGCATGCATGAGGCATATTGGCCATGGTCCTTTGTTTTTCTGGAATGTGCATGAGATAGCAGCAGCAATATGGTAAAATACATGTGAAATTCACAGGGAGGTTCACTGCATTTCAAACAAGAGCCAAAGTGAGATGCGTTGTTAAGGGATGACATTTCTCTGTCTCTCACAAACATCTATTAGAACACAGAGGGGATACGTCTTCCCATATTAAAACTAGGTAGGGCCGCTGCTCTGGTAGAAACAGCAGAAAGAGACATGCTGGCAGTGACCAGTCCAGGTTTCTTTTCTCAGATGCTCTGTCATACCAAAATGCAGACCAGTTCAACCAAGCACATGAGCTGGTCTTAAGCATCAACCTTGTTTATATTATAACCCCATCAAAACCAATGCAAGCATCTGATTGAAGCATGAGCTCACAGCTCAAGTGCTTCACTAGATCAGCCTTGTGCCTTCCTTCCCTCAGAATTTGAGCCCTGTTTGCACCTCTTTTGTAAAGACAGCACACATGCCATTCAATTCCTCCCGCTGGTTAAGGAGCTCCTCAAGAAACATCTGCTTTTCAGGCTCTCCCTAATTTGCTGAGATTTTAATTTAGTGTCTTTCTTCCTCCATTGTCTTTCCTTTCCTCCCCCCTCCTTCCTTTCCCTCCTCCATCTGTTTAGTAGATTGTAAGCGCTGCGGCAAGGAGAGTCATGCCGGCCACATGACCACGGAGGCGTCTTCGGACAACGCTGGCTCTTCGGCTTTGAAATGGGGATGAGCACCACACCCTAGAGTCGGACACGACTAGACTTAATTGTCAGGGGTCACCTTTACCTTACCTAAGCTTGTGAGCAGGATCTTGGCATTGATTTGTGTTTGTACAGTAGTACCTTGTTTTCAGGTGCTTAAAAAATAACAAATATTATGGGTATCTCCAGAATCAGGTTGAGACTTTGTTGGACAGCATCGTCCAGGACTTGCAGCCCAATCGTTTATACTATGCATGTTTAGGCAGAAGCGAGGAGGAGCCATCTCTTCAATGGCAAGTGCTTTGCATGCTGAGGGTCATTCTTTGGCATTGTCAGCAAAAGGACCTCAGGTAGACAGAAGATCCTCCACATATCAGAGTGGAAAATACTGGACTATATAAGACAGTTTCATGTGTAAATTCAATAGTACTTTCTTCAAGTAAGTGCACATGGCATGTTTACTAGGGAGTAATGGCCAGATCATAGGCATGTTTACTACTGGATTTACCCCCCCCCCCAAAAAAAAAGTATGGATGGGATTGCACAGTACTACGTAGTTGGACTAACTGTTAAAGCTTAAAATACATCAAACAACAGCACTCATGCCATCAGACCACTGGTCCATCTCTGAAACTGGGATCATTTGTATACAAAGCAGGTGCTCTGTTACTGAGCCACACCTGGGTCTGACCCAATCACGTATAAAGGGGCCCCCAATTTTAACAACAAAAGGGTGCACAGGTGAGGGGAGCTGAACCCTCCCCCAAAGGTACTGTATCACTTTGCCAGACTAGCCTTTCTCTCTTCTCGCTGGACTTATTTGCCAAATGAGCCTTGGATTCTGCTCAATCTGAAATACCCCCCCAAAAAAATATTTTGCTTGACTGATGGCACTTATTTATGTTGCTCATTTGTTTGGAGACCATGTGATATATTTTTGATTTTTTTTCCCTTAGAGGGTTCAAATAAATATTCACCTGGGGAAAAGTTTAATGCCTCTAAATCACTTTGCTCAGGTCTGAAAATAGCTTATCTGCTATTTTTATTACAATAAATACATCTGTCCTGCTTATCACTGTTTATTTCAGAGAAGGAAACCGCAGAAAAGCTGTTAAGCATTGCTTTCCTCTCCATAATAACCTTGTTGGCTCCTTGCTCAAATTCTTCAGGTTAATCACAGCGCATACTTGGGCCAAAATGCACTGTTAATAGTTACAGATTAACCACCAAGGTCAGTGTCTACAGAGTACAAGCTGCTGTGGTGAAGCAGAAAATGTTAATGGACCTTAACAGGACATTTTGGAAGTGTACCCTTCCCTGCCGTGGAATGCAACTGTGCTCCTCTGCGTGCATGCGTGCGTGCGTGCGTGCATGTGTGTGTGTGAATGCACACCTATGGATGTGTGGGCACTGTCGCTCTCTCCACTGATGGTGTCAAATTCACCTCACCCTGATCAAGTGTTGCCATGGGTGCACAAATTGTTCCCATTCCTTCTTACATCTATCTTGTGTTAGCACTTGGGAGCCCAGTCAGGAGCTAGGCCCTCTGGACACAAAAAGACAGCCTGTGCCCTAATTGACTGATAACCTAAAGTGGATACAGCAGACAGATAAAAACTGAGCTCAAGACACAAAGAGATTTTGCTGGATAGCAGAGTAGACAATGGCTCTAGCATGCCAGCTGCCCAGCCAACCCTTACTTACCAGTGTTGTTAAAGAGCTTGTATCAGCTACTACTGGTAACATTCTAGCTTTCAGAGAACTGATCACTTAGAACTGATTCTCACATGATTCTTTCCTGATTTTCTTAGGCTGCAATTCTATACACGCTTACCTAGGAGTAAACCTAATTGAACTAAGTGGAGCTTACTTCTGAATAGACATGCATAAGCTTGTGCTGTTAGATCCAGAGAGCTCCCAGCATAACACTTATCAGGGTGATCCTGTGGCCTCACTAGACAGCTGGGCTGTTGTTATGTCAAGGCCAACTGCCATACAATAGAGTTGTGTGATTGTTCGCTCATACAAAAAGCAGAGGCAACAGCACCACAGCTCAGAAACCAAAATAAAAAAGGAAATAGCAATGGAGACAAACTGCACAGGGTGACCAGATACAATGGAGGACAAAGTGCCTACACCTTTTAACCATTGTATAGAAGAGAGAATTTTGCCAGGTGCCGCTTTTTGCACCCTTCCATGATGAGCTGCACCTGCCAAAATTCTCTCTTCTATACAACGGTAAAGATATAGGCACTTTGTCCTCCATTGTATCTGGTCACCCTGCCACTGCATACCTGGTAACCCTTCTGTGACCCACCAATCATGAAATTTGTTGACAATAGCCATGCCCCAAAGGCACCAATCCATGCACAGCAATGGCAAAATGGCCCCATGATGATGATGTCATCCAACCCATTACTCACTGCCTAATCAGGCAGCCAGAAAGAGACCACAGTCATCCCCAGTGCAGGTCACCATGATGCAGCGGGCAGGAGCAACTGGTGCTTATAGCAGCTAATTCCAGGACTCTCCTCAGACAGGGGTGCAAATTCCCTAGCAGCATGAACGCAGAGTCTACAAATGGCCAGTCAGAGAGGGGTGCCATTCCAATGGCAACACTAAGTCAGCCCTATAGTGCAGCGGGTAGGAGATATGCACAGAGATCCCACAGAGAGGGATCTTGAAGGGAGGGGAAAGTTCGGGTCCTTCTGTGGGAATGTTCCTGTACAGAACTCATCAGAACACAACCCACAATGTAGTTGTATCAGTATCTGTATGAGAGAGACAAGCTTTTGTGAAGGAAAGGGCCACAGACCCAGGAAAGAACAAACAACGAACCACACAAGAAGTCTATCGGGACTAGCTGGGTGGGAACAAACACGACAGTGGGAAGACAATGTGGGTTTGAGTCCCACCATGGGAAAATATTGAAATTACCTCCAAAAGGCATAGCTTTTGGATGTTCTGCCAACAACAATTATTTTAGACTTGCAGGCAGGGCAGACTAAAATCCAAATCTTCCACTCCAGAGCAACTCTTTAACCACATGGCCACAGGAGATTCTCAGAGTGAGGGATGGAGGATGTGTGGGCGTTTTGCTTTGAGGTATGATCTTCTCTTTACCTGGCTTACCTGTGTGGGGTGCTTTATCCTGATGGGGTCTTTTATAGCCCTGGTGGTGTGCTGTGATCCGCTGAAGAGTTAGTTGGAATCCCATCATCCTTTGCAGCTGTGAAGATGGAAAGGGAAGAGGTAGAATGCAGCCCTATAGAATTATCCCATTTCAATGGGAGTGCTTAACCTCTTCTTTTGTAGACATAACATGATGTCAAGGAACATGATGTCTTCAGCTCACTCCTCCTTCCCCATGCCGCCAGCTCTACCCACATTTTGTTCCTTGCACTGGTGGTGCTCAGTCCTGTCAGGGATACACTGATGTCCTGCTGGCTCAAGGTTATTGCTCTGCCAGCATACAGTTTTTGCTGCTAGTACAGCACTGTGCTCTGCGCCAGCACAGGGGGGACGTAGGAGTGATCCCATTTAGCCCAGTGGGTGTCAGCATGGATAAGATCGCTCTGCAAGAGAATGGGACTGGGACGTCCCCTTCTGCAAACCACTATCTCTCAACCACAACTCCCACCACATCTGTAATATGGAGATGATGACAATCTGTCCTCCTTTACAGGAATGCTGGAAGGATTACTGAAATAACTATATGAAGTGCTTTGAGCACTTTCAGAGCAGTGTTGTTATGGAAAATCTTTCAAAGGGTGTTGAGCACAGAACATTTCATGTTTTGCTTGTGGCAAAGGAATCAGGCGACCTGGTTACCCCAAACAGAGTTGCCATGGCAGGGTGGTGATTAGCTGAGGTCCAAATGGGACTGAAAGAGCAGGAATTCCAGGTGGAAGGGAATGGAAGCCTGGAATCACTGGCAGCCTACAGAACCAGGAAGTGAGAAGGATTTTGAAGCATTTCCCTCAGGCTATGAGCATTCATTATGTACAGTTCTTGCATTACAAAGAGGTAAACGGCCACTTTGTTCATCGTTAAGGTGCCACAAGACTCTGTTGTTTTTATTCCGATATGTATTGCGATATGTATTGCGTTCAAGTGATCAAAGGCATATTTTGTAGTTCCCCTTATCTCTAGTTCTTCCCTTATTAACCTACCAGGAAACAACCCTGTATCTAAATACCTGCCACTTTGTGACTTCAATTCATGCCAATCTGAAAGGAGGCCATTGCTCATATACAGAAAAATGCCAAAATACAGAAATCTCAGCGTCATCATCATCATCATCATTATTTATTAACAGTATTTATATACCGCTTTTCAACAAAAAGTTCACAAAGCAGTTTACAGACAAAATCAAATGATTAAATGGCTCACTGTCCCAAAAGGGCTTACAGTCTAAAAAAGATGCAGAACATCACCAGCAAACAGCCACCAGAAAAGACACTGTGCTGGGGTGAAAGGGAGCAGTTACTTTCCCCCTGCTAAATATAAGAGGAGCACCAATTGAAAAAGTGCCTCTTGCTCAGTTAGCAGAGTCATATCACCTGAAAATTTCAGGCTGAAATTTCAGGCTGAAATGCAGAGCAAGAAGACCAACACATTTGTCTTCACACAAGACACTAAAAAGCACCTATGAGCTTCTGTTCCCCTATTTACACCATGTTAATGTGAGGGAGAAATCAAAATCGACATTCTTGCTAATGTAGGTTTTATATTACCTGAGATACCAATTCAAGGGAAAACTGATTGAAGCCCCATGCATGAGAACATTTTCTGAGCACCTAAGAAAACCATAGAGATTTCGCTAGTTACCTCCTGACCTACAAGGTCAAGCGTACAGCTCCATGAGCCTTGTTGGAAGCACCATCAACAGCCCAGATGTTTCACTTCTTCAAGGCAATGTAGTTCTCCCTCAAAAAGGAGCATCATGCATGTTTAGTGAGACTCTGACATAAAGAAATCCTGTGAGAAAAGTGTCACTGAACCAGGGGGTGAGGAATAGCATGAGGAGGACTCGCTTTCCCTGCCATGCTCGTAAATATTTCTTCTTCCCCTGCCCAGCCTTGTTTTGGAATAAAAACCGCGATGGCGTATTTTCTGCCATAAAACCGCAAGTGTTGTTGTAAAGAATGTTGAGCTGTTATTTTAAAAAGTGGTTTTGAGGCTGAGAGACTGTCCCTAGCCTAGGTAAACCATGCAAGGGCTGAATCCTTGTATTCATTCAGCTTTTTTTAACATGCAGCCTCCCCATCCCAGAATGAAATCAGCAAAGTCACCCTTATTTATCAAGAGTCAAGGCAGTGCCACCCCCTTTTATCCTCAAAGCAGAAGGTAACAGGCTTCATAGCTCAGAAGAAAACCAAACCCAGATCCCTCTGGTTTAAGCCCATCTACCCCTGCTAACTGGGCAAGAGGCACTTTTTCAATTGGTGCTCCTCTTTTATTTAGCAGGGGGAGGGTAACTGCCCCCCTTTCACCCCAGCACAGTGTCTTTTCTGGTGGCTGTTTGCTGGCGGTGTTCTGCATCTTTTTAGATTGTGAGCCCTTTTGGGACAGGGAGCCATTTAATCATTTGATTTTGTCTGTAAACCGCTTTGTGAACTTTTTGTTGAAAAGCGGTATATAAATACTGTTAATAAATAATAATAATAATAATAATAATAATAATAATAATAATATTCTACTGCACCACACTGGCCCTCACTTTCCTTCCCACATCTCCTGACATTCTGAAATCTCCCCCCCCCCGCACCTTTTTTAAATTCACAGAGGTTGTGCACACACCCCTCTCTGGAGGTGGAGTGCTCAGCTCCCTGACTCTTTTATGAAAAGGTAAACAGGCTACATCCCAGGCAGCAAGTCATCTCCACCTTTGGGACAGGCTATAGAGGTAGCAACATAAGATACAGCAGCACAAGTAAGGAGCCAAGGAACATCTGACCTAATTACTCACCTCCCACACTTCCACATTTTAACCATACAGTCAAGCAAACCAAGACTTGTGCAGGTCACCTTGTCTAACTGCCCATCTACCCTGAGGCAGGAAGTCCGACACTGAAAGCATGATGTGTGACAGGTACTTTTCCAGTGCTGTCTTCAGAACTTCCAGTGACTAAGATTGTACAGTACAAGCAGCCTAAGCAGGTTGTTCTACTGCCCAGCTGATTATTCAAAGGGGTGTTTTGTTTTGTTGTCCTTAACTCTCAAGTCAAATAATAATAAGCAATTTGTACTGTGCTTTCTGAGTGCGCAAGACACTTTACCTGTATTATCATGCTGTCATCTTTATAATCCTGTATGGTAAGTATGGCCAGCGGGTGGCGCAGCGGGTTAAACCGCTGAACCATAAGCTGTCGATCAAAAGGTCGGCAGTTCGATTCCCGTGATGGGGTGAGCTCTCGTTGCTTGGCCAGCTCCTGCCAACCTAGCAGTTCCAAAGCATGTCAATGCGAGTAGATAAATAGGTACCGCTTGCAGGAAGGTAAACAGTGCTCCGTGTTCCAGCTGCATGCTACGCGCTGCGGCAAGGAGAGTCATGCCGGCCACATGACCACGGAGGCGTCTTCGGACAACGCTGGCTCTTTGGCTTTGAAATGGAGATGAGCACCACACCCTAGAGTCGGACACAACTGGACTTAATTGTCAGGGGATACCTTTACCTTTATGGTAAGTGAGCATTATTCACCCCATGTGGGAAGACAAGGCTGAGAGGTCGTGGCTTGCTAAAGGCCACCAAGTAAGGTCATGGCGGAGGGGAGATTTGAATTCTTCAGTGGTGCAACTATATAAATAGTAGAAACCATGTAAATTTGCACTATTACATGACAATGAGGTGTGCAAGCCACTGGATTCCATGCCTGCCTTTCCCTGGAAGTGTAGTATAGTGGTTAGGAGCAGGGCCACTCAGAGGAATTTTTTCAGGGGGTACAAAGTTTCTTTTGGGCTCCTTCATGTAAATTTGGCTCCTGGGCCCCCCTTTTTTGCTCCTGGGCCCGGCTACAATTGTACCCCCTTAACTCCCCTCTCAGAGGCCCTGGTTAGGAGCTTTGCTACAGCTGGGGAGACCTGGATTCAAATCCTTCCTCAACCATGAAACTAACTGCAGGATTGGGGAGCCAGTCGCCATCTCTGCTACCTCCCTGGGAAGTGGGGGGTCACCTTGAATTATGAAGAATTATGCACGCCATACTGAGCTCTTTGAAAGAAGAGTTGTTGAATATAAATGTAAATCAGCTAGCCAGCCAGCCAGCCAGCCACCCTTCAGTCTTTCCACCAGGTATAAGAACTACTGTAGAACAACATTGGCTGCAGAAAGGGAAGGGCCTGGAAAAGGAAGAGAAAATGACAGAAGGGAAGCTAAGAAAGGAACATAAATGGCTGGAGGCGAGGCAGAGATCCTGAAGGGAAGGACTAGCAAACTCTCTCACTACATTATTACACCACCTTTTCTCTGCGGAACTCAGGACAGTGAACAAGGGGTTCTTCCCTTTCATACTGCAACAATTTTGTGAAGACAGCAGCTGGCCCAATGGCTGAATGAGGGTTTGACCCTGGTTTTCCTCGTTTCATTTTCCTCGTCCTAGCCACTACATCGCATGAAATTTATTTTTCATTGAAAGCTGAGGTCCTGAAGAAGAGGAATACTACACCTAATACCAACTGTGGCTTGTTTGCTTTTGCAAGCTTTTCAAAAGTTTGCCATAGTGTTGCTAGCGGGGTTCAACCTTCCCCTGAGAAGCAAACATTAATCAACTGGGGGCCCAATCCTATCCAACTTTCCAGTGCTGATGCAAACGTTCCCTTACCTGTGACTGCCCCCCCTCCCTGAATGCAGCACGTGCCCTGTTGGCACGGCTTCATCAGCACTGGAAAGTTGGATAGGATTGGGCCCCAAACCATCCTTACACTGAAGGCAAAGAAGGCTATAAAAGATCCATATATAAAAATAAACGTGAGATGAAGGAAATTCCATGTCTTGCAGGACAGGTGAATCAATTGGTTGCTGTCAGGAAAAACAACACTTTGCAGAATCAGAAACATGTTTACTTAACGGAACTGTCATCATAACAACCAAGTCAATTTGTGATTGCAATCCTGTACAGCCTTTGCCCCTCTACCAAAATGCCAGGTTGTGACCAGGATGGGCAGCCCAATCCTAACCGGACTGTGTGACCCACACTGCATCCTATCCAGGGAAGCAGCAGGCTGGAGGTCTCCTCGAGGTAATGGGTCATTCTTTGTCCCCTTAACGCAGGTAAAGCCCCAGCCTGCGCAACGGGGCTACTCGGATCTGTGTGAGCTGTAGCTCATGCAGAACAGAGAAGCCTTGTGCTGGGCTTTCAAGCCTGGGCGTAGGAATAGGATATCATCCCCTCCCTGTTATCTCCCCTCCCCCGCCCCCATTCTACTCTCTCCCCACCCCTCTGCTGCCCAGTGGTAGCTTACTGGCACTGTTGGGCGCTCCTTCTGGATGTGGCTCTGGTGGGACAGTGCAGGTCATCCTGTCGCGCCAGCCCCACTCAGGTTGTCGCAAAGCACTTTATGGTGCTTTTGCAACAGTCCGCGCCAGCGCTGACAAAGCTTAGGATTGTGCTATCAATCATTTTCTTTAGGTTAGGGAAGTGCTTCAGCTAGCTGAAATGAGTGCTGCTGCAGTTGTATCTGTACTATGAATGCATCCACGTATAGGCATGTTTTATTCTCAGAACCTGCTCAAATCCCCTTTAAGGCATTTTTACCCAAGAGTGTATATACACAACAGGAGTTAAATGTGTACACCTCTGGGCTGGGAGGAAATTGTTGTTGTTTTTAAATTAAGTGTCCTTCCCCTAAACTTTTTAGTCCAGTCAAACAGATGCATCCCGTAAAACCAACACCCACTTCATTAGCCTCATTTTCAGGAGTTCTAAGCCCACAATTAGAAAACCCCCACCCATCCCAAGCTATGTACAATGATACCTTAATGCTGACTATATGCTTAGGCTCAAAATCTGATCCCAGAAGTCACTGCTAATGAGCCTAGGGATTCCATTTATGAGAGGTCCCTCTCTAATACATTTCATTTAAATATATTCATTCTAGCCCAGAAAAGTCTGCCTTAAACAAGAAAATACCACCTGTTTGGGAAAAAAAAAATCCTTAAAGGGGGGGGGGTCCATAATCATGGGAGAGGCACCGAGAATACCTTTCTACATACTCTGAACATGAAGCCGCCTTGTACAAATCTCTCTCTCTCTCTCAGTGTGGAGCCGACTCACAGCAGCTCTCCAAGGTCTCCAGACAAGGCTCATTCCCAGGTCTACCTCCTAGGACCTTCTGCTTCCAATGCATGCTGACACTCTCTCTCTCTCTGAGCTACAGCTCTTCTTCTAACTAGTAATACAAGATAGGCAACACTCTCACTCTTAGAGAGCACAATGGCCTTTTGGGTAAATTGGGGGCCCCAAGCTATAGAAGGCAAGTTGTGCCTTGAAGGAGCCAATGCAACTGATCGGATACAAATGTAACGTGAGCAGATGGAGAGATGGGAAGAGGGGCAGGAGACACCCACCCTCCACTATCTGTATTTGGGTCTGTCTCCCTTGTCAATTGTCATACAATGACAATCACGAGTGTATGTAATGTAGTTGAAAGAACACAGTCTTAGGCTTATTAGACAATATTTATTTTTTTATTAAAATATTGTTATACCAAGTGGAATGCTACAGCAATCTCGGTATAGAGCGGCATAATAAAACAGCCAGGTTTATGTTTAAATACTTAAGATAACTTAAGATGCACAAAACACAAACAAACAAAAAACACCCCTCATTGTCTTTGGCAGAAAAAAAGTTCACAGCACAAAAATACTTAAAAAGGAATACCAATATTAATATGAAATATATTAAGCTGTGTTTCTCTCTCGCTCTTTCATAACTTTTTTTGCTTTGTTTTTCACTTTGTAAACAATGCACAATAACCAAACACCTTTTTACATATTTATGGAGGGGGGTTAAAAAAAATGCAGTTGTCCAGCAAATGCACCTGTTTGACAGAAAAGGGGTAGGGGGGTGAACGTGTGTGAACACAGAACCAAAGAAAGCACCAGGTCTGACAGAGAGTAATATATTAACATCTGAGTTGGCTACTGTCAGAAGCCAGCTGTCAGTAGACAGGGGAGTGTAAAAGGCTTCCTATAATCCAGACAGCACTTTCTGGAGTGGTTCCAGAGAAAAAGGAGGGGATCGGTAGCTGGAATCAATATTTATCCAGAATTGTAAAAATGACACACATTTGGGATATAAAAGTTGCTTTGCATCTCCAGATTCACTCACATCATTCCTAGCAATGTCCTTTCCTCACTTCACAAACATCAGCTCACAACACAAACCCCCACACACATACTGTATCATACTTCCCCCCCACTCTCTTGGAGCGGTTCCCCCACTCTCTTGGAGCGGTTCCGATTCACTTTTACTTTTTAAAGTACTGCTGAAGTACTGAATAATTATTCCTGTCAGCTGGAGGCCCACTCACGATCTTGCCTTGGACCCGATGTATTCTCCACAAATGGAATGACCCCCAATTTTAGGGATCAGGGCCATTCATTTCAATACAGCTGTGCCGATCTACACCACATGGAGATGTATCCAGTTTAAAAGACCGCAGCTTGGAAACAGCAACACAGGACCAGAAACACTTGGCTCGTGGCTGCTATTCAAACAAAGAGCAGGGAAATTCCAGTCTGAAGCATCATGGGAAATTGCTTCAAAGGAAATGGAATCTGAAGGACTCCGAAGGCGGATATTTAACTCCGGACAAACAGGATATGAAATGGAGGAAAAGAAAAAGCAAACACTAGAGAAATCCAAAAACAAGACAACGGAAAAAAATGTTTAAGTGATGAGGAGCAAACAGAAAGATCAGGCAGACCCACTGCAAGCAGTGGAAAGGGGCAGGAAGAGCCAGATCAGAGGGACTGTGGCTGAAATGCTGATTTCTATTGGGCATGTTCTTATAGATTATTTACAAAAGAAAAAGGGGACCATCCCCTTGATCCCCCTATCCAAGTACCTATGACAGGTCATGTGCTCTCCCCCCCCCCCACCCCCAGCAAAAGGTTGCAGACTGCTTGCAGTCCCCAGTATCAACAGCGGTCCCTCTGCCTGGGAGGCGAAGGGGAAACTTAGGGGTGGGTGGGAAGAACAGGGTGCAAAGAATTCATTCTAGCCACACCAGCACCAGACAAACACTCTTTGCTTTTGATAGCTTACGCTTCAGGTCCAGGTACCTGCCAGGAGCCCAGTCAATCAAACAGGTATATCACCTCTTTCAGTGCTAAACTCCAGCATGCCACCCTCTGAAGGGCCACACCCAGGCTGCACAAAAGTCTCACTTAGCGTCCCAGTTTGCATCCCCATCTCTTGGGAAAGCCAGCGGCAAAGAAAACGCAGAGCTGTTGTCTCTATGCAAGCACCAGCCTCAAACGTGCTGTGCTCCACCAGCTGTTGCTCAGTCCATTGGAGGAGCAGCCTGTCGGGGTGACAGAGGGCACTCACACCCCAAACAGAGGCATACCACAGTTGTAGCTTTTTGTCCCCAAATGCTACAACAGGTCTGTATGTCTTCCAGCTCCTCTTGCAAATTCTTTTGCCTAGGCTCCACAGGCCATCTTAATAGCTGAAGGGATCCTCAGTCTGTGCTTCCTCGGTCAGTTACTGTGCCTCTGCTAAAGCAGAGAGGAGTGGTTAGGTCTGGTCACGTCCATGGAGGACTCCCTGTTCCTCAGATGAGAATCTCCACCATGTCCGACAGGTCCAGAGCTTTAGCAGCTGGCAAAGTCTCTGCAAGGAAAGCAGGCAATGTTATTGCAAATATGTTGAGGAGGAATTCAAAACTACTTTTGGCATAAGGGTGACCCCAGTAAGCACAGGGTCTTTGCACCAGAACCTTTATCATAATGTGAAGAAGTCTTGGAGCCATATGTTTAAAATTGACTTTGCAACCAACTACCAAAACTTCACATGGAATATGTCAGCTTTTACCCCTGCAACCCTTCATCAGTGCTAACGAAACATGTGGTACACTGACATAACCATGGGCATCAGCCATTGATGCAAGCCACATGTAGGAGAAGGCTGATCAAATCCAGTTTCCAGCATAAATTCTAAACACATCTGTCACCCTGTGCTATCTCGGTAGACTCATAGGTCCAGGGCAGGAAACACCTCTTCAGTTTGTGGTCTAGGGTCTGGGTAAGGCCTCTAAAGCACAGGCTAAGATAAGCACCCTCAGCTAAGGGGGTGGAGGAGAACAGAAGACAGCTGCTCAGACTTCACCCTCTTAACCCGAATCATCCTTTAGCACTTCAGTTCTCCTTTCCAAATTGTTTACACAATGTACAAGTTGGGAACCCCTGGACTTGAACCCTGGAATGAGATCTCTCTGAGACCACTACGAATTTGGGAAGATTCAAGTGATGTAGATCTTCTACACAAGCCATATTCTCTCCCTCTGTGTGTTTTTCTCTCCTTCCCTCAGCTCCACCTGCTCCTCTCAGATAAGCCTGCACTGCATCGCACGAAACACATGATTAGTCACTATGGCAGGAATCTCAGCCCTGGCATTGATCCTACACAAGGCGGTTCTGTGTTCACCTCTTAGTTATGTGAACCTTCTCAGGCATCCCTGGTAGGAGAAGGCAGTTCATTGGGTTTACTGTGGGCATAGCTATTAGTCAAGTCTCTAAGAGAAGGTCAGGCACTGTGGTAGTCCCACAGACACTCACTGGGAGTTAGGCCAACCACAGGCACTTACCTAGTGAATTTGCTGCACCACTGTTGCTTTCAAGGTGGGGTTCAGGCTCATCACACCGAGTGCTCTCGAATGAGCCTTCTGTCTGCGTGCTCCCATCTTTGCTACCATGTTTGGCGTGGAAGGGAAGAGGGCCACCAACAGATGGGATGGTCCCTTCTGCTGAAGTCTTGGGTGCTGCAGGAAGGAGAAAAGAAGCTCAATTTAGACCAGCAAGCTCAGTTCATTTCAGACAGCCTTTCAGGACTTGATATCTAGGGACAAGACCCTGATTATGGGAAGAAAATATTTACAAACTTATACTAATGCTTTCTTCTATATTTCCTCCTTGTCATGAGCACTGGCAAGAAAATAAGTTGGAGGTGTAAAGATTCAGTGCATAAACTATCACCGACATCTCTATCCAAGTCTCTCGCTATAGGAAATTCCACAGCTGGTTGTGGACTTCAGGTTTATTAATGACCAAGAATTGGCAACCAACTGGAGACAACAATTTCATTCACAGTTCTAGCCTTTCCCCCCACTCAGTTCTATTCAATGGCCTAAGAGGCTCAATTCAGATATCATGTTCCCAGACCTCCAGACCATGATTTGGAGGGTCAGGATCATGACAGCTGAACTGGGACGTTTTCACTTAACAGGATGAAAAGGAAAGGGGTTGTATAGACACACCAGAGATCTAGAATTTCTCCCTGCTCTTCTCCTAGCATCATGCAAAGCCTCTCTTACCTGGATTTCCCCGGGAACCACCTTCACTGGCAGAGGTGCCTGGCCAACACTGGGTGGCAGAAGCTGTAAAGATGGATGGCACAGATTTGGCAGGTCGCAGGGAGCCTTGAAGAGCCTTGCTGGGGTCCTTCCGAGAGCGCTGCTGCAAGACTTTGATGACAGCATCCTTCTCTAGTATTTGGGCATGAAGTGTTTTTAACCTGGAAAATACAGAAAACCAGACCCATGTGAGAAAAAGTTGGCAATAGCACCTGAGTTTTCAGGCAGTTGTTTCAGAGTTAGCATCTTTCTTTCTGATGTATCCTCCAGACACCTGCTTTTCAGCTCATAAAACAGAGTTGTCCCACTAAGTGCATTAATTATTATTATTAATAATAATAATACGAATATGTATACCCCGCTTTTCAACAAAAAAAATTGTTCACAAAGCGCTTTAAATAGCTAAAACCAATCAGTGGTGTCCCCAAAGGGCTCACAGTCCAAAACTAGATGCAGAAGAGACACCAGGAATAGCCACTGGAAACGATGCCGTGCCGGGGTGAAAAGGGACAGTTGCCCTCCCCCGCTAAAGAGAAGAGGATACCACTTTAAAAAGTGCTCAGGAGAGCAACCACCATTCTTTCCACTTTGCAAACAAGGAGTCTGTTTTTAATGTGCCGTTAGTGCTGAAGGACTCAGAGACGATCCTGCGCCCCCCCGCGGGGGCCCCCAGATTTTCGCCGCCCCCAATAAAAACAACAACAACAACAACAACAAAAAACACCACCACCCGGGTTTTTCAGATGTCTACGGGCTTTTTTACTGTAATGTTGATGTGTGTATGCTTTGTCCCACTTAGCTTGTGTATCCCGGAGCCTTCGTTCTGCCTGCTTTCGTTCTGTCCGGGCGGCAGAACTCCTGAGAAGCGCCCGTTCGCTCTGGAGCAGGGCGCTCTGTCGTTCTGCACTTGCGTCGTTCCTCTCAGTTAGCGCATGCGCAGAAAGATTGTAACGACGGAGCGCCCTGCTCCGGAGTGAACGGGCGCTTTTCAGGAGTTCTGCCACCCGGACAGAACGAAAGCAGGCAGAACGAAGGCTCCGGAATACACAAGCTCAGTGGGACAAAGCATACACACATCAACATTACAGTAAAAAAAGCCCGTAGACCCCCGAAAAACCCGTAAAAATACAAAAACACAAATCAAAACCTAAGTAGTCCCCCGCCCCCCCAGGAGCCTCGGCGCCCTCTGCCCGGGGGCCCTGGGCCCCCCCCCTTGAGGACATCTCTGGAAGGACTTAGCATGAGTATTAAGAGCACAAGCTTTCCTTTGGCTGTCCACGAAGCACAGGCGTCGACGGGGGGAAGCGGGGGGGGCCGCCGGGGGGCGTCGCACATCTAGGGGTGACGTGCGATCACCCCCCACTTACAGTTTTTAGTTGAAGGTGGGCCCACCCGCCCTCCCCTGTGTCTGTTTGGCTCCAAAATGAGCCGAAAACGGAGCGGGGAGGGCGCTCTGCTCCTGCGCGTGACGTCACGCGCGGGGGTGGAGCCTCCCCCTTAAGGGCGACGCGCGCCCCCGCTCTGGGGTGACGCGCGTCGTCGTGACGCGACTGCCACGAAGGAACCTTTTTCCTAAGGAATGCAACGTTAAAAAGGAAAACATTCATGTTGGGCCCAAACCAATGAACAAATATCCCCTTATCAAACTTTCTCTAGCAGGACAAACCTGTTCTCCATCTCCTGGTGCTTGTGAGTTGCCAGCAAGAGATCCTCGTCAAAGCTGTTGTTGGGGGAGTGGCGCGGGGAGTGGTTGATGATGGTGGTGTCCCGCTGTGCAGCAGCAGTGGCAGCAGCATCCATGGCAAACTGCCTCATGGTACACTCTTCCAGGTACTTTTGCTCCCACTTGGTCATATCAGCCTCCAGGGCTAGGATCTTCTCTTCTTTCTCTCTCAGCTGTTCAGACAGCACGTGGGCACTCAGCTCAGGAGATCCGCCGCTAGGCACTCCCATCTGTCTCTGGATTGGCAAAGAGAAGCAAAAACTGATGTCACACTGCATTCTTACTGCTGCCAAGAACAGTCAATTCATAGATGAAGTAGAGTAGCCCTATTTGAGCAGTTTCGGCTTGGAAGGAGTCTGCATCAATCAACCATGTTCTTTACAGCAGGATCTTCATCAGCATGTTGCCAAATACATACACCACAGTTGCCATGCAAGGTGGCAGGCTATCAGCCTTGGATGCTGGCACAGATCAGTTTAGTAAATTGCTGCGCTTGGCAAATAAAATATTTACATTCATCGGTTTTTTTTAATGGACAAAATGTTCCATATCTGCTTTTCATTTCTTTCCCTGCTTCTGCTTTAATAGGCTAATTTAAGTAATGGACCATGAACATAGTTGATGTCATAAGTAATAATAATATAACCATTTTTACAATGCAGTATATCTTGGGAATATCATTCTTTCCTACATGGTGCTTTTTTACTTCTCCATTTTGAGACTAAATCTCAGCACATGCTAACTTATGAAACACCAACACACAGTGCTGGCTGCTAATTATTCTTCAGTATTGGTACTTAACTAATTACCTAACATGCTTGCCTCTGCCAAATTTTAATAAATCGGTCAATCTGACTAGATGTGCAATAAGACTGCTGGAGAGAATCCACACCCCCGATTTATATTTATTTATTTGTTTGATTGATTGATTGGTATACCATAAACATTCTGTGCATTAGGGGCTTGAGGCATAAGATTGGTAAAATATCCAACATGGTAAACCATTCTTGCAGAAAGTTGAGGCTCTCTTTGGAGCCAGTTTTGTTTTGTAAAAGCTACTGTATTATTATGCATGCCTACAATTTAAGTCCTTTGATAAGGAGCATATGATTTTTCTCAAAAATTTGACTCCTGCATTCATGGCTGTTTCTAATACTTTAGAGTACATTCCCCTTTAAGTTAATGTGAAACAAAATTTCAGACCCTCTAGCCACAGTTCATCAGAAGTTGACTGACCCAGAGCTATAGTCCTCACTCAGGTTTTTAAACAGCATAGTTGGCCCTGTTCCTTCACGGTTCTTGGTCCTTCCTCTCACCTGCTGAGCCCGCAGCATCTTCAGCTCCTGCTCTAGGCGTGTGCGGAGACGCAGTTCCAGCTGCTCGCGCTTCTCGCAGGCTGCCTGGAGTTGGCCTAGTGCCTGCTGCAGCCTCTCCACTTTCTCCACATATGCCCGCTTCTTCCGCAGCTCATCCTCCGCTTTGGCGGCCCGCATCTGGGCACTGCTCAGAGCCTGTTCCAGCAGCTCTGCCCGGCGGCGTTGGTCTTCACTGGCGCTATGCAGCCGTGCAACATCCCGCTCTAACTTCTCTCTGTCTTGTTGGTGCTCATAGTCTGGAGGAAACACAAGGAGGAGAGGTCACTAACTGTCTACCATTCCTTTTTAAACACAAGAAACTGGGGGGGGGGGGAAGCCTTCCTCGGAGAATCTGCAGAGATAATTTTGACTGCTTCATCATGAATCAAGCCAGCCATTCCCTGATCATTAGAAGAGAAATGGGCGTCGCCTATGTTCTTAGCAGCCGCTGACTGTACTTGAGTTGAATTATTCCATGGTGGGGTCAAATTGGGCCATTGCCCAGGGAAAAGACAGCTACAGGAAACAGAAAAATGAACATTTGTACCAAACAACTTTGAACTTATGCTTTGATTCTAGTTACCAATACCCAAATTCATTCATCCTCATATTGTTGCTCTCCTCAATCTGATCATGATGGGCACATCAAGTAAGCACAATGAGAGGAAGAAAGAAGCTGTGGGAACCTAGCACAGTGGCCTGAGAAACTCTAGAGTGGCCAGTGGATTTCTGCCTGTCCACACTTGTCTGGACTGGCCACATACTACCTCCCACTCACCCTACCAGAAACTAGAAAAACAGGACATCCTGACTGGCTGTTCCACTTGTGGCTCTTCTGGGGAAACTACCCAAAACTTTTCTCCAAGTCTCATGGAGTCTTAAGTACTACCAGCTGCACCGGAGCAGGATTGCGTCAGAGAAGGGCCCTAGATGAGTGAGCGCCTTCCCTTACCTCCAAGGCCCCTCAAAATGGTAGTCACTCTGCCACTACTGGTCACATGAGGAAGCTATATTGATATGAACAAAGGGCTGGAGTCTTGAACCATTTGATGCACCTTCCTGCAGAACTTGTGTTCCCTGGAACACTATTCTAAGCTACTGTATAACAAAACAGCCATGAGAGGGCCATATCCATTCGACTATAAATGGAGTTTTACACTGCTTTCTTTACAAGGCCTGGAAGATAGGAATTGTTTGGGAGGAAGCTGAAATGATCTCTATGAAGGAGTAGAAGCAGTTCCTTGTACTAGCTGTTGAAAAGATAACTAGTAGTACTTTCCTCCCTGCTTCCACCCCTCCTTCAGGCTAATTCCCACCGCCTGGCAACAAGTAGTCCTTTAAAAAAAAAAATCCAGAATAAGTAAGTAAGTAAGTAAGTAAGTAAGTAAGTAAGTAAGTAAGTAAGTAAGTAAGTGTGTGTGTGTGTGTGTGTGTGTGTGTGTGTGTGTGTGTGTGTGTGTGTGTGTGTGTGAGTGAGTGAGTGAGAGAGAGAGAGAGAGAGAGAGAGAGAGAGAGAGAGAACTCTTGGACCAGAGGTTTTAAACAGAGGGAGTACAGTCTGTGTGCTGGAACAGTCGGAACAGCCACTGGAATGCAAAGAATCCAGGTCACACTGATGGCTGTGGTGATTAATGGCTCTAGTTTAAGTGCCAAGAACAGCTTAGCACTCTCTGGGGAATGGCAAAATTCTTCCAAGGGAGGATCCGCCTCCTCTTCAATCTTAAAGGGACCTCCCTTAAATCCTCCCTCCCAACCCATCTACAGCAAAAGCCTCTGGAAGAGGACGGTAGCGTAGAGAACAGCCCAGCTGGGATCGAAATATAGCTCCAACATTTGGAGGAGACTTACTCTGGGCAATAAGTTTTGCCATCGTCCCTTGGTTTTCTTCTTGGTTTTCCTGTGCCCGGCTGGCCAGCTGCTTGTTCGCAGACTCCAGTCGCTCTGTTGCAAATTGGAAGAAGAATGAGAATCAGAACATAATTCATAAAGGCTCCTGAACTACTAGAAGGTTGCAGACAGTTACTTCCCCTCACCAGATGGGCGCTCTGATAACACTACAGGCAATCATGTCAGGGAAGCATGGCCATTGCACAGGCCCTCAATGCCAAAGAAGCATCTTTGTCATTACATATTTAAGGCAGGACCAGCAATTTTTTCTCTGTTTCCAAAGCTCTAACACACCCTGCTTTCATTGTAATTTTTCCCCTCCAAAATATCGAGGTTTAAAAAGTTTAAAAAAAATGGAGATGGCTTTCAGGATCTTACCAAACAATGTTGTCCTGTTCTTCAGGCAGTTTTCCAAACCACAGTTTGGAGGACTGTGAATAAGGTATGGACTTGTACACACTCCGCTCCCCTCCCTTTCCAGTCGTCTCATGAACAGTTTCCTTCTTTCCTGTTTAGTGCTAATTGGCAAATTTGGAGGCCAAGGACTAGTCCTAACTAGGTTCCAAAACCTATTGCTAAACTGGAAAGAGACAGAAGCTGCACAGGAGCAAAGCCATGTGCAAATCTGCACCTCACTCACTATCTTCCAAAACCATGAATTCAGCTAGCTGTGAAAGCAGATATGCAATCTGATTGCATCGCAGAGTAGAGCCATGCTGGACAGTAGAATAGATTATACCACATTAGTAGCCCTGGATTGTTTTAAGGCCAGATTCACACTACACAAATCCAGGCTCACATGCCTCTGCCCCTGCCTCTGCGCTTGGAGCTGGGGAGTGTCTTCCCGCCTGTTGTCCCTCCTGCTGTCCCGCCTTCTTAAGAAAGCGCAGCTTACAGATTGGAAGTAGTTCTGATGGGCATGCAACCACACTCCCCCCCTCTCATCCGATTGGTGGCTGCAGTAGCTCCGCGAACCCGCCCCCAAGCTCCGCGAACCCACCCCCTCAAAAGATGGGTTTCCCCATCTTGTACAAGGGAGAGCGCAGCTGCTCCGCTTGCTTACGAAATGCTGTCAAAGAGCTCCGCGCATCTCCGTAACGCGCCGGGATTCGTGTAGTGTGAATCCAGCCTAAGGGGGGGTGCGAGAATGGAAGCCCCAGCCCAGCTTGAGGTTCTCTGCTGACTACCAACTCCTCTATTTAGCTATTAACACCAATCGTACTGCCAAGGCTAGCCATGCCCTCTTACCTTTCAGATCCCGGTTGAAGTCCTGCAACCGCCGCATCTCTTGCTCCTTCTTGTTCCTCATGGCTTTCTCCAGTGTCTCTCGCTTAGAAGATGCTTTCATTAGGTTTTCATAATCCTCTGAAATTCGCTGAATCTCAGTTTCCAACTGAGGGAGAGAACCAAAGTATCTCCGTTAAAAATTATCTGCATGAGAATATACTTGAATGCCTCTAGCAGATCTTTGCTCAAGACATGCAATTCACAAACCAAGGGAGAATACAGAAGATTAGCAGCGTTTTCTACTATACAGACCTTGGATTTTGAAAATGGGTTTGAATTTTGTGGTCTGCCCCTGACCTATTAAACAGACAGTGCTACTGCCAATTGTTGGTGTTCTTACAACATGTTTACACAGCAAACGTAACTAGGGTATAGCATCACTTTCCATCTTTTTACGTAGGCAGGCCTCACAGATTGTATCAATAATGCTATGATGGCACAATGCAAATGTAAAAAAATTTCATGCTTTTTCCTTAAAGATATTTGGGGATTTTGGTATGGAGGAGATGGATAGCCACCCTTGCAGAACTACAAACCACTGAGAAAAGTCATGACAGCAAAGCAGATTCAAAAGCAGCTGCACAAACTGCAAGGTAGATAAGTTCTTGTGCTCATTGATTCATTCATATTTACATTTTAAAACAACTTTCCTTCTCACACAAAAGTGCAACTAAAATACTAGCCAAAAGATCATAGCTAGATCAGCATTGTTGGTCTCCATTCCAAGATGACTGAAACTAGTCACTGTGCTGTTCTGCTCTCTCAGTTGATCCTTCTGAATGCCCAGTCCTCATTTTCTGCTGGTTCACTGAACTATCTAACATATTGCTGAGAAGGCAAGCCCCAGCTTAAGCCAAATAGAGCTTGGCATTTGTTTTGAGAATGAGCAGCAAAAGTCACGGCTGAAGAGCAGCGTTGGCTGCAGCTCCTTCCCTCTCAGTTCTCTATGGTCATAACCAAAAGGCTGTCAAATGCTACCAGCCCTGGTTAAGTCAGGCACACAATCCTACAAACAGATTTACAAACTATGAAGACTTAAAAATAAATCATGTAGGCAACATGACAATGACTTGGATGTATTCTGCTGCAGTCAATTTCTTTGCTCTTCTCGCCTTCTCCCACTCAAATCCCAGCTGGCAGGGTCTTGACATCCAATTACATGTTCCATTTTTACCCTTTCCTATGCAGGCTTGGCACATTTCCTCTGCATCCCCACCTCTGCAGGCCTGGCACGTGCCCTCTACAGTCCCCAAATAACTCACTGGTTCACAGAGGGGAGGAGTCTCGCCCTTGGCTCAAGCTGGGCTAGAACAGGCCTCTCCTTGTGTGCGTCGGCACAAAAGGCTTTCTGTGACTTGCCTAGTGCAGACCCCAAGAGGGAGGGCCCCATAGCAAGAGGGCACAACTGTGAATAGAGATGGTGAATGGACTCTTTTCTATCCACTCAACAACTGCTTTAGCTTAAGACCTGTTGCGCACTTTGTGCTTGCGCTCCACAGCTGTTTAATGGGGAGGGGGTCATTAAGAAAAATTAGAAGGAGATGTGTTTTCATGACAGCTGTTTCTGGGAAACAAAAGACAAGGGGGCAGAGAATTTCGGGAAATGTTGCTGAAGGCAAGGCCGGGGCTTTGAAACATTTTGCTGAATTCCCATGTCTCCATAGGAGGACGGAGCACTATGACTGCTCCCAGTCAAAATGGCGTCTTCATAATGATCTCAATAGGCACTTCCTTATCATTCTGAACCAGGGCTGGCCCAAGACCTCCACAGACTGCACACAAAAGGCCACACCCCCTTATCAATGGTGCACCAACTGCTGCCGCTCCTCTGCCCACTCCTCAAAAGAGAGAGAGAGAGAGAGAAATGGAGCAGAAGACAGTTTCCTTGACCATTTCCTGTCTTCCGTTTCAAATCCAGAAAGTGGGAGGACGAGTGGTGGCTGGGGTGGGCAGTGGACTCTCTCCTCAATCTGCAGCCCAAGGTGACTACCGCAGTCTCATAGATAGGCTGGCCCTATTTACAGCAGTATTTACACCATTTACTGCTTTCCTCACTGAAGGCTGGTAACTCTGGAAGAGTCTAAAAACTTTTGATAGGTGGCAATTTTTCGCCCAGCCCTGGAACAGTCCAACTGTGGCTTTTTTAAATTCTCCCCTGCTGGAACAGTCAGTTTGAACCCCACCACACTCAAGTGAGGCTTCTTTGCTACTTGTTCTGTCCCACCCCTCCTCCAACCTTTCTTTTGACATACTCAGAGACCTTTTAGTCGAGTTTCATCATTGACCTGGTCCTCCTTTGCAAAATGTGTACCAGTGACCTTAGGGAAAGTGCAGTCAGGTGGGGTAACATTAAACCAGCATCAATGACTTTTCAGTGAAGTTCGTTCTCACACTCTACAACTCTCAACAACATGAGAATGATTCTAGGGTGAATTATTTCCAACTTCTGAGCTGGGAAGACAGCTACTGTATGGCATAGAGCATGAATTACATCAAAATGGCAGGCAAAGCCATACCAGCTAGACACCTCCTTGCCTCACAACTATTAAAGGTGCCCAGGATCACCCTTCAAGACCAAACATCACTAACGCCACTTCTGAAGGCAAGGAAGTCTCAGATAGAAAGCTAGGTACCTATAGTCTTATCTCCCTTCACACCGCTCCAATTCACTAGCATTGCCTGACTTGGGGTTGATCACACAAGCTGCAAAGAAATAGAGGCTTGCTCCCTCTTTAGAGACCTTTCGGCGGGGCCTTAAGACGTTTTTATTTAGGTTAGCTTTCGATGTCTGACATGGTGGCTTTTTAACAAATGGCTTTTAACAAATGTAAATACAGGTGACCCACTGGGGTTGTTTATTTTAATTGTTTTAATTATGTGTTTTTAATTATTTTAATGTACATGTTTATTTTAATGTTGTAAGCCGCCTTGAGTGCCCTTGCTGGGAGAAAGGTGGGATACAAATTCTTTAAATAAACAAATAAATAAATAAATAAATAAATAAATAAATAAAATAGGAGTTGGACTATAAGCCTCTTGCCTCCTCTCTCTTTTACTCTCTGCCATTGTTTCTAAATCCCACTATGAGATATGAGTTGGCTCGATAGCCTTACTGCAACAAAACGGGGTTAGGAATGGGTCAAGGAAGAAATTCCAATTTTAAGGATAGCTTTTCAGGGCATGGGCCCAAGACACAAGCACACTGCTGAAGTTAAGCAAGTCTAGATTTGGTCAGTGCCTGAATGGGCGACTACCTAGGAACCCTGTGTACACCACCACCAGTTCCATGATGAAAGAAAGGTGGAATATAAAGAATGAACCCTTCCCACAGTAAGACAGCATAAAACCAGACCCGGCATAGTCTCACTGTCAGCCAAGCCAAGTTCGAGAAAGGACTCCCTTTAAAAAAATGTAAGCCCTTGAGTTCTCATGGACAGGCATGCAATCCCTTGCTCAGAGTAGCCTCAGGCTACATGTGGATCTGCAACTGCTGCATGCGCTTTGACCAAAAGGGTTCTTTCAAAAGGCACAGGTCAACCTGCTCCTTTACCTTCTGGATTCGGTTGGCTTTTTCACCACAGCTCTCCAATTCCCGCCGCAGCATCTCGTTTTCCCTCTGAAGCTTCTCGTTTTCTCTCAGCCACTTCTCATTCTCAGTCAACACAGCTTCCATTTGGGACAAGTGGCTACTGGCAGAAGCCTGGGCTGTCATCAAAGCCTCCACCCCAGCTGAAGTCAGCGATCCCAGAGGATCATGGCACATTGCAGCCTGTTGTGGCAGGAAAGCTTGGGTCATCTGAGCCTGCATCACCCTAGAGAAAGGAGAAATGAAGGAATTACCAAGGAAGGCAGACACTTAGAAGCAGGAAGACCTCAGCACTGGTCTTTGCCCAACGCGGGGCATATGTGGAGCTCCAGTGTAGATACCCGATGCAATCAAATGAACAATTTAAGCCACTAGGTCTCAAGAATTCTACTCCTTTGAATTTCTCTGACCTAACAATCTAGTGCTTATCAATCTAGAGAAGTTGGGGCAACAATCCAGGTAGTTCAAACTGGTTTCTTAGATCCTTTTACTACTCATTGATAAGGGATGTTTTGCTCTTGGGAAGCATATCACTGAATCCATTATTGAAACCCTTATTTGTCAGAATAATCCTTAAATGCCTCGAAGATTCTTTGAATACACTCTGAAAGCATTTTTGGGAAAGACACAATCGCAGGTTCATAACACGATGGCAACCAATAGTTCCACCCGCCTATCCAAAAATTACCCTCACTGGCCAAACCTATTCCTGAAGAAAGTGGATGTCCCCAAGGCCCATTCCAATGAACAGGACCAGAAGCAATGGGAAGAGAAGTGCTTCTGAAATCCAAGCCACAATAACTTCCCAAAGAGCATATACATGTAATTCACTCCGTCCCCAAATCCCCATGCTGAAAGTACAAGTGTTACCCACTTTGCAGGAGTTTTAACACATGGAAGAGTACAGAATTACTGTTGAAAGTGATAGTCACTCACCACAAATGTGAAATATAACACTTATGCAATTTCTAATATTACCGTAACTAAGCTTCGGAGAATTGCACTGCAGCATATGCGCTGCTTTGAAGTCCTTTGGTATATATACACAAATATGTATTTATTGTTTAATAGGTTTGATGACCTATTCAGTACCATGCAGCTAAAATACAATATCGCAGTTACTTATACTCTGATCATGTACCTACAGCACGATTGTATGCATGTGTACTTGAAAGGAAGTCCCACTCTATTCAGTGGGGCTGACTCCCATGTGAGTGTATATAGGATTGGGGCAGCCTTAGAGAACTAAATCCACTGATGTGAATATAGAACTTAGTGCCAAGTAAATGTGTTTAACACCAATACTGTAATCAGGGGTGTTCAAAAGGATAAAGTGATCAAGAAAAACAGTTTGTCAATTTCACAAGAGGCATGCATTTGAATTTCAGTATTCCGTCTCTTCAAATAATATTCGCATTTGGTTTGGAACCCTGACATGGACAATTTAGTAAATATAAGAGAATGAGATTCTTTTGCATGCAAAGCTCTTAGCTGGGTATGAATCACCGATAAGGCAGTGGCAACTAGCCATTCATAAACTTCATCCTCCAGTCCATGGAGGTTCTTAGAATTCAACATGGCTACCGTTGTGGTGCCTGAATGGGGTAGGTGTTTCCTGAGAAGACATGGCCTCATCTGACAATGGCTGGACTGGTAGAGACTTATTCAGACATTCTTGTGAGGCATTCTTGGAGCAAGCAAGAATAAATGCACTTTTCATTCAGCCTATAGCCACCACCCCCTCCTTTTCTTCCCCAGGAAAGAGTCCATTTCCTGTCTCCAACATTATCTCTTCCTGTCAGTGTTCACTACAGTTTGCTTCACAGCAAGGAACCACCTCTCAACCTCCCCCATTCTTCTCTAGACCTTGCTACTTGCCAGCAAGTCGCAAGAAGAGGGAGGCAGTTGTGAAATCCCTTGTAAAAGGTCCTTAAGACAACTGTAAGACCATATTATTCCTAAGCAAATAGGAAAGCCCTTCGGATGGTTTCAAAATGCCTTACATTGTTCAAGATCAGCCCTCTGCATACTCATCCCATTGTTGATGGCAGAGCTCATGATTCTAGAAAGGCAATAATATGCCAAGGAGATAGGATGTTAAGCCCCCCTTTGACATTTTGAGAGCTTACTCGGGTCGCCTTGCTGCTCTCTCCTAAGCACACATCAGATTTACTTTCCTCCAGTCAAAAAATACAGGTTTTGGAAGTAAATAATATGTACCTTCAACTGGGCATAACATGGTTGCTTTTCTACTACAGGCTGCATTTGTTCTAGATTTCACATCCCAGACACCACCTTCCTAAACACTTTGTACTTAAAAAAAAAAACCACTTCAAGGAGAAGTCTACCTTTGACTCCCCCCCCCATTTTATGTAGGATGGGGTTGGATGAAGGCATGGCATCTTCCTCCTACCTCACCCAAAAGAAAGTCACGTAAACTCTTTGCTTCTTCATGAGCTGTGTTCATAACTGAGAAGGAGAGTCAACCTTGTAATTTTTCACAAGCTGGCATGAATTGGCATGAATTCTTTTGAGCATTTCCACGTGACTTTGACCTACTTCTGCTTCCTTGGGATAAGAGCAAGCACTAGCTAGCTAGCCAAGAGACCTGTATCTCTTTTGGCCTGGTTACCTTTGCAGAAGCTCAGATGTTTCTCCACCCTCTTCAAAGCTCTCTAGCCACCTTTTCCAAAGGAAAGTGAACAGTACCAAACCAGTACTCAAGCTTCAATTCATCAAATTCCTAAACTATTTCCCTTCTTGAAAAGAAAAGAAAAAGAAAAAGTGCTTTTCTACCATAGGGAAGGGACAATTGTTTTGAAGCAAACAATTAATCCAGTGGTTGGATCAAGTCAGTGATTCTCCAGCACCTTGCAAATCTGAGTAAATGATGGATTTCCAGACAAAGATTTACCCATATGTCAATGGGGGAGAGGCCACAGCTCAGGGGGAGAGCACATGCCTTGATTGAGGAAGGTCCCAGGTTCAACCCACAGCATCCCTAGCTAAAAAGATCAGGTAACAGGTGATAAGAAAGGTTGTGCTCTGTCCATCAGAGTAGACAACACAGCTTGATATGCCCCACCAAATGACCAACCTGAACACAATTCCCTACCTGAGTCCCTCTGGAGCCATCACTTTCCTGACACTTTGGCCCATGGATCTTTTATCCACAACTGAAACCTACTGAGAGCTGGTAGTGCAGCGGCTAAGAGACTGAACTGTGAATCAGGAAGTCCCTGGTTCAGATATCGCCTCTGCCATGAACTCACTAGGAGGCAGCTTTTTAGCAAGCCACTCCCTCCCAGCCTCAGCTTCTCATTTGCAACATGGAGATAATAATGCTCACTTATGTAAGGATTACAAGAAGATAATACAGTTGACATGCAAGAGTGAGGTGCTGTTCTAATGGTGGCTTACCTGATTTCAGGATGCTGAAAGCCTGGACCGTCTCTGTAGTGAAGCCTGGGGTCTGGCAGGTAATTGCCTGGAGCCTCTTGAGACGGGATGATATAGGGATATTCTGGAGGAGGCCCACGGGGCTCCAGCCCTTCCGAGGGCTTGCCTTTGGAGACAGACAGCTGATAGTGCCTAGGAAGCTGTGGGTAGCTGTGAGAAGAGCTCAAGTGGTTCTGGGCCTTGGCCCCGTTCCTCTCCAGCGACATCTGCAAGAGCCGCTCACTGAGCGACCGCACATGTCCATGTTTCAGCTCTTTCAGCGACTCGTCCTGGTGCTGGCTGCTGGCGTCAGAGGCATAGGCCCTGCGCTGTCCTCCTTCAGCGTGCGCCCCAGACAAAGTCGCCCCAGCCTGCTGTCCTCGCTGCGAGGCATAATACTGGGAATGAGCTTTGGCCTCCTCATAGGTGGGGAGCTCCTCCCCCTTGTGCTGAGGCTGGTAGAGCCGGTACATGTTATTCTCCAGGTAGAGGTGGTCACAGTGGTGCTCCTGGCCCTGGGGCTCCTGCCGGGTCGATTGCTGAACCATCTGGCTCTCTTCCTGGGTGAGACTCTCCAGAGAAGACCGTGGACTACTGCTGCTTCCTCCTCCTCCTCCTCCTCCTCCTCCACGCAGGGCCTGCTGCTGTATTGCCAGGAGCGTACGGTTCTCCGTGAGGTTGCCATATCTCAGCTGCTCCTGGATGAGCCGGTGAAGGACAGTCCCAGAGGAATCCTCAGCTGTCCGCATTCTCAAGTAACTGGTTGTCAACCAGCGCTTTCCAAAGGCACAGGAAAAAAAAATCAACACCCACTATCCCTGGGATCTAGCAGCCACTGTCCAGCCAAACGATCCTGAAAGCAAAGAGAACAGGAGTCAGCAGATAGCACAGCTCAGTGAGTAGAGCAGGCAAAAACCTTTCCACATTTTCACCTTCCTGGGTGTCCAGCATCAGAACTCGAGCCTGAGAGAGCTGCAGAGCAGCTCCCTCCTGGTGGTTGCCTAACCTACCTCACAGGGTTGTTGCGTGGAAAAATGAGATAACCGTATTTATATCCCTGTTGAGCTGCTTGGAGGGGTGGGGTGCAAAATGTAATCAACTTTTTTAATTACTGGAGATTGTTTCAAATCTCATTTATGTCTGTCCTGTTGTAAGTCTCCCACAGTGCAATCCTATACATTGTTACATGGAGATTTTCATGACTGGATACGATTGCAATTGTATTGGGAAGTATGGGTTCCATAGCCATGTATACAATTTAATACGAAGAAATAAAATCCTTAAAACCGCAGTGTAGTTCAATGAGTTCTTTAAAAAAAAATTAATTTTTTAAAAACTCTTGTTGCACTTTAAGTTTTTTTAAATTTTTTTTTTAAAGAACTCATTGAACTACACTGCGGTTTTAAGGATTTTATTTCTTCGTATTAAATTGTATACATGGCTATGGAACCCATACTTCCCAATACAATTGCAATCCTATACATGTTTACTCAGAAGTAAGTCCCATTGTATGTGATGGAGCTTACTCTCAGGTAAGTGTGTATAGAATTACAGCCTCGGAACTCTTGGACTTCAGCAGGATGAATATGCAATAATAATTTCTATTGAACTTTTTCCCAAGTATGCCTGCTTAACATTGCAGTCTTAGAGAGCCCAATCCTATTTATGCTTACTGAGAAGCAAATCTCCCTAATGTGAAAGAGACTTAGTACCACATAAGTATGGATAGGACTGCAGCCTGAGGGCAGTGTACAAAGTGATGTATGCTTTTTTAAAAACTAGATTCATCCCAAAAACTAGATTCATCCCAACTCACAACAACCTTGTAACGTAGGCTATGAACAGAGAGAAAAACTGCTACTTCCCCCTAGCAAATAAGCTTTCAGTGGCCTGAAGTGGAAATGCTGACTGTCCAGGAACTACACATTCCTTTCCCAATTGAGGTTGATTCTACAACAGATATTATACTATATTTCAAGATGACAAGAGAGTCACAAATAAGGGGCCCTCAACAGAACATCCCTCTCCGGAGAATTTTGTTGCCCATAAAACAACTGTAGCTCCAGTGGCAATATCTGCTCTACCTTGGTGCTCTAACCGTTACAAGAGCTGGTTCAAATTCCCACTCAAGCATAAGACTTCCTGGGTTACTTTGGGCCGATTACTACCTCTCAGTCTAACCTACCTCACAGGGCTGTTGTGAGGCTAAGAGGTGAAGGGAGGAGAACCATGTCCGCCACCCTGAGCTCCTTTGGTGCAATAAATTTATATGCAATAAATAACTATATGCATATATATCTCGGAGGAGGATCATCTGCTAACTTGGCTGCTGGAAAGCCCTTCTCAATTCATTCACAGGGGCTTCTTAATATTTCACCAGAAAGAAGTCGCAAGTCCCTTTTTCAACACTAACACACACACACTTCAACCCCAGAATGAAAAAGTGAATATGGTCTCTGGGTAAATTTAGGTTAAACATTTGTTTCCTTCAAATGAAAAAAGAAATCTCCCAAGGGTAGCATTGTTAGAGCTGTAAAGTAGTCAGTCCTTCATTTCTACCAAGAGAGGTTCCTCGCTGGGAAACCAACCTCCTTTCCGGTCTAGAAGCCTTGCCTTTGAATATGTGGAGGCTGGCTCTGATGAAAGAATGGTACTCTTAGCGTGCCCAAAGGCACCATCTCTACTAATACTTTGCATGCTGCACAATGCTGGTGCAAAACAATGGGGGGGGGGAAGAGCACACAAAAAAGGAAAGTTTAGTAAGTGGCATGCTCAGTTCCACATGAATAAGCTCTCTAGAAAATATTGTTCTATAGTAGAAATGAGTGTACAATTTGGTCAATGTACCTTCCATCCTGCAATATACCTGAGCTAAGATCAAGCCATGGCATTATACCGTATATTACACTTACTTACTTACTTACACACACACACACACACACACACACACACAGAGAGAGAGAGAGAGAGAGAGAGAGAGATTGGGGGCTTACAGCAGGAGCTCTATCCCACATTAATTCCCAAAGGTGGAAAATGTGATGGAAGGGGGGACCCTATAAATTAGGCTCTCTCTCTCTCTCTTGCAGATTTCTTCATCATTTTAAAAATACCAATTCCTACAGCACTTCACAACACACCAAAAAGCTTTGCCGCTTCTTCCATTGTCTTGCTTTGGATAAGCTGATGGTTAGTCTCTGGGAAGGGGGTTTCAATGAAGAGTTCCACCTTCCAGAGTTGATGTGCAGGGACGCAAGGAGTCAGTCCCATTGTGTCCAAGGAGGTTTGCTCCCAGGAAAGAATACAGAGGCCTGCCTGCAGCCTTCACTCATAGGTAAAGGTAACATTACTACTAAGGCACATTGCCATGTACGAAGTTTGACTCGCTGTTCCCGAAACGCCGGTAGCAGATTTCAGGGGGGGGGGGACCGGCGGGGACGGAGGTCTTTGGCACCCGATCCGCGCATGCACACGCTCACAATCACACCTGGGGTCACTTTAAAGTCGCAACCAGGGAAGGGCCACGAGCCTCTTTTGTGCTTACGTTACGTTATCTTAATGGTTTGCGTCGCGATAAGTTCTATGGTCAGTTCCCGGGAAACTCTCTCTTGGGCTTGGAGCTGGCAAAGGGCAGGATCCCGCCGCCCTCTCGCCCCCCTTCCCAAACCCAGTGGAGAGAGGGAGCGATCGCCTGAAGCGCACTCACTCCCCAGATTGCCATCTGCGCCGTCTTTCGAGTTCCCCTGCCTCGCTCGCTGCCCGCTCTTTGTTTTCCAAATAGTTCTGCGCTGACATCACAGGGGTTTGGATTGCAATTAACATTCCTTCTAAGTGAGAACGAGAGCTCCGGGAAGCAGCGGCCAGCAGGCAAGACAAAGCCAAGGCTGCCGTTCACTGGGGATACCCCCAACAGCACCTGCAACCGCTCGTTCCTCCCCCCACCAACGGCAGCACCCGAGGACTGCTGCTCCCCCCCCCCCACCACCTCGAAGCTTTTTCTCCCATTGGGAATGTATGCCATCTGCAAGCACTGGAACAACTGCAGGCAGGAAACGGAAGGCCAGATAGCCAGGCTGGGGGAATCTGGGGGGAGGGGGGAGAGAATGGGGGGCATACGGAGGAATGAAGGGGAGTCGCATCCCCAGATCTAAATGTAGGCTGCAAGGGGGGGGGAAGGCATTATCCTGTGCCCGCAAGCGCGTCAAGACTCCCGACACGAGTCGAGTGGCCAAGACAGGGATTTGAGAAGAACGCTGCTCGGTTCCCCACGACTTATGAGAAACAGGGCTGCTGCTGCCTGTTGAGGATTCGCTCCCCGTCCCCGCCCGCATCTGCGAAGTACCAAAGGGGCGGAAGGCAGAGGGAAAGCAGCGCCCGCCCGACAGATGTCACGCAGTCGCCTCCGAGGAGAGCAGGCAGCCCCGAGAGACGTGAAACTTACCGAACCACCATAGCAGCCCCAATGAATATGGCCTCGTGCTGCCGGGGACGCGGGAGCTGCACCGCGGCCGGCGCTCTCGGTTCCTTTTCGAGCTGTGGAGGCACAATGAGAAACGAGCGTCCAAGCACAGCCCGTAACGTGCGCGCTCCTGACTTGACTGACTGACCGACTGTGTATGTTGTGCGCATGGAGCCTTGCTTAGCACAGCGCCCACCTCTGCCCCTGCTGGAAGGAAGGCGACTGACTGAGCGCAGTGCCTGCTGCTGCCTCCTCCAGCTGTAATGAGAGCCAGGGAGGCTGGACTGCGCAAGAGCCTGCTGCTATGTCAGGAATGCAAGAGTTTCAGGTTCCCCTCCTGGGATCAAAGCAGCTCCCTACAAATAACCTTGCTGCTGCTCTCACTGCGCCTCCTGCTCCAGCCACAGACGCGCTCGTTGCCAGTAGGGGGCGCGTGACAGCGTCCCAACCTTTGCCCTACACATGCCGGTCTGGTCAAACTCGGGCGAGTTAAAAGGACGGGCTGCAGATGTTGGGGACCGCGCTGAAGGTGGAAAGCGGGCCCCAGTACTGTTTATATCTTAAAAGGAGAAGAGTCTGCTTGGAATATAGGCGTTAATTTCACTTTTATCCTGCCCCTTCCTCCAAGGAGCTCAGGGTAGCAGGCATATCTTCATCATATCAACCCTTAAAGGTGAGTCAGGCTACTAGAGAGGACTGACCGCAGGCCACCCTGAGATTTTCATGGCAGAGAGGAGATTTAAATCTTAGTTTCACCAGTATGCTTCAACACTGTAACCACTAGACCACACTCTCACCTTCTGGGTTAGATAATTAAGGAGGATCTTTTTGCGAGACTCCCAAGCAAAAGTCCCGTCTTTCCCACCAGCAAGAGTTTATTGCATGTTTACTTCCACAGTTAGTAGCCCACTCTCCTTGCTTGTCTTCCAAATGTTAGAAGAGCGCAGCGCAGCACAGAGCTAGGCCCCATGCTGGGGGGTCAGCTCTGTAGGCCCTTCAAATATTCATGGAGCCCAAGCAGCTGCCCTCCCTTGCTGAGTGCAGATGTGCTTCAAAGCACTTCCTCAAATCCCAGATGTCATTCAGTTTCGTTTGTTCTTTATATTTTTCTCCCTCCCTCCCTCCCTCCCTCCAGGGAGCTCATGGTGATTATATAATTAACCCCTTTAATCCTCACAACAACCCTGTGAGGTAGGTTAGAATAAGAGACACTGATTGGTCCAAGGCCGAAGAGGTTTGAACCCAGGTTTCCTAGTGTAATGCTCTAATAACCACTACACCATACTGGCTCTCTGCCAGGCCCAGTCTGATTAGTCAAATATCTGCTTGAAGGGGAGGGGGGAGCTTGGAAGTTTGTGTTCTGTTTGACCAATGAAAACTGGTCTAATAAAAGATGTTACCTTAACTTTGTGTCTGGCATTTGCTCACATGCCATCAGGTCTTCCAAGGGCAATTCTAGTAAAAGAGTAAAGAATGATGCAAAGCAGCCCAGTAGAGGGCCACGTGTGCAGTTGGCTTTGCTAGACTGCCATTAAATTTGCCTCTTATGTTCAGTCCTCGCTGAAGAAGCAAATCTGTATCTGGACTGTTCCACTTCAAACTGCAGGTGGAGGCTCATAGAATTTAATATTCATCTATTTACTGTATAAATGATCCCTAGTAACAGATTTTACTTTTTTGGGCTCCAAGATCACTGCAGACGGAGACAGCAGCCATGGAATTAAAAGACGCTTACTCCTTGGAAGGAAAGCTATGGCAAACTTAGACAGCATAATAAAAAGCAGAGATATCACCATGCCAACAAAAGTTTGTATAGTCAGGGCGATGGTGTTCCCAGTAGCAATGTATGGTTGCGGGAGTTGGACCATAAGGAAGGCTGAGCGCGCCGAAGAATAGATGCTTTTGAACTGTGGTGCTGGAGAAGACTCCTGAGAGTCCCTTGGACTGCTAGGAGATCAAATCAGTCAATCCTAAATGAAATCAACCCTGACTGTTCCCTGGAAGGACAGGTACTGAGGCTGAAGCTCAAATATTTTGGCCACCTAATGCGAAGAGAGGAGTCTCTGGAGAAGACTCTGATGCTGGGAAAGATTGAAGGCAAAAGGAGAAGGGGAAGGCCAAGGATGAGATGGTTAGACAGCATCACCGATGCAACGAACATGACAATGAGCGAACTCAGGAAGATAGTGGAGGACAGGAAGGCCTGGCGGGATATGGTTCATGGGATCACGAAGGGTCGGACACGACTTAACGACTGAACAACAACAATACATAGAGAAAGGACAACTCTTTGAGTATTTCCCTGACATTATGTGCAGGGGATTTTATATATGGAGGAACAATCTATTATGTGAACCCCCACCTGCAGTCTGAAATGGTACAACCCAGACACAGGTTTATCATTTCAGTGGGTCCTTGATTTTCACATGCGCCACCCAAGGTAACAGATGGGTACATGGCCTTGCCCTTTCAGCATCCAAACAGAACAGAAAAAAGTTCCATGTCCCCAGTGGGGACATGGCTGTAGCTCTACTGGGGGATAGGGCTGCAGTTCAGTGGTAGAGCACATGCTTTGCATGCAGATAACCCCAGACTCAATCTTATCTTTGGCATCCCCAAGAAGCAGGGGTGGGAAAGAGCCCCTTGGAGCACTGCCATCAGTCAATATAGACAACAACAACATTGACCTTGATGGAACTCAGAATACATGTACATAAAAGAACAGATTTTCCTCTGTGGGTCTTCACTGATGTGGCTACCATGGGGCCTTTTCGCACACTGTCCTAAGACCTGTGGATTGCCACCCTTCATAAGGCTCCCCTATACCATAGTTTTTAGTGTTATGTCATTTTACACATTTCTACACTAATCTTCAACCAAGAGCATTTTCAAAACAAAAGCAACAATAAAATAATCACCATAAAACCAATAACAAAATAAAACAATATTAGTCAAATGTTCTCTGGCCTCACAGTGCCAAAAGGGATCTGTCTTAGTGACAAACTTCAGATGCTTCTTGCTGCACAATCCTGAGGCTCGACAGTCCAGGTTTTCAGACCAGGGCTTATGCTGCCTTTTATAGTAGTTGAGCCTTTTTTTTCTTTCACCTGCAGGCTGGCAGGCAAGGAGATGAGAGAGTGCCTTTGAGCTGGTGCAGAGCGCCTGGTCCTCCTTATTGAGTATACTGCCAATCGGGATACAGCAAGGACTGTGGAACTGGAATTCCAGGTTAGAGGGCACAGACTTGAGGCAGGCTTAAACTCTGGTACACACATTTTACAAATTCAGCACAACTAGGAATGTGTTTCAGAAAGGGACTGTCCTAGCCTGATTCTTGGGAAGGAGGGAGTCCCAGATTCTCTCAGGATGGAACCTGACTGCTCTTTTTTTCTTTCTAATTTCCCAGTGGTGCTGGAAGAGTGCAGGGAATTTTCCACCAGAGGTATTTATGGGGAGGGGGTCTTTATGAGAAGTTTTTGGAACATTTCATTAAATCGTTCTTGGAAACTGTGTGCATGTATTTGTGTGAGTGTGAGCAGAGAGGGCAGGCAGCTTGTTGCAAGAGGAGGGGTATTTACTGACTGGGGGATAAGCGTTCCGCCTGCCAGCTGCCTGTGGAAATAAATCTTATTTAATCAAAGCTGTGAGAGGATCTGTTGTCTTTAACGCCAAACAAGGCTGATTAAAAGAAAGAAAGAACCTGCCTTTACCATCTGCTCTTCCCACTGCACAACCCACAATGAAGCTTCTCCCCCCCCCCCCCCGCCCCAGTCTGCCCCAATTTGACAGGTGATGGCTGTTTGTAAGTAACAAAAAGGCACAACATCCTTTGACTTGCAGGAACATTCCAGGGGGTGGCTTGGGAATTCCGCCCCCCTTTTCCTGTGCTTCTTTCATGATGGCAAATTTCCAAACTATTTCCTGCTTTACCCAAAGGATATACAGCCAGGGAATGGGATACATTTTGATTTTGTAACTGAGGATTTGACTGAAGATTGAAGATCACCTTCAGATAGAGTATAGGGGAGGAGGCTTTAGAAGAGGATGGACATAAAGTAAAGAATACTTTCAATTATTATTATTAATTTTAAATCTGTGAATGCAGAGCCTCTGATGAACTACAATAGCTCCTAAAAACACAACGTTAAAGGCCCATAAAATGGGAATGATGTGGTGAGACATTGGGAAGAAGGTGAGCTACCGGTATGTTGCTTGTCATTCATTTGCGTAATCAAATAATTGCCCATAACGCTCTTGCAATCATGTTTCACATAGCAAGCATGATAACGAATATTTATGGAGAGTACTGCATTTTTGAGAGCTTGGCAACAGCAGTGCAGGCAACAGAAGCACAGCCCAGAGGGTAACCATGAGGACTAGGTGCATTTATGGCACAATGAACTGGTTGTGCAGAAAAATGTTTAGTCTGAAAGCTGGTAAACCTCTTTTTCAAAATGAAATATCTGCCATAGATATAGTAAACAAACAATAACCATATCCCTAACCTACCCTTAGTCACTGGAAACTTGCTTATTTTTAGTCTTGCACAATTTCTGGAAAATGCCCAAGCTTCAGCTTTGATAAACCTTAAAGAGAAAAAGGAGTGCCAGACCCATAAATCAGGCACAGAAAATGTGAGTTTTTATACCTGTATTATTCTTATTTGACAAATGGAGGGCATTATCAAGAGATCCGAAACACGTTTACCTGGAAATAAAGCAACTAACAGCACAATCCGACTTAACTTTTGTGCCGGTTTAACTAGCGGCGCAGCGCAGCTAGAACGGGAGGCCCCAGAACGGAAAAGGGATTCAAATCCCCTCCAAAAGAGGAATTCAAAGGGGATTTGAATCACTTTTCCATTCTGGGGCCTCCCGTTCTCGCTGTGCCGCTGGTTAAACCTGCACAAAAGTTAAGTCAGATTGCACTGTAAGAGTCTTGTGGCACCTTAGAGAAACATTTATCATGGCATAAGCTTTCATAGACTAGAGCCTACTTCATTAGGTGAATGAAATTCTATCCCCAGTTGGCTCTCTCTCTCTCTCTCTCTCTCTCTCTCTCTCTCTCTCTCTCTCTCTCTCTGCATGCTCATGCATGTACACACTACCAACTGAAGATAATATTTCATGCACCTGACGAAATGTACACATTGCTTTTTTGCTGCAACAGACTAACATGGTATCTCTTCTGGAAACAAAGAACATTACTTTTAATGAAATCTGCTTGCATACAGATGTGTTTAGGATTACAGTGAAAGAGATTTATGCAATGGAGATGCACCACTGACTGACTAAGGTTACCAGGTGACCAGGTTGTCCCTTGGGAGATGGTGTGTATTCCTTTAAATGTGCCAAAATACTTAAGAAAAGCTGCAGCTTCTAGCCCCATTCAGTTATTCTTGTACTAAGGGACAATGGGAACGTGCTGGCTACTCTGATCCCTGTGCCAGCATGCTCCAGAGCCACACCCCAGGCTCTCCACTAGTACAGTGTTTGTCTGCAGAGGCAAATGTTGTATAATCTGGGGGAGTTTCTCTCCGTGATCTAGAATGGTGGAGGGCATTCCCTGTGTCCTCAAGTCTACTGAGCCCAAGTACAATAATGACTGAACAGGACTTCTGTCTGTGTCTCTATCAGTCCTCTCAGCTAACCTCATCGCTTGCTTGCTGAAACCAGCAGGGCTCTAAGGTAGCTTCAAAACAAGCAGAGGAGGACAGTGGACAGGAGGACTGGTGGCAAAATGGGGCAGGCTGTGCAGCAGGACGTTCTACATTATGACATGAGTCCCTTGGGGACAGAATGCTGAACCTTTTGAAAAACTGCTGATGCTGATTGAAGCCCATGGGATAGTGTGGGATGTAAATCAAAAAAAGAGATACATAAATGAAAACGCATGTACCGGTAAATATATAGACCCTGTGTCAAGTTAAGGACCAAGCAACCTTAACTGTATATGTACCAATTAGATGTGATAATCGTGACCCTCCCTCATAGATGCGGGTGAGAATATGGTCAAGAGATTAACTCGAAAACAAGCTGCACCCAGGCACAAAACAAGTCTGGTCTGGATGGACAGTCCCTTTGAGCCTCAAGTCCTAGCTTTGAAATTATGTCAGCAGCACATTTCAAAAACAGAACTTTAACTTGCTTGACATGGATCACGATTATACCAATTGAGGTTAACGTTTTTGACATGCCGGAGAACTATGAAAAGGCAAAGAATGTTGTGGCACTGCCTTTTGGACAAAGCAGGTCTGTTGTGGCATGAGCTTGTGTAATCAGTTACAGCGTGCTTTTATTGTGGCATGAGCTTCATCAGTGACAAGAAAGTGACTAAGGAAGAGGCAGGTGTGTATATGTATGGGCTGAAATCCAAAGGGTGTTTGCACAGACATGTAACTGTTCCAATTTCACATAGTACTGCAATGATGTCACCAGCATCTCCATTATAGGCACACACACTGCAGTGTTGACCTGCTTCTACCCCTAACGTTGACCTAGTCTACACACATACCCCTATCTTGATGTAGCCACCAGTGATGTAGACTTGAGTCTATTGACTCAGACTTGAGTCGGACTCAAGTCGAGTCAATGACTTGACTCGAACTTGACTCGGCGATTGTAAAAGACTTGAAAGACTCGACTTGAGACTTGGAGCCTTTCAGGACAAGTCCAATTTTATTCAGGTTTAAAGCTGTTTTCCCCATTAAATAGATAGGGACTCGCAACTCGCAACCAAAGACTCGGGACTTGGGGGGAAAGACTTGGGACTTGATTTGAGTCTTGGACCTGGACACTTGACTTGAAACGGAGTCAGAGACTTGATCCACATCCCTGCTAGCCACCAGGGCTAGTTCCATGTTTTCAGGGCTAGGGCCTTCAGCAAACTGTCCTCCATGGGTCCTCTTGCCTGGATGGACCCCAAGAAAGTCACTTCACCACCACCATATGAAGGTTATAGGCAGTCCCAGGGTCAGGGCCCTTCTGAGAGCACTGGTGGGCAGCTACGCAGTGATGCTGACTCCTGTCATTCACCTACTAGTCATATCTGGCAAATCCATAGCACAAAACCTATTTAAGGTTAATGAAATATGTTGGAGGGGGATCATCAACTTGGTGTGGAATACAGAGGCGGAGCTGGGCAGGGCCCCCCCCGGCAGCGCTGTTGGGTCCCGGGCGGCAGGCGGGTGGGGGGTGTCAAAGTGGGCAGTGACAGGGCGATTCATGACGCAAACAGGCAGCAGCAGCGGCGAGTTTGGTCCTCCTGCCTGCCCTGCGCCTCTGTCTGATGGAAAATGGCAGAAGTGGTGAGATCACTTCTGGCGTGGGGGGGGGGAGGTTGGAGCGCCGCCACTGGTGGAATACTTCCTAGATATGGAGCCATCTTTGAAAGATCCACTAAAAGAAGAGAAGCCACAGCTCACACTAATGAAGAATGGTGCATTACACAGCAATTTGCTTATCTGAGGTTTATTTTTGACACTCTTTGCATAATCATGGTAGACAGAGCCAAGTCCAAGCCCCCCCCCCTGGAAATTATTTGTTAACACAGGACATGACAGCAGTGACTGCAGGGAAAAAGGGAAGCTCATCCTTTGACCTGTCTGCTATATAGAATGAGTTTCCATTTCTCTCCATCTGTTTGGCCCTCAGACCCAGGGACAGATGTGCAAAACTGATTTATAGGAGACAGCATGTTCTCTTATGTACTCCTGCCTCAGCACAATTATCTTTGCATAGTAAAACCCCATTCACCTTCCAGCTCTTCATTGTTCTGTATGGAAATGAGAGAGACCACTGAACAGATGTCAACTCAGAAACTGAACAGGAAGGTCATAGTTGAAGGATTTTGGAATATGCCAATAACCATCAACCCCAGAATGATCCAAGCTGCTGTGATCTTCACTGGCATTCTCACTGACTTGCTGTTTGTCATCATCACACTTGTTTTTCCAGCAGGATAAGGGCAAACGCTGTAGACTAACCAGTACCTGTGCTGTTACCTTCAGCAACTGTCATTGAGAGTACAAGTGGATCTAACATGCTGCTGTTCCAATCCCAATACTGGATAGCCATTTTCTTTAGAAATGTCAGTGTGACTTCAAAATCTATGCTAGAAAAACAGAATGGGTACTGAATGATGGAGCAACTGTGGACATTACCATGGTGCTGCTTGGGATCCCCCGAGTATGCCCCCTATTGGGGGGAAGTCCACGGACACGCCATAGGGGACCAAACCCATGGCCAAGTATCCCAACAATGTCCTCCTGGTCATTGCTGCAGTAGAGCCAAAGCAAAGGCTAGCCAAGAAGAGGGACAGCAAGACAACAAGGAGGAGGCGTAGTTTTAAAATACCAAACTCCTTCAGATAAACAAATGTAGCTACAGTGTATAACAAACTGTAGATTACTAGGGAGCTAGGACAGTGAATTATCTGTCTATTTGTATCCTGACTTTCTTCCAAAGAGCTTGAGGCAGTGCACATGGGTTTCCCCCATGTTTTCCTCATAACCCGGTGAAGTGAGGTTGAGAGACCGTGGCATGCTCAAGGTCACACAGAGTGGACTTCACGGCTTCATTGTCCTAGGAAGCAAATTCCTATCTTTTTATGGAAAGTACCTAAGAGGCCATGTTGAACAGAAGCAAACTCTTCATGCGTGGTTAGTCACTACTTAGGCTCTTTCCATGCTACCACCCTTGAGCAAAGGCATCACTCTTCTGCAAGCAGCTGGAAATGCAATTATAGCTATGGTTCCACAGTACACTTACCAGTAATATAGCACATGCCCGCAATGGCAGCCATACAATGCTGCCTCCATTGGCAAGATAGTGTGTTCACTCAACAGGAAGTCCCATTTGGACGAATGGGACTTAGGCCGGATTCACACTACACGAATCCAGGCGCGGATGCCTCTGCCTCTGCCTTTGACTACGCGCTTGGAGCTGTGGAGTGTCTTTCCACCTGTTGTCCCTCCTGCTGTTCCGCCTTCTTAAGAAAGTGCAGCTTACAGATTGGAGAAGTGGTTCTGATTGGCATGCAACCACTCTCCCCCCCTCTCATCCAATTGGTGGCTGCAGTAGCTCCGCGAACCCGCCCCCAAGCTCCGCGAACCCACCCCCTCAAAAGATGGGTTTCCCCATCTTGTACAAGGGAGAGCGCAGCTGCTCCGCTTGCTTCCGAAATGCTGTCAAAGCGCTCCGCGCATCTCCGTAACGCACCGGGATTCGTGTAGTGTGAATCCAGTCTTAATCTCTAGAAAGTATATTTTGGGTTGTTGGCTTTGATTGGCATAAGCTAAACCTCCATCCATTTTGTGGGAATAGAATACCATGCTACATGAAGCTAGGTGGGGCAAACACAAATACGTGATGGGCAGCCCAATCCTGCGTAAGGATTCACGGCAGGCCTAAAGGGCCGGCCGCTGTATCCTAAGCTCATTGCAGGCTCCCCTGGGGCTGCTAGGCTGCACCTCGGGAGGGGACATTCATCCCCTTCCCCAGATGTAAGCTGGCTGGGGCCCTATGTACCTCCTTGGATGTACGCTAAGTCCAGACCTGGCATACATTCGAGGAGGCCGTGGAAGGCCAACCCGGGCTGGGAACGGGCATAGGATATCGGCGGAGCGAGCTGCCAATATCGCCGCCACCTCCCAGCCCGGGCTGGCCAATGGCCACCCCCCTGGCTGCCCCTGCCCACCCTCCCCTGCACCAAGGACTTGCCTCCCTTGGTGGCCGCAGGATCTGGAAGGCAGTGAAGTGAGGGCTCCTGAGTCATCTCAAACGTGCTTTACGGCACGTTTGCGACACTTTGGAGTGGCAGAGCGGAATGTAGGTGGAATCTTGAAAGGCTTACATCAAAAACTTCCTGCATGTAGAAAACTAGCACAACAGAGAGAAGATTGGGCTAGAATCCTTCTCCCTGACATGTCAACTTTTGACAGGCAGGAAATTTTTGATTGAGCAAAGTACAGTATTCAGTTATGAAATCCTCCCCCCACACACACACACACTCCTGCAATCTGAAATGGTACAGTCCCAAGATGACTGGATGCTGACATGCAATCTGTGGCAACTGTTTTGCTTCTGAACAGGTGAATACCAAGTGTTGTCTACATTATACACTCACCAGTTTCTTTGGCTGGACTGTTTTGCAGTATTCTTCTTGGTGTTCCAATGCAGGTGAGCAGAATTACTTGCTCATAGTATGGAAACATTTGCATTGCTATTTTGTGAAGAACACAACGTTGTGACATACATACAGTACTTTGAAAATGGCAGGATGTTGGGTTTCTTGTGGTATGAAACTGTAGTTTGTTATGTGTGTATACCCAGCCACCGTAGCTGCACATGGCATGGTGGCTTAGCATCAGGGTAATTTCAATGTTGGAGTGCGGTCTCCGTTCTCAAGGTAAAATCATTTTCCTTACTACTGTAGGAAAGGTTCTGGGGAACAGGACAGGCATCCTTTGTATTCTCTCTCTCTCTCTCTCTCTCTCTCTCTCTCTCTCTCTCTCTCTCTCTCTCTCTCTCTCACACACACACACACACACACACACACACACACACACACACACACACACTCCACCCTCCCTCCCCATCTCTGTTTACATTGACATGGTAATGTGTGGAATGCAGCTATTTCCTCTTCTGTTCCAAGTACAATGCAAAGGGACAAAAGGCAGCAATTTGCTCACCTCAGGTCAAAGACTAACTCCCATGCCTTTCCTTGAATACCATGAGTCCCTGCTGTATATTTCTTCTCACTAGCCCATTATCTCAGCAGGAGGGTGGAGAGAGCCATTCCTTCCCATCAGGAGGCCTGCTTCAACATCAGTCCCTTTGGAATGGAAAAGGCCCAGGGTACATACTGACACACAACCCCTGGTGCCCTAATGTTCAGACAGACTTCTCTGCTCATTCCTCTCTCAATAGAGAAAAGCTGGTAGTGCCCATTGCTGGTGTGTAGGAGAACTGAGCAGTTGGTCCTGCTGCCTCCTCTTGCACATGGGAAGTGAAATACTCTTAGATCCTTTTCAGAGTTAGTTTGTACTGTATGTAGTGTGGTGAGGAGACCATGTGAGCAAATGGAGGAGAGCACGCCCCCAACATTTGAAACGCATCTTCCAGATTTGTACTTGCTGAAGCTGACCCTTCTCCCTGTAGATTTTTGTGAGCATCCATATCAAAAGCAAACAATGGGACATGTCTCCCAAATATTGTTCCTTCCAGATGCAAATGCACTTGAAGTTGAAAAACACTCCTTATGAAGATGCTGAAATACAAGAATGGTTCAACATTTGGGGAACAGCTTTGGTTGTATATTAAAATTTCTGCTTTTCTCATACTCACTGACATCGTTCGAGGTGCGTCACGCATGTGACTCCCTGCGCGTTGCCTTCGCCGCTCTGAATGGCTCCAACGGCAAGGGCCACCTCGTGCCGGGGAGTAAACGGAGGTTAGCACAGTGCGGAACTTACCGTTCCGCCCCACCTCAAGTGACGCCACTACTCATACTACTTAATGCCTATTCATGTCAGTTCTCATCTTCTGATGCTGTTTTGAAGATTGTTAGCATTTAGGCATGTTCTCATTATCTATCCAGGTCTGCTGAGGCACACAAAACTGCTTCCACATGGAGGCCTCACAGGAGTTGTCTTGATGCATGACATGAGGCAAGTGTTTTGTGTACAGTGCCATACAGGTCAAGGGTTCTTTTCCACACAGTGTTTCGTAAATACGGGAATCGATGCCATGTAAAACAAGAAAGCTTGAAATTTAATAGACTCCTATGCCGTTTGCGGGTTTCCGATTTCAGGCAGCCGCATACGGAGTAAAAATACTTTAAAATCCAAGGTACTTAGCCCAACGTTTCGTTCCGGCAGCTCGGAACTTCCTCTGGGGTAAATCTAAACAGATTTTGATGATACTGTTCTCCCTTCGTCTGCTGTTGTTATAAATCCAAAAGCGCAGGAAGAGTAGCGATTCAAACAACGGAAGTGTCCTAAGATGACCCGCACACCGGTTATCGTTCAGTGCTTGGTTAGAGTTCGCTAGATCGTCAATCCGTGTCAGTTGTGGGATATTCCTCGAGTTGTTTTCCTTTTTGTTGTTTTAAAGCAGGCTCCTTTAACAAAAAGGAAAACAACTCGAGGAATATCCCACAACTGACACGGATTGACGATCTAGCGAACTCTAACCAAGCACTGAACGATAACCGGTGTGCGGGTCATCTCAAGACACTTCCGTTGTTTGAATCACTACTCTTCCCGCGCTTTTGGATTTATAACAACAGCAGACGAAGGGAGAACAGTATCATCAAAATCTGTTTAGATTTATCCCAGAGGAAGTTCCGAGCTGCCGGAACGAAACGTTGGGCTAAGTACCTTGGATTTTAAAGTATTTTTACTCCGTATGCGGCTGCCTGAAATCGGAAACCCGCAAACGGCATAGGAGTCTATTAAATTTCAAGCTTCCTTGTTTTACATGGCATCGATTCCCGTATTTACGAAACACTGTGTGTTAATAGCGGGCCATGAAAGCTTCCGAACGAAATTGAGGTTCTTTTCCAACTCACAAGTGATCTTGTTCTTGTAGGAGGAGGTTTGTGGTTAGTAAAATCTACCTGGCCCCAACTGAATTTAAACACCTGTAAAAAATTGACCTCTTCATGCTAGCATTCTTACAGCACAATCTTAACCAACTTTCCAGTACTGGTGTAGTCATGCCAACAGGGTGCACACTGAATTTTACAGTGCAGGGGTAGTCATGGAGGTCTCTTCAAGGTGAGGAAACATTTGTACTCTTACCTTGGGGCTGCATTGCAGCTGCACCGGTGCTGGAAAGTTGGTCAGGATTGCACTATTAGACTGATCTTCCTCGACATTTGCCCGCCATTCCCCATTCTGTGTCTAGTCTGTATACTGTAAGCCTGAGGACTTTGTATCAATTATCATCATCATCAGTGGTGTCACAGCCCACCACATGTTTGAACTCGGGATTTTTCTCACTAGTTTGAACTCTACCCAAGAGTTTAAGGTGAGATATTGCCATATAATGTTTGATGTTCCAAGTAGTGTGGCTCATTGCAGTTGTTCAAGTGTTATCTTGTCAACACCTATATTGGACAGATATTTCTTGAGGGCCTTGGGAATTGTGCCTAGTGCACCAATGACAATAGAGGTGGTGATTGTTTTCTTTCCACAAAGTTGCTGTATTACAGTTTCCAGGTCTTTATATTTTATGATCTTTTCCAATTGTTTCTTCTCAATTTGATTATCTCCTGGAATGGCCACATCAATAAGCTTCACTTGTTTCTTCTCAACCAGTTATATCTGGCATGTTGTGTTCCAATTTTCTATCTGTCTGAATTCTGAAGTTCCATAAGATTTTGAACTGCTCATTTTCTATGACCTTTGGGCATGTGCTCACACCATTTCTTTACAATCGTATCATATTTTTCTTTACAATACCTACACTTAGCATAATTTGAGATCTTTTCCACTTTCCATCAGACATCATCATCATAGCTGCATAGCACATCGCTTCTTTACAGTACAAACCTATACACGTCTATGCAGAAATAAGGCCCACTGAGGTCAGTGGGACTTACTCCCAGGCAAGCGTGTATATAGGATTGCAGCCCTAGAAAGTCTAGAAATAACAAGATAAACGTAAGGAGAAAATAGCCTTATGGTTTAATCTGAGTCTAATGAAGTTTTTACAGGAAATTGATATACCCACGCTTCCTGGCCCAATTGTCAAATTCTCACAGTATTGACAAATTCAGGGGTATGGTTGAAGATGTGATGATAGCTTTGAGAAGGCCATTTGCAAGGCTGTCATCTACTGTATTTTCCATCTCTTCTAGGGGCCCAGTGCTTGCCAAAAAATTATAGTGAGCTTTTGTGTCCCCCGTCAGAGGATATCAAGCAACCCCTCTGCATAGAGTTCCCTGTGCACAAGTCAATGTCATAGGTTGTCATTGAGGCCAAGGGCTTACTAAGTGGGAAGAGTCTGCATTGTAAGTGGCAGCAATCTCGTAGACATGGCATAAGTGGGTCATCAACGATAAAATGCCAGTAAGCAATAGCTAAGACTTCTGGTTTCTGTCAGGCCGCTCACTGCACAGGAGGTGAGGAAAAGTCTCCCTCCATGGACCATGGGAATCCTTGCTGTAGCATCCAAAAACAGCCAGCACAGCCATGATCTGATGCAGCTTGGGGTGGGTGGGTTTGAGGAGGGAACCCTCCAGCTGAAAAGGAGTGGAAAGAGGACCATCTGCTTCCTTACCAAAGTCCTGCACTTCCACATTTGCAAAAACTGTGTGACAAAGCATGGAAAGGGGGGGCTCCTTTTTCTCGTTCAGCATGCAGAGGTGTGTAGTGGTAGGTCCAGAGACAGCATTGGGCGGTAGACCCAGTTGCACCGCCCCTGTCCAAAGCATCAATAACTGATCATGGTGCGATGCACAAGACTGAGCTCACCACTTCCCTGGTTTTATTCCAGAGGACTTTTCTAGGACTTCTGAATTCAGCAATGAGGGAAATGTTATTTTGCTATGGTTAGCTAGAGAGAGCAGGCTTCCTCAGATTGGTCAAACAATTCTTAAATTTCCAATTGGAACCTGGGAGGGGGGAGGATCTGATCATTGTGTTTATTTATAAGCAGGGGAGCTGTAGGAGCTGTACCCCCATTTCTTGCAACCTCAGTTGAAACTGAACCATAATTAAAACCAAAGGAAAAGAAATGACTTTTTAAAAAGCCCAACCCTATTCCTCCCCTCTCTCGCTGGTGCAGCTGCACCAAAAACAGGCATGCTGTATCCAGCGGGGGCAGGGGGGGTGGATCAGGAGGCTTCAGAGGCAAGATTTAAATCCCCTTACACCTCTGTAAGCCTCCTGACCTGTGGGTCTCCTCAGATCTGTGCTAGTGATTTCGCTAGTGCAAGTCCAAGGAAAGAAAGGGGGTGGGGAGGCTGCAGGAAAGGGGGCTAGGATTCGGTGTGCACCATCACTGGTGGATCCACCCCCCTCCTGCAGTCTCCCCACCCCCCATTACACTCCTCCCAGTTTACCCCTCCCCGCCCCCGTTATGCCCTCCCCCACCCCTTCCGCCTCTCCCTCTGACTTACAGTGGTCACCAAAAAATGACTGTCCCAACCTAGGGCCTTTTTTTGGATACTTTGAAGGCAATGGTCCCCTAAACCTTCACCAACGAATGCTTCAAGCATCCCCCCCCCCCAAGCTGGTAATATTGGCAGCCGAATGAAATGGGGCTACTTGCAGAGAGGTAAATTATCCTGAGAGGGGGTTTCAGTGGACTAGCTTTCCAATGTTGTATGGAGATTTTCATGGCCAGGTACGATTGACAACGAAGCAAGGAATATGGGTTCAACAGCCATGCAGACAATGTAAATGGAGAAATAAAGATACCTTAAAATCGCCTTTGTAGTTTGAAAATTTTTTTTAAGGGCACATACCAGACGACATATACACAGAAAAAAAATCAAACCACAGGCAGGAAAGGATCTCTATATCTCATGCCAATGTTTCACTCCTCACATGGAGCTTTCTCAAGGCAAACACAGTTAAACAACTGTTAGATGAAAAAAAAACAGTTGTTTTCATCTAACAGTTGTTTAACTGTGTTTGCCTTGAGAAAGCTCCATGTGAGGAGTGAAACATTGGCATGAGATATAGAGATCCTTTCCTGCCTGTGGTTTGATTTTTTTCTGTGTATATGTCGTCTGGTATGTGCCCTTAATTTTTTTTTTCAAACTACAAAGGCGATTTTAAGATATCTTTATTTCTCCATTTACATTGTCTACATGGCTGTTGAACCCATATTCCTTGCTTCGTTGTCGACTAGCTTTCCTTCCACTCTCATTTGACCCCCATAAATTCAATATAATTGTGCATCATCAACAGCGTCTTTTTTGTCAGTGACAAAGGCAATGAAATGGAGCTGCTGTGGGGCTGTTCAGTGGAACAAGGATGAGATCAGGTAGCCTGGACTCCCTTCTCCAACCAACTCTCACCGACTCCAAATTCAGGTTTAATTTAAACACTGGAGTATTTTTTTAAAAATCCAAAGGACAGTCAGCTGGCAAAAACAGTAGAGCTAGGTATCTTGTTGGTTGGAAGCCAAAAGATCTCTAATGTTGAGGGGGTCTAATGAGAAATTGTGGGACTGCTGTGCTGACAGCCTGCAGGGATCTAGATGGACGATCCCTTGATCCCTTTATCACTCAATAGCACTTGCTCAATCTGCCTGGGTAGACAAAGGCCCATGCACTAACCTTTGATCTTTATGCTTATTGACCTGATGGTGGTTGTAATGCTCTTCTTAGCTAGCACCCTTTGGCTGGCGACCGCCTTCCAGGCAGTGGTTCCTTATGTGACCTCTCTGAAGCAAGAAGATAAGGCAAAGCAGATAGGATTTGTTCCAACCCTTGAGGAAAGTGAATTCTCCCTTTGCAGGCAGGAGACACACAGGCAGAATGCCTGACACCCACTAGTCCCAGGTTCAAGACCCACAGTGGACTTGAGGATTAACACTTCCAGCCCTCTCTGTTTGAGAATGCAAACAATTCTGTTTGTGCACCTGCAAATAACATGGTGATAATTTTGAGGACACGGCGCAGTATGCCAAGGAGTGTGGAACACAGAAGAACTACTGGCGGTATCTATCTGTAAAACAGGGAATAGTGTAGAGAAGCAACAAGTGACTCTTTTGCAATTGCAACCATCCCAGGAGGAGGTCAAGGGAACTGTATAACCTTATTTCCCTTCAGGAAGGTATCATGTGGAATATGAATTTTCTCAGACCTTGACTAGTTGTGGCTTGGCCTTCCGTTTATCAAAAAGTTCTATAAAACGTTTTGGGGAGAAGTTAGCGCTGAGTTCAACATAGCTGTAACCCACTTGCCTCTGTTTCGGGACCTCTCTGCTCATACAGTACTGCAGCTCAACTCATGATTTTAACATTTGTAATTCCAGTTCCTGTTAAGACTTACGTGTGCTCAGGGCCTGCACAGTGAACATTCTCTCGGCATTTTGACCTTTATCTGCTTTGGCAAGACAACTCTTTCAGTGCTGTGTGTGTTACACTTGTGAATTATACCGAATACCAGCTGTGCAATATTGTGAGATTTCAAGGGTGTGTGTGTGTGAGACACCCTCTGCCAGGAGCAGAATTTGAACTTGTTTCTCCCTGTTCTTATTGCAGGTATATATACCTAACCCTAGGACTGAAAAGGAAGGCCTGCTGTTCCATATCTCTGCAACCCTCACAGTCATCGCCACGCCTGGACAGCAGACACGGAATGGATTAAGCGTTGATAGACGTGCAATTGTGACATCATTGCATAGTCATTGGTGCTTTCAGGTCTCACCATTTATTTGGCTAAAGTCTAATGATTTGTCAACCCCCAATCCAAAGCGTACAACAAATTTAAGTTCTACTTTCTTCCACACAATATTTGTATGATCAGGGCTTGCATTTTTGAAAACTGCCTCATTTCCGAATGCTGGAGGATTGGCCAAATTGCCTTGTGAGCGCTCCCTATGACTAACAAAAGCTCCTGTATTTTGTGAATAGCCAACTGCCTAACAAAAGATGCCAAGAAACTGCTCAGATTACTTCTCATCAGGGCATTGAAAACCTCTGGGCATGGAGGAATGTAGCTGGCACTCAACCCTCCTGCTGTTTTCAAGGGCACTGACAACTGAATTTGAAATAAGTCCCTTCTTGTCTTCCAACTGGTCTCCCTGAGAGGCACATGTGTGCAGAGCCGCCCAGACTTATAGCTGCTGCTGTCTGTATGGACTTTGAGACAGCAGATGGTCAGAAGGATGACAGTGTGAGGCAGAGAGAAAGAAAGAGGGGGCAGGTGCAGGCAAAATTGCTAATTAGATATGGAACATTTAGCTTCCATTCTAGAAAGCTGGTATTCATCACCTTTAAAGAAAACACCACAGAGGCTTTGGGATTTACAGGCAATTCCCCATAAGCCAAATAAGTCTCAGGAAGAGATTGTAGCTCTTCAAGTAAAAAGGGGAATTCATTTCTCTGAGGGAGGGGATAATTTTTTACCACTGAGAAAGGACATATCTGAACTGGCTCTCTGTGTTTTGTGCTAGAGACAAAGGATTCAGGTAGAAAGCAGCCAACAAATCACAAGGATTCCCAATCACCTTAATCTGATATGGCAGGGATTCTTAAAATGCCATGCCCAACATTTAATTGCAGAAATAATTCTCAATTGTTAAAACTCCCAAAGACTTGGGGTCAAACAACATGAGATATCAATAAATGCTGCGGGCAGCCCAATCCTACTTAAAGATTGGGCAGGCAGCCCGCGGCAGAAAGTCTACTCGAGGAAGGGGACGATTGTCCCCTTCCCCGAGTGTAACGGCGGCTGGCTGTTTTGCTGGCAGAAGTCGGAGGAGGCCGTGCAACAGCCTAGCCACACTCCGGAGACCGGCGGAGACTGGGATATGGCTAGCGCCATGTCCCCGCCCCCTCCCGGAGTGGCTGGGCCTATGGCCGCCCTCCCTCTACCACCCGAAACGCACCCCACCTGCCGCCCGCCGGATCCAACATTACCTGGGTCCGCCGGCTGGTCAAGTCCTCCGCTGGAGGAGCAGGGCAGGCAGGCCTTGTGCCGGACTTCTCTGTTCTAAAGTAGTCCACAAACATGCTTTACGGCACATTTGCAACTACTTTGGGCTATTCTGGGTGGCAGATTGCTAGGTCCGCCGCCCGCAAGGTAAGTAGGATTGAGCTCTCAGTTAGGGTCTTGTTAGGTTACTGTGTAGTTAAGGGACATGTTTATTTAGGGAGTAACAGCTGGGTGAGGCCATGGCTTGGATTGGGACCATGGTGGGATGGTAGCGAGTGTTTAAAGCCCGACCCACACCGCACGGGTTCTGGCACATTTCAGACACGTGCGGAGCTCGCGCAGCTGTGTGGCCTCCATTTTTATGAGATCACATCTGAACACGGGAGACCTGCGCTCTCCGGAGTTCCAGTGCGATCTGAAATGGCCCCGCTCAAGATTTTGAGGGGGTGAGATGCGGAGCTACTTTTGTCACCAATCGGATTAGAGGGGGTTTCAGCCAATTTGAGCGCACTTATGTTTCATCCAATCAGTGATTAGAAGGTGGGACAATCAGGAGGGACTAACTGCAGGACGACACTGGTGGAGAGCAGGGCAGCCAGGCACCTACACTCGCGTGCCTCCATGCCGGAACTCGTGCGGTGTGGGTCGGCCTTAACTCTTTACTTCTGCACTCTTTTCCTACTGTTCCCATACAAACCTGCCATACTATTAAGATCTTATTTTATTATTTAGTTATTCAAAACATTTGTTTGCTGCCTTTCAGTCCCATTAAAGGGACCATCAAGGTGGCTCACAAGTAACAATAAAAGTACTCTATATACACATTAAAGGAAATCCAAAACAGAGTGAACACATAAGGATAGTCAATAGCTGCATCAAGAAGCTGCCAGGAAGCTGATGGCCGGTAATGCTGCCATTGAAGCAAACCCATTGATAGTTTTTTTTTAACAGTTTACATTTTGTGGTGGTTTTAATTGATGCTTTTATGTTCAGCCATCTTGGAAATCTTTGTGGTTGAGAAATCGGTCACAAATATGAAACGAATAACGAAGACGCCACAGAACTCTCTGTCTTTTCTGCTACTTAACTATGGTTAGCTCCTCTTTGGGACTCTCCTACATCTCAGTCTTCCATAGGACAAATGATACTTTGCTTAATTGACGTGAACTCTAGGCTTTGTCCCTTCTAAATGTTTCAGTGCCCTCCGAGGTGCCATGTGTATGAATCTGTGAAATCCTGGCATTGGCAACAGCCGCAGCAGGAGGAGACATGCTTCACCTCAGCGGCCCCCCCCCCAGCAAGTCAATGGTGAGAAAATTAGCAGCTGGAGGTCAGGGGAGTCCTTTCAGGCTACAGTTGCTTCTTCTTTGCCCTCTGAATGCAAACAACCTTTTGGTTCTGAACGAGACCACCTGTGCTTGAAGGAGGCGTTTCCAGCTGGTCTGCCATCTCTTCACTTCAGCAGTCATGCTTGCTACCTTGTGCTTTTCAGAAGGAATAAAAGAGTTTCACAAACGTGGCTGATTTGTTCTTGGGTGGTGGTACTTCACTTATGAATGCTCTTCTCCATCTTCCATTCACCTGCAGCTAGTCTAATGTTTTTCTTTACCAAAATGAAAGATCCCTATAGTATTGCTATTGTGGCTTATTTTTCAACCCTGAAAATGCAAATGTTGAAGCAACTTGTCCCCATCAATTCTTTTCTGAGACTACTGATGATGTCAGGTGTCTGCCAGATATAGGCACCTGCATAAAACCTGGAACAGTTCAGTCTTTTTTGTGCTAAGAGTCACTCTAGGGCTAGGTCTGAGAAATGTACTGGCTTACTAGATTTGCCTCTGGATCTGTGACATTAATGGCACAACCCTATGGCCATGCTGTGCCGGCAAAGCATGCACTGTGCCGGTGCACTGTTGGAAACGTGCCATGAAGCACATTTGGACAGCACGCCAGATTGCAGAGGTGGCGCTTCCAGGGATGCACGCTGGAGCAGGTAAGCTGTCCTAGGGGGCAGAATGGGGCGAGGGAGGGCAGCAACGGGGCAGGGATGGTTGGATCAAGCCTGGGAGAGCCCTATGTCAAACCATGTTTAATAGGAGGCCTATGTCAAATCATGTTTGGGAACATTTTATGTCTGACCTCTAAGTAGTTTAGGTCTAAAATGTGGCTTATTTCATTTGAATTGCTTTTTACTGCTATGTCCAAAACATCACTGTTTTAAATTGACTTGTTTTAAATTGTATTATCATTTTAACTGTTATGAGCTGCCCTGGTGGCCTCTGCAGGGGTGGAGGAAACATAAAAAAAACCCTTAAATATAAAAAAAAAATGGGGAGGGGGAGACTCACTATCAACAAGCTGGCAACTACTTTTTGATCACAGTCCTATGCATGCTTACCCACAAGTAAGTCCCACTGTGTTCAATGAGACTTACTTTTACTCCCAGAAATGTGTGCATAGGGTTGCAGCCTAACAGTGCAATTCTATCATGTGCTGCATCCTAGCCAGACAGGACGCAGCACTGGCGCAGCTGTAGGACTCCTCGGGGTAAGGGGACTTTCATCCTCTTACCCTGAGTAGAGCCCCAGCTGCTCCGATGGGTCTACTCGAATGTGTGCTATTTTGCTGGTGCAGACTCGAGCGGGTGGTGTAACGTCGGGCAGACCCAGGAAGGGAAATAGGATCTTGGTGGAGCCGCCACCACCGATCCCTCTCCCTTCCCGGGCCCAGCCAACCAATCCCCCCTCCCAGAACACCCCCGGTCTGCTCTCCCCCCACCCTTCCACCGCCTGGTGGGGAACTCACCTTCCCCGGCAGCTGCTTCTTGGGATCTGGGGCGGGGGAGCAACCTACTCACCGGGTGCCGCAAATGTGCTTCATGGCACGTTGTGACACTCTAGACCGGTGGAGTAGTGCTCTGCTGGTCAAATATCTACACAGGATTGTACCATCAAGCACTAATATGGCTGCCTAATGGACGTATTTTTTCACCTTCATAACAGATTGATCCGATTGCTTGATCATCTGCTGAAGAAACCAGGAGGCGCTGGGAATTCATGGGAGAGTTACAATAAACCCGGTCTTAAGAGTGAGAATGACAAATAGCAGTTGTTGCCCATTGTGGGTTTTTTGCGTGCAGTTTCTGCCACTGTTTATAGGAGCCCTATGTCAAACCATTTGGATTTGTCAGTCGGAACAGAAAGCAAAGCAGATTGCAGAGCTTGGCTCTCATGAGTCCTTCAGTGAAATGCAGCTGAACCATTCAAACCAGCTTTTCCTATCACCTCACCATGAACATTATTCTAGAGTAGACAGACACAAGATGAGTAGGTTAGCAAATATTCAGAAACTGAATTTATGCTAATTTTTGAAACTTGAGTGTCTCTTGTGTGAAACTGGGTTTTCATGGTTCTCCACTAGATCGATTCCCTAACCCACCCACAAACACTTTTGTTGATTACATGAAATCAGCACATCTTGAAAATTCAAGAGAAGTGGCTATACTTCAGGGTAAGCAAAAAGAAGACTTTAAAATTTCAGTCACTAGTGGAAAGAATGTTCTGCTTCTGCTCTGCAATGAACATTATTAGTGGTTTAGCAACAATTCAGCCAGTAAATGTATCCAAAATATCAATATGATATTACCCTGTGTAAAAAAATACCACAAGCCGATGAGATCATAAGGGGCTTTCAGAAGGAATTTTTATAGGAGGCTCATGCCATGATTTAATTTTTTTCCTAGAAGCTTTGGCATGTTGAACTAGAAAATGGTCAAACGTCAAAGAATACAAGAACTAAGTAAGATGACTGCATCTGGAGGAAATTTACATTCTGGTCCACCGCCTGCTTAAGTCAAAGTATTTGGATTTAAGCTGATGCACAGTCCAAAGCTATGCATGTTTACTTAGAAATGAGCCCCACTGTGTCCAATAAGACTTACACTTAGGTAAATGTGTATTGGATTGCAGCCTGTCCCCCACTGGCCTGAATCTAAGCTTAAGTTCCAACATTTTGATTGATAGCTCCTAGTGAGTCTCTACGAGAATTGGTAAAGCAGTGTGGAATAAATCAATGGCAGGAACAATAACACTGACAATAGGAAAAATACTATCTTTGCCCAGTCCATTTAGATAATTCTTAAGAGAGCAACACAGGAAAATATAGGAGCATCTGAACAGGCCAAGCAGCAAACCAGGTTTGAAGCCAGATTCAGTACAGAACTTCCTCTGAATCTTTATTGCAATCTGTTGCTAGAACCTGCAAAGGAGATGTTTCTCTGAAGGTCTGTGATTCAGAATGTGTTACTTACGGCACAATCCTGCATAAGGATATGCAACCAGCCTAAAGGGCCAGTCGTTGTACCCTATGCTGTTCCCGGGCTGCCCCGGGCCAGCCCAGGAGCACCTCGAGAGAAGGGGACATTCGTCCCCTTACCCAGGTACAAACCGGCCAGGGCCCTATGGGCCTCCTCAGATGTGCGCCAGCTATGAAGCTGAGGTACATCCAGGGTGGGGGAGTAAGGCCGGCCAGGCCTAGAAACGGGCCTAGATTATTGGCAGAGTGCACCACCGATATTCCCACCCCTCCCAGCCTGGCCAATGGCCTCCCTCCCTCACCGCCCCTGCCTGCCCTCCCCCTGCCCCTGCCCCGACTGGTGCAGAACTTACCTCCGCTCCACCGGTGGGTGCCGGGTCCAGAGGGCGACAGAGTGAGGGCTGCCGGCCTCCACGCCAGCGGTCCTTACTCTAGGTCATCTCAAACGTGCTTTACAGCACATTTACGACAGCTTAAAATGGCGGAGTGGACGCTCTGCCTGCTGCTCTATAGCTAGAGAAGATTGTGCTGCCTGAGAGGAGGGTTGCTGTTTTTTGATATTGTCTCTGTGCTGTAGTAGTTCATTTCACCACATCAAACCATAGCACATAAGAAGGCTGATAATTCTAGGTCAGTAGGAAGAAGACAGACAATACCAGCAACATTCCATTGCAGTGTGTGTAGCCCTCTGAAGGAAGAAGCAGAAAAAGAATAAAATTACACACGTCTCTACTTGACTGCTTCTGTGTCTGCAGACAATAGGCTAGATGACTTAACTGTCCAGTTTTCTACCTGGCCTGGGAGTGGAGTAGAGCGGAAGATGACTCTCCACCTTGTGTTTCTGCTCCTTTTTGCAGTTCTGTTTTAAATATTGTACTGGTAGAACTTGAACGATCTCCCTAGGGAAGACAGGTCCACAGCCAGATTTCTTACTACCAAAATGTTTTCCTTACTAGTCATCTCAAAATGTTTGGGCTGGGCTTTATTCATAGCTGCAATGCCACAGGTCTGGCTCCCATCCTAACTGCCTGAGTGTCCGTTGGCTGTCCCATTCCCACAGATTTTTTAGCTATAGTTGTCCGTACAACAATTTGTAGATGTGGGAATGGGGGCTGTAGACTTTGTATGCAGAAGGCACCAGATCCAATCCCTGATATTTTCAGGCAGGACTAGGAAAGGCCCCTGGAGCACGACTGTCAGTCAAGGTAGACAAAACTGGGCTAGACTCTGAATGATCTAACTTCTAACATAGAATGCAGCTTCCTATACGTAGTAAATATGGTACTTTTTTCCTATGCAGAAGAAAACAACATGTGGAGTGGATCCTATATTTGTCCAAATAAAACCACACCAACATGTTCAGCATAAGAAGGGTGTGCTATGTTAATTATCAGATTTGTAATACCTGGTAAAATCACACCTTTTTTGTGCAGAAACACTTCCACCATTCTCACTTATCATCCCTTTCTTCCTCTTCTCGCTTAGCCAAATGATAGACATTTAACTCTCTGAATCTTTTCACAGAAGCCAACTGCAAATTCCAGTTTTAACACCAGCAATCTAAGTCAAGTTCCTTAGTCTCTGAGAATGCCATTTCTGCAAAACCAAACCACTTACATAGCTGTAAGATGAGGCACAGGCCAACAGAGACAAGATCTTAATTGTTCCTGGTGTAAAATTACTCTGTCTGTAAGCTTTTTTTCTTTTTACAGAAAAATGCAGCCACAGCGGAATGAAGGCTTTGTGGGATACCTTAAGGTTCTCTCATACAATGAAGTGGTGTTATTCATGTCTCAGGGGATGGGCTACAGTCACAGAGGTCAGGAATGAAACTATGGCTGGGATTTGGGAACTGGAAACCAGTTGACCTTCTGGTTCTTTCCAATCTACACTTCTGTGACTTCCTGGCCCTGTCCAGTCTGGCTTGATGGGACAGGCAATCACCAGAAGATTTATGATCTCTTCATATATGAGTGGATGGGGGGGGGGGACTATGGTTAGGGGGTTTAAAATCATGGGTCAGATGATATCAGTACAGAATTTATTCTGAATACAGAATATCAGTTTTCATGTCACAGAATGTTAGTTTCTTAAATGCAAAATGTGAACGTTCTCTCTGGTTCAGTAGTCTGAAAGCTCTGGGTATTAGTATTATCAGCAAGAGATTATTGCATTGATAAATCAATAATATGAATCTTATTACTCACATGTATATTACACCTTTCTTCCAAGGAGTTTTGGCAGCATACCATGTTGCTGGTATTGTTGCTGGTATATATTTTGGGCCACCCCATTTTATCATGATAAGCCTGCAAAGTAGGCTTATGGGGTGGGGGGAGGAGAGAGAGAGAGAGCCAAGAAAGATAACCCAGTAAGCTAGGCGTACCAGATCTCCAACCGGGACAGAGTGCTAGACCTTTAGGAGAAGGAATGTGGGCAGGTGTAGCTTGTTAATGCTTAGAGCACAATCCTAGGCATGTCTACTCAGAAGCAAGCCCCATTGAACACAGTGGGACTTGCTTCTGAGAAGACATGCCTAGGATTGTGCTCTAAGGCTTGACAAGCTACACCTGCCCACATTCCTTCTCCTAAAGGTCTAGCACTCTGTCCCGGTTGGAGATCTGGTAAGCCTACTCATGCTGCATCCTAGGGGAGCAGCCCCAGAGGTTTCCTCTGGGTAAGGGAACATTTGTTCCCTTACTTGAGGGTAAGCCTCCACAACGCAGAGAGTTCTACTCAGACCTGTGCCAGTGAAATCACTAGCACAGGTCAGTATGAACCCAATCCACCCTCCTCCCCACCCCATCCCGCCTCCCCCACCAACTTAGTGGGCTGGTCCCAAGCCATCGTCACATACAAGGCAGCTGCAGCCTCCCTGCCGGTGGCACTCCAGCAGCACACAGTTTCACACACTGCCAGAGGCTATTTTTGCAACTGCAATAAGGGCATAAGGCAGTATCCGTTCATTCGGCCAGCAGATAGGCCCTTTAGGGTTGGGCCGTTAATTTCTTCTGCTTTTTGGCCATCCATGTGCCAAGAACATAATGCTTGATTTTTCCCAAAGACAATGAATGACCTTTAGGGCACAGCTGTGCATGGAAAAAAAAGCCCAAGTTAAATCTCAGGTATCTCTAGTTAGAGGGATCTCAGATAGCTGGGAAAGAACTCTGCCTTGGACCCTGAGGAGCCATTTCCAGTAAAGCAGACAGTGCTGCTGCTGGGGTAGATAGATGGCCCAATGACCTGACAGTGGAAAGTACTTTAATCTTAAATTCACGTGAAGCTCATGCTACTTGACCCTTTAAAGCAGCTTGGTGGTAGAGCACATGTGATGCTTTTACGTCCAATCTGCATTGCACCCAGTTAAAGGAAGGATCTTAAGCAGGAGGGTTGGGAGAGAGACCTCTTTGTAAGACTTTGGAAAACTACCGCCAGAATAGACAATAGTGGGTTGTAGCAGAATAGCAGAATAGACAATAATTGAGATGGACAAATAGTCTAACAAGGCAGCTTCACATGCTCACCTCTGATGCTCAGCCTGCTCACATGCTCAAATCTCCTCTGCTGTTGCATGACTGGGACAAAAACTCCCCACACTGTCCTTCATTCGGACATTTGTCTCATCCACCTTCTTTCTTTATCGGAGCTGTTTTCTCATTTTTTTTAACCATTGTTTTTTCCCCTTTCACCTACATACCTTGTTCATTTTGTCAGTTCATTCTGATGAACAGAAACGACATCCAGCAACTTTGTTCACCCAGAGTCCAGTCACCATCCTGTCTCAAGGTTCCCTCCACTTTTGTTCACAATTCCATCAAGAGGAAGTACATATGGATGGGAAACACGTAAACATTAGTTTTCAAACAGGAGGAGGAATGTAGGTTAGGAAGTGCAGCCACACTGCAAGTTTAACTCATAGCTAGGGTCAGGAGAAAATGGTGATAATGAAATAAAAACACATGACAAAGCTATCACATTTTTATCTCACCCTTCCTCCAAGTTGCTTAAGGTACTGTGCACTGTTGTTTTATCCCAGAGGTGTTGTTAGGGGGGGCAGGGTGGGTGTACTTGCCTCCGGATCCGTCGCCCCCTCCGCCACTTTTCATCCTCATGGAGATTTCAGCCGCAAGATTGGCCCACCTGCCTGCCTGGGCGCCGTTTGGCTCTGAAATGGGCCTGAAAGTGCTGGGGGTGTGTGTTTTCGTGCTGCACCACTGCCGAATTTCAGTGGCAGCACGCGAAAATGATGTCACATCCCCAGGGGGCGGGGCATGTGGTGTCACGTGGGGTTGTCGCGTTGGCGGGGGCCCCCACGGGTGTGTGTGTGTGTGTGTAGGAACGCAGCTGTTTTATCCTCACAACAACCCTGTAACTAAGTAGGCTAGGCTAGGTTAATGGTTCAAGATCATCCAGTAAGCTTTGCAGTAGCAGGGATTTGATCCTAGGTCCCCCCAGACCAAGGCTGCAATCCTATGCACACTTTCCTGGAAGCATGTTTCATTGAATACAATGGAACTTACATCTGAGTAGACATGCATAGAATTGTGCTGTAAGGCTGCAATCCTATGCACACTTACTTGGGTCGGGGAGTAAGTTCCATCAAACTCAGTGGGGCTTACTTCTGAGTAGACATTTGGATGAATACAGCTTCATGATATGCTGAGCTCTAGCATTTTCTAGGGTGGACAGATTGTTCTGCCACAGACATATTTCATGAATGATTCCTAAGTTACAATGATTCATAAAGAGAGGGCCTCTCTTCCCAGTCAGTCATAAGACTGGAGTGTCATTCCCATGGTGAACGTCATGTTTGAGAGAGGTATAGCACACAGTTGCTATTTATTATGCTCAACCCTCCAGCTTAGCAGCCATGTTAGGTTGTGAGTCTATTTGCAAAGGACTTTGGGTGAGGTCCCAGGAAAGACTCTCAGAAAGGTTATTTGACAGCTCCTTTATCTCCCTTTTGGGATCACATTTCATCCTACTCGGGAGATTTATTTTCTTCCTCCTTTTTCCCTAGAATGATATGGGACAAATGGTGACCCGTGGGGCACATCGCCCAGACGTGAAGCACAAAGGAGGAAGTTTCCTCCCCAGGAGTCCAGCCAGAACATATCTAAAGAACTGGGCCTTATCACATCCTGCAGCTGGGCACTAGTCATCTGATAAGAGCAAAGGCACCTGCAGGCCTGGAGCTGTGTGTCAGATCTCTGCTTTCACAGTTCATGCTTCTGAGATAAAGGGACTCTGCTAATTGAGACTGGAGGGAAGTCATGTCTTTGATTATTATGTCTCAAGGGGGGAGGGTAAAGAAGTAGCCATCAGCATAGCCTGTTCCTCTTTCCCTGCTTCCAGGGATGGTGGTAGGGTCCCTGAATTCAACACATGGACATTCAACATGGAGGAAAGAAAGACCCTTAGGGGATCCAAGAAGATAGGTCTACAAATCCTATAAGATGGTAGCTGAAAGCTGAACATTTTTTTTTTCTAAAATTGCATCCCATGTGAAAGTTCTCTCTTGGCATGTTGACTTGGTGAATGGTTCTTCCAAATCTGTGAAGGTCTTTGTCAGGGTTCACTTATGATACAATGTTCCCTCCCACTGCAGAGCTGGGACAAAAGGTTCCAGTGGCACATTCATAGGGGTTAGAGTTGCAAAAATAACTTTGGCTTCTATGGCGGAGATGCTGGGCCTCTGTGATACAAAAGCAACTTGTCATCTTGCAACCTTCATTTGCTGCTGGTGACCCAAAACCTTGCCCTGCCTGTTTGTGATGATGACTGCTGTTTCATGGTCCCCTCTGATGGTCCCCATACTGATGGTATGGTTGATTTGTGCATTCATTTATTTACCTCATTTTTGTGCTGCTCTTCTACCCTGAGGTGCACTCAAAGTGGCATATGATAATAAAATACAAATATTTTAAGAATTTAGAACACAGAAAATCAATAAGCAGCAATAAAATGATTTAAAAGCAGTCAGAGCAGCATACAATAGATTAAGCATTGAATGCCTGACTGAATAAAAAGGTGTTTAAAGCCCGTCAAAAATGGGGTGGAGCCTGCTGGATCTCACCTGGAGTGTACTCCCCAGCTATGGCGCCACCACCAAGAAGACTCTGTCCCTAATACCAGCCAGTCAATCTCAAATAGAAATGGGGCAAGAGGGCCTCTGATGCTCATATTAAAACTTGGCTAGGTTCACATGAATGAAAGCAGTCATATGGTGATGGTTCATATGGGTGAATGTTTGTATATCAAAGCTGTCCCCTTTTTTTACACTAGTTTTTGCACAGATATAAGCCAACTACTTTTCAAAGTAATGTTGTTTCCTAATCAGAAAGAAATTCTTATTCAGAGAATCTGGCTCTGAAGCTACGGTAGATAGTGCAAATTTAAAGTTTTGCACAACGTGCTTGCAAGACCTTACTAATAATACTGTATTACATTTTCACATAGGTCTACCAGAAACCTCAGAGACAAGATGAGGGAGACAGGTCAGCCTGTAGCGAATGTGTTTTCCCTTCATCCCTCTCTGGCTCCTGCTCCATTCCATTATCATCAGCATTCAAGAAATCCACGAGTTGGTTCATTCCAGGATTGGAACGAAAGCTACCTGATAGTCCTGGGTTACCTACAAAATGCTCTGGTTATTGCTCTACCAGACGACAATATTTATTGATTGATATACTTTCACGTGGTCTTGTCTGTTATTCTGAGGTTTTACGGCTGGAGTCCTCAAAGTGGCACCTGCCACAGAGGTGTCTGGCGGCACCTGTCAAGTGTTAGTGCTGTCACCTCTGCTCTGCCCCACCTGCAATGCATACTTTTATCCTGGAAGAGGAAGTGTGGAAAGCAAAATGTCTTCCTCTCCACTTGTCCACCCTTCTTCTTCCACTCCCTCAGGTGAGTCAAGTCGAACTCCAAGGAGCAGTGTGTCGAGCAGGACAGACAGAAGGAAGGCAAGGAGGAGACGGTGGCAGATGAGGCAAGGTGACAGTGGTGGCAGATGAATGGGTGGAAGCTGGATGCGTGTGGATGGCTGGGTGGAAGGTGTGTGAGAACTCGTTTTGTGCCTGGCACCACCCCCATCAACAGTCTTTTGGCTGTGGTGCCCGTCCGTCATCCCTTCTCAGAATCTCTGTGGTGCCCACAGACTGACAGCCCATGATAAGTCCTCTCTTCCACAAATGTGTCTAAACCTCTTTAAAACCGTCTAAGCTAGTGGCCAACTGGCCATCACTACATCTTGTGACAGTGAATTCCATAGATTAATGACATGCTGTACAAAGATGTATTTTGTTTCTCGTGGATGTCCTGCTAATCAGTTTCATTGGATGACTCTGGGTTTTAGTAATATGAGAGAGAGAGAGAGAGAGAGAGAGAGAGAGAGAGAGAGAGAGAGAGAGAGAGAGAGAGAGAGAGAGAGTTCCCTCTATTTTCTCCACACCATGCATAATGTTATAAATCTCTCTATCATCATGCCCTCTCTCTCCCTAGTCACTTTTCCTAAACGAAAAAGCTTCATACGCTTTAGCCTTCTCTTGTAGGGAAGGTGTTCCAACCTCCTGATCACTGGGGTTACAATTTTCATAATAGCAGTAAACTGAGCTCTGTGTTGCGCTGTGCAGCGCAAACATTACAGATTGGTGGGGGCAGCCAGTAGCTCTCTTAGAAGTGCAGGCAGAATGGGGAAAATAATAAGGAAAGCAGCCAGAGAAAGTCACTCATACTTCTGCTTTCCCTCCTTCCCAGCAATGCTCCATCTTAAAGCATGCAAATGTACCTTTTAACTAACACATTTCCTAATGTGTAAATCAAACCTTTGATTGCAGAGCTGGAATATTCCCCTGGATTCCAACTGAGATTTCTTTTGGCTGCTCCCTGCCCCACAGCCTGGCCTTAGTTGACCTCAGGGCCTCTTCTTGCTACAGGCTTGGCTCAATGTTAGGTTTTAATCCACACCCCTTTACACATTAGGATGGGAAATGGGATATAGGGCAGGCCCTAAATATAGCTGATAACACGCAGCAGTCCCTCCAGGCTTCTCAGAGTGTCTGCCTATTTTTTAGCGACAGTAAAGGCAGAGCCTGAGAAATAGAGCATGAGTCGTGATCTTTGGCTGCTGTTTTTGACCAGACACACCCCACTTCCCCTCCAAGCCCTGTCCTCCTAAATGGAAGCAGGGACAATGAATTGGGGCAGAGGGTCCCTCCCAAGGCAGGAAGTCATGCCCTGTCAAGAAATACACTACCTTGAAATTATTTCCTGCTCAGTTCCACAACCTGCCATTCCAATCTATTGGTTTCATATCCTGCTTTTTATCTGCATGCATGCCACAGAAGAACCCAAGGCACAGAAGACAGTCTTCTTGCATACCCTATAGTGCGCCACAGGGAACAAAAGTCACACAATACTCTGCTTCGGCCTAAGGGCTGCGTCATACATTCCATCTTTGGCCACTGATACTCATGTGTTTAAGTGGTCAATTCATGTGCATGATGTTGTACTAACAAGGCCAAGATGACCCTCTTCCGGAAGTCTTTTCAGTTGCCCCCTGATTAGCTTCCTCGTTGGTTTCAGCTGCCATGATTAATGTTGCTGCTGTTTAGCATTTATAAGGCATTGGAAAAGAATGTTTGTAATGTTTTTATATGACATTATGTATTTTATATTGTTTTTAATATGGCTTGTTAGTCATTTTAGTCAATCATAGAGCTCCATAACTGCTCATAGACTCTGATTTACAGTACTGGGTATGAGTTCATATACCTATGCATGTAGGTAGACCAGTTGGGTGATCTATCAAATGCACATTTCAGTAGCTAAATGTAATGAATCAACTGGGACTCTCTAAAGCAATTGTTGAGGCTTTGGGGATGCAATCCTGTGCATATTTACCAGTGAATAAGGCCCGTTGAATATAGTGAGATTTGCTTTTCAGCAAACACACATATGACGAGGTTGCTGGTCTATTATTTATACTATAATGGTTATGATAAATTATTATGATTGTTTCTATAATGCCATATCTGTACAAGGTGTTGTACAAGAATGAGAGGTCAGGTCCCTACCCTGAAGGGCTTACAGTCTAGAAAATAGCAACAGGGGAGACAAGAGGGAGGAAAAAATGGCAGCCCAATCCTAACTAACAACACAATCCTTCGTAACTTTCAGCCTGTGGAGTGTGCACTCCGCAGGCGGAGGGTGCCATAAGCGCACCGTAAAGCGCATTTTCGGCACCCAGCAAGTAAGGCCCACTGGTGCACACGCGGGCAGGCCTCACTCTGCTGCGGACTGGACCTGCTCCCGCTGGAGCAAAGTAAAGGTTGCTCAGGTGGGAGCAGGGGCGGGGGGACGGCGGTCTGGGCGGCGAGGGCGGCCGGCCGTTGCCAAGTCAGCCCGGGAGGGGGCGGGGATGTTGGCCATGATATCCCTGTCCCCATTCCCAGGCTCGGCGGCTGTTACATTGCTGCCTCGGATTTCCACCGACTCAAGAGTGGTACTTCAGCCGACTGCTGGCAGTACTCGGACTGCTGGACCACTGGACCCCCACTCTGACGTGGCACTTTTGGTGGCGCGTTTTTGCTCCCAAGAAGCTCCTGCCTTTGGCTGAGCCTCTCAGGAATGCTGAGAAGGGTCCTCCCACCTGTCCAGAGCCTCCTCCCTGCGTTTTCTGGCCTCTGGAAACCTGAAACCCCAGAAATAACTGGTGATTATGTCATCACCAGTCACTTCCGGTGGTACTTAGAAGGAGAGTGGTGCTGGAGGTGGTACTTAGCCAGGAAGGGGTTGGAACCTCTGGTCTAGAAGACCTTAAGCAAAATGAAACCAAAAACTCCACTGGCTTTAATGTGCTTTTATCCATCCTTATACTGTAGTTCAATTGTGTAGTTATCAGCCTCTTCAGTACAAGAACTTCCCTTGTACCTCACTGCATCCAGCTGTCTGTTACAGGGATGATGTTTTGCACGGACATTCATAGTGTTTCTCTATATGGAGAAACATAGAGCATCACATTTAATGTTCTATGTTCGTCGCATTTAACGGTCATATAGTGGTGCTTGTTCTATCAGTTCTGAAGCTCCAGCTCTTACATTTGAAGTCATCACAGTCTGGTGTGCTATGCAGCTTGAGGTTCACAAGGAAAGAATGGGGTGGAAGCAGGAACAAGGGTTTCTTCTTCTCTCCCTTGTTGATAAGAATAAGCTCGGCTTTGTCTGTCTAACATTCCAGAGCAGTAACCTGAATGTTAGAGATGCAGGGAATGTACCAAAAGAGGCTGTTTACTCCCTCTGGACATGACCAGTCCATGTTTGGAAAACATTTACACGCTAGAAATGAGCTGTGAAGCCTCAGGAACACACTGCATTGAACAGAACAGTTATTCCTTTCTGTGCATGGTTTTCATCTGATAGCCATCTTGTTGGGGGGGGGGGAAGGGCACATCATCTAACAGCGCAATCCTATCCAACTTACACCACCGGTGTAACCAGCAGGGGAGGGCAAGGTGGGAGGCTTTGGAGGGGAGGGGAGATTTAAATCCCCTTTGAATCCCCCTTTGGAGGGGATTTGAATCCCCTTTCCGTTCTGGGGCCTCCTATTCTCGCTGCAACACTGTTTACACTGGTGGTGTAAGTTGGATAGGATTGCGTTGTAATTAATTAAATCTGCTCTTTTAACAGCGCAATCCTATGCATATCTACTTGGAACTAGTAGCAATCCTGTGCATAGCTACTCAGTAGCATGACTCTTACTGAGTTGAGTGGGACTGCATTGGTGGGGGGGGGGGAGATTGATAGGATTGGGCTGTTAATCCATTAGTGGACTACACAACAGCCTATAGATGTCTATGGCATGACAGAATAATTGTTCGAGAGTAATTCATCATCCCTGGTTATAAAGTCAGAGCTTCCCAGCACATGACCCTCATGCCTTTCTAGAAGACAAGAGAATTTCTCAAAGCTCCGATAAAGCTTTTAGTCCAGGTTAATCCATGCAGTCTTTAAATTCTTCCTTTTGTGACTATCTGAGGCACTACTTCTTGGAAGAAAGTAGTATGTATGTGCCAACCCAAAGCCACTGAAGGAAGTTCATATAGGGATGCAGAACTTACCAGTAAGCACTGCACCAAAGTGACAGTTCTTAGAGAGTACCAAAATAAGGGTACTGAGGGGTGGGGGTGGCGGTGAGTACATTAGCCATGGTGGAGTGTCCTGCAGCTGCTCATTACCCCCACCCTCTTTACTGGTGTATACCAAGCTTAGACCCTTATGAGGGACCCATTTTACTTAAAATCCTGATCAACTCCTCCTAGTTCCAACCAGGACTGTAAGGAAAAATCCAGATAGGAACATACATGGGCCACTGGCACTTTTGACATGTGACCCCAATTCTTGCTTTGGAGTCACAATTTTGATAATTAAAAATAAACTTAAACCAGGTTCAGCCAAAGACCTCCTGTAACCTGAGACAGCATGCCAAATGCTGCCCCCCTTACCTGATGATGTGCCAGCCTCTGCTCCTCCCACTCTCCAATGTTCCAGCTCAGCACTTCCTCCCCTCCATCCCCTTCTTCCTTTTCAAGTCCAGGAAGTGGAAGGAAAAGGAGGAGCAGTGGAGGCAAGTAGCCAGACAGAGATGGGAGCCCCCCACCAATATGCTGCCTGAGAAGACTGCTTCATTTGGCCTCATGGATGGGCCAGCCCTGACTGAAACCCTGCCCTGTCCAGAATCCAGATCCAAAGTAAAGCAGAGCTGCTTTGGCCCATTCTAAGGAATGAGGCCATTCCTCATTGTCTAATTAGACAATGTCTAACAGCAAAGTCATTGTCCAGATTAGAAGGGATCATTGTTTTAATTGGATCTGAAGCTGTGGTGGGACCTGCTCTGGATCAAACACACTTCTGTGCTGCTACTATTTCCCCCAGGAAAAAAAAAAACTTAACACAAGATGCAGAGATGCACGTTTGAAGCAGGGAGGAATGATCTAGCTGCCAAAGTTACACTGTTGACCTAACCAAGTTCCCACTCCAGATGATCCAACAATTTGAGAGTCAGTGTGGTATAGTGATAGTGTTGGGCTAGGACCAGAAAAATCTAGGTTCCAGTTTCCAGTAGGATCTTGAACCAGGTGGAGCGCTCCTCCCTTCACCAGCCAAGACCTGGTGAACTGAATGCCCTCTAGCAGTACACCCTCACTGAATTGGTGGTGGTGGCTACTGCCCCTCTTGCCCCTTCATCCCAACCTGCTTTGGAAAGAGCAGCTGTTGTTGTTCTAATAGTGTTTTCTTGTGTGTGCTTTTACAAACAGTCAGGGATGTCTTCTACTCCCTTTTCTAATGCCAATGTTGGATTTGTGCCCTAGGTCACAAATCTTAGCACAGAGCAGCACCATGTACAAGAATGTCTGCAACCTCTGCCGTAGAACAGATGGTTGGTGTGGGGTTCAAGGGGCCCAAGAGGTAGAAGTTTAGAAGCCACACACACCCCAGTTCAAAATACGTGAGAAACACAGCCTGGCAGTGAAACTATACTGACCAATTCCACCGCCTCCATGCCTCAGTCCTTATCTCCTCATTTCCTCTTTCCCACTCTGTTCCTTCTTTGATCTCTTAACACCTTCTCAAATTGTAGCCTTCTAGTTAGTTAAAGTACCTTCCTTGATATTCCCTTTCCTGTTTCCTGCTCCCAACATCCCTACCTTTATTTCACAATGATCAATCACTTACACCTCACTGCTTCTTTTAGTGGTGCCCTCAAACAGCCAACAAATCCTGTAGGAATTTGGTTTTGAAGACCCACTGGAGGCAGGTCTTCATTTCAGCTCAAATTTCACATGATGGCAGTAGGTGGGCCCATTTGTTCAAAACCCGAACATGTATAAGCAGGGTAGGGGTCCAATTTTTAGAGTAAAGGGAGGGACATGGGTGAAGGAAGCTGAATTCTCACATCTGCCATTTCCCTCCCTATAGCCTCGCTCTCTGCCAGGTTCACTTCTGGTATCAGAACTGGGCAGAGCGAGGTGGCCTTGGTGGCTAGAGAAAAGCAACAAACTGGTGAGGATGCATCAGGAGTTAGGCCCCAAATGGTCCGATGCCAGGTTCTTCTAGGGAGAACCAGCTGTTGGTCCCAGACAGGCAAGGGTGAAATTCTGAAAGCAGCAGTAGATCAGAAGGGCCAAGAGCAGGCAGCATATTTCACCTCACACGGGAGGTCAAGAGCTGTGGGCAGGGGCAGGGGCAGGGGCAGGAGCCTGGCCCAGCCAAATCCTCTCTCTTTGACGTGACCTCCTTGGGATGCAGCTTACATGGATGATTCCATCTTTGGGCGCTTTTGCTGTTTCCAGTTGGCTGCCATCGCTACAAGACCAGTAGCAGCAGAACCTGAGCAACTCGGTAAGGGAGGTTGTCAAAACATGGGCCCAAACATCAGCAGCAATGATGTGGGCCTGACGTTACAAGGTGTCTTGTGTGATTACATAATGTTTAAACACTCGAGAGATCGCAGGATCTGGCTTCCTCCCAAATAAGTGACATCTACCAAATTTCCATTCAGAATTACCTCAAGGCTGCTAATCTTTCTTTATAATAATTAAAACAAAAAGCAACAACTAACAAAAATATATACACAATGCACAACATTGAATGAATCTCTTCATAACCACATAATCTAACCTACTGTTGTCTGAAGGCACATGACGTGACATGAGACAATAATCTTGCTGCAGCTAAGCGAGTCTGTGTCTGGTCAGTACCCAGATAGGAAACTGTCTGAGAACCTCATTCGTGTTGCCTTGAGTTTCATGATAGAAGAAAGACAGGATATAATACCTAAGAAATTTCCCCCTTCCCCCTCAAGGCTGATCTACACGACAGCGTCGCGGAGCGTTTTTGTAATCCGGCGGAGCTGCCGGACCTCTGCCCCACTGCCGCGTACTCCAAGTCGAGTGCTCTATTTTTTAGGGGGCGTACGGCAGAGCTTGGAGGTGGCTCGCGGAGCTGCTGCAGCCTACCAATCACAGAGAGGGGGGGGAAGAGTTTAACCAATCACAACTGCACTTTCTTAGGAAGGCGGGACAACATGAGGGGTAACAGGCTTGAAGACACTCCCCCCGCTTCCAGCGCAGAGGCGCCAGGCAGAGGCGACGGCGGAGCCGCGACGCTGTCATGTAGATCAGCCTTCACAGGGATCCGTCATCTTTCTCTGTGGGAAGAAGGAGAAGAGGAAGGAAGGGTGCATTGATTTGTAAACTAAGGTGTCTTGTGAGCCTTTTAGGAGGTAGAAAGGCAGGATATAATATCATAAAGAAGCGATACAATGAATATGCTATTATTTTCTGAAGGTCAGCAAATAAGGACTCTAGCAGCACAATCCTATGCATGTCTACTCAGAAGTAAGTCCCATTGAGCTCAGTGGGACTTACTCCCAAGTAAGTGTGTACAGGGTTGCAGCCTAGCAGACCTTTTCTGAAGAAGTTTAAAAGCCATAAACTCTAAAGATTTAGAAAGAAGAAAGCAATTACAAAATGTTTACTAGTACTGATGAAGTAGCATATTTTCTGCAGAGTTTGTTCATCATGCATGTTGAAAATTTTTGGCTGGCTGCAACCATACATGCCTGTTTTGTTTTTTTCCTATCTACACAAGTTGATGTCCTGTCTCAGAAAAATAGTAGCTACATGCTGGTGAGCGTATTGCCCAAGACTTCTGTCCCTCAGACAGATTCACACTGGAATCGAGGCAATTGTGGGAACGAGGTCAGAGTGAACGAGCAGGAAGGACCTGGGGAAAGAGAAGAGACCAGAAGCCTTTTAGACATATTAGACAAGAAAGAGAGCAGAAATAAATCTGATATGCAGAAATTAAGGGGGTGAAGCTTTCCCCCACCATCACTCTACTTTCATGCCAGAAAAACTGTCACCTACTGAGTTTAGCTGGTCAGGCAGATGAAGTAGTTTTAGACTGGTCTTTACCCCTTATATTCTGCAGGGATGTGGATCAAGTCTCGAGTCCAAGTCTCAAGTCTTTGCCCCCAAGTCCCGAGTCTTTGGTTGCGAGTCCCTATCTATTTAATGGGGAAAACGGGCTTAAACCTGAATAAAATTTGACTTGTCATAAAAGGCTCCGAGTCCCCTTTGGAGAGGATTGGAATCCCCTTTCCGTTCTGGGCCCTCCCGTTCTCGCTGCACCGTTGGCTGCACCGGTGGGGGAAGTTGGATAGGATTGTGCTGTTTCAGGATGCTTTTCCAGGCACTTTTCTCCTTTATAGGCTCACTTCTAGTTTTGGAACCAGAAAAGGGAGAAAAGCATCAGTTTAAAAAAAAAAATGACTGCAGGGAGGTAAGGTGTAAGAAGGGTGAGGGTTCAGGACCCCTCTTCCATGTGTCCCTTTTACTGGTAAAGACAGACATCCAGGCCCTGCTTTATACATTAACAGACTGGACACATGAAAGATGGCACTGTCGTGTCTAGTTCTGCTCAGTCCCTCATTCTGGATACTGAAAAGGGGCTTGGCACCATTAAAAGGACATTTTACTAGGTACGTAGGAAGCTCTTGTTTTTACAGCATGTGTAACACACACACACACACACACACAGACAGAGAGAGAGAGAGAGAGAGAGAGAGAGAGAGAGAGAGAGAGAGAGAGAGAGAGAGAGAGTAGGAAATGCAAACATTCCAAACATACCAAAGGATCCATGGGATTATCATTCTTCAAACAGCCTAAAGTAAAATATTTCCAGCATATGGAAGCACTGAAAAAAATCAAGAATTTAACTATCTTATTAATGGTGAGCCATGAGTGCTGGTCGTTGGGAGAGCACATGTGAGCCAGAGCCACCTGGGAAGGAAAAATGACCCACATCCCTTTGATGCCCAAGGAGGAATTGCTGTTAGGTTCAGATTAAGACCCCACTTTTTTCTGGCTAATTTGAAGGGAATTTGTATTGTCTCAGTTCTTTAATGACTCAATGGGTGGTCACTGTTGTGTAAGCCCCAAGGCTCTTCTAAAGCCCATTGATATCAATGAAATCAACAGTGTTTTTTGCATTAGGATATCATTTCAGCTCTGTGGGGGGTAGCTGGTTGCTACTGCATTCACTGTCACCTCGAGCACGGAGAGTGTGGGTAAAGAACAGCACAGAACATCGCACATACTGTATGTCCTACTACAGAAATGCAGCTCAGCAATATAGACTGTTATACACATTACTACCAACCACTACTAGTAGGACTGCCAACTTTGTTTTCTAGGAACATAGGAAGCTGCCAGTGCATTGGTCTGTTGGGTTTTAAATAGGACTTTCTTTCCTCCGCCCCACCTAGCGATGCAACCTGGGACCTTCTGCATGCAAAACATGTGTGCCTCCAATCCAATGAGCTACAGCCTCTCCCCTCCTAGCAGAACTCTTGTGCTTTTAACAGCTGCCTGACATACAGAAGTTCAGCAGGTGACTTTTCCCCAACAACGTGACCAGGTCAGGAAAAGCATTGATGCCACCAGCCCTTCCCTATCCATGGCTGGCAACATTTGTGATATCAGAAGAATGTGTCTGGATCATAAGCAGCTTCTGATCTAATCTATTTCACTCTTAACTTAAGGGAAGGTTTAAATCAAATTGTTCTTGACTGTACTGGTATACATACTAGTCCAAGAAAATGAACAGAAAGAAGAAGAAAGAAGATGCTCTCTGAAATACAGGATATTGCTGTAGGAATGGAGAAATTCTTGGAAAGTTGCTGTCCTTTAGAGGGCTATCTACAGACAGCCATCATATTTTATATACTGTACTATATTTGCTTGTCACATATCCATTGCAAGAGCTCTAGGTGCTAGTTTTGACTTTTTTCCAGGTCCTACCAAATGCACTACAAAAAACCCTGCCAAACCACTCTCTGACCCTTCTTGGAACGATGGAAAACATGAAATTGCGCACCATGGACGATAGCCCACCGATAATATCTTCTGTACAAGATCCTCCCCTAGCAAACCTGGGCTTAGCCACCTGCATGCTGCCTGGCCTTCTGCTACCAGAATCTCTGACATGAGAAAAGCATGCCTGAGTCATCCTCTTGCCACTGCAGCGTTGTGGGAAGCAAAGGGTTATGTTTACCCCCTGTGACACGTTTAGCAAAAGTAGAGAGCAGGGACGTGCGGTGTGGGGGCGGCAGGTGAGGCAGAACTGCCCCATCGTAGTCCACGGAAAAAACCTGCAACCTAACTCTGTGATTGTGCATATGCCACGCCATCCGCTTACACCTGAGTAAGTGGGTGGTGTGCACACGCAATCTCAGGGTTAGGCTGCAGCTTTTTTCCGTGGACTACGACGGGGCGGTTCTGTCTTACCTGCCGCCCCTGCACCGCACATCCCTGGTGGAGAGCCTCTCCTACTTTGCCCACCCACCACCGCCCATTTATCACTTTCTGCATCCGTGTGGGCCATCTGAGGTGAGAAATAGATATGTATCTCTCTGCCTGCCAAAATTGGCCCTCCATGCCACTGAGACACTTTTGCAAACTGCTCAGCCAATATTGCAACATAGTGTTTTAAGGCCATCATTTTCCATTAGCAAATTATTTTCCTGTCAGATCAGTTTATGTCTTCTCTGTCTTTCAATTACATATGCAGGACAAAAGTTATGATGGATTGAAGTAATAGCTGTATCTTTGATAAGTACTTTTCTGAGTATATCCAGAGTGCCAGGATTTCAAAAAAGCACCCTGATGCATGGTATGTGTCCTTCAGTCATCATGAGAGATTCTCACTGGGGACAGCAAGCTATCAGCTCTTGGGGGGGGGGGGAATCGGTGAGAGGAAGAAGAGAGCAGCAGCAGCAGCAGCAGCAGCAGCAGCAGCAGCAGCAGCAGCAGCAGCAGCAGCAAGAACTTCCATCCTGTCCATTTTACATTGCTTCAGGGTCTTCACCAGTGAGTAAATTTCTTAGAAACGCTTCTGCCCCCTATATGTTCCTTGGACAAGCGTTTATTTTTCTTCATTTTTAAATGAGAACTTTTCTTGTTCCAGTGAGGCCTGGCTGGCAATGCTGAAATTCCTTTGCCTCTGTTTGTTGCTAGCCTCGTGGCCAGTTTCCATGGTGACCCAGATTCCATGCGAGCTGGCGGAGGGCCTAGCAAAACCCCATACCTCAAGGTCTCCTTGGAAAAGAAACTGCCCCTGCTACCAAAGAAAGCACGGGGAGGGGAGAAAAAGAATAAACACATATCCTTGCTTTCTCCCATAGTAGCATACATACACATTGTGTCATTTATTTATTTTATAGTTTATGTGCTGGGAGTAAGATAGTATGCTAATTGTTATTATGTTTTAGGGCAACAAGTACCAACAGTTTACTCCCCCATTCCTTGGCATACACTCCAGAATTACCACATCATACTAATATTTCAACATTAGCAAATACTCCAGATGGTCCACATTAAAATTCCAATACTGTCTCATTTGCCGACAACAGCTCGCTCCTTAAATTATCTACCCAAATAAAAACCATATCTAAGCGTCAAGTAATGTTGGATGTGTATGTGTGTGTGTGTGTCCACATGCACATGGCGATGGTGGAAATCAGTGGCAGACGAGGAAAAGAAGGAAAAAGAGAGAGGGCTTTTTCCACATCCGTGCTTGAAAGTGCAACAAAGAGTCTAGTGGTGCCGTAAAGATGAACACATTTATTTCAGCATCATTTTCTGTGTTTGTGCAGTTGATATTAATGGAGCCTGATGCATTTTGCTAGTAATTTGTACAATGGGTACAATCCAGAGAAGATTAGGTGCACCCAAGTGCCATGGATTTTCATGGGAATTATATATACTGTATATATTATATATAATTCCCATGAAAATTATAACTTTTCTCTAGGCGGCATCCATTGTCTTTGCATAGGTGGATCAGAGCTGTGTAGAGAATACTACCAGAACTGGAATTCAAATGATCTCCTTCAGCACAATAAGAGTCCTGATATATATTCACCAATGAGAAAGCAGTAAATTGCTTCCAATTGTATCTGTTTAATAATTAAATTTACTGCTTTCTCATTATCTGTTCAAACTGCACTATTGTGAATTTCAATCTTGTACCTAATGCTGGAGCACAAATTTATGACATCAGCATATGAAAATGTGATTTCTGGCTTAAAGGGGAATGTCTAGTTGGACAGTAATACAGTATTTCCAAATTTCGTTGGTGTAGTTTTTATTTAATACTCTGTGGAACTGGCTTGCTCATTTTGAGAAATTCCCACACAATGAATCCCTTCACCATCTAATGTAAAACAAGTTTACCCGTTTTCCTCTGCCAAATGTTGGAGGATATGAAATATATGCTTTTCCTAAGCCTGGGGCTGGAGAGCGAATCTTGTTTTGATAGAGATAACAGCCTCCTCTTTTGCTGTTTGTTCTGCTGATTCCTTTCTCTACTCCTGAAGTTCTCCTGCAGCAATTAATGACTTGTTGAACCACTGCTGTACCAGGGTGGCTGTGAAACATGATTAGTTGGGAAGATAATCGTGTTAAAAGGGAGAAAAGAAACCCTAAGCAGAGCAAGACATGGACAGGTTTTCATTTTTGAATAAGGAGGTGGTACAGTATTCACTAACCTTTCTCTGCGCAATATTCACTGCCTTTCTCTGCTGAGATTGTAAGCCTGTTTGGTGCAGTTTCCAGGCAAGCAGAGGAAAACATTATTACTGAAAGATATTTCACCAACTGCTTCTTTTTACTGCACAGACTTGATCATAAGTCTGGAACGAGAGTCATAAGAACAAAGCCAGCAGTGCTACTAAGAGAGTATGTGTGACTGTCTTGATGGTGTCACAAAGGAATGTAATTTCTGCTTTTGCCATATTGCTTTGTTTTGTGTTTGTATGGACAACCCAAAACACTAAGAAGACAGCCAGGAGGGCTGGAGTCTGCTCCAGTTTAGCAAAGTACTCACTTCAGTTTGAGCATCTGCCCAAATACAAAGTGTTTATGCTTAGGAATTGGGCGTGCTCAGAAGTAAACCCCATCAAGTTTAATGTAAAATACTCCCAATGTATAGGATTGCGGCCTAAATGATGTAATTGATATAAAATATCTAACCGTCCCATCTTTTGTGGGCTTTATGCTGCTGGAACTAGTGTTCTGACACACTGTATTGTGGAGCTGGGCTGCTGACACAAGCAGCTGTGGCTCTGCACCAGCAGATTCTCCACATATCCTGGCACTGATATCAGCACAGGGGGCAGGAGGGAGGCAGGGAGGCATAGAACGGTAAGGAACAGCGAGGAGACGGGGTAGAACGAGGGCTGGAAGGGGGCAGTATCAGTGGTAGCAGCGCTGCCGATATCCTATCCCTTCTAGGCCTCGATCTGCTTTCCCGGGTCCACTTGGACATGCACCAGCGAAATCATTGGCACAGGTTCGAGTAGACCCATTCTGGCACCAAGTAGACCCATTCTGCCAGACCCATTCTGGCACCTCCAGGACTCCCCCCCCCCCCCCCGGCAGGATGCGGCTGCATCGGCTGGGAAAGGATAGGATTGGGGCCTTAGTTACTTAGTTACTCATGGGTCAATTCATGTTACACCAAACCATAGTTTGCTCATTTTGGATGAAACTGCAAACTATGATTTGCTGCCTAATGGGAAGTGAGTGGGGAAATCAGAAAACATGGAGGAAGGAGATGGAGGAGGAAGTGCACAAGCATATGGCTCATTCATTCATGCAGTGTCAAATCATGGTTTGATGACAGTGTTATCCTAGAACCAACTTGGTATACGATATACAGTATACATTTCACACCAGGAAAAGCACTCTCTACACCCAAAACGTATGCACTCTTGTCACCATGGTCCTATGTTTGCATTCATAAAAATGATAATAATTATTTTAGAATTCAGAACAAGCATTTTTCCGGGAAACTCCGTCATAATATATAATTTTATTATTATAAATAGATGGTTAAAACTTTACGTTTCGCCTCCAGCATAGGAGGCATCATCAGAAGTATCAGAACTACTGTTTGCAAACCCACATATATACTACAGGTACTCATTCCTTTCTTACATCAGAGTTTGGCCTTACAATTAGCCTTAACAACATGCCCTATTGGTACGTTGCTTCAATCTTACTCACAACTCCTATGTAGCTGTTTCATTGCTCCTGCTAAAACAGCTACACAGGAGTTGGCGAGTATGATTGAAGCAATGTACCAATAGGGCTTATTGTTAAGGCTAATTGTAAGGCCAAACATCTGATGTAAGTAAGGAATGAGTAGTATATATGTGGGTTTGCAACAGTAGTTCTGATACTTCTGATGATGCCTCCTATGCTGGAGGCGAAACATAAAGTTTTAACCATCTATTTATAATAATAAAATTATATATTACGACGGAGTTTCCCGGAAAAATGCTTGTTCTGAATTCTAAAATCTGGACACGTCATGAAAATCTAAGAATGTACTGATAATAATTATTATACTTGTGAAGTTATACAAAAATGGTGTTAACCTTCCCAATTATAAGTACAGTACTGTATAAAAGTTCTGACCCTACAAGTAGGGTGCTCACACATGATCCGCAACATGCAAAATTACCTCTAATTGCAAGTGTGGGGAGACATGCTGTGGACATCCCTTTTCTTGGGCAGCTTGGTGGGAGGGATGGGAGAGTTGTAGTTGAAGCACAAGATCCCTCCTGATAAGCTCAATTGCTTACATGTGAGGTGCCTTGTCTTTGCAATCCCAGTTCAGGTTCCTGGTGGGTGGGTTTCTGAAGTAGAGTACTTGTAAGTGTTCTGAGAAAACAAGTACTGTATTGCTCATCTACCTTTTATTTCTGTTTGTCCTCCCAGGTTTTTGAGTTTTTGCTGTTTGCTCAAAATGCTCATTCACCAAAGTTTCCACCTGCTAGGCATGCTCTCTTACTTCTCCAGACATGAAGGCAGAGAGCTGCAGCCCCATACCATGCATCTGGCTAGATGGGACTGGTGTTCTTTGTCTGGGGTATACAGTATATCTTTCTGGTGGTGTGACTGCAGATTCAGTCAGATTCTGGTCTTCAGTTGAGGAGGCAGAGCAGTCATTTTGAGCTGTGCATTGATTTCAATTGGAGTGTTTTAATTTATAGTATCTCTGTTACTGGCCAAATTATGGTATGCTAGCGGGGTGGTAGTGGAATCTGCCCCCGAGTGAACATAAAGACTAGGGTTGACAACTCTGACTGAAGCTATTCCTGGGGGGGAAAAAACTCCTATGTTGTAATTTTGGAATTGCTTTCAGTAATCTACTGGAGACTGATGCTGATTTCTGGAGAGTCCAGGACAGTCCTGGAGGGCTGGCAACCCTCATAGAGATTAATTAGGTATCATTAAACACTAGAAAGCTGCAAGGCTGTTTGAAATGAGGGTCCGTAGAGAGGGATTGAGCTATAAAGAGTCTCTCACCTTTTGTATTCCAAAACCTCCTTTTGCTATAAGTGCTATGGTCTTCACCTTTAAAATCTTATAATGCACAGAGTAACCGATGGTAGTGGATACCTGTGAGCTTCTAAGAGCAGATAGGTGGAATACAAGGTACAAAACTGCAAATCAAATTCTGCTACTAGTGAATTAAATGCAGCTACATAGTATGGTCCCTCATCTGATTATAGGCTTTATTATTTATTGAGCTCCTTATTTGGCTCTAAACGGCTGATTAAACCTGCAGCAGAGGAATTCTCAAATGATACCTGGATTAAGCAACAAATCTTGCTATTTTTCTGTTGGCAAACTAAGATTGAAAGGCTCAGCCTGCTTCTTTTTGCCTGTCCTCCCTCCTCTTCTACACCATCATAGGGCACTGGCCATTTGCCCAGAATGAAAAAAAAAATCATGATACTTATTTAGGACCACTTCATGCATCTCATCTCACATGGCAGCAGATACCGGTATGTACTGTATTTGCATTGCAAGGAACCATGGCTAGTCCCAGTTCTTCAGGGCAGGTACATGTGTGGCCCATATGGGGTAGCATCCAGTATAGCTTGCTCCAGAGGAAGAGTCCTTGCTCTGGAAGAAGAGTCTCTCTAGATGTTACCCAGTGTCGGAAACAGGAATCTGGTTTGCATGCAGGCTTTACATTTTTATATGCACATGTAAAACATTTCATGTGTATGCATCAAAATGTAATTGTGTGATGTGGCTCAGCTGCTTGTTGGAACTGTTCAACAGAAGGATGGAGAGAAATCACAAAGAAATGCTTCCCTCAACACGTTTGGCCATGAGCCCAGCTGCAGCTGTAAGTTGTTCTCTGCCATTACTTCACTACTGGGCTTGGAAGAGAAGGCAGGGAGAAAACATAGGGTAGTTTTCTCTTCAGCGACTAGGTACCAATACCCTTGGAAAAGTTGCTGTGGGGGGACAGACACACCTCACAGAACATTCCTTTGTCATTAAGCTAGGACAGCAAACCCTCCTACCTCCGGTTTTTTTCTTTCAGGATTCCTTTTAATGTTATATTTTAACCCTGTTAACCGTGCCGCCATTGACGGAAGTGAGGGGGATGGCGGCACAGAATAGGGCCTTCTCGGCTGTGGCGCCCCAATTATGGAATTCTCTCCCCCTGGAATTAAGAACGGCTCCCTCTTTAGAGACCTTTCGGTGGGGTCTTAAGACGTTTTTATTTAGGATAGCTTTTGATGTATGACATGGTGGGCTGACTTTTTAACAAATGGCTTTTAACAAATGTAAATTCAGGTGACCCACTGGGGTTGTTTATTTTTAAATTGTTTTAATTAATTGTTTTTAATTATTTTAATGTGTATATATGTATTTTAAGGTCTGTGTTGTAAGCCGCCTTGAGTGCCCTTGTTGGGAGAAAGGCGGGGTATAAATTCTTTAAATAAATAAAATAAATAAATATTTTGTGTTGGGTAATAATCCAGATGGGTGCTCTATGGAGAACTGGCCAGATGCGAGTCTGTGATATCTATCTGACAAACCTCCAGGACATTCTGACCTGCCCATGAACATTGGGTTCACATCTCATCCACATTATGACGACTCTTGTGCAAGCTAATTTTCTAGCCACTTCTGTATGCATGGTCTCTGAATGAGAGTCAGGAAATATAATCTGGAAGAATTAAATAGCCCATCAAACGTTGTGCTGCATCAGGATCAGAATTATATTGGCCACCTCACTAGATATGCATTAGATACCCAAAATGCGGCTGATGAACAGTCAATTAGCAGGGCTGGTCCGTTCATAAGGTGGACTGAGCCTGAGGTGATCCCCTCAGGCAGCAAGTTAGTGGGAGGTAGGGGTATCACCTTCTGCATTCTCCACCACTCCTCCTTCCATACTTGCTGTATTTGAAAAGGAGAGGCGAATGGAAAGGAAGAGGAGATGAAGAAGAGGAAAGTGGTGGGCTACTCCTCGCCTCCCAGTCCAGCACCGTTGGGTGAGAGGGATGGGATTTAGCAGCCTGCCATGGATGCTGGAAGATCTGCATATGAACACGTAAACACAGACAGCCTCAGTCATAAACAGACTGTCACTTCTCAATTTGTTACACTTTTGGCCGTTTGCATCAGAGTTGGACTCCCTAATAGAAAAAAAACACATTTCTTTTATGTTGTCAAAGTGTGAGTGACAGCCACAACATGAAGAAAAAAGTTGAACACATTTTATAATGAAGTGGTTTTTAATTTTAGTATAATGGTATTGAGAATGCAACCCTTGTAATTATCAACAATTTGTATATGAAATATGTTAATTACATTACATAACTAATGAGCCTTTGTTTAATATATGCAGGTTCAGAAGTCTGGCCCTGCATTTCTGTCACCTCCCAACACTTTATTTCTGTGGTGTAGAGCAAGCTTGAATGAAACTAACAACGTTTGTAACCACCTATATCCTGGACATGTAATTAATTGGACTGATGCACAATAACTGAATTCCATTTTGCACTTAATGAAACAGAATTGTTAGGTTTAGACAACAAAATGGATGGTTTAGACTGCTGACATTGTTGAAGGTCTAGAAATTTGGAAAGCATAACCAAAGATAAAATTATTAACTGTATAGTAGAAGAACAAATCTTGCAGAAGGAGAACCAGCATGGTTTCTGCAAAAATTAAGTCCTGTGTACTTTGAAAGTCTCACTAGGCATGTGGACAGAGGCACCGAGGCTGTCCAGTTGATATTTTATATTTTGACTATAAAAAAGCTTATGTTAAGATCTCTCACGAAAGCTTCTTGAGTAAACTTAGCAATGCTTGTGAATAGATGTACCTGCCTACTGCTTGAAACACCAGCCAGGATGCTCATTTGTGAGCCGATAGGATTCTGCTCTGGCTAGATCTCAGAAGAGGAAGATCCTCCCTCCCAATGTCCCTCTCAAGACATCTATGGAAAACTTCATCTGGCCTCTTTCTCAATGCTTTCAAGCAGACTGCAGGAGTTTAAGGAGAGGGGCAGGGAGCAACCCTATCTCCTGCTTTACGCTATGCTTCCTCAATAAAGCAAGACTGAGGGGAGCACTTTTCAATTTCTCTTCACAGGTATGGTCTAAATCCCTCCAGAAAGAAACATTGCCATTGACTGCCTCAGAGGAAGGAGCATATTGGATACAATGCAACATTACAACAAACCCAAAAATACCAGGGAGTGAAACTTCATCATATGCTTAAAGGAAAGTCTTGGAAGGAAAGTGGTTATTAAATTGCACTCAAACTATAGTCCCACAAAGAACACATTCACATTTTCCAATGTTATGTAAAGGGCAAAGTATGTTGTATACTTAAACACATAAGCCACAAATCCTGTCAGCCCTTTTAGGCATGTGGAAGACATGTATATGCCCAGCAGGGCTTTCAACTATTTTCCTCAACAGTCATTCCCCAATGGCATATTGCAAACTATTTTTGAAGTTCTTCAGAGCTGGAAAAAACAGCATGTAACATGAGTGTTGAGTGAATGCCATTAGGGAGAAAAATACAAAATCCTTGTTGATGTGACAGAACAAGCTGTGCAATTTTTCAGACACTATGTCTGATATCAGCACCAGGGGTTTTGGACACTGCACTGTGGACTTCCTATAGAACTGGGGGTCCAACATGATGAATTCGAAAACCTCTTTGCTTCCAACCAGCTGAATGCTTGCAGTTGATTAGAAAAGCAAGGTGTTTACATGGCGTGCTGAACCCTTTCAGACAAGCAAGCTGAGCTCACCACATGCCACAATGACAAATGTCCCCACAGGATATGCAAAAGCTACGGTAGTTATCTGAACTGTGCATTACATGCCAATGTGTCTCACAAAACTCCACTAGCTACTTCTAAGTTTTACTTAAAAAATGTATACCTGCATTTTCTTCTCCTTGAGTTCTCTCATGACCAAAGTGTGCTTTAGGAAGGGGCAAAGTGCCCCAAAGTAGGATGGGGTTAGCCCTTCCTTTCCATGCCATTTCCCCCTCCCTACTGCTACCCACTCCTAATCTACTCCCTAGTCCTCGCAAATGAGGTACTAGATGCATGTTTACCTCATAAACATGCACCTGGGAACTTGTGTGTGTGTGTGTGGGGGAAGCATTTGGGCAGTGAGTTGCAGTAGAAAAGCAGTGGGTAGGGGAAAAGGTTATACATTGCCTCACCTCTGATGAAAATTCCCCACCTCCCAAAGCTGCTTTTCCCTAGAAGTAGTATCCATCAAGGTTTCATTATATCTGTCACATGTAGTTCCACCTTCTGTCCATTTCCTAAAAGAGCATTATAGAAGATGAGCTCCACAGGATTTGATCCCATTAACCTCCCTAATTTCCCATCGAACCCAATGTGCTATGACTAAGAATTCACTTAAAGCAGAAAACCAAACAATACAATGAAAACAAAACAACCCCACAGGGGTAACTGTTCATGCCATAAGATTTTACAAGCTTAAGGAAGGCCTCTTCATAGCCAAGAAAACTGTTGTACTTTTGTGACCTCTACTGGATAGTCCAAAGAAGAGTTTCTGGTTTTAAAGGTAATGGAAGAATCATGCAGATTGTATAGGACAGCTATACAGCACCCCCTACTGCATTTTATGGTATTCCTCTGTGTGATCTTGAAAGAGTCTCTTACAGCCTGATCCTAACGGGCTGTTGCACCAGTGGAACGCATGTTCCTCCGGCACGCTGCTGAAAAGCAGCCGTAAAGTGCCAGATGCCAGCGCAAGCTGCCAGCACACTGGTAGGAAGCCCAGAGCCTTCCTGCATGCGCCGGTGGACCTTAGAAGGCCAGCCAGAGCAGGTACGCCTGGCGCAGGGGGTGGGATGGGGTGGAGGGAGGGTGGGGAGGGAATGGGACAGGGCTGGGGGAGAGTGGAATGGGTTGGTGATGGGGAGGAGGGCGGATCAGGCCCAGGAGGGGAGCAGGTTCAGCAGCACACGCCGAAGCCAAATCCCCTTCCCGGGCCTGATCCACCTGCATGGATCAACTCAGACTTGCACCAGTGATAGAGCTGCGCAGGTCCGTGTTCACCCATAGCAGCTGCTGGGGCTTACCCTGGGGCAAGGGGGCAAATGTCTCCTGCATCACCATGCAGGGTGTTAGGTAGGATTGGGCCATTAACCTAATTACTCTTAGAACAGCCCCCTAAAAACATAAAGGGAGATTAGACGGAATTTATTACAAAACTTGCCATCCTCACAGGACAAGGTCTGAATCACAATTTGGGCCTCTCATCACGTTATAGAGTGATGTTTGATTTAGGATTGCTAGGAGATAGTTATCACTAATTGTGAACTGTCATTGTGCTTATTTTGCATACATTTCAGCTTATAATGGATCAGCAATCTTTCATTTCTTCTTGCTAATTCAGTTTTCAGAATTTTTTTTCCTTCTATAGCCCTGTGTGTGTATAGATCTCCTTGCTGAGGATATCATTTCATGTATTTGATGACATGTGGACTGTAGTTTACAAAAGCTTATACTGATAGAAATGTTAGTCTTTAAGGTGCTGCAGGACAGGTTTTTTCCCCTCAGAATAAAGACCAAGACGTATTTGTAGTCTGCTGAGGGCCCAATCCTATCCAACTTTCCAGCGCTGCAATGCAACGCTGAGGTAAGGGAACAAATGCTCCCTTACCTTGAGGAGGCCTCTGTGACTGCCCCCCCCCCCCACTGCAGGATGCAGCATATGCCCCGTTGGCATGGATGCATCGGTGCTGGAAAGTTGGATAGGACTGGGCCCTAAAGCTGGTACTAGGCTCTCCTGAACCCAAACCAAGATTACCAAATTACTGTAACTTGCAAAGGGGATGGATCTGCAGTGGGTAGAAGGCTCACTTGCTCTTTTTCCTAGCCAGGTTGAAGCACTAAAGATCAGAACTTGGACTTATATAATTAAAGCATTGCATTCTCTCTTTATTCTGTCTTGATTTCTCACACTGCTTAGAGTTGAAGCGAAAGGCGGATCCACACCGCACGCATTGGTTGCGTTCCGGCATGTTTCAGGAGCGTCCAACGTGCCAAAAGTCGCCTCGGACTCCACTTGAGATGGGACACGACCAGCCGGTGGGCAAACGCTGTCATGCGCAAATAGCACCACACCAGACGCATGCAGACTCGGCTGGACACAATGCCCCAAGCAGCGTGGATCCACCTTTATTTGTTCAAGGAGATGCCATTTTCTTGCTGTGAGAAGAAGTCATCAGCTCTCTCTTTTTCATGGCACCCATTGCTTTCAAAGGTTGCTGAATTATCCCTGGAAACTAACCGATTACAGTGAGTGTCTGGCTGCAAATGGAGGAGAGGAGATGTGGCAATGAGGAAACCTTATAAAGCTGGCCTCCATATGACACTGAACTTACCAGTAATTGCATCCTGGGACTGGAGCCTCATGCTGCCGGCTCTCTTTTCTCACAACCCCTTGTGTACAGACTATAAGGAGAAAAAAAAATGTGATGCCTGAATATTGCCACTTAGGATCAGGGTAGAAGCAATCTGACTCTCTGCCACCTGAATATTAGGCCTGGATGCTGGCAATTACAAGAATTAATGGCATGCACACCAAGTCAAGATTAATAACCAAGGTGGAGGCTAAAATAAACTTGTAATCTTAATTAAAAACAAACAAAGGCAATCATTTAAGAACTAATCCCCACAATTTTGTTCTTGGAATATGGCATGCTTGTTCTCATGTACTTTTGTGCCGGAGCATTATGCAACTCTTATTACATGGCACTTCAGTAGCATTGACACCTCGCAACTCAGGCACTAGGCATATAAATCTCCCACTAAAAGAAAAGGCAGATATGACTTCTCCTCTTTGCTCCTTCTGCAGCCCTCAATACACCTCCCCATATTCATTGTGCAACGCACCTGGAAGCCTGCTTGCCCACAGCAGGTGAGGGACTGTATGAACAGCTGGGAGAAGACACAGCCGTCATATCTCTTGCTTCTGTGAAAGACACCATATCTGATATCAGGTAAAGCAAGGATACACATGAGAAAGCCCTTCCATACCATAGATGACTGTGGGTATTTTTTTAAGCTTTATTAATAAAATTTTCAAAAAGGAAACACAACACAGTAACAAAAATAATTAGTGCGCATGCACGCGCGCACACACACACACACACACACACAAGAAGTAGGAGCATGAATATTGTTTTGTGGTTGGTGCATCCCCCAAGAGCAAGGCACGGCAGCCGTGTTTCTGTTGCTACTACTAAAGCCTGATTTTGCTAACTTGAAATTCACACTTTCTTCTTTTAGAAACTGATCAAAATAATGAAACTTACAAGCTGGACCATTTCACACTCCTACCAAGGCGTGACTGCTGAAGATGAGAGAAAATAAGCAGCGTAACAAGTCTGTTGATGTACGACAAGCTTGTTCCCAAATGTGCAGACTAAGGATCTAACCCAACGTGGGTGGATGCCCCACTGAACTTAGGAAACACACACAGAATTGGCTTGCTAGGTGAAAAAGCCCACCACATGCCTCACAAAGAGCAACAAGGAAGCTTTACTAATAATACTACTTAATATAAATGGATACCACAGAAGAGGAATTTGTCAACAGAAATACTATGGGATGGCAGTGGGTAGGTAATCTGTAATATGCAATATTTTATCCCCCACTTCAGATATGCTGGTGTACTATTCCTTTAATTTCATAAAGTAATGTTTAACATTTAATGTTTATTATTACTATGATCAGTTTTCATGTCATTGGCTGACATCACAGAACCTAATGTGGAAACATTTAAACTAAACGCACGCACGCACAGTATGGAGCTGTTAAGGCTTTGATTTGTCTCAAAGGCTCTGTCCACCGTCTTAGGACTAGAAAGTTTCTATCCATCTTAAAGTAGGTTGACATAAGGTGATGAACAGCTGCCAGAAACATTCAGTAAATAAACTACTGCATGAAGAATCACTGACAGGCTAGTTTCCTGTTGGAGGAATGTTCTCATGAAGATACTGCAAAGCTAAGTCAGTCCATTTCATTTCTTGTTCTTTTACTGATTCAGTTGTGCCACCATTGTCTTGTTCTGGTTCAGGAAGCTCGTTCTGGAAAAAGAAAAAAAACATTTTAAATGTCAGAAAGAATAATGTAGAAATATTTAACATTGATGAATGTAGAATTCAATGTGAGTGGAAGAAAAAGAAATATGTTGTGTACAGTACTGAGCTTATAGGATCTGCCATTCCAGACATGGCTGCATTTTCCAGAAGAATTTGTTTTTGGATGTAGAAATCAAGTGATCACCTGCCATTTACTGCAATTCTGAGCCAACGTATTTGCAAGTAAACGTGCTTGGAATTTAGCTGCGTTAGCTGGTTCCCACAGAAATAAAAGTTGACAAATTGAAGACCCAATCCTATCTCCAGAACATGTTGGCTTATGGCCCATAATGACCCTGCGGATGCAGAAGACCACCTGACAAAGGACGCGCCACACATGATGCCATAATGGTGGGGCAATGCTGCACCATCATCACTTGGATACCAGCGCAATCCCGTGGGTGGAGAGGCCAACAGAGGGAAGAGATTGGGGCAGGACATGGGAAGAACATGATGGGGACATCAAGGAGTTGATGTACTCCAGATCCCAACCCCTCTTTAGATGGACATTCTCCCAAACCAGAAAAATGACACACCTGGCGTAGATATACCAATGACACACCTGGCGTAGATAGGAGAAATCCCACAGGGAACAATAGGGAAGGGAAAACAGCAGAAAAACCCTTCACCCCTACCATCCTACAGTAGAACATAGGATATAGATTACATTCGGCAGCCAATCATGGCACTCCTACCCCAGTACAAAAACCCCTCTCAGGAAGAGTCCTAGTCAGATCACAAGGTATGCAGCATGGAGCCGTACGTCCCCAGCCCCAAGCCATGCACACCGTTTTTGAGACGTGTGTGTGAGTGTGACTATATACTATTATTATTGCAATAAGCTGCACTGAGAGCTTTACAATGTTATATATTGAAATATATGGTTTAAAATAAATAAGAGCAAGAGGACTGACATAGGGAAACTAACGAAGGAGCATGCACTCACCAATGGTATTGCCACATCTTCATATGGTAACTTATCTTCCCGCCATGCATCATCAATCAAATCCAGGATCCTCCCATCTCTCTGTACCTCACTGTCCATCTTTGTAGAGCTTAGAGAGAACTAGATCTGTATATAAAGAAAGTGTTTCTGCTTATCTATTTCTTCTGGGTTTTCTCTGTGCCAGGTGCAAGGGAGTGGCGACTGGACACAGGTATCTTGTTGTCTCGTGTGCTCCCTGAGGCATCTGGTGGGGCCACTGTGTGACACAGGAAGCTGGACTAGATGGGCTTTTGGCCTGATCCAGCAGGGCTCTTCTTATGTTCTTATGTTTGTTCTGATCTCAGACCCCATTCCTAAACGTATTTCCTTAACAAAAGTCCCATTAATTTCGGCAGAACTTACTTCTAAGTAAGGGCTTAGGTTTATAGCCTCTGACCTCTAACATTTCATAAGACATTTTTCTGAAGACAGAATTTAGCTTTTAATGTTAGCTCTTGCTATTTTATACTTCTGGAGAGTGAGAAGTATGATCACAAGCCAGCATTTAGAAACCACAGGAACTAATTAAAATGAAAATAAAAATGACTCACATTGCTAAATAAACAAAAAAGAGCCACACATAAAATGCATATACTGTATTACAAAATGTAGTTTAAATGTCGGTTCAGTTTTTGCAGTACAGAATGCAAGAGCCCTACTGGAGCAGGATGCTAAATAAACCATCTCGTCCAGCATCTGGTTTCCCAGGGTTGGCAGCCTCCTCGATGCTTCTCGTACACTCATATACAGGACATGAAGGCAATAGCACTCGTTCCCACCTCCCACCAACTGATATTCAGAAGTTTAATGCCTCTGAATATGGAAATTTATTTTAATCACTATGACTAATAACCAGCAGACCATCCATATGTCTAATCCCTTTTGAAAAGCATCTTAGCTAGTGAACATCAGCACATGCTATAGCACTGAATTTCACAAGACAATTATGTGATGTATGAAAACATACTAAAGGAGGGTTGTGTACGCTGTCACCTATCTCCCATTCTATCCTCAGAAAAACCCAGTGAGGTATGGCTTTTAAAATCCTTTTGAATTTTAGCTTTTAAAGTATGTACAATACCACCCAAAACCAAATTTAAGGGGGGGGGGGAATGACTGTGTCTTCTGCAAACTTCACTGCTCATCCCTGACGCTGGCTGATTTATGAGCAATTGTGACTGCATGCCCCTTGGGGGACCCCACTGCTTACTTCCCTCTCTTCAGGTAACTATTCATCTACCTTCCACATCCTGGTGTTTAACCAGTTACCATAGGACCTGACCTTTCATTCTATGGCTACCATGACCTGCCCATTCGTAAGGCTGACAGTCACCTCAGGTAGCAGATTGGTGGCGGTGGCGGCGGCGGCAGCAGCAGGCAACCTCCCCCCCCCCCCCAGTCTATTCACCTTCACTATTACTCCTCGTTTTCTCTGGACTGGAAAAGGAGGAAAGGGACAGAGGCGAGGAAGTGTCGAGGTGAGTGGTCATCTGTTCCATTCTCCCCTTCCTTTATCAATCCAAGGAGTGGGAAAAGCAGAAGATGGCACATCACCAGGTAAGAGGGGGCAACATTTAGCAAGCCACCTCAGGTGCAGAGAAGTCTTGGGCCAGCCTGGGCCCCTGATGATGACTGCTTAGCTTACAATACCGAGGTGGTGATAAAGTTTCACCGAAAGTTTCTTACAGACAGTGCAATCCTCCTATGCATGTTTACTCAGAAGTCCCACCTTATTCAATAGGGCTTACTCGCAGGTAAGTGCGTGTCCGTGTAGGATTGCTGCCTCATTAGCTCGAGCACTTCATTCATGCATACGCCCCACTCCCGATTCCCGAATCATGTTGGGAACGATCTGAACTACATAATGGCCTCATGGACAGAGCCGCTGGAAGGATGGATGGGAGCTAGGGGACCCACGTTACACATGATATCTCGTCGCGCATGGGCACTAAGAAACAGCCGCTCCAGCCTAGTTTCACACAAAAGCAGTTGAAGGACAGACGCCACACGCCGCCATCATCACCCTCCTTCCACACGGTTCTGGGGCATCCACCGCCTCTTCCCACCTACCTCACACAACCGCTGTTTCCGGCTCTGAGAAGCGGAGAGGTAACGTCACAGGCGGCTGCTCTAGTGGACGTAAACCATAGAGAGGACGCCGAGGGCGGGTAAAAGTGGGCGTTACGTTTTCCCAAAACAGCGCAGGCGGGGGCCGCGAACCCGGCGTGTTGCAAGGTAACGATTTAGTACGGAGGGAGGTGCGGCAGAGCAGAGGTGCTAGTGGCCACCGCTGTTGCCGCCTGGTAGCAGTGCTGGCTGGGGGCGCGTGACTCGTGAGGGAAGAGTGTGGCTTTCTGTTTGCCGCCCCTTATCACAGGGATGCGTTTATCGAGCGGGCGGGTCTCGTTGCCGCGGAGCCCGCCCAACTCATCTTTCCGCCGACTCTGAATAGTTGAGCCGCGTCCACCTGCGGGGTTTGTTCGTGAGCGTGGATGGCGCGTTTTGTGGGACGGTTTCAAACGTGTGTGAAATATTTCGGCTTCCCTTCTCCCGGCTCGTTGGGTCTTGCTGCGTGCTCTCGCCTTGGCCCTCTAAAAAGCTCGGGAGGAACTCTTTCCCCCCCCCCCCCCTTCAGAAGGCACCTTCGTGGCTTTGTGTTGCCAACTCTTCAACCGGCTCGTGTGCCTCTAACAGCAGGCTGGTGGGCAGAAATTAGACGGTTGGTGGTGTTGCTGCTCTCTCTCATGTGAAAAGCGTCTCCTTCTAATTCTTGCTTTTACCAAGGCGCCGACAACGTTATGTTGGTAATCCCATCAAGGCTCTCCAAGTACGTGTGCCTGTGATTGCAGTATTAGACTTCGTCTTTCTTTAAATATGTACTATAGTTTTGTTTTGCCTCTGCTTTGCTGAAGTCCTTACTCAACTAGTCTCTGTTTCAAGATTGTAGACATTACAACACACAGAGTTAACCAAAAACCCAGAAACAAAGTACCCCCCAATACACACTTTCTACATGAAAGATATTCAACCCCCCCCTCATATTAAATGTCTTAACAGCGCAGTTCTGTGCTTGGCTACTCAGAAGTAAGTCATGCAGTACCCGGTGGGGTTTACTCATATCTGAGGGCCTAGGATTGCAGTATCACTCGGACATTTTTTTCTTTTGTATTAATGGTTGTTCATTTTAATATTATTATTGGAATAGAAGACTTTAATAGAGATTAAAGTGTTTTTTTTTAAAGTAAAGTTGTTCTTCAGTTCTGTGCACAATTACTCGGGGATACAGTATATCCTGTTGAACAAAATTTAACCGCCTTCTGAGTTGACACTTGTCCCCTTCCCCGAGTGTAACAGCGGCTGGGGCCGGTAGGCCTCCTCGGATTTCTGCCAGCAATATTGCTGGCAGAAGTCGGAGGAGGCCATGTAACAGCCCAGCTACCCGGCGTAGACCGGGATATGGTGGACGCCATGTCCCCGCCCCCGCCTGGGGCGGCTGGGCCTATGGCCACCCTCCTGGCTCTGCTGTCCCTCCCCCCTGACCCGTCCGCTGGATCCTACCTTGCCTGGGTTCGGTGGCGGCCCAAGTCCTCGGCCAGCAGAGCTGGGAAGGCTGGCCTTGCGCTGGCCTTCCCTGCTCTAAAGTAGTCACCAATCGTGCCTTGTTTGCGGCATGTTTGCGACTATTCCAGGCGGCGGACGCTAGGTCTGCCGCCCATAACTTGCACAGGATTGTGCAGTAAGGATGATACAGTTTTGTTCCGTGGTGTTAACTTCATTTTGGCATCATTCTATTGTAGCAATACAAGTGGGCCAGATTTGAAATGTATTTTATTTAAAATATTTATATCTTGCCTCTTCCTACTGTGAACCAAGGCATCTGAAGTGGCATATATTACAAAATACATTACCATAATACAATAAAATATAAAAACACTATAAAAGCAGCAAGTTAAAATGCATAACAGAGCAGTGTATAATAACATAAAAGTGACAATAATTAAAAAAGGCGCCAGAAACAGAACCAAAGATGAAAAGCAAAGCAAAAGCAAATGAACAAAAAACCCACTGAAACAACCCCCAGCAACAATTTAACAAAACTCATGTTGAAATAAAGTCCTAATATTCCACTGGAAGGCACGTAGGGAGAGTGAAGTTCTCAATTCCAGTAGAAAAGAATTCCATAATTGTAGTGCTACTACAGAGAAGGCCCTAGCTCTGGTTGCTGCCAGTCTAGCTTCGATGGCACCCAAAGAAAGGCTCTCCTGGCTGACTTCAGGGGGCAAGCCCTTTCAGAAGCCTGGTCCTGAGCTGTAAATAAATGTTTTTATTTCTGGATAATTCCTCACAGTTAGCTATTTAAAGGCAACTGTGGGCTGATTTGCCCACCATGCTTTTTGTGTTGGTGGGTTAGCTGGGCCAGGGACCAAGTTATATGAACAATGCCAAGATACATTGCCTGATAGCCTGTGTGCAGGGAAATGTGTGTGCACGCATGAATGTAGTGCTGGGTGTCTGCTAGGAAAGCATAGCCAGGCTAGCCACGTGGTGTTAGAAAATAGGACTGTGGCAGCACGAGGCCTCAGATCCACTGGCCAGAAAGGCCACACTTTTAATCAACCCCCCCCCCCCCCCGCCCCATGCTCTACCAGGCTGGCTTGGATAGAGCCTGCTCAGAGGAAAATTCCATGGGTGACCACTCTTTGCTTGCACAGCAAATTCAACCTTGTAACAAAAGCCAGACTTTGGGGAAAATAAGTTGTTAGCAAAATGAAAGAAGGATCCCCAACTCCATGGCTAAACTCGATTAAGGAGCGGAGGCTTATTAACAGAGCCAACTGATCTCCTCACTACACTTTCAGCCAGGTGCAAGAACAAAAGGAGCACCCATTTGGATCCGGGAATAAGCCATCAAAGGCCATCAAATAGTGAAGGCTCCTTGATTAGCGTACCCTACAAAAGATCCCATAGGAATCTGTGGGTAAAAAGGGCATAAAAAGCTGAGTCACACTAGACCTTCATGTTTGTGTTCCTCACCTTCATCTTGCCTTGCTGTCTGCAATGTGTTGACCTGCTGGTGTTGCATTATACCACCTCCGTTCCAGCTGCAATCCAAGGACCACTATGCCAAGTCTGCACAGAGGTTCAGAAACTCCCACTCCCGTTTACTTTCCACCTTTTCTCCAGCTTCTCTCCCTGAATGCATCTGAAGCTGCTGTGCCAGTATGGGTTGGAACGCCTTCCTCTTGGGTAGCCTCTCAATGCACCGCTTTCCTCCATTCAGCCACATCTGGGCTGGTTCATATCCTTACCAGGTTGAATGTTGCCATTCTGTGATGGTGGATGCAGGGGTGCGTGTGTGTGCGCGCGCCCCTTCTACAGCAGTACAGAGCATTGTATAAGCTGAGTACTTCACACACAGGTTCAGGCTAATGTATGCTTGTGATTTGATGCCCCATATAATGAAGGGTGTTGGAATTTGGACTCTGCACGTACAAACCTATTAGTGAGCCATGGGCTCAAACGATGTTAGATACAGTACTTGTGTTGGGAAGTGACATCTTGTTCATCACAGGTACGGAACCTCAGCTGAGTGAACTGATCCATTCACTGTACTTGTGGCTTGTGATTGCCTCCAACACAACCTCATGGGTGATAGCTAAGCCAAACAGCAAGCATTTGGTAGGGTCTCATCCAGTAGCAGCATGTTTAACATCATTGCTCTGTGTGTTTTGAGGGAAGGAGAAATGGGAAGAGAATGGGCTTTGAAGGAAATCTCAGCTAGTAGTAGCCTGCTTAACATAACAATGACCCATAAAGAGCACAGGAAGCACCTTTTTAAAAGCACTTTTTAGAGAGGAAAATAGCTTAGTTCTGTGGTAGAAATTGAGGTCATGGAACAAATTGCCAAAAAACAATGCTTTATTGGATTCACATTGCAATAATTTCACAATACAGTGGGGTCTCTGGGATGGATTACCATTCTAAAGTGAGAGCCTGCTGTATACAGGATCCCCTATATTATTATTATTTTTATATACCGCTTTTCAACAAAAAGTTCACAAAGCGGTTTACAGACAAAATCAAATGATTAAATGGCTCCCTGTCTCAAAAGGGCTTACAATCTGCTAATTTGGCATCCACAATTTCATTTATCCGCAGATGCTGAATCTCCCCCCCCCCCCCACGCACACACACCGTGGCCATTACAGTACCTTATCTAAGTTGCTGGAGCGAAGTAAGCACTGGTGCGGGTGTTGTTTAAACCAAGCGCTATAAGCAGCAACCTGCTGCTTATAGCACAGCTTGTGACTCAGTGGAGCTGGCAGCCTCAGTGCTAGAGAGACTCCGACGTTAACAGGAACTTCCTGTTAACATCGGAGCCTCTCCAGCACTGAGGCTGCCAGCTCTACTGAGTCTCAAGCTGTGCTATAAGCAGCAGGCTACTGCTTATAGCGCTTGGCTTAAATAAGACCTATGTTGGCCCTTGCTTCACGCCAGCAACAGCAACTTAAATAAGGTAATGGCCGTGAGGGGGTCATGGAAGATAGCGTTCATCCCCATCAGCAGGTTCCCAGTATCCACGGGGGACCCCTGCGGATACTGGTGCCCTACTGTAACTAAATAATTGTTTCCCTTTCCCTTAATGTAAGCCCCATGTTGCAGGCGCTGCTGATTGTGAAATGTCACAACAGTGTAACTGTCTTGGTCAAACAATACGCAACACCCTAAATAAAAATGCCAGCAAAATTGGGTGTTAAGTGATAATGCGGGTTTGTGTTCTTGCAGTTTTTTTAATTACCTGTCCATCATTTGGCCTGTAAATTTATGTAAGTGACAACTATTTCCTTCATTGTTACTGTAAATTGTGTACTTGTTTTTTTCCCTTTCCCAATTGTCAAGTGCTTCTCACACAGTTTGTCGTCACCTGGAGAGGAATTCGACATGGTGGTGATAAATTGCTGTAACAAAACCTTTGCTTTGTTTGGTTTCCCAGCTGCCCAGAAGGATGTGATTTCAGGATGGAGGCACTGCTAGAACGAATGCAAAGGGAAGGGCAAGGCAGGTATGGGTATACTAGTTCTTAGTCGTTGTATTCAAATGCATAAAGATACTGAACTTGTGAAGCTGTTTTGCACATATTGGCTGCCTTCTTTTTGGCCCCTCCCCCTTTTATCAGTACATATAAATATAGCACATCTGAAGCACAATGCTTTGCTTCCATATTTATTGCTCCCACAGCACTTCTTTTTTTCTGACATTATGTGACAAGTGTAATACAGTACTCTTCTTCAAATGTGCACCTTCTTTGATGGGTATTGCCATTCAGAGGGAAAAAAGCAAATGTGACTTTCAGAGTACACTTCTGAAGCTGCTCTCCCTTATGTGAATTCTTCTTGAACTTGGATTCCTCCTTCAACAAGGTAATCTCTTATCCCGAGTCCATTGTGTTAGATAAGGCTTAAACTTGTACTGTTTTTCCATGGTGGCTCAATTCCTGTGGTTTTCAGCAACCACACTTACCATGTCTGTTGTCTTCAAATTCTTGCTGCAATTTGTAGCTGCAAGGTATGGTTGAAATATTGGCAGCTTCATGCCTTTTTATAATAGCCATGAAGATCAGTTCAGTTTGTTTACTCCAGTTAGGCTTGCATTGAAGCTTATTCCAATTAAGTGAGCTTAGGGGCTGCAGCCTTGCAATTTCTCTGTATTACCCAATTTTGGAACATGTTTAGTCTGTAATGGTTGATAGGTCCTCCTGTGTTTATAAATCTAGTTTCAGTAACAATGGAAAAATAATGTTCGCATAAGAACAGTCATCCACTGCATTTCTTACAGCACATTCCTACTTACCTTGCAGGCGGCGGACCTAGCGTTCCGCCGCCAGCCGTAGTCACAAACGTGCCATAAAGCACGTTTGCGGACTACTTTCGAGCAGGGAAGGCCAGCGCAAGGCCGGCCTTCTCTGCTCCGCCGCCGGAGCCCTTGGCCTGCCGCCGGACCCAGGTAAGTGTGGATCCAGCGGGCGGGTGGGTCGGTTGGCGGACAGGGAGGAGGGATGGCAGAGCTGGGAGGGCATCCATAGGCTCAGCCGCCCTGGGTGGGGGCGGGGACATGGCGTCCGCCATATCCCGGTCTCTGCAGGGCGGCTGGGCTGCTACACGGCCTCCTCCGACTTCCGCCAGCAAAATAGCTGGCGGAAATCCGAGGAGACCTACCGACCCCAGCCGCCGTTACAGTCGGGGAAGGGGACGAGCGTCCCCTTCCCCGAGTAGACTTTCCGCCGCAGGCTGCCTGCTGCAGGCTGCCCGCGGCGGAGCACTGGATCCGGCGGACGGCCTCAGCTGCCCGGCGGATCCTTAAGTAGAATTGGGCTGTTACTCTTCTTCATCTTCATTCACAGATTGGAGCTCTAACAGGTAACCATTGTTCCTCCTATATGCTCCAAATTAGCATAGCCACAATTACAACATTAACTGTTATTAGTCATTTTGCTTTACATAATAATGGTCACTGATTGTCCCTTTGACCCACCTTTCACAACTTTTTTTCATTATATCCATGTGTATATACAGTATGTCTGTCCACTGAGACTTTTACTTGATGCACCTGGTTTTGTGAAGTGTCCGTGAACATTTATGTTGAAACACATGCTTAGTCTTTAGGGTGTTACATGACTCTTTGTTCTGTTTAAGGAAGAAATAAGTCTTTATTGTGCAGATATCACAAATGTATTTTGTTCAGTTGTGTATTGGACCCATTCTAATTTGGGGAAAAGAGGAGATTGGGCCTTGTGTTATCAAGCACTACCAGTAACGTTTGGAGACTATAACAGGGCAGTGCATGCTTATGTTGACTCTACAAGTGGCAAATCTCTTTTCAAGCCAAGATTTCGAGGAGATGATCACATCACCCAGTTTCCCATCAGATAGATTCAACCAAATCTTTCCCATAACTGCCAACCCAGTTCTCACTAGCAAATTCAGACATTTTTGAAAATCCATGACTGAGAAAGAGATCAAATTATGCAAATTTTGCCTGATGCAAATTGTGCCTGATGATGATTTAGTGTATAATAACTTACAGCCCTTCCTTAACATAAACCTTAAAATCACCAGTATCCAGTGAAAAATCTTTACTCTTAGTTTGTTGTTGTTCAGTCGTTAAGTCGTGTCCGACCCTTCGTGATCCCATGAACCATATCCCGCCAGGCCTTCCTGTCCTCCACTATCTTCCTGAGTTCGCTCATTTTCATGTTTGTTGCATCGGTGATGCTGTCTAACCATCTCATCCTTTGCCTTCCCCTTCTCCTTTTGCCTTCAATCTTTCCCAGCATCAGAGTCTTCTCCAGAGAGTCCTCTCTTCGCATTAGGTGGCCAAAATATTTGAGCTTCAGCCTCAGTACCTGTCCTTCCAGGGAACAGTCAGGGTTGATTTCATTTAGGATTGACTGATTTGATCTCTTAGTTAGGGTGTATATAATTGATCTTCATTGTGGCCCACAAATTGAAAAATGCCATCTTTAGCACCACTTTTTCTTAATACCACCATTAAGAAACTTATATGCACGGTGAAAGAGTAGACCTGCAATGAAGCGCAAATTAAAATGCCATAACTTTGTGCTATCTCTTCACAGTATAGGAGAAGGATTGCCAAGTTTTAATCATTGGTATGCACAAAACATTTTTGTCTTAACATCTCTCGAAACTTGAATGTGACTGTCAGGGAAAGGGACTTCTGGGAGAAGGCCGGCTGACCTAGGGGAATAGTATCTAGTGGTTAGCATGCATGCACCCCTTCCACTTTCCCTTTACTGGACCAGCAAGTGAACAGGGAAAAAACCCTGGTAGTTTGTATCCACTGCCATCACCCCAGGCTACAGAGACTAAGGGGCCGTCTGGAGAAAAACCTTCCTCCCAAGATAGCACTGAACCCCAGGGGTTCTTATTAAAATCTAACCCACAGTGGCATCTGCAGGGTGAAGAGACATGACAGTTCACCGAATTACATGGACTACGCAGAAAAGGCGTCAAAATGTAATTAGTTTACTAAAAGTCTAAACAAAAAGAGAGAGAAAAATACAGGTTGAGTATCCCTTGTCTGGACTGCTTGAGATGGAAAGTTGTCTGGATTTCGGAATTGGCTGAATTTTGGAATATTTGTATAAATATAATGGGATGGGACCCAAGTCTAAACATGAAATTCATTTATGTCTTGTACACATAGCTTGATGGTAATTTTATACAATATTTTAAATAATTTTGTGCCCCAGCATGCCTTGCGCTATGCCAGACAGGTGCTGGAAAAAGTTTTTTTAAAACGTCATAGCCCCCAAAATGTCTGGACTTTGGAATAGTCTGGATTTCGGATGTCCGAATAAGCGTTAATCAACCTGTATGGGGAAAGACAGGTGGGTAGTAGCAGTACAAGCAGACTGGTGGAAAATGCCTGAAGTTAGCTGGAAAGCTTGAAAAAAAATGTTCATCAAATGGATGCAGTAACCATTAGTGCCTGGCCAGTGGCGTCATTGGGGGGGGCCCTGGACGTTGGGGGCGACATGTGGATGGGGGTGCAACGAGCCGCAGATTGTTGCGAATGGGCAGCAATTCTGCGGTCTCCGCGGCCCGTGCACCCCCCGGAGCACCCCCTGAGGGCGACCAGTCTGTTTTTAACGCCGCCAGGGAGGGAGGGGTGCACCGTGCCGTCTTTTTCTTCCGTCGACTCCAGAGTGACTGACCTGGCTTCCTCACTCGTGCACTGACTGATATGAACGCGCATGCGTGGATATGTCTGTTCTTCGCGCATGCGCGCCACACGGACATATTCACGCATGCACAAAGTACATATCAGTGCACATGAGCAAAAAAGCCAGGTCAGTCATTCTGGAGTCGATGGAAGAAGACGACGGCATGGTGCACAGCGTTAAAAACAGGCTGCCCACCCAGGCACAAGCCACAACGCGGCGAGGGGGGAGACGAGCCACGGCGACCGCGGGGGGGGGGGGGTGCTCCGCTGCAAAATCCGCAATAAAAAAGCACTTGCCCTGCAGTTTTTAGGACTCTCTTAGGATTTTTTTTTTTTTGCCTCTCCCTCTATTAATGGAGTTTCACACAGACAAGATCTGTCTGCAAAATGATTTTCACAGCTTTCAGCTGCTGAACTTAATGCAAGGGCTTCTAGCAGATTAAAAGTGTCCAAAAATACAGAAAAATAGGGAAAATCGGGGCATTCATCATGGTGTCTTATAGAACTACCCTGTGGAGAAAGTGTCATTGCTCCAGTTATGCTTTCTGCATTTTAGAACTATCCACCTCCCTGATTAGATTTTACCAGCATCTCTAGTTAAAGGACTTATGTTACAGGGTTGGGAAAGGCCTCTGCAGATACTCAGAGGGACTGCTATCAGTCAGAGGTGACAATAGTTCCTCCAAGCTGATGATTGGTCTACTTAGGCTGCTTAGCTGCTTTACACTTAAAGTGAAATGCCCATTTATGAGCATAACTATGACTTCTTTTCTGGTCCTCCAGCATATTGGAGTGAATTTTCAAACTGGGAAGTTGATTTCTTTAGAAGTATTTCTTTCCCTACAGAAAAACTATCAAGCTGTAAAAGTGTGTGGACACTAGGGAAAATGAGGAATTTCAATCTCTTAACCTATTGATTTTCATTTCTTTTCCGTCTTTTGTATTTGACAAGCAAATTAAAGGGGTAAAGATCAGTGAGAATTCCTTCTCTCCAGGGCTCCATCTTGCACTTCTTTGGAACTTTGCAAGTTGATACACTAGAGGCAACATTAAGAAGTTAGCTGAGCAAGTTTAACTGATTACCATGCCAGAGCAAAATCCTAGAATCTTTAGGGAGCCAACCCTTGCTAGTCGATCACAAATGTATTTTGTTTCATTCATTATTGTGTGGTCATCCGCACTGCTGTTGTCAGCATTTATGATGGTATAAACCTCTATATACAGAATTGATAAGACTGTTTTTTGTCTCTGGTGTGTGGAACTTGGCATTAAAAAACCTTCTCAGCTAGAGAGCAAAATATTAACAACCCCCCCTCCCCAAACCGTGCTCAATTAACTGGGAAGTGTGACGCTTCTGAGCATTACTTACAGTTGTGTTTGTGGTTTTAGATTCTAATTTAGCACATGATATCGTCATTTCATTAAGTGGGCTCTTTTGCCTTCAGTGGGGCATTCAGAAGCATTTAGCTTGGGCTTTAACTCCCATCTGTCAATGGGAAAACGTTCACTTATGATAGCATCAGATAGAGGCCAGTATTATTATGTATAGAATTATACAATTATTAGAATTGGAGTGAATGTAAACTGTTTTAGTTTAAATGCAAAATCCTGTGTATATGACTGAGGGCCCAATCTTATCCAACTTTCCAGCACTGATGCAGCCGTGCCAACAGGGTGTGCCCCGCATCCTGTGGTGGTGGTGGGCAGTCACGAAGACCTCCTCAAGGTAAGGGAACATGTCTTCCCTTACCTCTGTGCTGCATTGTGGCTGCATCAGCACTGGAAAGTTGGATAGGATTGCTTGGGCCCTGATTCGAGATGCTTTTGGTGGAGTTGCACGTATTAGTTGCTAGTAAAAGTTGTGAACTGACCTCCATCACTGTGCCTTCTGTCTTGTACATGAGGGGAAGGAAGAAATGTGGTCTGTCTTTAAGATTGAAAGCATTTGGCTTCCCCAGGGCAAAGGTCTTAAAGGAATCTGAAAACAGGCCCAAATGAACAGCTATGAAGTATTACCATTGCCTTGGAGGTTATCATGGCATGCATATGAGGGAGGCAAAGGAAGCTTTATTTACCTGGTGTCTCTATTCTGGCATCTGCTGTGTAGTCGGAATAATCTATTTTTTTGCCTGCAGAAACTTCCTGACTTCGTGTGAGGCTGAACTACAGGAGCTGATGAAGCAGATAGACATCATGGTGGCTCATAAGAAAGCTGAATGGGAAAGCCAAACACAGGCACTGGAGTCCTGTTTGGATAAACGAGAGCAGGAGTTGTCCACTCTAAGGAATGCATTGGATGAAAAACGTAAAGAGGTACTTTACCTGAGTGTTGTGCAAGTATTCACTTGTTTCAAATGTGCTTTCCTTTTGAAATTGACCAGCATGAAGTTGTATCCTCTCATCATCACAAGATACCTGTATCAGCCTTTTACAAACACAGAGTCAAGGTTCTCTCATTTGGGGGAAGGGGGGCAACTCTAAACAAGAAGACTATAACATAGATGTATCTTGTCCGCTACCAGCTGTGGTGTGGCGATTGTATAAATCCTGTTCATTTCCTGTTTGGAAAGTAAGAAGGCTAGCTGTGACTTTGCAGCTTATGGTATTTCTGATGTGTTCTCTCTGTATGGAACAGTTTGCCTGTACCTCACCTAACTAATCCTTAACTAAACTTAATAATAATAATAATAATAATTCCCTTATTTAGCATTGAGAAAGGATGCTTGCTCTGAAGATATTAGCTAATAACTCTAGGAACTTGTTTAGTTTTGCGTTCCCTTTTAGAGGATGGCACAGTCTGAACATTCTGCATTTGTTTCACTGTCACTGTTGTCTGCTTATGTGGTATATGTTTTTTTTTTCCTGGCTACTCACTTGTGGAAGATTATAATCTCAGTTATTTAGAGGGCGAATCATAGGTTTGTTAAAATGTAAGGAGGCGGCACAAGTTTGTTTCTGACACCCCCCACCCCCAAACCTTACATTGTGTGTCTATCTTGGGCCAGGAGGCAGAGTACAAACTGTGCTTCCGTCTTCTATATCTGTAATGTGGCTGGATTGTGCACCTCCCCAATTATGTAGGTTGTTGGTTCTCGTAACAAAGAAGTTCATAATTTTTTCAAGAGTTCTTGCTCTTCTGATGTCTACCTTGGGAATCTAAAACACAGTATGAGCCACTGAGACTCTTGCTCCATCTACTCCCAGGGGTCAGCCTAATCAGTCTTCCAGCTCAGTTGTCTTGTTTCACTTGGAGAGGCCCAGACCCTTTTGTTAGTTGAGGAGGAGTGGGTCACTGTAGCCATATTTGAGGTTATTTCTAGGGAAAATTGCAGGGAGAGCATCCTACATTGTGGAGGCTAAACAGGATGACTTTGGTATCTTTTGGTTTGTGTGTTTTTGATTTTCATTCATTGTCCAGTAAAAGATTGCCAGAAAGATTTATCTACCACTGTAATAAGGTGATCTGATCTCCTGCTTCAGATCGAGAGGTTGTGTCAGCGACTGGAAGGGATGGAGCAGCTGAATCATGAGATAACTATGGAATATGAACACCAGTTAAACAAAGTTCAGGAAGAGGTGAGTCTCCAGAAGCCCAACTTGATTTTGGGTCATCGTGGCCGTTCATGTAGCTGTTTACTCTTTCTGTGTTTGCAATCACCTTTTAAAGCAATCTCTTGATTTTATTACACGACTGTCAGCGCAATCCTGTGTAACCTTGCACCGGTGTAACAGTAGATGCACTGGTGTAATAGCAATTACACTGGCATAAGTGCACTTACACCAGTGCATCTACTGTTACACCGGTGCAAGGTTACACAGGATTGCACTGACACTCATGTAACAAAAGTAATGCAAATGTGGAGGCGAAATAATGCGTACTTCTATTTTCTTTATTGTTGTAGTTTTATTTAGGAAAAAGAATTCTCAGGGCAGTTTACATAGCAAAAGGAATGAATATGGTTCCCTGTCCCAAGAGGGCTCATAGTCTAAAAAGAAACACAAGGGAGTCACCAGCAGTCACTGGGAGGGGATGTAATGCTATTCCTTTGCTAAATATAAGATAACCACTTTTTGAAAGGTGCTCTTTTGCGCTCCCCCCCCCCTGTAGCCACTGTGATTGAATTTAGGTTGGTGGCCACAGGGGTGCACCCCTTCTCTGGCAGTGCTCCAACTTTGGAACTCCCTCCCAATAGAATTTAGAACTGCCTCCTCCCTGATGACCTTCTGATGGGGCTGAAGACCTTTTTCTTGTGTTGGCTTTCTCCCTTCAGTGCTCTGTTCCCCCCCCCCCCCCCCAGGTTGCTTCCCTGTCTTCAGCTTTTTTTTAAATATGTGTCACATTTTTATTATGTTTTTGTTTTACAGTATTGTTTATGAGCCACTTAGGCATCTTAGTTTTTTAAGAGGAAAGGTGGCATGTAAATCTTTTAGATAAATACCATACAAATGTTCTGTGACTATTCTGCTGCATAGCAGTGGGCACAGTTCCTTTGCTACCTAATCACTATGAAGCCGAAGGTGAGCTTATTCAAATACAGAAACTGCTACTTGAAATGTCTGTAGCTTTTCATTCCATGGTGTACTTCTATGAAACCATGGTATAGAGCAGGGGTTCTCAACCTTTGGAAGCTTGGGTACCCCCTATCACGGTCCAATTTTCTGAAGTACCCCCTGCTAATTAACTGCTAATTAATTGGATTAATCAATTAATTAATTAATTAGGTAATTAATCGTTAAATAAAAAGTACTAAAACAATTTTAAATGTGAAAAAATGTCTTATTTAACTCTGTGTGAGCAAGAGAGAGAGACACACATGCAAGGATCTCTTTTTTCTCCAAGTCACACTTCCCAAAATCAGTTCCTCCCTCCCCCACCCCACCAAAGTACATTTTCCAAAGTACAAAAATAAGCCCAAAACCAACATCAGAGCTACAGAAGAGCTCAGAAAATAATTACAATTTAAAATCCATGTTAATTAACACTTAATTAGCTGCTGATGGGGCAGATAAGGGGCAGGGCTTGGCGTACCCCCAGCAAGAGGTCCGCGTACCCCTAGGGGTACCGGTATAGGGAAAAAAACTAAATTGAAACTGGATTATTTTCAAATCAGCATTATTTTCAAATCGGCAATGGTGAACCGTGTTTGGTATTTGGAAAATGTAGGTGGTCTCCACGTTCCTCTTTTAAAACATGTGTACTTTGATTTTGTTTTGTGTTTTAGTAGAGCAGACATGGTAAAAGTCTTCTTCATACAGAGTATTTGGTTGGGTAAATGCAGTTTTAGATGTCATATATCCATTTCATCGATATCAGGTAGACTGTTCCCATATTAAAACTATGTAAAAAAAATTCTCTTCTATCAAATGTGCTTTTTTACCTCACTCTGATCATCACTTCCCTTCTTCTAGCTAAGAAGATGCATCTAGCTAAGAAGTGAGCCAGGATGGTGTAGTGGTTTGGGAGTCGGACTTAGACCTGGAAGATCCAGGTTCAAATCCCCGCTCAGCCACGAAGCTTCCTGGGTGACTTTGGGCCAGTCACTATCTCTCAGCCCCACCTACCTCACAGGGTTGTTGTGAGGACAAAAAGGAGGGGAGGAAATATGTACACCACTCTGAACTCCTTGGAGGAAGGGCGGTATAAAAATGAGAAAATAAAATAAATAAATCACGTTGCATCTCAATCTGCTCCTATTTGGTAGTGCTAATAATGTAATTCTAATGGCTGCCCAGTTCCCTCTGCAAAGCTGGTTGTCACCTACAGATCCCTATCTGCATCACAGAAGCCAAAAGCTCAGTGTATTTTTAACTGTTGATCAAGCATGAATCCTGCTTTCTATTGGGCTAGCTAGTGGTTCTTCCAGATTTATGTATGTATTTATTTATTTATTTACAATATTTCTTTGAAATAGATCATAGCTGAGAGTGGTGGGCTGCTGTTGCTCAGCCATGAAGCTTCCTGGGTGACCTTGGGCCAGTCACTATCTCTCAGCCCCACCTACCTCACAGGGTTGTTGTGAGGACAAAAGGAGGGGAGGAAATATGTACACCACTCTGAGCTCCTTGGAGGAAGGGCGGTATAAAAATGTGAAAAATAAAATACTGCAGCCTGAGTATTCTTCTTATGGGGATTTGTGTATGTTTTCTCCTTCCTTTGTTCAAGCATGGCATTCTTCATCCAAACACGTGAAGCCTGATCCTTACGTATTTACTTTGAACAGATTCCTGCTGCGTTCAGTGGAGCTTATTCCTCAGTAAAGGTGCATAGGAGTGCAGCCTAAATCTGTTTTTAAAATTCTTCATTAAGAAATGAAAAAGGCTTGCTGTAATGTTAACTGTTTTGCTAGTGGTTCCGCCAGGTGCTGGAGTTTCCTGCAGGTGGTGTGACAGCATTTCATGTTTGGCATTTGCTTTTTGTCCTTCTCTCTCCTCGCTTGTCAGCTGCTTGGAGTTAAATGCCATACAAGACCAGTAATGCATTAACCTTTTCTCTCTGAAGAGTTGGTTCCAGTCCTGCTTACTGTAGGCCATAAATAAAATTAATTTTGTGTTGTTGCCTTTGCAAGTTAAAGACATCTGTCTGCATTTCCAGAAGTCTTTTCATTCCAGCATGAGTAATGGGGCTTGTTTAGGAGGTGCCCCCACATGGATAGTAGGGATACTGCCAAGCAAGATTGAGGTGCAATGGCAGATCATTGCAAAGATTAGCAACTGGAATGGCAAGGCTATGGTGCAGTTGGGAAGGACAAAGACCATTAGTAATTCAGAAAGTATCATAGCAGAGCCCACTAAGTGTGGTGTTGTGCAGTAATTCTTGCTATGGCTCAGTTCCTTTTAAGGATGCCAGTTCCACGATATGTAGAATTCAACTTAAAGGTGTTATGAAGCTTCCAATATGTATAGTACTTTGTTCACAATAATAATACATTTTACACATGCATCTTTTTTTCTCTGTTGTGTCATCTTCAGTTGTACTTGCAGCAAAGGATGCATTTTTAATGCGTTAATTCATATTCTCTTATTGTCTCATGGGTTGCTTCATTGTGGGTTAAGAGAATCTTATAGAGAATGCTGGTTTTTTTGTGGCAAGTTAATGAAAATTGGTTGTCTTTCCACTCAATTTCTTTATTATGATTTAAAAAATGGTTTCCAAATAAAAATGGAATTCTATAATAAAAACATGGTTACAAAACAATAAGATCAGCTGTAAACCGACAACTGCTAAACTCTGTTAAATGTCTATGTGCTTGCTCTTGTCAAAATGGATTTTCTGGTTGTCAGGTTTTTTTTGGGGGGAGGGGGGTTCAGTAAAGCAATAACTCTCTACTTGGAGTCACATTAATGGGAATTGCTTTCCCTTTTTTGCAGCTAGCCAAGCTGAAGAGAAGTTATGAGAAACTGCAGAAGAAACAACTGAAGGAAGCTAGGCAGGTTTCCAAGAGCCAGGTGGGAGACTCGTCTGAAGTCTGCATCCTGTCTAAGAAGCTTGAGGTAGGTGATTAAAGTACAACTTTGTCTAGAATTTTTTAAACTCAAATAGCCTTGATTTAGTTGTCAGGGTTAAGCTTTTTCACCTAGGAATATGAAATATCTTCCCCACTCCTAGTACACTGTCAGGTTTCAAAGGTTACTGTTACTGTTTGCTTTCACTTTTGTAAAAATTAAGGTATCCTTACCAGTACTTTTTTATATCAAGTGTTTTCTGAACAAAGATGTTTCCATCTTTCCTTCTGTATATAGAACTGCTTGGCTTCGTTGAAATCTGACTGGCAAACATAGTTTACAGCATTGGTTCTCAAACTGGTGGGTCGCTATCTACCAGGAGAACCGGATGCTATCCCCTGCCACCTTAAAGGGTGGGGACAGCATGATGGCGACAGTGATCCCGGAGATCACTGCCATCACCAGGAAAAAAATGTACATTTTGTACTTACCCAGGGGTCCTGCGTCCTTCTGGAGGGTGCAGGGAGGCCCGCGGGCCCCCTCTGCAGGCCACCCCATGCTGTAGATCACTGTGGAGTGGCGATTGCAACCACTTCTGGTTTTCGGATGAAAATTGGAAGTGGTCACAATTGCCATTCTGCAGTGATCTTTTTTCCTCGGCGGAGATCCCCAGGCTTGCCGCCTCTGCTGTCCCCACCCCCGCCAACACTCAAAGTTACTTTAAGAAACACTGCTTTATAGTAAGATTTCCCAGTATCTTTAGAAGAGTAAGTTATTTATTTTAGTTCAGCATGCTTTGTTTACATCATCCATGAAAATGAGGAACTAGATATATTGGACAAAAGCTAGAAACTGGTCCCAAACCAAAGCAGGTGCATAAAAATCAGTGGCTGTCCTTAAAAGTGGAATTATTAGCAAATGCTCTGTGCGTGTGTTTAAATATGGATGAAAATGACAATCTGAATGTAATACAAATGGAAAGGCTACCCTTACAAACTGTTAAAATCTAACTGATGATCCTGTATCAAATAATGTGACCTTCTATTAAATAGTAATGAATTAAAGTTGGCTTTTCTGCATAAATGAGAATTATGGTGGAAAATATACAAATTGAGTAAGCCTTGAGGTCAAGCATTATTTAAATCTAACATAAGAGGTCATGTATGCTATTGTACTGTAAATTATGAATCCTCCTTTACTGACCATAGAGGTTGTACATATGTGTTCTATATCATGGAGAAATGTTGCCACTTCCAGATAGCTGTGGGCATTTGGATTGGAATCCAGAGAGCTCCTTGGACTAGATTCAACTAGCCCAGTGGTTTTTTGGACTTTTTTTCTTTGAACACTTAACCCCCTTGATATATAACAAACTGCATTTGAAATTTCCCCTGAATTTTAGAACCGGTTTGCCACATAATCTTGCGTGTGGGGTAGTGTTTGAGACAAAACAAACCTAAAGTCCCCTTAAGCTTAAGGACTTAATTCCATGATTCTTTGGATTCTGGCGTTAGTCTTCAGTTTATTTGCATAGTGATTCAAACAAGTATTGATGAATTGCACGGTTGTCCCCTTACCTCCAAGCAACTATAATTCTATGTTGCAAAGGCATATGGGCTGCATGACCCAAGGTTTTTGATTATACTTGTAGTTTTATACAAAGGCTGTAACAGAGAGCACACTGGTTCTGGAAGTCTATAAATTGGGAAGCTTGATTTAAATTAGACTTCTTTCTCAGTGACTTTAATCACTGACTTTAAATTGCTTTGACTTAAATCAATCCCCCATGCCTAATAGTCCCCAGTGTTGTGCTTTCTGAGAAGTCTAGGATACAGCCCTGTTTTCAAGGTACTTGATATTCCATAGAGTTGCTCATAGGTTGATTCTGATTAATGGAACCCCTGTTGTAAGGCATGATAGTATACACATTTTTTTTTCCTATACGGACATTAGTGAAAGTGTATTGCTTTTTTGATCTTATTTATTTAATCTTGTCAAAGCTTATTTTGAAAGGCTTGATAAAATTTGATTGCTTATGAAAATTGCTTAGAAGTGTGTTGAGTTTATTAATGAATTACTACTTCAAGAATATTTTTAATAAATTCCAAATAGCTTTTGAAACATTTGTCGGCAGCCAGTGTATTACTGCACCATTTCACATGTTGCTGTATTTGAAACTGGAAGAGGTTTCCTTGCGTATCAGGCAAGAATCACTTGCATAGTTTGGGTCCCTTCGGGGAGAAAGGCGGGATAGAAATACTGTAAATAAAATAAAATAGTTCAGTCTGCACTAAGGGTACATCTGCATCAGTGCTCTTTGCCACATCATCATTTGTGTTGAAACTGAAGCTCCCATGTTTCCAACGCATGCATGCAACCCATCTCCATACATACGAAAATCACTTTGGTGGTATTTTAATGTGTGCAAGGGTAGTTTCTAGCGGGGAGGAGGAGAGGCAGAAAAAGTGGATAGAAGATATTGTGATACAGATGCAGTGCGACCAAACAAATCACAGGTAGGTTGAGATACTTATTTCATTGTGAAGAAACCAGGAAGTGGAGTTCTAATTATGAGCAGTATGTTACAGAAAGATATTTCTTGGCTATACCAAGTCTCTTGCACTGTTTTCAGTGAATGATAGGTTCAAGTGGGGGGTGGGGTGGGTTTAGTTGGGTCCAGGGGCCCTTGGCCTAGATTGCAAGTTGCCATGAGTGAAAAATAGAGGCTAAATTATAGATCAGGGGTGGCCAAACTCGCTCAACGTAAGAGCCACATACAATAAACTTCAGATGTTTGAGAGCCGCAAGATATGAGCAAATATTTATGGTATTTACAATTGGGCCTCAATATCCGTGGGGTTCCGTTCCTGGAACCCCTGCAGATACTGAAAACCATGGATACCTTGGAAAATGTGAGTTTCTCGCAAAAACACTACCTTGTGGGAAGATGTGTGAACACTGAGCAGCAAAGAGAACAAAGTGTGTTTGTGTGTGTTGTACAACCTCCCCCCCCCCAATTTATTTAGAAAGGCCTTTAGTGGATTACACTATACTCTAAACACGGAGAGTAAACAATATAACTAATGACAGAAAATTCAAAGAGCTGTGGGCTGTTCTCCCATTGTTGGTGGGGAATCTCTGAATGTCTTTGGTTTTCCGAGATCACCTTAACTTCCCTGTACTGAATCGTACTATGTTTCTGACATGCAGTGTCTGACCTCTAGACTTGTCATTAGTGCTATAGTATCCTACTCCATGCTTCCAGGCTACATATCTGTGTAACTGCTTTCCAAAAAGGCTAAACTCTGAATACTTTGATTGTGGATCTTATAAAGGTAGTAATGAGACTGTTCATGCTCGATATCCATACAAGCAATAATTGACATACAGATTTTAATTCTGCAGGGGAAATCAATCTAAAAGTACTGTTTCTTTTCTGAATAATTGCATCAGATGGCTGACTAAATGGGGTCCTCCAGTGGGTAAACTATGTCAGGAAGGGGGCAAGGCGAGAAATATCAGATTTGGAATAGGAAATATTTGCCAACCAAATGAACTGTGAATTGTCTTTACAGGAGTTCCGCCAAAAATCTCTTGATTGGGAGACGCAGCGCTTGCGCTATCAGCAGCATGTGGCATCGCTGGAAGCACAGAGGAAGGCTTTTGCTGAGCAGTCTGAGCTTTTTCAGGTAGAGTTAATGGATGATGAGTTGTTTGCCTTGGATGGCAGGAGAAAGGACTCGTAGCAATCCCCTGAGCCTCAGTCCAGTTCAGGTTGCCATTGAAATGGCCTTGACTCTCCTGATGGAATAACCCTGTCCTGTCCAATGTGTACATGTCGTTGGGAAAATAATGTGAAATCTGTTCAGCAGCTAGAACACAAACGCTCCCCTTTGCTGTTGAGTGCCAGCAGGCGAAAGGCCATGAAAAGCCGCTTGTAGGGGAACTGCCTAGTGTGAAATTTTAAAATACTATTTTGTTCAAAGGCATATAGGTGCCAGGCAGCATCTCACAAAATGTGTGTGATGGGCTTAAAGAGTGCTTTTCAAAAGTGGTGCATTTTCTACAAAATGTGCATGTGGCAAGATAACCAAACCAGTGTAAATGCCTAGCTCTGTTGTTTCTGCCTCTTGAAGCAAGAGCCCAAAGCTGCTTCTTTTTCTAAAAATTAATCTGCTCATTGAGTTGGTGCTGCTGGAGCGCAGTTAGTTTAGCCGACCAAGTGCCAGCTGTGAAGAAGCTTGCTCTGACACAATCGCAGCAGACGCTGATAAGAAGCTCTTGCTGGGAGCTTTGCACTTAATGGACTCCAGAGTTGCTACTGAGTGGAAGTTCTGCGTGGCAGAAGTTGGCAGTGATGGGATTGAAGCTGACACTGATGGCAGCTTTGTGAAAAGCAGATGCTGGCAGACTTGCTCGGACAAAGCGTGAGCCTTTTTGCTGCAGCTGTGTTTATGTTCTTGATGGCTCGACCTTCTGAAAGCAGGCTTCACTGGAGCCTTGGCTGTGACCAGGCAATTGAAAAACAGGTTATAGATTTTAAAATAACTAGAGTCTAACGGGTAAAAAGCCACCTCAAAAAATATATAGGATATCAATAAAAACAAGCATACCCAGTGATTCCATGTAGAAAAAACCTGTATTGGTTAGAAACACAACACACAGATAACATGTTTAAAAACCAGGATAAAAACCTGTAAAAATCAATATCAAACATAAAATGCAACGTTTCGCTCAAATTGCAAAGAGCATTATCGAGCACCCTACTGTAGCAGGGAAAGACGTTATCAGCCACGCTCCGTGAGCTTGCTACAAATAGGAGGGAGAAGCCTCGAGATCACACGTAGAGGATTACACTAAGTGGATGACCCTAATTAGCAATATCCGGTATCTAGCATGAACTGTGGTAACCCTGAACTATGGAAGGAGCCAATTAACATCATTGCCTTTTTACTGTACCTGAAAAATCATGGTTATAGATTTTTAAAGTAGCCTAAGGCTGCAATCCTATCCACACTTACCTGGGAGTAAGCCTCATTGACTATAATGCAAGTTATCAATGCAAGTTACCTGGGAGTAAGCCTCATTGACTATAATGGGACTTAACGTCTGAGTAGATATGCATAGGATTGGGCTCCAAGAGCTTTTTAACTACAGATATGTGCCTGCCTTCTGCTCTTTGACTTGGGAGCAAGCCCTGATGAAATCAGTGGGGCTTTTCCTCCAGTGTGTGCAGCCTTGGATGCATATCAGCAGTTTAAAATACTGTGCAATTAGATGGCTGTGCAAGTCTCAGCCTGAAAGGGGAAGAGAGCAGAATCATTTCACATAAACGGAGGTGTGTGTATATGCGCGCACACACTTGTTTTTTGCCTTCCCCATGTCTTGGTTATGATGACCATCCACCAGCAGTAGCGTTTTAACGCCTTCCGGCGCCCGGGGGGGCGGGGGCTGGAGCGCCCTGTCGCGCCAGAGCGCGGCTGGCGCCCCCCCCCCCCGGAAGTGGCCCGTCACCGGCTTCTGGAGACGCTTTGCTCCGAAGCCGGGAAGCCCTCCTCCTTGCGACCGCCCAGTTCGGCGGTCGAGGGCTTTGTGAGTTGGCCGAACACATCGCAGGCTTTTAGTTGGGTTTTCTGCGCATGTGCAGAAAACCCAAATAAAAGCCTGCGATGTGTTCGGCCAGCTCACAAAGCCCTCGACCGCCGAACTGGGCGGTCGCAAGGAGGAGGGCTTCCCGGCTTCGGAGCAAAACGTCTCCGGAAGCCGGTGACGAGCCGATTGGGCGCGCTGCTTCCCGGGGGCTCGGCAGCTGGGCTCCGGTGCCGCACCTCCCAGAAGCACCGTGCCCACTCGGCGCCTGGGGCGCAGCACACCTGCTCCCCCAGCGTAAGAACGCCTCTGTCCACCAGTGAAGCATGCTAGATTTTGTTGACAATCTTTGCTACAATTGGAGAAGTTGCATTTGCAAGCCCTCAACCCTCTCAGCAAAAATAGTCATGATCATCCCTACACCAATCATCCTTGTAACAAGTGGGCACTAACAGAACTGCACGCATTTTATTTATGTTCATTTACATGCCTCATGTAAATGAACATAAATACATAAATGAAAATACATGTTTGTTTCTCTTGCCTCATGCCATGGGGATGGGACATCATTTTCCTCTCCCCACTATTGTCAAAATGGTGAATGTTGGCTGTCACAGCCATGTCTGTCCTCTGCTTTGAATCGGGTTGTACTGCTTCTTCTTGAAGCCCAGGAATGTTGGGTATATCAGTTTTCTTGTCAAGCTAGTAGGTGAGCAATGTGAAGAAAAAAGCTGTGAAGCTGCGAACAAACACTGACAAAATCAGGAATGTGACGTGTAATATTCTGCTGTCTTAAAACCACAAGTTCTCAGTTTCAAAGAGAGCTTCTAATTGGACTGTCTGTAAGTTGTGCTAGCAGCACAATATAGCTTCTGTCAGAATCAGGTTAATACATAAACCCTTATTTGTTTATCTTAGAATTTTTATCCCGCCTTTCCACCCCAGCCAAAAACCTCAAGGATCCTCGCAGCATATCCATGAAAGAGCATAACAATGCAGTGGCGTCTTCAGCCCCCCGGACGCCTGGGGCTAGGGGGGCGGGGGCTGGCCGAGCGCCCCTGGACGTCACGTGACGTATGTCACGTGACGTCCCTCAGGACTCGAAAGCTGGAGCGCCGCCCGCCCGCTATGGCTGCGGGCGGACGCTGCGCTCCAGCTTTGGAGTCGGAGGAGCGAGAGAGCGTCTCGTCGTCTAGGCAACGCGCACCGCGTGCGCCCGCAGCCACAGGGTCTGGGCGCGCGCTGCGCGCGTTGACTAGATGACGACGCTGTTGCTCACCTCTGACTCGAAAGCTGGAGCGCCGCCCGCCTGCTATGGCTGCGGGCGGGCGCCGCGCTCCAGCTTCGAGTCCGAGGTGAGCTCCCCCCGGCAGCTCGGCACCTGGGGCCCTGGTCACCAGGGCCCCCTACGTTACGACGCTTCTGTAACAATGCAAGTTATCTAAAAACATCGTAAAGCAATGTAAACAACATTAGCAGCCCAATCCTATCCAGTGCTGGTGCAACGGGGCCTCATGGCCTACGCTGTATCCAGCACTGGGGTTGAGCAGGCTGGAGGTCTCATTTGTCCTCTTATCCCATGTCGAACCCCAGCCTGCTCAAAGGGGCTACTTGGATCGGCACCAGTTAAGAGCCCAAGAAGCTCCGTGTAGGATCCGAGCCACACCCCCCCCCCATCCCATTATACCCCCTCCACACTCTAGGCCATGTGCTGCTTGGAGCGGCACTTACCTGCTCCACGGCGCAGGGTCCAGCGGCGGCCAACAGGGAGGCGGCGCGGGCCCTGACACAGATGCCGCCTCCTCTTGAGTAATTGCAAATGTGCTTTATGGCACACTTGTGACACTTGGCACCGGCATTCCTAAACCATAGGATTGCGCGGTAAGTGACTTAAATACACTTTTAAGAAAACCCCAAAAATTCAATAGATAGCATTAGGATTCCACAATTTTTGGTTGTCCTTGGTAGCCAGTCAAAATTTGTGCATGCCACTGATTCTGGCCTCCTCCTTGTGGGTAGGAGGGGAAGAGTGGGATATTTTATTTGATGTTGTGCTGGGCCTTGGACGTTCTGGGAACAAGCCCCCTCACAAGCTGGATTGGAAGTGGGGGGTTCATTCCTGTTGTGTTCTGCAATGCTTGGAGCATGTCTGAAGCCCTGTACAGCTGTTACCCTGCAGTCATGTTTGACTTCAGAGGTGTTCAGGGTGCCTCTGAAACTGAACACAAATACAAGTGTGAGCTGCGTTTTTCTCCCCTTGTCCTCTGAAGCCCAGTGCAGTTTTGAGAACGAACCACTCCCCCCAGCTGAGAACTGGGGAGAACGAGGACTCATCTGTCCCGCTGAGCTTCATTCCTGCTAGTGTTGGAGAAGAATGTGGACCTCTGAGGTTTCCATGCTTGACCGTCAGAAGGAGTAAACTATGTAGGACAGGTAATGGGAGCCAAGGTGACAATTTTCCTCACCATAAGTTGCTGTAAAGCTAATCTGGTAGGATGAGATTTTAGACATAGCCAACTAACTATCTGGTTCAGTTAGAGACAGGCTGGAAGACCTTGGGAAAATGTTGTCCAGCTGTTGCTCCTCTTCTGTACAATGAAGACAAATTCTTGTATTTTTTTACATTGCAAAATATGGACCTGATGGTTTTAAGTTCTGAATCCAGCTTCATTGTTGTTCTTGCAACATGTTGCTTAGGTATTTTAACAGCTCAATGTTCTCTGCATTGCAGGCTCAGCTCTCCAATCGAAAACAAATATTTGAATCTGTGGAGCTGGCAAGTCAATCTGAAATCCATCATTTAACCAGCAAACTGGAAAGGGCCAATGACACTATCTGTGCCAATGAATTGGAAGTGGAGAGGCTGAATATGAGAGTGGATGATTTGAGTGACACCAATCAAAAGATTCTGGAGGAACAACGAAGGGTCCAAGATGAGCTGAAAATTTCCAAGAGCTCGCTGGAGGTTTGTGAGCGAGTTGTTTGTAGTAATGTACAGTGTGTAAGAAATAGAAATGGACTGGCAAGTTGCTAATTAACTGGGCTTTCTTTGAGTCTTGCACTGAGCTTATCACTAGAGGTGCTCCAAACTAAGAAATCATGCTTGATAGGTAATGGGTTTTCCAAGTTGTTAACAAAGATAGGACTAAAATTGAGCGAAAACTTTCATGGCCAGCTACAATCTTCATAGTTTTAACATTCACAGGTTTAAAAGCCATGTCCCAAAAATTTTACCGTAAGGTTAAAAAATACACAATAAAAATTGCTTTAAAAATCCACGTAAAAACAACGTTTAAAAAGACAATTAAAACAATCAATCATGCAATTTAAAAAACAACACAGTTTGGCAACGTTTCATCCATGTAAAACTGTGGATCTCTTCAGGCCAGGGCTGCAGCAAGCTGCCACGATGTTACCTGGGTTGTGCCACAGCCTCCCCTTGAAGAAGCGAAAAGCGCGGGGAAACTACCGACGCGTAGCCGGAAGCAACTAATTAACAGTGGAAGCAATCAGTCCCTGTCAGACTGTGGAGAGAATTGCTGTTAAAATGAGCACAGCACGTTAAAACACTGTATAGAAAGAACAAGCGAATAGGAAAAATCGGGGGAGGAGACATAGCCAGAGGAAACAGGCAGAAGAGACAGCAGGGGAGAATCAGGCAACATTGTAGCCACCGGCATGTTAAAACACTTGTACAGAGATAATTGCAAAAAATCGGGGGAGGAAATTTAGCCAGATAGGACTGTGTGTAAGATAGGACTGTATGTAAGAGGCTTATGCTTGGCAGCAATAGCTATAAGTCTGAGATTGTCATTCTAATTCCATTTATTGTACTGTATGTTTTGTACCAGTAATTTCTGTCTTCTCCTATGAAGGTTCTACAGGAGGAGAAGATGGAACTACGGGCCACGCTGCTGTCTCAAGATGACTTCATTAAAAGCTTAAGGATCCAACATGAGCAATTGCAGAAGGAAATTTCCAGACTAACTGAAACCCTGCACACCAAAGAAGCTCTTATCAGGTTGGTTCTTGGTATCAAAACGTAGCCAAAGGGTAAGCCCTTTGAATGCCTTCTCCCCAGTACAAGTTTCTGATATGTTTTGTGATCCTGAACTGTCCTTCCATCGCAAGTCAAGAAAATAACTATTCAAGCCTGCCTTAAATGTAGGAGAGGCGGATATATTAGTATTCAGGATTTGGTAATTTAATTCTTTAAAAAAGAAAAAGGAGAGCAGGGGGTTGTGTGGACTGACAACCTTTTTTTAAGATTGTTGATGAAAATGCATCTTCTAGAGCAAAATAGATGGGTGACCTGTTCATACCTACTCACAATTAATGTAGTTGTTGCCAGTCTGATTGTATCCCCTTCAAGACAGACTCTTGAAAGATGTCAGCTTGGCAAACAAATTTGAGGAACTTTGCTTTTTTTTTTTTATTTATAAGTACCAACCTGCATTTCTTGTGTAGTACAGTACAGTTCACTTAAACCCAGGTTTCTGCCCTAAGTATTTCTTTTGCACATTTTGTTGAATCATACAGCCCTCCATAAAATGCTTGCAAGACTTGAATGACATTTGTGTTGGGTTCATTACTGCTCTTCAGAACCTTGCATACACATCTACTTTTCAACTCTTAGGATGGTCAATTCCTTATTGGGTAACGTTTCTGAAGCTGAGTGCTGCTCTTTAGCAGAAACAGTGCAGGGTTGATGGTGCTAATGGAATTGAGCCTTACTGAGTAATACCTAGAACTTTATCTAAACCAGGGGTTCTCAATCCTAGCGGCACGGTGTACCGCATCTCGGGCAGCCGCAGCACCACATCCCAGCGGAAGCAAGTGCCGATGACATCCTTGGCACTTACTTCCAAGTTTTTGCTGCTCTGGAGGGCTGGTAAGGTAAGCTACGGAGGCAAGGGCAGGCAGGCAAGCTTTTTCCGGCCCTGGAAACCCACACACTCAAGTTCTGCAGGCTCTGCAGAGCTTGAGCTGCCAGTTCCAGGGTGGTGCAGGTACCCTGGCTGCCACCATCTTGGCGGCCAGAGATCCGCATAGCACCAAACGGCGGTACCCCCAGTTGAGAAAACCTGATCTAAACTGTAATCTGTCTTGGTGACTGATAGGTTCCCCCTAGTAAGGTTTCCTAAATCTCTAATCTGGGGTTAGAAAAATCAATAGCAACTCATTGTCAACTCTGCCAATCCAAAGCTGGCTGCAGGGTCGAGGGTGAGAATGGGAGCTTGTTGCTGTCCTTTCAATGATGCGAATGCTTCATTAATGCATAGCTAAGCTGAAAGAACAGTACTTGTCTTTTTATAATCCTGTATTTGAATATGCAAAGTGCATTGCAGCATTTGTTTGCCTGTGCTTTATATCCTGGGCTAGAACTGATGTAAGGAGGCTAAGGTCTTCAGTGACTGACCTGTCTTCTTGTATAGGTCATTGGAAGAGCGCCTGCAGAACAGTGAGGGAGCCAAAGAGATCTACTGTGATGGGGCAAAGTCGGAGCACATACCCCTGCAGCTAGAACATGCAGAGGGGACTCGCCTAGAGGGCAGGTAGATGATCATCTCAAACACTTCTGGATATAGAAAAAGAGAGAAGTAATCTTTAGAAATGGTCTATGGAAACCAAAGTCTGCGTTCTTAATCTGACTGAAGACTCAGTTATTTAGAAACATTCGTGCATACATTTTTAGCAATTTATTTGGGGTTGCATAGATATGGCCTCCTTCCTTCGAGATAGCTGACTGTTAAATGTACAATGTACCATAAATATCCCCTGCTAAACTTTAAGAATCATGTATGCTTGCTACATTGGCTAAAAGTTGCAACTGGATTTTTTTTCCTTTGAATTCATTGTGCTAGTCATTAGCTTTCAGGGAAATTCTCTGTAACTAGTGTTGGTGGGTGGGCCTTTTAACTTGGGCTTCAGATAAGTGAGGGAACAAATGGTTGCTAGATTTCTTGGGGCCCTACATTGTGCTGCTATAATAGCTTACAAAACACTTTGCTTTTAACTTGTATCTGAATCTTTCTTGACCATAGCTTGGGATCTGCAGATACAACGTGCCTTCAGTTGAGTAAAGAGTTAACCGAGAAGTGTCACATGCTGCAGCTGACAGAAGAGCACCTCTGCCAGGCCAAGACAGAGATTAAAAAGGTAAGGGCCTTTTGTATAATAATAATAATAATAATAATTAATTGTAGAATGGTATAGCATTAAAATAGTTTAGAGCAGCGATTAAAATAATTCACAGCAGCGAGTGGCCTCACTGGGACCAAGTGGCTCACTGGGACAAAGTGGCAAGGTAAAAAAGACACAGCGAGTTAAGCAGCTGGGCGAGGAGAAGGTAAGTTAACTCTCTCAGTTGTGCAGCTTTGTCTAGCTTTAATTTACCATTAACTGTAAAGGACTTGGTTAAAGCTACCTTAAACTTAAGATAGAACTAAGCCTAGCTAAGTAGAACTAAATATAACCTGAGGAGGGGAATTTTAAGGTCCAGTAGCTAGGACACAGGCACAGAAGGTAGGCTGGGTGAGTTCAGCAGCGGGGCGAGGAAGCCAGGCCCCACACACTGCCCGGCACTTCTCCTCTGTGGAGAGGAGAGAGGAAGAGAGGAGAGCTCCAACAACCTTGAAGAAGAGGAGAGCTCCAACAACATTAAGGTACGCAAACTTTGATAAATCCATAACTTACACTCAAAAGCTATGCAGTCAGACAGCCAGCAGAAGGGTGGGGGCTATCCAGTGTTTTGCACTGAGTGTCTCATGTATGACTATCTGCCTCTTGGGCACAAGTCATGGGTGTGTGCTCGGTGCAAAGAGCTCCGGGCTCTCAGGGAACGGGTTCGCTCCCTTGAAGCCACGGTTGCTGACCTGGAGAAGCAGAGACAGGTAGAGAGGAACCAGGGTGAGACTTCTAGGGACGTGGAGGCGTTGTCCCACCCTCAGTTGGCCAGCTCCTCAGCTGCCAGGAAAGGGAGTCTCAGGGCTGGAGGACGTCGTTCTGGAAAAGAGGGAAACAATCCCACAGTGGGGACCCCTTCTTCAGGTGATGGGCCTGTATCCAGTCGCACTATGGATACTTCTCTGGGGAGGGGGCGAAGGGGGCTTCTTGTCGTGGGTGACTCTATAGTCAGGAACATAGAGAGGGGGGTCTGTGACGGATGTGAGGACCGCACGGTGACTTGCCTACCTGGTGCGAAGGTTGCGGACATCACCTCTCGTCTAGATAGGCTGGTAGAGAGTGCTGGGGAGGAGGTAGCGGTTGTGGTGCATGTTGGCACCAACGACGTGGGGAAATGTAGCCGGGCGGTCCTGGAGGCCAAATTTAGGTTGCTAGGTAGGAAGCTCAAATCCAGGACCCCAAAGGTAGCGTTCTCAGAAGTGCTACCTGTTCCACACGCAGGGCCAGCTAGGCAGGCGGAGCTCAGGGGTCTCAATGCGTGGATGAGACACTGGTGTCAGGAGGAGGGGTTTAAGTTTGTTAGGCACTGGGGAACGTTTTGGGACAAGCCGGGCCTGTACAAGAGGGACGGGCTTCACTTGAACCAAAACGGAACCAGACTGCTGGCGCGTAACATTAAGAAGGTGGCAGAGCAGCTTTTAAACTGACTCCTGGGGGAAAGCCGACAGGAGCCAAGGGGCATCCGGTTCGGGACTCCTCATCCCTAGGGAATGAGGGTGCAGAGGATGGGGAACAGTCAAGTAATAGCAGAGTAAAAATTGGGAGTGGTAGCGTGATGGGACATGACAGCCAGTCTAGCAGGACAGAAGGCTGCAGGAATAAAGGTGCAAACATGCAGCCCTTCTTGGGGGACCAGGTATATAAGTGCTTTTATGCAAATGCCCAAAGTCTACGGGCAAAGATGGGAGAACTGAAATGTTTGGTGGCTAGGGAAAACATTGACATAGTAGGTATTACAGAAACCTGGTGGAATGCGGAGAACCAGTGGGATACTGCAATTCCAGGATATAAACTCTATAGGAGGGACAGAGAGGGGCGTGTTGGAGGTGGGGTGGCCATCTATGTCAAAGAGGGGGTAGAATCCACCAGAGTAGAGCTGGAGGGGGGCTCTGACTCCTCCGTAGAATCACAGTGGGTTAGATTACCAGGCTCAAAGAGTGATGTAACAGTAGGGGCATGCTACCGTCCTCCAGATCAAAAACCTGAAGGGGATCTTGAAATGAGGAAGCAAATCAGGGAGGTGTCAATGAGAGACAGGGTTGTAGTCATGGGGGACTTCAATTATCCTCACATCGACTGGGTCAATTCATGCTCAGGTCATGAAAGAGAGACTGGATTTCTGGATATGTTAAATGACTGTGCCTTAGAGCAGCTTGTCACGGAACCGACCAGAGGACAGGTGACTCTGGACTTGATATTGTGTGGCACTCAAGATCTGGTCAGGGAGGTAAATGTTACCGAACCGTTGGGGAATAGTGACCATGCTGCGATCTGTTTCGCCATGCATGTCGGAGGGAGAGTGCCAAGCAAATCTGACACGAAAACCCTTGACTTCCGAAGGGCTGACTTCCACAAAATGAGGAGACTAGTTAAAAAAAAAGCTGAAAGGGAAGGTAAAAAGAGTCCAATCGCTCCAGAGTGCATGGAGGCTGTTTAAAACAACAGTCATAGAGGCCCAGCGGGAGTGTATCCCACAAAGGAGGAAGGGCTCGACCAAGTCCAGGAGGGTGCCGGCATGGCTAACAAGCACAGTTAAGGAGGCTATAAAAGGCAAGGAAGCTTCCTTCCGTAAATGGAAGTCTTGCCCTAGTGAGGAAAATAAACAGGAGCACAAACTGTGGCAAAAGAAATGTAAAAAGATGATACGGGAGGCCAAGCAAGACTTTGAGGAACGTATGGCAGGCAACATAAAAGGGAATAATAAAAGCTTCTTCAAATATGTTAGAAGCAGGAAACCTGCCAGGGAAACGGTTGGTCCGCTGGATGGTGAGGGAGAGAAAGGGGTGATAAAAGGGGACTTGGAGACTGCAGAGAATTTAAATGAGTTCTTTGCATCTGTCTTCACGGCAGAAGACCTTGGGCAAATACCACTGCCGGAACGGTCTCCCCTGACTAAAGAATTAAGTCAAATAGAGGTTAAAAGAGAAGACGTCTCAGACTTAATTGACAAAATAAAGATCAATAAATCACCAGGCCCGGATGGCATCCACCCAAGAGTTCTGAAGGAACTCAAGAATGAAGTTGCTGACCTCTTGACCAAAATATGCAACTTGTCCCTTAAAACAGCCACTGTGCCAGAGGATTGGAGGATAGCTAATGTCACGCCAATCTTTAAAAAAGGAAGGAGGGGGGACCCGGGAAACTACAGGCCGGTCAGCCTAACATCTGTTCCAGGGAAGATGGTGGAAAGTCTCATTAAGGATAAAATCTTAAAATACATAGAAGAACAAGCTCTGCTGAGGGAGAGTCAGCATGGCTTCTGCAAGGGGAAGTCTTGCCTCACAAACCTGTTAGAATTTTTTGAAAAGGTCAACAGGCATGTGGATGTGAGCGAACCCGTGGATATTATATATCTGGATTTTCAGAAGGCGTTTGACACGGTCCCTCATGAAAGGCTCCTGAGAAAACTCCACAGTCGGGGAATAAGAGGGCAGGTCCTCTTGTGGATTAGGAACTGGTTGAAGACCAGGAAACAGCGAGTGGGAGTCAATGGGCAATTTTCACAATGGCGAGAGGTGAAAAGCGGTGTGCCCCAAGGATCGGTCTTGGGACCAGTGCTTTTCAACTTATTCATAAATGACCTGGAGTCGGGGATAGGCAGTGAGGTGGCCAAGTTTGCAGATGACACTAAACTTTTCCGGGTGGTGAAGACCAGCAGGGATTGTGAAGAGCTCCGGAAGGATCTCTCCAAACTGGGAGAATGGGCAGCAAAATGGCAGATGCGCTTCAGTGTAAGTAAGTGCAAAGTGATGCACATTGGGGCAAGAAACCAAAATTTCACATATATGCTAATGGGTTCTGAGTTGTCTGTGACAGATCAAGAGAGAGATCTTGGGGTGCTGGTGGACAGGTCGATGAAAGTGTCGACCCAGTGTGCGGCGGCTGTGAAGAAGGCCAATTCCATGCTCGGGATCATTAAAAAAGGGATTGAGAATAAAACGGCCAATATCATTCTGCCTTTGTACAAATCGATAGTAAGGCCACATCTGGAGTATTGTGTCCAGTTCTGGTCACCACACCTCAAAAAGGATATAGTTTTATTGGAAAAGGTGCAGAAAAGAGCGACCAGAATGATTCGTGGGCTGGAGCACCTCCCTTATGAGGAAAGGCTACAGCGTCTGGGGCTTTTCAGCCTAGAAAAAAGGCGCCTGAGGGGGGACATGATTGAGACGTATAAAATTATGCATGGGATGGGAAGAGTGGATAGAGGGAAATTCTTCTCCCTCTCGCACAACACCAGAACCAGGGGACATGCACTAAAATTGAGTGGAGGGAGAGTTAGAACAGACGAAAATATTTCTTTACCCAGCGTGTAATTCATCTGTGGAACTCCTTGCCACAGGATGTGGTGATGGCATCTGGCCTAGATGCCTTTAAAAGGGGTTTGGACAGATTCATGGAGGAAAAGACCATCACAGGTTACAAGCCATAAGCAACCTCCTGGTTTTAGAAGTGGGTTTTCTCTGTGCCAGGTGCAAGGGAGTGGTGACTGGACACAGGTATCTTGTTGTCTTGTGTGCTCCCTGAGGCATCTGGTGGGGCCACTGTGTGATACAGGAAGCTGGACTAGATGGGCTTTTGGCCTGATCCAGCAGGGCTCTTCTTATGTTCTTAATTCAGATTCAGATACAAGATAAAAGAGCAGCAATTTTCAACGTTTTTCTTCTCACGGCACACTGGCTTCTGTGGTCTTGGCCTCTTGTGATGTCGCTTCCGGGAGACCCTTTCAGGTTCTGCGGCTCTGTTTCTAGGGCAACTGTCTATACTCTATAGTAACGAATTGTCTCCTTAGAGCCGGAAGAGGAACAGACAATTCGTTACTACAGGCAGTTGCCCTAAAAACAGAGCCGCAGAACCGGGAAGAGTTTTTCAGTGATTTTCAATTGCTGTGCTCCAAACTCCCATGGCACACCTGCGGACCTTTTGCAGCACACTGGTTGAAAACCACGGATTTAGAGCAGTGGTTCTCAAGGTTCTCCCCAGGAGACAGGGAGAACTTTGAGTGCTTGCAGGGGTGGTGCCAGCAGCAGCAGCGATCCTGGGGATCACCACAGCCGAAAAAGCACCTGAAAATGGTTTTTTTTTTAACTTACCGGGGCTTCGGGGCTGTACGACCCTCCGCAGGCCTTCCCGATCTTCAGATCGTCGCTCCACAGCGATTTTCAACCACTTCCAGTTTTCACGGAAACCAAAAATGGTTGAAAATTGCCGTTCCGGCGGTGATCTGGGGGCAGGAGACAGTTAGTGGTTCCAGTTGTGGGTTGCAACCACCACTGATGTGCAGGGCTCCTGTTCTGTTCCTCTTCTATACTGTGATGTTGGGTTAGTGTCCTAGCCTGCAGATCTTCACATTCCTAAAGTATTTCCTAAATGTGGTCTCTGTTTTGTCATAGTCACACCTTGATTTTTGTTGGCAGTATGTACAATAGAAACACAGAAGTAGTTGGGTGGTGTTGGGAATGTTGCTGTTATAGCTACCAGAATATGAACAATTCCATTTGTTGGTAACTTTCTGGTTCCCCATAAATAAGTTCCTGACTCAACTGAGTGCTGCAGCCCCAGAGTGCAGGAGCTAAATGCATTCATGGAAGTTCATCAGGACTATTGTACTGTATATTACACTGCATGATTTCTGAAGCAGTGCTGCAGATTAGATTCAGTAGTGACGGGACTGTTGGAAGGTGTGCTTCCTGAGAGCTTGGGGACAATACTGTATCGCAGTACACCTTACCTGCTTGCTAACATTACATCGTAGCATCCTTTAACCTGGAAATGTGTGTACACTTCTGTCCAGCTAAAGGAGCAACTATTCCACAAAGAACAAAGTCACAGCAGTGAGTTGGAAGGAATGAAGCAAGAAGTTTCCCAGCTAACACGGGAACTGCACCAGCGTGATATCACCATTGCCTCCGTTAAAGGTTCTACCTTGGGCTTGGAGCAACAATTAAGAACAGAGATTGAAAATGCAGAGCAGATGGCAGTGGAGCACAGGGTAACGTGGCTGTTTTACTGTGAAATGTTTTTAGATATGGTGTCGAAAACCATGGGAGAGTAAACACATGATGTTGTGCATTTTGTTGCTTGCCACATCTGTTTGTGACCCTTTTGTATAGGCACCATGTTTTCAAATTTCTACGGCACAAGGGCAAAAACTTGCTGAGATGAAAGCTGGAATTCTCACATCTGAATAAGGCTATGGACTGAACAAAAATGCCATTATGATAGGCATGTGGCCAAAGACCAATATGTTTCTTGCTTCCGATCTGTATTAAACAATTGGAAAAATTAAGTGATGCTTTTTTTAATTAATTTTTTCTCTGCAGGCAATCCTGTCTCAATTGGAAGCACTCAAGCAAGAACATCAGCACCTCTCAGAAATGCTGCAGAAGGTACAGTGGTGTGATGGGCATATGGCATTTCTAGTGTGGCATAACTTAGCTGTTGTGTTCAAAGATGAAAGGTGACGTGATATTTTTCTATTGAAGGTTTGCAGGCCAAGGTATAGAGCAGGGGTGGCCAACCTTTCAACACGAATGCTCCTGACCCTTTAATGGTTGTACAGGTGAGGGCATTTCAGCAGATGCAGATGCTTTAGCAGCACCATCAGCAATTGTAGCTGCCAAGATTCTGTTTTCTGCACAATTCTTAAGAACTCAGAGGCCGTAATGATAGTCACCTCTGGTATAGAGTATGTAAGGGCTAAGTGGAGCTTAAGTGAAATCAGATGCACTTACAGCTGGCCCTTCTCATCCGTGGATTAGCCATCCATGGATTTGACTCGACGAGGATGTCCGCCACGGACAAGAAGGGCCCTCCTGAAATGTTTTTTAAAAAGAAAGCATCCTTTAAAGTTTAAACCATGGTTTAAAAATCGCTTTTCTTATCATTGTAGAGAGGCAGTCAGTCAGTCTCTGGCGATTAGAATGGCTATTTCCGGGTCGCGCAAAGGTCAGGACCCCCTCCCTTGGCTGCCCCAGAATGCACCGTGGAAGCGTTTAATCACTTCTACCGTGTTTTCCCCAAAACAAGACAGTGTCTTATATTAATTTTGGCTCCAAAAATGCAGTAGGTCTTATTTTCAGGGAGGTCTTATTTTCCCAACCTGTGGCACGACCCCCCCCCCCCCCCCGCACTTACTTTGACCGATTAAAGCTTCATTCTTTCCTGAGGGTGCAAGGCCTGCACTTGAGTCCTCCACCATGGAGACAACATGCTAGAGAGACTCTGCAAAGTTGCAGCCTCCTTGCAGGCCTTGCTGGCCTCTCTAGCATGTTGTCTCTATGGTGGAGGACTCAAGTGCAGGCTTTCCAGGCCTTGCAGAGCCTTGCACCCTCGGGAAAGAACGAAGCTTAAATCGGTCAAAGTAAGTGCCGCGGGGGGTGCCGGGTCCATCTGGCTGATGATCCTAGCTAGGTCTTATTTTCAGGGGAGGTCTTATATTTATGAGTGCCAGCAAAAATCATGCAAAAATGACAGTAGGTGTTACTTTCAGGGGAGGTCTTATTTTCAGGGAAATGGTACGTTGCATTCTTCAGCGTGTAAAGTAGTTTTTTTCTGTGTCGGGTGCAAGGGAGTGGCAACAGGATACAGGTATCTTGTTGTCTTGTGTGCTCCCTGAGGCATCTGGTGGGGGCACTGTGAGATACAGGAAGCTGGACTAGATGGGCCTTTGGTCTGATCTAGCAGGGTTTTTCTTACGTTCTTACGTATGTGCCAGGGCCAAGGAAGGGGTCACTTGCCTCTGTGCAAGCCGTAAATAGCCATTCTAATCGCCAGAGACTGCCTGCCTCTCTACAATAGTAAGAAAAGCAGTTTTTAAACCGCGAGTTAAATTTTTAAAGCAGATTGCACTATCCGCAGATTATACTATCTGCAGTTTTCAGCATCCGCAGGGGTTCCGGGAATGGAACCCCTGCAGATACCAAGGGCCAATTGTACTTCTGAGCAAACATTCTAAGGTTTGCGAGTAAAAAGCCATTGAAAAACTACAAGTAACTCTGTTTAATATGCTGTTGCCACTAGATGTCAGTGCAAGTAATATTACTGAATGTTAGTGCAGGAGACTGTAATGGAACATACCAATAAAATATGGCATTCAAAGCCAGTCATGTTGCCTTAGAGAAATCGTGAAGCCACAGATCCAGACATATGATCACAGGGCCACAAATGCATCACATACAGTCTCTAATAATAAACACACCGTTGTACATTATTTCTTCTGGACACATATTGCTGATGTGTTAGGACATGCTTCTTCCAGACGGGTGCAGCAGATAGAATTGTCCCATAGTCACAACATAAGGTTATCAAAGGGAGGTGTCTCTTTTTCACCTCTCCCCGTCTTGAAATACATATGGTCTTTGTAGAAAACAGGCATTTGAAAGCAAAGCAGCAAAAGTTAAACAGTAGGGAAGATTAATCTAATTTTCTTTTAATAAGTATAAGAGGAATAATTGAACATGAGAAACGTTTTGCTGGATCAGGCCAAAGGCCCATCCTGTCCGGCATCCTATTTCCCACAGTGGCCCACCAGCTGCCTCTGGGAAGCCCACAAGCGGGAGAGAGAGGCCGTCTTCCCTCCCACCACTGCTCCCCTGCAGCTGGTATTCAGACACATACTACTGCTGAACCTGGAGGTGGTGCATAGCCATCACATCTACGGTAGTACCATAGTAGCCATTGATAGATTTGTCCAACCCCCCCTTTAAAACCATTCAAACCATAGTGGCCCTCACCACACCTTGTGGCAATGAAATTCCACAGACGAATTGTGTGCTGTGTGAAGAATTGCCTTCTTTTATCCATTTTAAATCTCCCGGCAATCAGTTTCATTGGATGACTCTTGGTTCTAGTATCGTGAGAGAGGGGGAAAAATGTCTTTCTACTACCTTCTCCACACCATGCATACTTTTATAAGTCTCAATCACGTCTCCCCTTAATAGTCCCAAATGTTGTAGCCTTGTAAGGAAGATACTCCACAAATGGACTTATACTGTACTTCTTTTTATCATCAAATGAAATAATTGGCTGTTGAGATTATAAACTCATACGAGGTCATTTCTGCTCATGCTGAAAGTGGGAGAGGGCCTTGGACTCATGCACTTCCTTTCACCTCTTCCCTCACTTGTCAACATGCATTGAAGTGAACATCCAAACCAAAGGGGATCCTGTGTTTGTTTGGACATAGGATCTCCCTGGGGCCTGAACCTGCTAAGCAGAATCCCCGGTTCAGATGTGCACATAGGATGAGGATAGTGGGGGGGGGGGGTGAGGATAGTGGGGGTTGTTGTCCATCAAGCCCAAAAAGTCTGATCTCTTCATAGATGAGAGGGAGTAATGTTCAAACAGTTGGGACTGGGGGCGGGGAGAGAAGAAATGTGTGTAGAATTTGCAAATGTTCTGTATTTGATTTTGAAATATATAATGACCGTCTACCCCAGTGGTGGCCAACCTTTCAACATGAATGCTGGCCCTTTAAATGGTTGCATAGGGGAAGGCATTTCAGCAGGTGCAGCTGCTTTAGCAGCACCATCAGCACTTGCAGCTGCCAAGATTCTTTCTTCTACACAACTCTTAAGAACACAGTGGCCCTAATGGTGGAAGGTTGGCCACCCCTGGTCTACCCTAATAACGTTGCTTTTTTATTGTGGCAAGAAACAAGAGGAAGAGCAAAACAAGGAAAGCTAAACAGTTTCATTTAAAAACTTAAGATCAGGAAAATATCGCCTGAAATGTTTTAATGAAATGTCAGTATGTCCAGGTGTGTTGCCGCTCTTGCAAACTCTTTTTATATAGTTTTTATTTTTTTATTTTAATAAAAAATATATAATGCAGGAATGGGAGGGCTGCCTGAGGTAACGTTGTTGTTGTTGTTCAGTCGTTAAGTCGTGTCCGACCCTTCGTGATCCCATGAACCATATCCCGCCAGGCCTTCCTGTCCTCCACTATCTTCCTGAGTTTGCTCATTTTCATGTTCGTTGCATCGGTGATGCTGTCTAACCATCTCATCCTTTGCCTTCCCTTTCTCCTTTTGCCTTCAATCTTTCCCAGCATCAGAGTCTTCTCCAGAGACTCCTCTCTTCGCATTAGGTGGCCAAAATATTTGAGCTTCAGCCTCAGTACCTGTCCGTTAACATTGTTAATCGGTTACATTTCAAAAATAGCTATTTTTGCTCAAGGCTGCTAAGCTGGCATCAGTTACATTCTGATTTGTGTTTGCATGTGAAGTTGGTTTTGTCTGTAATAGGATCTTGGACTCATTGCTCCAGTGGGGTCAGTCCCAGCTGGTTATTTAAGCTTTTCTTTGCAGCTGGCAAATACACTAATCACACAGCAGTTTCAAATGAATGGAGTGTCAGGAGGTTCTGAATACACCCAACTGTAAGCAGGCCGTGCCATTGGCTTGGGTGTAAATGGTGAGCTGTACAGCTGGAACACATTTAACATGACTGACGTTTAAGTGATCACAAATTGGTCTTGAAGTTCACACCCAATTGAGATGAATGAGGGAAGCTTGTACCTCTGTAGGTTTGATTAGTTCAGTCTGTCTAGATGTAGACTCATTCAGACAGTTTGTGATTGATTTAGCCCCTGAAGGTATTTTTTCCTAGTAGAAGGGTTGGAAATTTTACTACTTAAATTAGGGAAGACCTAGACTTGTGAATACAACAAAGCAACACTCAACTGAAGCATTTCTGTTTCCATCAGGCAAAAAGTACCCCGGCTTTAGCAGAACTCCAGGAAAGTTATACCAAGGCCCTAAATAAAGCGGAGTCTGAGAATCAGCGACTACAGAAGGAATTAGCAAGAACTCAAGCTAGCTTCGAAGCTTCCTCTTGGGTACCGCGGGGCACACATGAGAGTATTGTGCAGCAGTTGCAGTCTCAGGTGACTGAAATCAAGACTACAGAGAGCAGGTAAAAATCTGCATGACCTTGAATATGGAGGCTGCTGTTCTGATAGGACAGTCACTGGCAAGTGTTTTGGCTTGGTGCCTAAAACCAGTAATACTCTGGGAAATGCTGAAGCCATTGTGCACTAGCTTGTGCCTTTTTATATCTCTAATCATTTCCCCAATTATTGTTCTCTGACTGTGGGCGAGCACTGATTAATTCTCTTGTTTGCTGTCATTGTTGTCTGAGCATATTGGGAGGCATGTTGAAAGGGGATGCCTGCATTCAACCAGTTCGTCTCATTTTCCTCCCCTTCCTGGGTCTTCTGATGGAGAATTTATAATGGCAGAAACTGCTGTAGTGTTGGTCTGTATGTGAAGCACCACAAATGGTCATTCACCCTTCCACTTTATATTTTCTGTGGATTCCATGCTTTTTCTGCATCTGGGACATTGCTAGAAACAGCCAGTTTGTTTCATAGGTTCCATAAACATTCTTGAACAATGTTTGCCATTCAGAATTTCTGGTCTGTCGTAATATAAATTGATGGTGCTAATCTATGTGCAGGAGAATGCAGGAGCTGCAGTGCAAGCATGAGGAAGAAATGAGGACACTTCAGGCTAGATTTGACAGGACTGTTCAGAACTATGAAGAGGAACTCCAGAAATCACAGCATTTGTTGGCCAGGGCAGCTCCTGTTTCCAGTACAGCTGCTGGAGTGTCCCCTCAGATCAGCCGGAGCAACTCTGTTGAATCTTTGTCCTGTGGTCCCCTTCTCGAACCAGGTTCCTTGCCATGTGGCAATAAGGAATTTGCTTATGTATCGAGCGTCATAAGCAACGAGAGAGAATTTTTGCCTTTGGTAAGTATAATAAATTAAGGATTGTACTAAATTAAGGATTGTACTATCTGCCACTCAAGTTGAGAGGTTCCTGAAGAGAACAACAAACAGCCTCACTCTCCGAATGCTATAAACTCTTCTTTCAAGTGAAGGCTACAAAGGTTCCGTAGTGTGACACCCGATGACAGTGGCATGCTGATAGGTAGACATGGAAAGGGGTACACACATTCAACTGGGGCAAGGAGTGGTGACACTGTCCCCCTTCTGTTGACAAGGGTATAGGTCTGGACTTGTCCCTTATCCAGTCCTGGACTCAACTGCAGATGAACGAAAATAAGGGAGAACAAGGAGGACTTGCGCCTGGGTCTTGCTTCTACCTGATTGTGGGTGCTTTGTTTTATAGGAGTTTACTTGTGGACCCGCGCCTATGGTAAGTTCGACCAAACCCAACACTAGCAGTGAGCATCCTGCTGGCATGCAGTCATTTCTGTAGGTGGGTGGGTTTAATCAGCAGCTGTTCGTCATGCCTCCCTCCCAGGGAAGGTCTAGATCAAGGGTGTCAAACGTAAGGCCTACGGGCTGGATCCGGCCCACAGAAGTTATTTATGTGTCCTGCATGGTGCTTGCCTCGTCTCCCAGCCAGCAGCACAATCTCCACTTGTGCACATTAATAACAATTGGCCATGTGGCCGACAGGGAGAACCAAGGCGGAGGCAAGGGGAGCAGAGGAGGAGGAGGTGAAGCTGCCAGCAGCAGCCAGGCACAAAGGAAGGTGCATACACGTGTGCATACAGGCGTGCAGAGCGAGCAAGGCTAATGCTGCTTTAGTAAAAAACGACTCGCGCACATGTACACACCTTCCCTTGTGCCTGGCTGCTGCTGGCAGTCTCACCTCCTCCCTGGCTCTCCCTGCCAGCGCACAGCCAATGAGAAGCAACCAGCTTCAGCTCAGCCCTTGCTCAAGCCAAGCAATAGCCGCCCCCATTCTGTACTACCTGCCTTCAAATGTTTTCAAAAGGCTTTGCTTGGCACTGGGCAGGTCAGGACTTCCGTTCGTGTGTCCAGAAAATGTCAGGCTGCATAATGGAAATTAGGACGGTTGCTGAGTAGACAATAAAGGCAAAGCATCTGTGCTGGGTCGTTTGCAGAGCTGGCAAGGAATTTTCCTCACCCTGCAGGCCACTGCCAGCACAATCCTATGGCTGTCTACTCAGAAGCCCCACTGTTTCAATGGGACACTCCCAGGTAAGTGTCTATAGAATTGCAGCCTGAGCAAACTTGTTCTATGTCCATGCATCAAGGCCTCCACCTTGAGTGAGAAATAGCAAAAAGGCGTGGGGTGGGGTGGGGAGAATTGAAGACAGTGGGCGCAGGACAGTCTCTCAAGAGGTCGAAGTTGAGCATTCTTTTTAATGCATTTACATGAAACATGTAAATTGTGTAGTGCGCTACTTTGTCACAGTTAATAGTGTGCCTTAACAACAATTGTTCCACAGGCCTGTTCAACAAGTGTTTTTTTTTTTTTAGTGTCCCCTACCTACTGCAAACATTGGTGCAATTGCTGCCAAATTCCTGGAGGAGGAGGAAGTAAGATCTCAGCATATCTTGGAACGCTTAGATGCACATATTGAGGAGTTGAAAAGGGAGAGTGAAAAGACAGTGCAACAGTTTACACGTCAGAAGTAACATTGCTTCAAGGTCCATTAATTGATGAGCTGGCTTAATTAAAGCTGCCTCAAGCCGTGGGCAGGAAGTGCTTCCGACCCTGTCAGCCCTCCAGAGCTAGCAATGGATTCCCTCCTCCTTTGTGTTGGCTTGTTCAGTGGTAGCAAACAAAGAAATGAAGCTTATCTGGAGTAAACCATGTTGTCTGATGACAGTAATTGCACTACTACAAAAAAACTTCCTAGCTGCCTTATTGTGTCCTGCTGCCTCAGAGTATGCAGTTGCCTTCAGAAAGGAGTTGTGTATGTAGCAAACTCTATGGAAAGAATTTAAAATTATTTTATGTATCTGTGTGAAGAAATAAAATGACAAATTTGCTATCATCTTCCTGTTTGTATAAATACAAACAATTGCAATTACCATTTTGAGTATTTGGTTTCATGGGAATTAACCATCTGCTTTCAAGTTTGCTTGCTGTCTGTTCTGCAAAATTTGCTCTGCTAGTGATCTGAGAAAACAAGAAAAGAACTTGCAGTGTTGTCTTTTTTCTAGCCTTTCTTGTTGTGTTGGTAAGTATTTCCTGAGTCGTGTTTCTCTCCTCCTCACTTGGATACCAGACACCAAGTTATTTTTTGGGTGGTGTTCTGTCAGGGTTTATCTTATTGACATATTGCACCACTCTGTGCTCCTTGGAGTAAGGGCAGTATAAAAATGTGAAAAATACCGTATTTATCGGCGTATAAAATGCACCGGCGTATAAGACGCACCTTCCTTTTGGCCCTGGGTTTCAAGAAAAAAAAGGTTTAAAGCATTTTTGGGTCACTTGGCCACTTACTGCTTGGCTGCTTAATTAGCTAATTTACATAAATTGCACAAAAATACCAGGATCTCTTTTAAAACACACAGCAATAAGACACATGAACAAAATGCACCAGAACATAAATCCCAAGTACAAAAAAAACCCCAGACTCAACTCTTTTCCCCCAACCCACCCATGCACAGTTTCCAAAGTAAAAAACATTTACCCCAAGTAAAAAAAAACTAGGCCCAGTTCAGAAGCTTACCGAAGCTGCATTCAATCCGAGGGGACCACGCCCTCTGCAGCTCAGCTGAACTGAACTGAGCACAGCGCCCTCTGCTGGCTGCTGAGAAGCTCAACTCATGCATGTGCATAAATTAAACCCGACAAACAGCTGTAGATCAGATAGATTAGTTAGGGAAGAAAGCACAAGGGAGCTCTCCGGCTCCGGAAAAACGCGGTAAGCCCGAAAATGCTTTAAAACGGGCAAGGGGGGGGTCAAAGGGATTTTTTAGTATTGGCGTATAAAACGCACCCTACTATTTTGGGTCACAAATGTAGACAAAAAAGTGCGTCTTATACGCCAATAAATATGGTAATAATAAGTGTAGAGGATGAAATATAACCAAATAGATATTTCATTAAGAGAGAGAAGGTGTTTTGGTTATAGAAGATAAGTTGGTTCAGAAGGTGAAGTTCATTGTAAGTAATAAATGTGTTTAAATGAGATCAATTTCACTTATACAGCAGCTGCCTTATGACGTACTAAGCAGCTGTTCACAGCCATAAGAGGATATTTGGGAGCCTGGTCAGTGTGCCAGGCAGCTTTTAAGCAGTTGTTAATCTCGAGCAAGAAATGATCTTTTAAAGATGTGTCCTTGAGAAAAACAAAAAGCAAAACATTGACCTTCTATATCTCCATTGCATCCTTTCTGCCTACTGCTCCTTGATAACCTTATCAGAATTGCTAATAAGATGTTGAGCTTCTGAATTTGACCAAATTAAAACCATCATTTTTTGTGTGAAATTTCAATATTTTTTTCACCTGGTTCTTTCAAATAATCCTGAGTGCTCAGCTGAATTCTAAGATCCCTACCTTTTGCTCTTTAACTTTTGTTAATCTGTGACAAAGCATAATGATCCATGTTCTTCATTTTCTATGACGAGAAAATGAAGCCCCGTTATGTCACATTTTATACTGTATAGCTTCAAAGGTCCTGATGTGAAGTTGCTTCCCACCACACACGGAGTGGTATTCATATTCATTTTCCTCTGCTGCATGATAGTGTTGAGAATATCTGGTCTAGAGAAGATGAGGAACATCTGCATTTCTAGACACAATTAGACTTGGATGTTGCTGCTACTGGATTGCTGGGCAGCACAAACTACCCTTTCCTTGAATCTTGGTTCAGAGAAACCCTTGCTATTAATACACATTAAAAAGTACACATTAATGTATGTTTTCCTTTTTACATGCATATGCCTCGGCCTCTGTACATCACCCTCGTGCTTTGCTGTGTTTACTTTGTATGGCTTCACCTCACTCTTCACAAACATGTTTTCCCACAGTAGCTTGATCCTGATGGATGACATGAAATCAAGCTCTGCATGAAGACATGCCAAAAAGGTAACATAAGTTTTGATTTATACTTTTCTGTAGGGATGGTAAATAATACCTGTCAACACACACACACAAACGCATGCACTTTCTTTTGTTGAAAACTGGTTGTTCCCTGTCCCCGACAAAATGAATGTGTTCTGACACTTCTTTCGTGAGAACCTTGTGTTTGATTGTGTAGAGTAGACAGACTGAAAGCCCAGGAAACACGTGCCTCTTGCCTTGAGCAGCTATTGCTGCAGACCCACTCCCTGGAAGGCAGCAGTGTTCATCAGACAAAGAGAAAAAAAGTAAACCATCTCTGCAACTTGAGGGGCAGCCCAATCCTGCGCAAGTATGCATGGCTGGCTTAAAGAGCCAGCTGCTGCATCCTAAGTCCATTGCGGCCTGCACTGGTCCAGCCTGGGCTCACCTTGGGGGAAGGGGACATTTGTCCCCTTCCCCCAGTGTAAGCGGCGCAGGTCGCAGTGGGCCTCCTCAGATGCACCCCAGCTCTTTAGCTGGCGCACCACTGGGGAGTAAGGCAGAGGCGTCACTAGACGCACGTCACCCTAGTGACGCCTCCCCCCCGACACACCCCCTTTTTAAAATCTTTGGCGCGGCAACAGTCAAACTGTTGCTGTTGTTCCCTCAGCAACAGTCTGTGCATGTGCAAAAGAACGTTATAAATAACGTTCACGCAGCGGGCCTTCCTCAGAAGGCCCAGGAGTGCAGGCCTGGGAGGACGCTCCGAGGCCTTCTCCCGGCCTTGGAGCCTTCCCGGGTGTCGCGCGGAGCCTCTCGGGTGACGCGCGTGCGCATCACCCTTCTGCGCGCGTCACCCTGGGGCGCTCTGCCACGCTACAGTGACGCCTCTGGAGTAAGGCCAGCCTGGGCTGTGACCGGGCATAGGATATGGGAGCAACTCAGCGCCGATATCCCTGCCCCCTCCCAGCACAGGGCGGCCAATGGCCCCCTCCCTCGCCTTCCCCACGCCCTCCTGCCGACTGGTGCAGGGCTTATCAGAGTCGGCCAGCATGGAGTCTGGAGGGCAGTGATGTGAGCGGTGCCAGCCTCTGTGCTGGCGCTGCTTGCATGCGAGGAGCTGCAAAGTGCTTATACGGCAAGTTTGCGACTCCTTAGGCTGGCGGAGTGCACGCTCCACTGGTGTAGGATTGGACCGTAAGCCACATCTGCTGTAAAATGTGGAACTAGAATATGCGCATTAAAATGGGAGTTTAGCCCAAACACAAGTAGTTCTAGATCCCTGTTGTTTCAGGGAATAAATTCTGATTTGTATTGTTAGTGTGGTGACTTGCCATTCATTTAGTGAAGTTCTAAAGTCTTTGTAATAGATAATCATTTTTGTTAGCACCTGGTAGACAAGCGAAAACCTTAACATGAAGTTATGGAAGAAATGAGAAGCTTTCCTTTGTGAAGTTATGATTTAAAGATCAGGACTCAGAATTAGGCTGCCACAGGAAGGTGAGCAGTATGAGTCCAGCAGCCCTTGTTGCAGCTCCACTCAAATTGCCCAATATATCCTGCTGAGATGAGATGGAACAGTGATTGCTACTGTAGCCCCACCTCCTTTGGGCTGCAAGCTTAGGCCCCTGTATTGCATCTTAGCCAAGCCTATGACACAAGGTGTGCCCCCATCACTTTCAGCACCAAGTTGTTGCTTTTATTGCATGAGGCGATCATATTGTGTTGGGTAGAACTTCAGTTTTCATGCCACAGTTATAAGCTTTTCCCCCACCAGACAACCCCTTTCCTACATGTATATAGGATGCTCTTTGACAGACCCTTGAGTAAGTCATATTGTGCAGATGCCCTAGAATGCCAGTGACTATTCCCACATTGTGCTGCTGCTGATGTTGTTAATAGCAATAATTTATATATTGCTTTTGAACAAAAATGGTTACAAAGCAGTTTACAGAGAAAATCAAATGATACCTACTTATTACCTGCATTAGCAAGGGCAGAAAATACTTTTTAGGACATTATCGCAGTATGGGGGAAAAAACGGTTGTGCCTGTTTGAAATGAATGTATTACCCCGGATCTCAAGCCTCAATCTTCAGATGTAAAATACTCCTTTCAAGCATAGGACTGTGCGTGTGTATGAACACAAGTCTCTTTTTTTCTTTTCTAGTTAAATCCAAAGAGAGGTGAGGTCTACAACACTGGAGTCTTTCCTAAGGGGGAGTTCATAAGTCAAAGATGACCACAACCAAATATCCCTCTTGTAAACAGAGTTTGAAGAGTATCAGTGTTGCTCAGTTTCTTTTGAAAAACCTGACCTAGTCTTAGCCAGCTCTGTGATATGTAAAGCAAAAGTATTGCATTTTGCGAAACTTATTTCAGATGAATCTTCCCCCCCCCCCAACATTAACATTTTGAACTAAAAATTAATTGGGATATATTCAAAACTCCCCAACATGTTTGAAGTTATTTCTGATACCTAAAAGATACAAAATATGTGTTGTTTTTTAAACACACCCTGTCATGCCTTTTGCCACTTTGTGTTTCCCCCCCCCCCTACGGTAACATCAGTTGTTCTGCTCGTTAATTCTGGGGAAACACTGATTCATTCTTGGAAAGAGAGCTGAGAGGTGCTGAGAACCTGAGACAGTTCTGTACTTTTGGCAGAGCGATCTGCTTGTCTCCAAATGGACAAGCAATTTGAGATGAGCAAATTGTACAAGGAGGTTGGAATTCTTGGACTTTGCCTCGCCTCACATATGGGGGAGGGGGAGAGAAAATACTAGATGTGCCTTGATAGGTAAGGGTAGTTTTTCTAAAACTGGGGGGACGTGTGTAGCTTATGATCCACACCATCAAAACATCTCTTGAGTGGGCTTAATGTGTGTTGAGATGGTAAATATGCATGTTTTGGAGGAGGAAGAAGATTGTTTATCCTGGAGGGTGATGACAAAGCTAGTGCAGACTTCTGAGGCACTTTTATCTGTGGCTGCAGGGTTTCTATGCCTTCAGAATGTTGAATGTCCCCTTGGAATAATCAGTTGGCCTTAACAGTTTTATAATTAATGAAGCTGGAGGGGAGTTTTGTCTTTGAACAGGTCCTGTTAGTAACACCAAAGAGTTTTCCTCCTTGCTTGCAAGGCTGAGCCAGATACCCGCCTTCTACTTTACATGTTTAAGATCTTTTAGAAATCAACTTGTGGTATATTAGATTTAATTTTAATTTGTAATCTGCACTGTAAGAGTTCAGAGGAAGGTTAAGGATTGCACTGGCTAATGTTTAGTATTGCCTTCCTTCCTCAGATGTTCTTGGCCCAATTGCTGAGCCTACCTGCCCATTCAATTTATCGGAGACGGCTCCACACCATCTTTGCACTCAAATCTACAGGGCAATCCTATCCAATTTACACCACCAGTGTAACCAGTGGTGCAGCGAGAACAGGAGACCCCAGAATGGAAAGGGGATTCAAATCTCCTCCAAAGGGGGATTCAAAGAGGATTTAAATCTCCCCTCCCCTACAAAGACTCCCGCCCTGTCCTCCCCCACTGGTTACACCAGTGGTGTAAGTTGGATAGGATTGCACTGCTAGTTGAGCCTAGAGCTGGACTATTTAGTATCATAGCTCCAATCCTGTAAAATTCATTCTCCTAAGAAGGAATGGCCTGTCCTTCATTGTAAGCCTTCAAAAGATAGCATAGAGTCCTGTTTTCTAGAAAGCATCCGATAATGTACAAGATGATGATGATGATTGGTGCTTAGAGTATTCAAAGCATTTCATGTATGCTATCTTGTAAGCTTTACAACAATCCTTATAGTGGTTCAGTATTAAAGGTAAAGGTGACCCCTGACAATTAAGTCCCACACTAATAGTACATGGGGGGCTGTGAGAGAGAGAGTAAGTGGTTTTGCCTAATGCCACCTGATGAATTCATGACAAATGCAAGATTGGAATCTGGGACTTTTTGTGATTTGTAGTTCAGATCTCTTCATCTCTCTTGGATGAGGGTACACTAGATTGCACTGCATTATATATTATAACATTAGGAACTGCCTGGAGAGAGTACCGGTAGATTAAATGTTTCTCCTTCTCATTATAATATAGTTATAACAACCCAACATACCGTATTTCTCGCTCCATAAGACGCACTTCCCCCCCAACAATAGGGGAAAAAAAGCCTGCGTCTTATGGAGCGAATAATAAAAAAGTAAAGAAAAAAATACTTACCGGCGCTTCAGGGAGGCCTGCACAGGCTCGTGCAGGCCTTCCCGATCTTCATTTCGTCAAAAAAATGGCCATTTTCGGCCACTTCCTGTTTTGACGAAAACCGGAAGTGGCCGAAAATGGCCGGTTTTTTGCCGAAATGAAGATTGGGGAGGCCTGCACGAGCCTCTGCAGGCCTTCCTGATCTTCATTTCATCAAAAAACGGCCATTTTCGGCCACTTCCGGTTTTCGTCAAAACAGGAAGTGGCCGAAAATGGCCGTCTTTTGATGAAATGAAGATCGGGAAGGCCTGCAGGAGCCTCTGCAGGCCTCCCTGAAGCCCCGGCAAGTGTATTTTGCTTACATTTTTTAATTATTTTTATTTAAAAAAACCTTTTCCCCCCTATTTTTTGCTCCATAGGATGCATGCGTCCTATGGTCCGATGCGTCCTATGGAGCGAAAAATACGGTACATTTTGGTGCCTTAAAAAGTTAGATCAATTCTTGGGTATGTTTGGGGTGCTGATTCCAAAAATGGTGTCATTTTTGTACAATCAGCTCTAGTTTGGGAGATATGACATAGCTACTTTATACGCTGATTCAAGTAGCTCCCTCGTGAGGAAGCAGATGCCATGGCTTCCTCATGAGGAAGCTGCTTGAATCGGCATATAAGGTGGCTATGCCATATCTCCCAAACTAGAGCTGATTGTACAAAAATGATGCCATTTTTGGAATCAGCACCCCAAACATACCCAAGAATTGATCCAACTTCCAAAGCACCAGGAAAAAACAATCATTTGTTGGACTATGTAATGGGTAGGACAGCCAGGATGGTGTAGTGTTGCGTTTCTCAAAGTTCTCCCCGCAAAGCAAAGCGGGGAGAACTCCCAGTGTTTGTGGGGCGAGGCCAGCAGCAGTGGCGATCCCCTGGATTGCCGCCACCATGCTGTCCCCGCCTATTAAGGGGGCAGGGGACAGTTAAAGTTCTCAATGGTGGATCGCGACCCACAGTTTGAGTATCACTGGTGTAGAGGTTCTGGTGTTAGACTCACAGCCCAATCCTACTTAAAGATCGGGCGGGCGGCCAAGGCCATCCGCCCGATCCAGTGCTCCACCTCGGGCTGCCTGCAGCAGGCAGCCTGTGGCGGAAAGTCTACTCGAGGAAGGCTCGTCCCCTTACCCGAGTGTAACAGCGGCTGGGGCCGATAGGCCTCCTCCGATTTCCACCAGCTGTTTTGCTGGCGGAAGTCGAAGGTGGCCATGTAACAGCCCAGCCATCCTCCGAAGACCGGCGGAGACTGGAATATGGCGGACACCATGTCCCCGCCCCCACCCGGAATGGCTGGGCCTATGGCCGCCCACCTGGCTCCACCATCCCTTCCCCCCGTCCGCCGACTGCCCGAGGCGTCCGCCGGTTCCTACGTTTGCTGGGTCCGGCGGCCGCCCGAGTCCTCGGCCGGTGGAGCTGGGAAGGCTGGCCTTGCGCCGGACTTCCCGGCTCTAAAGTCGTCAAACGTATCTTACGGCACGTTTGCAACTATTTCGGGCGGTGGACGCTATGTCCGCCGTCCGGAATTTATGTAGGATTGCGCCGTTAGACCTGGAAGATCCAGGTTCAAATCCCTGCTCAGCCATGAAGCTTCCTGGGTGACCTTGGGCACTATCTCAGAGGCGTAGCTAGGCGCCCCTGCTACTGTGGCGGAAAAGCCTGCCGCCCCATTATGCAAATTAAATAATTTGCATAATTAAATAATTTGCATAATGAGTTTCGGGGTTTTTTTCAAGGTTTTTAACGCTAACGGGGCTTCTAAAAGGGTATGTGTGCTTTGCCAAACTTATCTGTAGTTCTAGGAACCTCCAGCGACGATCAGGGGCGCAGATCGTCCCTCTGCAGCTCTGCTCCCGGTCGCGAACTCTGCAAAGCGTCCAGGAGCGCGCTGCAGAGTTAACGCATGCGCAGAGCGACGATGTTTCCAATCGTCACTCTGCACAAGCGTTAACTCTGCAGCTCTGCTCCCGGGCGATCGCCCAGGAGCAGAGCTGCAGAGTTAACGCTTGCGCAGAGCGACGATTGGAAACATCGTCGCTCTGCGCATGCGTTAACTCTGCAGCACGCTCCTGGGCGCTTTGCAGAGTTAGCGTCCGGGAGTAGAGCTGCAGAGGGCCGATCTGCGCCCTTGATCGTCGCTGGAGAGTCCTAGAACTACAGATAAGTTTGCGCAAAGCACACATACCCTTTTAGAAGCCCCGTTAGCATTAAAAACACTTTAAAAAAAACAAAAGTTAAGGAGGCTCCCGCCCCCCACGGAGCCTTTCCGCCCCAACGCCCTGGGGCCCACCGCACCACCGCCCCATATCAGACGACGCCCCTGCACTATCTCTCAGCCTCACCTACCTCACAGGGTTGTTGTGGGGACAAAAGGAGGGAAGGAATAATGTACACCACCCTGAGCTCCTTGGAGGAAGGGCGGTATAAAAATGTGATAAATAAATATACAGTAATAGAATTGTGGGTTCTATCTGACAACTATTCTATCAAAGTTGATAATGCAGTGGGTTCAGGACTGACAAAAGGAAGAACTTCTCGGAATTAGCTAAATGGCAATGGCCACTAAACTTTTAAAAAGGATTAGATAAAGGCAGCAGTGGCTTGTAGCCAGGATACAAAATGTTGCCTCTGTTAAAATATCTCTGTATACCAGATGCTGACAACAAAGTACAGGTGAAGGCCATTACCTTGGTTTCCTACCTGTGAGTATCCAGAGGCAGCTGACAAGTCCGATACTGGAGACCATGTTGGACTTTGATTCAGAAAGACAATTCTTATTTAGATCATGTTTTGATATATTTAACTACCTGTTGTGTGTGTGGTGTTGTGAGCCACTGTAGTTCCTTGCTTGATAGTGAAGAGGGAAAATAAAGTTTGAAAATGGTTAGTAATATTCCACCCTGAAACACTTTCAAGAGCTTCATCTGTCCTAATTTCAGCTCTTGTTTTTCTAGCGAATGAATGCAGATTGGGACAGGTTCTCACTTGTGACATTACAGGTCAGAAAATGTGGTATATTTCATCTTTATGGATGCTAGGCCTTATAAAAAGAACAGTTATAAGAGTGAGATGAGGGAGCATCATTGGTGAGATTAATGGGAATTCAGTATTTTGGACAATTGGGTGCAGGATTTGTGGGTAGTTCCTGTTGGTACTTCCCGTTGTAATGTACAGTTGAAGCCATACGATGTCCCTTGAATGTAATAATTAGGTTTTGCTTCCAATCAAATATTGACAGAATCAGAGGTTTGCTGCTGTTTTGTCAGAGAGAGAAAAGAAAAACTCGTGTCCCAGCTTCTTCTGTAATTAAATCTCTCATTTCATAGCTCCAAGGAGCTTTGAGTGGCATGCATTTTAATGCATCCTTGTTGTTCTAGGGATGCTTCATACATCATAGTAGAAATGGTTATACATTAGATTTCGTCAACCCAAGCTTTCTGCTGCATATTTCTAGGGTGTATGTTCAATGAAAAGAGAAATGTAATGAACACCTTACACATTGTGTGTGTGTGTGTGTGTGTGTGTGTGTGTGTGTGTGTGTGTGTGTGTGTGTGTGTGTGTGAAATTCTTTTTCTGCATATTCACATCTGCTGTAAGGTGCAGTAACAGGCCTTAAATCCATTTTTAGTCCAGTAAAAGTTCTGAAGGCTTGCATGGGGTAGTGATCTGAGTGTTGGACTCAGGGAGATGAGGGAGATCTTGGGTCAAATTCCTATGAGTTATGAAGCTCACTGGGTGACCTTGGTCAATCATTCTCCCTACCTAGCCTAACCTGCCTCACAGGGGTTGCTGAAGGATAAAATGACTGAGGGAAAATTATGTATATAATTGTGAGCTTGGAGGAAAGGTGGGATAAAAATCAAACAAATGCCCAGATGATCATTTTGGGGAAGTGGTAGGGCAGTTGCCACTGACTGTGTGGGTATGGTAGCACAGTGCATAAAGAGGCACGGACTCTGACAAGCAGTAAAACTTCCCTGGTATCACTTTTCATCTAGTACTTTAAAAAAAATGTTTGCTAGATGAATGTTGCCCTGCTTTTCAGTTTCAGCAATGTCTTGTCTTGCAGTGTGCTTAAAATTATGGTCTTGATTGTTCTGTTCCACAACATGGCTCCATCGCTCTTCAGAACCAGTCAGGTTGGTGCCACAGCAACACTCTTTCTCTGAGATTCATCCAGTTGACTATGCAGATAACACTACATGGGAAGGGGAGTTGTGTGGGCAGTAGTTCTGCTGTGTTCCTATAGGCAGTGCCAACCCCCCCCCAATCTGCATAATCTGTGCATACAGTGCTATCAGCACACTCATGGAAGTTGCTATGGGGGAAATGTGACTCAGGCACATGTCGCTTGATCGTCTGAATAAGCCTGTCAACTGGTGTCTCATCCTAGCAGTGGAGCAGGAAGAACACATTTGACAAGGGGTATGAGTATCTACATTCCTGCAAAAACTGGTCGAACTCTTTGAAAGGCATTTCTGGAAAATGAATTGCTGGTATTTTGGGTTTTGAGATGAGGAATCCATACTGCTCAATGAATGTGTGAAGTGTAATCAAAAATTAATGTTTTAGCACTGGAAGACCTCCAGGGCTATCGTGTTGGCTTCCTGCATGTTTGTTTAGCTATGAAGTTTTTGTTTCAGAAAAGCAAAATGTTGTCTTATTTGATCATACAATCATTTAGATCAGGGATTCTCAACCTTTGGAGGCCCGGGTACCCCCTACCCTGGTCCAGTTTTCTGAAGTACCCCTGCTAATTAACTGCTAATTAATTGGATTAATCAATTAATTAATTAGGTAATTAATCGTTAAATAAAAAGTACTAAAACAATTTTAAATGTGAAAAAGTCTTATTTAAGAGAGAGAGAGAGAGAGATATGCAAGGATCTTTTTTTCTCCAAGTCACACTTCCTCCCTCCCCCACCCCACCAAAGTACATTTTCCAAAGTACAAAAATAAGCCCAAAACCAAAATCAGAAAGACAGAAGTGATCCAAAAATAATTACAATATAAAATTCATGTTAATTAACACTTAATTAGCTGCTGATGGGGCAGATAAGGGGCAGGGCTTGGTGTACCCCCAGAAAGAGGTCCGCGTACCCCTAGGGGTACCCATACCACAGGTTGAGAACCCCTGATTTAGATAGAGTAAAACTGCCATTAAAGGAAATTTTATTTTCTGTCCTGATAAAATCGCAGGTCAAATAACTTTAAAGACACACCCATATTTAACTTGAAGAGTCCGAGTGACTATAAATAGGGCACTCTTCCACTTACACCTTGGTGTTCTGTGGGTGGTAATCACGATTGTCTTTGGCTATATTACTGTGCTCCACAGATAAGCCACACTTCATCATGTGGTATTTCCTAGAGACAGTGATCTCTTGTGTGGATAAATTAACAAAACATGGTAGGTAGAACTCAGTAGCCTTCTTAAAAAATGTTCCTTGGGCACAGCGTGATCAAAACCTACCACAACCTCGAGTGATAAAAACTAGTCTTTTAATTGCATTTTAAGATCTGGTGTAAAAACGTTTCGCAGTATCATTTATATTTGTAAGACAACGAAGTGCACAAGGAAGCTTCCGTTTAGAATATTATCGCTGAGTGAGAGTGTGCCTCTCATTCCGATTCTGCAGTCACTCTTCCACTGATGCTGAGAAGGGTGTGGTCCTTTTCTCCCTGGCCCAGAATGCTGCCTTGTTGTTCATGATGAAATGTGTTTTTGCTTAACATACTTATTTAAAAATCAGCAGTTATATCCCAAAATGTTAGGGGTGCATGGGGTGGGAGCACGCACATAATTGCCTCTTTATCCCTGCTAACTGGGCAAGAGGCACTTTTTCAATTGGTGCTCCTCTTTTATTTAGCAGGGGGAGAGCAACTGCCCCCCTTTTCACCCCAGCACAGTGTCTTTCTGGTGGCTGTTGCTGGTGGTGTTCTGCATCTTTTTTAGATTGTGAGCCCTTTTAGGACAGGGAGCCATTTAATCATTTGATTTTGTCTGTAAGCCGCTTTGTGAACTTTTTTTGTTGAAAAGCGGTATATAAATACTGTTAATAATAATTAATAATGATATTGTGGCAATAATAAAGTTGGCGTGGCAGATAGCTGTGTTTCCTACAAACATCACTCATTATGTAATACTAACAAAGGGCCATCAGGGAGTTTTGATCTAGTTATATTGTTTTGCCATTGCTTCAGAATAGTGAGCGTTGTCCCACACCTTGTGGCGTGAAGGATATTGCTCATTGTGGTATGGATTTTGGATATATTAAATATTGCTGCTGCTGTGGTTTGATGAGTAGACGTGGCCTCTTACTTGGGTTCCACTTCATATTTCAGGATGTGAGAGTAGAACTTGTGGTTAGCGTTCTCTAGCACCATCACATAGACCTCTGTGCAGCCGGAAGTGCTACAGGATCCCTCCCAGTAACCATCCTTGCTTAGAGAGAGGGGACAGGTTTTTTCACATTGAACAAGCGCCTTGGCAATGCTATGAAGCTTGAGTTTAAACTTGATGTTGCGATTCGCTGGCAGCAATCCCGCTAGAGGCTCCACTAGTTCATAGCCTTCTGCCCACTTGCTATAATTCTGGGGAAATGCTGGCCACTTGACCTCAGTGTTTGGACAGAAGATGAGGTAGTTGAAGATATAGTTGTAATTGCCGGGGTCAGACTTCTTCTTAGCAAAAATTTTGAAGGCAAAATTCCCAGCATGGGGAAGGTGGATCTTAAATTCTATCCGGTTTCCTTGGCAGACCTGCAAGATGTGTCGTTTTATGCCCTCAGTGAGGCTTATGCTGTCAGAATGCAGGGAGGCTAGAACACTCAAGTCTTTACTAAGGATGAAGCTGACATCACAGCGCCCATCATTGGTATGAATAATTGGGGCTCTATGAGAGGGTTTGAGGAGCCCTTGCCTCTCTGTGAACCAGCTGGGTCCAACAGGTTGATGGAGTTCCTTTGGAAAGCAAATGGTCCTGTCTACCGAGCTGCACTCTAAGATGTACTCCAACACACAGTTGTAGACCTCCTCTGAGCTTTTGGATGGTTTGACATAGATCTGTAGCTTATGACTCCCTGTCTTCTGCGGATAGAGCTCCAGATTCATTCCATTCCTCTTCAGAGTCATCAAGCTATACTCCTTTGCCCCTTTCAACTCAAACATGAACAGCATTGGGGAACGGCTCTCCACTGCTACTGTAACTTTTCCATTTACTGCGACATGCAAATAAAGAGGCTGGTTAGGATGTTTCCTACTATTTACTCAAAAACACAAATCACTCAAAAGCCCTGGAGAAAATGACCTGCAGAATGGAATATCTCGATGTACTGTCAATCATTTTGGCAGTGAAAGGGAGAATATTATGGTTGGTTGGTTAGAATTTGTCAAGCTTCTGTCAAATCCAAATTCAGAATAAATAACAAGGGGGTTGAGGGTGGAGAGGTTTTGGTTTGGGGTACTTGTTTGTTTCTGTTTTATTACAAATGCAATAGAATGGCTCATCACTCTGGGAGAAGATGAAAGCTTATGTGACTTTCAGTTACGGCTCAAACTGCCTGCAGTTCTGACGGCAACCCCTTAGAAGCTGTCAGTGTGGAGAGAAAACAGAGAATTCAAAAGACAGGATTCCAAAATGAGGTTCTTCGTTCTGCAGTTAGGTTCTGCATGACATTGAAGGGAGCAGCTAGGAGCCCCATGCTTTTGAAAGCTTGTGTGGGGGGGGGCGCACAGACAGACACACAGACAGACACACAGACAGACAGACAGAGAGCCCCTTGGCTTCAGATCCCCAGTTTCTGAAGCTTTCTGTTTCACACTGGAATGTAAAGATGGGGACAGGTGCAGCCATATGCACAATGCTTTGGACTTTGCCCAGATGGAATCTCAAGGGTGATGGTGATTGTGGCCAAGAATGGCTGCAGAACTCTTGAGCCCAATTGCTTCATCCCACAGAGCTAAGCTAACCTCTCAAAAATTAGAAAGCACGAACTTAAATCCTAACCTTTGCTACTTAACTCTTTTCTGCCAGAAGCCGAATTGTTCTTTCTAATAATGTCAGCGTGTGGCAAGAGCCTGTGCGACTGTACCTGTTTGAATAATTGGTGTTTCTGGGTGGGCTGCCAGCAATCCCATCTTGTAAAAGTCACTCTTGTATAACATGTTGCTCTCAAACTGTTTCAGTGTCACCGCTGATTTGAGTAGCTGCCAGTTGCTGTTGTCTGGGAAATGATTATTAATAAATAGGGCAGGGTGGGTAAGGAAATAAAATTCGTTGTATCTGGAACAAGAAGAGAGAGGTCAATGTATTACTGGCAATGTGTACATTTTTTCCTCAGCTTTCAGACTTGCACCCAAACTAACCTAGGCTGCAGTCCTAAACACACTTACTAGGGAGAAAGTGCCACAGAACTTGGGTTTACTTCAGAGTAAACATGCATAGGATTGCACTGTAAGGCTACAACCTGAAGTGTACTTATCTGGAAATAAATCTCATGAGATTAATGGGACTGAGCAGATGTGTTTAGGACAGAAAGACCATATGAAGCACAACAGTTCTAGAAAGCAAAAAGGTGAGAGATCTAGAATCAATTTGGCTAAGTATACTACAGCGGAGAGAGTACAGCCAAAGCAAGAACAAAGCAAGAACCAATTTAAATAACTATCGGCCAGTTTCCAATTTGCCTTTTTTGGGTAAGGTGATTGAGCGGGTGGTGGCGTCTCAGCTCCAGGGGATACTAGATGAAACGGAGTATCGGGACCCTTTTCAGTCTGGCTTCAGGCGGGGCTTTGGGACGGAGACAGCCTTGGTCGCCCTGCTGGATGATCTTCGCCGAGGACTGGACAGGGGGAGTGCATCCCTGCTGGTCCTTTTGGACCTCTCGGCGGCTTTCAATACCATCGACCATGGTATCCTTCTGGGCCGGCTGGCTGAGTTGGGATTAGGGGGCACTGCGTTGCAGTGGTTCCGTTCCTACTTGGCTGACAGGTCCCAGATGGTGATGCTGGGAGATGCCTGTTCGGCGCCCTGACATTTACAGTGTGGGGTGCCACAGGGTTCTATTCTGTCTCCCATGCTTTTCAACATCTACGTGAAACCGTTGGGAGAGATCATCCGGGGATTTGGTGTTGGGTGTCACCAATATGCTGACGACACCCAACTCTATCTCTCCTTGCCATCTCGCTCCAGGGAGGCTGTGGAAGTCCTGGAGCGCTGCCTGGAGGCGGTTGGGGTCTGGATGAGGGCAAATAGGTTGAGATTGAATCCAGAAAAGACAGAGGTCCTACTGGTCAGGAAAGCTTCGATGCAGGTACTGAGTCACCTGCCCGTTCTGAATGGTGTTGCACTCCCCCTGCAGGAACGGGTGCGCAGCTTGGGAGTACTTCTGGATTCACAGATCTCCCTGGAAAGTCAGGTGGCGGCTGTTGCCCGGGGTGCGTTTGCCCAGCTTCGGCTGGTGTGCCAGCTGCGGCTGTACTTGAGTCGATCAGACCTGACCACGGTGGTCCACGCCTTAGTGACTTCAAGACTGGATTACTGTAACGCGCTCTACGTGGGGCTGCCCTCGAAGACGGTTCGGAAGCTGCAATTAGTGCAGAATGCGGCAGCCCGGGTGGTCGCTGGAGCTAGGCGGTTTGACTCTGTTGAGCCGCTGCTTCAGCGGCTGCACTGGCTGCCCATTCGTTTCCGAGCCCAATTCAAGGTGCTGGTAATGACCTTTAAAGCCCTTCATGGTTTGGGTCCAGGATATCTGAGGGACCGCCTTCTCCCATACATTCCGGCCCGTTCTCTTAGGTCATCTGAGAGGGCTCTCCTGCGTGTACCACCTCTATCGCAAGTTAGGGGAGTGGCAACACGTGGGCGAGCCTTCTCTGCTGTGGCGCCACAACTGTGGAACTCCCTGCCAGGGGATCTGAGAACCACCCCCTCCCTCATGACTTTTCGGCGAGGGCTCAAAACGTTTTTGTTTCGTCTAGCGTTTGGGTGATGGGTTGTAGTCTGCCTCCTGTGTCTCAAGATACTCTGCCATACTGATTTTGTGCTCCATATTGTCCCCCCTACCCATGGATTTTATTGTTTTTAAATTAAGTATGTATTGTTTTAAACTTATTTTCTGTATTTTAAACTATGTTTTTAAATTTTTGTTGTAAGCCACCTTGGGCATTTGCCTCGGCATAGGATAAGGCGGGATATAATTTTTTTAAAATAAATAAATAAATAAATAAATAAACTCTGGCAATGGTGATGGGGTATCAAGAGGGGGTCCATCTTCCTTCCTGTGCTGGGCTCCTTTAAAATGCCCTACAGGCCAGCACCTGAGGTCGTTTCCTCCTGTGACTGAGAAGTGTTTAGTAATTCCTAGATTCAGGGAAATCTGAAGCCCTGCAGACCATGAAAAGCACAATGACACATTGTGCAATGGGGCACTTGACTTCAGGAGTAGGATCATCGAGAAAGGGGAAAGGTGTGTGCCTCTGAATGACTGCTTCTCTGGACTTGTGTGCACTGCAGAATGCAGCAGAGGAGCGAATGAGACATGACCTAGAAAGGACAGCAGTTTTTCATGGACATCAGCTAAGTGCTGCACTGACTTTCTACGATCTTATCAGCATAGCAACATGTTTGTAGAATAGTGGGGGAAGTGCTCAAATTGCTAGGAGGTATGTAAGCAACTTTGTGATAGTCTAAAGGTGTCAGTCTAGCCAGAGCTTTGTATACTTTATCTTAAAAAAAAAAAATCCTCACAAAACTGCACTAAATAAACTCAAACTTTGGAACTTGCATAAGTGAGAAAGCAAATCTGCTGACCATTTTGTATAAACCAACAGCTTCAGCAAAGTATAGAGGGCAGAATTATATACGGCACTGAAGGAAATTGTGCTGTAGCTTTGCAACCTTAAGGACTAGAAACGGTTTCTAAAAATAAAAGCTAGATGGAAATTCTCAGAATACTGAACTCTATTCTGCTGTCTTGTTTTTCTCTTTGCATGCGAGTCTGGCATGTTATAATGCCCAGCACACAGAAAAAAAACCCCTCTTCTTCCTAGGCACTGGTGAATGGCATATTTTTTTTTAAAGGAAGACTTTCTGAATGCATCTTTTTTGTTGGTGCAGTCCTCTCAGTGTTTAAGCTATAAGAACAAATGTAAATGGAATGCTTTCTGAGTAATTGTAAATGATCAATGCTATGCTCTCTGAACTTTTAGTGGGATGTTGTGAAAAGATGTGTTCAAAATCTGTGCTTATCCTTAAATGTTTCATTCCCACAAAGGCTAGTGAAAGCTGTCTACCCACCACTTTGATAGATCCCTTTTCAAAAGAGACTCTGATCTTTGCCTCATAGACTGCAGTCTGCAAGCCATATAAATAAATGGGCAAGATGTACCTCAACAAATAGTACTGTATAAATACATTGCTGTCGTATCTTTTAAAATGTGGACCTTTGGGCAAATATATGTGAAACAATTGGATCAAAAATTGTGTGTTGTAAGTATTGCCCACTGGGAAAAAAAATGGAACGACTCACTGTATTCTTTTGTGTGCCCCAACCCCCAGCACTACATGGAGGGTAAAAAAAAAAAAAGAGCTGCACCTGAAGGTGAACTTGCTGAAACCATCATCGATAGAGCCACTCCCCCAGGTGCTGTCCACCAAATGCCACCTTCCATCAAGGTAAACAGCGTTCCAGGCATGGTCATATTCTCCAGTAAAGGTCTGCCCAGTCCTGTAGCCATGACCTTTAGAATAACCAGATAAATTCATACACTGCACTCCTGCAATGCTGAAGGGAAGAAAGAAATGAAGAAACTCAAGAACAATGGCCTAATTTTTGGAGGACTAACGTTGATCAGAATCCAAAATGATTATACTCTCTCATGCTCATCACAAATTTCCATGAAGCACACCCAAACAGCTAAGGCTATCTTCCTATATATTGGTAATCATATGTGTACTGCTACTATGTGTAGACTTACCATTCATCTCGGAAAAACCGGGACCGTCCTGGAAATGGCCCTCCATTCCCGGAAAAGTTCCAGAACGGTTTTCCGGAATGAATGGTAAGCTCCGCCGCTGCCGCCGCCGCCATTTTGAAATTTGAAGAACTTACCCGGGTGCCGCCATCTTGACTAGCGAAATCTTGCTAGATCCAAGAGGGCATAATGCCCTCACGAGATTTGGGCACCGACATCTTGGATCTCGCGAAATTTTGCAAGTCAAGATGCCGGCGCCGGTAAGTTCTTCAAATTTAAAAATGGCGGTGGCGAGCGGCGAGTAGTCTGTTCACCCGCTCTCTCACCGGCACGGAGCCAGCGAGGGAGTGGGTGAACAACAGCCTGCCCCGTGCTGCGCGAGCCTCCGGGAGAGCGGGCCGAGCGGCCATCCGAGCGCGGCGCCGGAGGCACCAATCCAGCTGAGCGCGGGACTGCGCTCATCCGGATCGGTGCCTCTGGCGCTGCGCTCGGCCGGCCGCTCGCCCAGAGCGTGGCGCCTGCTCTCGCTTGTCGAAGAGGAGCAGCAGCACGATGGCGACGGGATTCAGAAGGTAAGGTAAGTCAATTAAATCTATTATTTTACTAGGAAAAATAAATAATTAATTAAAAATTGCGGACGCGCTTACCGGGGAAATCTGGTAAGCCTAAGCATTAGGAAAGATAGGAAGCCCAAGGGTAACCCATGATGCCTCCAAAGGCCCAGCCAGGCAGGAAGGAGAAAATGGTCTGACTTGCATCAGCAGCTCCCTCTGTCTTGCCCTGAGATCTGACTGCTAAACCAGGATAACACTGTTGTTGTCAAAAATGGCCAATTTTTCACTTCCTGCCCTTCAAACTAAGGCTGCATTTGTTTTTCCCCTTCCAGCACTAGGAGCGCTGGAGAGCTGTTTTTTCCCCCCTCCCAAAGGATGTTTTTTTAAGCTTCTAGCCCGCTCACCACGCTAGTGATGAGCTGCGAGTTCGAAGCTAGAAAAGATGGCGGCTTCATGCACCAATAAGAAGGCTGCTTGGCTCTAGAGGAGCTTGGGAGATGTAGTGCGAGGGACAAGGAGCATTTCCATTCTTTTTTGGGAACCCCGGTAGCAGCAAATTCAAGCATGCTTAGGAACGTCACTTCCTGCTATTTCGGAGTTGAAAAACAAACGCAGCCTAAGTTTAGAGTGTAATCTGAACTGGAACTGCTTTTACACTCTGTCCCACTGTTCAAAAGCTCCAGCAGGCAGTCCCCCCCAGCAGCTCAGCTGTGCCCCCCCCCCCCAGTGAACTCTAGCTTTGAGGAAGTCTCACAAATGCAGGGAGCAAACAAGTGCTGGCTAAATGTATTGTACCAGATAATCCTTTAACCAGGTTCTTGCTTCTGATTGTTAACAGCTCATCAATTACTAGCGAGTGGCTAGCAGAGGGATGTGAAGAGCTCCCTTGGCACTTAACAAAGCTGGTAGCTTGAGCAGCGTGATAGTAGATGAAATTAAATTTGTGGTAACATGGATTGAAAGAAACAATTGGAATTGATTGCAGGCCCTGATACAATCACTGCAGACAGTTCAGCGAAAGCATCTGCTCAATGCATGGAGATGATTAAAAGCAAATAAGATGTTAGCCTCTGTTTCAAAGGGGAATAGAAAATAGGGAAATGGTACAATGGTATTGCGTGAGTGGCACGACCTTCCCTTTCACTGTTGCAGGCAGATCTGGGCACTTTGATGTGAAGGACAAGCAGTTCACAGAAAGGTAACAAAACTACTAATGGCTTGGGGAATGTATGGGAGGGAAGAAGTGGTTTCAGCTAGGCATGTGAAGAAATGAAAAACCACTGCCTGTGAAGATGTGGTGACTGTCTATAATTCATGAAAGGAGAAAATGGCTCTGTAATACCCGTGGCTGGGCCAACGCTGACTTTCTGATTCCAACCCCTGAAATACAAACACTTCTACATGTTGGTACTTCCCACTGCCAAGCTGCTGTGTTGCTTGCCCAGTTAGATCTGCGCTTAGGCCATTGACTCTGTTGCAAACTGTGAGTTGCCAATATGGACTGCTGCCCAAGTCAGCAAGGCTCTGGAACTTGGGGCAGGTTCTATTGCATTATGCGCCAAATGGGCTGTTGCAAGTTATTAAAAATGTATTTGTGGTTTAATATTTACCAAGACAATAGAGATTGATGGTGTCTTGTCGAACCTGTTTGATTCTGAGGCTATTTTTGTGTTCACAATTAGTATCGCAAGGTGTGCTTTCTAGTGTTCAGTTCCTTCAAAGTTGATTATTCTGTATGAATGCCCTCTTCCTTCCTACTGTGGTCAGATCCTCATTAGGGCTGCCAAGCAAAGCAGCTGTTGTAGCAGATGTAAAATGTATGGGAGATTTCAACATTAGACCATGTGACAGGGTGCCAAAATAAGAAGCCTATCTCGTGTACCAACACTCACTTCAAATCCTTGTTATGAAACCAGTTTAATCAGAAATGTGATTCTCTCCATCCATCTTAACTAGAATGGAATGACTAGACTCTTTTGTGGATGTTCAAAAATGTATTTGTAAGGATGTGGTTGGGAAGCACCAGCAGAAGTGCTCCAGCAAGCCCCTGTCCCCGTGTACAGTGTTTGTCTGCAGCAACAAATGCTATACTGGAGAGGGAGATCCCCCCCCGACTGAGAGACCTGACCGCCCAGAATTCTCAATCTGGGAGGGGATCTCTCCCCATCCCCAGATACAAGATTTGTTGCTGCAGACAGATGCCTTACTCATACTAGGCATGGGGCAAGGCTTTGGAATGGGTCAGCACAGAGGTGGGGCTTGCTGGTGCATTCCTGATGCATTTCTGTATGTTTTTCTGAATATCTGCATAAGGCTTAGAAGAAGAATGTAGTCAATGCTGCCTAGACGCGCATAGTAAAACAGTAATGAATGTCTGGGAGAGGACTGTCCTGTTACACCAAAATTATCTCCCTGATCACAAAGGAAGAGCCCTTGAAAGACTTCTGAACTGGAATAGTGGTGTCTGACTGACGAATGTCTTCGTGCCTGCTAAACATGTTGTGCACACCGAGCAAAGTGTCTCCTTTCCCTTCATCCCCTGCGTTAAACACGTTTAAGGATACACAGTACAGCTACTTGGTCGGGTAGAAGGAGCTGACTTTCAATATGGCATTTGTCAATGTTTGTTTAGGGAAGACAGAGTATTTTATTCATTTCAGTTAAAAAAGAGAGAGAGAGAGAGAGAGAGAGAGCATAATTATACTGCCTCTGCACTTGTTTGCAGTCCTAATTTAGCTTGCTGCTTCCATGTGATTTTTAGGGCTTTTTCACAGCACAATCCCAGCTATTCAGGGCCCATGTAGGGCACATGGTGATGATGTTGCTGCACCAGCTAGCCCAGCGGCTTTGGCTATATGATGGCATCACTGATGATGTGCATCCAAACTGCATCCTATTGGAAGGTACTGGAGTGCAGGTGGATGACATCCACTTTTCAGTTATTTGTCCAAATGCTGATGCTGCCCATTCATAGTGCATTACTTTCCACAGGATGGAGATTTAGATGCACATCCAAATTGTGCAAACAAACCCAACCACATTGTGCTGCAACTAATCAAATTAACTCCCAGCAGGATGACCAGGGCACGAGAATATTAGCTTGGTGTTTCTCAAAGTGATTTGTAAAATCCTCTAACTTCTTTAATATCCTCTAACTAATATGTCATAGTGCCTCTAAAATCCTCTAATATCTCATAGTGCCAATCCTTACTTTTCATGGATCCCAGAGGTTCAACCTGGAAGAATGTAGCACCCTCCCCCCCAATCTTCCCCTTTCCCCAGTTTTAAATGCCAGTTATTTGTATGTTTTCAAGGACATGCATGTTTTCAAATGTTTATGGGTATGTTGAAGGAAACCCAACTCCTGATTTCACAAAGGACTGTATGTGATGGAGGATACAGAAAACGAACGTTTCAGTGATGGCCAAATACCAAAACAGTCTTATTACTGGCCTCAGTGCATAAAACCAAACAGGAAGGAAAGTCCTACTTCGAAGGAGGCAGCAGGATCTCTTGCTGTCTTTATTTATTTATTTATTTCATGAACAGTCAGATGGAAATGAATAGTATTGGCACAGCCAAATCTCATCCCTCTAACTTTTGCATGGGAGTGCTTTTGCTTACGGTGCGTGTGGGTGTTTGCAGAGAACATGGCCAAGCACAGTGTGGGGTGCAGCTCACTGTGTCCTGCATTCAAGGGGCTGCATGGGGCAGTTTGTAGTCCTCAGGCCTGTTCTTTTAACCTTCAAACATGCCATGAAAAACACACAGCCTCTTCTAAGTAAATTATCCCCATGTACTCATCTGCCATTATGTTAATGCAATGCAAGCCTTGGCAGATGGCAGAAGTAATTGGGGGGGGGGGGAATTTGACCTTTCTAGGACTTGCTGCTGTTCAACAGTGGAACTAAGTTCAAAATGACATTCAAGCCCTAGTTGGTGTAAATGGCAACAGACTTGATACACAGAGTAAATGAAAATCATTCTGTGGATTGAACATTTCTGATCTGAATGTACCTGCACATTTGTTCAAAGAGCCCAGCGTATCCCTCACAAATGGTCTTTCCACTCTGGACGACATCCTTGGGCTTGAAAGACTGCTGGTCTTTGTGAAAGAAGCCTACAATATCGTATGCTGGGGGAACAAAGGTGAGAGTTAGGCCAAATGTATGAAGCAAAACAAGTGATAAAAATTACACTGGGATGCCTGCTCGAGGTATACATTCAACTACCAGGTCTACCACAGGCAACACAGACCTGTGCTAAGTAACAAGGAACTGTGCACACATACAAACTGACAAGTACATGAGATGTTTCCTCTAAAAACATCTGCTTTTGAGTCTCATTCTGTGCCAAGATCTCCTTCAGGGATAGATTTACAAGTCACAAATAATGTCAGCATGCAGAATTCCTATATGCTTTAATGTCAGAATCTTTATCATGCATATTATTTTTAAAGATCTCTCCTTAATGTTGCAAACGTAGAGTCTCTGTGCTGTCAGACTCCAAAGCAGTGCAGAATCTCATTGAGGTTACTTGAATTTTCCAGGACTGACATAGTAATGGTCAGCATTATTTGAAGGAACTGTGAGACAAACATGGTGTGGTTGTTAGGTAGAGGGCTGCACACCAACATCCTAAACCAGTGGTTCCCAAACTTACCAGGGTCATGGTTCCCCTGCAGCCTTCCTGGCTCAGCTGGGTGCCACCATCTTGGATCACGTGAAATCTTGCGTGATGGCGGTGCCCAAATCTCGCCAGATACAAGATGGTGGTGCCAGCAAGAGCTGGTGGGAGGGGCCACTGGGGGCCTCCCACGGGGCCACTGGGGACCTCCCACAGTGCCCCTATGAGTGTGCCACGATGCCCTAAGGTGTCACGACGCACAGTTTGGGAACCACTGTCCTAAAAAATTATGACTGGCAGGAGAAGCAGGCAAAGTTTTGCTCCGGTAGGCCATTTTTTAGGTTTTCTCTTAGTACGATAATTGTTGCAACCATGGACAGTTCTAATAAAGGCATATGAATATGGAAATTGACAAGAGGACATTTCTTTTTTGACAGGTAAATATCTTTAAATTTTCTTTATCATGCAGGTTTTCCAGGCCAGCTGCCTTCCTATACTACCTCACAATGTGTAAATTGAAGTTCTAGATTCCAGAACCAAGTACAGAGCAAGTGTTCAGCATGATCCACAGATTCTAAGGAATGTTGGAATTCTCTGCTTACCTATATGGTGGCATATCCATGTCCAGATGGCCCTGACTTTTTCCAGGTCAGTATGTGCTACACGTAGCAATGTTCTCACCAGCTCCTCCACGCTGCTCTTGGAGGTCACCTGTATTACAAGGAACAAGTGGATTGCCAGTTTCCAATGAGAACATTTGATGCAGGCGCTCTGCCATTCCTGCTACCTACTTGCTGTCCACTACCTGGCTGGCAGAACCACTCGGTTAGCCAACAGAGTTCTTGTTGTGTTTCAGATAAATGGCATCCTCTTAGTTTGGCTCAGGACACTCTTGGGAGTCAACGTTTTTAGTTCAGGATCCTCATTTTTATGTATTAGCCTCCAGGTTGGTATAAGATCCTTGGAGCAGGGGTTTCATCAGCTTTGCCAGGCTGCTCTTGGCAGTCATCTGTGTTTTAAGAAGCAAGTCTGTTGCAAGCTTCAAAGATGGTGTGTCGGATAGGGTTGCTCTCTCCTATTTTGCCTGTGCCCTTCAGATATGTTCAGGCACTAACTAGTTATAACTAGATTCTACTTAAACAGTTTCCTTTCACATGATATGATTGTCAGCCAGACGTGCTCAACCCTGAGGCCACAGATGAGATTTGATTATTATACAAGTTCCTCTGCCAGCCAGTGAAAGTATGTTGTATGGTCAGAAGATCTAGAAAGCCACACGTTCCGAGGAAATCTCATCCTAGACCAATTTCCATTTGGCTACCGGTTTACATTTGAATTAAGAACAGCTTTGGATTGCCCACCTCCTTGAGGAGTATGTTCTTATGTGATGTTGCACATCTCCTAGAGAGGAGGATGGTATGGTCCCGGTAAAATGACTGAGGAAGGATATGCTGAACAGAGGATATGCCTAGAACTGAAGAAACCATTCAGGAGCACACAGAGGAGCGCAAAATAAAGATGAATTGTTTGTGTTGTTAAGTCCATTCACATGGAACAGGGCAGTCTGAAGGAGTCAAAATGAGCAATAGACCTGCAGCCATCACTCTAGAGCAAATTATTATAACTTGTCAAAAATAGCGTGGCTGAGGAATTCATTCTGCACATGGGATTCAGTCAACAACCCGATTTCCCAGGAATCCCGATTAATTGATGCAAAATACCAATTTACATAGTTTCCCCCCCTTTTTATAGTCTGATTTTAAAAACCAGCCTTACATTCACACATGCTGACTGATAGGTTGCTTTTGCCTGAGTTGCCCGCATGTCTAGCAGCAGCTGTGTAGCTTTTTGCACACATTGCTCTTGGTCATTTTAGCAATTTGAGAGAATTGTAAAGTCATTCACAGGACTTTACACTTGCGCTAAACAGCCAACCCCATTTGGAATATATACACAACCAGCTCATGTGACCTCATCTCTGTATTGATCAGATAACTACATTCCAGGAGAATTCCATCCTGTGGTGATGAACTGCTGCTCACCAAAATCTCTGCAAGGGGGATGAGTAGTATAAATACTGTAAATAAATCTTTGATGCAGGTTCCAGGAGTGGTGAAGTGCAATTATAACTCATGATGTAATGACGTTTATGATGTTTTACCTTTATTGCATATGCATCCAGTTTCTCAAATTGCTTTAGGTCTAAAGGTATGGATTTCAAGCTGGACTTGTCCCATGGATAAGCTGGAAACAAACATGTAATCAGCAATAATCATTCTAGAAAGAAAAATAATTCTTTTTCCTCCGGGCAAATACTGAGCAAGACTCAATCAGATCTATGCTAAAGGCATTCTCTTATGTGAGGCTTGGGTTGATGATCGGCTTGGGCTTAATTTGGCTTATAATGTGGATGCCACAGAAAGTCGTGGCACCATAAAGACTAACCCTGTAGCAAACACCTTGGTGCCAGGCCCCTGTCAGTACTCCTCAGGCTTGGTTCAACTTCATTTCTAGATTGTGATTAGTGAGCAACCACAGATAAGAGGGGTATGTGTGTGTGTACTGTTGCCTAATGTGCTGAGCCGCCATCTGTCTGTCTCAAACCAGCACTCAAACACAAGGCATCTGTCTCTTTAACAGGCTTGTTTGTTTATCTGGCCTTTCACCGAAGAAAACTATTACCACGACCTAAAGAGAGCTAAAGCAGATTTACGCACTGAAACGGTTCCTGCTCTATACAGCTCAGAAAATTACTTTTTGCCATTTGGGAGCTGGGTAGTTTCTTCAAAATTGGTGATCAGTTTTAGTCTTTGTCAGGCTAAAACTGAAAAGGCTCCCTACAGCTGCAGAATTCACAATAAGTCATACAGTCATGCGCTGAGGCTGTTACCAGTTAGAACTGCATACAAAGCCTCTGGTGCAGTGCATACACTGAAGCAAGGCCGCATTTAAACACTTGTCGCATCGGCAGGCATAGGCTGTCCCAATTTCAAATGCTTCACTGGAGGCTACCTTAGAAGTGGCATGCTAAACTGAAATGCTTGCCCACTCCCAGGGAACATGCTTTCTCGGGAGGGGGGAGTCAACTAGGAGCGGGGAGTCAACTACACACCTTACCATTTATTTAAAGGACAGGAAGTTGAATTTCCATCACTCCTCTTGTGTTTTATACCCTCATTCCCTTATAAATAGAGCCAGCCCAAGACTTTTTGATACCTGAGATAGTATGACAAATGTCACTTCCCTTTCCTGGCAGTGCACCAGCCATTGGCTCCGCCACTTTCCGCTTCCTGGATTTGAAAGGGAAAAGGGGAGCGGAGTGGAAGAGGAAGTGCGGAGGAGAGTGGGGGGCTACAGCTCTGTTCCCCTCTTCCTTTGTGAATCCAGGGAGTGGGAGTGGGTGGGTAGAGGTTGGCATCCCTTGCGAATCCACTGCCTGCATTGATAGCCTCAGCTGGCCTCATGGATAGGCTGCCCATGTAGATGGTTGTAGCTGTGACCAGGATCAGCTGAAGCGAAGAACTGGGGTAAGAGCATGGTGGTGTAATCTAAGAGCAGGATTTCTCTTGCACTGCAAATGACATACAGTACATATTGTCAACCTGCCATGGTCCTGCCAATATTTTTTGATATAAAGGGTTGACCCCTTGCAATTCATAGTTCTACTTAATACAACAGAACGATGAAACGAAAATCCTACTGTCTTTGTGTGAGTTTTTGACACGAAAATCCTACTGTCTTTGTGAGTTTTTGTGAGGCTAAATGAAGTGACTGTAGGTACAGAGGCTGTCACAACGTGACCAAATTTCAGAGTTGAAAATCAACATAATGCTGGGTAACTCTGTCGTTTTAAAGGAACTTTATTCAAAGTTTCAAGATGTTAAAACAGCTTTGCGTTTCACCCCAAACCTATGCGGCATCATCAGAAAATCTTTTCTGATGGTGCCCGCATATGTTTGGGGCGAAACGCAAAGCTGTTTTAACATCTTGAAACTTTGAATAAAGTTCCTTTAAAACGACGGAGTTACCCAGTATTATGTTGATTTTCAACTCTGAAATGAAGTGACTGTGTTGAGTGGTGGGTTGGACGGGACAGCAAACTGCCACCCCCACCAACCTGCTACCCACCCAGATGCTTCAATCGGCTCTCCAATACACTTCTGACTCACGGAGAGCAAGTGAAAAGAGGGTCGGGGCAGTGGCCACCCACTTCTTCCTCCAGTGTTGCCACTGCAAGAAGAAACCGCAGGGTGATCCTGTTCTGATCACTTGCTTCCATGAGCAATCGGAACAAGATTGCTCGGCTCCACTTCTTCTCCTTCTTGCCCAGCCAACAAGAAGGCCAAGTTGGCAAGAAGGAGAGGAGGCAGGCCCTCCTGCAACTCCTCCTCCCTCTTATTTTTCAGTCTGTCTGCCACCACATGCTCTCTGCCCAGCCACTCGAAACAAACAGGATGGGAGGAGCATGACCCACACAAAAGGTAAGAGGAAGAGGACGACTTGCTCTTTGCCCCTCTCTTTCTTGCTTCTCTAAGCAGGCAGGGAGGAGAGGAAGAGGCGGCAGTAGCAACAATAGTGATGGTAGGGCATGTGCACTAACACTTTTAAAAAAGGAGAGATTATGGTGTATGTCACGTGTGAGTGAATGAGTGAGGGACCTCACAGGCAGGGGTGGCAATCTCCACACATCGCAGATCTGCTGAGGGTGCCTGCACAAAATTTGTCTCTCCTCTAGATGTCCTTGTGGGCAGCAGTGGTTGCTACTCAATCCTGAGGATTTCTCCACTACATTTGGGATACATCAAGTTGATGTGCTGTTCTTCAGACATGGGAATCAAGACTTCTGATTGTAAACCACAACTCTTCGGTATTTATTCAGTATAATATGAACAATACCAGGAGCGCTCTTCCTGCAGCTATCTCTCCCTTACGCTGCAGCTTCTGACTGGGCTCGACCAGTTCTCGTTCACTTCAACAACAAACATTCCTGTCAAGTCTTAAAGACCAGAGAACAGGCCTCTTCTTAACTCACAAGACCAGTTGGTAATTCTTGGAGCTTTTATGTGACTGTTTGAGGCAAAGTCTGTATTTTTTTTCAAGGTACACAGACTTGATAAGCAGAAAGTTTGTTGGCAGAGGAGCAGCTATACTATACTTTGTTTTCTGAATTTTGAAAGTGGACGAATTAAAGGAAAAGCCTGCTTCTGCGTAGCTATATGTGGAAGACGTGGAGTTGGAGGTATCAACCATCTTTGCACTGTTGAAGAGGGCTCTGGTGGTCGAAATGTGTCCAGCAAATTGTAATTTTAGGATTCCGTGTTAATATTCTAGACTCTAGAATATTAACACAGAATCCTAAAATTACAGTTCTAGAATCTAGAGTACTGTGACAGTTCTAATATGAGCACTCAGTGTATTTGTAATTGATTTGCCCAGTGATGTTTGTGTAAATTAGCTGAGTTTTTTGTGATTGAATAAGAATCGTTTTAATAAACTTTTGTATGTTTGTAGTACCCTTTTTAAACTCTCTCACTCACACACACATGCACACATGTGTATGTTTGTTAAATGGCCTTTTTTGATGGTTGATGTTAATTGCTGTTTCCCTACTTTCTCCCTGTAGTAGGTTCATCATGACTGTCATTAGCCCTCTTCAGAAATTACATTTGCATGGACATTGTCCACACAATGGCGGGGCAGAGAAAATGGCGGTAAGGCCTGCCCTTGCACCAATGTTCTCCTTAAACTACTCTCTCTACCCCTTTAAACCACTCCCTTTGCCAGTGCAGGCAAACACTGTATTCAGAGTTTGCCTGCACTGACAAACGTCGTATCCAGGGAGACGTTCTCCCTGTGATTGAGAATGGAGAATTCCCAATCATGGGGAGAAAAGTCTCCCTGGATACAGTGTTGGTCAGTGCAGACAAGTGCTAGAGACGCAGGGAGACAAGGCGTAGGGAGCACGTTGGCAGAACTCAGCGGTGCATTCTTGGCCCTCCCCCACATTGCATGGATGATGTCCCCATGAACGTAATTTCTGAACCAGGCTTTTGAGCATTGACTGAACAGGATACCTACAATTTCAGTATTTCCAAGAACTACTACAACTGTTACTGTTGCTATTGTTGCAAAACTGTTACTCTCTATTTAATGGTAAATTTGCAATATCCTGCCATGTGATATTGAACTCGTGTTTTTAAAACAATGCTTCCTGTTCTGATTATTTGGTCCCTCTTTAAAACTGTTCTGCAGGAGTGCATAGAATGGTCTAGTACAGCTCTAGAGTTACCATGCTGGTCTTTTGAACCAGGCGGGCGGGGTCTGCGTTTTCCATTCTCTTGAAAGCCTATAAAATTGTGAAAAGAATGCGAGACCGATAAACAGGGATGCAGGCAGGCAGAAAACAAAATAGAAAGAACAAAGGACTAGGAGGTCATTAGACAGATAGATAATAAAACTGCAAACATTATATTGCCCCTATACAAATCTATGATGTAACCACATTTGGAATATGGTGTACTGTTCCTGGTTGTCACATTTCAAGATTATCGTAGAGCTGGAAAAGGTGCATAAGAGGACAACCAAAATGATCAGAGGGCAGGAGCACCTTTGTTATGAGGAAAGCCCATAATGTTTGGGGCTTTTCAGCTTGGAAAAAGTGAGATTATTTTTTTAAAAAAAATTAACATGATTTACATTTAAACTGTATTTTGTTTGTTTAAACTATGATTGAAACATAGCATTATGCATGGTGTGGAGATAGTGAATATAGGGAAGTTTTTCTCCCTCTCTCACAATACTAGAGCCAGGGGCCATCCAATGAAACTGACTGGCTGGAAATTTAGAACGGACAAAAGGAGGTACTTCACACAGCATATGATTAGTCTACCAAATTAATTGCCACAAGATACAGTGATGGCCACTAGCTTGAACGGTGTTAAAAGGGAATTGAACAAATTCATGGAGGACAGGTCTATCAATGGCTACCAGTCATAATGACTATGTGATACCTCTGGTTCAGTGGCAGCCGAGAAGCAATGATGGGAGAGAAGTACTGTATGTCATTCTTTCCTGCTTGTGGGCTTTCCAGAGTCTGTTGGTGGGCTACTGCAGGAAACAGGATACTGAACTAGATGGATCCTTGACCTGAACCAGCAGTGATTTTCTTATGTTTTCTTACGTAATCAATCAGACTTTCCAAAGAGGCAGTCAGTGCTATGAGACCTGATAATATTTTTGGCACCTAGTAAATTCTGTCCTAGCAAAAGGGTACAATGTGCGCAGCCCCACATACTGGATGTGCTGCCTCCTTTTGTGCACGTAGTGCATTTGTTGAACCGGAGCTTCATATCTACTGCCAAACATGGTAATCAGGTTTACCAACACTGACTGCCTGTAGTTTTTTTTTTTGGGGGGGGGTAACCCCAATCCTTTGTTTGGGGAGTGGGCAGACTGATTTGAAGCACCTTTCATCTCCAATAGTAGTCAGTACTTCATCTGTTTGTTGGATACATCCTGGAGCACAGAGCTTGTGTGAAGCCTGCAAGTTTTTGTCAAGATCTTAGGGTCAGGCTATAATTTACCTAAGATCGTCAAGATCTTAGGGTCAGCCTATAATTTACCTAATTAAAATCTTGTTTTTAAAAGCATCATACCTTTTCCCAAGGAGAGTTTCTTGAGTAACTGTGGGGTGGAATTTCTAGCATGTACCTCTACTGTCACGTGGGTTCCTAAGGAAAGCAAGAATTTTGGGGTTGATCAAAATCCACTCCCTGTCATCAAAAATTCTTTTCAGGAAGTTAGCATGCATATTCACTCCTTTCTGATGTCTTGTCCTCAGTTTCCTTCTCCCTCAGTTTTCTTCTTTCTGATATCTTGCCTATGTGCTTTGTTTTCTTCGATTTCCTCTCTCCCTCCCTCAAACGGTCACCAACTGACTTTTCATCTCTTTGCTCTTTCCCAGCAATCTACACCCTTCCCTTTGTTTGGTTTGCATTCCATAATGTCGTTGGAAGAGGCATTACACAAGCAGACTGCAGGGCAAAGTACATAAACACTCAAGCACTAAATGGATCTGCCCTTTTGGCACACTGTCTTGTCCCGTACCACTGTCCCATCCTTGGATCTATCTACAAGCAGTCACACTCTTCCCTTTCCCCGTAGTACAGTAAGGCTGCATACTCATGTCCTGCAAAACAGGATTGGGTTATGGGTGGGGGTGGGGGGTTTCCGCTGAGAGCTGGGCTTTGCTTCCTGTCACGTTGTTAATTCTTCTAAGGACACAAGTATAGCCTTTGAATTGAAAGAAAACGGCATCTATCCCTTCATTCCTCCCCCCATGCTTCAGCCACATCCTGTTCCCCCTGCCCAGGACCATGGCTTTTTATCTGATCAAACATTTATTCAGCCTTTTCTTTCTAATTACTTTTAAACTCCATTTTATATATAGTTTTTTATACTCTTGAAAGACTTGAGAGGAAAGGTGGCTTCATGATTAGCCCAAGAGCTGTCCAGTTATGCACAGCCCTGCTTCAAGAAGGGAAGGGACTTAACTCAAGGGCCAGCCAATCAGTGCTGGGCCAATTTCGCCTCTGCCACAAACCAGAAAAACAAGCTTCCCCTCAGTTTGATCTAGGGGAGAAAACGACATATGGCTCCAAAGTCGTGAGTGCTCTGCCATAGCTGAAATTATGTACATCTGCATACACCCTAAATTTGGAAGTTGTCCTAATTTAAATTTCATAGTGTTTCTCTTAAGCCTCTGGAACCATAACAGAGATGTTATGACGACTTTCCAAAATATTTTGTTGCCGCCAAACTATGAAAACTTCTCCAAGTGCTTTATCATTTTTAAACAGTATTCTGGAGTGAGTCCTCTCTTAAAAACCACTTCATAGCTTTGACGTGAGCTATCACTCACCAGCTCACAATGTACTGTTACAGAATGAGGAAATGAAATGATGTTTGGGAGTGATTTCAATATTCAATCAAGTGCTCTTACATGATAGGATGCAGCTCAGGAGGAGAATAGCGCCCAGGCTTTTATTAAACTAAGAGGCCAGGGGACACTGTGAACAGTTGTTAACCATTTCCTGATGGTTCTGAATGGGAGCCTCCACTGGGGCCTTCAGAACCCTGAGGCTGAGATGTGTCAGGTGACCCACTTTCTCCATTGTGTGGTCAGTGAGAAAGACAAAGACAACATGGGCTGGAGATTCTAGAAGAGTCAAAGGCTGGGATAGGATAGGATTTCATCTGTGAGAGACTACAGTGAAAGCTAAGGAGAGGACCTGGCAGCTAACACCTGCAGACATGCTTAGAAGCCATATCTAGCTGATGCTGCTTGCAGAACCGCATGCTTCCCTAACGCCATCCAATGGTTTATTTGTAAGTAAAGTGAATATTACAAAGACACCATAAGCTTCTACCTCCTCTAAAGGTAGCTCAAACCCAGGTAACACTGCACCCCTGGAATCACCACCCATAGAAGTGGGGCATAAGCATGTAACAGTGGTGCCTTGGTTTGAACAGGACCAATCTGAACTGGTGCCTTGGTTTGAACAGGACCAATCTGAACTGCTGCACCTGTGCCACATTGGCCTGGTGATAGAAAGGGAGCATTGCAATGATGACATATTTTTGCTCATGGTACAGAGTTCATGGTAAGTGGATCTGTCGTCGCAAAAGCAGGTTCAGTTTTAGTAGAAATTTAAATAGAAACACTACACGACGCTGGTCCAGGTGTTACGTGAAGCATGTATACAAAGCTGCGAGCAGCATAGCACAAAACTCAATGTGCAACCTCAACGCTAAAAAGGCACGGACAAAGCATTGACAGTTGTGTATACTGCTGAAATTATTTTAGACAGCAGAGTCAAATAAATTACAAATTCCAATGTGAAGATTTCAGTTTCAAAATTTAAATTTTGATGTCAATGTTGTGGTGGCGTTGGAATGTATAACATTTGAATCGCAATCACAAAATGTGAATTTTGTCACCCTGATGCAAGTTTTGAAACCAAAATGTACAAAACAATTACTGCAAATTCATTAAATGCAAGACATTCATTACATTTTTTTATTTAAAAAGAACACAACTTGTTTTAGAGCGACTTGATGGCAATCTGTATAACAGCCTAATTGCTAGAAATGTTATCTACTGCCAAGGAGTTCATATATTTAGAGTTCAAAGCACATCTGTTTATCACATTGGGATAGATTTTCAATTTGATTTTAAATAATCCGTCTCATCTCGGAGATTTAAGATTCAGGGGTTTGGACTTCTAACTAATTTTTGCCTTTGATTGATGGGTCATACTAATAGCATGCTTTTATATTTCCCACCTTCTTAGCTTGTCATGCTTGTTGAAACTATTAAGACTCTTGGGTTATGACTCAGGGGAACGTCTTATGCTACAACTGTCATCCAGGGTAATACTTCTCGGTGTATATAGTACTTACAAGACTGGTTATTGTTCCTCTTTCAGATTCAGTCCCTGTGAAAAATGACTCACAGCTTCATAAGCCTGAGACCAGTGCTTAAGTTCTCCCCCCTCCCTTTTTTTAAGACTAGAGTTCAAATTGCATGGCGTGTGTTACATCATTTGATCTGGAGGCCTTTGCTCCTATATCCCAGATGTGTGAGGACTGGCTGTGTTTATGCACTGATGAGAACAAGAAAAGCTGTACATGTTCCAGGGTGAAGCCCGGTTCAAATTCAGTTCCAACTGAGGCTATGTCACATGTCCTACATTCTGTATTGGGCTTCCCTTGATAACTAACAGAAGCTGCAACTAGTTCAGAATAGTTCAGATTAATTCAAATTGCTGGCTATAATCACATTAAGCCTTACCAGTATAGGTCTCAAATACCCAAGAAACTACTTTACCCTGTATCCCAGCACAATCCTCAAGATCCAGTGAAAGTCTCTGATTGGATACATCATTGTGCAGGACCATATGATGAGAGGCACATACGTAGGCATTGCTTAAAGCCTGACCTCCAACGCATGAGTTCCGACGCATCCCGGGCGCGTACAGAGGTTGCAGAGCTGTGTGGCTTCCATTTTATCAGATCGCATCGGAACGCGGGATCCATTGCGATAAGCCATGCAATCCATTGCGATCAGCCATGGACCAGGCTGATGATTTTGAGGGGACGGGACGCAGAGCTAATAGTGTGACCAGTGGGATGAGAGGGGATTTAGCCAATCGGAGCACACTTGTGTTTCAGCCAATCAGCGATTAGAAGGCGGGACAATCAGGAGGGGCTATTTGCATGAAGATGCTGGTGGATACTAGAGCAGCTTTTGGAGGCAGGGTGTCCAGTCCCCTACGCTCACGCGCCTCCAGACGCAAGCGCAATGGCACTCGTGCGGTGGAGGTCAGCCTTAAGGGTGACTCTAAAACCAAGAAACTTCTGGTTGGAAGGAGGTTGGAGCTTGCCAGCCTAAGTCTAACCCAGCACTCTGAGTACCCAATGCTGAGGATGGCTAACAGGATGGTTACTACTACTAACATATCCCACATAAAAACTCAGTGGCTTTTGGCTGCCCAGTGTGGGAGACAATGTTGGACAAAACTGATGTTTCATCAGATCCAGTAAGACGTTTCTCATGTTTTTAGCAGCTTCTGGAAGCTGGTTTGCAGAGGACATTCAGACCAAATTGTGTGTGTGTGTGTGTGTGTGTGTGTGTGTGTGTGTGTGTGTGTGTGTGTGTGTGTGTGTGTGTGTGTGTGTGTGTGTGTGTGTGTGTGTGTGTGTGTGTGTGTGTGTGTGTGTGTGTGTGTGTGTTTAGCCTTATGTTTGAAAGGGTAATTTATTCCACCTTGGATTTTGATTTAAAATAGTTGTCACCTGCGCCAAGTCCTCAGGATGGATCAGTCTATGTAAATTAATATGTTGGGTTGCACCTTTATTCTTCCAAAGATCTTGACAGTCCCCAGAGATTAGCTGCAGCGTTTCAAAAATGTATTTGCCATCCTGGGTACCACGTATCTCATGGCTGGCATGGCTCAGGCCCATGAATGATGAGCTATCACTGCAATGTGCATGATGGCCATGTGTTTGTTTTAATATGGCTCAATCTGTAATTACATCATCAGAAATACTGTAGGGGCACCGGCTGCTTCATGGTGTCAGACTTCACAAGTACAGTAAGCCAGTCACAGTGCCTGAAATTGATTTGTTGACACCTCCATGGGACATGGACATTTCTGACAATACATGATGCGAGGGGAGAGAGCCAGTAGATACCCAAGACTGGGGGGGGGGGGGGCGGGAATTGTGACAAACTCTGGTTAGATTCACTTGTAAAACTGAACAGCTGCTTTCCGTCTCTGATCTGAAAATGTCATACCCAGAGGTCCCAGGTAAATGCCAAGTAACTACTTGGCTAGAACCCTAAACCTTGTGACAGCTTGCATAACATGAGCAGCAGAATGATGCTGTAATCTTGTGGTGAAAATCCCTTCTTTCCCTCTATTTTTAATCTATTCTGGACCATTCAAGGGGGCTCCTGGGTGGAGTTCGGCCTCTCAGGACTGCTGAGTCAGCCCAAGGTAGCCGTTACTGCTCCTCTGTTGTTGTTTGCTGTTGACCATCTTCTTCTTTCCCAGCTAACTGGTAAGCAAAGACGACATGCCAAATGCTGCCCCCCTTACGTGATGATGTGCCAGCCTCTGCTCCTCCCACTCTCCAGTGTTCTCCCTCAGCACTCTCCTTCCCTCCAGATTTCTTCTCTCTGTCCCCCTCTTCTTTTTCCAAACCAAGGGATAGGAGGACGAGCAGGAGCAATGGGGGCAAGTAGGCGGATAGGGATGAGCCCCCCCTCCACCAATCTGCTACCTGAGGCGACAGCTCATGAATGGGTCGGCCCTGCCCTGTGCGAACTGTTATCCTCACCCAGTCACCTAAACCCTCCTTTACCTTTTTGTGATTTCTCAGGTGCTTTATTTTTGCCTCTTTACTTTACTCCTTGTTGTTTTGGTTTTTTTTATTATTTTAGTAAACCTTTTTACCCTTGCTATTTTGGTCTCAATGCACTTGGGAGGGAGTTGGTTGCCCTGCTGCCTTCTTCAGATCAGCAGCCTTCACTACTGTCCAACATTTAAGGGAACCTTGAGCTCCATTCTTCCAGGAGGGAAGTTTTCCTAAGGCAGCTTCCTCCTGCCTAATTTTCCCTGGCCTTGTGTGGTGGCAAGTTAACACTGTTAAACTCAGTTTCAGAACGAGATGGGCTGGAAGTGGAAGTTGGTTGCGAGGCGCTGTGTCTTGCACCCATCTGTCCAACTATTACAAACCTGAACTCTGGATTGAGATTAGCAGGCTAGGAATGTCTGCGTGATTGATGGAGTTGTGCTTGTACTGTACCTACTATTTGTTTTTGCTTTTTAAAAATTCTATTGCAAATATCTGTACTTGGCTCAGGGCTTTGGAAACCCTCGCCCCCAATCCCCATACAAAACTGTATGGCTCTGCTAATCCCCTTCTACCCTGTGCTGGCACCAGGTTGCTGAGGGCCCTGGAACAAAGCCCTGCACTCCCCCCCCCCATGGCACCCCCCCTGCCCACCACCTAATTGCACATTGGGAATACCCCTGCCACTGGTACTGATGGGGTTGTCTGGCCAGATGGGCCCTCTGATGAGCTCTCAACCAGTGCCTGACCTCGGATGTCATTCTTGCCTGTACCTATGCTTATAACTCAAGCAGGATTCTGTTGCTGCCTGTCCTCTGACGTGTTTTTTTTAATTATGCATGATGTCCAAATGTGCTATCATCTTGTTGTTCGTTTCAAACTTGATCCTCCCATCATATAGGGTGAGCTCTGATTTTATGGTACCCTTAGTAGCAGATGTCAACGATTTAGCTTATGAATATATTTTGCCACTCTGTTGGAGTGGGTGGGGCATCATCTGGGCCTTTGTGTCTCCATCATCAAAATGTCTCGGGCCATCCCTGGTGCATCTTGCAGGCTGAGAATGGCTGAACTACCAAGAGTCTTTCTCACACAACTTAGTAGGGCACCATTGCCTTCAGCTAGTATTAGAATGCAGTGTGACATGGACTGCATTTTTTGCACAGAAAGCCAAAGGGTGTGAGAAACTGACATACCGTGAAGGTCATTTCCTCGGTATTGCTGCAGCTTGTTGTTTCCATTTCCATCCCCTTGGAAACCTATAAAATAAGTATATAATGACATGAGATTCTAAGAGCCCATTCAAGCATGCAGAAATAGAATGTGGTACGATCCTTTCTTGCCTCTAACCACTTGAGACTTCAGTTGCATTTTCAGTGCTCCTTCATATAACCCCCACCCATCCCACAACACCTGCCCAATGCCCATGGAAACACAGTAGCAGGGAGGAGGATTTCAGCTTGAGCTTCTTGCTGATACCTGTAATAAAATTCATCCTCTGAAGAAAGTGGACATGGCTTTTCATATTGGGTCACTTCCTTCATATGGTTTCATCTTGGTTTTCAATGTATTTCAAGAACTCTCTGAGGTTTGTTTTGCAGTACTGTGCAATTGCCCGGGCATCTGAACATCAGCCACGTCCCACTGTTGGCATGGACAACCCTGGACAATTTGGCCTTTGATTTCTATGGAAAACATCCACCAATGCTCAGCATGAATATGGTTTGCTAAGGGAGAAGGTAATTCGTTTTTCAAAAGGTACCGGTAATTCTTCTTCTTTTTTGCTCCTACAAGTAGTCAAGGATCAGAATGTCCTGCATCCCCAGAACTGGAACTGTGTCATGGTAATATGCTTTCAGAACAAAAAGGGATGTAAAAAGGAATGTGGCTAACCAACACCTGAGAACTAGCCATTGTATCAAAACTGACATCACAAATTTGGGAAAAAAATCAAAACAGAAATAAATCTTTGACTTCTATGATATTTGGTTCCCCCCTTTTTAATTTCCAGGAGATCCTCCAGTGAAAAATCTGCTAAACCCAATTTGTACTATATCATTTCGAATATGGGGATCATAAACGTGCTTGGTTTCTTTTAAGAAAATGAATTAAATTCTGCAGTTTCTGAATTCAGTATTGCATATTGTTTCCTGCTCGTGCTATCATGTTACCTGGCTAGACGTTTATATCTCTTATTGGTTTGGTGGGCAGTATGTTTGTCAAAGTTGGATCACAGCTCAGACTTGGCCTGGTGAGTCTTGGGCAAAACAGTATCTCAGTTTTAGTTCCACATCTATAAAAGGGAAACATGAAGGACTGCCTCATTGAGTTGTTATAAAGAACAAGATGATGTAGAGAAAAATGCTGTATAAATGATTAAAATAGAGCTATTCAAGTAAGACCATGGTATTGTTGTGTGGAGTTAGGAATGTAGGAGGCTGCTGTATATTGAATCAGACAGATCCACCTAGCTCAGCACTGTCCACACAGAGTGGCAGCAGCTCTCTAGGGTTTCGGACAGAAATTGTTTCTTTTCTCTACTGTCAGAAACCTATTGTGTCCAAGGCAGATCCTTTTCCATTGTGCTACAGCCTCAAATACATAAGTACTTGTATTGAAAACAATTATCATTATCTTAAAATCTGGAGACTGATTAATTAGGAGCACCTTTTTTAGTAAATCAATGTATAAATTGTTTGGGTTTATTGTGTTTATTTCTAATCAACCAATTAATGGATGCCTACTGCCCTCTGTGGTACAGCATTGAACAATCTTCTGTTAAAATCTCCTTTAAAAATTTGTACCATGGTAAGGACAGCGGGTGGCGCAGCGGGTTAAACCGCTGAACCATAAGCTGTCGATTGAAAGGTCGGCAGTTCGATTCCCGCGACGGGGTGAGCTCTCGTTGCTTGGCCAGCTCCTGCCAACCTAGCAGTTCCAAAGCATGTTAATGTGAGTAGATAAATAGGTACCGCTTGCAGGAAGGTAAACAGTGCTCCGTGTTCCAGCCACATGCTACACGCTGCGGCAAGGAGAGTCATGCCGGCCACATGACCACGGAGGCGTCTTCGGACAACTCTTCGGCTTTGAAATGGGGATGAGCACCACACCCTAGAGTCGGACATGACTGGACTTAATTGTCAGGGGATACCTTTACCTTTATTAACCAGGTAAATATTCTTGGGCCTCAGTTAATGATGGATTGTGGTCCCCATGTAAATGCAGTTCTGGAGATTCAGGACAGAAACAGGAAACATCTAAGCCTATTTCACTGTTATCATTTATATACAATAATCGATTTCAGTTAGGAGGACTATTGCAGACTGGGTTTTATATGATGTACTTAGAAATAAGTATGTTATACATTGAGGGGCATGTTTGGGTAGAGCTGAAATTAGCCAAAAATTATACAGTATCATAATACATTTTGGAACCACATAGATTTCTAACAAGGAAATAATGCTGCTGGTGAAATCAACTTGGCGTTACCTGATTTCAATAGGCTAGTAATTGAATCCACATCAAGGTCTGATATTCAAAATGTATGCTGTTTGATGATGATAGTTGAACAAATTCCAATCTAAATGAGATGATTAAGGGTTTCTATATCAGCTAGTACTTGCTGGTTTATATTTCAACTGGAGCAATATCTCCATATGTGAATATTAGAGGGAATTTGTATAAAATAATACACCAGTGATATTTGACTTGTGCATTTGAGCAAGTTATACAGTGATGTTCCAGACCAGTGTTTGAATACATTTGGTAGACTTGTTCAAAGACAGTTGTCTATTATGAAAAAAAAATCACTATACTGTTGAATTAATATTTGGCTATAAAGTACAATCTTGTTTGACCTGTTGTTGATATTGCTGGGTTATTTGGAAGGTCACATAAAGGCTGAATATCATGAATGAGTTTGTTAGTAGCGGACTAGGACTCTTATTGTCACCAGTTGGTGGAATTGTTATATGCTCTCTATAAGACAGTAGTTAGCCAGCAGGTGGAAAACTTCTGGAAATGTTAAAAATGATTTGAATATATTCATTTGGAAAGGAAGAAGCAAATAGAGATTTTTCAAGAGACTTGGATACAGTTTATGTGAAAAAAATTAAAAAAAATGTTAAGTTGATGCCAATTGATATAATAATGGTTTTTGATTAATTTGTTGAACAAAGTGTTTGGGTTTGACGCATACAGTATAAAGATTCCTACAAAATGGTGGTGTTATTGCTGTGTTATTGATTATATATTTTTTTCTTTCCCTCCCTCTCTATTCTGTTATTTATTTATTACAATATTTATATACCACCTTTCTTCAATAGACTCAAGGCAGTTTACATAGACAGGCTGAACGTAAATCCAGTTTCCAATGAGATTTTTGCAAGCATTATTCCATGAGACAATCTCACAGAACCTCCATTTCTCCAGGTGTTTCCCTTCACAGTGCAGTCGTCATCCTGGCTGCTGGCTCTTGCACTTTCCAAGCTCTCGCAGGCAGCTGCAAACCAAGCTTCACACCGGCTTCTCAAAGATGTTATCAATTTTTTTCCCCAGCTCACGCCTCCACACTCCACTCCTCCCGCACAGACTGTGGCCTTGGTCTCCCATCCAAGCAACTGATCCTGCTTAGCTCTTTCAGGCAAGGTGACAGCTCAACCTCCAGACCACACCTCGTGCCCTGTTGTTATTTGTCATTTTCTTTGGTTCCTCCTTGTTATCTCCTCTTTTAACCATTAAAAATGTTTTCTAATTTTTCAATAAAATAAAAAAATTAAAATTAAATATTAGAAATTAAAAGCAGCAATAATCCAAAATCAGCAGATAGGGTAGCAGCCCAATCCTATTGGACTTCTCTGCTGCCAGGACTAGTGTTCTGGCAGTGGTTCCTGCCTTATGGCAATCATAAAAGGCACTCCAGCAGCGCGTGAAGCTGTACACTGCCAGAACGCCAGCAGAGAGGCTGGAGCAGCCCTGCACGCGGTGGTGGGTCAAGGAAGGCCTGCCGACTCACATAGGTCAGTGGGGGGGGGCGGCAGAGGAAGGGTGGAATAGTGGGAGAGGGGTAATAGCGGTGGGAAGGGATGGCACCCAGTGCGGGTGACTTGCACTAGATGCTATCCCCTCCAATAGCAGCCAGCAACCCCCTTTGTCTCCTTGGACTTGCGTCAGCTGAAGAGCTAGTAAAGGTCTGAGGAGACCAATAGGAAACCATGGTGCGGTGGAGTAGGGTAAGTAGAAATTTGCCCTACTTCCCTATCCTGTCATGTCATGGAAACACAACACAACACACACACACACCCCCGGCAGAATACAGCTCAAACCTCCTTGGAGCGACTGCATCAGCCGGGGGGGGGGGGGGTAGAAGAAGGGTAGGATCCCCCCCCCCAAAGATAGTTAAAATGTCTGCTGATAAAGCTAGGTCTTCAATGACTATGAAATAGCTAACAGGATATTGTAGATGCCAAATGGATCTGCTGGATCAGGGAGTCTACATCTTGGAGGCCACCCACATGGAAGGCTTTTTCACATGTCACCACCAGCTGAGCTTAGACCATGGAGAAACATGCAAGAAACCCTCTCCACCTTAATCTGATTAATTCATTAAACATTGTGGCCCTAATTAAAAGCAATATCAAGAATCAATCAACTAGCTAACTCATCATATTATTAGACATCCCAATCTGAAAGACAGTGCGTCACCACTATGCATTCTTTCCAGGAAGCTTAGTCCTAGGCAGCTACTATCCAGGAACCCAGGAACCATTCTTGCTGCCTCTCTGCAGTCATCTAGCAGCTTTTGTGTGTATGGCAGACTAATAAGACTGCTTCTCTAGCATACTCTAAAAAAAATGCTCCCTCCTCATCTGAACACGTGAATGGTCCAATTAAGTTGCAGATTAATTCTAAGTAAGGCTGTGCATAGTGTGTTAAACAAAAAAACCAAAAAATTATGCCAAGGAAATTGAATTCTGTGTCTTGTATAAATTAAAGCATATGTATATCTTTGCTTATTTTGCATAATTTAGTCTGCTTTTGCATTTCCTGGGGAATTGCAAAGAGCTATGCAGACACCGAAGCTCTACTTGTGTTCATTGAAAATCCTGTATAGCTCTCCCTTTGGTCCCTGAGATTTTACTAAAACGTGAAAGCTTGCCTTTGCAGCTGTAAAGGTGTGATCACAGAGTTCTAATGCAGTCCTGCTTATAGAACTGGTGATAAATGGTTGACTAAAAAGATATCAGTGCTTCAGGGTGACTGAACATTTGCACTTAGAACTCAGAAGGTTATTCCTATAAACTGGATTTCTGTTCTCAGTTTATTCTCTATTTTTGCAGCTGCTAATTAAAATAACACTGTATACAAAGCCTCCCCAAAGGGATAAATGAACCAAAAGCCTGGCCAGAAACAGAAAAATCTCCCCAGGGTAATTTCTGAAATGTGTTGGCTCATTGCAAGGAAAAATATTCTGTCTTTGATTCCTGACCCCCATCCCTGTTACTTTTCCATGTTTGGCAACAGACGTCCAGCCCGGAATGCTTTGTTTGATCCATCCCACTGCAGCTGACCAGGGCACACAAAACACTGGAGCAGTGAGTGACCAGACTGCTGAAGGGAAATCGGAACGCTTCAATATTGCAAATGAACAATTTTCATTATGAATATAACACAGAGGTGGGGGTGCTTGAGCCCACTAATTTTGCTGGGTTTAAGATAGATGACCCAACTCTGTGCTGGGTTGTGGCCATGGTCTAATTCATAGGGTAGGTTTTTTGTTTACTGCACAAATCTAACCCACAGCCGCAATCCTGCATAAAAAAACTGCCTACAGAGTGCGCGCTCTGCAGGCGGAGGGTGTCATAAAGTGCGTTTCCGACACCCGTAGAGTAAGGTCCGTCGGCGTGGACGCCGGCAGTCGTCTCTTTGACACGGAAAGGACCTGTACCCACCGGATGACTGTAAGAGTTGCTCTGGTGGGAGCAGGGGTGGGCCAGGTGGCGAGGGAAAGAGGCTGTTGGCCGGGGGGGGGGATGTCGGCTGTGATATCCCCAGCCCCATTCCCGATCTTGGTGGCCATTACATAGCCTCCTCAGATTTCTGCCAGCTTGAGAGCCAGCAGACTTCTGAGGAGGCCCATCGGGGCCTTCCCGTCTTACACCGGGGGAAGGGGATGATAATCCCTTTTCCCCGAGGAGACCCTGGGCTGTGCCAGAGCGGCCCGGGAAGGGCACAGGATCCTGCGGCCGGCCTTATACGCCGGCCATGGATCTTTGCACAGGATTGTGCTGCCAGTCATGTAGAAAGTATCCAGGTTATTGAGCAAATGGGACACAATGGTGAAGGGGCTTCCCCCCCCCTTTAACTCTTTTTAAGCACCTTTCTCTCAACTAGGCTGGTATCAGAACCTGGGTGAGAGGAAAGCGCCACTGGAGACAGGCGGTCAATCTTGGGAAGGGTGAGAGTTTTTCAGTCCTCACTTGCATGTCTCTCTTGCCCAGTAGATCGAACCTCTACCCTGACCTTCCTTTCTACATGGTTGGGGTAGATTTGGGTTTACACACTTGAATCTACTGGCATTGTGTGCAGCCTGAGATTCACTAGTGACGGAAGAGTATAGTCCCTTGACGTTTTGAGACTAGGACAACTGCGGACACTAGTGTCGCTCCGGTAGGGGCGGGGCTGTAAGTATCGCTGCGGTCATAGTCTCTTTACCGAGCGAGGAGGAGGCAGCCCCGCCCCCTCACTGTCCGAGCCAGTCCCCTACGGAGAAAGCAGCAGGCAGGGTCTCTTCCCTGCCGGTTTCTCCGCAGGGGACTGGCTCGGACAGTGAGGGGGCGGGGCTGCCTCCTCCTCGCTCGGTAAAGAGACTATGACCGCAGCGATACTTACAGCCCCGCCCCTACCGGAGAGACGCCTCTGACTGCGGAATAAATGATGTCTAGATTGCCTTTGTGCAGCCCAATCCTATACATGCTTACTCAGAAGTAAGCTTCAATGTTCAGTGGGACTTGCTACCAAGTAAATACGGCTAGAATTTAATGTGTCTTTAAGATGTAGCTCAGAAAAGAGCTTAGGTGCAGGATACGCACAAACTCTTTACAGTAATCCCTCTGAAGCCAATGGGGCTCTTTCAAAGGAAGTTGTCTGAGAGAGCTACAGTCTAACAATGTTGGATCGCACTGTTACTATCAGCCACTTTTATTTGTGGCCAATTTAAACTATCTTATCTGCTCTTATGTTGCAGACGCCCACCTGCTCAGAGGTTACTGAGGTGAGCGGCTGGTAGGGCAAGCAATAAGCAACAAACAGCAGTAGAAATTTCATTTTCACAAGCATGTAGCTAAATGATGCCGCCTGTGTCAGTATTGCCCAGATTTAGCCAGATTTGTAACTGCCTGATTCATTCTGGAAATTCCCATGGCTGTTAAGAGAACCTCAAGGATGCTATACTTCTACGGATGAAATTAGATAAACCTGCAATGTTTTGTACAGCCAAACCACTGTACCATGGTAAACAGAAAAGTTCAATATCCCCCAATAAAGAAGATTGCATTTCCATGTTTTCCTAATTTTATCACCATAGTGGTGCACCTCCACAAAAACCTTTAATGTTTTGTCTCGGCCTAATATATTGCTCTTCGTTTTAGCAGCAGTGAATGCTCTCTGAATGTTGTGCCTTCTGCCCCTTCTTGCAGTAAGTAGATGCTTCCTCCTCCCATAACAACGGGAACTCCTCAGTGTGGGTTAAACTGTGCACAATCCCAATTTTTTGTTTTGTCTCTGACAAATCAGACAGATTTGGTAACATTATCAAGGAGCTGCCACAAGACCAAGAAGAGTAACCCGAATTTTGCACACCATCATTTCAACAGAGTGTGGATGTCGTTACAGTGCAAGCCTATGTGTGTTTACTCAGAAGTAAGTTCCACTGAGTTCAATAGGCCCTACTCCCAGGTGCAGCCAGCCAGGAGTAAGGCTGCAATTCTAAACATACTAGGGAGTAAGACCCATTAAACTCAGTGGGGCTTGCTTCTGAGTAAACATGCATAGAATTATGTGGTAAAAAGTGTAAACTGAGAGCAAGGAAGCCCCTGGTTCCATTTCATCTCAGTCAAGAGCTTACTAGATTACTTACTTGCCTTAGAGTGCAATCCTGTGAAACTCTCACCGGTGTAACAGTAGTTCCTCTGGTGTAAGAGCACTTATGCCAGTGTAACTTGCTATAATTCGACAGACGCAGGACGAACACTGGCTTAACCCCCTCGGACACCTCACATGAGCAGTTCAGATGTGGAACAGAGGCTGGCGCAATTCTGCCAGCGCAGGGGGCATTCTGGTGGTGTCCGTTCCGCATCCGAATTACGCATGTGAAGTGTCCGAGGGGGGGTTAAGCGTATGGCAAGTTACATCATCATATGGCAAGTTACACTGGCATAAGTGCTGGGGGATCTACTGTTACACCGGTGCAAGAGTTACACAGGATTGGGCTGTTAGGCAAATTCCTAACCAAGTAGGCGGCCATTATTATTATTATTATTATTATTATTATTATTATTATTATTATTATTATTATTATTATTATTATTATTATTATACTCCTGTTGCAGATGAGAGACTGAGAGGACAGTGGCTCACCCAGATCCACTGGTTTGCTAAGCATTTTTGATAATGCACATTGAAGAGATTAGTGGCAAAATGTACAGGTTCTCCTCAAGGTGAATGGATTGGACGACAGCCCATTTCCCATGGGCAGAGAGAGCCACTATGGGCCGATGGAAAAACTCCGTCTCAGTCACTTGTACCTTTTACTGGCAAATGGAAATACCTGTTTTGCTCAACTCCAGGATCAGATAGCCTAACCTCTTAATTATTATTTTTATGGATTGCCCTTCTGGGATCATCACTCATCTCACTTTTCCCCCCTGTACAGTGAAAGGAGGGTATTTCTATTTAAGTCACCATTAAATAGAAATGCCCTCTATTTCCACAAAATTACACCTTCCAGAAAATGTGATTCAGACTTTTGGTTTGATTGTACTGTAGCTATAAGCAGCTCATTCCAGTGTTCCTTGAATTAGTCACACACTTGCATGCAAAACACACACACACACACACACACACACACACACACACACACACACACACACACACACACACACACACGTGTTTGTTCCTTTTGTTTATGGTGGCAACAGACGAGATTGAATTACAGAATCACTGTCTGTTTCAACCTACTTACTGGCTCTGTCTGTCGATTGAGGGCATTTTCTGAATGACACTTTGGAGGTTTCTCGCACGGTAAAACCTCACACTGAGACAGGACAGCATACTGTACACACCCCCATTATCCTTATCATAATGAAGCACTCAGTTGTGCTGATTCTCTGTGCTATGGGTTGACTCCCTGCTGTACGCTACAGAGATATGTCGTGCTGCTTTGCATGAAATATGTAAAGCATTCACCCATGTAAAACTTTTTCACCTGAAGGTCGGCAGGAGGAAGCTATGCTGAAAATTTGCAAAAGGAACTAAGCCAAAAGGGTTTTTCCATATTTTGATAAAACTATTGTGTTTGCAAAAATAGCAGCCTCCTTTCCCTTGACTTTTTTTTTCCTGCTCAGTTGATCATTTGCTAGTGGGTTTGACATGCACTGCCCATCCCTGCAATCTACCCAGTCAAAACCATTTTCTTTACCTTGGCTTTGGTGTGAAGCATGACACTCCGCCTGTTTGTCTATCTGCAACTTCTGCACGGTTTTCCTCTTCTCAGGCTGGACTATGAGAAGCATTTCTAGAGCTACTGCACTGGGATCTTTGTGGAACTCCATCGTACCTATCCGAGCATTGCCTCTCCTCCCTTCTTCGCAGAGCTGCTATTGCTACTGCTCCTGCTGCCAAGGGCTGTGGGTATTTTCCACCCTTTGAGAAGCAAGTGCTCCCCCTCACCCAAATTGCATGCACACACACTCACATACAAGAACGCACGCAAACATATGCACAGCTTTTGGCTGACCGAGCCAAAGACGCTGTTCGTGAGCGCCCTGCAGAAATCTACCCTAATGAGAAGGTTACAAGTCACCTTTGAAAGGAAATCCCAGCAGGGATCCATTTCCTAAACCTGAGGAAGGAGACACTTTTTGGAGAGAGAGAGAGTGAGTTCTGGTTTCAGAACATGTCCTCTGTGAATCCCCTCCCTTTCTGGCTGCCCTTTCAGCATTAAGCCCTTGCTCACATGTAAATCCTGCTAACACCATTGATGCTCTCGGAGAATTTGCTTTGTGAAGCTTGCACACCCCGTAAAAGGACTTCTCCTTGATTCTTCTCTTTGCTGAACTCAATGTGGCAACTAAGGGGGAGGGGAAAAATCAATCACTTAAAAATAGCAAAAAGCGCAGTAATGACAGGGATGCTGTTTATGAATGGAAGTTTTGAAGCATCGAATCTTGTATATGATATAATGTTATTTGTCTTGTTATTTTCAGAAGCAACCCATTTCCTCAAAGATAATAATAATATCATAACAGGCTTTGCACTTAACACACACACGCACACTTGTTTCTCCAACCATTTATATGCTGCACTTTTTTTCTCACTGCAGAGACAGACAGGGAACATGGAAAAGGTGGAAATGGCAACAATTCTTAGCCTTCCAATCCCCCAAACAGAGTCTGAAACACAGCACAGCACAAGCAGTATGGTTTAGCAATTATGAGCGACCTAGTTTAGCCAGCCACTGTAACCGGGGAGTGTGTTGGCTTAAGAATCCTTTCTAAATATATCCTGGGCTTCCATCCTGTCACTGTCCGAGCTGACCGATGTTTGGCTTGTGGTCTCTGGGGAATTGGAGCACCTGTGGATTGAAGGGCTAGTGTGAACACAGCTATACGGTTTTGAATATGTCACATCTCAAAACCCTTCTTTAATGTTTCCTTCCCTGACAATTGTATGCTATATACTGTATATACACATACAACTTTTCAACAATCATTGAGTCCAATACTGTATTCTGCTCCCCACAGGGGACAACCAGATGCTGCCATTGAACATGGAGGTTTCATGTGGTCTGCATGGTTAAATTCTGGTCCTCCATTAATTTGTGTAATCTCTTTTGCGGTCAACTAAGCTAGGGGCCATTGCTGCACCTTGTGGCAGTGAGTCCCACAAATCTATTGGGAGAGGGATTTCTGCAGTGTGCATCACTTGAACTTTGTTTGCCATTATGTTGCTCACTCACTGAATCAGAAGCGATCCCTTTGACGCTCTTCTTAGTTCACTTGATTTTCACTGGCCTGAATAATTTGACCTCATCTACAAACTTGTTGCCTGACAAGGATTTTTATTTCTTTTTATTTAATGTGCAAAGCATGCCACAAATATAGATACATTTGTACGTGGTGCTTGGTGCCTGCTAGATGAGCACAACCCAGGCCAGTTTCATGACTTGAAGCAGGTCTAATGGCAAGAGGCCTCAGATTCCCCCCCCCACACACACACACAGCTCTTCTGGGAAATTCCATGGGCAGCTGCACCTGGGAGCTTCCTGACTTGAAGTGAACAAAGCCCTTAATGACACACAAAGGGTCTCCAACAGTAGCCAAACTCCCCAACTCCATGACCAGATTCAATCAAGACGTGCGTACTAATGAAATGACTGGCCTCCAGAGCTTGTTGTGAGTTTCTTGTTGCACCCTTCATAAAGTGCAAAAGAATCGTGCAAAACAATAGTGGCACCCATTTAGGGCCAGAGATGAGCAATCAAAGGCATCAAGCGCAAAAGAAGGTCCCTTGATGAGCTTACCCTTCAATGATCCCATAGGATTCTATGGGAAGAAGAATTTATAAAAAGCTTGGTCAGCAGACTCTCGTGTTCTTTTGTCCTTTCATTCCATACTTATCTGCCTTGCTGCCGCTGCACTTGTTTGGTGGACCTACTGGTGGTGCTACGTTAAGCTACCCCTCTTCCAGCCACAACCCAGGGATGGGGACTCGAATCAAATGACTCGACTCGCAAGTGCGACTGAGTCACTTTTTCCCTGACTTGTACTTGTACTCGTACTCGTGACCCACTGACTTGCACTCGAACTCGCATTCACGACCCACGGGACTCGCACTTGACTCGCACTTGTGGGGGTAACAACTTGCCATTTCCAAGTCATTTTCATTTAATGGCTGGCATCAACACAGGCAGGTGCAGTGGAGACCTCGGAGGAGGAGGGCAGCAGAGAGGGAGGGTTTTCAAGGGGGTGGGAAAGCAAGCCTGGCTTGGAGTTTCCCCCCTTTTTTGCCGTCTGTTCACCACTGGCCACAACTCCAAGTGCGGTGGGGAGGGGTGAGGGAAGGCGAAGCTGCCGCAGCAGTTCCTCCTCATTGGCCAAAACTCCGAGCCCAAGGGATGCTTGGCTCAGCAAGGGGAGGGGGCAGGGAGGGAATAATAAATGGTTCGAATGTAGACATGCTTGTTTTTCCCAAACCAGATGGGTGGTGACAAGACTGAGAGGTGAGGGGAAGGGCATAGGGGAAGTCATGTGGGTGCTTTAGAAGCCTCAGAGGTCCCCACACACACCCTACACAGACACACACGCACCCCATTTTCAGGGGAAAAAAGCCATTTCCCCAAAGTGACTCGACTCGGGGTTTTTGGCCTTACTTGCACTCGACTCGCACTCATGCAAAAATGACTCGTACTCACACTCGCGACCTAGTTACTTAGCTACATCCCTGCCACAACCCAAGAACCACGGAGCCCAACCAGCACCCAGGATCAAAGGATCAATTGGTCTCAGCATCCTAGCCCCACAACTCCTGTAACACAATGCACATGAAAAAGCGGAAACAGACTAGTAACTTCGGTCCTTGCTGCATTCTCACCTTCGATCCCCAAAACTCCCCTCTATCTTTGCTTGTCTTGCCTACAGTCAAATTGATGACAAGGTTACCACCTCTAGTCTTTATTTCTTTGTGCTAGTTTGTGTTTGTGAGTCTGGGACTTCTGGTCTGTTTTTCACAGTTTTAGGGGGAAGGTCTGACATCAGCTCCAGGCCTCCAGTCAGACAGACTCCCCTAGCCGTCCGTCACTCCAGCTCCTCAAACCAGCTGGGCTGCCCAAGGTGGACTCACTTTGAGCAGCAGTGGTGCCATAGGAGGGTTTGTCCAGTGGGAGTCGCTAGCTCCCCCCCCCCCACCAGTGAGTGAAGTGATTTCACAGACCACCGAGGGGCTCACTCTTTGTCTATAGTTCTTGGTTTGGGCTACAGAGAACTGCATTCAGCCTTTTGCCGCAGCTAGAACCATAGGAACCCCTCTCACTCTCCCCCAGCTTTCCTTTTCTCCCCTTCCTGCTACCATCAAATCCCTGGTTTTTCAGCCCCATACCCCCTTGTGAAACCTTCCTAATTTCCCAACGCTCTTCTCTTCCCCCTTCTTCCCCTCCCTCAATATTTGTACCATCACGTGCCCCTTTCCTCTCTTTCTCTTTTCCTCGTACATAGCAACTGCTTACATTTTAGGACCTAGCAATATGAATGGCTAAGGAACATTTAATTGCTTTTATTTTGATTCCATTTCCCTATGTTTGTAATTATTATCCCATAAAAGTTTGTTTGTTGCACCTTTACCCTTGCCTCCCCCATCCTTACCTGCCAAACCATTGAGCTATGCCACTGGTACTGCACAGAGCCTCAGCATATGAGTCAGATTTCTTCTTTGTAAGCATGTTGATGCGTGTTCTGAACACCACACCTGTTAACAACTTGACTTGACTACTTCACTGCTCACACGTGACTGCAGATTGTTTATGAATACATACATTAAATTGCATTGGTCCTCATTACAGATCCTATTGGTCCCAATAGAGATCTGACACCCCTTACTTCATCCATTATGAGAAATACCCATTTACTCCTAACTCTGCTTTTTGTTGTTTAACCAGTTCCTAATCCATAAAAGGAGTGTTCCCTTATCCAGTGACTGCTATGTTTACTCAAGATCCTTTAGTACGGAACTTTGTCAAAAGCTGTTTGGAAGGCCAAGTAATGTTTATACTGTCTGTTGGATCACCTGTCTCCAAAGCCTTGTTGACACTCTCAAAGTCTTCCCATTGCAGAGGCCATGCTGATAATCATCAGCAAGGCTTATTCTTCTATATGTTTAATAAGTCTAGCTTTAATAATTCTTTCTACCTGGCCTGTAATTTCTTGACTCTCCCAGGATCCTTAAAAAGAAATTGGTATCATGTTGACTACTTTCCAGTACTTTAATAAAGACAAGTTGCGTGTTTTTGTTAGATCAGCAATTTCACATCTGATTTTTTTTAAAGAACTCCCACCATCCAAATCCAGTGACTTGTTAATTTTCAATTTATCAAGGTGTTCTAGCACTTCATCTTTTGTCATCTCTATCTGATTCGGTTCTTCAAATGCCCTTCAAATGACCTTCAAAGGTCAGGCATGGGTATCTGTCCAATGTCTTCTGTAGTGATGATCAATACAAAGAATTAATTTAGCTTCTCTGCAACCTTCCTATCCTCCTTTAGCTGCTCTTTGGACAATGTTAATGATTGGTCAATGCTTTTAGCAATATGTGGCTCAAAATTTATTTTTTTGGCTTGCCTTTCAACAACATACAATTATTTTGCGAGAACCTGTACTCCTTCCCCCTGCGCTTCATTTGGACAAGACTTTCACTTTTCAAAAGAAGCCTTTTCTTTTATAGATTTAATAATATATATAATAATAATATAATATAGAGAGAGTATTTATATACCGCCTTTCTGGTCATTGGATTTCTCCTACGACTTTATTCAAGGCGGTGTACATGGGCAGATTGTTGTAAACCCCAAAGGGTTTTTACAATATAATAACGTTCTAATCTTTCATAGAACCCTTCATTCGAGATGTTACTTTCACAGTCCAGCTCTCTCTCTTTCTGGCGTTCGCCTCAGCACGCTTCAGCTGCTTCAGCTGCAGCTCACTCCCCCACAGGACTCTGCAGCTTATCAGCTCGGCGTGCCAGCAGCTCTCCGACAGACTTCCGGCTATCTTGAACTGCTGTCCTGCAGATCTTCAGGCATTTGTGAGAGACTAACGCTCTACCAACTGAGCCAGACGTCCTTGACTTTGCTCATTAGCCATGTCATCATCATCTTGTGTGAGATAGTACCTTTCCTATAGCCTCCCCTGCTAACCTCCCCTATTGTACCTCCCCTGCTAACTGGGCAAGAGGCACTTTTTCAATTGGTGCTCCTTTTATATTTAGCAGGGGGAGAGTAACTGCCCCCCTTTCACCCCAGCACAGTGTCTTTTCTGGTGGCTGTTTTCTGGTGTTCTTCTGCATTTTTTTTTAGATTGTGAGCCCTTTTGGGACAGGGAGCCATTTAATCATTTGATTTTGTCTGTAAACCGCTTTGTGAACTTTTTGTTGAAAAGCGGTATATAAATACTGTTAATAATAGTAATAATAGCGCAATCCTATACATGTTTACTCACAAGTAAGCCCCAGTATGTTCAATGGAGCTTACTCCCAGGTAAATGTGTATAGGATTGCAGCCTAATTTGTGGTACACATCCTAGCCAAGGTTCTATTATTGTGGTTTAAATAACATCCTGGAGAGATTTGACTCTCTTGCTTTTAACTTCCTTTTAACTAATCCCCTCATTGAAGTGGATTGACTTTTTCCTGCTTAGAGACGCAACATTTCTTGCCTTGATGAAATGCTTGCACTTATCTATTGACACCACTATTTTGGTAGGAATGGCAATAGCTCTCCCAAGATTCCAAACGTACCTCCTGATGTGGTACTTCCTGCTTTTCTTGGCCAATGAACTAACAGAAACAGTCTAAAAAAATACAAGCTTCTTCTTGATGCATCATGGGATAGCATAGTGATCCCCTGGAAGATAAAGAATGAACAGATATCTCCTACAGAAACAAGAGCTCTGTGAGGGAAAAGGAAGGAAAATTATCACATTTTCTCCAGGTTGAGAACAGGTTTCTCCTGGTATGTACCCCATAATTCACTCCTCATGCAATGTCTGTCTACAGCTCAGATCCCTAGAGATATGTGAAATTATACCCCCGGGTATCCAAAAGTAATGTGAAGCTTGAATAACTCTTTGGTGTCTGCGACCCTGTCCTTTTTTCTTTTTGAATATGTTCAGTGTTTTTGCATCCAATATATTTATTGTTTTTTTCTTTCTTTCACAGGAAGGATATACCTTTTAAGAGATGTGATAAACCCATATCGTATCCATTTACTGAATGTGACTTTAGGTTTATTGTGGAACTCTGACCAGATTTGTTGTTGTATGCCCCTAGGCAATTTTGTGTTTGGCCTCTGTAACAACCATTTGTGTGTGTGTTAATTATAAATATAATCTAACATAGCCTGGGTCAACATCCGAGTTCTGAAAATCATGCATATGGTAATTGGTGATTGTTCAAACATTTTCCCCAAGTTAATGAATGGAAAGAATGAAAGGAAGAACTCAGCAGTACTGCAAAGGGCAGTTTAGTTAGACATCCTGTAAAAATGGGATTCTGTAATGGAAGCATTTGCTGTTCCTGTGGCGAGCGTGAAACAGAACAGAATGTAGTACAGTTATAAAAGCTTCATGAAAATGTATTTCAGATACTAAATCTGACCAGTCAGTTTACTAATCATCCCCTGTATAACATCAAAAATTCAGGGTTAGAGGAGATTAGATCTTTATTTTTTTCTTATGTAGATATCTTGTTTAGGACAGTTGATGAAATGTATGGAATAAGAATATATGGCCAGGCACTTGTGTTTACCTTTTCTATAGAAATGTGTTGATATTGTAAAATCTTATATAATCTGTGGGGTTTCCCTCTGCCAGGAAGGGCTGTTCCTGGCCTTACCGGAGGGTCCGGTCTGGCCTTGGTCAAGGCCTCAGAGTTGTAGGGAGGAAGGAGGGAGGTTACAGCACCTTAATCCCCCTCTCCCTGGTCTTGTGGTGCTTTACCTGAGTGTAAGCATTCAGGAGCTCCACTGCTGACCTCCTCATCACTGACCAGCCAGCGCTTTATATGAACCCTCTCCATCCCTCTGAGACTCCACCTCCTCGTTTCCCTCCACCTTGGCCGCGCCCCCAGCCTGTATCCCTTAAAGGGGCTGGTCCTCTCTCTGCAGTTCCTGAACTCCCCTTTTTGTCGCAGCCTTCTTGACTCCCCAGTCGATCGTCCTGCCATCTGAGGTTCTGCGGGGCCACCCCGCCATTGGCCTTGGGGGGCTGCCAGCCCCCTAGGGCTGCCCAACCCCTCTCGGCCCTCCTTGATATTTCCAGGGGAAACCCCTTGCTTGTCATGGCATCGCCGGCGCGTCGGGCCCAAGGCCCACTGAGGGCAGCCACCTGGCACTGGGGTGGCATCACCCCTGGCCCAACCGATGTGCCTCTGGTTGCCCAGGGAGGTCACGGCTGGGACTGGGTTTTTCTGGGCCCCGGGTATACTGCAGAGGGCAACCACAGTGGCATCTGCCATGCCCATGCTTGGGAGCGGCCCATCAACACCACTACCTCCTACCTCCCGCCCCGGGCAGACGCCCAACGGGGCACCAGATAAGTCCAGGACCGGACAAAATAAAATATTGAGCAAAAAACTTGGGCTTTTTGGAGCACAAAAGGGTCAGTTTTGTAGATTTGATTACCAAAACAATCTCCTGTGGTTTGCAATGGGATAATTCTCATGCATGGTATGAAAATTATGGTAGAAAGCTATTTTTTTAGTACATTTATTAGCTGCCCTTCAGCGTAAGCAATGAGGGTGATGAGACTATTAAAAGTCTAAACCAGGGGTTCCCAACCTTTGGAGGCCCGCGTACCCCCTCGCAGGCCTCCAAAGGTGCCGCGTACCCCTGGACTACCTGCCCCCGTGTACAAAAAAGTGTATTTTTTCCGGCTTGCGGTGCGTTCATGCATGCGGGCACTCCTGTCCGCACCGCAACCCGGAGGGAAAGGCTACAGTCCTGCATAATCAGCAGGACTGTAGCCTTTTTTTCGGGGTTGCGGCACAAGTGGGAGGGCCCGCTCGCCCACGCCGCAACCACAAAAAAAGACTACAGGCCTGCCTTAGTCCCCAGTAGCATTTCCTACCTGTTCTTCTGGTCACCGCCATCTTGGATCTCACAAGATTTCACGTGATCCAAGAAGGTGGCAACCAGAAGAACAGGTAGAATACTGTACTCCCATTCATGATCCAATAGCATTATTCCAACCATGTCATTCTGTAGCTCTAAACTTACTGGCTTGGAAGTCGGCATGCAAGTCTCTCTTATTAACAGGGCAAATAGCAGCTTTGAGGAAGATGGAATTGTGCGTAAAATGGCGCTAGGAAATGGGTTAAACTCCCCCTCCCCAATATCTGCAGTCTTGATCCAAATTCCTGTGTGGTTGCAGTTTGTTAAAATTAAAAGATACAGGTGACCCAATCATGAATCTTCTTCATCTTGTCTAGTCCCTTACTGGACAGGTTCCAAGTAAACATGCTTAGAATCTGTTATTCCATCCCAGAGAGATGTGTTCCTTTTATAAGGAAGTGTATTATGTGCCAGGTGCCCAATGCCATTAAACCCTTTCAAACATGGCCAGTCAAATGGATGTCTCTCTTTCGGAGTGAAAAGACTCTGTTGTGTAAAATAATTAATGGGGGGTTTGCCATTGATTTCAGTAGAATTAACATCTGGGATAACATGGCTTCAAAGGATGTTTGCATTGTTTTATAGTCAGAATTTCTTTTTCACTTGGATACGTAAAGGGGGGAAAATAGGGAGGCAGAACACGTGAAAAATGAGGCATTGAATTCCACAGCTGACAGCAGCAATTTCGAAAAGATTACAGCCCCAGGACTATGCCACAGGTTTGCAAACAGCTGAGCTCTGATTTATGTACAAACCACAGGCCACTTACCCCATGGTAAGCTAACTGAAGTTGCACTTCCACTGTGCTTCATTCGGAGAGTGTTGTCAAGCCCTGCACCAGCAGCCGTATCCTATCCCGAATTGGCATTCTGTGGTCTGTGATGGTTTTATTTTTGTGGTTTTGGCCTTTGTTTGGGGTCTTCCTCCTCACTGCGGCCCCTTCTTGCAATCTGTGGACATGTGGGTGTTTCTTACAGTCCTTGACTTTGTCACTGTGTTACACGGTTGGCACAGAATTGTCACTTCTGTGGCCAGCCATGCTTTTTGAGAGCTCTTTGAGCTATGAGCTTTGACTGTAAAAGTTAATGCTTATATTATGTGTTCATAGCACACTTGCCTTGGTGCGAATAGGATCTTTGGTTCTGATCACATCGTTAGGATTGTATTTATTATTGCCGTTTCCATGTCTGTCCACCCACATTTGTCTTGTGAAAGGCAGTTGCACAAGAGTTGCTCCAGAGTTGCTGCACTGGTGTTTTGTGACATCTGTGATGATACCACAACTTGTAGTGTAAGGGCCCCCTGCATGACAGATGAAAGGACTGCTCTGACATAATCAAAAAGAAATAATATGGTCTCACATTTGGTGTCTTAGTTCTTGATGAACCTGGTCTAAACAACTGTGAATATTGGCAGTTTTTCATGGTAAGCCATAAGATACTAGAATGGTTAACAAGTGGTTAAAATTCCTTAGAATCCTCAAGTGATTTTGCCTGTTCCCAGATACCGTAGTCATCCCTTGATAACTGCAGTTCCAAGTGACCCTGAATGTGTGAAACAGCCATTGCATATGACTCACCACAGTCTGAACTTCCACCACACATGATGCAACTCCAGATGCAATTCTTTTCATTGAGCCGGTTCATACATTCCATTGAGAGACACAACTTTTGAGTGATGAACTTGTTTGTGTGATTCAATACTTTGCCTGCTCCAGGCAGAACCAAAAAGATTACCACCATAGCCTCATCTCGTCAATATGTGACATTCTTACAACAGGATTACCAACCATCGAGGCAACTTTCAGTGACTTTAAACATTTTAAGGCCCTGCAACTGAAATGTTTTGGGCCATAGCTTATCCCCAGCTCTTGTTGGTGAGGTTGTGCAAGGGGAAGGAAGCGATAGCAAGAGGCCATCGCCACTGAGCTGTGGCCAAGGGGAAAAGGAGTCTGCCTGTGTTTACCGGAAGGAGATGTAGTAAGGCAGAGGTGGAAGCAAGGATTGGCTGGATTCAGCACTATGCACCTGCATAGTGTGACTGCTGGCCAGCTCAAAGCACCCAACTCCTTCCTAGCCATTGTGCTGCCTCACTGGCTGCTGCTGCTGCTCACCCTACTGTTAAACGTAGCATGATTGCAACAGATGAAACCTTGACGTTCTATTTACAGTACATGCTTTGTGCCTGCCTGCAGAGCTGCACTGTGCTTTGTTACGGAGCAGAGAGAAAACAACACTCAGTGCCCAAAGGCAGGTTTAAACCCAAGGGCCAATGAGCAGCTGGTGCTCTCAACGTTGCCATTTGTTTACACAGCTTTTTCTGGTATTTGTGCGTATGTTTAAGGGCAAACATTTGAATGGGATGGAGCAAGAGACAACCGTCTCCTGCTATTAGAGGCAATTCTTAATTCTAGCAAGCATAATCTAGGTGAATGGTGCAATTATACTACTCTTGCCCAGGTTGAACCACAGAATCTTTATTCTGGGTAGAGAATGGGGAAAAACCCCAACAAAATGATCATACAGGTCCAAATTTGCAGGCTACAAGAATTCACCAAAGGATCCAAAAAAAGTTAACAGGAAAAAAATCACAGGGCGTAATCCACACTACAAGCTCAAATTGGTTTACTAGACATTCCCTCTCTCCAGGGCACCTGGAGAACTTGAACCCTGAGAGGGGACAGTGTGGTGTAATGGTGAGTGTTAGAGTAGAAGCCCTGGGTTCAAATCCTCACTTAGCCATGAAGCTCACTGGTAGGTCTGGCTCAGTGGTTGAGCTGCCGCCTTGTAATGCCTGAAGAGATCTGAGGACGCCAGCTGGAGACAACCAGAAGTATCCGAGAGCTGTTGACACGCCTCTGACGACCTGCAGAAGCCCTCGGTGAGAGCGAGGAAGAAAAGCTGTCAGACAACACTCTGAAGTGAGAGGCAGAGTGCTGTCAAGCCGAGCGTGGAAGGCGAATGCCAGAGATAAGCCAGACCGTGAAGGTCACCATCTGGAATGAAGACGTTCGATGAACAATTAGAACTTTGTATTGTAAACCCTCCTTCAGGGGGGTAGAATTGCCTGCCTATGTACACCTACTTGAATTAAAGTCAGAGGAGAAATCCAATGACCAAGAAAGGCGGTATATAAATACCGGTGGGATGATGATGATGATGATGATGATCAGGCTGCTGTACGTGGTTCTCTTCCCTCTTTTATCCTCATAACAATACCATGGGGTAGGTGAGGTCAACATAGGTGTCCCAACATCATTATAATGATGATGATGATGATGTTGATGTTGGGACACCTATGTTGACCTCACCTACCCCATGGTATTGTTATGAGAATAAAAGAGGAAAGAGAGCCACGTACAGCATCCTGATCCACGTGGAGCTCCTTTTTGTTGAAAAGTGGTATATAAACATCATAATAAATTAATAGGGATTTCTAACAGAGGATTCTCAGCCAACCTTTAATTTCAAATATACTGGTACTTGAACAGGTCAGGGGATGGGGTCATACAGTCATGTTTGCCTTTTTTAACATCTTACTGGTACAGGTGGGGTGCTGCTGTTTTTATGCTCTTGTTTTTAATTGTAACAGTGATCTTTTTATCGATTTTTAGATGTTTTTATTAGTTTTCATTAACTGTTTTAAAAAGTGATAATTTTTTGTATTTTATTTTTGTTGTTTGTTGTTGTAAGCCGCCTTGGATCCCTTCGGGGAGAAAGGCGGGATAAAAATATTGTAAATAGAAATAAATAAAATGTGGCTGTTTGCGCCATCCCCACAGCTGCCACTGTCATATCATGGTATGGCTCTGCCTGCACCCACCTTAGCTCAGTGGAAGGAATGACACATATGCACATGCAGTAGCACATGTGCTGGACACACAATTTATGCATGGGCTCTAGGTGGAAATGATGCTGCTAACTTACACTCCAGCAGTTAAGCAGCTATTTGAAAGTAGAACCACAAGCCCTTTCTCAGAACTTTTAGGTAGTGTATTCTGAAAGATTTCCATGTACCTGTCATGATCTTGCTTGGTATTATATATATATATATATATATATATATATACACCACTTTTCTAAAAATTCAAAGCGGTGTACAACATACAAACAAAACACTAATACAATTAAAACCCATTTAAAAAAAAAAAAAAACACTCCTTTCCTGTTGGCATTCCTTTCCTGTTGTGTCTTGTGATACACATTAAATCTGATCTTGCAGTTTCAGTAATATTGGGAATCTGTGGCAGTTTCCACCTAAGAGAAATGGACATTTTTTTAAAAATGGGTAATTATCACTAGAGAGTTTAGTTCTTCTAGAGTTCTTCACCCTTTTCTACAGATGTTGTAGCGCCTCCCAGTTGTGGTTGAAGAAATAGGAACACAGATTTCACACGTGCCACTCAGGGGTACTTTTAAACCTTGTTCCTGCTTTTGGTGTCGTGTGCATGTGTGAAAGGCAGAAATGCAGCTTCAAATGTGATTGTATCATGTTTTTAAATTGATAGTTGGCAGATTTACAATTGCATGATAACCTTCCCCCATGTTTTGAGTCATCTGTGAACAGATGCATTGGTGAAATTGACAAGGCTTTCCCTTGACAGTGTCATTTTCAGTGCAGGCCAGGGGGAGGGGGCTGGTGGAATGGCAGTGGGGGTGAAGGGCAGGTACTGCAGAAGGGGAAAGAGGGCCTGAATGATGTCGGACTGTCACCAAGTACATGATTGATTGCATTGCATTGCATTGTATTTAAATACAGCCTTTCTGTTAAGTCACCCAATACAATTTAAAGTGCTAAAACAAAAAAACAAATGTTACTAAAAATAGAAAAGCAGAGTTTCTGCCCTTGGTGGTCTCTTCAGAAGCTGATGACAAAAGCTCCCTTGCCTGTGTGGGGGACGATTCCCAAGTGCTCATGAAAGCGCCTGAAGATGCACTCACAGTTTTCGTCCCAGCTCTGCCATTTCGCCATCAGGCTTGCACACAGCACAGTTACAAAACCCCATATGTGCTGGGAGAGATCATCAACTCCATCTCAGTGACTCATATTGTATTAGCTTCATATTAACCAACCCTCCCGTTCCAAGAGATGAAAAATTATTTTCTTTCTCTCCTACTACTTTGATCAGAATGATACATAACCTTTAGGAACTGTGCGCATATTGTGCGGGGCCGTGCTCATGGAGCATGGCACAGACAGCAATTTTGTATGCATGCAGCAAGACACTTTGCACTCCCCAGGTGGCATTTTTAAAATCATGTGAGATGGGGGGATCGGTGCTGACAACTCCTCTCAGCCAAGTCATTATGACCATCTGCTCTCAGTTGCACCGAGCCAACGGCTTCTATAAAGAGAAGGCATGCCACAGGATATTGGGGGCTCTGGCAGTAACCGGATCCCTGGAACTTTGCAGCGGAGCTGACTCTGTCTTTCTAGCTATGAGTTTTGGACATCTTCTCGAAATTTCCAGATACAAACGTAGGATAGGGGTGTTCTTTACCCCGGCTGGTTCAAATGCTATAGCCCCCATGTGGAATCCACTTGGTTCTGCACAAGTGCCACATGGAGTTGTGCATGTCACATTTAAAAACTTCTTGTCACGTGGATTAGGTCAGCAATCCATATTAATGCTGCACTTTTGTAGTGGTTGCAAGTGTTACACAGGTCTGGTCATAACAACAAGAGTTTGTTTGATATTTTCAGGGATATTTATATTTATGTGTTTATGTTATTACTGTTACACCCCACTTCTCTTCCCTTATGAGACTCAAAGCAACGTACACATTGGTCCCAGGCAATCACCTATCTAGACACTGACGAGACATAGTTCTGCTTAATTTCAGGAAGGTGGTTATATCGTGTGTCCCCAGACCATGCCCAAATGTTATATATTTGTTATATATTCGCAGAAGAACTGGGATCTCCATTTTCAAAGAGACATCAAGGGGTTATGGGAACAGTAATACAGCATCAAACATTTTGCAGGACTGGATTCACTAGGTTCCTAGGTATGCTGTAGATAGAATAATTCCCAGCTCAATTGCTGTAGTAGTATAATTACTTAAGGACATCAGAAGAGCCCTGCTGGATCTGGCCAAGGCCCCATCTAGTCCAGGTTCCTCTATCTCACAGTGACCAACCAGATGCCTCTATCTTATTGTCTTGTGTGCTCCCACTGGGAGCACACAAGACAATAAGATATCTGTATCCTGTAGCCACTCCCTTGCATCTGGCATTCAGAGATAGGCTACCTCTAAAGCCCGAAGGTTACATACAGTCATCATGACTTGTAACCTGTGACACCCAGCGAGTAAGCAGCATTGGCAGAGAGGCTTCTGCAGGTCCTGCGCTGGTCGGGGCAGGAGTGTAGAAAGGGACGACCGGGGTGGAAAGGGAGTGGGCGATTGGTCAGCCAGGCCCAGGACAGGGGAGGGATCATCAGTGGCATGCTCTGCTGAATCCTATCCCCTGTCCTGAGCCTGGCCGGCCTTATACCGTGACCTTGGATTTGCGCCGGCCATCTTGCCAGCACACATCCGAGGAAGCCCATTTAGCCTGCTGGGGTTCTACCTAGGGGAAAGGGACAAACATCCCTTTCTCCTGAGGAGTGCTCCAGCAATCCTGCCTAGGATGCAGCCACTGCCTTAGGTGCGCTACCGCTGCATTCTAGACAGAATTTGGCTGAAAGTGTGCTAAAAGCAACCTTTTTTTAAATGTGCCTGGCAAGGCTGACCCTAGAAGGGTCAACCAGTACAGGGTCCCCCCTATTATGGCCCCTCTGTGTGTGTGTGTGTGTGTGTGTGTGTGTGTATAAAATAAGGCATTAAAATGAGTGCCTACATTAATTGATATGCTCCAAAATTCAAATTAATAAATTGAGCTCATTAATTCCCTAAGAATAGGAGCACTCTTTCCTTTATTGAAATTTTAAATATATATTCAAATAACTAACCCAGCTAATAAAATAGACAAAATAACTACTAAATATTGAAATATAAAATATCAATTAAAGCACTCTAAATTAAATTAAACTTGCATCCAAAAAGTGTGATGGGATCCCTCTTTCTCTCTCTCACTCTTTTAATTACCGGTATCTATCAAATATGTATTACCTTTATGAAGAGGCAGATAGCAAGTATCTGAAGGAGAGAAAGAAGTGAGGAAAAAAGTGGGAACAGAACACCATCTAGGAAGCAAAGTAGAAAAAAATGGGGGGGGGAGGTTGTAATATGGGAAGTTCCCCATGGGTGGAGCTTGTGGATTTCATTAAATGCCCCCTACTTTCCCCCCTTTCATTTGAACACTGGTGCAGTGACTCGCAGGATCAAACCTGGAATCCAGCAAAACTAATAGGTAAAATGAGAGAGTCATAAGGGACAAAGGAAAGTGCAAGCAAATCAAGTACTGTACTCCATATATTCCCAGAGGCCAATTAAAAATAAAGCAGCAAATGAGAAATGGGATGGGACAGAGCTCAAATCTGAAGAAGGAAAAAGGAGGTCACGCTGACTCTGCTTTAATTTAAATAATAATTTCATTTTTGTTCCTTTTGCTGACAAGCTATGATTTGGACAAAAAGTGACATTTTATATTTGGCAATATGGAAATTCAACACTGGCTGGAGCATAACTTCATTACCCAAAAGTTGCTAGCTAGCCCACCCACAAGTCTGCTTTTTGCATTGCATGTTTTTAGTTCTTGGTACTTCAACACCCTTAAAGCAAAGAAGAATAAACTCTTCTCCTTTATAACCCCATGAGAGTGCTGGGTGAGATGTTGAGGAATGTGGTGACATCAACATACTGGTGACTCTTAATTCTTCTTCCTCAGTACATTCAAATGTGGCAGTTGGTTCCCTGAACCAGTATCTGGATGCTGTTATGACATAGATAAAGTGTATTTTATGAGATCTCAGTGTATGAGATCTCAGTATATTTTAAAATATTTGGACACCTCTTTAAAGTATGGGTCAGCTATAAAAAGTAGGGTGTTGGTTACCGTATCCAAATCATTAGTCACAGACTAATTTTGCCAACCTCACAGCACATTATTCTCAAGATGCATACTAATATATACTGATAAAGTCCTATGCAGATATCTATAACAATACACATTTTCACACGGTTACAGCATGTGGAGTAAATTCACATATCATGGGGATACTGAAGTTTGATCTGGATACTCATACGACAGCCCATGTGATTTGGGTGAGGTGGGTACATTAGTTCTTGATGGGGTCAATCACGCTCCCCTTGAAGGCGCAGGCTCTCGGTCTGGAAGGACTCCTGGTCTAGACCTTCCTTCTGAACAATCACATACTGACTGTGGTCAACAGTCGTTTTCATCAGCGATGCCAGCTGCAATCTCCTCCTCAATAACAAGGATTTAGCTACTGTCATTCATGCCCTGGTAAGCTCTCAGATAGATTACTGTAATACTGCCTAAGTGGGCATGACATGAAGATGCTGTGGAACACAGCTGTCTACCTCTTGATGGAGACTGGCTCTGAGTTCAGACCAGCCAGGTATTTTTTGCTCTTCTGCACAACCTTCTACTATGGATTGGTGGTTTATAATGTTGGTGATATTACCTATAAGCCCTAAGCGGCGTAGGCCCAGCCCGCTTTTTTTGGTTCATTAATGCTTTTGCCCTGTGGTTTTATTGCACTTCTGTTGCTGTTGTCCATTCAAAGATAGTTTTAAAAACTGTGCTGACGCTGCTGTACTGATGTGATGACTTTTTGACTATGTACACCATCCTAAACACTGCTGTAGAAGAGTGATATAAAAATATTATTATAAATAATAATTGCAATATTTTGGATAAACGCCTGTTACCTCTTGGGTTTTAACTGTGCTGGAACCTTGGTGCTGGTGGCAGGAAAGATGAGCAGAGCTGGGGCAGCATTCCTTCCCAGAAGCAGTTTCTCGGAGACCCCAGGCGAAATCTTTGCAAGCAGCAGTTGCAAGAAAGGCATTTTTGGCCCTGGGGACTGGGGTCACTATCTAGATGGGAACAATCAGGCAGGGCCAATTGCCAGCTTCTCTTCCCATCCCCTCTTTGTCAGCTCCACAGATCCTATCTGTCCCCTGGGAAGGAGTGGCTCCTTTACCGCCTCTCATCTTCTGGTCAAAGGCGTCGTCAGGAGGGGGAGCGGGGCCTCTCCAGGTGCATGGGGCGACCTGTCCTGGTTTTTTTTTTTTTTTTTGCAAAAATTGCCACCGGATTTGGCAGCAATTCGGCGGCGGCATGGCCGCCATGGCAAAAATGCACCCCAGCCGCTTTTTTCGTCTGCTTTTAGGCCATTTGCAGCACCATGGGGGATGCACAAGCTGGGGGGGGTGCACGATTCAGCAGTGCGGGGGCAAAGGCGGTGACAAAATCAGCACTTACTTCAAGCACACCTAGGCCCGATGAGCAGCCTCCTCCTTGCAGGCCTGGCCTGGCTGTGCAACCAGAGCCTCTCTAGCACCTAGTCTCACTGGCTGAAGGACTCCTCCACCAGCGAGACTAGGTGCTCCTGCTAGAGAGGCTGTGCAAGGTTGGTCCAGAAAATCAAAGTAGTTGGTGCATTTGGGAAAATATAACAGCAGCTGAAAAAACAGAGGTAAACAGGTTTTATTGGCCTCATCATATAAGAGCTGAAGCTCCATATCTAGCAGCCTGTTTTTAAGTATGACAACAGCCTGTGCTGGTTCCAGGGAACCTAGCAAATCAGAGGAAAGCCCCATCCTCCTGATTTTATCCAAGAAGAGGGATAGTCCAAGGGGGCAAACTGAATCATGGAGGAGCGTGTGTAATAAAGGGTCCTGACCTGAACTAAAGCAAATCCTAGTCCAGAATTTAATGAACCTGAGCCATGCCACTGTCTCGAGTCTATGTTGCCCAGTTTCGAGACATAGAGCTGTGTATGGTGGAACACATCGCGGCACCCCCCAGAACCTTTATATAAGAACGTTGATTGGACCCTTTCCACCAAATTATTGTAAGCTGTTACCCACAGGGGTATCCCAAACTTCAGTTGGGCCACTGACTTGTCATTAAAAACCTTTAACACTGGTGGAATAGCTGAGTTCCCCATGTGCAGATCAGTAATGTGACTTGCTGTGAAGATCTTGCTGTTCCCCATGATATGTGAATTTACTCCACATGCTTTAACCGTGTGAAAATGTGTATTGTTCTAATCTAGATATCTGCATAGGACTTTATCAGTATATATTAGTATGCATCTTGAGAATAATGTGCTGTGAGGTTGGCAAAATTAGTCTGTGACTAATGATTTGGATGCTGTGACCAACATTTAAGAGATGTCCAAATGTTTTAAAATACACTGAGATCTCTGTATCCTAGGATAGTGGTCCCAGAGATGTGCTTGCATGGCCGTCATAAGTGGATTTTTTTGTAAGCCTTAATGGAATACATCTATTTCAAAGAAATGGATAGCACAGAGCAGGTGAATGCCACAGCATCGACAGCTACAGGTATGAAAACTGAACTAACAAAAGCCATATAAAGCAGACTGAACCGCATGAAAATAATGTATAAACTCATTAAGATAAAATAACCCTGTGGTCACAATGTACACCGAATGAAATAGTTTAGCTGTGGAAAATAACCCAATGACTAGAAACACATTTTGGTTTACATAAAGGTTCAAATCTTGCTGCAGTTCTTACCCTGCTATCCAGATTGAAAAAGCTGGGGGGGGGGGGGGAGCAGCACAGATCAGCAGAATTAGAATAGGCAGAAAGACTTCTTCTTTCTGAGAGCTTCTTATAGCCCCCTAGTGGCCAGGAAAAATAATTAAGATGAAATCCTTGTTCCATAAAACTGTTGTGAATTTAGGTACACAGTCTAAGAAAAATCTGGGAAAGAATATGTGATTAGCCAACAGGGACAGATCTCATAGAAGATCATTCTAGCAAAGAAGCATATCTAAGATAGGAGGTCTGAAAAATGCAACAAAAAAGCAAAAGAAGATTTATACATAAGCCATCCACAAAGTACAGAATCTCAGAATCTAACACCTGAAGAATTTAGAGTACATTGAGTACATTTAGAGTACAAATTATTTGGATACAGTGCAAGCATGTGATTGAGACTGGCATTGTCTCATGAGTAATCCACAAATAATGACTGACCTTGTATATGACTAGCCAAATATATGGCCAACCCATATATTTGCTGACAGTTCATCTATGACTCTCTCCGCCCTGAGGGCAGAATCTTTGCATCTGCTTTTGTCTTTTCAGGTTGTTCCCCTTTTACCTGGGTAGGAGTTCCATCATTTTAACAGCTTCCTGCAGAAATCCAACAGGCGCAGCTTCATTGCCATCTCCACCATGCAGGGGTTCGGTACACTGGTTGATTCTTAACCATGCAGCTCTTAAAGGTAAGGGGTGGGGGAGAGTGGCAATCTTACTTTCAGCATCTCTAGGCAGAAATTTAGCTCCTACAGCTTCCAATCTGTCCATCTCTCTCTCTCTCCTCTAACAGCCTAGGTATTGCAAAGGCACATGCAACCTAAACTACTGGTGTCCACACTTAGCCAGTGGCTGCATTTGAAAAATATTGCATAGGACAGTATATATTGCAATTATATTCATTTTTTTGGCCATGGTTAGAAGGACTAAAAAGTAACTTCAAAAACTTTAGAAGCATTGATGCAGGTTGGGTCTGTCTCTGGTTAGGCGCATGTCCTCCAAAATGTCCTCCATCTATTTTCACCAGCAGCTCTGATGTGCACAACGGTGGTGGCACGACATTTATGACACTGTAAGAGGAATTATGGCAGCAGATCAGATCCACTACCATAGACCCTCTATAGGGTTGGATTGTAAGTATAATGAAAAACCTTACAGTACCTTACAAAAAATCCCCTGGTTGTTCTTACATTGAACCCATGGCTCACACACTGAGGTTTGCTGGTAGCAACACAACAAATGGGGACCTAAGGGGTGCAAAAGATGTAAAGGTTGAATAGTACCCTTCTTCCACATGTGTGCGGTGGGGAATGTCTCAGTTCACAGACTTCTGTTGGACTGCAGGCAGTCCCAGTTCTGTGGTTCTGGTGCTATCCGCAGCCTGTTCCTGGACAGTCATGCTGGCTGTTTGCTCCTCTGAGGTGGCAACTGTCTCTGCCACTTCAGACAGTGGCAGTTCTAAATGTTGTCAGAAAGTTTATTAAGTATAAAATGGGGGATTGCAAATGGGTTTGGGTGAAGCAGACAGAGAACATACAAAGAAAATGAGCAGTTGCCATTCTAAATAGTCTGAAGAAAGGAACATCCTAAAGGCTCATTCACACTAGCCACTACGTTCGCGTTTTGCCTCTTTTTATTCCGTTTTTCCAATGCTGCGTCTGACGCAGCATGAGCTCCCGACGCGTCCAGGAGAGTTGGCTCCTGTTGATCTTTTTGAAGCGCTCGCTTTCAGCTAACGTCTGTGCTAACGTTTGTCCGGCAGCCCACCAATCAGTTGGGAGGGGGAGGAGAGTGGTGGCATGCCAATCACAGCCACCTCCAATCATCGTGTGTGTTTCTTTCAAGGGTTCATTCCAGGTTTTGCCTCTTTTTCTTCCGTTTTTTCAATGCAATTTTCAATTTCAATTTGCAGTTTCCACCAAGACCAAGGTTAACGAGGGTAGCGCGCGAGGAGCGATCGAGGCAGGCGCTGACCTTCTCTGTATCTTAAGCATGAACTTCCGAGAGAGGGGAAGGGTCAAAGAAGGGTCGCTTTTTTGGCCAATCGGAGCGCAGTTCTGTTCACCGAATCACAGCTGCGCTTTCTTCAGGAAGGCGGGACAGAAGGAGGGACAACAGGCGGCAATCAGCCCCCTGTTTCAAACGTCTAGACGCAAGTAAAAAAAAAAGCGTTCCGTCAGAAGGCTAGTGTGAATCAGCCTTAAGCCTTCTGTGATGCAAGGATAGCATACAGTGTAAAGACTTGCAGCACAAATAGGGAAGAACCTCTGCGTTTCAAAGAACTGCTGAGAAAGGGGCAAGTTGGGCCCACCCATCAGGGGTGGATAGATGAGCAGGAGCATGTAGCCCCTGTCCAATGGAAGGAATGATTAGAGACAGCCTCACAGGTGGGATTGAGGGACAGGTGACACAGAGGATGTTCTGCATGTAGGGTTTTCACCCTTGGGAAATGGGCCACTTACAGGTGAGACTGGGTAGGATGATGCCTTGCCTCATCCTATCAGACTATGGACAATTAACAGAGAAGTTCCCTCTTGGGAGAGATGCATGCAAAAGGCAGGGATGCATGCATGTGGGTTATATTCCAGGGCTAATGGCAGAGGTAAGCCAGTGCTAAAATAGAGGGACATGAAAGCGTGCCAAAGGGCCAGGCCTTTTTCTCCACAGTGAGATTCAAAGGGATCCATAGTCTTCCATACCCGTTAAATGCTATGCATTAGCCAGTGGGTGTTGGTGAAGGAGGGGGTAGATTTATAAAGCTTGATGACAGCATTACAGAGTAAATAAATTCTGCAGTAAAAGCATCATTGATCAACTCAGTTATTTAGTATCTCACCTAAAAGGATGACTGTTTCTACCAATTGGTCATAGACAAGCCACCACCAAGGCATCTAACCTTTTGGCCATAAGGAATATGTTTTTAGCTCAGCATAGCAGAGAAGTACAGGGAGAGTTTTTGCAGCATTGGCTTGCACACTGCCTACTGAAAGCCACAGCAATTAATCCTTTATCTTGGTAAACCCCTAATTAACTCCCATGCTTTTAGTAAAATGAAACAACACAGCGATCTGCCACCAGTGAACAATGAGATAATGCTAATGTCACCAGCTAATGTTTCAAGCTGTAATGTCACACTTAAGGTGCCCATTGTATTCTCCACGCAATGAATTTGTTACTGGAACAGTTGTTGATGATAATGTCACCCTCCTGGGGGCTGCTGCTGTAGCCTTCAGAGCTCATGTTCACACAAGAGTTGTAGGAGCACAAAGGAAGAAAGCAAAAGGTCTTTTCATGTAAGCCTGAGTCACAGAAGGTGACTTGCATGGCAACAGCCCAAAGTAAACCTGCAAGGTTCATGAACGCAGCATAAAGCAGCTAATTTTGGGTCATTTCAATTATAGGGTGTAGGGGTGATGGGCCAGGGCCTGGTTGTGTTCCCTGGTCTTCTTGTCATACCCTGGCCTCAGGAGGCAGCCAGGACTCCAACACGGAGGAGAAGGAAGAGCAGGAAGAGCTAATTTGTCCAGAAAAGTCAGCAGCAGCAGCAGGGATCTTGGACCCAAACCCCAACATGGAACCTGAGCCTGTTAGTAAGGAGCCCTTTGGGCCAGAGATACCAAGGTAGGACCCCCGACAGCTCCCTCCAAATGATTTCTCTGAGGGTCTGGCCTCCGCTTCACTGAAACCCACATACTCAGCAGTGTCTGCTTGTAACTGCAGTCAATGCATTCAGCGGGTGGGAGGGGGAGGAGTGGTAGACTCCAGGCTGGAGATCTACCCTAGAAGACATGTCACTCTTCAGGGAAGAGTTGAGCCTGGATGTGGTAGTTGAGCCATGGCAATATATAAGGCTCAGTAGTTGAGTTCTAGAATCTAGACGTTGTCGGAGAAAGTTGTATACTTGGAACAAACGGCTTCGGCCTGACTCTAGCAGGTATTGGCTTGACTTCACCACCCTCAGGCACCCATCATGCCCATCAGGGACAGAACACTTCTGGCAAGTCTGATGGTCACAGTCGTCATGCCTCCATACTCTTCACTTGCCTCTGGATTGGAAGCTGAGGGGCTGGTTGTATCCCTCAAGGGCTCAGATTTGGCCCAGGGATCCCATGTGCTGGAACTGTATGTCTCCCGATCTTAGAGTTAACTGGGACGCCTCAGCCTTACATTCTATCCTCTCTCAGTTTGCCTCTTCTGCATGCCGGAGAAGGAGATAAAAGCTCCCACTTTCATTTTTGAACTATCCACAATTCCCTATTACAGCCAGACTCAGGAAACTGTAGTTTGTTTACATTATGGTTAGTTCAAACAACCAGGATCAAACTTTGGTTTGGTGTTACATATGAACCAGAACCCACTTACTCCCTTAGGGTGGTATGGTGAGCTGGGTATTTGTGTAACCGTAAATAAGGAGACGGGGTTACAGTTGTGTACCATGGAAGAGCCTAAGCATCTTCCCTATGAATCTCGGCTATCTCCACACATGCATATAGGAAAGACTTCATGCTGACCAGAAGCAAAGGAGAGCAGGGCTCCTGTACCGGCTTTCATGCTTGTGTAGAATTACAGCCGGGCTCTGCACTTCAGCACTAGTTGTTTGGGGTAGTGATAAGGGAGAAATGATGGCTGTATCCGAGAGAAAAATCAAAGGAAGATGTTTGTCTGCATTGCTATCCTTCTCCAGGCTGCTGCCAGTCAAGAACAACATGCCTAATGATGAATCCTAGCCAGGACGTTGGTGTCTGCTCTTGCTGTCGCTGCTACAGGTTGAGTATCCCTTATCTGGACTGCTTGGGACGGGACGTTGTTGGGATTTCAGAATAGTCTGGATTTTGGATGTCCGGATAAGGGGTAACCAACCTGTATTTGAAATGTATTTCCACCTCTCCCCTGGTGCTCTCTGTGGCTCATTTACTTTGCAGTTACCACTTTTTCCCTGACAGTGGCAAATAATGGTAGCATTAGCAGTGTGAGGAAAAGGTATTGCTTCCGTTCATCCCACCACCTGACCAGGAGCATCACTGGGTTGTCCTTTCCATCCTTTGTGGGTACATAAGACGGCCTTGTTCGTCTCTGAACGTTACTGGGAGGAGCACTTGCAGCCTGGTCCTACTTCACCTGGCCCAATGTTGGGAGCGAAGGAGAGCAGCAGCTGAGCAAGTGGGATGAAGAGGGAATGTTCTTCCATTCACCCACCTCCTCCGGTCACAGACACCGCCACTGCCCCTGCCTGGACTTCTCCAGTACAGTTAGTAGGCCTCTCACTCCATCCTTTGTGGGACAGCAAAGAGATCTTGATCTACGGATGCCTCTGATTTGTGTGCCTTCAGGGTGGTCCCATTTCAGTGAAAAAACCTCTTCTGAGAGAAGGGGGCCACCTCTATTAATGTGATTCACTGCAGGCTGGGTCACAATCCAAAACCGAGCCATTCATTATCTGTCCATTGGGGATCAATGACCTAAAAGCATCAAGTCACTGGCCTAACAATTGAAAGGAGCAAGGCATTGGCAAGAGTATTCATTTTAATGCTATCTCATCATAAAATAATCCATAATATGCTGCCACACAGTAAACTGTCATGCTACAGTCTTGATAGTTTGCCTTTAAGCCACATGCACAAACCTCCATATGTATCCAGCAGGCAATCTTACTACCTATATAATTACCTTTGAAAACAGTCCCATTTCCCCCCCCCCCACTCACACACACACCGTGTAATACTGAATGCAAAATGCTCCGTTTCCCATTTCTATCTCTTACCTGCCCACCCTTCTAGGAGAAGGTAGGCGTTTCAGGGCAGACTATGTCTAAAGTCGCAGGGCCTCGGTCTTGAGCTGCTGCCTTGCACTGTACCGCAATGGGTAGATTGTAACGTACACTTGATTGAGTTTAAAACCCCAGCTTCCTTTGAGACGTGTAACACTTCAGACTTGCCAGCAACAGCAATTTCATTCTATCCCTTTCAGTGTGAGCTGCTACTGACATCCCTTTGAAATGGAGGCAGCATAGCCTGGAGATACTCTTCAGAGGAGAAAAACCAGGATTTTTGAAGTGATTTTTCCCCCCAATTGTGAGATAGATTAGAAATTCAAAGGGCTCTCTTCTCACCCACTGTAACGGGTGCTGCCACTTGCAGCATGTCTGCTCACAATCCTGGGGCTTTTGTTTTGAAGCCTGTGCCTGTCCCTTCGTGCCTGTTGCTAGTATAACATGGAGACTGCAGTGTTTTCTAAGGCCCCAAGCATGCTGAGATTTCTCGAAGCCCTTGAGTGAGGAAGAGGCTTTCTTTGTTCTTGAACCTTTTTGCTGGACTTTCTGCTGGTGTTCCCTGTTTGGGTTAAGATGCAGACAGACATGTAGCCTTGGGCTTCTAGCCATTCCTGGAACATACCTGATCTTTGCTCTTAGGCTGCTAGAAGCACTGACTTGTAAAAAGGGAAGCATGTGCAAATTGATGATTGCTTTAAAACAATCTTGATCTTTGCACTGTGATGAACGCACATCCACTCCAGCAACATATTTGTGGGAGGCAAAATGAACAAACCTGTTCACTTGGTGAGATTTCCTGTTAAGGCCGGCCTCACTGTGTTTTTATTCTGTTCGAAATTCAGATCTCACTCAGCTACTCCTCTTACGTGCAAGAAGAACAGAGGCAGGCAGCATAGCTGATATACTGTAGACAGACATCCGTGCAACACGAGTATTCTAGATGTGGCCTAAGATAATAAAGCCATTAGAGTACATGTCTAAGAACATCAGAATCACCTTGTTGCATCAGATGAAGGTCCATCTAGTCCTGCATTCTGTTTTCAACCGTGAACAGCCAAGTGCCTCTGGGAAACTTGCAGGCAGGGCATGAAATCCTTGAAACTTGTGAATTCCAAAGGAATGGGCAGGCTGAGCTTGGTATCATATGTCTTCCTGCTTTTCAATGGAGACTGATGTCAGAAATGAAGAAAATGGAAGGACAAGGGAAAGACATTATGAGCAAGTACCTGCATGTATATCAACACAAATATTACAATGGTACCCTATGTCTCCAGTGACCTCTCATTCAAAGGAAAGTAAACAATGTAGTGTTGCTCCAGGACCTCTCACTGCTTGGGGAGGTGGGAACTGTGTAACTAGATATATGTAGCCCCCTGCCCCCCCCCATGCCTGGAATGATTTTGCCTTGAGATTAATGAGATGGAAATGAGGAACTGATGCAGCACTGGAGAGTCTGGTCGGAGTACGTAGCCTGGCTGTGTGGCAGAGCCAGGCCTGAAGACCTTCTATTTCTGGCCAGGTATGCCACAAAACCCCATTGCTTGTGGCACCTGTGCCTTGGGTTGGCAACCCTTGTTATTGTTATTGTTATTGTTATTATTTTATATACTACTATTCAACACAAATATTCACAAAGCAGTTTACATAGAAAAATAATTGGGGGGGGGGAATGGTTCCTGGGCCAATGTGCTCACAATCTTTAAAAAAAATATTGACCCAAAGAAAATACCAGCATTTGATTGTTGTGCTGGGATGACTAGAGACAGTTGCTCTCTCCCTGCTAAATATAAGAAAAGCACCACTTTAAAAGGTGCCTCTTTGCCCAGTTAGCAGTGGTTATAGGTATATACAACCAAGTACTGTATATAGTAACTGAGTAAAACTGGCCATTTTCTTGTTTTGCGTGTGTGTGTGTGTGTGTGTGTGTGTCTGTCTGTCTGTCTGTGTCTGTGTGTGTGTGTGTGTGTGTGTGTGTGTGTGTGTGTGTGTGTGTGTGTTTAGCAGTGAAAGACTGCAACTGTTGCTGTGGCAGGAGTCTGGAGAGCATCTGCTTCCAAACCCCCAGTGGCATCAATGACTAATTCACACCAATGAGCTTCAGGAGGCAATATTCACTGGAATCGCAATGTAAGGGGGGAAAGTTAAATACCCCCTTGACATGCACCATGGTCCCAATCCTGATCCCGTGGCTCTAACATTAACATTTTAACATTAAAACAAAACAGAAGAGCTAATGACATTTCTCGCATCACGTCTGGTTTGACTCGTATTCCATCATTCTGGAATACTGCCAGGGCATCAGGGTTGGAGACGAGCTGAAAGCTTGTTGTCAGATGTCAACACAATCTTGCTACATCTGTCAAGGTACTCTTGAAACTCAGCTAAAATCAAAGTACAATATTAATTGTAATTAAGGCTGTTTGACCAGGAAATGTATAAGTACTGTATATTGAAATAGCTTACCATTCTTTGGCATGAGAATTCTTCCCTTACAGCTTTGATAAAGTATTGCCACCTCATACCTACAGAACTAACAGAACCATTTACTGCCTTCTCTGAACCTGTTGTGCAACTATGAGTGAACTCAGGTTAAAACAGAGCACAATTTAGCATATAAATACTGTAGCTGAACAAAACTCTGGCCACATCATGTGTATCATCTCCAGTTCATTAGGTTTGAAAATATACAGTATTTCATTGTTCAAGGATAGTTGTAAGGGAAGACAGAGGGCAAGATGGGTGCAGCACCTAACAGTTAGTGTCTGGTACCCTCCTCCCTGCTTCACCATTTTTACTGGGTAAACTGGGAATGAACTGGTGAAAAGTAGTTTTTGCTGCCACCACCCAAAGCTAGTGAGCCCAGGCAGAGGGAGGCCACCTTGGGACACCCTCTTTCCCAGGTTAACAGGAAGCCCCCAAATCAATGGAGTCTTCTTGAAATCAATCAGCTGTGGAATGCGGCATTCTGGGGAGATGTGGTAACCTGCTCCCTCCCAAGTGAACTGAAATCAGGCAGGTAAAACAGTTAAAGTAGAAGAAGTTTATTCAAATGCTGCAAAACATCAAAACAATGGAGAGAAAGAGGCACAGCTAAAAACACCAAAGCACTAATAAACTAGCAAAAGAAAAAGGAGGGAGGGTGGCAAAGATTGGCAAGGATGCTAAGATGTAAGTGGCAGATAAAACAAAAGCCCCGACTCCACTCTTCTGCGTACTTTCCTCTTAGTCCCGCTGGTCAGCCCTGTTTTATTTTTGATATGAGTTTTGCTTTTTGGTGGTTCTGCATCGCTTCCCCGTTTCTTTTATTTTGCCTTGTTTATTCAGCCCTTCAAGGAACTGCTTTTCATTCTTACTGATTACCTGTCTGGCCTCAGCTTGCTAGGGAGAGTGTGGGTTGCCATGCTTCCCCAGACTGCTCAGTCTTACTGCTCTTTGTTTTGGCTGTTGTGTAAAGTGGGAGTCCCCAGGATTTTGGGAACCCCTTTTCAGATCAGGGCAAGAGGTTTTCCAAGGTGGCCTCTCTCTGGTTTCCCCGCCTTGGTGGTAACAGTGGAGACCAATCAAATCTCCAAATACCGCCAGGATCAACCAGTGGGAGAGGGAAAGGGGAGAGCCAGGGTGGGAGGGCCAAGGCCGGCCCGTCCATGTGGCCAACTGAAGTGGTCCCTTCAGGCAGCAGATTGGCGGGGGGGGGGCGCCTATCTCTGTCCACCTACTTGCCTCCACTGCTCCCCATCATCCTTCCACTCTTTAACTTAGAAAAGGAAGAGGGGGACAAAGAGGAAGAGGAAGTGTGGAAGGGAGGAGCTAGAACATTAGGGTGTGGGAGGAGCAGAGGCTGGCACACCTTTGGGTAAGGGGGGATGCATTTGGCATGCACCTCAGGCATCAGGAGGGCTTGGGCCAGCTCTGGAGAGGGCTGTTGCTAATTGCTAGGTGTTGCATTTGTTTTGCCCTCTCCTCTGCACATACTTCCCTTGTTGTGTGCCCTTTTTCAACCTCAAGGGCAAACATGGCTACTGTCTTCAGGTGAATCAGCGGTCCCTCCAGGATTTTGAGGCAGCACAGAAGCTTCTGAAGTGCTAGAAGGGTCCAAAGGAGGTGAAAATGGGTAAAAAAAAAAAGAGGAAAAATAAGGGATTTTCACCACAGCAGTGCAAACCTATTACTGAATGTCATGTCAAGTAGGTAGGATTAACAGAACTACTGTGGATAAAGCCACATTACCTCACCCCAGAGGATGCTGGGAATATACCTTCATTCCTCAGTTAATAAAGATATGGGGCTGTCAGAGGCTAAGGTATCATACTGAGAGCCCTGTTGGAGCAACCTGATGAATTAAAGTGCGGCAGATGATCAGAGCATTTCAGAGCATTGGATCTCATACACCTCCATGTTTTCAGGGACCAGGAGAAAGAGAGCTCATTAAAACCAACGGTTAGATTGACAAATGATGAATCTGCTTGTTATTTCAAGAGGAGCTCGAAGCAAAGCCAGCCTGGCTGCACAATCATGTGGTTGTTTGGCGGGGGGGGGGGAGTATTTGTAGGGATGCCAAAAGTGCTGCAGGAGAGGTTGAATACACATGATGCTGACTGATGCTGAGTCAGATTACTGGTCTCTCTATATTATTATTATTATTATTATTAAAAATAAAAATAAAAATATTTATTTATTTATATAAATAAATACTCTCTACTATAACATGTCTCCATCAATTCAGAAGACACTGAATTGCCCTAAGATCTTTTTTAAGTAGAGATACAGGGAACCAAACCTGAGATTTTCTACATGCAAAGCATGTGCTCTTCTTCTGAGCTACAGAATGTTGTATGTAGAGGCTGCTGGGGCACAACTTTCAGAGCATGCTACTGGGGGGGGGGGAAGGATGGCCCAAGATCTTCTGGCACCTGGACTGAAAGGCCTAATGCTGCCCCTCCTTATTTGGTGGTGTGCCCGCCTTTGCTCCTCCCACTGTGCCTTGGAATGGAAAAGGAAGAGGGAGGCAGAGCAGAAGTGGAAGTGTGGCCTCAATCCCCTGACCCAGTTCCACATGGATTTGCGCGAGCTCTATAGCTGGCGCAGGTCCGAATAGACAAGGTTGCCCAGCACAGGTTTACCGCGGCAAGGGAACAAATGTTTCCTTATCCCGAGGAGGCTTCAGGAGGCTGAAATTCCCCCATGGGATTCAGCAAGCACCATATTGGCGCACCTGCATCACCATGCGGGGCGTTAGGTAGGATTGGGCTACTTGTGTTAGCATCATGGATGGGTTGGCCCTGCTTGGAGGCAGCAAAATGTCATGGGTTGGCCACAATTTTGCAGACTTGGTTGAAACACTAATATAACCAACCTTGTTTGTCTCCTGTTCTTATGTGATAGGCATGCAACATACAAAACTTCCTTCTTCCTGAGTCAAACCACTGGTACATTTAGGTCAGTAACTTCACTGACTGGTAGTGGCTCTCCAGGGTTTTGGGCAGGGAACTTTCCCAGGCCCAGCCTTATCTGGGGATGATAGGGACTGAACCTGGCACCGTCTTGCATGAAAAACAGGTGCTCTACCACTAACCAATAGCCCCTTCCCACTTTTTTTAAAATTTTACTACATTTATATGCTGCCCTTCTGCCTTGGCATTCAAAGCAGTTTACAATTTAAAAATATCAAATGCACAATAAGCATTACAGGAGATCTACCATCAAATTTTGAAAACCAGCATTATCCTGAGAGTTACATACGGTACATACTGGTTTATCACACGGCACCAAGACAAGAAATTAGTTTTAAAAAAGCAAACCTTTCGACACCATGCAGTAGGATATGCTTAATAAAGCAACATGTGGTAGACTACTCAGACAATTTAAAGACAAGGGTATCTAGAAGAAAAATGGTTTGGCTAAAGCAGCTGTAACTCTAGGGATCTATGGCACTTGTATAAATTCCATTTGTACCAAGAGTCTGACATAACAACAACTCATCTTCATAACACAGTTAGGCAAGAAATTATTGACGAGAGATACAACAATATGCAGTCTGGATTCATTATATACTGTAGCTGTAGTTGCAAAAACTAATATGGCATGGATAGATATTGTTTTGTGGGATTTAAATAGACATGAACAAGATTATTCACTAAATATTATCAGCGCGTGGTAACCATCCTTAAGATTTTGTATTTTGGAAAGCAAAGTTAGCAGAGTTAAGATCTTATTTAAAAATCACACTGGTTACCTATCTACTTTACTACACATGGAACATCTAATAATTTCTGCACACTTACCCTGAGTCAGTGAGCGTTCAGAGCTGTGTAAGTACAGTAGCAAATAATAAGCCATTATTTGATTATGAATGAGCAAGTAATTTCAGATACCAGCAAATTGCCATGAGAACAGACTTGCAAGTATATCGGGACTCTCCTGATTGGACACTCACATCTGTTAGTAACTCACCAGCTGACCTATGGCAAGCAGCCCCTCAGCCTCAGCTGCAATAGGGAGAGAACATTTCCTCATCTTATAGCATTGCTGAAAAGATTACATCAAACAGGGCCAGCCCATTCATGAGGTTGGCTGAAGCTATCACCCCAGGCAGAAGATTGGCAGGGGGGGGGTGCCCACTTCTGTTTCACCTGCTTGCCTCCACTGCTCCTCCTCCAACTCCCTGAATTGAGGGGACACTGTGGAAGAGGAAGTGCAGAGGTGTGGAGAGTGGTGAGCTAGAGTGTCTCCAATGCTTAGCCCACCAAACTATTATCCTACACACTTTCTCTTCCACTCCATTCTCCTCTTCCTGTTCCAATCCAGAGAGTGGAAGGAACTGAGACTGGCGCATCACCACCAGGTAAGGAAGGCAGTATTTGGCATGCTGTCTCAGGTGCCTGGGGTCTTGGTTTGGCCCTGACACCAAGACAATCCATGTAAAGTGCTTTGTACATTCAGAAAGTGCTATGTAAATGTTAAGTGTTATTATCAAGGGGGTGGCTAACATGTGCACATGTCTGAAAATGGCATTATGCTGCAATCCTATACACCAGTGTTTCTCAAAGTCTTACAGGAGAGTTTACTCCCCTGTAAGTCTTTGCAGGGGTGGGGCGATGTCAGAGGCAGCGCTCCAGGATCGCGCCCACCCCCAACTCCAAAACTCTTTTTTCAACATACCTGGTTGTCCTGCCAGCTCCCCCAAGGGGGGGGGCTGCCGCCATCTCCGCAGACAGCTGCCACTGATGATTTACCCTGGTAAATATTGAAGTTACGTTTCATAACTTTGATCCATAGGTACACCTCAAATACCCGACAATGCCAATTCACCCCTTTAGTCCCCATTGGCTTCAGTCATTGGAGTTCATTTTGGCCTCAGGATGGACATAGGTGAGTCAAAAGGTGGTTTAAAGGTACGTCTAATTTCCTTACTTGGGCAGCTGCTGGAGGGGGCACTGCCGACATGTTTGATGGCCCTTGGGACAGGGGAGGATTGAGCCCAAACATGCATCCGTTGACTGGCTGGCCCATCTCCCACTATCGTGGTGGAGACTGTGGTGGTAGACGTGAGAGAAAAGTAGAAACCTAGGTCCACTGACACACCCACTGAGAAGATAAGGGAAAGGGGGTCCACCATGGTGGACGGGGTCTCACTGAAGCACACTTTGCCAAGGGCCTTTCAGACCTGGAGCTGGAACTGTTCTGAGGGCTTGAGAAGGTCTGTAGGCTTAAATTGATGTCATTTCGGGCTGCAGTGCTGCCTTCATTAATCGTAGGGATTACTGTATAACCCAGAAACTGTTTTGGTATCTTTTCTTTCCTTCAGAAGTACAGTGTTGTTTCCCATAAGAGACCCACATGGAAGATATTTGGATATATTTCTCCTACAAAAGGAAAGAAGTCAATAATTGGTATTGCTACAAATTCAGATGGGCAAATTACGAGAGAGAGAGAGAGAGAGAGAGAGAGAGAGAGAGAGAGAGAGAGAGAGAGAGAGAGAGAGTACAAACCCACACAGGTATACATGAACTATTTTTTAAAAATAAATAACATAGTTATTTTATTTGCTGTGCAATTATCTTTCACCAACTGCTCCCTTTTAAGGTAATTTTATTTGAGGTTTAATGTCTAGCTTACTAATTATCATGCCTGCACCAGCACTGCATGCCTTATGTTTAAATCTGAGGTAGACTGGAGGGTCAACATTTTAAATGGCAGTAACAAAAAGGAGTTCCTTACATCATTGTGGGGGCAATAGTTGAAGATTTATCTGCACGGTATGGTCAGTGATATTTATATATGTATTCCTGAGGTAACTGGAGAAGGGAAGAACAGCACACTGCATGTAATGAAACCCTGAATGTGTGCAGAACGCACGTACTGTTGCCTCAGAAATGTACAGTCTACTATAACGCAACATTGGTGTGTTGGGAGGGTTTGTACATCAGTTCCAAAAAACTTTTGAAACGTCCTGCAAGTCATTCAGAAAATGAGTTAAATCTTCCATAAGTTCCCCAAATAAATATCTACATGATTTGGAAGCTGGCTTCACAACAAATGCATGCAACACACAAACTGAAAAATGACACAAGATCTGAAAAAATGCTGCCTGCATACTGAAAAGTGCTAGAAAGAAAAAGTAAGGATTATTTGGATGAGAGAGATTATGTAGAGCAAATAACAAATTTGCTGTTTCTAAGGTCATGAAGCCATTTGCTATATAGTGTACTTGTTTTGTGTGTACAAGCTTCCAAGATCAATCCCTTGCATTTCCCATTGAATAATTTTAAATATCAGGGCTGCAAAAGGAAGACCCTAGAGAGTAGCTGCTTATCAGAACAGACTGACATCCATATATGTATTGTGTACTGTGCAGGGCCAGACCAAGACCTCCTGGTGCCTACGGCAGCGTGCCAAATTTATTTATATATTTTTATTAAAAAATACTTTCATCCTGCCTTTCCATCCAACAGATGTTGAGTGCAGCTCACAAATAATGCAAAAAACAAACAAACCACCCAACAACAACAATAAAGCATCAATTAAAATTAAACTCAACTGAAAAATGCAATTAAAAATTTAAAATAATCAATCAATAAAAACTATCAAAAAGAAATAAATTAAAAATAACAAGGAACAAACAGCAACTTAACTATTCAATCCAGCAGAGAGTGTCAGCAGCAACAAAAGGGACCAAGCATAAAATAGGCATTAACCATCGACTAAAAGCATGGCCAAACAGAATAGCATAACATTTCTCCAAAATACCAACAGAGAGGGAGCCAACCTGATCTCAACAGGGAGTGAATTTGAAAGACCAGCTGAAAAAGTCTTGTCATGAACTGCTGCTAGCTGAATACAATGGTGATAATGGTATATAATGGTGATGGCTCCCACAACAGGGGCATTCATGATGACTTCACAGGGCAGGCAGATTCATATGGGGGGAGGTGGTCCCAAACCATTAAGGGCTTTATAGGTAATCACAGGTACTTTGAGTTGTGCTTAGAAATGGGAGCCAATATGGGTAATAGGAATGTTGTGGAATGGTCATGATCCGTTGCTCCACTCAGTGACCTACTAACTACATCTGTAGTAATTTCTGAACAGCCCCAAAGTAGAGTGTGTTGCAGTAGCCTAACCGAAACATCACCAGTGCATGGGCAACCATAGCCAGAGTTGTCTGATGTTGCCTTCTCACCTGGTGGTGCGCCAGCCTCTGCTCCTCCACTTCCTGGATTGGAGATGCTCTCGCTCACCACTGTCCTCTCTTCCATACTCCCCCCTTCTCTCCACCCCCCTCTTCCTTTTACAGGGAAGAGGAGTGGAAGAGGAGTGGGAAGAGGAGAAGGAGAAGTAGTGGAGACAGTGGGCAGAGAGGTGGGTGGCCTTGTCAATCTGCTGCCTGTTACTGCCTCCATCAGCCTCATGGGTAGGCACGGTGCGGTGGTCTGTTTAGATGTACTCTAATTTGCTCAGAGCCTCTGGGATCGAGTAGGATGAAATCCAAACAAAGAACTATGGTAAATAAATATATTCATACGTGAGCAGAACCCTGTGAGTGGAATCCCAGGCCGGATGTATGTTGTTTATTGGGAAAGGATTAATTCCTCCTCATTCCGTGACTGATATCTATAGGGGCATCTTATATTTCGCAGAGGGACTCACCAAGTCCAGTTCTGCGCCATTGAACAGACAGCAAAATGGTGGGATTCATTTGGACATTCAAGGGTATCTTTAAACTCTTTGGTCTCTTGATTCTAAAATTTTACCTGCACTGCTCAACCAATTCCTGGGTTTTTTTCCTAGGTGTGGGCACCAGCAGCAGCAGCACTTCTAATGGTCTGCAATGAATATTCATAGCAAATTATCTGCATACATTGTTTGTGCAGCCTTATTGAAGCTAGTTCATGCTTCTTAAAGGAACTGGAGCAAAACAGCCTCTGGCAGACTTTGCCCTCATGGCACACATTATTAAATTCTGAGTGAAAGTTGACAGCATCGAGCATAAATTTAGCATTGGTAAATAAACGCAAGGAAGTAAAGAGAAGCTTTCCTAGACTCTCTGTGAGAGGGGACAGGTGTTTGCTTTCAAGTGCCCAAGCAAACAAATTACACCAAAAAGTCATTTTCAACAGTTGTTGTTGTTTGGAAAATGCTTTTAATTAGAAAAGCAAACTATTTAAAAAAAATGATGTGTTTTCAATAAGGTGTTGTATTTCTTCAGGAAACATTATCCTGTGAAAAATTACCTCTTGATTTATTATTTATTTTTCATATGTGTTTGCTTGTTCTTCCAAGGAGCTTAGGGCAACGTCATGGCTGAAAGGTGATTTAAACTTGTGGGGTTTTTTTTGGGGGGGGGGGGGGACGGGGACGGGACAGGTCCTACATCACACTGACACCAGTCCAGACATGGATATGTACCATAAGTGTGTGTGTTTAGTTCCATGCGGTCCCATTTTCAGTACTATTTCTCCTTATTATCAATGTTTTGGTAAGTACTCTCCAGCAGATCGATTGCTGCTTTAATACTGTACTCATAAAGCTAGTTGAAAAAATGTCCTATGAATTAAACATGGATTAATTCATGGGACTGTCACTAGCATCATAATGTGTGAATTCTGATAGATGTTAATGCTTATAAAGGCAGGAGAGACAACTTCCATTGCACTCCTGGACATTCACAAATAACTCTTTCCTTACATGATAAGATGTGAACTAAGCTTGAGGAGGGTGACCACTTCCCTTTCATCTGCTTCCCTAAGGTTTAAAATCAATAGATGGCCAACCTATAAATACCCAATGGAGGATTTTTATTCACACACTGATACTATTAACATCCCCTGTTGCTGGGGGGCATGGGGCAAAGCTCTGCACTAGGGCACCCCATGGTACCCCCTATTTGCCCTTGGATGATGCATTGGGTGCTATCACTATCCCCAGGTAGTGAGTGTTCAGGGGTTGGTCTAGCCAGGTGAGTCCTCTGATGGGCACTGGCCTTTGGTCACTGCTTAACCTGCCTGATCCCTAGACAGGGATCCCTCCCTGATCAGAGGCACTCAGGTGCCGGAGGAGTTTGCCTGTGAACATATAAGAAGAGCCCTGCTGGATCAGGCCAAAGGCCCATCTAGTCCAGCTTCCTGTATCACACAGTGGCCCCACCAGATGCCTCGGAGCACAAGACAACAAGATACTTGTATCCTTTCGCCACTCCCTTGCACCTGGCACAAAGAAAACCTACTCCTACAACCAGGAGGTTGCTTATCCCCATCATGGCTTAAGAACATAAGAAGAGCCCTGCTGGATCAGGCCAAAATGGATCAGGCCGCCGCACACTGGGTCGACACTTTCATCGACCTGTCCACCAGCACCCCAAGATCTCTCTCTTGATCCGTCACAGACAACTCAGAACCCATTAGCGGCTTGTAAGCTGTGATGTACTTTTCCTCCATAAATTTGTCCAATCCCCTTTTAAAGGCATCCAGGCCAGGTGCCATCACCACCTCCTGTGGCAAGGAGTTCCACAAACCAATTACACGCTGGATAAGAACATAAGAAGAGTGGCTGTGGCTGCCTCTGCTTTGAAGTGAAGAGAGGCTGTCCTGCATTTTGCATACCTGCATCAAAGCCAGGGTGGCTACCTGGCTGGGTTGTAACCTGATCACCCATCTGGGGTTTCTTCCTCTCGATAAAACCTCCAGTTTTGCTTTTCCTTCACCTAAAATTGGCAATTTTATAAGTTCATTTAAATGAACTTCATTTAAATGCATTGAAATACACAGGAAAATGCCTTTTCCTCACCTCTGGGAATGCAGTAAGACTACATTCTGCTAACATTAATGTTGTTGCTATACTTAGAAAGGAAGTTTGTGCTTAAAGAAAAAAAATCCAGAAGATCTTTATTCACCTTACTTGTATCGACAGGAGAAAGGCCATAGCAGCCTTAGAAAATCCATTGGCCAGTATAGATATTTACACTTCTTGCCCCTTTCTGCCAAGTGCTGAAGTCAGACAAATGGTTAGGATTCATTCCAGATACAGTTGCTCACCCTGGGATTAGCACGATGCTGAGATCAAACGTACAGTGGAGAATTATCCTGGCCTCTTTCTGTTACTGCTCTGGCTGCAGAATGCAGTTGTGTGTGCAAGGAGTATATTTGAAACACAGCATTTGCTTTCCTAGTAGCTCTAAAACATTTCTTCCACTCTTATGGATGGCCACCAGATGTAAGAGAACAACTCTTTCTGTTGCATGTTGCATGAAGTTTACCAGATTTTCCCTAACCCGAACTGGGACAGAAGATATAATGTGACACCCACCCCACCCCTACCCCCGTCTTCAAGCTTCCCTGTCTTTGGAATTGTCCAGGGAGTCCCAGATAATTCTGAAGGGCTCCCAGGCAGTGTGCACCTGCACAAGGCTCGTGAGTCAGTCCTGGTCGGTCGCGGACGACGCAGCCAGTGGCTGGGAAAGGCTGGGACGCTGCCGGGGACGACCCTCGGAAACCGGGACTGTCCCGGCCAAACCGGGACATCTGGTAAGCCGCATGACACATTTATGTATGTGTGTTTATGTGTGTGTGTGTGTGTACAATACATGATGCTGGATGTATTCCAGGTGAGCATGACTCGGACCAGTCTTCTTGTTTTGCTTGGGCTGATAGCAAGGAAGCCTCAGGTCTTACAGGCCTTTAGAGAGAAGGCCAAACTTTGGTTCGTTGGAGAAAACCCTGCCCCCCTTGCTGGCTGGCTCAGGAGATGCCCTGCCTTTGAAAAATTCCATGACCTCCTTGCTTGGCCAGAAAATTCAAACTTGCAAACAAGGCCACATCCTGGGAGCTTCCTGGCTTCAAAGCCATTAGTGGTCATAATAGAAGTCCTGTCTACCTTGACCTCTCCCAACAACTTCACTGCAAATTGAATCATGAATTAAATGTTAATTGAGACACAGGCCTCCAGAGACATCAAGGAGTCCCCTGCCATACCCACCTCAACACACTGAAAGATAAGAGGACACCCATGTTCAATGGGGATGACCATCAAGGGCCATCAAGATACTAAAGAATGGTCCTTGGTGATCTCACACCACTGTAGCCTCTATGTTGTCCTATGGGAATTTTGTCTATAAAAGCTGTGTCACCGTCACATATTTATTATTTTATTTATTTAAAGAATTTATATGCCGCCTTTCTCCCAGCAAGGGCACTCAAGGCGGCTTACAAAAAAACATTAAAATACGTATATACATTAAAATAATTAAAAACAAATAATTAAAACAATTAAAACAAACAACCCCAGTGGGTCACCTATATTTACATTTGTTAAAAGCCATTTGTTAAGAATCCAGCCCACCATGTCATACATCGAAAGCTAACCTAAATAAAAACGTCTTAAGGCCCCGCCGAAAGGTCTCTAAAGAGGGAGCCGTTCTTAATTCCAGGGGGAGGGAATTCCATAATTGGGGCGCCACTGCCAAGAAGGCCCTATTCCGCGCCGCCATCCCCCTCACCTCCGTCAATGGCAGCACGGTTAACAGGGCCCCCCCTGATGACCTCAGAGTATGGGTCGGATTATAGGGAAGGAGGCGGTCCCTCAAATACCCTGGACCCGAGCCATATAGGGCTTTAAAAGTCAAAACCAGCACTTTTGAATTGTGCCCGGAAACGAACCGGCAGCCAGTGTAGCCGCCGAAGCAACAGTCCGACTGAGTCAAACCGACAGGCCCCAGCAACCACCCGGGCTGCCGCATTCTGCACTAGTTGCAGTTTCCAAACAGTCTTCAAAGGCAGCCCCATGTAGAGCGCATTGCAGTAATCTAGTCTAGATGTCACTAGGGCATGGGTCACTGTGGCCAGGTCTGCACGATCCAAGTACGGTCGCAGCTGGCGCACCAGCCAAAGCTGGGCAAAAGCCCCCCTGGCCACAGCCGCCACCTGGGAATCCCCCTCGGTGTGTGCTGTGCCATGTCTTTCAGTTGCAGCTCGTGGATTGCTCAGTCACTCAAGAACCACTGTGCCAGGCGTCACACAGGATAGGTATCAAAGCGCTCTCTTTTCTTGCTAGCTTTTTTCCCCTTCTTCCCCTCACTTTTCCTCTGATGGCTACAGCAAGCATAGTCATCATCAACAATGTGAATGCTCTCCTCCAACTGTACAAGGAGTTCTAACCTGTCTTGCTAGTTGGCTAATGCTTTTTGCCTTATTCTCTGTTTCCTGACCTGAGTAACCTTGTTTTTAACTTTCTGTTGGAAGATACAAGGTATAAGCTGCTTGCAGTCTCTTCTACTTGAAAAGTCACAATGTCATGTTGCTTCCAGTCTGTGATTATATGGTAAAGGTCTTACAAACAGGCAGCTCTGCTCTGAGAATATAGATGTTCTCAATTCTGCTAGCAATTATTACCTGAACCACCTTGTTGTGCAGGATCACACTTCATAAAAGACCACCTTTCAGTTGTGTAAAACTCAGTTGCATAATCTGGAAAGGCTTAATATGACAATTGAAGAATCTCTGGGTTAGAGATTACAATAAGTAGAGCAGAGTTTCTCTGAGATAGTACTGAAGACTGCTTTAGTTATCCGAGTCTATCCCATTACCCTCTGGATAGATTTCTTGGGTAAGGTGATTGAGCGGGTGGCAGCGTCTCAGCTCCAGGGGTGCTGGATGAGATGGAGTATCTGGACCCTTTTCAGTTTGGCTTCAGGCCAAACTGAAAGTTTTGGCTTCAGTTTTGGGTCGGAGACAGCCTTGGTCGCCCTGCTGGATGATCTTCGCAGAGGACTGGACAGGGGGAGTGCATCCCTGCTGGTCCCTTTTGGACCTCTCAGCGGCTTTTGATACCATCGACCATGGTATCCTTCTGGGTCAGCTGGCTGACTTAGGACTAGGGGGCACTGCCTTGCAGTGGTTCTGTTCCTACTTGGCTGACAGGTCCCAGATGGTGATGCTGGGAGACGCCTGTTCGGTGCCCTGCCCTTTACAGTGTGGGGTGCCACAGGGTTCTATTCTGTCTCCCATGCTTTTTAACATCTACATGAAACCTCTGGGGGAGATCATCCGGGGATTTGGAGTCGGGTGCCACCAATATGCTGATGACACCCAGCTCTATTCTCTCTTTGCCATCCCGGGAAGACTGTGGAAGTCCTGGAGTGTTGTCTGGAGGCGGTTGGGGTCTGGATGAGGGCTAACAGGCTGAGATTGAATCCAGAAAAGACAGAGATCCTACTGGTCAGGAAAACCTCGATGCAAGTACTGAGTCATTTGCCTTGGCATGGGATAAGGTGGGGTATATTTTTTTTAAAATAATAATAATAATTAATTAATTAATTAAAGAAACCAGTTGCCCCTGAAGAAGACTTGCAAGACTTGAAACAAAATCATCCATCATTTTCAGTGGACTTTTGTGGTTTCCCCTTTCTCCATCTTTGTACTGCTGCCCTCCCATCTTCTTTTCCGTGCTTTTCCATTCCAGCGTAGATTTCCCCCATGTATGTTCTCCCTAGGAGGGAAAAAAGCCTGCATCAAAATCAGATCCTAAGAGCACTGACCAGAGCAAGGCAGAGATAAGGCAGGCACGGTTTTAAGGATAGCCTAGCCCCCCATGGCTCTCTTGTGTCCTATCACTGAATATGCCAGTCATGCTTAATTGTTTCCAACTCTGCTGTGGTTTTGTGTTACAGACAAATATCCACTAGGGGATAGACTGAGACCACTCCATTAATTTCTCTTGTGTCTGAAGCAACATTGAACGTGGGTCTCTAAAACCCAAAGGCTAATGCATTGGTCTGTTACACCACTATTCACTTCCTTGCTCCCAAGATAGCCATTTATGTTTTATTTATGAAATTGTCTTAGTTGATTTATGAAGGCAAATTTACCAATACAGTATCTGAAAAAGGAATGATACAAGACAGAAACGCCAATAGCAAATACTCAGGGACAGTCCTGAGATACCATCTAATTGGTATGGCACCATTGATTTCCAAACAACAAAGCCAAGTTGTATTAGACCTGGCCTTAAGAATTCTTTACAATGAATCTAAAATGCTGGATAATTTCCAGAAGGTGCCATCCATCATAGAACCCAATATTGTATATTCCGTTAACGTTACAACTTGATTGACAGTAGAATGCCATCACATTTGTAGAAAAGCATATACAGTAGTATTAACCTGACTCCAAACCAAACTGGCTGCCTTGTACAATGTGACACTTGTGTTTTTGTGGAATTTGTGTTTCGACATACTTTGAGGGGCTGGTTAGGATCCGTGGGAGTGCAGATTTCAGGATGGATTGTGAAAGTAGCCATGAAAAAATGTACGCGGGAATCTTTAAGCTAAATGGTTTCCTCTCTCTGTCTCTGTCTCTGTCTGTCTCTCTCGTGTGTTGTGTGTTGTGTGTTGTGTGGTATTTTAAGTCAAAGCAGGTTGATCTGTATGTGAAATATGGCATGCACCAAGCCCATAGAAACGTAGGCGACAACTTGATTTCTTTGTAGGCTTCTTCCTCCCCTCAGGTGTTCCTTGCAAGAGGATGGATTGAGTAGGAAATGGACCGTCTCACAGACCTATAGTTTTCTACTGCTTCTGCATGGAGCTTAGAAGAAAAAGCACAAAGCTGTTGTTTAGCACAGTGGTTCAACTGGTACACTGATGTAGAAACTACAACTGGGTCATGCCCTGACCTGACCTTAGGTGGGTAGCACACCATCATCTCTGTTGGTGTGGCTTAAATAGACACTGTCCCCTTAAGTACAATTTACAGCCCAATCCTATGCTGCCTTTGCACTGGAGTAACGCACATTGCGATGGCGGAGGCTGCATTACGGAGGGTGGAACAGGGAGGGGGTGGGCAGAATGGTGGGTGATGACCCTTTCTGGGCCTGAAATGCCTTCCCAGGTCAACACAGACTTGTGGCAGCTATAGAGCTGGTGTTGGTCTGAGTTGATCCACCGGGCCTGTAGGGGTTTACCATGGGGCAAGGGAACAAATGTACCCTTACCCTGCAGAGGCCTCCCGAGGCCGAAACTCCCCTATGCCAGTGCCGCTGCATCGCCACGGAGGAAGTTGCAGTGGATTGGGCTGTTAGCCTCCAGATGTCCTCCTCCCTCTCTTCCTCCGTCCTAGAAAAAACCCTGTTGCAGGCCTGTGTTAAGAACCCTGCCAGGGAATGGGCATAGAACTCTCACAATCACCTTATTACCAACACCTCTCTGGAGCCTGAGCTTAGTAGCCAAGGTTTAGCAGAAAACAAGTAACGATTTTTTTGTGTTTTATTTAGCTAAACCCCATTCCTCACAAAGAAGAGAAAGATAACTACCAGATTCAAAGGCAGGCAGTATGCATATAAGACTTAATCTCTAAGAGTAGTAGAGTGGATTTGAGCAGGTGCAGCCCTGCATGGCAGACTGGACCTTCTGAAAGCCCTTTTTAATGCCCCTGTTAGTGCAAGTCCTTTGCACGAGTGCTACTTGCATGAGTGCTGTGCAAGTCCTTTGCATCTCTAGTCATGCTACAAAACCAAAGAGAAGCATGGACATAAGCAATGAATGTTTAAAATTGGGTCCCATGTTGCAGGCTGGGATTCATCAAACAGTTGTTGATTCAACAAGCAACAAACCAAGTTCGAGGGTGGGAGAATTGGGTGGAATTCCATATCCAATTATACTTAGTGATTAGAAAATAAGTGTTGATATTCAACATAAATGTAGCCATGTAGAGTAGAATGTTAATATGTGGGAGAGAAGAGCAGAATATAATGTCAGAATATGGCAATGAGGAGTAAAGTGGGTGGAATACATGTCAGCTTTATAAAAAAAATCTATGTTCAAACACAAAAATGGGCAAAAATAAAAATAAAAAACAAAAGCTGCAATTAAATACCAATAGGAAACGAATTTATACTGAGTCAGACCATTGTTAGCTCAGTACAGTGGATCCCCACTATCTGCGGATCTGTCATCCGCGGATTTGTCTCAACGCGGATGCCAGCAAATAGTGAAGTCCACTGTAGAAACCTGTTAAAAAGTTCTAAAAGCCTCCAAACAGCTGATTCTACCTTTGCATGGGCAAACTGCACCATTTCCAAAGATCTAAAGCAAGGGTTCTCAACCTGTGGTGTACGCGGACCACAGGTTGGGGGTATGCGAGATGCTCCCCGTTATCAGCTGCTGCAATCAGCAGCAGCTAACGGGCAGCGGAAAAATGAAAAAAAGGAAAAACGGCTAAATTGTTCCCCGTAGCTCTCCCTAACTTTTCTCATGGCCGCTGCCATGTTGGATCTCCCGAAATCTCGCAAGATCGTGGTTCCCAAATCTCACGCTGCAATCTTGGATCTTGTGAGATTTCGGGAGATCCAACATGGTGGCGGCCGTGAGAAAAGGTAGGAAGGGCTACGGGGGACAATTTTGGCAGGGCTGTAGCCTTTCTCTCCAGCTTGCGGCGCGAGCAGGAGAACCCGCTTGGCCGCGCCGCAGGCCGGAAAAAACACTTGGTTCTAATTAGGGTTATTGTCCAACTGTGATCTTTGAAGTTTTTGTAATGGACTAACACAGCTATCTTCAACTGAATCGGCTACCTTTGAAGAATACTACTGTTTTAATTTTCTTTCACAACATATAATGACATGATTTCCACTTTGCGAGCTGCTGTAGCGTAGTGGCTATGGCTGCAATCCTGTACACACCAGCTGGGAGAAAGGCCCCCTTGAACTCAGTGGGCCTTACTTCAGAGAAGATATACATTGCATGTAAGAGATGAGCTGCAACTCAGGACTTTCCTGTTCTGAATCTTGTCATTGACCTCACTGGAATGTGGATTGCGCCCTCACTCTAAAAGTTCACAATAAGTTTAAATAGTCCCCATGCTATTCTCAGCACATATAATTGTCATAACCATCATATTGCTAAATCACCTTTAAAGTATTCCAAGATCAAGCATATACTTGCATCCAATGCCATCTCCCCTTTCTCATGTCAATAATTAACACAATGAATTCATCAACCTTGTATCATGTCAATGAAACAGGATAAACTCCTTCATTTTGATTCAATTTTCCACTCTTCATATGCGGTGTTGGAACATTTTGAAAAATAAACCCCAAATAGAACTTTGGCAATCTTCAAGATGTCTTTGACATGAACAAACCTATGCAGTTGTATCAATTATTCAACAGCATATTTACATTCCATAGCCATTGTCAAAGCATCATAAAACATACACATTTTAAAATTAAAGATAATACTTCAAAAAACAACCAGAATTCTATAATGAGCCAATTAAATCCGAACACACTACCACCTACACCCCACCTTCTATTTCCTATATTAAAACATTTACCGGTAAATCTATTTTCTTTCCTTTAATCAACGTACACACTCAACTCTGTCTTCAATAGTATAAAAGTGTCAAACTCATTAACTGTATTCTTTACTGACTACAATTATTATAATGTAACCATATCACATTTTCATCTATTGTTATAAAGGTTGGCCCTAGCCTTTTGACCCCTGAGGCAGAGGCCCAGCTCAGTGTTCATGTACATCCTTTGATTCCAAGGTCTGAGCCCAGCCATCATGTCAGGTCCAGGCAAAAGTGACCAGCACTCATGGTTGCCTAGCAACTGCAGACTCTTCTCCATGCCCTTCCTTTCTGGACCTGGCACTATAGTAGGGTCTTTTACTCAAGTAGCAAAGGCTCAAGGGCTGGTTGAACACAATGGAGGGCTGGCTCATCATGTGCATCATTTGCCCTCTGGCTGGGTTGGCCTTCCACATATTGAAGAAGTAACTCATTATATCTTGTTGAAAACTCTGGAAAACTATGCAGCCTATTAGAATATGAATTTAATGTGTTGCTCCTGAGCAAATAAGCCCTGTAATCAGAATGCTTTGAACGTAACATTTGAGCAAGAGAAGTGCTATTACCCTGCAGTTTGCTTTTTGTGCCTCAGTTACAGTCCAATCCTATCCTTGGCTAGCGCCAGCGTACTGCCAAGTACACTAGCGCAAAGACAGCCCCACCATCACAGCAACCCCTCCGCGGTGGCTGCTGTTTGTACAAAAAGCCTGGCTAGTACCTGCCCATTTGTAGGGTTTCATATGCTTGCTTTACAAGGTGTCAGAGGTCCATTGTTTTACCTGGCCATAAGTTGAATGAGATGTATGGTACTTCTGCAGATGTAAGGCTTTACCCTGTATTGTATGATGAAGATGAAAACAGTGTCAGTTCTCTGAATTCAGTAAACTGTTTCTACACCCATATCTGGGCGGGCTTTCTGTGGCTCAGAAACATGAATATTATAAAAAGAGAAATGCACAAATGCTGGTTTATCTCAAAATCTGAGACTCAGGATAATTCATTTAAGATAAATTTGTTAAGACACTCACTGTGAAAATAATAAAACTGTCACAGAGTATGTTACTATTAATATCTGCAAACCCACAGCTTGATAGCATAGTTTGTTGATAGTCAAAAACATATATCCACAGAGCCACCTTTGGTAGTTTTGGCAATTGAAGGAAGCAGCAAGTCCAATGAGACAGCCATTTACAAAATGATCACATAGAAATTATGTACGCTTTTTGGATCCTTTCGTCAAGCACAGAAATTAATGGTCTTCACCCTGAGTGGGCCCACAACAAAATATATTGCAGTTTATGGCTTCTCAGCCCAGCTTTCCTTCCTCTTGCCAGGTCTGTTGGTTCAGTTGTCCATAGAGATAGGAGGTAGGATGGAGACTTTCCTCTGCCTCCCCTCTTTTTTCTTCCATGTTGTAGCTTGAAAGTAGCACTGTCACACAGTGGCCCTTATCAACTAATTAAACTGCATAGAAAAGTGGACCTTGAATTTAGCAGTTGCTCTGCCTTCCACTGGCTAACAGCACCTGACCTATACACTCATTCTGATTGGCTGGCCTTCCACAGGGAGAGAGAGAAGGGGGAGTCCAACCTGCTGGTGAGGACAAGTAGCACCTTCACATCTTGGTGTCTTCCACGTAGGGGGCACAGTTTAGCACTGTAGAGGAGAGGAATGAACTACTAGCCAATCAAACCTTTTCTCTCCGTCCCATTTCTTGAAATGCCTGCTTTATGTGAACATACCTAATACAAAAGCATCAATGGAGAGAAAGTGGGAACAGAGCCAAATTTCACTGGGCCTAAACTTGCTGTATATTAAAGAGATGTTGATGGATTGGAGTAGTTACTGTGATCGGTGACAGCCCTGTTGTTGGTTAATCAAAGAGCCCTGCAGTCAGCACCAGGCGATGTTGAAGGCTCACAGCAGTTAGGGCTGGAATTATAAACAGGTGCATTTCACACCCTATCAACCTTTTCTAATTTCACACACTTTCTTTGCAAAGAGCTACCCTGTATCTGGGCAACTGAGAGCAACAGCCAGAGGCAGAGGAGTGGGGAAGCTCTTTCATCACTGTTTTTGCAGGATGGAAACACGCACACAAATGCAAACTGAAAACTACATGTGCCATATGGAGTAAGACCACCAGTCCATCCTGCTCAATATTGTTTACATGGAAAGATGGTGGTTTCAGGCAGAGGTCTGTTCCAGCCAAAGTTTGAACCTGGAACCTACTGCATGAAAACTAGGCTTTATCACTATCTACAGCTCTTCGACTATAGTACTAGCTCACAGGACATGTACATGAGCATTATTATGAAGATAAAATCAGGTCCGCTCTCCTGCTTCCACAGGCTGGTTGGTGTGTCTATCATTCATTTCTATCAGGGTTTCTCCCATCATGCCCAAAGATTTCTTCCTCAAAGTCTTCTAGAATATCTGGTACTCCTCACACAACACCTGCAAGGAATGTAGTGCAGAATGCTTGGCTGGGCCAGCAATTCCTTACTTAGAATCAGCCAAACTGGCCACCTCATTCTCATGAATGGACTACAAACCAAAGGACTTATAGCAAGATTATCCCAAGTGAGCAAACTGTTGAGTAAAGAGAGTGCACATACAACTCTTGCAAAAGGGTTTAGTCATGTTCTGTTCTTGAACTATGCACAGTACAGTATTAGCTCAGTTGGTTTCTGACCCTACATCTGACTTGTTGCCACAAAACCTAAACATGCCCTGAACTTCAATAGATTAGTCTCTTCTTCAACCCCTACTTGATGATCTCTGTTGTGCTCTTGTTCGTTTCTGAATCTTGAGAATGTCCATCTCTTGTGACTCACCTGAGATTGCAGTGTTTGGCCTGATGCTGTTCTGTCTTTAGATTCTGGACTTGCACTCTCCCCGAACTAAGGTGTTTGTGCAAGTTGTCTGTGATCCAACAAGTGTTCTGCCCTGGAATTATGCAGAGCACAAGCCTAGTGTGCGTCCTGATCCTGTACCCAACTCCTGTTGCTCTATAGACCCTGAAACCGCCTCCCACATTTCAAACATGTTTATCCAGCGTCTCCCAAAGTTCAGTGGGATTTGCTTGTTAGTGATGTCCTTAAGCTTACAGTCTTTGATTTGTAGACAGTGGGACTAGCATATTGACTGCTGCAGTGGCTTCCTTGTGTGATCAGATATCCACCCTGGATTCTGTTGAGATTCTCCACTGACTTACCATATCTGAAGGGGGACAGGGTGTCTACTCCCTTAAAGGCTTAAGCCATTTTTAGAAGAGGGAAGTTGGACAGGTGCAGCTCATCATGGAAGGGTGCAACAAGCTGCACCTGCCTAACTTCCCCCTTCTAAAAATGGCTTAAGCCTTTGAGGGTGTAGGCACCCTGTCTCCCTTCGGATATGGTAAGTGTGACTTAATTAGGATGAGAATGCATTCTGAGCAGCTTCTGCTGCTCAATATTCATTCTAATCATGCAAGAAGATTAAAGTGGAAAAATAGTCAGACCACCTCTTTTTTCCCCCCATTTCACCCTGCAGTGAGAAAAGGCTACCAGAGAGCGGGGGTGATACATCACAGAGGATGGGAATCGGGCAAGAAAAGCACCTTGCACTGAGGGTCTCATTAGTGCTATTAAAATGTAGGCTGCTGGAATACAGATGGGTTTTCAGCAAGTGCCTCTGGCCTGTACTTCTGGTTTGTCCTTTTGAAATTGCTTTCTTTAAACGTACTTATGCTTTCACTTGGATTCCAGGTTTTTGTCCTGCTGGGTTCCTCACAATCCCCCCCCCCCCCATCTTCCTGTTCCATGCTGGACTGGACTGCTGACAAGAACCCAGGTGTTATAAAATCGGTATTTGGATGACCATGCAATGGACCTTTGTTGAGTCTTGCTGAGTTCGGATTTTAGGAACAAGAGATGTTTATATAAAACACACCAGTTTAAAGGAAACCAAAATAAACAGTGTAGGCTGAGCTTACTGAGATCCAAATGGAGCAGCTTTGCAGGCTGGATTAACTACCCTGGTCACTGCCCCAACAAATCTTTCCTGGTGCCTTTAAATGTTCCTGTAAATTCTTGTGCTTTCCAATGACTTTGGTATAAGACTTGCCTCCTGTGCCCAATGGCTCTAGCCGAAGATGGAAGCCAAGCACCTGGTCTTGGTATATACGGTATACTCTGTTTATTCAGCAGGAACCAGGTCAGCTCTCCTGTCTTCCATCTCAAGCATTTTTTACCCAGTTTGGTTGAAAGTAGACAAATGGGACAGCCAGTAACAGAAACAGAAAGCAGAACATCTGAATGGATTTTTGGAAGCATGTGGCCCAATCCTGTACCAGTCCAGTGCAACGCGTGTTGCGGCGGCAGAGGCTACTTTATAGCAGTTGCAAAGCAGCCTCCACCAATATGGGCTGCTGGGCCTTTGGCAGGGAGACCTGAGTGGCCTCCCACACACCAGTGGACAGCCAAAGTCCCACCAGAGCAGGTAATGCTGCACAGGGGGTGGAACAGGGGCAGTGATGGGGGAAGGAGAGCGGATCAGGCCTGGGAGGAGGGGAAGGTTTGGTGGCGGCAGCGGGTGCTGAATCCTGACCCCCTTCCCATCTGCCTTCATGGATCAACTTGAACTTGCACCAGCGATCAAACAGGATTGGGCCCTACGTTTGTGTGCAAGTGTGCAGGAGACACATTTTTGCCCTTGAGTGCAATCATCCATGTAATTATCTCATGAATGATAGGAAAGGGGCAAAAATCACATCATCATTATGATAGCATGTGCAAGGCCAGAGATCAAGGTGACAATTTGTAGTTAATCATAGAATGGAACTGGAGACAAGAGGTCTTTGAATGGAAGAGGAAGATTTAATGGAGTCAAAAGACAGCTGATCCAACTGAATAAAAATTATGTGAATTTGTACTTGGAACAAAAATATATTCCTAGCACGTTCAAAGATATGTTATGGCTGAACACAGTTAAGAAGGATGAGCTGACTGGGAAGAAAGTGATCCTAGATCAGTTATTTAGACTGGGGATCCAATCCTATCCAACTTTCCAGCACCGATGCAGCTGCAGTGCAGCCCCGAGGTAAGGGAACAAATGTCCCCTTACTTACCTTTAGGAGACTGTCCCCCGACCACAGGATGCAGTGCATGTCCTGTTGGCACGGCTGCATCAGCAATACAATTGGGCCCTTAGACCTGGGACTTCAGCCTAATCCAACTAAACTTCCCGTGTGGTGATGCAGCAGTGCCAACAATGTAGTATCTGCTGAATCCTGCAGGGGAGTTTCAGACTCTGAAGGCCTCCTTGGGGTAAGGGAACATTTGTTTCCTTGCCCTGAGGTAAGCCTGTGCTGGCCCACTGTGTCGCTGGCTCTATAGCTGGCGCAAGTCC